>CM066031.1:665612242-666958492 GCA_033557465.1 Ichthyophis bannanicus
CCTTTGTTCTTGATCACCTGACTGCACCTTGTCAGCATTGAATGAACCAGTCTGACAAGTTGATCGTTGGTGACAATGCAGTTCCAAGCTGCAATGAGTGACTCAATCATCTCACGCTTTGATGTCGGATGCCTCTTGGATATTTCCAAGGCCATCATGTGCCACAGGTTCTCGATTGGATTCAGATCTGGAGACTGGGAGGCCAGTCCATTGACTTGATGTTGTTCTGCTGCTTCCAGCTGATCACCTGTCCGGAGCGATGGCAGGGTGCATTGTCATCTTGGAAAAGGAACTGGCCAGGAAACAGCTGGTGTGCTGATGGCACCATGCGCTTTTGCAGTATAGTGATGTACTTGGCCCTGTTGACAATTCCATTGACGATGTGAAGACGTCCAACGCCACTGGCAGCCATGTGGCCCCAGACCATGACCTTCAAAGGATGCTTCACAGTGAGGTTGAGACACTCAGGCTTGAATTCTTCTCCAGGATATCTCCTCACATAGGTGTGGGCCTGGTTACCAAACAGGCAGAAGGTGCTTTCATCGCTGAACAACACCTTTTCCCACATTTCAGTCGACCAGGTTTAGTGCTTTCTCACCCACACGATCCGGTTGCGCCTTTGTATGTCAGTCATCAGTGGCTTATTCCGTGCTTTGCAACCCCGGAGACCAAACTGCAGGCACCGGTGACAAACTGTTGATGAGCTGACACTGACCTCACTCTTGTCCGACCACTCTCGAAGTAGCTGAGGAGAGGTCAACTTGCGATTAGTCAGTGAAATGCGTCATAGTGCATGGTCCTGGCATGATGTTGATGCACGTGGACGACCTGAACGAGGCTTGTCCACGACTGAACCTGTTTCTTTCTTCTTCTGTACAATCTTAACAATAGTGATCTGACTGCAGCCAACTTTCCTGGCTATCTGATGCCTTGAAAATCCTTCCTCGCTCATAAAGGACACATGAACACACCCCTCCAATGTCAGGGTCCGAGTCTTCTTCGTGGCTGATCCAGAAAGCGTATGAAATTCAAAAATTCCATGCGTTTTTATAGCTGCACTGTTGGCTAGATATCTGCATTGTGATTGGTTAGTGAAACTAGCCTCCTAGTCTTGTCATGGGGAGGAGTTTTCATCAAGATGGCCACGAAGCATTTTCTTCGGCTTGATGTCTAAGCGTAAGGGGAAGTTGAGGGCTCTCCCCTCCGAGTCCCCGACACAAGTTGAGGGTCCTATGGACCGGTATGTCCAGCTTACCCAGGGCTAGCATGCGGAGATAAGAGCCGGCTTGGTTTCGTCGACGGAGGAGACGTCGCCGCTTCCGTCAGGTAGTGAAACCTCACTCTCTCCTGTGCAGAGGACGCCGCTGTCTCGCCCAACAGCATTCGGAGCCACTTCCTGGTATTGTGCCACTGCGGTCCCCTGAGGGGGAGTCTTTCGATGCCACTGAAGGGAAATATCCAGGCCGTTCTGCTCCGTTGACCCCCGAGACTATTGGGGAGATATCGGCTGAGAATTTGATGATGGAGGCTTCCAGGACTGCTTCTTCAGATAGAAAGTTGCAACCTCAATCTGTTTCCACTCCATTGCTGTTTTGTCCGCCTACTTTGGTCTGTCCAAAAATGTTTACACTGGAATCCATTTGGGAGGCTATAGCTTTGCTCTCCACATCAATTCATTCACAGACCGCAGCTATATCTGCCCGGGTCCAAGAGAACGTGGTCAGTATTCAGAAAAATGCTGAGAAAATAGAGCAGACTGTATCTACATGTGATCAAATGGGAGTTCGATTGAATGATCTGGGAGCCCAGCTAGATATTGTTTCAGATTCATCTGCTGTTTTGTGTAAGGATAATTCGGCTATTAAGTACAAACTGGAGGTGTTAGAGAATTCCTCCAGAGCTGCTAACCTCCGCATCTTAAACTTTCCAATGATGCCTGGTATTTCTGCATTGGATATGTTTAAAAGATATCTTTTGGAGATCCTAAAAGACCCCTCTGAGCTATTACCACCATTAAGTAAGGTATATTATCTTCCTCGGGCTAAGAAGACTGCTGCAGCTCCTGTAACTGTCTATAATGTGGACTTTGACGTTCTGAATTTATCTGGCCTGCTTGAAGATCCTGGCGGGGAATCATGTACCTCTTCTACCTTATTGGTACAATGTGCTTTGGTCTCTGATAAAGAGTGGCTCTTAAAGTTATTCTTTAAGAAACGAGTGGAGACCTTGCTAGGCAAAGGTTATCCAGAAACGGCTGAAATAATTTCTTCTTCATTAACCAGGAATATTACGTATTGGGGGGGCGCTTTTTTCTTACGCTTTCCGTGTTGATGTCTAGTGATTGTGAATTCTATTTGTTATGTTTTTTTTCTGATCCCAGTGAGTTGGGTACCTTTATTAGTGCTAGACTTCCTTTTATGGCAGACCCTGAATGATTAGATCTCCTCTCATTAATGGAAATGTCCTGGGACCTTCATAGCCACTTGATTCTACTTTAAATATAATTGTATCTTGTTAATTATTGTCTTTTCCAGAGAGCTCCTGCTCTGGTTTAGTTTTCTTTTCTCTTCCCCCATTAATGTGGGCTATATTGAAGTTGTAGAAGAATGTTATTTGAACCTTATTGTGTTTCTTGTTGTATTCCAACTATATCTTTCTTTTTCTGTTGGCAAGGTTGTATTAATATTCTTGCTGTATATGAAAAATTTTAATAAATATATAAAATAAAATAAAAAAAAGAAACTAGCCTACTGATTGGTCAGAAATAATGTGTGCATATTGGATAATCTCGATCCAGTTTTGACGCAGGATCCACAAAAATCGCAGTAGCTATCTCCCAGTGTCTGTAAAGTATTTAAATTAGAAGCAAGAAATGGAAAAAAGTCAACTCTAATAGCCAAATGTATCCCTTTTAACGTGGTAGAAACATGAATATGCTGGGCTAACGCAAAATTTAAAAAAAACGTTAGAAAGTACAAAAAACACATTTAAAGGAAGGAGTGGCCTAATGGTTGGGGCAAGCTAGCTTAAGCCAGAAAGCAAGGGGTTCAAATCCCACTAGAGGACAGCAACCTTGGGCTGCAAGGACTGGGGTTTCTAGTCCTATAGGTGCTCCTTGGGCAAGCCACTTTAACCCTAAGTTGCCTCAAGTACAAAAACATAGATTGTGAGCCCTTCAGGGACAATGGAAATATATATATACAACAGTACCTAAATGAAAACTGATTTGACTCAGCAAAGCAGTATATAAGCCTAGCTAAATAAATAAAGTGCCCCTCTGATCTCACAGGATTGTCAAATTTAAATTCAATATCAGTGGGACTAAGTAACTCTTTTACATTTTTATTCCTACTATATGCAAATAGTACACGATCTGAGAAACAATCATGTAAGCAATTTCTCTTAATAATGTAAGTAATTTTATGAGAGAAAGAAGACTATCTTAAACACAAGTAGTATTTTCTTCTAAGTCTTGTTGCTTATTCCTTTCAGTTGATCATCCCTGTAGTTATAAAGCTCCTTTTAAGGCTCTTTTAACCACCGCCTGGGGATAACCTCTTTGAAGAAGCTTATCACTCAATCTTTGTCCTTGCACTTATAATCTGAAACGGTTGAACAAATGGGTCGATATCGCAACGTCTGAGAGAATGGTAAACTATCCTTCAAGAGTTTAGGATGGCTGCTGTCATAACTTAGAAAAGAATTCTGATCTGTAGGTTTTGTATATACTTTAGTTTTGGAGTCCTCTTCAGATTGCATTACTGGAGCATCCAAAAAATATATCTCATTCTCATCAATAGACATTTCAAAGTGCAAATTAGGATTACAGTCATTCAGCCATACATGGAAAGTCTCTAGTTTTTCTAATGAAGCCCTCCACAAAACAAAAATGTTGTCTATATAATTTTTCCAAAGATAAATACTTGGCCCATACATAGAAGACTGCAAAAACTGTTCCATAAAAGCTGCCATATATACAGTAGATTGGCTAACAAGGGAGCAAATGAAGCCCCCATCGCTGTTTCTGAAATCTGAAGATAAAACTGATTCCTTAAAACAAAATAATGATTTTTAATGCAATTTTAATAAGTATTTTCAGAAAATTAGATGAGTCCAAATGAGGTCTTATCTGTTTCTCTAATGTTTATGTTTATGTTTAATTAAAATTTGATATACCGCCCACACCAAAATAGGCATCTGGGTGGTTTACAATTAAAATTACATGGCTGCAGAAATAGGAAAAGAACGCCATCATTAAAAACAGTAAAGAGGAGAAAAAATACAAAACAAATAAAACGGAAACACGACAACAAAGGTAGGTCAGAAAGAGAGCAAGAAAGAAAAGCAGACAAGAGGGCAAGGCTATGGGGGGAGGTTAAATGCCATGGTGAATAAGTGGGTTTTTAGCTTTGTTTTAAAGTGCTGGTGAGATGTTTCAGAGCGGAGGGAAAGAGGGAGTGAATTCCAGAGTCGTGGACCCAAGAAATAAAAAGCGGAAGAACGGGTGGATTCCAGATGGGCATGTGCGGGGTGGGGGGGGGGGGGGAAGGAACATACGATTAAGATGAATGGAACGGAGGGAACGGTGGGGTGTGTGAAAGTGAACCTGATCGGCAAGATAGAGAGGAACACCTGTGAAGAGGGCCCTGTGAACGAAAACAAGAATCTTATAGTAGATACGAAAGGGTACCGGTAACCAGTGTTGTTGCAGGAGGAGAGGGGTGACGTGATCGTACCGGGAGGCGTGAGTTAAGAGACGAACTGCGGTATTCTGAACACTCTGGATTCGAGCAATTTGGGACTTTGGGAGACCTGCCAGGATGACATTGCAATAGTCGAGCCTGGATATAACTAAAGAAAGCAGAAGTGTGGCTAAAGCAGGAGGAGAAAGAAAAGGGCGAACAGCTCGTAGTTGTTTAAGAGAGAGAAAAGACCACTGGACAACTGAAGAAATGTGTTCCCTGAAGGAAAGAGAAGAGTCGAGAACCACACCGAGATAACGAAAAGAAGAAACCAAGGGAATAGGCTGGGAAGAGAAGATCGGGGCACATGTGGGTGAGGTGCTCCCTAGTGTGAACCAAGTGGCAAACGACTTAGAAGGGTTAACATGAAGATAGTTAGAGGAGAACCAGGAAGCAACAGCAGAAAGACAACAGTTAAGAGGTGAAATGTCCGGATTAAGAGAGTCAGTGTGGAGTAAGAAAAGAATATCATCCGCGTAATAATACGCGGAGATACCAAATTGCTGGACAACAAGGGCAAGGGGATCCAGGAAGACGTTGAAAAGAAGTGGGGCAAGAATGGAGCCCTGGGGTACACCGCAAGAAAGAGGGGTTGGGGCAGAGGAAGAGGACCCAGAAACAACAGTGAAAGAGCGGTTGAAAAGAAAAGAGTGAAACCACCGAAGAACAGTACCTGAAACACCAGCGTCGTGAAGACGAGCAAGAAGGGTGCGATGATCCACCAAGTCAAAAGCTGCAGAAAGATCAAGAGAAACAACAAGAGAAATAAGTCCGTGATCATGCGCATAGTGGAGTTCATTAAGAAGGGAGAGAAGAATAGATTCTGTGCTGTGGCCAGAGCGGAAACCGGATTGCCGAGGATGGAGGGTAAGAGAGGATTCGAGGTGGGAGGAGAGTTGGTGAAAGACAAGTTTTTCAAGAAGCTTTGAGAGAAAACAGAGGTTAGAGATAGGGCGCCAATTAGAGAGGATAGTAGGGTCGGATGTGTGTGATTTCTGAATGGGACGGACAACAGCATGCTTCCAAGGAGTAGGAAAGATACCGGAAGACAGACTAGAGTTAAAGAGAGCAAGTATGAAGGGAGACAGGAGCAGTGAAGGCTTCAATAGCCAACGCGAAGGAATGGGGTCCACAGAACAAGTTATTTTGCGGGTGGAGAGAAAGGTCTCATGTAGGGTGGCTGAGGAGATTGGCTCAAAAGAGGACCAGGAATGTGATAATGCATTGAATAGAATAGAAATTGCTTCATCCTGAGGTATGATGGTATATAGAGATCTGACATACAATGTTACCATCAAAAATGTATCATTAAACAGGTATATCACTCAAAATAATCAAAAAAGTGTGTCCTTCAAAACCACCAATGGCTGTAGACATTTATCAACATAAATACAAATTTGTTTCAATAAAAAATCCTTAGATGTTAAATAGGGTACCCTGATAGTTGGTTAACAGATATATGACAGTGTAGATCAGGGGTACTCAAATCCAGTCCTGGAGGGCCACCAACCAGTCAGGTTTTCGGGATATCCCTAATGAATATGCGTGAGATACATTCAAATACAATGGAGGCAGTGCATGCAAATACGCATATATCTCATGCATATTCACTAGGGATATCCCAAAAACCTGACTGGTTTGCAGCCCTCCAGGACTGGATTTGAGTACCTCTGGTGTAGATAATGGGGACCCTCGGACATGGATGATTTAAAAAACTTAAATACCAATTTTGTGGGGCGCCCCATTTCAAAAGCTTTCTGAGTAATATTCTTGATGATCAATTGTAAATGCTTTGTAGGATCTGCATTCAAGACCTTCTATTTCAAGCAAATAGACATCCATATTCTGTATTCTGTGTGGGTGCCTCCTGTTCCCATATTATTTACTTTCAAGGAGACAGTGTTGAGGGAAATCAAATAGCTGGAAATGAGAAAACAGTTTATATCACATTATCTGGATGTTTATGAAAAAAATAGCATAGCTCAATTGTGACAAGAAAAGACTATTGTCATCACCAGAGCAGATAAAGGAGGTGCAATGGTGTTACAGAATATGGAGGACTATTTGCTTGAAAGAGTAGACCAACTGTCAGATTACAATGGTTATAGCAAATTGAATGAAGATCCTACAAAGGGTTTACAGTTGAAAGTAATAGTAAAGATTACTCGGGAAGCTTTTGAAATGGGGTTCCTCATAAAATTGGAATTTAATTTTTTAAGTCATCCATGTCCAAGGGTTCCCAATATCTACACTCTCCAAAAAATGCATAAATCTATTAGTCAACAATCAGGGCACCCTATTGTATCATCTAATGATTTCTTATTGGAACAACTTTGTATTTATGTTGATAAATCTCTGCAGCTGTTGGTGGTTCCCATTCCATCATATTTGAAGGGCACTGCTCATTTGTTGAATATTTTGTGTGATATACCTATTATTAATGGGCAGGTTAGTGGAGGAGTAGCTTAGTGGTTAGAACAACTGCCCAATACCCAGAGGACCAAGGGTTTGATTCCCACTGGCACTCCTTGTGACAATGGGCAAGTCACTTTATACTCTATTGCCTCAGAAGAAAAGGCCTGGCAATCTACTTCTGGTGAAACATTGTCAAGAAACCCCAGAGGCAGCTGGGTCACCAGAAATCAGCACTGACTTGACAGCGCTAAAAAAAGAATGATAGAGTTATGATGGTAACAGTGAATGCCAGGTCTCTACAGGGTGGCCCAAAAAAAGTGAGAGCATCTCACAAATTAAAAGCTTAAATAGTTTACTTGTTTACCTTATTTAGCTATATAACATCTTTATTTCGACAATTTCTGGTCGCCATCTTTGTTTTTTTAATTTGTCAATTGTTTACATCTGTCTTTTTGAAATTTTAAATAACTTATATGCTACAAAATGTTCTCACTTTTTTGGGCCACCCTGTATTTACCATGGTACTTCAGGATGAAACAATTTCCACTTTATTAAATGCGTTAGAGAAACAGATGAGACCTCATTTGATACCTTCCGATTTTCTGAAATTGCATTAAGAAATCATTATTTTGTTTTTCAGAATCAGTTTTATCTTCAAATTTCAGAAAGCGTCATGGCAGCTTTTGAGGAGTGATTTTTGTAGTCTTCTATGTATGGTCCAAATTTATCTTTGGAAAAGATATATAGATAACATTTTTGTTTTGTGGAGAGGCTCATTAGAACAACTATAGACTTTCCATGTATGGCTGAATGGCTGAATTTGCACCTTGAAATGCCCATTAATGAGAATGAGATACATTTTTTGGATGTTCCAATAACGCATTCTGAAGAGGGATTCAAAATTACAGTATATACGAAATCTACAGAACAGAATTCTTTTCTAAGTTATGACAGCAGCCATCCTAAACACTTGAAGGATAGTTTACCATTCTCTCTGATGCGATATCGATGGATTTCTTCATCCATTTCAGATTATAAAGTGCAAGAATGACGATTGAATGATAAGTTTCTTCAAGGAGATCATCCTATCTAAGCCTTCAATGTATGCACCCCTACCCCCCCCCCCCCAATAAGTTGTGATTAGGTACATAAGATGTCCTGTATATAGTTTCTGCAACTGTTACTGAACTATATTGAACTTATGTTAATAACCCTGGTTATACTGCAAATGTTAACTGTTAATATGTAAAGTATTACTATGTTTTACTGTAAACCACTTTGAATGAAGGAAAAGGTGATATAAAACACCTGTTAAATAAATAAAATAAATAAATCCCCAGAAGGTGGTTAAAATAGCTTTAAAATGGAGCTTTATAACTACAGGGATGATCTACTGAGAGGAATGAATAAGCAACACGATTTAGCAGAAAACACTACTTGTGTTTTAAGATATTCTTCTTTTTCACATAATATTGCTTCCGTTATTAAGAGAAATTGGTTGATTCTTTGCTTACATGATTGTTTCCCGGAACATGTATGATTTGAATATAGTAGGAATAAAAATGTAAAAGAGTTACTTAGGGGTATGTTTACTAAACTGCGGTAAACGTACATAACGTGCGTTATGTAACATTAATGATTGTTAGCATGTCATAACGCACGTTATGTAACGTTAACGATCGTTAGTACGTCATAACGCGCGTTATGACGCGCTAACGATCGTAATGCTCCACGGCGCGGTAAAACACCGCAGAAGGTGGAGAGAGGGCGGAGAGAAGGGGTCAATGGGCAGAGAGTGGGCGGGGAGAGGCTCCCCTCACACTAGCGCGCTGAATTTCAGGGCTGAATTCCAACGCGAATGAAAACCTGCCGTTAAAGGCACATTACAGGGGAGAGAAACCATTTCAGTGTCAGCAATGTACAGCCCAGGCAGGGAAACCAAATAACAGTGATAAGTGTGATACATGTGCACAGAACAAAAGGGCGCAGAAACACTGAAAATGACCCCAACAGACTGGAAAAAAACAATAACCAAGCTGGCCAATAGTGGTATCAATGAGAAACATCAACCCCTCCCCCCCCCCGAGTAAGCTCCATAGAACAGATATAAATCGTGGAAGGGTCTATACGCCGTCCCCATACAAGGTGAATGAGCCCACAGTGACATAGCGCTGCTCAGGGTTTTCCCCACCATCGTACAGGTGCACGTGTCCCGCAACATCAGGGTGGGCATGCTGGAACGGCAACTGGACAGATGCCAGAGAAGGGGATACAGAGGGCCGCAGGCGGCACATGCTGTGGTGGAGCTGGGCCACAGTGCGGACTAGGGTGATGCCTAGGTGGCCCATACGAATGCTGAAACCGTGGAACAGCCAGACAGCAACTGCTGAATGTCCAACATGGCCACGAGTGGGTTTCCCAAAGTGTCACAGGGGATAGTACCCAACAGCTACCCCCAAGGGCACGGAACATTGGCAGGCAGGGCTGAGGGGGAGCGTGAACATCTATGCAGGCACCCCTACCCCAGAACCCGCACCATAGGCAGCCACCTACCCACACACTGGATGGCCTGAGACTGCGCACCACCAGCTCCACCAGCAGAAGGGCATGTCAGCATGGTGGCTGAGGGATACTGGTGGTGGAGGGGGCAGTGGCAGCTGCCCAGAGCAGACCGTGGCCTAGCCCTGTGTAGGTGGGTGCCATGCACTGCAACAGACAGGCCCTGTCTGACCAACAGTCATGGTATCACCAGGGAATGCACCATCTCTGTGATAACATGGTGCTGCAGTGCACAAAACCAGTGTATTCAGAAGCAGAAGGTCACAGGTTCAAGTCCCAGCTGTGGTTTCCACCAACCCAGTCCTATAACGTGCTAATATAGACAGAATCTTTCTTGCAGATGACGTAAACATGCCCAAAACACCTACATTTTACCCTACAGAGCACAGACACCATAAACATGCACATTACCTAGAGCAGAGCCTACCAAATGCAGTCCTGGAGGGCCAAACACCATTCAGGTTCCATGCTGCCTCTGATAAAGATGCCTGTGCTGCATTTCTATGCAACACCCCCATGGTATGCAGATGTATCTCATGCATATTCATGAGGGACAGCATGAAAACCCGAACAGTGTTTTGCACCGCAGGACTGGAGTTGTGAACCTCTGCCGTAAAGCAGCAGCCAACAGGGGCAGACACACCCGCACCCACAGGCCCCATTATCCAAAGCCTCCTGGAGAGGCTGGACTTTGGGCTCTGCGTGCATCTCCCAATACTAGCACTTGCATACCTTAGTAATGCCACCCTAAACCTGGGAATATGGTACACAGCTATCAAAAGGTTGCTATGATTACTGGCAGATAGCAATTCCTAGGTTAAGTACAATTTTCGGAGTGAGCTGCATCATAGCAACCTTTCTGATGTCTGTGGAGTGTGCTACAGGTCTTGTGTCTGACAGTGTTTACCAATCTGGGGGGTGACTCCTACAGTATTGCCTACCATAGCCATGCCTGCACTGTGCCCAGGACTGGTGTGGTGGCCTGGGCTTCCCAACACCTCTATAGTTGCACAATGCTGGCATAGGTGTGGGGAGTGTGTGTCTGTCTATCCAGTGTGTGGTGGCTGCCAACACCCTCCACAGCCCACACTGCTAGCACTGTTGCCAGTATTGGCCTGCCAATGTGCATAATGAGGAGCAAGGTACCGTGGGAATAGCCTGGATAGGGTGCCCTGGCCTGGCCGCATCTGCACAGAGCATAGGGCAATGGCCGGACATTGTAGTGCCCGGTACCACCTGCACGGACAGGGTGGCCATAGCATGTCCTGCTGGGAGGTCACTCTCACCCTGACTGAGCAGTGACCATGGCATGGCTAGGTTCCCCCATAGTGCTATATAGTATTTCTCTTATGTGATATTTATGGGTTTCTTTTTGGGGCCCAATCACTGACTTATCTGCTTGGTGTGTATGCTGATATCCCCGTTCTGGGTACATGCATCTCCTCCAGGACCATGCACTATGGACTAGCTGGTGGACTGTCTGCAGCTAGTATGTGTCTTGCTGGAACACCGTGCAGCGGCTGGAGGCTTGCTGCTGGAGAATGTCAGATAATGGTGGGGGGCAGCTGAGCATTTCCAGACCTGCCATCTGTCTGCTATTGCGTTATGGATGTGTACTGCTCTGCATTACCTGCCCTGTAGGGTGTTTGATTCCTAGCAAGACTGGGGTGATGGTCCTCTCTACTGCCACCATTGCAGGGGGGTAGAAAGTGGATCTGTGGGTGGGAGATCCTGTCCCCCACCCTGAGCCCCAGAGGGTGGGTTGGGTGGTGGTATGTAATCTCCCTGGTAACCACAGTAGAATGTGGGTGTGGTGCCGTGCAGTCCTCCTGTAGCCAGCCAGGTGTTTATTAGTAGCTCTAGCCCACTGGTTACTTCACTGCCCATGGAGCCAGAGGTCATGGGTTCACAACCCACAGTGGGGTTCATCGATAGGGCTGTCTTAGGCATTGTCTATTTTTATTATATATTAGTGCTGCCAGCAGAACCACCCTCAGGGTACTGTCACCTTAGGGTGGCTCATAAGGTGCCCTATAGGGCACCTTATACGTTGCCCTATGAAGCGTCTTATAAGGCGCCTTATATGCTGTCCTATAGGGGACATTATAGGGTGCCTTGGCAGACAGCGCACTTTATAATGTGCCCTATGGAGTGCCTTCTAGGGTGCCTTATGTGGCACCTTAGGTTACACCACTGTGAGGGTGTTTGCTTGGCAGCACTATTACAGTACAACTAAACTTCCTCACAGCCCAATACTTAACCCTTTCCAGGCCAAGCCCAAAACTTTCGGGATCCAAATTTCTGCCTAAATATTACTATCAAATGGTATATAATACATGACCATGGCAGAGGGAACGTCACTATTGGGACATATTGAATAAGACGGGTACAATTTTCCTGACATATGCAAACATTAACCCGGCTGCAGACTGTGGATTAAAATATTATAGTAGGCTTTCAAAGGGTTACACATGATGCCTCAGCCAGCCTTTTTCATTAGGCACACTGGGGAATCAAACCCATGACCTTTGTACCATCGGTCTGCATAGTAACCATTGTGCTACAGCTCTGTTTCTGTAGTTGGGTGTCTGCGCGCCTTCTTACGCTTAACGCGCAGTAACGCGCCCTGTAACGATTGTTGCTGTGCGGCACGTTATAATGCGCGTTATCACTAACGATGTACCGCCCATGTCCTTTTTTGGCATTTCTTCCACTAACGTGGCTCCTAACGCGAATCACACTAACGCAGTTTAGTAAACATACCCCTTAGTCTCACTGATATGGAATTTAAATTTGGCATTCCTGTGAGATCAGTGGGGCACTTTAAATATGGAAATTGTAAATCTTGTGAGTATATGGAAGAATATGACTCCTTTTTGGATCCACAGTTGGTAATAAGTTATACTTAATGATTCACACTACTTGTCTCACCAATTTTGTTATTTATAGAATTCAATATCCTTGCACCAAGTTATATATTGGCAAGACACTAGATCATTAAAGGTCAGGCCTTGTTACAGTCTCCAACATAAGAAAGAATCTGTTCCAATGGTGCAGCACTGTTTGGACCACTCTAACACATTTGCATTCTTGTGAATTATTTTGATTGATCATATTCCCTTCTCCATTTGGGGGAAAGGATAGAAATAAATGGTTGCTTCAGATAGAATCATAATGGATTTTCACTCTACGTACATTACATTCATGTGGAATTAATGCATCTGTTGATTATTCAAAGTTCTTTTGAGAAGATATATGGGAGGGTAGGAGGGTAAATCACCATTGTATCATTATTATGTATTGTCATTAGTATGAATATCTGAATGGAATGAGTATGGAGAAAACATCTGATGAACTGATTCATGGTTATTTAACCAATGAAGTTGAGACTATTTGTTTATGTCACAGAAGTTCCAGTTCTGCTTTGTTTGCGGTATCCTTCAAAAGAACCAACTACTTTTGGGCAGTGGTAAGAGCGCCACCAGTGAAGATTAACTCAGTACTGGCTTTATACTACTTGATAATCAAGCATTACAGTCTTGTATCTAGCTCAGTGTTTTTCGCTGTGTGGAGAGAAATGAGAATAACAGAGTTAACATTTCCTTCTTCACTTGTGTTGCCATAAAAGATATTTTATTGGTACAGCAGTTTTTGAAGGAAACTCAGACTGGCACCCGGATTATATAGACTGCATGAATTTTTTAAAGTTTATTAAATATTAATTGAAGACTGGAAATAATGATGTTGTATTTTTTAAAGATTGTAATCACAACTTGTTGGATACACTCCTGCAGCTGTTTGCTTGCAAAACGCAGCCACATTGAGTGTAGCAATAATGGCTGGAAGATGCGCTTAGATAAGTTGAAGCTGTTAGATTTTGTTATGAAGAACATTAATGAGTAAAACTTGGAAGTTTAAAGGGGTTTTTATGACCAATGAGGAGGAATGCCCAAGCCTAAATGAATGGCCTAAAGTACATGTAATGGGTCTGCACTGAGGTCTTTCCCCCTTTTTTTAAATATATCATATATTATTGCCATCATCATATTTCCAATAAATCAAAAAAAGTAAAAAGTGAAAATTAAAAAAAAAAGGATTGGGAGATTGATCAAATTTCATTTTTCCATAGCTTGTTTGATTGTATGGTTGAATCATCACCTGGCATCACCCTTGTAGTGATGCATGTTTTTGTGAACCCCATCCACTGATGATGCGACACCATTTGGGGTCCTGACCTCAAGTTTGGGAACCACCATCAGAAAATTCAGAATGTGTTTTTTGTAAAATATGTTTCAATACAGCACTTATCTTTTTACCTCTTTGGGACCTCTAAAATACAACTACTTTGGATTTTATTATTAGTCTTTACAAATCCGAACCAGGGTCAGTTCCAAATTAAGTACAGTAGGTGATTCCATGCCCAAGAGGGCTTACAATCTAATAACCTCATTTACCAATTTGTGTTAATGCCAGTGGCATAAATACTCCCCAAGCAGCCACTGCAATGCAGGGGGACTCAGGCTGCAGGAGGGCCCACTCAGCTTCCTCAGCCCTACCACATGCTTGCAACTCTGAGTAAAACCAGCAAGCAGCACTACAACCCTGCCTGCCAGCTTTACAAACAATCCAGGACATAAAAGAGCCCTCACTTCGGAAAGGCACCTCCCTCGCACCCTCTCCCTGATTACTTTTGGAACCTGCAGTAAGGATAAAACCCAGGCTGGGCCTCTCTGTACCAGCCCAGCTCTCAAGTTACACAGGGGCTGAAGCTCCGATGCCAGAGGAAAATCAAATTGAAATGGAGCGCTGAAGCCACGGTTCCCACCCCCACCCCCAGGAACCTGCAGGAAGCATTAGAAAAACAAATACAAGAAAGGCGCATGACCATTTGGCCTAGACATGCCGCTGATAGCTGTGCCGGTGCCACCCCCTCTGACTTAGACTTCCTATCACTGAGGGACAGACCACATAGCCATCAGCAACGTGCCTGGGCTAAACGACCCTGCGCCTTTCTTCTATTTGTTTTAGTACAGTGCTGCTAGTTCTTGGAAGGTGGTGGTGATTGCGGGAAGGGTGAGGAACATGAAATGTCATGCTGGATTTGGGACAGAGCACGGTATGGTGGCTTGAGTGAACACAGGCATGTGAGCAGGGGATATGCTGGATAGGAGAGATTAGAGGGGAAAGAAAGAAGATAAGCTGAATGGGGGGAGGACTGAAAGAGGATTTGGCAGCTTGAAGGTGGATGTGCTGGCTCAGAGGTAGGAAATGAAAGGCTGCAGAAACAAGGGGGGATGCAGGGGATGAGGATGAGGAGAAGGGAAATAGAGAGGGTATTCTGGACAGATGGGGGAGTTTGGAGAGAGAAGATGCTGGGCAGATGGGGGGCTCAGAGAGAGAGAGGCATGCTGGATAGACGGATGGGGCAGAGAGAGCGAGGAGATGCTGGGTGGCTGGAAGGATGAAGCTGAGAGAGAGGAGATGCTAGACGGATGGAGGATCTGAGAGAGAGGCAGAGGTGATGCTGGATAGATGTGGGGCTGAGGAAGAAAGGTGATGCTGGACGGATGGGGACTTGCAAGAGATGAAATGTTGGATGAATGAGGGATGGAGGGAGAGAGAGGGAAGGTACTGGGTGGAATAGGGATTGAAAGACACACGGAGGTGCTTGATGGAAGAGAAAAGAAGAGCATTAGTGAAAGTCTGGGGAATAAGAGGAAGGGGACTGGGAGGGCCAGGGTGAGCGAAGGACATTGAAGGCTGTATGCAATTGTGATAAAAAGAGGGAGACTGAAGACTGGATAGTAAAAAGGAATGAAAGCTGAGAAGTTAGACAAATGGATGTAGGGGTGAAAGTAAGAAGACAGGATGAGAGAGAAAAATGGCAGGAGACCCTGGAAAGGAAGTTAAGACAGAGGAAAGCATAATCCAGACATTGGGACCAACACTATTAGAAGAAAAAAGTAATGGCAAGACAATGGAGGTATAAAAAAAGAATTTTATTTTAAATTTAGTGATTAAAATATGTCAGTTTTTAAAATTTATATCTGCTATTTTTATATTTTGCGCTGTACAGGGGGAAATGAATCAGTTTTTTCTCTTTCTCGGGTGTTGCACTGAATGCAGGGTCTGGCCTCTCTGGGTTTCAGTTTCATTTTTATCTACATATTTCTATTTTTAATTTCTGGTTTCTTTTTCTCTTCTTGGGAAGGATCTGCTGTATTTATGTTCTGCGTGTGAGAGACCAGGTATTCTGTTATTGCTGAATATCTGTGTAGGATTGATCTGTAGTAATCTGGCTTGCTTAGTTTTCCATTAGGTGTACTGATGTTGTAGTGGCCACTACAGTGTTTACGATGCTGCCTTTTCCTAGGTAGGGACCTTATTGCGTGACTCCTGGAAGTTGGGACTGTTATGGTATGGTAATCATAGAATTGCTCTATATAGTAACATAGTAACATAGCAAATGACGGCAGATAAAGACCAGTATGGTCCATCTAGTCTGCCCAGTAAGATGGCAAGAGTAGGTGCACCTGCCGCTCCGTGCAGGCCATCCCTCCCCATGTTTTTGTTTTAGGGGTGAACCTACCGCTCCATGTAGGACACCCTTGTATGTTGAGAAATTAGTTAGTTAAGTATAGGTCCTGAATTGCATTTGTAAGGTTTTATATTACCTCAAAATATACCTAGCACTGGAGAAGGTTTGTGATAATGAGCATTGATATAGCAAATACAGATAATACTTGTTCCAAACACATTTGATAACTCAACAGAAAACAAAAGGCCAGAAAATCTGAAGCCTACTGGTCATTTGGCAATGTATGAAAATAACTGATAGGCAAATCATTTTATGGTTTCTAGTAACCATGGGATTTCTGTTACAGTGCTGCTAAACACCACTGGAGGGGAATTTTAGAAGGTCCATCTGAGCAAGTGCAATCCGGGCCGTCTAAGCCAGAATGTCTGAAAAAGAAGCAGGCACGGGGGGGCGGAGCCTGATGTCCAGCGGGATGGTCGCATAACGCTGAGGCTCCCGAGAGGCCTACTCAGAATCCTGAATTAACACCGTACATACTTGGAACTTCTACTCTGATCTTGCCGGGGCACATTGGTGAAATGACCGGGACCAAACCCACGCGCCTGGAATTTGGATCTCCAGCGGCTTCTCACGGCAAACGTTCCAAAACTGAACCTCCGTCCCCGCAGAAGGGGCTGGCCTTGTGCGAGGGCCCCGAAATGCAGCAGGAAATCCTCGCAGAGATTAGAGGGGTCAAAAACCTCGTGCAGTCAAACGGTGAAGCACTCCGAGCGCTGCGGGAAGATTTTGGTGTGCTGCAAAGCAAGCTAGAAGGGCTTTCTTCGCGTCAGGACAAAATGGAGAGCATATTGGACTCCCATGCGGCCCGGTTGTCCAAACTCGACAAAGTTGAACGTCAGGTGCGGGCCTTGCAGAAAGAAGTGGAAGATGGCAATAATAGAGCGCGCCGCAACAACATACGACTCGTGGGCATACCGGAGGGAGCGGAATCGGGAGACATGAAAGAGTTTTTATGCAAAATCCTCCCTTCCCTGCTCCAAATCACCTTTACCAAAGATTTGGAGATCGATCGCGCTCATCGTGTACCCACAAGCATAACGCTCAACAGGAAGACCCCGCGGCCTATCATTTTTCGACTTTTGAGATATCAACACGTGGAGCAAATTCTAAGTGCCTCTCGGGCAAAGGGCCATATGGAGTTTGAGAGCCACAAGATCTCCTTCTATCCCGACTTGGCTAAACCCACGGTCGACCGCCGAAAGCGCTTTCTGGAATTCCGGCCGAGGCTTCAACAACTACAAGCACGCTATGGCCTGATGTACCCGGCCAAGCTCCGAGTCACGCTTCACAATCAGACAAGAACATTTGAGGACCCTGATCTACTAGCGGAGTTTTTGGATTCCAAAGAAGCCGACTTGATGCGCTGACTTCCAGAATATTCCTGCAAGTATTCTCATATCCGCTGTACCTGCCATATTGGATCTGCCGCAGCCCAGCAAAGAGTCTGGCGAGGGCAGTTTGTTGCCTTACTTTTGATGATATCTGTGACCCGACTCCATCTACCCACAGTAGCCTCGATGAGTATCAGAGACAGTGTTAATTATGGACTCTGGTGTTTCTTTTCTTTTTTTTTTCATGTCTTTCTATTTCCTCTCTAGGGCCTCCTCCCGCAGACATATGGTCGCCATATTCTTTTGGGGTTTTGCTTCTTCTCTAAGATACTTTATTTATTTATTTATTTATTTATTTAACATCTCTTATATACCGCGCTATTAAAATCAGTGCGGTGTACAATGAACAAAATATACTGCAATGTGTACAGGTAACATCGAGTTTACAGAGAACAAGGGAATATATAACATGGAATAACAGGGATAACTATGTACAATCAACATTATACTATGAATATGCTTTTATTATATATAACTATGTACAATCAACATTATACTATGAATGTGCTTTTATTATATACCATATTTAAACTCGAGTGGATATTGTACGTGAATTCATGGGTGGCATGGGTCAGTAGAAGTAAAGTGAAATATCGTGGGAACTAACCATTTTCTGATTGGATAAAGGTGTTAAAGTGTTTGGTGTGGGTGGGAGGCCTGTTGGCTGTGTGAGTGTCTGTGGTCACTTCTGGGTAGTATTTTGTGAATAAGTGATGCTTTACAGCTTTGCGGAATTGTAATAGGCTTTTGATGCCGCGGATTTCATGGGGAAGTATATTCCAGTTCCTGGGTGCGAATAATGAAAAAGCTCTGTTTGATGTAGCTTTAGTACATGATGTCATCATCTTGGGAACTATTAAGGTGTTCATAGTTGTAGTCCTTCTGTTTCTATTTTCAGGGGTGTTATGGATTAGTTTTCTGATTGGTGTTGGTGGGTAGATATTCATGGCTTTGAAGGTCAAGACTAGTGACTTATATGAGAGTCTGGCTTGCAGAGGTAGCCAGTGTAGGTCTTTCATGATAGGCGTTATATGAGCAGACCTTGGTGATCCAGAGAGGACTCTTGCAGCTGTATTCATAGCCAGACGAAGTGGATTTAATGTTGATTGAGAGAGCCCATGGAGGATGATGTTTGCAAAATCTAGATGTGGGAGGACTAGTGCCTGGAAGGTTGATCGGAAATCAGTATAGTCCAGTAGTGGACGGAGGTGGCGTAGTGTTCTGATCTTGTGATATATATTCTTTGTCACATTCTTCACATGCATTGTCATATCCAGGTGTTGATCTAATGTTATGCCGAGGTATCGGATCGTGGGTTTGGACGTCAGTTCTATGTTGTTGATCAGCAACGACGGAGGAGGTACGAACTTAAGATTCCTTGTGACAAATAGGACATCAGTTTTGCTATGATTTATTCTTAGGTTTTGAGTCAGCAGCCATTCAGCTACTGCTCCAAAGCAGTTGATTATTGGAGTATACACTGGTTGGTCAGTTTTGAACGGCATGTATATGAGGATGTCATCAGCGTATGCCAGGCATTGTACGTTGAAGGATCTGATCAATTCACATATCGGCTGCATATAAACATTGAACATTAACGCCGATAGTGAAGATCCTTGTGGTACCCCTTGAGACTGTAGGAATGGTTCTGAGGATTCCTGGCCTGTTTTAACTTGTTGCCACCTATTGGAAAGGTAGGATCTACACCATTCTAGTGCTGTGCTTCGAATCCCCTTTTCTCTCAGGCGTTGCAGTAGTATATCGTGGTTCACAGAATCGAATGCGGCGGAAATGTCTAAAAAGATGAGAATAAATCCTTGTTTGATGTTGTTTAATCCTGTGATCAGATCGTTGAATAGGGTTGTAAGGATTGTGTCGACTCCATGTGCTTCTCTGAATCCATGCTGTGATTTGTCTAGTGGTGCTTCTGTGTCAATATGATGCTGGAGTTGTTTTTGGGCAGCTTTCTCGATGATTTTTGCAAGCTGGGGGATGCTTGAGATTGGCCTAAATGATTCAGCTTTGGATGGATCAAGCTTACTGTTTTTTAGTAGAGCCTTGATAGAGGTGTGTTTAAGACTCTGGGGGAATGAGCCTGTTAGAAAGGACTGGTTCAGTATTTTGCATAGGATTTGGCTTAGATCATGTCGCAGGTCTTTGATCCAGTTGGCTGGGCAAGGGTCGTTAGGTGCCGTGCTAGGATTGATGGAGGCGACAATTTTCTCAATTTCATTAGATGATATAGTATTGAAGTTGCAAAATGGAGTTATTTGAGATGCCTTAGATGATATAATGGGGTCGATGGTATTTATGCTTGTGCTGGTTTTAATCATTTTTGATTGCAGGTAGATTGCGTAGTCCTGTGGTCGAGGCATTGCAGGTTGGGCTGAAACTGGCTCTCTTGTTATGGATTTTACTAAGTTGAATAGAGCATGAGGTTTATTGATGGAGCGTTTCAGTAGGTTTGTGTGGTATAGCTTCTTACTCAGTGTTACCTTCTCACGGTGGGTAGCTAGGTGTGTATTGTATGTTTCAAGGGCTTCTGGTGAGTGGGTTTGGCGCCACTGTCTTTCAAGTTTGCGTAGGTGGGTGAGAGATGTACGAAGGTCAGTAGAGAACCAAGGTGCGTGTTCTCGTTTTCTTATTTTCTTATCCTTGTGCTCTGGACATGAGGCGGCTCTGAGGTTCTCGTCCCATTTGGCTACCAGGTCATCTAGCTTGAGGGAGGTGTCCGTCAAGAGTGGTTGGAGGTTATCTAGGACCTTGTCACGGTTGAGAGGTTGAAAACGGACTGCGTGGGTTCCGGGTGGGTTAGATGGTATTTGACTCACGTGAGTGGTATGGGTGGGTATATTGAATTGGATAAGGTTGTGATCGGACCATGGTACTGGTATAACCGATAGTTCAAGGGCTTGGTGTGTTAAGGTGTTGGAATGGGGTGCGAAGATGAGGTCTAGTTTACCTCCTTTAGTGTGGGTGGGAGAATCAACATATTGTTTGTAGCCTAGATCCCCTAGTGCGTCTAGAAATGCTTCAGAGTGGCTGTCATGGAGAGATGGGAGGTTGAAATCACCAACTACCCAATTTGGAGA
This sequence comes from Ichthyophis bannanicus, assembly GCA_033557465.1. Classification (NCBI taxonomy): domain Eukaryota; kingdom Metazoa; phylum Chordata; class Amphibia; order Gymnophiona; family Ichthyophiidae; genus Ichthyophis; species Ichthyophis bannanicus. The sequence continues at coordinate 665,633,040 of CM066031.1, forward strand.
GCGTGAGGTGGATGTTGCGCATGCAAGCTCGATTATTGTTGGAAGGTCATCTGGTGATGGGGAGGGTGCTCGATAAAGCAGGTTGATTGAGCAGAGTTCATTAGATATAGTGAGGGAGTCAAGGTGGGTTGAGCTGGAGGAGTTGCATAGTTTGAAATTAAGATCTGTTTTGGTGAGTATGAGCGTTCCGCCTCCTTTTTGAGTGGATCTGTGGCTTGTGTAGAGGTCAAATCCAGGAGGTAGCATCTGATTCAGGAGGATGTTGTCGCAATCAGATAGCCATGATTCCGTGACCATCAGGATGTCAAGCTTGTATTGAGGAATCAAGTCCATGACTGCAGGCCATTTTGATCGAATGGATCTGGCGTTTATCAATGCACATTTTAGGAGGCGTTGTCGATGGAGTTTCTCATATTGTGCTTTGTTGATGATTTGAAGGGGAATGTTAAGTAGATGGGAGTGGGATGTGTGGTTGCGTTTTGCAGTTGTGTGGTGGGGGAATTCAAACCATCTCCTTCCATATGTATGAAGTATTGGTATGTATCTAGTATCGTGGTTGAGGGCGTTTATGATGCGGGGGAGCCCAAAGGTAAGGAGGGTAGTGAGTGATAACAGGACCTTATACATTTTAGATTAAATAGAAATAGTGCAATGACTAGCAGCAGTGCAGTGACCCGCAATTGCTATCAACAGTACAATGATTAATTGTTATTGGCACAGTCAAAGGACTATAGACAGTGGTAGTACAATGTGCTAAGTTAGTATTGGCAATGGTATAAAGATTATTGAGTTGCAAATAACAATATTATAGCTTTTGAGAGGCTAATTAGTACTGACAACAGTATTGTACTGACTGGTGATAGCTTTTTACTGACTGGTGATAGGTTCTACTTTGGTACATACTTTTCAATATGGGGTGTATTAGCTAGAATACTCGGTGATTATGTCATTGTTGCACAGATTCTGATTATGTTGTATGTTTTCAAGCGCCCTTACCTAAAATGTCTATTACCGATTGATGGCACCATGTAAGATTTTCTCATTGAACGTAAAAGGAATTAATAATCCGATAAAACGGAAGAAAATCCTAAGCTACCTAAGTCAGGAAGCTGCGGATCTGATTTTTCTCCAAGAAACGCATTTAAATTCGAAGGAAACTCTTAAACTCAATATTAAACCTTACATGGTGGCCGCCTACTCCCCAGCCGTTTCTAAGAAATGTGGGGTTGCCATACTGGTTAGGAAATCTTTGCATGCTACTATTATTGCGACTAGCTCAGATACAGAAGGTAGATGGTCCAGAGTTCACCTCAAGATAGGTAGCCTTGAAGTTACATGTATATGCCTTTACGCTCCTAATGTGGATGACCCTGCCTTTTTTGCTACCATTGCTCAGGTTGCGCAGGCCTCTGCTAATACTTCATTGATAATTGGGGGGGATTTCAATCTAGTCCTTGATCCCCTGATTGACAAACAGCCGCCTAGGACAAGTGGTCCCCCCAAGAGTCACACCACGCTTACCTCCCTGATCAAAGATCTTGCTTTAGTTGATCTATGGAGGTTACTACACCCCAATGAGCTTGACTTCACCTTCTTCTCTTCCCCTCATAAATCCCAGTCTCGCATAGACTTCTTTCTAATATCAAAACTGTTAGTTCCTCAGGTGGACACTGCAAAGATTCACTCCCAACATATTTCAGATCATGCTGCCATTTCCTTTCAATTACACACTACTGCACCCCAAGCGAATTCGGGGGCCTGGTTCTTTGATAGAGCCCTGTTAACTCAGCCAGAGTTCCAGTTAGAAATTCGAGCAGCCATAAAGGATTACTTCCATTTTAATCTACCCCAGGATACTGCGAATTGGGCTTGGTGGGAGGGCTTCAAAGCGGCCATTCGAGCAACGATCACTAGCTATCAAATCCGCCTGCGGAAACAATGCAAACAGCAGCTACTCATACTAGACCAACAAATTAAAGCAGGCGAATGAGTTCTAAGTTCACGTACTGATCCATGTGTATTAATTCGATTACAGCGTCTCCGTTTTCAATATAATTCAATCCTCTCAACTGCAGCTTCTAAGAGTATTGAGCTTCAGCGAGGGACATATTATCGTGAAAATAACCGAGCCGGTCGACTCTTAGCCAACGCCTTGAAAGGTCAAAAAGAAGCCAAACGCGTAGCGGCCCTTCGAGCTCCACAGGGAGGGGGCATAATGACCACAGACTCCGACATTGTAGAGCTCTTTCGGGATTTCTATACCCGCCTATATCAATCTGAATGTGAGTTCTCGTCAGAGACATTCGAGCGCTTGCTTTCTGGCATTCAGCGGCCGACCCTCTCTGAAGATGATAGGGATGCGATGGATGAACCTTTCTCTACTTCAGAGATCCAATCTGCCCTAAAACGAACAGCCTCGGGCCGTGCCGCAGGGCCCGATGGTCTCCCGACCGAATTCTACAGAACGTTCAGTGCAGATTTAGTTCCCTATTTAAAACTCTATTTTACTGCCCTTGCGGTAGATACATCCTCTTTGGGATCCTTTTCTGCAGCTAATGTGGTAGTATTTGAGAAAGAAGGCAGAGACCCGCTACTAACCGCCAACTACCGTCCAATCTCCCTACTTAATGCCGATTATAAGATCTTCGCAATGATCTTGGCCACTCGGCTATCTGACAGGATGGCCACCCTAATTCACCCCGACCAATGCGGTTTTATACCCGGCAGATCAACTGCTGACAATGCTCGGACCTTGTGCCATGTGCTATCCAGTGCTGCCAATCTAGATCATCCATGGGTGGGTCTTTCCCTGGATGCCGAAAAAGCCTTTGATCGTCTAGAATGGCCCTTCTTATTTGCAGTTCTCCGATGGTATGGCTTTGGGGAGGGCTTCCTCCGATATCTCCAAGTCATGTATACTCAACCCGTCGCCAGTATTTGTGTAAATGCCATCAAGTCTCAGCCATTTAATCTCCAAAGAGGCACGCGTCAAGGTTGCCCCCTATCACCGATGCTCTTTGATCTAGCTCTTGAACCCCTAGCCCTCCTTATTAGACAGTCCGCACGTATTCGAGGTGTCCCCTTCAGTCATAGGGAGATTAAACTCTCTGCATATGCAGATGACCTTATGCTTTTCGTATCCCTCGATTCGGTTCCAGCTGTCTTGGATCTGATTGACGGATACTCACAATTATCGGGCTATAAAATTAACTGGACCAAATCTGTAGCATTCCCACTGAACCGCTGGGTACATGAGGCTGACATGCAGGCCTTTCCCTTCCTTTGGCAATCCCGCATGGTGAAGTATCTCGGGGTCCATTACTGTTCTCCTTTAGAAGACACTATCAGTTTTAATGCCAAAGAGGTAGTCTCCAAAGTCCGTGAGCTCACAAATCGTTGGTCTCCCTTATCTCTTACATGGTGGGGCCGCTTAGAAACTGTGAAAATGATGATAGTCCCCAAAGTGAACTACATTTTAGAAATGCTGCCTTGCTTACTCCCGCTACATACTTATAAAGATATTGAGGGCCTTCTCGTCCGCTATCTCTGGCAGGGCAAGCCACCAAGGATAGCTAAACAAAAACTACAATCTGCAAAGGAAAGAGGGGGTACCAGATTTCCTGATTTTCTTAGATATCATCAAGCCTTCCTACTTAAGCAAGGTGCCCGATGGCTAGATGCCTCAACAGACAGCAGACCAGTTTGGCTTGACATAGAAGAGGAGCTTAGTAGCCCAATTCCGTTGACCCATCTCCCCGGTATGTCCTATCAAGTAGACACCCGCCATCCACCAATGATTGTCGATACTCTTGCGGCCTTTAACACTCTCATTCTGTCACTGGGCCCGAACGCATGTCCTCAGGACGGACTCCCGCTATGGAATAACCCCAGAATTCAAGTCCTAAATAGAACGATAGCATGGAAACCCTGGTACTCAAGGGGGATCTGGACACCCCAACAGCTTTTCTCTGCAGCTCGTTGGAAAACCTTTTCTGATTTACAAAAGGAATTTGCGTTACCAGCGAAACACTACTTTCAATTGATGCAGCTTCAACACTGCCTCAAAAGTGCTCGAATCATGCCGCCCTCTGCCCCTACTGAGGACGGGCTATTAGAGATAGTTCACTCTATTAGTAGTACACATGGGGTAGCCTCTAACTTTTATAAAATATTATGTCAGGGTACAGACACGGCCACTTTTAGAGCCCAACAAGCCTGGGAGCGCGAACTGCAAACCACTTTAACCCCTGTGCAATGGAGCGTTTTCTGGAGCAAAGTAGTGCGGGTTTCCCTATCTGCCTCTGTTACCCAAACTCTCTTCTTTTTTGCACACAGATGCTTTTATACCCCAGAAAAAATAGCCAAATGGAACACAAATGCTAGGGACCAGTGTTGGTCTTGCCATACTGCTGTGGGAACCTTCGCTCATGTTATTTATGAATGTCCTCAACTACAGGTTTATTGGGGGCGGGTCTGGGGTTGTATTCAATTTATCTTACACCTTCACGAACCTCTCTCTTGGAAGATCGTGGGACTCCGCTCTGTGGCGGAGGTCCCCTCTCTTCCTAAGAAGGGTCGCTTTCTCCTTGATTTCATGCTGGGTATAGTCTCAAAATGGGCCTGCACCTTAATGTAAAGAAGACAAAGATCATGACAACTGGCATAATCAACAGGTTCATCGTTGAAGGAGAAGAAATTGAAATCGTGAACAACTTTAACCTACTTGGATCAACTATCAATAAAGAAGCAACAAGCAGTCAAGAAATCAGACGACGCATTGCTCTTGGCAGAATGGCTATGAAAGACCTAGATAAGATTCTCAAGAGCAGAGATGTCTCTCTCCATACAAAGATTCGACTTGTTCAAGCCATGGTATTTTCAATAACATCATATGGATGTGAAAGCTGGACAGTGAAAAAGACAGACAGGAAGAAAATTGATGCCTTTGAATTATGGTGCTGGCGGCGAATACTGTGTATACCATGGACTGCCCGAAGAACAAACCAGTCGGTACTAGAGGAGATCAAACCTAAGCTTTCTTTAGAAGCTCAGATGACAAGACTTCGACTTTCATACTTCGGACACATCATGCGAAGAGAGAGATCATTAGAGAAAGACATCATGCTTGGCAAGATAGAAGGTCAACGCAAAAGAGGAAGGCCAGCAATGAGATGGATCGCTACAATAACAGCAGCTACGGGTACCAGTCTGTCAACAATGAGCCGCCTGACTGAAGACCGAACACAATTTAGGATAGCTATCCAGAGGGTCGCCATGAGTCGACTCCGACTCGACGGCACTTAACAACAACATAGCCATATGCTTAATCACGAGGAATTGGAAGGATAGCTCTCGACTTACTGTCAATGAATGGTGGAACCTCGTCTGCTTATATAGTAAATATGAGCAGATACCTCGGAGAGCTATTCCCCATGCCCAAACTCACTCTCGCTTGTCTAAATGGCAGATGCTTAATGATTATGTACAATCTGCTCATTGTTCCAACATGCCTGTATAAAGTGCACTCATCATGTTTCAGATCACCGTTAGGTTTTGTAACACAATAATGTAAGTACACGCCCGCTTCGGGTATGATTAGTTTTCTAGAGAAGAAGCAGGGGGGAGGGGGGTGGCAGGGGTTTACTTTGGTGTATGTATTACACTTTATGTATCTGTCTTTTAGCTGTATGTCTTCCTTTTCCTTTGTTGTTATAAAACGAAAATAAAGAATTTAAAAAAAAAAGAAAAAGAAGCAGGCACGTCCAGGTGCAGACATGATTTCCCGAGTGTGAAATCCCTGATATGGACGCCTGAGGGGGACGTGTATATAGACATCCCCAGAATAGAATTTCAGAGCCTGGCTGTCTGCAGTAGCCTAATGATTAGAGTGGTTGGCTAAGAACAGCGAACCCATTCCTGCTGTCACTGTGATTGTGCAGCGTACTGGGGATGGTGGAGTGCTATCTTCTCCATACCCTCTGGATGTCTTACAGCCGAAACGAGCACTGCCCTGGCCCCATCTCCACCATGCCCCCATTCAGACTTTGAAGTCTATTTGTTGGGGCTGTGTCCAGAACCAGCTTCTAAAATGGCTCTGGCGATGTCTCTGTGTTTTCAGACATCTAAATTGCAAAAATACCCAAAATCAATACCACAGTATAATCACTCGAAACAGGTTTGAACTATAAATGAAAAAGCAAAAAAATTTTTTTCATAAATGTACAGTAGAATCGTTTGTTATGCAAGGCCGCCGTTTCAACCCAGCCCTGCGTCACGTCTCAAGATGAAAAAGAGGGACAAGTTAAATCCATATATTGAATCCTTGTGAGCCTTTCAGTGCTCAGGCTGCCAAATTTTTGCGTCCTGACTGATTTCTACTGGGGTCCCATTTGAGTCTATTTGGTCCCCGGCTTTCGTTTGGTGACTCCAACTACCGGCTAAGTATCTGAGACTTATTTGGGTCCCTTTAATGTGTGTTAAATTTGTTGCACACATATTTTAGCATTGTGTTTTTTGGGGGTATATTTTACAAAATAAATGGAATGTTTTCTTTTTCGGAGCACCGCTGGTCTTGCATAAGGAACGTTCCTACATATATTCAGACATCCAAAGCGTAAATAGGACCTCCAAAATAACCCATTTGGCCAACAGAAAGATGCTGGACTGGGGGAACTAGGGCCGACTGGAAGCCAAATGTTAAAATACCTGCAAATATTTCCAGAATACTGCAAATAGTTCTCTGTTTAATACTGTATGTTGTATTATTTTGGTGCATTACTCTGCTTTTTCTTGGCACGTAATTCCCTGGAGTGTATGCATTGCACATCAGTAATGGAGGCACTAGAATAGAGCAGCTGGTGCAATTACACCTGAGTCACTCATGAAGGGGTCCCTTCCGTGCTGTGTACAAAAGTGCCCCAACTGTCCCTTTACTGCTGACATAGCTGTCGCCCCATTACCACAAGGCTTTTAAATTGACCTGCCTTGCCCCATCTTATCCCATCCTGCCCCAGCACCACCGCACTTTAGACTCCTCAAAGAGCAGAGTCACCAACCACCTATGTCAGCACAGTGATTCCTCCATGGCAGCCAGAGGCCTGGAAAGCATCTCCCACTGTGGACCTAAAGTCTCACGATATCTGAGACTTTGAGCAAGCAGCAGGATGTGCTTCTCCAGATGCTGCAGAGTAGCGCTTTACAGAGAAAAAGGCAGGGAGGTGGTGTGGCAAACTTCTTTTAAAATATATCAGATGTTTGTCCCACTCTGCCATTTATTTATTTGTTTATTTTATTTAGCTGTATTTATATCCTGCTTTTCACTGGGTTATTGGGGGATACATTTAGCAAGAGGGGATATGAGACACATACACTAATACTTACAGGGAACATGGACAATGGAGGGTTAAGTGGCTTGCTCAAGACCACAAGGAGTGCCTCTAGTACTAGAAATCCCAGTCCCTCCGGCCTGAGATTGCTGTCCCCAGGTGGGACCTGAACCCCTGGCCCTCCAGCCTGAAGTACCTTGTCCTAACCACTAGACCACTCCTCCCACTTGTTTTTTTTAAATGCTTTCAGGGGAGGGGAAGAGGGAACAGGAGGAGAAAGGTGTTCTCTCCCCTTTCTCATGGCTGTTGCTGTTATCATGAAGGGCCCTCATTTGAACTTACACCACTGGTTAGTACACTTTACTTAAAGCAAGCCCCAGTATTCTCAATAAAGCCTTATTATCTCATATATAGCTCACATTAAAACATAGTGCAAGTTAGTAAATGAGGTCCTATGTTTGTACTGTACCTGACGCAGTGAAGGGCAAAGCAACTTGCCTGAGGTCACAAGGAGCATCAGTGTGAGATGTTGGATTTGAAGCCTAATGTCCCTGTATCTTAGCCTTCTGCTGTAAACACAAGATTACTATCAATTAAAAATGTATTGCAAGTCAACAAATAATAAGATAAGCTTATCATTAACTAATCTGGGTTTACCATATAAGATGCCTATCATACTATAATGAATTCTAAAATTTTTATAAAGCTAGAAAGGGTTTGTTCATTCTGATAAAGCCAGGTAGACTTTAGCTAACAAAAAATGGTTTGGAACTAAATTGAGAAGATATTCCAGCCTCCAAGGTAATGATCTTTATGAGCTGAAATGAAATGGTTTTGTTTCAGTGGAATATTAAGGGAATAAAGATCAATTGAGTTGAAATTTGACAGGCTAAATTTCATTTCTGAATTCTTGATTTTTTTTTCTGTGGGTTTTAGCCTTTTACATTATTCAGAATCTGTCTAAAAGATATTAGTTTAGAACAATACACCTCAGGAAGATTGTCATGGCAGGCCAGCAATTCAGGGGGATGATTGCGTTTTGTTTCAAAAACTCTGAAGGATAACAACAATTATTTCTAGGAGCGTTCAGATGCTGTCATGTCTTCAGAAGGAAAATTAAATGAAGGTGACTTGCTTCAATGTGTCTAGGTGATGTTATTTCTACAGATGAACAAAAATTAATATCATTGGTACAATACACTCTGTATGGGCTTACAAATCTTTGAATGTTTCTTGTCAAATTTTTCTGTGATATTGCACAGTAATTTTATAGCTATCCTTTACTCAGTCCAGCAGAATGAATTTCATTTGCAAAATTGTGCTATAGGTCCTTTGTTTAGTACTCTCTAGCTAGATTTACAGTAGTAACTTCTTATATACGGTATGGCCAGCTTATAGTAGATTCTACAGTTAGGCCACAATGTACAGATTAGCCATGTTCACTGTTCCCTCTAAGCTGTGCGCATGTGCGCGCGCGCACACCTCGCCAAGCGAGCGCACATACTTTACAACACAGCGCACAATAAGTACAATTCTGATTCTGATAGAAAACAACACAGACGTCTTAAAATTTAAAAGTTGTGATTGTAATTACTAGAAATGTTCTGCTTCATTTAGTAATCATCTATTCTCATTTAATTTGATTAAAATCAATGTGGTGTACATATTGTATTCTGACGTGTAGTCAAATTTTAAAGTATATAACGCTGAGTGTCGTTATGTGGCGCACAAAAATTTAACCTTCCTTCAAAAGCTGCACAGCTGATATTTTATGCGCACACAGCCTACAGAAAATTAGAGGGAACGTTGGCCATGTTAAAAGATTGCTGGCCCCAGTTTCCCTGGAGGGTTCAATCTGGGGATCTTAGCTTCGCTGGCAATTTATCAACCTATAGAAACATCCCTATCAACAGCTCAATAATTCCAGGTTATTTTGGAGGTAAATAGAGGAATCCGGTAATTCTGTAGCTTGAGTATTTCTGCAAAGACAGGGCCTAAGTCTAAAAGGATGGTTTTCCCATCCTTTGTTCTATGGGTTACTATCTTTATTGAATAAGGCTCTTATAGTGCTCACTATTAAAGTATGGCAGGTGACTGTAGGTAAGATCACCCTATAGATTTCAGTGAATCATTCTGTCACATTTTAATGGTCAACCCAGTCTCTCTTCCAGTGCACTCAGCTTTACTGTATAATAAAGCCACTTAACCCTCCATTGCCCATGTTCCCTGTAAAATAGTTATCTCCAAGTTATAATGCCCTCTTCAATGTAATTTCAGTTTGTTCAATGTAAAACCACCTTCATATCATGAAAGGCGGTATATAAGAAATGTTAAATAAATAAATCAATTACTTAATTAATTAATTAAATAAATTCCCATTTTTTTTCTTTCTTCTGTTCACATATTTTCAGCTTCTGAATGTGCTAAAATCAACTTGCTTAAAAGATTACCTAAATATACTTGTTAACAAATGCCCTATTTGGCAGCTTGACCTCCTAGTGATAGAACTATGAAACTACCACTAGTTGACTTTGGCCACCATTTGAAAGAGGAGAGTTACCAGGACAGGCAGATCCCAAGATCTCCCTGTACCCTTCCACTAGCCATCAAGGAGACTTCCAGTAGGATGCAGAAAGGATTTGGGGTAGTGTGAATTTTTTCAGCCCTGGTCCCTTGAAGAGGATCCCTGGAAGCTTTGTGGGTTAGTGGCCCAGTGCTTCCAGGAAGCAAAGATAACACCATGAATAATGCAGCTGGTGAGGACAAATGTAGGCTGGGCTATTCATTTCACGTAACAAAGAGCTGCTTTGCACATATTTGCAAGCTATTATTATATATTGTCTGTTCCACTTAAAATTCATACATTAAGGGAAATAACTCATGTTTACCAATTAATCTGCATTATATAGCATATGTTATTCTCTTAAGGTATGTTAGTAACTCTGGGCCCGATATTCAAAGGCATTTACATGGTTTGTAGACCTGTAAGGAGTGCAAATGTCTACAAACCATGGATCTTGCACTGACATGGTTAGTGCCGCTGAATATCTGTGGGTGCTGCTTCTACTTGCCCTAATGCTAACCGTTTAGCACTGTGGCATGTCAGAGGCATAGCGGAAGCGGCACCGATCGCTAACTGGGCAGCAGCGATATTGAGCTGCGATATGCAGCAATAGCCAGGCAAAGGAAACCCTGCCCTAACTTTTGCCATATTTTACTAACTGAGCAGCAGCTGAATATCACTGTTGCCTGGTGAGCGATCAGCAAATGTGGTGAACCTGGGTCTTCAATGATATGGCCAGATATGACCTCAGCGCTGAATATATGGGTGTAATGTTTAGTGCTGGTAGCTAGCCACTTTAGCAGCACTAGCCACCAGCACTGAATATCGGGCCCTCTGGCTGTCAGTTGGTTAATTTTAGCTGGAAATACAGAGCAAGCCCATCCAGGAGTGGCTCTATAATGAGGCCGAGTGAGACGGTGGCCCCAGGCAGCAACCTTTTGGGAGCGGCAAAAAAATGCCCCCAAAAAGGCCACCTCACTTGGCCTTCAAAATCAAAACCAAAAAAAAAAAAAAAGGCCAGAAAAGCTACTGCCACAGCTTCTCCGACCGGGTTTTTTTTTTTGTTTGTTTAAATTTCCCTTGAGAAGGTCTGGGGCTGGGCTGGGCTGGGCTGGGCTGGGGGGGAGGGTAGCACTGGAAATAATAATGGGCTGATGGGAGAGGACGAGGACTAGAAATGGGTTGATTGGGGTTAAGAATGGAAATAGGCTGATCGGGGGGGGGGGGGTTAGCACTGGTAATGGGCTGATGAGGGGTTAAGAATGGAAACAGGCTGATTGGGGGGGCTACGACTGGTAATGGGCTATCGGGGGGGTAGAACAGGAAATGGGCTGATGGGGGTGAGGAATGGAAATAGGCTGATCAGGAGGGGGGCTAGGACTGGTAATGAGCTATCGGGGGGGTTAGAACTGGAAATGGGCTGATGGGGGTTAAGAATGGAAATAGGCTGATTGGGAGGGGGGCTAGGACTGGTAATGGGCTGATCAGTGGGGTTAGGCCTAGAAATGGGTTGATTAGGGGAGCTAGGACAGGAAATGGGCTGATTGGGGGGCTAGGACTGGAAATGGACTTATAGGGGGGTTAGGACTGGTAATGGGCTGATGGGGGGCTAGCACTGGAAATGAGCTAGGACTGGTAATGGACTGATTGGGAGGCTAGGGATGGAGTGGGCTGATAAGGGGGTTAGGACTGGAAATGGGCTGGGACTGAAAATGGGCTAATGGGGGAGGGGAGGAGAGTGTTGCTGGCCCTGGAAGAAAACTAGGGGCTAGGGCTACAAATGGGATGATGCAGGGGGATGGGAGAATAGGACTGGAAGGGAATGGATATTGAGAGGGTCTGCCAGGGGAAGGAGGGGCAGGAAGGGAGCTGACATGGGGGAAGAAGGGGGCTGGAAAGGAGCTGACACCTGGGATGTACTGAAGGGGGACTGGAAGGGAGCTGACCCTGGGGATAGGAGTGGTAGGAGGCTGGGTCATGGGGAGGATTCCGGAAGGGAGCTGACATGTGTGAATAGCACTGGAAGGTGGATGGACAGAGGGTAGGGTGACTGAAAGGGAGCTGACTGGGGGGCTGGCACTGAGAGTGGACGTGAGCTGATGCCTGGGATGGTATTTAGACTAGAAGGGGCTGGACAGTGGGGAAGGAGGGGGACTGGAATGGAATGAACACCAGTGGCAGTTGTAGGAATGTAAGGCAGTTGACATTGGAAGGTACTGGGAGGGGAGGACTAGAAAGGGGGCTGATACTGGGGAGGGTTACTGGAACTAGAAATGGGCTGATGAAAGGAAATGAAGAAAACAAAAAAAGAGATAAGAAATGGCAGATGGACCATAGACCACAGAAAGAGAGCTAAGAGAACACAGGAAAGCAGAAGCCTCAGATCGGGACCAGAATGATCAGAGAATAAAATGGTCAGACAACAAAGGAAAAAAAATAATTTTATTTAATTTTAGTGATTGGACTTTGTGCTATCTTTATATTTTACACAGTATTGGGGAACTGCATCTCTTATTTATCTGATGTTGCACTGCATGCGGAGTCTGGCTTCTTGGGGTTTCAGTTTAAATTTGTCTACATATTTTTATTTTTACTTTAGATTGTGGTTACTTATTCTGTACTTGGTGAGGGTTTGTGTTCTGAGTGTGTGACTGAGGCCAGGTGTTCTGTTAACATGGAGTTTGTACATAAAGATCTATACTGTACTGTAGTAATTTGACTTGTTCAGCTTTTCAAATAGGTGTATGGATGTTCCAGAGCCCACTGTAGTATTTACAGTGATGCTTTTTTTGGTGGGCTCCTTATGTGAGTTTTGGAAGTTTGTGCTGATATGGTATGATAGATTTGCTCTTTGTTGTAGGGTTTTGTATTACTTCACAATATGCCTGGTACTGGAGAGTGGTTGTTGTTGTTGTTAGTGAGATGATCAGAATCAGATTTTTTTTTTAAGATATTGATCTCTGTGTGTGAATGTACTAGTTCTGCTCTGCACCCACTGTGGATGCAAAATATATGTTGAAAAAAGAAAAAGCAAGAACCATAATGCAATTTATAACAACAAAATAAAAATGAGTTATAATTTTGTTTTATAAACAGTGCTGTGGTTCTCGCTCTCTTTTAGTTCCTTGGTGTGCAAACATCTTGCATTTCCTCCATATAATCTAATCGGCTTTTTGGTTTGGTTCAGTTCCTGATTGGAGTTCTGAAAAAGCCCCCCCCCCCCCTACGGGGGGAACGGGGACACCATCTCATCCTTCGCCTCAGGCAGCAGATTGCCTTGAGCCGCCCTGAGCCCATCCACTAGGCAAGCTAGGTGTCCAGCCTGGGTGGATGGCTTTATACTGCTGTTTTGTTGCCTGTGGTAGGTCATGGGTTTTGGCACACATGACTTGCTGCTTTTGATCCCCCTCTGATGCAACTTACAGTACTTTCGTAGGATTGTCAGGAGTGGCTGGCCATGTGTGCTGAAGCGTATAGCCTGCCGCGGCAACAAAGTAGAGGCACAAAACCACTGCTTTTAAAATACAGCCACCGCTTTCCACCTCCCCCACAAACTGAATCGGCAGCAGTGGGGGGCGGCGGTGTGGCTTGTTGCGGGGGATGGGGACAGCCGGGGTTTCTGCCGCTTGGGCTGGTCTTGCAGAAATATGAAGAGAAGAGGTTATTTCAGCACAGCAGAACCTGCTTGGACAAAGATAACCGGATAGTTATCCAGTTATCCATATATCTGCTGTTTGTGTGGTTGAGCTTAAGTGGTTGTCTTTAAGCAGTTATCTTTAACCAAATAGCAGTCCTGTTAAATGTTAATCATGCCCCTAGCATGCCTTCAATCTATCCTACTTCTAACCAGTTAATATTTGGAAGGGCATTGAATTGCCCAGACAAAGAAATAACCGGTGTGCAGGCCCAATTTTCAAATTTAAAGATGTTTCCCCAGACAATTCTTCTAAAAATTGACCCCTGCATTTTCAGCTCTACACACATTATTTTAGATGAAAAAAGTTGAGAAAATGCAGGTGCAAATGTTTGTGGGAGTTTTGTACCAATGCAAAATTCATAGTGAAAGAATGTGTTCACTACTTCAGGCACAGTCTGTGGGTAAAAAGCACCCAAAATGCATAGTTGGACATTTCCTGCACCGAGTCCAACTGAAACTCTTCTGAACTGTCTACACAGACTTGTAAGCATATACTTAAAGGAGATGCACTAGACTAGAAAATTGCCCAATTCAATGCCTTGCACTATATGTTTGCTTTCTGTGCAGGAGATAATTGGCTATATTGAGGGCTAAAGACAGGAAGAAACCATTTTCTTGTCAGCAGCATCTGTTCCAGGACAACATAATAATAGTTGACTAGCAACAGTAGCATCGCAGGTTGTAGTGTGCTGTTCTTCATCACAATTATCACTGTAGTGCTACTGCACTGTTTGCCATCAACAGCAGCAGAATCAAAGGTTCCTGGTTTGGATCTTCCTTGTGGGCTATGGACATGTTTTACATCATATACAATTGTAAATTAAAATTGCCATCAGAATGTGAATGTGGCAATTAGAAACAGACCATTGGACATGTACCCACTTGCTAGGTAAAATTGCCCAGTGCAAGGTTCAAAAGTACCTAAGACATTTGAACATAGAAACAGAGAAAATGACAGAAAATAAAGCTATCTAGTCTGCCCATCCATACTATCTACTAAGCTCTACAATCCTTTCTTTTCTGTTAGATAGCCCCTGTGCTTCTTCCTTCCTTTCTTGAATTCCAATATTCATTGTCTCTACCACCTCTTCTGGGAGATTGGGCCACACATCCACTACCTTTCTGTAAAGAAATATTTCCATAGATTAGTCCAGAGTCAATCCGCTTTCACCTTCACCAGATGAACCCTCATTTCAGAGCTTCTTTTCAACTGAGAGGCCTGACTCCCCTGCACTCATGTCACACGGGTATTTAAACATCTCTCTCATCTCTCCCCTCTTTTGTCTTCCCTCTAGAGAATGCATATTGAAATCTTTTAGCCTCTCCTCATATGCCTTATGATGAAGACCACTGACCATTTTAGTAGCTGCCCTCTGAACCAACACCATCTCCAGAACTGCACACTGTGCATCTGAATAAGTCTCTGGTGAGACCTCAATCAAAGTACTATGTGCAATTGTGGAGACCGCACTTTCAAAAAAATACAAACTGGATAGAGTTGGTCCAGAAGGGACAAATTTGAAAACCTAAACCTTTAAACCCTGGAAATGAGGCAGGAGATAGGAGATATAATAGAGGTGTGTAAATACCTTCAAGGTATAACTACACAGGACTTGTTCCTTTTTCAGTGGAAAGGAGACTCTGGAAAGAGGGGACATAGGATGAATGTGAAAGGGAGCAGATTCAGGAGCAGTCAAAAGAAAAATTTCTTTGCAGAAGGAGTGGTGGACACATGTGACATCTTCCCAGTGGAGACGATCAAGAAGACTATCAGAATTCAAGACAGCATGAGACAATCACTAAGGATATCCAAAGGAGAAAAGGGAGTTATCAAGATTGGGCTGTTGGTTTACGTGGGCTGATTGAGTAGGCCTTAAGATCTTCATCTGCCATCATTTTCTATGGGGGGGGGGGGGCATATTCAGTGATGACAGCCAAAGCTACGAAGGGTGGCTGACCACTGCCGCTTTAATTTGGTTTGCTCAGATTATAGTTTTGTAATTTGGTTAGCAACAATATTCATCCACTAATCAAATGACAAATCCGTATAGCTTAGGACAGCTTTTTACCTGCACTAACTGTATGTGGTTTGCCTATCCGGTTAGTGACTGAATATCGCCACTGACTAGATAGTCCGCTGCCCCACTCTGCCCCCACAATTTCCCAAAGTTATCCAAATTGTGCCAAGACATTTAGCCCAGGTTAGTGCTGCTGAATATCCTGGTCAGCTGCATTTATGTGGTTTGCAGGCCTGAAAATCACATAAATACTTGGGAATATCTCCCCCCCTCCCCATGTTTCTATGTGCATAAAGTGTAACGGAGAAGATGTCTCCTTAAATCATTCATTTTGGTATTTCCTCTTGTTGAAGGCCTTTTAGTTAAAGATAATAGGTGTTTTGGGTAGGGGGACTGACCAGACCATACAGCTTTCAGTGGCTGCCAAGCTCCCCTCTCCCTCCCTCTTGTTTCGGACCCCCTTCATTTATGCTATCATCCATCATCTTCTATAATGAGTGGAGGCGATGGCAGAACACTCCTCTCTCCTGTTGCACAAGCTCCACTATTTAAAATGCCACTGATTGAACATTTATTTCCTTATTTGAAATTATTCTAGATCAGAGGTTCCCAACTCTAGTCCTGGAGGGTCAAACGTCATTCAGGTTTTCAGGCTGTCCCTAATGAATTTGCATGAGATACATTTCAATACAGTGGGGGCAGTGCATGCAAATGCATCTCATGAATATTTATTAGGGACGGCCTGAAAACCTGAATGGTGTTTGGCCCTCCAGGACTGGAGTTGGGAACCTCTGTTCTAGACCATCTTCCCAGTCTACAATGAGATCACCCCAACCTGGGATACATCAGTAAAGACAGAATATGCCTAAGATTTGACATATTGGATCTTCAGTAATTGCAGATCCCTTTCATGCTCGTTTATTGTGGCAATCCTAAAAACCGGACTATTTAGGTTTGCTCCAGGACAGAGCTCAGGTTACTATTCCACAACAAGTGGTCTGGTTATAAGACTGAAAGGGGGCAACCGAGCTATAATGGGAAGAAACTGTGCCATACTACCATGTTGATGCATGAGCAGCCTGTTAGTGGAAGGAGTGAATGTGAATACAGTAAGAGACTTCACAAAAATATGGGATAAGCATAGTTGCTGAGGGGTAAAGATGATACTGGAGACCGATCTTTGTCTGCCACCATGTTTTTGTTTTTTTTCTGATTTTCTTGAAGATCGGCTGAATCTGATTGGAGGACAGTATATTGCAGACTATCCAGACTTCCATTAATAACTGCTTCAGCTATTAGAGAGAATGCTAAAATGAATTTTAAAGGTTACAAATCTTTTTAAGGATCCTATAAAAACAAATCTCACTCACAGCATCTACTTTTTTGTATTTTTTTTTTTTTTTTGCAGCTGCAGTCTTGCAGAACTATGGTGAGCACAAAAATACGATAGAAGGATTTTCTTTACTAGGATATCCTCAGAGTGACTAAACAGTCCAGAGAGATTATGAAATTTGCTTAGGTGTTAATGGGTTGATTGCTGAGTGAGAGCCCAGCATACTTTCTCCGAGTTGATTGATTAGTACCACAGGTCTTCACACTTTGACGCTCAGCTTTGACTTGGAAATTCTGCCAAGTCTTTTACTCTGAAATTTATCTTAATTAGATCTGAAAGACCTGCCACAGCAGAATAGTCACACCGATTAAAATGAAAAACAGGAGAAATTACTGATCAAATTAATCATAATGTCGGGTTACAGCTGTAGGTCTGATGTAATTTGCCACTCCAGTGAGTTACATCGGCCCAGGCAGAGGAAAGAGCTGGTTTTACGTTGATCCGTAACATCAGCCTGCTTCGGGCAGCCCATCAGGATGCTTATTTCATTTGTTCTTTTGGCTTATTTTGACCTTCGTGTTGCAACTAGAAGCACATAAGGCAAAAAGAAATCTTCTTCTATCCAAGTGATTGCACTTGAAACATTGAGCACCAACAATTTTGCTTGTTAATTATTTTTCCTCTACTTTCATTTGTAGCACTCAGCAACTGGTGATATGTACATACCAAGAATAGCACCAGGTGCTACGATTTGTACACAGCCAGGAGGAGGACGTGCCTTTGATTCCTCGGCCAGGATGCCGCTCCTCGGACTGGCTGGAGGTGCAGACACGACAGTACCTCACAGAGGGAACCTCTATGATCGCTCAATGGTGACGATCTAGAGGGTAATTTTATAAAGTCCCATGTAGTTAACATGCATTTTTACGCACATATTTGATGGCTGATTTACAAAGTAAAGTGCATATGTACTTTATAAAATAGGTGCATATGTCGATGAAACTGCACATTAAGGCTAGGTGAAATAATTATTTGCACCAGCCCCATGGCTGGTGTAGATGCCCACACCAAGATTTGCCAAGCCTGTGCTTAATTGATAGTATTTTAGAATTTATGTACTTATGTGGTCCGCCCATGCTCCACTCAAACTCTGCAATGCGCACGGCCACATTGAAAGTGCTCGCTCACTTACAGAATAGCAAATGGCTAAATCATGCTTTTAAATGTCCATGTCATGCATACATCACTATATCATTGTGTTTTACTTGCACTGACGGTGCATAACTTTACACAGCTTTTCAAAAAGATACCCCTCCAATGGCCAGACTCAGTCCCTAGGATGTCTCAGCCGAGTTGGAGGGAAACATAAAATTGGTTATGAATAACACATGAGAGGCTGGTTCTGCTGGTGCTAGAAGCCCCCAAGAGCAGGAAGTCAATTAAAGAAAAAAGGAAAAGTACATAGTTAAAGGAAAAAAGTTTAAGTCTAGCCAGTACAAAAAAAAATCTTTAGTGAAATACCATTGAAAACGTACTTTGAAGATTATTTTAGAAACCTTATTTGCAGTTTTCATGTGGAAAGTCCAGCATTTATATGTGGAAATGGCATCCACATGTAAATGATGATTTCAGAACATGCTCCATTTACACATGGAAGTCCATAATACGTAGAAATTGCAAGGGGGTGTGTTGGAAGCGTAGTTAGTGGATAGACTGGGAAGGTCAAAGACCCCATTTCATACAGAGAATGCACATGTTTGACCAAAATTGTCCATGCTGGGATTTACAGCTCCTCCCTGGCACATAAAAATGTTTACAAAATGCTTGTTTCGGCCAGACCTTTACTGAAGGGATCAAGGGGGGTTATCCTCCTTAATCCCCTGACGTTTATTTCTCCTTCTAAATTGAAATTAAAGATAGTGGCCTCTGTAGTTAATTGGCGACGTTTTTATGTATATAGGTTTGCAAAATGCCAACTTAAACATGTAAAGTTGCCTCTACTGAGTTTTCCCTCTGGCTCTATGTGTTGGGTGCCATGTTTGGCAGAGCCATTTCTAAAATACTATCTGAATTGTGTATGTCCCAGACTCAATGTTTCAATTGTGATCTCCATGTATTTATTTATTTATTTTATTTAGCTTCTCTTATATAGCGCGCTATTACATATCAGTGCGGTGTACATTGAACAGAACAATATACTGTGCGGACGGGCCGCATAGCGTTTACATTGAACAGGGATTAAAACTTGGATTTAAGTGGGGTAACATTTCTACCGTTTATTTACAACGTTGTCCATGTTTTAGGCTATAGACTATTCAGAGCTGGTCAATTTGAGTTGGCTATTCCTTGTCTTGCTGGGTGTGTTGTTGAGGGGCTCTGAATGTTTGGTGTGAGTGCTCGTTGGTTGCTTTCTATAATTAGTTCCAGGATAGTGTCTTAATTAAAATTTGCCTTCATGTGTCAAAATGGGTATAGCTTAGGTATGAATAGTTAAAGAAAGTGTCATCTGATTGTTACAGGGGTTTAAAAGCAGATTTGTTTTTCATATATTTACATTCTAATTCTTGCTGTCAGAGTTATTGATAGTATGACCATCTGTCATTTCAGACTTATCAAATTCTATGCTGGATATGTGGCTTCATATCCACAGTTATCCGAATTTATAGTTTTTCTTTTCTATTTATTCATTTTGCAAATATATATGTCAGGGAACAAACTGCCTTAAAGAACAGATTTTTTTAAAAAAGGAAAACAATTAGAGCGTGATTCTATAACAGCCACATCCAGCAGGCAGAAACGTCTAACCTGAAAATGGGCATATAATAATCCTGATTCTGAAACCACGGGTGTAGACACACCCACGGTTCCGGAATCAGGGAGATATATGACCCTGGCATGCTCTACATCCCCATGCCCACCGTATTCTGACAAGATAGACGTCTCAGATGCTTCCCGTCTCCGTGTGGCCACGCCCCCACTAGCAAAATGTACATCTCCTAAACTGATGCTCACTCTGACAGTGGTGTGCTCATGCAAACAACACATTAATATGGATGAAAAAGATATGATCATACAACCAGACTATAAATACTAGTCTGTTGCATGCCCATAACACTGCAAGGTTATGTATGTGCACCAAAGCTATTGTATAAGCAAGTGGAAAGTGAGATGTTTGTCCAGACAGACCCTGCAGCTAAACAAACATGGCATTTGAAGAACATCATAGTAATTGCAGTCACAAATAACTGCTGTTTGCACTACATCATGCCCCCACTCCGAGGGTCCCCCACCATTGACAGGGACATGCCCTGCTATGTTGATTTATAGCAGCTTTTCAGAATATACTGCCCATTCACACTGGCTCCTGGTGATGCTGCGGTCAGCCCTCTGTCCAGGTACTGGCCAGGCATACATGTCCCCCCAGGGTTGCAGATCAGCACACCAGAGCCTCCCCTGCACCCCCATACCACACACACACACACACACACACACTCTCTTGCTTGCAGTCACAAATAACATACATCTGTAAAAACCATGCCCTGCACCTATAAATAAATGCTGTGAAGACATAATGGCATCTGCTCTGCATTTCTCAGCTAAACACAAATCTGCTCCATACTACTTCCCTTATCGTCCCTACATCTACATTCACATCTTTCCAAACACTGGAATTATTTGGGAAGCTGAGAATAGCCCCTTTAGCACAAACAGCAAATGTCAGCATAGCCAGAATAAAGGCTATTGCAGTGCTTTATATTTCTGAAGGGTTGTTTTTTTATTGTTCCCTAATCTTACAAACGCCCCTCACCTGTGCATTCTATTCTTTGTAACTACATCTTGTGCCCTCCCAGACAGCAAACACACCAGTTCCATACAGACATGTCACAGCCATTCATCTATATGAGGCATGTTGAGATCAGAGCAGAAATTTTTCTAAGTGCTGGGCTTATTCCACGTTGCCGCTGGTACAACGTAGGTGTCCGCGGGAAACACTCAGAACGTACGTGGGCCTTTCCTGAATACGTTTTCCATGTCTCTGTGACTTATTACGCCCCATTCCACCCCCCCATCCCACATTCTAAGCTCCCTGTTTTCGCAACATGCACATGTAGGGTTGCGTGATTTAGGAATACGGGTCTAGGCATTTTTGCGAGGAAAACATCTATCCCACACGTCCAGGTGGCCTATTTGCATTTCGGAATGACCCCCTAAGTGCACAATAATGGACAATGAGTTTAATATAAGGGTGAAAATTTTACCCAGCAGAGAAGCTGAAAGTATAGGTGCACTTTCACGATATGCATAATTTTACCTGTAGGAAAAAGAGGCATTTAGGTCGGGGGGGAGTAAACTATAACTGCAAAATCATATTAGCAGTTGTATGACTAATATGTGAAAATTGCATGATAAAATTATTCCCATAGACCAGGTTTTTCATGTAGAATTTACTTTTATTAATTGCATATGTTTATACTCATGTACGAATATGCATGCTGAAAAGGACAGTCTTACTTTTACATGACCCTCACATAGTTATTGCCAAGGATGGTGATCGAGCAAAGCTAAAACAGAATTACGAGGTAAGGGCATCCTTTATAAATGACGTGTGTACCTGCATAGAGTGCACACATATATTTGCACAAGAGAGCAAATAGAATGCTAGGTATGATAAGGAAAGGAATGTAAAATAAAACAAAAGATATTATAATGCCTCTATATCGTTCCATGGTGAGACCGCACCTTGAATATTGTGTGCAATTCTGGTCGCCGTATCTTAAAAAGGATATAGCGATTTTAGAAAAGGTTCAGAGAAGAGCCACCAAAATGGTAAAGGGGATGGAAGGATACTCCTATGAAGAAGGGCTAAAAAGGTTAGGGCTCTTTAACCTGGAAAAGAGACGGCTGAGGGGAGATATGATAGAAGTCTATAAATTAATGAACGGAGTGGAACGGGTAAACGTAGATCGATTGTTTACCTTATCAGAATATAGAAAGACTAGGGGACATGCAATGAAGCTACAGGGTAAACTATTTAAGACTAATAAAAGAAAATATTTTTTCACTCAACGTGTAATCAAACTCTGGAATTTGTTACCGGAGGATGTAGTAAAGGCTGTTAGTGTAGCTGGGTTTAAAAAAGGTTTGGACAAGTTCCTGGAGGAAAGGTCCATAAAGCATTATTAAGAAGGGACCCAGGATATCAATGCTTGAACCAATACAAGCTTTGTGGAACTTGTGTCCCTTGGGGAAACTGCTAGGTACATATGACCTAGATTGGCCACTGTTGGAAACAGAATACTGGGCTTGATGGACCTTGGTCTGACCCAGTATGGCATGTCTTATGTTCTTATGTTCTAAGCCTCGGAGTAGTTTTAACTTTGAGCAAGAGCATTTGTGCTCTCCTGTAGATAGTTCTGGGTGTGTATTTTATAATTCACATAAGTACACTTTGGATGAATGAGCTGTATGCTGATACACTTGATGTGCTTCTATGCATTCATTGATCTTTGAAAGAAAAGGTTCAACTACCACAAAATGGTTTAACATCTCTGAGTGAATCTGTGACCCCTGACGCAGGCAATTAGCCAAAACGCAGCCATGTCGGGTCATCAATAAAGTATACTTAACTTCACTCTTTGACTTTTCTGGCCTGGTTTGTTTCTGCTTTGTGTGTGGATTTTGGATTTGCAGTTATTCCTCTTTTCGTTGTTGTCATAGAACAGGCAAAAACTAGGTGAAGTTTTTTAAGTTTTTCTATGCAATCTGTTATAGAATTACCCTCTTAGGGGTTTTCTTTTATAACCCTTTTTCACAGATACTTCTTGTTTTGCCTAGGAAAAAGGGCATTTAGACCCTATGAGTTATAAATGTGTAAGGGAGGCACAGAGAATGTCTTTGCCTACTTCAATGCTATCTGGAGAAGAATTTGGTTGGAGCACAGGCAGAGCTGTGAGATATGTGCATATTTTATAAAATATATGCGTACCTGCATACTTAATGTGTATAAATTCACACCAGCTGCTGGGGAGGAATAAATTTACAGGAGTGCATTTACTCATGATTGTTGCAGCTTTTGCAAGGCTATTTTATAAAGACAGAGGGCACCTAGTTTATCTTTATCAAACAGCGCTGAAATAGGCACCTAATTGATTTCCTTCCTGGGATGACGTGTTATAAAATTACCCTCCACATGTGTGCATAGGGAAGTGGGTCAAAAATGCATATGTGCCATTTTTATTCATTTATATTTGACAAGCAATCTTGATGAAAAACATACAGCAGTTCCTATGACCTGTGGCCTTTGGTGGGTTTATACATTGTAGGGATGTGCATGCTTTTGGTTCTTTAAGGCACCGTAAGTAAAGTGTGCACAAAATAGATTTAGAGCATTAAACTACAAATTAACACACCTACAGCTGATTTATGTGCATTAAAAAGTTCTAATGTGCTTTACATTTTGTTTTATTGGCATGGAAGTGTGACGCGAACTGAAATCAATAAAAAATCAGGAAAAAATGCTCAAACTGAGCTGAAAATGAAATGAAAACTTTGCTATGTATATGCCTGCGATAACTCTTACCACAGCTTAGTAAGAGGGCCCATTAGTGATTTATTAAAGCGCAGAGTTTAACTGAGGGGTGCCTAAACTGTTGCACACAGCTCTAGTACTGCAATGTAATGTTATAAAGAGTCAGTATGGTTGGGTTATTCTTCCTGTAGCTAAGCGTTTGATCATCCTATATGTGTTTTCTGATATCCCTTGAGTCCTAGGAATGGACAGTTGTACGGCCATGCATTGTGCATTGAAAAAGATAAATGTTAACTACAGAGAGAATTTGCATGCATGTAGAAAAGTGTGGAATGCAGTGGTGTGTGAGGTATTACTGAATGAATATATATGAAAGAGAGGAAATAAATGTATAAATGTAAGTAAAATTAGAGTTAGTTTAGGTTGTTGCACAGAGGAAACCAAGCATATTTTCTGAAAGAGTTTAGTTGTTTTGATATGTACCCTCTAGTGTTTCCTTCAAGGTCAAACATGAGGTCAGTGCAAAATGGAAAATAAGTTGGGATAGTGCATGTTCCTTGGATCTTGCAGCAAGCACATTTTTGATTGATCTCTGCACGAAAATTACAGCTTTTATCACTTTTGCTTAAAAGGTTTGCTGTTGGAGCCAGGGATACTCCCTATAGTTTTTTAAATCCATGCTGGTATAGAGTGCAGATATTAAAAAGGAGCATAATCTATTAATAAGATGAAAAATATTGAGAGAGGGGAGGGCTTAGGGAAAAACCCCTTAATCTTGTCTATCCTTTGTTTACACAAATACAGTCAGTTTCCCCCATAAAATACATAGCCTTATACATATTTCTAGGGGTTTATCTCTTTTGAAATCTTGGCATACTGTACTGAGTTGAGACAAACATCTGAGATGTTTTTAAACATGCAATTGGTTTTTTAAAACTTGTCTTTGCAATCATTTTTATGAAAGTGGAATATTCAATTACACTGGGGAATATGTTAAAAGTAAACTGCAATGATCCTCCCATGCTGCATGAAAACAGGAAATGCTTCGGTGTTCGGCTTTGGCCCAAAGTTTACAAAGCTGCATGTGCTGGTGCAGAGCTTTCTGCCATTGCCAATAATTGGGGGGATCCACCTTGTTAACTTAATAAAAAAGTTTCAGATATACAAATAAATTGCAATGAAATTATGCCCTTTCTATAAACACTAAAGAGATCAAATCAGAATTCTATTGTTGACTCGTACTACTCAATAATTTCTATCCTTGATATTCCCACAGTTCAATCCCCACACAGTTTGTCTAGGTAACTTTGTTTTCCTGTGCTGAACAGGGATTGGATGTGATGGCATGTCTGAAATAAAGATGTGCATTGATCAGCACAAATTCAGTTCATTTGAAATTGATTGTGTATACATAAACTTACAAATCAATGTGCATACACTTGATTTGTTCATATTAAAAAGTTTTAACACACATATAAGATAAGTTATCAAAACGAATATGTGAAAGAAACCAGAAAAACACCTGAAAATCTGGGAAATTTCAAAACAAACCAAAAATTAATCAAGTTTTCTTGGCCATACGCTTACCTGTTTTGTGATATCCTTAAGCCCAACTGCACATCCAGAGAAGAGACCAGAACATGAGACTTGATTTTCTTTAATGCATACAAAATGAGACCAAATTACCTGATGTGAGGTAGTCCACCATTGCTGGACCAGGAAGAAGAAGAAGCTGGTATTTCTCTTGAAAGAGCATGCTTGAGGCATATCAACTTGAAATGCTTCTTGATATGGAGCCATACTTGAAGATTTCCCACTGCTGCCATTCCAACTTCAGGACATAGAGCAGTGCCTTCTCCGCTTGAGGAGTATCCAGGATGCACTGCTGTGTCACTGGTGCTTTTGGGATGAGCTGGGATCATGTACGTAAGTCCAGGGAATCGTGATGCTCCTGGAGTATGGTCAGGGCATGCAGCTCTGGTGAGCAGTGGTCCATGTCGCCATATCATCCTGGTTCGCTGATACTATGTGGAGGGTGGAGAGTTGCTGGGGAATACTTGCCAATATCTGCATTTGTTGCAGTACTTCTATGGGAATGCTATCAATGCCTGGTGCTTTGTTCTTTGATAAGGCTTTCAATGCTGCTTCAACTTCTTCTTTCATCACCAATGGTTCTCCAGGACCAAGCAGGAAGTCAGTCCTCACATATGGGTGACGTCGGCGCCGACGGAGCCCTCGCGGAGCAATTTTCCCCAGCTTTCAAAGAAAGCCTTTGGGAATTGCAGCGCGCATGCGCGGTCGCCTTCCCGCCCAAGGGTGCCATCTTAGCCAGTCTTCTTTTTTCCGCGGAGCCCTACAGACGTACCCGTCGTGTCCCCGCGAAAAAGTTGATTTTTACTCATAATTTTCTCTTTTTTCCTTCGGTTCGACGCCGGTCTTTTTCCCGCCCGGACTCGCGACGCCGGTCACGAGTCCTCTTCTTCTTTTTCGGTTTTTCTGACTTAGTCAGTTTCGTTTTCGGTTTTTCCCTGGCAGCCCAGTCCTTTGACCTCGCCGGGGCCCTTTTTCCCCCGATGGCTGCCAGTGGTTTCAAGCGGTGTGGTCAGTGTGACCGAAATATGTCACTAACTGACACACACGACAATTGCCTCCGCTGCCTGGGCCCGGATCATGAAGAAATGATCTGTGGGCCCTGCGGCAAAATGTCCTCCAAAGCGTTGAGAAGTCGGCAGCATCAGCGGGATAGGATCTTCGCTGACCCCAGCCGTACCCGGACCTCGTCAGAGGCCTCCGCGTCCAGAGGTTCCAGCTCGGACCGTCGCCGGAGTTCCTCCGACAGGGGTTCTCCCTCCGGGGACCATCGACGGAAGGTGAAACCCGCGAGGGCGGCATCGGTGGACGCTCCTGGCTCCACGAGGGCCAGGTCGCATAGCCCCGATAGCCGTCCCGGGTCCTTGGAGAAGGAGCACCTCTTGAAGCGACCTCGCCTGGAGTCGGAGCTGCCTGCTCGGGTAAGTCCTGTGGTCCTCCTGGACTCGCCTCCGAGACCGCTGACGTCGGGCCCGACGCCGTCGGGGCCCGAGTCGGGGGCTGCTGGGTCACCTGAGCTCGGACTCAGGTTGACGGCCTTGGAGAGCAGACTGTCTGCCTTCATGGACCAGCAGCGGGCACTGCTCGCTGGCCTCGCTGGCGCCGCTGCCCCGACCGCCGGGACATCGACTTCTAAGTCGACCCCGGAGACCGAGCCGATCCTCGAGTCCATGCGAACTCGAGTTGATCCTCTGTCGAGGTCACCCTCGGCCTCCCGTTCAGGACCGAGGTCGCCGACGCCGACTCCCTCGGCGTCGGGGCGGCAGGCGCCGCGCCCTGCCCGGGCCGACCCCACCGATTCCTCGTCGGAGTCGGTCTGGGAGTCTGAAGAGGAAGAGTCACCTGATTCTTTTCGGACTCGGTGTGTCCCCTCGGACTCACCTGAGTCCGAACCTCGGAAGCAGTCCCCCCAGGAGGATGCCCGGTTCTCGGACTTCGTCAGGGATATGGCCAAGGCTTTGGCCTTCCCTGCGGATCCCGAGGAGGAGCCTCGAGCCGAAGAGCTCGACGCCCTCCAGTATGACTCTCCCGCCAGGGAACACTTTACTGTACCGGTTCCTCCCATGCTGGAACGACTACTCTTCCGCATGTGGGAGAGTCCGGCCTCCTCGCCGGTCCTGAGCAAGCGGGTCGATTCTATCTATCGAGTCCGCAAGAGCCCTGGCTTCCAAAAAGCACAGCTACCACACCATTCCATGGTAGTGGAATCGGCCATGCATCGTCTTAAGAGCCAGAAGATGCACTCCTCGGTGCCTCCTGGCAGGGAGGCCCGTAACCTGGATGGCCTTGGTAAGAAGTGTTTCCAGGGCTCTATGCTTGCATGTCGTGTCCAGACCTACCAGCTATACATGGGCATGTATCTCCGGGACCTGGCTAAAGAGCTAGCCGGATTCTCCGCTGGTTTGTCCGAGGAACCCTTGCGGAGGTTCCTGGCCTTGTCCTCTGGCATTCGGGAATGCTCAAAATTCATATCCCGAGCAGCCTATGATGGCTTTGAAGCATCGGCTCGAGTGGCCGCAGCCGGCATCGGTGCCCGCCGACAGGCTTGGCTTCAGTCGTCTGACCTTGAGCCCTGGGTGCAGGACAAGTTGGTCGATGTCCCCTGCCGAGGCGAAAACCTCTTTGGCAAGCCCATGGCTGAAAAGGCTGCACAAATCGAGACGGAGACTCTCACCAGGACTAGGCTTTCTAGGAAGACCTCCGCCCCTTCCCAGAAAAAGAAGGGCTCGGGAAAGAAGTCCTTTTACCCGAGAAAGGCGGCTGCCTACAAACAATACCCCCAATATCAGGCCCCTGCAGCTCCCCAACAGGGCCAGCAGGCCAAGGGACGGGGTAACGGGTCCCGTAGGCAGCAAGCCCCCAAGCCTGCACCACCAGCCCCTGCTCAGCAGGGTGGGGGCTTTTGACTCCTTAAGCATAGCCTCTCCCCCTCCGCTGGTTCCTCCCAGCACCGGAGGCCGGCTGGTTCACTTCGCCCACAGGTGGTCCAGCATCACTTCAGATGCCTGGGTGCTTCAAGTCGTGAGAGAAGGCTATCTTCTCCACTTCCACCAGGTCCCTCCCTCCTATTTTCCGGGAGAACCTCCACGACTCCCTCTGCACAGGGAATTACTCCTTCAGGAGTTAGCAGGTCTTCTACAGGAACAGGCGGTGGAACCGGTGCCCCACCACCTGAGAGGTCAAGGCTTTTATTCCAGGTATTTTCTAGTACCAAAAAGGACAGGAGGCCTCAGACCCATCCTGGACTTGCGCAACCTCAACAGATTCCTCGTGCGGGAAAAGTTCAAGATGCTTACCCTTGGAATCCTTCTGCCCTACCTCCAGCAGGGAGATTGGCTATGCTCCTTGGATCTAAAGGATGCCTACACGCACATCCTCATCCACCCAAGCCACCGCCAATACCTAAGGTTTGTGGTGGCAGGAAATCATTACCAGTACAGAGTACTGCCCTTTGGCCTGTCCTCCGCACCGCGAGTCTTCACAAAATGTCTCGCGGTGGTGGCGGCCCATCTCCGGCTTCACGGCCTCTTTGTCTTTCCGTACCTCGACGACTGGCTCATCAGAGCAGCGTCCGCTCCGGAGGTCACCAACGCCACACGCCGCACGGTGACTCT
The DNA here is from genome assembly GCA_033557465.1 of Ichthyophis bannanicus. Classification (NCBI taxonomy): domain Eukaryota; kingdom Metazoa; phylum Chordata; class Amphibia; order Gymnophiona; family Ichthyophiidae; genus Ichthyophis; species Ichthyophis bannanicus. The sequence goes on from CM066031.1 coordinate 665,661,709, forward strand.
TCTGCAGTACTTGGGCTTTGTTATAAACTTCGCAAAGTCCACTTTGCTCCCCTCACAGGATCTCGAGTTCATCGGCGCAAGGCTGCACACTCCTCAGGCACGAGCGTTCCTACCGCTCGACAGGGCTCAACGGCTCATGGACCTAGCCGACCATTTTCGCAGCCAGCCCCTGGTCTCCGCCAGGCGCTTCCTGAGACTACTCGGCCATATGGCTTCCACCGTCCATGTGACCCCCAATGCCCGCCTGAATATGCGGCCTGCTCAATGGTGTCTCCGCAAGCAGTGGCAACAAGCCACAGGCGGCCTAGCAGACCTAGTGCGCTTCTCCGAGCCGCTGATCTCGTCTCTCCAGTGGTGGCTTCATCGGCCGAACCTGGTACTCGCCATGCCTTTTCAGTCACCTCAGCCGGCCCGGGTGCTGACGACAGATGCATCCCTCCTGGGCTGGGGAGCACATTGCCAAGGGGCACGTACTCAGGGCCTCTGGACCACATGGGAGTCTGCTCAGCAGATCAACTTCCTGGAGCTCAGAGCGATCCGCCTGGCTCTCAAGGCCTTCTCCCACCTGACCTCTCACCAGTCCGTCCTTGTCCAGACGGACAATCAAGTTGCCATGTTCTACGTGAACAAGCAGGGGGGCACGGGCTCCTTCCTTCTCTGTCGGGAAGCACAGAAGCTCTGCTCTTGGGCCGTCAGTCACGGCATTCTTCTCAAGGCAGTTTATCTCCCAGGCCAAGAAAATTGCCTGGCGGACAAACTCAGCAGGATCCTCCAGCCGCACGAGTGGCGCCTGGATCCCTTGGTAGTTCAGAAGCTCTTTCTAAAGTGGGGCCTCCCCACGATGGATCTCTTTGCCAGCCCTCTCAACCGGCAACTTCCTCGCTTCTGCTCTCGTCAGCCACATCCCCTTCGAGTTGCGGCGGACGCTTTTCTACTCTCATGGTCGGAGAGCCTTCTGTACGCTTTCCCTCCCATCCCGCTAGTCTCTCGGACTCTTTTCAAGGTTCTCCGAGACAAAGCCTTCATGATCCTGGTGGCCCCTCGCTGGCCCAGACAGCCGTGGTTTCCACTCCTGCTGCAATTAGCGGTAGAGGATCCATTCCCTCTGGGGTTACAACCGGATCTCCTCACTCAGGATCGGGGGTCTCTGCTACACCCCAACCTCAGATCTCTCAATCTAATGGCCTGGCTGCTGAGAGGGTAGTCCTTGCTCCCCTTCTTCTGCCGGCAGAGGTGGAAGAGGTCGTCCTAGCTTCTCGGCGACCTTCTACCCGCAAATGCTACGCCCTTAAATGGCGTCGCTTTTCCGTTTGGTGTACCCAACAGTCTCAGGATCCCTTCTCCTGCCCAGTGTCGGTGATCCTGCAGTACTTGCTATACCTCTCTAATCTGGGACTTAAGTCCAACTCCGTCAAAGTTCACCTCAGTGCTCTTTCAGCACATGATGTGCCGGTGGACGGCAGACCTCTTTCCAGCGACCCTCTTGTAGCGAGGTTTCTCCGAGGTCTCCTTCTGCTTAAACCTCCTCTGCGCCCGCCAGCGCCTGACTGGGATCTGAATGTGGTTTTACAGCGGATCACCTGTCCGCCTTTTGAACCTATGGCTACCTGTTCTCTCCGTTTTCTTTCTTGGAAAACATTGTTCTTGATAGCCCTCACTTCCACTAGACGCGTAAGGGAACTGCAGGCCCTCGTGTCTGATCCCCCTTACACTTGGTTCTACAAAAATAGGGTAGTCCTACGGACTCACCCAAAATTTCTTCCAAAAGTGGTCTCCCCTTTTCACATCAATCAGGAGGTGGTACTTCCGACCTTCTTTCCCAGACCACACTCCAGCCAAGCTGAAACGGTCCTCCATACCCTGGACTGTAGAAGGGCATTGAACTTCTACCTTGACCGTACGCGGGAGCACCGTAAAGCTGCTCAGCTTTTTGTGTCTTTTGACCCCAATAAATTGGGGCTCCCGGTCTCCAAGCGTACTCTGTCTATCTGGGTTGCGGACTGTATCACTTGGGCTTATGGGGCAGCCGGACTCTCCTTGGAAGGTCGAGTCACGGCTCATTGCGTTCGGGCAAAGGCTACGTCAGTGGCTTACCTCCGCTCTGTTCCGCTGGCAGACATCTGCCGGGCCGCTACTTGGTCTTCGAGCCAGACTTTTGCGGTCCATTACTGTCTCGAGAGGGAGTCCCGCAGGGACAGTACTTTCGGACAGGCAGTCCTCCGTAATCTCTTTGAGGTCTGAGCAACTCCTACCCTCCATCCCGGATGTGGGCTACCGGTGGGTAATAATTCAGCGAAGATTCCTTCCTTCTGTGCTGCTGAGCTAGAGGGAGCTCATTTTTGTGCTTAGGGTCTCCGGTAGCCTTAAGCTTGGGAGTCCCATATGTGAGGACTGACTTCCTGCTTGGTCCTGGAGAAAGCGTAGTTACTCACCTGTAACAGGTGTTCTCCAGGAGCAGCAGGAATCAGTCCTCACAACCCTCCCTCCTCCCCGTGGAGTTGCAATCATCTGCTTAAGTTTTTTTTGCAAATTTTTATGCTGTCTTTTTAGCTATGTCATCTGACTGGCTAAGATGGCACCCTTGGGCGGGAAGGCGACCGCGAATGCGCGCTGCAATTCCCAAAGGCTTTCTTTGAAAGCTGGGGAAAATTGCTCCGCGAGGGCTCCATCGGCGCCGACGTCACCCATATGTGAGGACTGATTCCTGCTGCTCCTGGAGAACACCTGTTACAGGTGAGTAACTACGCTTTCCTGATCATAAGGTATAGGTTGAAAAGGCTGTTGGTCCACTTGATCTTTATCATATAAAAACTCTGTATATTCCTTCCACCTTTTCTTGATCTTCTCAGCATCATTCAACATAGAACCTTGAGCATCTTATAACATTCCAATTCGAGGCTGGAACTTTTTCTTTAACTCTTGCAGCTTTAGGAAAGCCGATCTTGTTCTTCCTCTAATAGTTTCTGCTTCTATTTCCTTGCAAGTGTCATTGTAGTACTTTTCCTTGTCCTGTCTTGCTGCACGTTGGAAATCTCTGCGATTGTCTTTCTTTCTCCTTTGGCTTTAGCTTCTCTGCGTTTCTGGGCAGAGAGAGATCATTAGAGAAAGACATCATGCTTGGCAAGATAGAAGGTCAACGCAAAAGAGGAAGACCAACAATGAGATGGATCGCTACAATAACAGCAGCTACGGGTACCAGTCTGTCAACAATGAGCCGCCTGACTGAAGACCGAACACAATTTAGGATAGCTATCCAGAGGGTCGCCATGAGTCGACTCCGACTCGACGGCACTTAACAACAACAACAACAACAACATCTGCATTTGAGCAGATAGATGTGTATGAGGATAGTTCATCCGGGTTTGGGAAGTTCCTGCTTTGCCTGGATATCATGGGTAGTGAGGAGGTGGCAAAAACTAGCTTTCTTGTGGTGACCACTCCTCTCCTAGGCACCAGAGTCTAGGGGGTATCGGCATATCTTGCAGGGAGCTTCTTGCAGCATTGTGGGTGGCAAGGTGCTCCGCCCGCTGGCCCCAGATCTTTGTGGGTTCGCACGTCTCCATCTTGCATGGTGTCCATGAGCAGTTGGTAGTCTGACTTGTTGCTAGCCTCTAGAGGGAGGTGCATTTTTCTCCCTTCCAGGGACACCCTCGTGGTCTGGCTCCCAGAGGGTGATGCGGGTGGGTTGTTGGGCTCTGTGGGGTGCTTTCATGTTTTAGGGCACCTTCCAAGCATGGCAGCATGGCTTTTCTGTCCACTTCCTTCCCGCACAACTCCAGTTCTGGGGATCAAACTGGTTCACCAGTAGCAGGAATAAGCCCTCACTAGTTATGAGTTGGGAGCAAGTGTCTCCAAAAGGGTATATTCCCTTTTAGGGGGGCAGGGTACACTGGTCCAGCCACGACAATCCCTCTGTTCCCACTTGGCCCATTCCCACATCTGGCATCCCCGGACGTTGGTGGGTGCTGTAGTATGCCTTTTTACCTTGCTCCTGGTGGATGCGCTTCCCCTTTAAGGGGGCAGATCACTCTGTCTCTAAGCTGTCTCTCCTCTCCAGCTCCCCAGCTCCTCCACATGCTGATGGTGCTGTATAGTGCCCCTTCACTTGGCTTTGCCTCCCGACCACCGTGGCAGCTCCAGGACAATATGTCCCTGAAGACTGCAGAGGGAGCCCTCCATGCTGTGTGCTGTCCTTCTTGGGGCAGCTGCTTCCACCACAAGGCACGTATCCAGAAGCGGGTAAGTCACAAACCCTGGCTCCAGAGGAAGCAACGTCGACAGCAAAGGTGAGCAGGACGCAGGCGATCGAAAAGGGGGACCGCTCTGCCCTGCTCACCTTTTAGTGGGCAAATACAAAAGGTAACCTCCGAAATGGTTGAAGCAGGCAAAATAATTAACTTTTGTCAAATGCACCGTCAGGGGAGGAACCACTTCACTCCCAAATGACCTGAGCATCCCTTTTGTTCAATTCTGTAATGATACTTTTCATATTTTTAATTTATTTTTAACTGGTAAAAACACTTTGCAAAAGCGGGCTTATCTGAAGTTTCTGCCCTTCAAGATGGCAAATCCAAGCATCGTGAATGCTATCAGCAACATGCCCCTGCACTACACGCACGGTTCGAGCTACACGCTCTGCTTCAGGTGCCATGGGACAAACAGATCCAAATCATCATGTAACATCCAGATGCCAAAAAAAGGGGTTAATCAACTAGTTAATGTTCGCAGCTTAAATACCTGCTCTCCTTTCACCCCATTGGTTGCTGTCCTGTATTTTGGATATCACTGTTTATAAAATTTGGGATGGGCTTCAAACTACATTATTTAGGAAAGCCGTACAGCCCAATAGCTTGTTACAATATCATAGTTACCACCTGGGTCCTCTCCATCGTGGCCTCCCCTGTGGTCAATTTTTGCAGCTTCTTCACATTTGTTCCACATTGGACGAATTTAAACTTCATGCGCGACATCTACAAGATTGTTTATATGACTGCGGATATCCACATAAGGTGATTAAGATGGCTTTCAGATGGGCATATTTCGCACTTCATGATGGCTCATAACTGCTGAATCCATGGAGCCATTGTGTTTGGACTATGACTTCATTGTGGGTATTCTCCCTTACAGGCACAATACCTCGCAAATCATTGGGCTTTTGAAGAAACATTGGCCTATTTTGGGGCTTCATGTTTGTTTTCAGAAACCTCTGATTATTGCTCATACATGAGGTTCTAATCTTAAAGATCGGCTTGTGCATTCAGCATTACCTTCGGACCACCCTAGTAAAAATCATGGGGAAGTTGGTCATTTTGTTTGTAATACATGCACATATTGCACTTATGCTGTGGAGGGAGACACTTGGGTTGATCCAAGTTTGGGATGGGTGTACTCTATGAGATGACATACCACATGTACATCTGTTTTTGTGGTTTATGCTTTTGGCAGAATGACTATGAAAGACCTAGACAAGATTCTTAAGAGCAGAGATATCTCTCTCCATATAAAGATTTGATTTGTTTAAGACATGTTATTTTCAATAACATCATATGGATGTGAAAGCTGGACAGTGAAAAAGATAGACAGGAAGAAAATTGATGCCTTTGAATTATGGTGCTTGCGGTGAATACTGCATATACCATGGACTGCCCGAAGAACAAACCAGTCAGTACTAGAGAAGACCAAACCAAAGCTTTCTTTAGAAGCTCAGATGACAAGACTTTGACTTTCATACTTTAAGCACATCATGCGAAGAGAGAGATCATTAGAGAGACATCATGCTTGGCAAGATAGAAGATCAACACAAAAGAGGAAGGCCAGCAATGAGATGGATCGATACAATAACAGCAGCTATGGGTACCACTCTGTCAATAATGAGCTGCCAGACTGAAGACCGAACGCAATTTAGGACAACTATCCAGAGGGTCGCCGTGAGTTGACACCGACTCAACGGCACTTAACAACAACAGCCTTGCGGTGTCCATGTGACTTATTATACATTGGATGCCCATTTGTTCGGTTAAATAATGATTGGCTGAGCATGCATCTCGTATTTGATCAGCGGTGTATTCTGACTCATTGTTAGAACATTGTTTGTCTATGGGACATGCTTTTGACAGCTTCTCCTGGTGGATTATAGATCATATACCAGAGGATCCTCGGGGGGGGGGGGGGGGCGGGAGGCAGGATTTTTAAACTGCAGTGGGCTGAGCAGAGGTGGATATTCAGATTGAATTTTGTGACCCCTAGAGGTCTGAATTTGGAGAATAATTGGCAAAGCCTCTTTTGACAGCAACCAATGGGGTGAGGGGTTCTCCTTCTCAATGGGGATTGCCCTTCCTGGATTGGTGGTTCCTTTGAACTGATGTCACATTATCAGCCTTTTTGAAAGACGGGTATTTAAGCAGTTGATGATAGCTAGTTGATTAACCCTTTCTTTTTTGGCATCTGGATTTTACATGCTGATTTGGATCTGTTTGTCCCTCAGCACCTGAAGCAGAGCATGTAGCTCGAAAGGTACGTGTAGTACAGGGGCATGTTGCTGCCAACATTGATGACACCTAGATTTGCCATCTTGAAGGGCAGAAACTTCAGATAAGTCTGCTTTTGCAAAGGATTCTTACAAGTTAAAAATAAATAAAGAATATGAAAAGTATTGTTACGGGAACTTGAATTGAACAAAATGGATGCTCGGGTCATTCGGGAGTGAAGAGGTTCCTCCCCCGACGGTGCATTCGAGAAAAGTTAGTTATTTTGCCTGCTTCCACCATTTGGGAGGTTACCTTTTGTATTTGATTGATTTGTGGTATGCCTCCTTTGGGCTTTAGACTTTGATTCTCCTTTTATTGGAGGCTGCCATCTTGCCAGGGGTGATGTCACACTGCGACAAATGTCACAACACTCCAGTCATGGTGGGAAATTTTCCTGCTGAGATCCCAACCCTTGATTGACAGGAGGAGGGGAACAGATGGGCCCGCTGCCATATTAAATGGCGGCTCCATCGCACAAATGCTCCAGCCCTTACATTTTGTTTGCCACATTAGGGCATATGCCAGAAATATGCTTTCAACGCCCCCAAAAGTTGACGCTAGTGTGTTGTACCTAACATGCTATGGTTTTGAAACTATTGGCACCTTAGAAGCAACATGATCAAAAATGAATTGGTTCATTTTCAGATTTTTTGGACTTTCTCCCAATTTTTGGTATTTTTTTCAGTTTGTTTCAGACATTCATGTTAATAAAAATAGTTTATCATGTGCAAATTGACTGTACATATGTTAATTTGTAGGTTAATGAATGTTAAATCAGTTTTATGCTCATTAAATTTTTAATGCATGCTTATGAGCCGAATGCGCACTAATGAACATGCATTTAATTTCTGCACACAAAACTTTTGTTTCAGGTATTACAGTAGGGAAAAAACTGATGAGCTGTCAGATTCTCTTTGAATCAATAATTAACAATAACATGGTACTGAGATGAAAGACAGACTTTGAAAAATAAGCAGAAAAGCATGAATATTAGATAAATGTAATTTCCTAAGTTGAGTCTGATTTGTTTGATGACATATGTTTGAAATTTTCAAAATATTTTGGGACTGCCTCTCATCCAGTGTAAAGGCCTATTAGATTCCACAACAAAATGTTAAAGTACTGTATAGAAATTCAGCTTAGTCAGGTTGGAGGCTGCCACAAATAACAGGGTGCTGGGCTCAGCATCCAATTGCTTCCTACCTCCTAAATTCCTGCATGGTTGTGAGAGGAGTGGATGGTGCTTTGTGATATCCAGTCTCTTCTCAGTATGGATAGGTAAATTGGGTAGGAAATATAAGAAGGGAAACTGAAGAGAAATAAAGCATAGAGAAACAACCCCCCCCCCCCCCACCCCTCCTTTAGTTTTTCCACGGTGGTCAAATCCTCCTACTACCCTTTTGCTTGTTTGATGAATCTGCAAATCATTTTTTATGGTGCTTTACATGTTATAGTTTGAATAGTGGGGAAGGGAACCATGGCTCCATCTCCTTTGACTAGTAACTGAAGGTCTGGGGAGATTGTAGTTTGAAGCTGCGAATGCAAGACCCCATGCATTGCATACCTTTATGGTATTGGATTCTTTGTTAAACTCTGAGTTGCCACAGTCTGTTGGAAAACACTTCAGTAGACAGTGGTACAGAGGGCTTATCGGACTCTGCCATAGACTTGCATGATGATGCTCTTTCCCTCTATGGTGGCCTTATAGAAAACAAAGAAATCCGTTAAGAAAAATTAAGGAATATATGTTTACTTGCTAATAACTATTTAGAAACCCTAGAAAATCAAGATAGTCAAACTAAAGATGGAGCGGTATTTCTGGAACTTCAAAACATACAATATCAATATAATACCAAATTGTGTAAGCAGGCAGGAGCTCTGGGTTTTGCCCAAAATGCATGATCTTATGATGAATCCAGTAGAGCTGGGCCCTTGAAGACCAAGTGCCTGAAGGCTAGGAGCAGGAGGCAATGAGTTATTGCCATCAGAAAGAGGACAATATGTTTATACTGGCAATTTTATGAGTAGTATTTCTGGATCTATAGTTCTCAGTTGAGGGAGATGGGAGACAAAACCTAGACCTTCTTGGGTGATTTACAGCATGCAACCATGTCTAGGGTACAGTAGGCAGACGTGAGGGTGTTTTAACAGCAGAGGAGGTTAAAGAAGACCTAAGAAGATCCCAGATGTTGAGGCTTTAATGGGAGTGACTGACTTGGATTTAGTGCCAGTAACAGAGACATGGTTCATGGACAACCATGGGGCTTGTTTACAAAGCCGCGGTAGCGGCTTCCGCCCGATATCGGAGCCGTGGCCCCATTGAATTCAATGGGGCCGTGGCTCTGATATCGGGTGGAAGCCACTACCGCGGCTTTGTAAACAAGCCCCTATGACTGGGATGTAACTATGCCAGACTATGCTCTATTCAGAAGGGAAAGAAGAGTGGCACTATATGTAAAACATAATATTAAAGCTATGGAATTACATGGCTTAAAAGGGAGAGAGGAGGCACTGTGGGTTAAATTAGAAAGAGGGAAAGAGAAATCCATTTGCATTGGTGTGATATATAGACCTCCTTCACAGGGAGAAGAGGTGGATGGAGATTTAATAGAAGACATACTCAGCATTGCCAGAAAAGGGGAAGTGCTACTGCTAGGGGATTTCAATATGCCAGATATTGATTGGCACATCCCTGCTGCAGTATCATCTAGAAGTAAGGAGATCCTGGATTCTCTATACGGAGAACTATTCAGGCATCTGGTTACAAAGCCCACACGTGAAGGGGCCATACTGGACTTGGTGCTTACCAATGATGAAAGTGTTTTTGATGTTATAGTGGCAAATTATCTCACATCCAGTGATCACCAGATGGTGTCTTTCAGTATTAGGACTATGGTTGATAAAATCCATTCAAAAGTGAAGGTCTTAGACTTAAGGAAAACTAACTTTCCCAAGATGGGCCAATATCTCAAGGAGTCGTTAGTGAGATGGGAACAGTTGAGGGATGTAGAAAAACAGTAGGCAAAACTGAAAGAGGATATTTTAAGGGCAACCAACCTTTTTGTTAAAGTTGTAAATAAAGGTAAAAGGAAAAGGAGACCTCTATGGTTTTCGAAAGAAGTAGCTGAAAAGGTGAAGAATAAGAGAGAGGCCTTCATGAAATACAAGATATCACAGAGAGAGGAAGACAGGCATCTATATTTGGAAAAACTTAGAGAAGCTAGCAAAGTACTCAGGAAAGCAAAGATTCAAAAAGAGGAGGAAAAAGCCAATACAATAAAATGGGGGGATAAGACATTTTTCAGATATGTTAGTGAGAAGAGGAACCAGGAGCAGGACCTCAGAAAATACCCACAAACAAGAACAGACGTGAGAGGCATCTTGAACAATTTTCAGAAGACTATGTTCATGAGGAACTAGCTAAACTTAAAGTAGACGAAGCGATTGGACCAGATGGGATACACCCAAGAATACTGAGAGAACTTGGGGACATTCTAGCAGCTCCACTGGCCGACCTTTTTAATGCCTTTTTGGAGTCGGGAGTGGTGCCAGAGAACTGGAAAGAGGCACATATGGTCCTTTTACACAAAAGCGGAAGTAAGGATGTGGTTGAAAACTATAGGCTGGTTAATCTAACCTCTGTGGTGAGTAAATTATTGGAAACACTGCTCAAAGAGATAATAGTGAGGTTTCTGGAGTCCAACGGATTACCGAATCTGAGGCAGCATGGATTCACCAGAGGCAGGTCTTGTCAGACAAATCTGATTGATTTCTTTGACTGTTGTGACCAGGGAGCTGGACCGAGGGAGAGCCCTAGATGTGGTGTATTTAGATTTCAGTAAAGCCTTTGACACTGTTCTATACAGATGACTTATACACAAACTGAGCATCCTAGGTATGGACCCTAAAGTTACTGCTTGTGTTAGAAATTGGTTGAGTGGGAGGCAGCAAAGGATTCAGGTAAATGGAGCTCACTCTGAGGAGAAGAAGGTTATCAGTGGTGTGCTCCAAGGATCTGTCCTTGGTCCAATTCTTTTTAACATCTTTGCTAGTGATATTGCAGAAGGGCTGTTGGGTAAAGTTTGCCTCCTTGCAGATGATACCAAAATCTGCAATAGAATAGACACCCAGGAAGGTGTAGATAACATGAAGAAGGATCTAGCTAAGCTTGAAGAATAGTCTAGAATTTGGCAGATGGGATTTAATGTTAAAAAATGCAAGGTCGTGGCTTTGGGCTGTAGCAATCCAAGGGAGTGATATGGTATAGGGAGTGAAGTACTTCTGTACACAAGAGAAGAGCAGGACCTAGATGTGATTGTGTCTAATGATCTTAAAGTAGCCAAACTGGTAGAAATGGCGACGGCGAAAGTTGGAAGGATGCTTGGGTGCATAGGGAGAGAAATGGCCAGCAGAAGAAAAGAGGTGATAGTGCCACTATGTAAGTCTTTGGTGTGACCTCATTTGGAGTATAGTGTGCAATTCTGGAGACCACACCTTCAAAAGGATATTAAAAGGTTGAAGTTGGTGCAGAGGGTTGCTACTAAAATAGTTAGTGGTCTTCATTATAAAGCATATGAGGACAGGCTTAAGGAGCTTAATATGTTTACTTTAGAGGAAAGGCAGGATAGAGGTGATATGATTGAGACTTTTAAATACCTCTATGGCATAAATGCACAGGAGGAGAGCCTCTTTCAATTGAAAGCAAGCTCTGCTATGAGGGGACATAGGATGAGGGTGAAAGGGGATAGACTCAGGAGTAATATGCGGAAATATTTCTTTATGGAAAGAGTGGTAGATGCGTGGAATAGTCTCCCAGTGGAGGTGGTAGAGATGCGGACAATATCTGAACTCAAAAAAGCATGAGACAAACACAGAGGATCTCTTAAGGAAAAAAGGGGACTGTTGTAGTGGTTGATATGGAAGGGCAGACTAGATAGGCCATGTGGTCTTTTTCTGTCATCATGTTTCTATGTTTCTGAGTTTCTAATTACCAGTGGAGTTCTATAAGCAGGAACTCTGTTGCAAGGAAAGTAATTCTTTGTGGCTTTTAACTACAGTCTTTCTGCCTGAAAGCTCTTAAAAGGGTTTTGGTTATCATCTGTAAAAACCAATTGCTTTTGGGGGGTTTTCTATACTGCATAGGGGGATTTTTTTGTGCTGTTGGGCAAAAAGCTCTGTCAGTTAGAGTTCATTGTTTTTTGTTCCATTCACAGCAAGCTCTTTGAAGCCACTGACCTCATCAAGTGTTAGTTCCCTCCCTACCCACCCCAGCTCCCATCCACCCCATGTGAGCAGTCTTGCTTTATAGGGCAGCTCCCCGATTAGCTACATATTTATAGGCCAACTCCCCAATTAGCTACACACAGGAACTCCAACCAGTACTGTTAGAACACACATAAAAGAGGTTAACTGTTTTTTCTCTGAAAGGACATCTGAGGAACAGGCAGGTACTTTGGTAGGTCTCTCTCTTTTATTTCAACAGGTACCAAAGCTCCACCAACTGGCACATGAACAGAGCTGCTGCCCCCATTACAGCCTTGACCTCTGTCCAGACAGAGATCCCTAAGCCAGTTGAAGGACAGGTTCCATGTGCAGGATGCCTGCATGCTGAAGCTATCAGAAAAGAAGTGGAGGAGTTGAGAGAAGAGGTGGCGAGGCTGAGGAGCATTCAAGACATTGATGAGATGCGTCTTGAAACATCCAAGCTCCCCAACAGAGATGAAGTTGGGATCCTGCAGAATGACAAAAACTGGACACAAGTCACTAGGACCTGCAGAATCACCATTCCAACTCCTCCAGCCTTGAATTGAAGAACCATTATGCAGCCCTAGAAGTGGAGGAGGTGAAAGCATCCCAGGAAAGGGAAGAACTAGAGCTTGAGCACCCCAAAGTTGCAGAATCAGTGAGCACAAGGAAGCAAAGGGTAATGGTGGTTGGTGACTCTCTTCTTAGGAGTACTGAGGCATCCATCTGCCAACCAGACTTGATGTCCAGAGAGGTGTGCTGTCTGCCAGGTGCAAAATCAGAGATGTTATGGAGAGTATGATGAGACTCATCAAGCCTACTGACTATTACCCGATGTTGCTCATCCATGTCGGTACTAATGATATTTCTAGGTATCCCTCTGAGCATATCAAATGTGACTTCATGGCTCAGGGACAGAGGTGAAGCAGATAGGTGCACAGGTGATGTTCTCTTCAATCCTCCCTGTTGAGAAGCTCACATCCTGGAGATAAATGCATGACTGCATGGATGGTGTCAAGAGTATATTGGTTTCCTGGACCATGGGATAATATTACAAGGGCTGCAGAGTGGAGATGGCGTCCATCTATCCAAGAAAGGTTGACATATCTTCATTAGCAGACTGGCTAACCTACTGAAGAGGGCTTTAAACTAGATTCATTGGAGATGGGTGAAGAAAGCCCCCAGGTAAGTGAAACATTAAATATCTCTATAGAAATGGGTAAAAGGGGCAACATCTGGGAAGCGATGTATATAAATGCCTGTGGCATAGGAAATAAGATCCCAGATGTTGAGGCTTTAATGGAACAGGATGACTTGGATTTAGTGGCAATTACAGAGACATGGTTCACGGACAACCATGACTGGGATGCAATTATATCAGGCTATATCTTATTCAGGAAGGATAGGGTAGGAGGAAGGGGAGGAAGAGTGGCATTATATGTAGAAAATAACATTAAAGCTATAGAATTACAGGACTTAAAAGGGAGAGAGGAGACACTGTGGATTAAACTAGAAAGAGGGAAAGAGAAATCAATTTGCATTGGCGTGATATACAGACCCCCCTCACAGGGAGTAGTAGACGGAGATTTAATAGAAGACATATACAGCTTTTCTAGGAAAGGGGATGTGCTATTGATAGGTGATTTCAGTATGCCGGATGTTGATTGGCAGATCCCTGCTGCTGTGTCATCTAGAAGTAAGAAGATCCTGGATTCTCTACAGAAAAAAATATTCAGGCAACTGATTACAGAACCCACACGTGATGGGGCCATACTGGACTTGGTGTTTACCAATGGTGAAAGTGTTTCTGATGTTATAGTGGGAGATCATCTTGCATCCAATGATCACCAGTTGGTGTGGTTCAATATTAGGACTAGGGATGATAAAATCTATTCAAAGGCAAGGGTCTTAGATTTTAGGAAAACTAAAGAGAATTGCGGCAAAAAAAGGACAATATTACAGATTAAGCAGGAGATGGATAAGGTTTGATAACTACGTGGTCTCTTAAGGAGCCCCTGACTAGAATATACTAGTGTAGGTGCTATGATTGCCTCTTATTTTTTTTGTAATTGTTGTTGTTACAGCAGAGTTAATGGATGCAGGGCCGGCCCAAGGTTTCTGATGCCCTAGGGAGGCTGACTGAAACAGCCCCCTCTCCCCCATGCTGCCTGGCACAATGTGCCACCATCTCCCCCACCCCCAGTGTCCTCAGCATCCATCCTCCAACCTCTCAACTGGGGGAGGTGGGCCGCACGGCAATTGCTTCTTTGGAGTGGTAGTGGACCTTAAAGCACTCATGTGCATGCATGCACTCATGGCCTGCCTCTCCTGTCCCCTCTGATGGAACTTTGACTGCATACATGTGCACAGATACTTTAAGGCCTGCTGCCACTTTGAGGAAAAAGGGATTGTTGTGCTGTCCACTAGGGTCCACCACCCTAGATGACCACTTTTATGAAAATGCTAATACTTTAAAGAATCCAAGCAAGGATTAGACTGAAAGTCAAAGTCAACTTCAGTTTGTGCCATTATACAGTCTAGATGATTTTGATGGTGCTGGTCTGCTGTCATCTTCTATGAATAGGATTGAAACAGTGTTGAAAGGTTGTAATATTCACTTCCATGAGTGAAGAGGCAAGGGCAGGTAAAGGAACCACGAACAAAGTGATACTGCAAGTCATGGTGGTACTAGCCAGCTACAATGTCCCAGAAACCAACCATAATAATAGGTTGGTCATTGCCTGATACTGGCCAGTAAGGCTTGGAGAACCTAGGAAGCCAGATGTTTGGGCAGCATCTTATCTAGCTTTGGAGGTTGTTTGGATTATTACAAAGCCTGAATGTAAAATATGCAGGAGGGGATTTGGTGTTGGATTAAATATGAGATCCATTATGCTCATCTACCCAGGAGGATAGAGAACCAAAACAGGAAGAAGACAAAAACTGCCTAGATAAGGAGTGATATTTTATGAATTGTCATGCTTCTATGGCTGGCAGCTGGGATATATATTTGCAGTATAGAGAGGGATAACTGGGCAGACTGGACAATCCAGATGGCCTTTTTCTGTTGTCACTTATTATGCTATAATGCTTTTGAGTTGTTTCTATAGTATTTACAAATTATGTGAAAGCTTTCTGTTTTTCATTTTTATAATCTTACTGCATTTCTTTCTTGCTGATCATCCGTCTCCTTCTTTTTAAAATTTTATCATTTCTCAAATTTTCCATTGATTGTCCCAGTCTTACAGCTTTCTCATCTTGGTGAATTTCATTATGCTTCTCTTCTCTGGTTTCTTAGCATCTTTCTACTTCTTTGTTCCTCCAATGCCTCACCTTCTCTAAAGTACAGCCCTGCCACTCATAGCTTCTCTTCTTTCCCTCTTCTTTCAGTTTCCTTTAGCCTTTTATTTAAACCTTTTTCCTTTACCCTCATCGCTTCTGTCCCTTACTCCCACCCCTTCTTTCTGATTATATTGTTGATTCTTATGTTATAGGGCTGATTTCACACTATTCCTTAAATATCCCATGTGCCTCTTGGCTAGGAAATGATCTATTACTGAATAATCTGAAATACAGTTAGTGAGAGCAAACACAGGCAGGCAAGGGAGGTAAGAAGTCATGCTAGGCCATCTGGTGAAACAATATTGTACTTCTGTTCATTTGAATAATAGCTTACTCTTAAACGTTTCTTGGTTCTCATTACGATTTTCGGTGGGAGAATCCAACATATTTAGTAGTACCCTAAAATAGCAACAAGTTTTAAAGCACAGGGGAGTCTTCCATCAATGAGATCATTGACTGGCTGACCTACACTAATTCACGTACTGTAGTGCCTATAGTGTCAGTAAATTCAAGAAAATAGCAATTGGATGTCCCTGTTGCACGAGGCAGAGGACTGGTTACCTAAATGATCTTTCCACCTTCAACAAAGGCACATATACATACAAAATTCATATACATCAGAGCTCAGCATAGTACAGTATTGGAGACATCATTTTAGTTAGGGCAGCAAACTTCATTTTGACCAAGCGAATCACCTACCATAAAATACATAATTCAGCCAGCAACCAGATAAGGCATTTACCTGGATAAATAGGTATTTACCCATGTAAAATGGCCTGACTGAAAATTGCATAGGTTCCGTGTGCATTTTTCGCCAGCTTAAAATGAAGCATTCCCGTGGCTGTGTTTAAATTTGTGAAGGAAAACGGCATACATACATTCAGTTTTCAAAAGCATGCATACTATTTTCCCCCTCCGCCTCTCTCTCTGTTATCCATGCAGATAGCTGTAGGCAAAGTATATACAAGAGTTTAACATGTGACCTTTGTAACTGCTAATTTGTAAAGAGAGATTATGTGGGCAGTATCCCTTTGAATATTTGCAGTACATTTTTCCTAATGAAAAAACTGCCAACACTCATATGCAGGGCTTATTCATTAATACATGAGGACCATGGCTCAAATTTAGCAGGCAATAAAAAAGGTGCCAGTACTCAATACCACCTAGTAGTTGTTGTTAAGTGCCATCTAGTTTGTATTGACTCATGGCAACCCTCTGGGTAGTTGTCCTAAACTGTGTTCGGTGTTTAGTCAGGTGGCTCATTGTTGATATATTGGCATCTCTAGCCGCTACGAGTATTATTGTATCGATCCAGCTCATTGCTGATCTTCCTGTTTTGCATTGACCTTCAACCTTGCTAAGCATGATGTCTTTCTTTAATGATCTCTTTCTTCACATGATGTGTCTAAAGTATGAAAGTTGAAGTCTTGTCATCTGAGCTTCTAAAGAAAACTTGGGTTTGATCTCCTCTAGTACTGACTGGTTTGTTCTACAAGCAGTCCATGGTATACACAGTATTCTTCTCCAGCACTAAAACTCAAAGGAATCAAAGAAATGACAAGCAGTCAAGAAATCTGATGACGCATTGCTCTTGGCAGAATGGCTATGAAGAACCTAGACAAGATTCTCAAGAGCAGAGATGTCTCTCTCCATGCAAAGATTCGACTTGTCCAAGCCATGGTATATTCGATAATATCATATGGATGCGAAAGTTGGACAGTGAAAAAGATAGACCACCTAGTACCCCCTCAAAAGAAGCCCTGAATTTTTGCATAAAATATATCTATTAAAATCATCAATGCAATCTGCAACTGACTGAGCTGTCATGGAGCTGGGGAGCTGTCATTTTGCACTTGGGCTGGCGAGAGGCAGGAGTGCTCAGGGATCACTCCTGCCTCCCACTAACCCAGCAGGGAAATCCTTGGTAAGTGTCGGTGGGGATGAGGGGGTGGGAGCACTGTATACAAATCAGGGGGGGGGGGTGTGTTCTGGAGCTTGAGCACTTCCCCAGGAAGTTTAAGATGGAGTTGGGGGGGGGGGGTCTTTTTCTTTTTTTAATCCTGCAGGCTGTGGTAGGGACAGCTCAACCATCAGGCCAAACTAGGAGGCTGTCTAGGGTGGTGGCCTTTGAGGCGTGGTACAAAGCAGCACCAGCCAAAGCAAACAAATAGATCCTGACAGCCAGACCAACTCAAAGAGCCGTCAGCACATCCTTTTACCTGCAAGGAGAGCAGACACACACATACGTACATGCAATGCAAAGTCTCGTATTTAAAAGTATGAGGACCAGCATTCAGAGGCAGTGGCTAGGCTATTTAAGGCGCCTATGAGGGGGGCTGATAAGTCTCTGGTCTTGTAACGAAACAGAAAGCAACGGGCACACTTCAGTTCCAAATTGATCTCTCTGCTGTCAGCTTTCTGTTTCGTTACAAGACCAGAGACTTATCAGCCCCCCTCATAACCACCACCATTTTGGCGACGCTGTCCGGTTAGCAGCAATACTCAGCTGCCGACCAGATAGCAATAATTGGTTAAAGTTAGAACAGCTATTGAGATAACCTAACTTGAATGTTAGTGGCTCAATATTGCCCCAAACTGGCTAGCGACTGACACCACTCCTGATTTGCCCACAGACTGTTCCAGTTTTAAGCAGGTGTTTTTTATGCTGTCTGTGGCAATATTCAGCTGAACGTTCCAGACAGGGATGAGCATATTTTATTTGGTTAGCGGGGGTCTGCTATCTAGCTAAAACTCTTTGAATATCCTCCCCCCCCCCCCCATGATGTTCAATTATACATTTTTACCAGTTCATTGTGGGAGGGGTGCTTTTGGGATAATCATGATTGTTGAGTTTAATTATCAAAATCTTTGGGGAGGAGAGAATTCAGGCATAAGGGTGAAGGTTTATCTAGGGCACCCAGTACCCCAGCATTGGCTCTAATCTGTGGTAACTGTATCCACATAGTGCAGATGCCCTTCTGCACTATCTGCCAATGCATTTAGCATGCTTGCTTGTGTGGTACTCTCTGGGCAAATGCTGGCCACAGCCACAGTGTTTCTCATAAAGGCTTTGCCCTTTTGCGCGTTAATTGTTCACCTAATGCATGGTAACTGCAACCATTTACTGCAGTTTAGTAAATCAGCTCCTTAAGAGAGCTCTCATTGCAGAGATTTTCTGCCTTGAAAAAAATACTTTGTCATCCTAGAATTTACATCATAAGGTGAACATGCAGTTACTATGGTGTGAAACACAGGCTGAATTAAACCCAGACTTAGAGTTAAACACATTCGTTGTTACCTCAGCTGGTGATCAATATGCAATCACATATACTAATGAAAAGTTTCCTGAAGTTAATATCCCTGTTTGGAATAGAACTACTAAATTTGTTTGAGCGCTTGAAAAATTCCATCCATACCAAAGTGAATCAGCTACTTAATCCTAAAATGAAAGGCTACGGCAGGCAAGGGAAAATAATTACATGCTCAAAGTATGGAAAAAAAGAGTTTTTTAATATGTAGGTATTTGTATAATTAAAGACTAATCAAGCATAAATGTCTCTGACTAAACCCGAAAATGAGATTGTTGGCAAGCAATATTGTAATTTAAATGCCATTTTTGTTTAATCAGTAAAGCACTGGAAAAAAGATAGCCTGAACAGATTAAAAGCAAAAAGCATTAGTAATAAATATTTATCAGATTTCATAATGCAGTACAGAGTGGTTTAGGTATTTCAGAAAGAAGATATTTTATGGTTTCATACTTGACAGACTATTTTCAAATAAGTTTTGCCATAAGCACAGAATAGAATGAGAATTATTGTTAAAAAAAATTCAGCTTATACCGCTTAGAAAGCCATCTTCCATACTTTTTCAAAAACTAATTTGCCAAAATATAGGTTTCCCTCCAGATGCAGGTATCAATGTGGATTGCATGACTAATATGACACATTTTTTGCCATTTGCTATATTTATTTTACAGATGTAACACCTGGATAACTCTTTGTCCAAGGATCCAGAGTGCTGTATGGGTAAAGGGATCCTGAGCAGGGGCGGCCCAAGGGTGATATGGGGTCATGTGTGGAGACTCTTGCGGGGCCTCATTTGCATAGCCACTGGACCTCATTTTCTTAAATTTAATTTATTTTATTTTAAAATGTATATGTTGCCTATCTAAAAATTTATCGCACAGAAAATAAACCCTTCCCCATACAACTCCCTAGAAAATATATAAACTAACTTAATTTTTGTCGGACAAATTGCCTCGAGGGAGTAACCCCTCCGGTAGCAATGCATCCCTTTTATTCATTTTAATGAGCTAAAACACCACTCATTTCCACCACACAGGTGAAAAACCAAGGAAACTCACACTCGTGAGCCCCTCTAGAATATAATCAATTAAAGCCAACGTATCTCCAGGCATCAAAGTTCATCGACACCTCCAACAGGTTGTACCACACTGCTGCCGTTCACACTTCCTCCTTCTTAATCATTCAGCGGTATATGCAGTCAATCTCCCCTTTACAATCCTACCGTTATCACTTCTTATAAACGGCGTCATACTTCAACAGCATAAGCCAATAGCATAAGCTACATAGCTCCATGTTTCAAATCGCCGAATCCTGTCGATTCTTCATCGGGCTCACTTCTGGCTGAATAGCCTATCGCCATCTTCCCACTGTTCATATAGGGAAATCTTCTCTGACGTCAATCAATGCCTACCCAATCTCACCCCTTCTTGCTAAAGTGACTACTACTGGAACCAATCATTCTCTTTGGACACATCAGGTTTCCCACAGACTTCATAATAAACTCCACCAATCAATTTCCAGATTTAGACCCTGGGGATCCACTGTTTGCAAATGAAATATTCATTTTTGCTCCAGTTGTTGTAACCGCTGCACCCTATCACCCCCACCCTGCAGAGGGGGCACATGATCTATAATCCACCATCGACAATCTGGAAAAGCATGGCCCTTTAACACGCTACATATTATTACAATTTTCTCAAAAGAAACAGAGGGTGTTAAGGATAATTCAGTCATGTCGAATCCATCAAAATGGCTACCACCGGGAGAGATTGATTCCAGTATTATAGCTTTTCAAAGAGTAATATTGCTCAAGTTGGAGAAAATGGAGAAGTCCCAGATAAAAAGGAAAATTTATAATATTACTTTGCAACAGCTTTTGGCATTGCGGGAATTGCAGACTTCTATGGATATAGTTATTCATCGTGCAGATAAAGGAGGTATGATAGTAGTGCAAGATATGGATTACTATCAGGATATTGTGATGGCACATTTGAATAATCCCCGCTATTATAAGGACTTGCCACAGGATCCTGAGCGAGACTTGGCTGATGAGATTAAGACATTGACTGAACATGCCTTGTTGCAGGGATGGATTACGAAAAAGGAGTACGACTTTTAAAATAAAAAGTATCCTTCAAGACCCATATTTTATATGGTCCCGAAAATCCACAAATCTTTAAATGCACCCCCGGGTCATCCAATAGTATCGTGTCAGGACTCGCTTTTAGAACCCCTGTCCCAATTCTGTGACCATTTTTTGAAGCCTGCACTAGGTTTGATAAAATCATACATCAAGGATTCATATCATTTCATCACTATCTTACAGGCAGTGACATTGTCTTTGGATCATGTGTGGCTGGTGACGATGGATGTAACAGCCTTATATACTAATATGGATCAGCAGGAGGCATTTTAAATTTTGTCCGGATTGGCTTTAAATTTACCACCGAGGATGCCGAAAAAGGTTTTTATTTCGCTACTGCGATATGTTGTGACACGAAGTTATTTTTGTTATGGAGACCAATTTTATTGACAGATCTATGGTATTCCGATGGGGGCCACTGTGGTGCCCTCAGTAGCGACACTATATATGGCGCACTATGAAAAAGCTTGTGTACCCCTCGCAGTGGTTTAAATATGTAGCCATATGGGTGAGGGTTTTGAATGATGTTTTTGGTGTGGTCAGGGTCATTGCCACAACTACAGGACTTTTTTATGGCTGAATTCCTTTAAGCCTAATATACAATTTGTTCCTGAATATAATTTTCATTGAATTAATTTCCAGAACCTCACAGTGTACAAGGAAGGACAAATATTACAAACTACTCTCTATCGTAAATCAGTACAGAGAAATACGTTGTTGAAGTTCCATAGCCATCACCCAGCTCCCTTACGACGGGGGTTGCCATTGGGTCAGTTTCTTCGGATTCGGCGATTGTGCTCGACGTTGTCAGAATATCATTGGCATGCGAAGGATTTAGAACAATGTCTGCTAGATCGGGGATATCCGCCGGATTTGATTCGGCGAGCATATAAGCGAGCAAGATTTAGCCATCCTGAATGGTGGCAGGAGGGTATTAAGGATAGGTCGGTGATATCAGTTGTGGGCATTTTGCCATATATGCATCTTTCTGAGCAGGTTAGTAACCTTTTAAAGAAGCATTGGGGCATTTTAAATGTTCATTCATGTTTTCAGTGCCCTTTGATGTTAGCATACTGATGAGGACGTAATGTGGCAAATTATATCACCCATAGAAAGAGTTTGGTGACATCTGATGAGTTTATGGGTGGGTGTCACAGCCCATATGATAGTTGTGATTTCTGCCTGACCACAATTTTGGGTCCTAAATGGGAGGACCCATGTTCTCAGATTACCTATTCAGGCCTATATCAAACTAATTGTCGATCATCTTTTGTAGTGTATATGCTGATATGCCCTTGTTCCCTTAATTATATAGGACGGACCACTAGACCTTTGAAACAATGACTATTAGAACATTGATCTTGTCTCCGTAATCAGATCATGTCGGCTCTGATAGTGACCCATAGCGTGTTAAAGGGCCATGCTTTTGATGGCGGATTATAGATCATGTGCCCCCTCTGCAGGGTGGGGGTGATAGGGTGCAGCAGTTACAACAACTGGAGCAAAAATGGATATTTCGTTCGCAAACAGTGGATCCCCAGGGTCTAAATCTGGAAATTGATTGGTGGAGTTTATTATGACGTATGTGGGAGACCTGATGTGTCCAAAGAGAATGATTGGTTCCAGTAGTAGTCACTTTAGCAAGAAGGGGTGAGATTGGGTAGGCATTGATTGACGCCAGAGAAGATTTCCCTATATGAACAGTGGGAAGATGGCGATAAGATATTCAGCCAGAAGTGAGCCTGATGAAGAATCGAGAGGATTCGGCGATTTGAAGCATGGCGCTATGTAGTTTATGCTATTGGCTTATGCTTATGCTGTTAAGTATGATGCCATTTATAAGAAGTGATAACGGCAGGATTGTAAAGGGGAGATTGACTGCATATACCGCTGAATGATTACGAAGAAGGAAGTGTGAGCGGCAGCAGTGTGGTACAACCTGTTGGAGGTGTCGATGAACTTTGATGCCAGGAGATAAGTTGGCTTTAATTGATTATATTCTAGAGGTGCTCACGAGTGTGAGTTTCCTTGGTTTTTCACCTGTGTGGTGGAAATGAGTGGAGTTTTAGCTCATTAAAATGAATAAAAGGGACGCATTGCTACCGGAGGGGTTACTCCCTCGAGGCAATTTGTCCGACTAAAATTAAGTTAGTTTATATATTTTCGAGGTAGTTGTATGGGGAAGGGTTTATTTTGTGTGCGATGATTTAATTCCCCGTGGTGTTTTTCTATTATTATCTAAAAATTTGGGAAGCTTTCAAAAGAGCCCTTCACAAGCCTCTTTTTTGTCCTGGCAATGACTTAGAGGCTTGTTTACAAAACCGCGGTAGCGGTTTCCGATCGTTATCGGAGCCGCAGCCCCATTGAAATCATTGATAACAATTGGAAACCGCTACCGTGGCTATGTAAACAAGCCCCTTAGGGACAAGTTTACTAAATATTAATGTGCATTAAGTGCCACTGCACCAATAGAAATAAATGGGCATTGCTGCACTTAACACACGCTAACATTTGTGAATGTGAATTAACCTTTAGTAGACATGCCTCTTAATGAGTATCTGAATACTATTTGCATGGGCAGTGAGGATAAAGAAACTAGCAGATTTCTACATTACTATACTCCAATGTCAACTGCCAGGCATATTAGGAAGCTCATTTAGAACCCATAGCAAACCCGCCATATCATAATAGCATTACCAGGACTCACAAAGCACCAAACCCTACCTATCACAAGGCAACACCACCAATATTAAACCAATACATCTCAGAGAATACCAATACATCTCCTACTGGGGAAAAGAGAACAAGTGAGACTGTCACATAAAAACTACATGAACAGAATACCTCAGCTCGGTTACACATGCAGAACATAGACCGTCAACCAACAAAGAACAAAGGATCACAATTTAGAAATAGGAAGATAATAATTAAATTGGGAACCCTAAAAGCCAAACTTGGAATGTACAACAATGGAGAAATCAAACTATAAATGAATTTCCTCTTGTACTAAACCAAAATGCAAAATGTTAGCGATGCACATTTCCCAGAGCTGACATATTCCAGTTAATAAATTCAAAATAAAATTGTTTTGTTTTCTACCTTTTGTTCTTTGGACATTTTATTTTTCAGTTGCAATTGCCCCAGTCACTTTCTTCTCCTTTCTTCATGACTTCTGCTAACTCTCCATTGTCCTTTCTTCTCTCTTCTAGTTTTTTCCATTCTCTCTACATCTGCCTCTAACATACTGATCTTTCACCTTTTGCTCTTTCCTCATTCCTTTTTCATCCATTCAAATTTCACCCCTCGATCCTCAATCCCCACTTACTCTCCCAATACTCAGCCAATCATAGATTTTTCTTTCCACCCACGCAAAATATCTGTTCCCCTCTCCATCCTCAATACCCCAGCCCCATCTCCTTCTAGTCCTCCCCCAACATCAGCTCCCTTCTAGTTCTAGCCCCATCCAACATCCACTCCCTTCCATTCCCCTCCAATCCCAGTCCCCCATCCACCAGCATCAGCCTAGTTCCAGTCCTAACCCCCAGTATCAGTCCTCCTCCAGTGCCTCCCAGCATCAGTTCCCTTCCAGTCCCAGTCCCCCATCCACCAGCATCAGCCTAGTTCCAGTCCTAACCCCCAGTATCAGTCCTCCTCCAGTGCCTCCCAGCATCAGTTCCCTTCCAGTCCCAGTCCCCCATCCACCAGCATCAGCCTAGTTCCAGTCCTAACCCCCAGTATCAGTCCGCCTCCAGTGCCTCCCAGCATCAGTTCCCTTCCAGTCCCAGTCCCCCATCCACCAGCATCAGCCTAGTTCCAGTCCTAACCCCCAGTATCAGTCCTCCTCCAGTCCCTTCTAGCATCAGTTCCTTTCCAATCCCCCAGCATCAGCCCATTTCCAGTCCTAACCTCCCAGTATCAGTCCTCCTCCATCCCTCCCAGCATCCGCTCCCTTCCAGTCCTAGTCTCCAATCCCCCAACATCAGCCCATTTCCAGTCCTGCCCCCCCCCTGTTCCCATTCTAGCCCCTAGTTCCCCACCCCATTCCATTATATCCCCTGTTCCCATTCTCATTCTAGCTCCCAGTCCCCCCCCCCCCAGCCACACACCAAAAAGGGCCCCATGTCTGATTGGCTGAAGAGGGAGCTGGTGAGCTCGAAGCCCCAGCTCACCTCTGAACAGCCGTGGGAGTAAAGAGTGAAGTTTGCCTTCTCTCTGCAGCCAGTCAGGCACAGAGCCTCCCAAAATGTGGGGCCATGTGCGAACAACATTCCTGCACAATGGACAGGCCAGCCCTGATCTTGAGACTTCTCAAGCCACATGCTAATAATGGTGTGGGGGGGGGGGGAGGGGAACCACATTAAAGGACACTTCACTCAATGTACACTCTCAACTTACTCAAAGAAATCCAGGTCATGTCAGATAGAGATGACTCAAAAAGTAAAAATATTTACTGAAGTAAAGGTGAAAATAGGAAGATCAGTATAGCAGACAATAGTAAGAACAGGTCTTTACTAGGAAAAAACAAGCAAGTGAATTAGAGATATGCGATCATTTGGGTCTTCTCTTAGGGGCCCTTGTACTAAAGTGTGGTATTTGCATGTATGACACTTTAACTGCAAACGTTGAGGTGTAAGTACAAACCCTGTGTGGTAAATGCAGCGGATGTGCCCAGCATTTAGTGAACAGGGCAGGTATTGCAAAGGCTCGCATTCTTTGCTTCAGCAGGTATTGTGGGAGCACCTATGCTTCCTACTGATGCAGAGAACACGGGCCCAGCACAAGAGTGTAGCAAGGGGATAGAGGAAGTGGCTGCAATGTTCCAGGTCTGCCCACGTCTCGATTACACCCTCCCATGGATAAAACAGCCCCCCTAATCTGAGTCCCACCCACAAATCAGCATCACCCCAGTCTGAATCCCCCCAATCAGTACCCTCCTTGTGCACACATCATCACCCTTCAGAAACACCTTCCCCCAGAAAACATCTCCTTTCACACCATCAAGACCCTCCCAGGTCTTATCCTGGGTTTCCTGGTGGTATCAGTGGTTGGCCGGGCAGAAGTGTTCCACCTCTGCTCTTGAACTGGCTCCAGCAGCTCTCAAAGTAGCACTGGTAACCCTGAACAGTAGTACCGTGAAACTACCACTAGGAGTCAGGAGTTACTGGCATGATTTTAAGAGCTGTTGGAGCCATGAAAGCAGTGGATGATCACTGAGACCACCAGGGAGCCCCTAGGTGACACCCAGTGGGAGCTCAGCTGGTTGGGGGAGAGTCCAAGCTAGAGCCCTGTGGGGAGGGGGGCTGACACAGGGCTGGAGTGTTTTGAGGGAGGGCTTGCATTATTGGGTTGTTTCTGGGAAGAGGTTCTGAAGGGTGTGTGTGCATGATTCTGGTTCTGATGAGGGGATACTCAGATCAGGAGGGGTACTAATTGGTGGAGGTCTCCGATGGAGGGGCTTTGATTGGTGGGATGGGATCAAGACTTAGGGAAAGGGGACTCAGATGCAGCATGTTTTCTTTATGTATGGGCAGTGACCACACCACACCACACCCATTTTCCACAGCCATCTGGCCACAATCACGCTTTGTTGCACTACGAGCAGTTAGTGTAGAATAGTTACCATGCTGCTCTTAGAATACTGTAGCAGTTAACTGTGAGTTGTTAGCATGCACTAAACCCCACAGTAGCCATTACCACAGTTTAGTAAAAGGGCCTCTTATTGTTTATTGTTTAGTCAGCATTTGAACAGAGTGGTTTACAGTCAATTAAAAAATGACAAGAAGCAAGAAAAAATCTACAGAACATAAAATAGGACAGAGCAAATAAACATGCAGCCCAGTGCTCCAAGGAGCCTTCTAATGGGGGTCCAGCTTAAGATACTCAAGCGCAGACTCCTCCTCACCCCTTTCCTCCCTCCTACTCAGTGATGACCCCTGAAGACACCCCTCTTCCCACAGCTATATACCCCTGGATCCCCAGTCGCCCCTGTCCATCAGACTCCAAAATGGTACCACTGACCCCTAGCAGTAGTCTCATGGCATTACTGCTAGGGGTTAGATTAATGGGATTGCTTGGAGGGAGGGGATTCTGCACTGCACTTTTAAACCAGCAGCTTCTTTAAGATGGTGCCTTTAGGTCCTTATAGGTCCATTGCTCCAGGGGGAAAAAACACCACCCGAATGCTGCATTATTGTTCCACGAATAATGCAGCTTTTGAAATTCATCACAAACCGGGTTAGCATCTCATTATTATATTACCTATGTTAGTGTAGCCCTATGTACAATATGATTTTGCTGTTTAAAGCTGTTAATAGTAAATATCATGCGTTATTCCCTTAGCACGTTAATTTATTTGTTTATCTCATGCCTTTCCAGTAGTAGTTCAAGGAAAGTAAACAATCAGGTACTGTATTTCACTGTCCCTAGAGAGAGTACCATCTAAGGAGACCTTTTACTAAACGTTTGCTATGCAGTTAACTAACACGCGATTAGGTGTGCATTAACTCTGCACTCAGGTCTATGGTAAGAGTTACTCAGTGACCATGACAGTTAACACATGCCGATTTTTACGCGAACAGGCAATCACGCGCTCAGATGCTGAATGGGAGATTGGACAGGGTGAGCACGTTGCAGTTAGCATAGGGGTAAATATCGTGTGCTAGCTGTCAACATTGCAGTTAGCGTGACTTCACCTAATGCCACCTCAATAGGTAGAGGTAAGTGTAGCCAGGTTAAATGTGAGTGTCACTGCTGTGCATTAAGGTGCTGTTCAGTGTGGCAACTGCCAGGAACATGCTGAACATACCTAGGCACTTAGCACACCACAGTTGCAATTATTGCATGTTAATTGCAAAAACCTGACCTACTTTAGTACAAAGGCCCCTAAGTCTGTACTTGAGACAATGGAGGGTTAAGTGACTTCTCAAGGCCACAAGGAGTGTCAGTGGGATTTCAACCCTGGTCTCTTTGGTCACCAGGCTAATACTCTAACCATTAGACTGCTACTCCTTTGATGTTCGTCACTTCGTCACACACTTTAAGATATTTTTCACTTCCTTTATATATGCAAAAATTTTCTAGGTGCTTTCTAGCATACATATGCCTTGTAGTGCTATATAAATGAATAACAGCAATAGTAGTAACATTTCAATAGGAATTTTTAAAAACCTCATCATAGGATTTGGAGGCATGTGTGTGAGGATGTTGGGAGATTGGGGGGATGCTTTTGTTCTGTAGCTGAGTTTTGGTCAAGTGGTCCATCAATGTGTGAAATGTCATATTTCATTTTACGTTTTTAATTTGTATTTTATGTCAGCCGCTGCGCTGTTTGTATTATACCAATTAAGGATTATGACCCGCAACAGCTAAATGTTTCATAGAAAGGCAGGAAATAAGTGTGCAAAAGAAACAAATAAATACAATTAATTAATTAGGCAGTACTTTCAAATAATGCATGAATGTGTAAAATCTGTGGCTATTTTTTACCTGCAGGCTTAACTTCCTTTCTCGAAGGGACATGTTGTTTTTTTTTAATTTGGTTGAGCAAAGGTTTGGGTCAGATTTGCTATTTGTTTATGCACTTTTGAAAATCCCCAAAGTGTTTGTGTAAGTATACTCTCAAGCCCAACCCAGCCCCCATGAATGTTTCCGAGAATCATATGTACAATCCTGCATGAACTAGCTATATATGCACACCTGTATATATGGCTGTGGTGGGCAATTTTCAAAAACCAGACTGGACCCCTGAATTTAAACTAACACTAATCTACTTGTTACGCAGCTTATAGAGTTTTTGATATTTTACTATAATCCATGGAAGAAAGGGTACTGTAATATTTATATGGGGAAATGCACAATCAAAAATAAAGTTGTTAGGTTAGGTTTTATGCACTTGATATACCGCCCTTTACTGTATGTATCAGAGCAGTTTGCAGATTTATTCTAACAGGCACTTTTTATTCCCTTGTCCCCAAAGGGCTCACAATCTAAGCGTACCTGAGGCAATGGAGGGTTAAGTTGCTTGCCCAAGGTCACAAGGAGTTACCATTAGTCTTCATTTTAAACAAAGTCTTTATGATTTTTATGTGGATTTTTTTCAGTTTTTTTCACACATTTGTGTTTTTATGCACATTGTATGTGTGCAGAAACTTTTTTGTCTGTACAAATCGATTGTATGGGTATTAATTTGTGGGAATTTGCATGTGCAAATGTTTTGCACACCCTAAAAAACTTTTATGCACTCAAACAAATCCAGTGTGTGCCAACAAATGCACATCTCATTTTTATAGTGTTCTTCTGTCTCTAGATTTTTGTTTTCTTTGAATATATTTTGAAATTTTAAAATACACAAGTGAGATACTGTACTGACTCTGCCATGTGACTACTGTGACATTGCCGCGAATATAAAGAGAAACGGATGTTGACATTTTGTATGTCCAAAAACATACACCGTGTGCTGTGCTTCTCCCTTCAAATCAGTGTGTGTATACCGCAAAAATTCCTGTCACGATTGACAAATTCATATCTGTAATCAAACCGCTACTGATCGCTGGAAGCAGCGGTATACAAATGTATGCTAAATAAATAAAATAAATAAATACCTTGTTGTTGATGTTGAGTCGGTGGTGGTCAGCGGTTTTTTAAACATCGGCTGCCATAGGTAAAATATATCCAGATAGTCGGCAGCAGGATCCAGATAGTGGCAATTTTTGAATATCGACCTGAAAGTTTCGCCCCATTCAAATTGCAACCAGCACACTCTCAGGACTGCTCCTATACTCCCACTAAGGACACTGACTGACAACAGCACGCACACAAAACACCCTTGTTACAAAACAAATACAGGCCACCGAATGCTCCTTCTGTATTCACCCTAGCCAAAAATACCAGCTTGCAACAGAAATCCTCCCGTGTCCCCCCTCCTCAAACTGTGACACTGGCCGCTGACAGCACTCCTCCTGCATTTCGAACATAAAAAGAGTCTGGATGCTAACAGCACTTCTTTTGTTCTCCTGCTCAGTTAAAGAGGCCCAGGCACTGACAATGCTTCTGTCATGCTGCTCCTGGGTAAAGATGCCAATGACAGACAGCAAATGTCCTGAGCTTCCACCTGCTGACAACAGGGCTTCTCCCATGCTCCCTCCTAAGCCGATGATGTTGGCCACCATCAACTCTCCTCCTGTCTTTTCCCTTCAGCTGAAGTCACCAGAGCTGCTGGCCATTCACAGTGCTCCTCTCACACTTCATCCAGCCAAAGATGCTAACCATGGACAGCGCTTATCCCACATTCCCATCAAAGACACCAACCTTCCATGCCTCCCCTCCCTTCCTCCATCAAGGAGAGTGTTATATAGTGAGGGGGTACAATACATACGGAGATGGACAAGATGAGACATCATATCAGGGAGGGAAGCATGGGAAGAGATGGACAGTGCAATGCGTAAAGAGACAGAGAGTAAAGGAGCAACGGCAGAGAAAGCAATATGGACAGACAGAGATATGGTGGACAAGCACAGGGGATGTGGCATAGAAGATGAGAAGGTCCGACTGCAGTATGTTGTGCTCTCTCTAAGGATAGTTTTCAAAGGAATTTGCTTGAGTAACTGAACAGTTTCCCAGGGAAATTCCTCAAGATGAAAACTGCCCTCTTTGGAGCTGCTAGGTCTAGTTGCAAACGCCAAAAGGCAGCTAGATTTAGCCAGGCAGAAAAGGGGTGTTTCCGGGGACAGCATGGAATTTGGGCAGGCAAAAAGAAAGGATTTCACTTTAAAATCCCTACATGTACCTTCCTGTGAATAGCACTTTGCACCTGGTTTAGCTTCTTTTAATTAAATAATAAAATATTAGAGCTGAGGATATTTAATCTATAAAACTTATGTTGTATGTGCACAATTCTATAAAAATAATATTAGCATTAGGAGTATAATTAATAGTGAGACAAACTTTCATACCTGTCCTCATGTGTCTCAACAAAGCTCTGAGTAGAATCATTTAATTAACTCTGTTTTTTTCAGTTTCCATGACTAGGGCAATAATTTTATGACAGGATATCTACATGCCTATTTTATGCAAATTTTATAGAGAGAACATACCTGTGTCTACTTTTCTAAATATGATCTTAGAACAGACATTCAAAATCTTTTTGGCTGTGTTAATCCCTTGTTAACTTCCAAAAGGTTCAAGGACACCTTTTTTAACCCCACCATTCTTCCCAGACCCCGGACCCTCAGCACCAAGTCTATCCCCATTAGCCCTCTATCTCTCATCCCTTTCCTGTCTACACCAGTCTCTTTCTTCTTATTTATTTATTCACAGTCTCTTATATACCGCACTATTCATCATCAGCGCGGTTCACATGGAACAAAATGCTCAGTACATTCAACACGTATGAGTTTACAGGTAACAGGGCATAAATAACTTGGATAACCGGGGTAACTATATACAAGACATATTACATGGAATCATATGCACAGAGGTTTCACAGGAAATCACCAGCCCACTATAGGATTGAGTATCAAACTTGGTGTGATGTTGAAGTACCATAAATTTATCTGGGACTGGTATTAGTGGGTGATATTGAGCTCTAGGTGATGCCATTGGGTTCTATAAGGTACTTGTTGAAGAGGTGGCATTTTAGGGCTTTCCTAAACTGTGTTAGGTTCTTAATAGCCCAGATATCAGGGGGTAGTGCATTCCAGCATTTTGGGGCACTGAGACTGAAGGCTCTGTTGGCTGTCGATTTAGTGCAAACAGTAAGTTCTTCCCCCCATCCAGCCAGTACCAAGTAGTTTCTCTCCCCCTCCCACTTGTCCCCATTATTCTCAGTTTCTGTCTCTCCCCCCCCCCTCCAGCCAGTCCCTTCTAGTCTTTCCACCCCACCTCAAACTAATCTACAGCACTTTCTTTCTTTCCCTCCTGCCAGTTCCCCCATTCAGTCAATCTTTCTTTTTCCCTCCAGCTAGCCCTTACCATTAGTATCCCTCCCTCTCCTCATCTTTGGATTCTTCTCTGTTGTTCCCAGGCCCTGCAGGGTGATGCTGATCCCAGCACTCCTGTTTCCGGCCTCCACAGCTACCTCTGATCACATCCCCCCTCCCCCTCCCCAACCCCAGCTGTTGGCCTGATCTCCTTAACCACTTCTGCTTCCGGTCTGCACAGCCGCCTCTGATCCTATCTGTAAGAGCTGCTCCTTCTTCAGCCCCATAGTCACAGCCACTGCTGGTCCTGCCTCTTCTGTAGCCTCTGTATTTTGCTCGCATAGATTATAGTAGCATGAAAAGACTTTTTCTCTTTTCTCTGTGCCCTATAATTGTCTCAAGGACCCGCAAGAGGTCTGGAGGCCACAGCTTGGGAACCACTTTCCTAGAGTAATCCCCAGTAGTACACAAATGCTCCTGCACAAAGTTATACCTACTCCAAGCAGATGCAACGTTTGGCAGGTACTGTATGCAGGAACGCACATTTTATAAATGACATATCTACCTCATATCTCCATCCCACTCAAACCAAATACTGCCCCCAGGAAAGCCTACGTGTGACCAACATAAAAGTATGCAATTCATTCATGGAACATCATTGTGCAGTCCAAACCCTCTTGTTTATGGTGATACGCTGTATCCATACTGCATTTCAACTACAGCTCCTATGGAATCTTCTGAATTAGTGAGTATGGGGGTTATTCTGAGGCACGATTTGTGCCTTTTCCCGGTCCCGTCTACCTTCCCCGCGTCTTGTACGGGGAAGGTAGACAGGGGCGGGAAAGGGGTGGGTCGGGGGTGACGTTAGGGCATGCAGTTGGTGTTCATCAGCCCCGGACATACAGGGCTGATTCTAATGTTGGCCCTGTATGTTTGGGGCTGGAGACTTGCATGGGGAATGTATTCCACCTCCAAGGTAGGATAAGTTCCCCTAGTCACCAGGGATCGGCGGGCCCGGGGTGCAGATGGGGCAGGGGGAAACTAGGACATTCCCTGCAGCCTGACCCTGGCCTTAGGAGGCCAGATCAGGGGTCAGACTGCAGGGAAATCACTGCTGGAGCCGGCAGCTGGGGATCGTGGCTCTTCGATGGAGTCACAGTGCCATGGCAACCAGACGCCATACCACCATGGCTCCATTGAAGAGCCCTGACAGAGTCAGCAGGGAAGGCCTGTACATGCAGGCTGGATGGAATCGGAGTCCTGGCCTGCACGTACAGTCCTGTTCGTGATTCTGATCCCATGTGGCTAGACGTGCCCCGCAGGATCAAAATCGCAACTATGCATCCAGTTCCAGATGGACGCACAGAGGGCTCGGACGTGCGGGATGGAATCAGGCCCTTTAGGAATAAGACACTGTACTTTGCAAGAAGATAAGTTTTATTGCTTTTAAAAGATATATATGTCTTCTCCCCAGATTAGTATCAAGCTTGCTGCAGAAGTAGACATGTGCGAATGATCCAAGATCAAGCTCCATCCAAGGAATTTTCATCCTAATTTGGCAAAATTTTCATTCTGGAAAGTTCATCAAAACTTAATGCAACAAATTTTTCCACAAATTCTAAAGTATCTGACAATATCCTGGTTTAGAAGTCTTACATTCAACAAATGCATGTTTTTGCTCCGGGTATTCATTCATTGCCATTGGCCAGTAAGAAAACAAGAATTGCCATACTGGGTCAGACCAAGGTCAATCAAGCCCAGTATCCTGTTTCCAACAGTGGCCAATCCAGGTCACAAGTACCTAGCAGGTACCCAAAGTCCACAGCTTCCACAGTGCTCATCCTGGAGTAAGTAGTGGATTTCCTGGGTCCTCTTTAATAATGGTTTATGGACCTTTCCTCCAGGAACTTGTCCAAATCTTTTTTTTTTAAATTTGATATTTATATTTCCAACAACAACACTGCAATTACAGACCAAAAAAGACCATCCATTCCAAGACCCACCTAGTCCCCATCCTGTCCTTCAACCTCTCCTTCTCGAACCTTCCTCCCCTCCCTACCAACCAGCCCAAGACGGACCCCCCCTGCTCCCCCTCCCCAGGTCTCCTCGTAGGTTCATACTGTCCACATAACAAAACATAGCTGTCCAAATCTTTTTTAAACCCAGCTACACTAACAGCTTTTACTACATCCTCCTGTAACGAATTCCAGAGTTTGATTATGCATTGAATGAAAAAATATTTTCTCTTATTACTCTTAAATGGGTTACATTGTAGCTTCATTGCATGTCCTCTAGTCTTTTTATTTTTGATGGCGGAAAAAATGATCTACGTTAACCTGTTCCACTCCATTCATTAATTTATAGACCTCTATCATATCTCCCCTCAGCCTTCTCTTTTCCGAGTTGAAGAAACCTAACATTTTAAGCCTTTCCTCATATGGGTATCCTTCTATCCCCTTACCATTTCTAATTCTACTATATCCTTTTTAAGATACAGCAACCAGAATTGCACAAAATATTCAAGGTGTGGTCGAACCATGGAATGTACAAGGGCATTATAATATCCTTGGTTTTATTCTCCATTCCTGTCCTTATGATTCCTAGCATTTTATTTGCTTTCTTGGCCGCCGCTGCACACTGGGCGGAGGGTTTCAATGTATTATCCATGATGACTCCTAAATCTTTTTTCTGGGAGGTGGTTTTTAATGTGGTACCTTTCATCGTGTAACCAAAGTTTGGGTTGTTCTTTCCTAGGTGCATAACTTTGCACTTGTCCACACTAAATTTAATCTGCCATTTGGACGCCCAGTCTTCCAATTTATCAAGATCCTCTTGCAATTTTTCACAATCCTCTTGGGTTTTAACAACTTTGAATAATTTTGTGTCATCTGAAAATTTGTTCACCTCACTCGTTTTTCCCATTTCCAGGTCATTTATGAATATGTTAAAAAGCAGCGGGCTTAGCACAGATCCCTGGGGTACTCCACTATTTACTTTTCTCCATTGAGAAAATTGGCCATTTAGCCCTACTCTCTGCCTTCTAGCTTTTAGCCAATTTCTGAACTACAATATTACACTGCCTCCAATCCCATGACTTTTTAATTTTGCCAAGAGTCTCTCATCAGGGACCTTGTCAAAGGCTTTCTGAAATTCTAGATACGCTATATCAACCAGCTCACCTTTGTCTACCTGTTTATTCATATCTTCAAAAAAAATAACTGATTTGTAAGACAAGACTTTCCTTGGCTAAATCTATGTTGTCTTTCTCCCATTAAACCATGACTATATACATGATCAGTAATTTTATTCTTTATAATGGTTTTTACCATTTTACCCAGTAGTGATGTCAGACTCACAGCTCTGTAGTTTCCTTGAGTACTCCAGGAACCCTCTTTAAATATTGACGTTACATTGACCATTCTCTTCAGGTACTACAGTTGATTTTAAGGATAGTTCAGAGATAACTAATAGTAGGTCTGCAATCTCATATTTTAGTTCTTTCAATAACCTTAGATGTATACCATCCGGTCCAAGTGATTTGTTACTCTTCAGTTTATCAAATAGTTGTAATACATCTTCCCGGTTTATCGATATTTCTTTCAATTTTTCCGATACATCACCTTTATATACCATTTCAGGCATGGGTAAATTCCCTAGATATTCTTCAGTAAAGACCAAAGCAACGAATTCATTCAGTCTCTGCTATGGCCTTGTGTTCACTTAGCGCCCCTTTTATTCCTCTATTATCCAATGATCCAACTGACTGTCTCACAGGTTTTTTGCTATGAATGTACTTGAAAACACTTTTATTATGCATTTTTGCTTCCATAGTATGTCCTGCTGTGACATTGACCCAGTCTATACCCAGGTAATTGAAAACACCCATTATTACTGTGTTGTAACTTTTGTTAGCATCCTTCATTTCAGTATATGATGCCAGAGATGCACCACTATGCTCGCAGATTTGTACTATGCAATTACTAGATACTTCTAAAGGAGGCTGGCGTGATGCACACTGATAGATGTCATAATACACTGTACCTGGAGTTTCGCATGACACTCTCACTGGTTGTGTTAGTGTCTGCTGCTGTCACTTAGGGCAAGGGGATATTGTCACTCTGACTCTGAAATCCAATCCAAGCCAGTCTGATTCTGAGGAGGCACTGGCATATTTATGAGGCGGATAGATATTTTTCTTATATTATTATTTAGCTCATGTCTTTCAATGGTAGTTCAAGGCAAGTTACATTCAGGTACATAGGTATTTCCCTGTCCTCAGATGACTTACATTTTAAGTTTGTATATATCACTATATCTAAAAGTCAGAGTGGTGTACATAAAGCAACGAGGAAATTAGGCTTGACATAGAACAGAATTAAAAGGGGATGGTGAATGGAGGTGAAGGTATGTACAGTAGAAGAACTAAATAGAACTGAAATTTCACTGAACTATTTATATACAGGGTCATTCCAAGGCACAAATAGCGGGACGTCCATCCCCGCTATTCGGGCCCTTTCCCGATCCCATCTACCTTCCCCCGCATTGAACAGGGAAGGTTGATGGGGGAGGAAAAGGGGAGGATCGGGGGCTGCATTAGGGCAAGAAGTGGGAGGTCGTTGGCCCCAGACATACAGGGCCGATTCCAATGTTGGCCCTGTACGTCCAGGGCCAGTGGCTTGAACAGGAAACTTATTCCACATCCAAGGTGGAATAACTTCCCCTAGTCGGTGGGGGATGGCAGGTCCGGGGTGCGATAAGGGCAGGGGGGGCCAGATCAGGGATCAGGCTGTGGGGAATGCAGCTTTGGAGCCAGCGGCCTGGGTTCGCGGCTTTTCAATAGAGCCGCAGTGCCATGGCGCCTCAGCTCCATTGGAAAGCCCTGACTGAGCTAGCCGGGCAAGGCCTGTACATGCAGGCCGGATGGAATCGGGGTCCCGGCCTGCACGTAAAGGCCTGGTCACGATTCTGATCCCATGGGCCTAGATGTGCCCCATGGTATCAGAATCACGGCTCCCTCAGAGAAAAGGAGAGTCTTAGAAATAACCACTTTTGTCCCCGAGTCAAACATCTTTCAAAGCTAGGCAGTCCAAAATTCCTAGTTCTGCTGATCCGCTGTGGAAATATCTAGGTCAGTTTCCTGTAATTCTTAGGTTCTCCACTATATTTCCAAGTTAGAGTGGCCCTTTCAAGTGTAGGTTCACTCAATTCACACCGTGTGGCTTCCTGAGACAAACAGAGCGCTGCCTTAGACTACCTGCCTGTTGGACCAACACAGCACTGCCTCAGTCTCAGTGTAGAAAAGATCCATCCTATGTCATAGGCACATTGGGGACTGCTCCAGACTGCCCATCTTTCAGTTTGACATGATAATGCCTCGACTGCAAATTAGGTTGGTATATGCCAGTATGATTGCACTCCTCATGCATTATGGCTTCTGAAGACATACTGAGGGCTATTCTGTATACTCCCACGCAGGCAACATGTGGTATCGTGCACGCAGTTCAGGCCTATTTTATAAAGTAAAGCATGCGTGTGCTTCGCCTTATAAAATATGGGCATACAGATGCTCTGAAACCTATGTGTGGCAGTTATATCTGTCTGAGGGTAGGTGTAACTTGTCACACCTAAATTGGTGACCTGATGCACATAAAAGTCATAGTATTTTATAACTCTGTGCAAGATCTACCCAAGCACAACCCCCGTGACTGCCCTTATGGCATTTCTGCTTGGTGAGATGTATGCATGAGCTTACGGGAGTTGCCATTCTGTAAGAGCATTTATACGTGCACATTCACATAGGTAGACCTCCCCAGGAAAATTGCAATGTATTATAATCCTGGTTTCCAGTTCACCTTTTCACAGATATCCTACCCTTGCTGTGACAAAATACTGGTCAATATCAGTAATGTGTGAACTTATAATATGCATAGTACAAAAGCTACTTTACACATTTGAATCTTGCTATCAGGATTTCAAAAAGGATTATTTTAAACGGTATCATAAAATTGATTATTATGACAAAAAACAGAAAAGGGCTATTGCGACAAACATTACAATGAGAATTATTGTTAACAAACATTAAAAAAAATAGCAGGAGAAAGAAAGGAATAGAGGTTCCTGTGCAATTGGAAAGTTGTTGCTGTGACCTGTCCTTGTGGTTCTGAGGCAACATTTTGGGATACAGGATTGCCCAGGGGGACCTTTGATACCCCAACCTCTCCTACTGACATGCAGTTGGGATGAATCCCTATAGGAAGCCAGCTGCAGTGGTGATAGTGGCAGAGAGAGGAAGCTAGGTGCCTGTGCAAGTGAGGAATACAACTGCATCTTTTCTGTTGCTGGGATATCCCTTTGGTTTCGGGCACAGAATCAAGGCAAGACAACACCCATATAAGAAGCCAGCTAGAGTGGTAATATAGAAAGAGAGGAATGCTATCCTGAAAAATACCTGTGCTAGTTTGAAGTAGAACTGCTTTTTCCCTGTTGGAATTCCCCCACTTGTGAGTCTGGAACAGTCTTTTAGAGTATAGGAGTTCCTGGAGAGAGCTGTAGTACCCTATTTCCACATTCCAACATCATCAAGGTGGAACAGTGTCTCTAAAAGAAGCCAGCTACAGTGGCACACTGCTACCAGTTTGCAGCCAAAAGAGCATGTCCAAAGGAGCATATTTTTTTGGGTGCTCCAATGAGCAATGAGGAGACTTACTATCTGGGTTGGAATTTTGTGGGCAACATGGGTAAATGCAAGGCTAAGGTGCGGTATATAAGAGAATGTAATAAATAAATAAATAAATAAAATAAAACTCTCATGAAACTTCCGATATGGATGCTCAGGTCCACACATGCACTTTTGTTGCAAAGGGGCAGTTTCCTCATTGACTTTTTCCAAACCTAAGGGAAGCAGGCTGATCCCATTGGGAATATCTTCTGAAGGAATGTTGTGTATACTGTAAGTGCTCAGCTAAGTGGAGGAGATAGTAGTCTGAGTATTGCTTTGGAGGTTGTCTTCATCCTTACAAGGATAAAGCCTTAAAGGCTTTACTGAGATAGGGATATGGGAGACTATTTCATCTACTTCACCTTAGGATGAATCCAATGCTGAATTATGGAGAATGATCTCTAGAACAAAATCTGCTTCAGCTTCTTGATACAACTTTATAAATTGACAGGTGAAGCAGTCTCTAAGATTGCTATGCAGGATAAGACACTAGAAGGATGTTGCTCTGAAATCTAAGCTTGTAAAGGGAGAGTAGCAGTATTAGAGGCATCAGAGTGACCTTAAGTAAAGGTAATATGGCTCTTAAGGCCTCTGTGGAGGGACTGAAGAATACAGTCACTCCAAGAACTTGTCTTTTCTGAATTTTCCAAGGAACCATTAAATATTAGCCCTGGAGATCTTATAAAAGTAGTTAATCAATGGTTTACATTATGTTCTTGAATTTTGGCTTTCAGTTTCCTGGGCAAAAGGATTATTCACTCATAAATCCTGTTTATGCCTGTAAAAGGCATTTTATAAAATGACCACATGGATTCTGCAAATGGAAGTACACATGGAGACAAGAAGGACCCATGTGTTGGTATATTTAGGGGCCTAGTTTTGGCAGAGCACAGGTGGGGTCATGAAGTATGTGCCTAGTTTATAAAATACATACCTATGCGTGTACTTCACCCACATACATTTACACTTGCTCCCGAGCTGGCACATTCTAGCTGTAACTGTGCCAGTTTTGTGAGGCTATTTTATAAAGGCATATGCCTATGTGTCCTTATAAAATAGCCTCAAAATATGCACCTTTTTGGATTTACTGCCTATATAAAATGAGGAGAGGTTAAGGACATTCTGAGCATAGGAGCCAAGTGCTGCACAGATAACAGTGATGTTCAGCTGCTATTTGGATAACTTGTTCATCGGTTTTTGTATGAATGGTGAGACTGATGAAAACTGCAATTTTCAGTTCATCCTAACGTCAACTAACTAAACATGTATGCACGGGAAATTTTTACAAATTGCCTTTTGTGCACTTTGGTTTTGTTGTGTGCATGTTTGCGCCCAGACACACGGAAGCCAATCTAGCAGGTAGAGGAGGTCGAGGAGCTGTAACCAGCAGCCAGCACGAGGCCCTTGAGCTAATCCTGCTTTGAATGCTTGATAGGCAGCCAGTGAAACCTATCACTATCTGACTTTTGCAAATGCTATGGCTGAAGAAGTCACAGCAGGTCTGTAGCCAGGGGCAGCCCAAGGGGGTGTGGGGCCATGTGTGAAGACTCATTGCGGGGACTCATTTCCATAAGGGGCCTCATTTGCATAAATATTTGCGTAGTGTTAACATGCACTAACTTTTAGTAAACGTGTCTCTTAATGAGTGTATGGATAAAGAAAGACTACCAGGTTTCTACATTACTATACTCCAGTGCCAACTGCCAAGCACATTAGGAAGTACTACAAACACTGCCCATTTGTGGAGGAGTGGCCTAGTGGTTGGGGCAAGGTACTTCAGGCTGGAAGGTCAGGGGTTCAAATCCCACTAGAGGACAGCAACCTTGAGCTGGAAGGACTGGGGTTTCTAGTCCCACAGGTGCTCCTTGTGGTCTTGGACAAGCCACTTAACCCTCCATAGCCCATGTTCCCTGTAAAATAGTTATCTCCAAGTTATAATGCCCTGTTCAATGTAATTTCAGTTTGTTCAATGTAAACCGCACTGATGCAGAATAGTGTAGTATATAAGAGAATGTAAATAAATAAAATAAATTTAGAACCTAAAGCAAACCCGCCATATCATAACAGCACTACCAGGACTCACAAAACACCATACCCTACCTATAAAAAGCAACAATGCAAATATTAAACCAAAACATCTCAGAGACTACCAATATATCTCCTACTGGGGAAAGAGAAGAAGTGGCACTGTCAAATAGAAACTACATAAACAGAACGATGCTTGGATGCATACAGAGAGGAATGGCTAGCAGAAAAAAGGAGGTGATAGTGCCTCTGTATAAGTCTTTGGTGCGACCTCATTTGGAGTATAGTGTGCAATTCTGGAGACCGCACCTTCAAAAGGATGTTAACAGGATGGAGTCGGTGCAGAGGGTGGCTACTGAAATGATTAGTGGTCTTCATTATAAAGCATATGAGGACAGACTGAAGGATCTTAATATGTACACCTTAGAGGAAAGGCGGGCTAGAGGTGATATGATTGAGATGTTTAAATACCTCCGTGGCATAAATGTTCAGGGAGAGAGCCTCTTTCAATTGAAAGCAAGTTCTGCTACGAGGGGACATGGGATAAGGGTGAAGGGAGATAGATTCAGGAGTGATATGCGGAAATATTTCTTTACGGAAAGAGTAGTGGATCCATGGAATAGTCTCCCAGTGGAGGTGGTAGAGATGAGGACAGTAGCTGAATTCAAAAAAGCATGGGACAGACACAGAGGATCTCTAAAGGTAAAAAGGGGACTGTTGTAGTTGTTATGGAAGGACAGACTAGATAGGCCATGTGGTCTGTTTCTGTCGTCATATTTCTATGTTTCTAATACCTCAGCTCGGTTACACATGCAGAACATAGACCGTCATCAAACAAAGAACAAGGGATCACAATTTAGAAATAGGAATACAATAATTGAACTGGGAGCCCCAAAAGCCAAACTTGGAATGTACAACAACACTGCAGAAATAAAACTATAAATTAATTTCCTCTTGTACTATACAAAATGCAAAGATGTTAATGATGCACATTTCCCAGAGCTGACATATTCCAGTTAATAAATTCAAAATAAAAAAGTATTTTTCTACCTTTTGTTGTTTGTAAATTATATTTTTCAGTTGCAATTGCTCCAGTCACTTTTTTCTGATTTCTTCTTGTCTTCTGCTAACTCTCCATTGTCTGCTGTCCATTTGTCCTTTCTTCTCTCTTCTAGTTTTTTTCCATTCTCTCTCTACATCTGCTTTAACATACGGATCTTTCTGCTTTTGCTCTTTCCTCCATCTCTTTCTTTATACCTTTTTCATCCACTCAAATTTTACCCCTCAATCCTCAATCTCCACTTACTCTCCCAATACCCCGCCAATCGTAGAGTTTTCTTCCCTTCCACACAAAATATTTTCCCCCTCTCCATTTCACTCTCCAGCCCCATCCCATTCTAGTCCTCCTCCAACATCACCTCCCTTCTAGTTCCAGCCCCACCCAGCATCCGCTCCCTTCTAGTCCCAGCATCAGCCCATTTCCAGTCCTAGTCCCCCATTAGCCCTTCCATTCCTATCCTAGCCCCTCCATCAGTCCATTTCCAATCCAAGCCCCCCATCAGCCAATTTCCAATCCAAGCCCCCAATCAGCCCATTTCCAATCTTAGCCTCCCATCAGCACATTTCCAGTCCTATCCTAGCCCCTCCATCAGCCCATTTCCAGTCCAAGGCCCCCCCACTCAACCCATTTTCAGTCCAAGCCCCCTTCCCCCGAAGAGCCCTGTGGCTGTCTAAAAAGCTTTAGAGGGAGCCGGAGAGGCCCCAGCTCACTTCTAACAGCTTCCGAAGTGAAGAGTGCCTTTTTTCTTCACTTCGGCAGCTGTACTGTAGTTTACGATGCAGCCGCGCTGAGGTTGAAGGGGACTTCCTGTTTCCCTGCACTTAGCACGGCAGCATCCTAAACTACAGTACAGCTGCTGAAGTGAATAAAAAAGGCACTCTTCACTTCAGCAATTGTTAGAGTTGAGCCGGGGCCTCTCCAGCTCCTTCTAAAGCTGTCC
This sequence comes from Ichthyophis bannanicus, assembly GCA_033557465.1. Lineage (NCBI taxonomy): Eukaryota > Metazoa > Chordata > Amphibia > Gymnophiona > Ichthyophiidae > Ichthyophis > Ichthyophis bannanicus. The sequence goes on from CM066031.1 coordinate 665,703,932, forward strand.
TTCCTGCTGATACTCAAAGTGGGATGTTGTTGGCACAGGGCCCCCTGAAGCGTAGGACCCTGTGAGAACAACATCCTTGTACAATGGACGGGCTGGCTCTATCTATAGCATAAACAATGGCTACAAGGACAGACAAGCATTTGGCCTCTGATTCTGAGAAGCTTAGGAAGGATTGCTGGTAAAGGTTTTAGAATTCCAATGAAAAGTTAGAAGTTTGGCTATGCCAGGGGTAGAATTCCCAAGAAGAATATAAAACATACCAGTTAGCAGCACTGGTGCTGCTGCCACAGGACTGTGTCCAGGCAAAGGAATATTTGAAGCAAAAGTTGATTATTAGTTCATAGAAGAGTTAAAGTTATACTAAGGAAGGTCCAGGCCATAGCTAAGAGATTAAATTAATTCTTTGCTTCAGTCTTTACTGAAGAAGAGGAGAGATACCCATGATAGAAATGATATTTAAAGGTAATGAATCAAAGGAATTGAAACAAATCTCAGTGAACCTGCAAGATGTAATAGATCAATTTGACCAAATGAAGAGCAGAAAATCACCTGGACTATATTGCTTACATCCTAGTGGACATAGTGCATCTGGATTTTCAGAAAGCCTTTGACAAGGTCCCTCATGAGAGAATCTGGAGGAAATTAAAAAGTCATAGGATAGGAGGCAATGCTCTGTTGTAGATTGGGAACTGATTACTCTACTTTGGAGGTTCCTTCAGGGGAGCTACTGTTATACTCCTGAGCAAAGAATGATATTTCTATCAGAGGGATAAGCAAAGAGCACTGACCAAGGAAAGGGATACCCAACTAGTCAGCCTGATAGCTGAATCAGCCCTAACATCCACCATCATCCACTACTGTACTTGCTGACTACGTAAGTGTACTTATTGAGTCATTGACTAAGGAACCCTTAGATTACTGTTCAGAATGACTGGAGTGTACTCCAAGAATGGTTCTTCCACCCCGGGGAAATCTTCCTCTGTACTTAATATTCCAATGCTGGAGCCAAAATGCTCGGTGCCAGGCATACAGTTTAGCTGAACTCGCCCCACTCCTGTGGCCTGGGTTTTTGCCGCCTCATCTGCTCTTGTGTTGGCTCTCCTCTGCTGTTTTACAGCCTTCCAAGCAATTTGCATACTGTACTGTACTGTACTGTGTTGGTTCTCCTGGAATATTTTAGGGCCTTCCAACCAGTCTCGGTGATGTGTTGGTTCTCATAGGAACGTACAGGGCCTTCCAGCCAATCTAGGTGCTGTGTTGGTCCTCCTGGTATAGTTGTCTCTTGCAGTTTTTATGGGGCTGTGCTAGTCTCCTTGCCATTTTACTCCTCTCAAAGTTTTTTGACGTGCTTGCATCAATTGTGTTGCTGCTTTGCTCTCTTCTATTTGAGATGTTCACTGTGTTGTACTTCTGATGATGGTTTCTGGTACTCATCCTGCCACTATACTGTATGTGCTCTTGCCTCTCTTGTGGTGCCTGTGGGGGTTTGTCACATTCTTGATGGCATTTAGTGTGGCTAAAGATGCCTGCAATGAAGTTTCAAGAAGGTTTGTTTGAAAATAGATAGGAGATCTGACTGTTGCATTGCCAAATAGCTCCTTATAGACTTTAATGGGGACAGCTGCACAAATGAACAAATGTTTCAGTTTCTGAATACTAAACGAATGGTTATATTCTGATGAACCTAAACAATCCCTAAAATCTTTGGCACACTCATACCTATCATCCCTTCAAATTTAGGATCATATATTGAACATTTCAACTGAAATGGATATACTAGCTGAAAATCTGCACACAGATATTTGGTTCATATCTAAATATCTTGTTTTTAATTTTTTTATTAGATTTACTAAATTATTCAAGACGCACCTTGAAACAAAAATGAGACATACAGCTGTGGGCAACATTATTGGCACCCTTGCAGTTCAACCCCATAATGTCCAATATCTCCTAAAAATAAGTGGCCAGTGAAATGGCTTTGGACTATATATGCACACATATTTGACACAAAAAACAAGACCGATTAAAAAAGTAAATAGTAGTAAATAGTATAAAAACTGGAATATTGCCAGAATATCATTATTGGCACCCTTATAAATGCACCTGTGATCAATTGTCAGTACTCACATGACTTGAATTAACCAATGAATGATGACTTTAATGTTTATGTTTAAATCTTTTTTATTAATTTTAAACATATCAAAACATTAAAAGCAGCTTACATATAGAAACATTGTAAATAACAAACATATTGAAACATTGTAAGCAGCATACATATTAAGGCATAATAGACAACAATATTATATCCCACTACAGGGAATAACTATTACTTTTTATCCCCCTCCCTCTTTTGCCCACTACCTCCCTTCCCTTCTCCCCCCCAATTCCCACCTCTCCCTCCCCCCCACTCCCACCCTTACCTTCAACCCCCCCCCCCTTCTCTTTAGCACTGTAGTCCTAATTATGCCAACTTAAATTACTAAGATAAAGTTTATACCAAATTACACTGTTAAAATATCATTTCTTGCCCTGGCCAACAACTTTTCAAGATATGGAGACCAAGTCATCAAAAAACATGCTCTTCTACGAACATGTTTTCTAGAAGCCTCTCCCTCCCATAATACCAGTTGATGTAAAACATTTCTCCATTCCCAATATTCTGGACCTCCAGATTCTCTCCATTTCCGAAGAATACAATGCTTTGCAAGCAGACAACATTTTCTTATTAATAATCTATTCCCTGATGAAAAAAGTCCCTGAAAAGGAGCATCTAAAACAGCAAACCCCGAGGTTAATTTCAATGTCTGCCCTAATATGCTCATTAGAAATTTTTGAATCCCATTCCAAAATTTCCTTACTCGTTTACATGTCCAGAACATATGCCCCAAATGTGCCCGCTCCATTCCATACCACGGACAATCACCGTGTTGAGCAAAACCCACCTTCCATGCTCTATAAGGTAAGATATAAGCACGCTGTATTATTTTGAATTGCATATCACGTAATTTTGCTCCTATAATTATTTTTGGGTTTCTCCCAATGTTTTTTTCCCATTCAAATGCTTCCAGATTAATTCCAAGATCCCTCTCCCATTTTAAACTCAAGTGTCTATAGCTCTTGACTTGTGTTAGGTTATTCAAGGCTTTACTATAATCAGCGACTGATATTCTTTCTTTATCCTTTATTACAAACCATTTTTCCAATTTTTCAAAATTTTCCTGTCTGAATCCTCGTCTCCCATCTTTCATTGAAATCAAATAATACTTTAATTGTAAATAAACATGAAAATGCCCCTGTGGCAATCCATAGTGGTTTTTTAATTCCAAGAAAGGTTTAAGTGTGCCTTCTCCATTTATTACTTGCCACAATTGTTGTAGACCTTTTTTCTCCCATCCCTTTAAAAAATAGACGTTGTACTTGGTTGAAAGGCTAAATTACCTTGCAATGGCAAATATCCTGACACATCACTTGGAATGCCCAATTTTGCACAGAACAACTTCCAACTCCAGCGGACCCCTTGCCATAAAATATTATTTCTAAAATCCTTCGGCAATTTTACATTTGTCACATGTAATACAGATAGAAGTGAATAAGGAGCTACTAATGCGGACTCAAAATCATATGGTGTATATACTGATGTCCCTACTATCCAATCTCTAACATGTCGAAGCAGACATCCTAGATTATATTGTTCTATTCTAGGCAACCCTATACCACCCTGTTCCCACGGCCCATATAATTGATCAATTCTTAGGGGGATGTTTACTAAATCGCGTTAGTGCAGTTCGCGTTAGTATTCGCGTTAATAAGACAAACCCCCAAATAAGGAGATGGGCGGGACAACAGAAGATCTAACGCGCGGTACAGAACTAACGAGCGCTACGTGGCGCATTAGAGGAGTCACCGCGCGTTAAGCATAAGAAGCCTTGTAGACATACCTGACCCATACAGAGCTGTAGCATAATGGTTACTGCAGTGACTGCTGATACAGGCAGCATGGGTTCGAGTCCCCAGGGTGCCAGATGCAGAAGGCTGGCTGATGTAGTAACCTGTACATGATACAGTGAGGGAGGGGGCATTTATTTGTTTCCTTTTGGAGGGGTGCAAGCAAACACACCCACACATCAGATAGTGAGTGAGGGGGCAGGTATATGTCAATTTACCTTTAGGGGCGCAAGCAAACACACCCATACATTATCTAGTGAGTGAGGGGGCATGTATATGTTGCGTCTGTGTTGTAGGGGTGCAAGCAAACACACCCACACATTATCTAGTGAGTGAGGGGGCATGTCTATGTTCACCTTCCCTATAGGGTGCAAGTAAATACACCCACACGTTATATAGTGAGTGAGGGGGCATGTATATGTTGCTGATTTTCGGTAGGGGCGCTAGCAAACACACCCACACATCATATAGTGAGTGAGGGGCCCTATATTATTTTTCATGTATGTGCTGCAAGGTTGCTAGCAAACACACCCACACAGTGGTGTCCACAAAGTTGCTGCAGAAGGCACTCCATAACGCACAACATAGGCCACACTATAAAGTGGAGTGTCCACAGAGGCACATCAAAATGTCCCCCATAGAGCAGTCCATAAGGGAACATAAAGGGAGCCAGATAAGGTGACACATGGCGCACCCTATGACGCTCATTACGGTAATATCACGCTTGAGAGGCTGTCGCTGGTAGTAGTCCTGCGTATGTAAAAGATATAATGCGGCAGACACCCCTATAAAAGGAGTCCATTGTGGGTCTGAACCCATGACTACTGGCGCCACAGCTCATTGTCAATCCTAGCCCCCCCCCCATCAGCCCATTTCTAGTCATTTCCTAGCCCCACCATCAGCCCATGTCAAGGCATAGCTCCCCTCCACTCAGCCCATTTCCAGTCCTATCCTAGCTGTTCCATCAGCCCATTTCCAGTCCTAGCAACCCCCCAACCCATTACCAGTCCTAGCCCCCCATCAATCACCTCCCAGTCTTAACCCCATCACCCCATTTTCAGTTGAAGCCCCCCCTATAACCCATTACCAGTCCTGACCACATCAGCCCACCTCAGGTCCCAACCCCTCCCCATCAGCCCATTTTCTGTCCTAGCCCCCCTATAACCCATTATCAGTCCTACCCCCCCATCAGCCCACTGCCAGTCTTAACCCCCCCCCAGCCCATTGCCTGTCTTAACCCCCTCCCTCCCTCCCTCCCTCATTGCCAGTCCTAACCCCGCTCCCTCCCTCCCTCGCCCATTGCCAGTCTCAACCCCCCTCCCTCCCTAGCCCTTTGCCAGTCCTACTGGCCCCCCCCCCTCGGCTGATGGCAATTTAAAAACCAAATAACGCTTGCCACTGCCACGGTGGCGGCATGGAGTGTCCCGCGGGGCTCCCTCTGCCCGGCGGGACTCTCCCGGCGCGGCTCAGCCCCTCTCTGCCGGCTTGCAGATACGCGACGGGAGAGAGAGAGTCACCCTCGCGTCTCTGTTAAGCCCGCAGGTGCTGATGGGAAATCTCCCATCTGCCCCTGCGGGCTTAACAGACGCAAGGGAGACTCTCTCCCTTCGCGTATCTGCAAGCCGGCAGAGAGGGGCTGAGCCACGCCGGGAGAGTCCCGCCGGGCAGAGGGAGCCCCGCGGGATACTCCATACCGCCGCCGCGGCAGCAGCGGCCACTTTTATTTTATTTCTACCAATTACAAAAGGGAAGAATGTTCTTTGCGCGGGGCCCCCCAAAACGCTGGGCCCTGTGCAAAACACATTCCTGCTCAATGGACGGGCCGGCCCTGGGTGCACCCTCTGTGTTTCCCCCCTAACCCCACCGGTACATACACACCTCAGCCGCCCTTCCCTTGCCACCACAGGCCACCAATATGGGACACGGCTGGATAGGATACACAGGCCATCCACTTCCCCCCGCCATATGTCCCATTGTCACTCTGTGCTGTCTGCCCCGCACCTACCAACACACATGCTGTTGCACGTCAGTCAGGCACGCCACTCCCCACCCCTCTTGGTGGGCCACCCACACAGCAACGTAGCTGTGACATGTCTGTGGGGGGTGCCCACGCCACATACCTTACCTGTTCGACGTCCACCCTTGGCCCCAATAGTGCCCACTGCCACACCCATCACTCGCACACCACTGTCATCAGGCAATGAGGGACATCTGACCAACAGGTACATATGTTTCAACCAACATTTATAACTCTTTTTTAAAACATATTTACATTATTTACAGTTACACAGACATGTGACATCCGGCTGACATGGCCCATGCTGTCAGTTGATGGCCGGCATGGCCAAACACGCATGCCACTGCAAATTGCAGTGTCCGCTCCCATCCCTGTGGCCAATGTGGTGGACATTCAATGGCACGGTCCGTCACAGGGTGGGTGTGCCATGTGTCCCCACACATTACACACCCTGGGGACCCCTGTTGGATGGTGGCTGACCATCTGCAGAACGGCCAGGGCGGTCATCCCGCTCCCGCAGACGGTCAGCCACCATGGACAGGGTTGCCAGCACCTGGCCCTGGATTAGGGCGAACTGCCTCTGGGCTTGTGCCTGGGCATGCACAGCTGCAGCCAGGTGCAGGCCGCACATGCAGCCGCACAGACACACATCTCCCCGTGTCTGTGTGGCTGCATGGACAGCAGACCTGCCTGCGGCCATGTGTGGCAGGCACACGTCCAGAGGGCCTGCCGCGCCCTGATCATGGGGCAGGTGGCTGGTGCACCCAGTGCCCTGTGGCGGAGCGTGCCATTGGGGAACTGCCCCGCCCCACCCCCTCCACTGGACATCTCCTCCCTCCCCCCTGCCTCCAACACCCTCCCCACAACCCCATCCCCCTCCCCCCCTGCCTCCCCCTCCCTCTCCCTGCCACCCACCTCCCCCCATTCCTCTTCCCTTCCACTCACATCTCCCCCCTCCTCATCCTGCTCCCCAGGCTCCACACCATCAGTCCCCATTTCCCTAGCATCCCCCACATTCCCTCCCATCTGGCCCCCATCATCACCCCCCTCCTCCCCCTCATCGTGGCGTGGGGATGCGCGCTCATTCCCATCCTCGGCTCCCCGCTGTGGTCCGCCATCCTCATCCTCGCGCTGCTCCTGGTCTCCCTCCCGGGCCGCAACATCTGGGGGCTCCTCCGGCCCCTCGTCCACGTTGGCTGCATGTGCATCAGCTGTGGGAGAGATAACACATGTCATCCCCTGGGGAAACATCCTCTTCCCCTGTCACTGTGGACCTGTGGTTCCACCACTCGTTCCCCTACATGTCCATGTCGCGGTACTCACCATTCTGCTGTGCCATCCTCTCGCGCTGCACCCTGGCAACGAAGCGGGGGTACCGGGCCCTCACCTGTAGGGGTGACAACGAACATTGCCCTTAGCTACCGTGGGGACACGTGGTGTGTCCCTGCCTCTGCATCTACCACTCTCATTGCATACAAGCGCCTGCCCCTATTGGGTGGGCGCTCATGCCCCCTTGCATTAACGTGTGACAGCCCCATGTGTGGGCCACACACACATCACCCTGGTCGGTGCACCATGTGCACTGTATGTGCGGCCCACATACATAACACATCACAGCTGTGTGTGCCACCTACACACATCTGCATGTGCCAATCAGCCACTTTTTGGGTGGGAGGTTGTCACCTACAGTCCTCACTAGGATGCCCTTAGGCTGTGGTTTTTCCTTTGTGATCCCATACAGGGCCTGTTTCCCAGGGAACAGGGTCGGTGCTGGGGACCCCTTTAGGGGCCTACATCTGCTTGGAGCTGGGGTTTGTATTCTTTAATCACACAGTGCACCAGCAGACAGTGGGCAGGGTGGGGGAGAGATGCCCTCATTTGGGGCTTGCAGCATCAGAGGATGCATTTTGCAAATGTGTTGGTTAAAGGAGACATGGTGCAGACCCCCTTCCTTTCCTGTTGGCCTGAGAGGTGGGACTGGGGTGTCTTGTGGATGGGGGACATCCCTGGCCTGCAAAGGCACCCTATACCATACCTCTGTGATCTGTGGTGCTGCTCTGCCATGGTTGCAGCTACCCCCTTGGGGCAGGGGTGCCTTTTTCAGGGGTGTGTGGCAGACTTTGCTAGCCGCAGGATGTGTCAGCACCTGCTATTCCCTGTCAGTGCATTGTGTATTTGTGCTGACGTTACTGGGTGTGTTTTGTTTTGTCTCATCATTTGGGGGACTTGTCCCCATGCACTTACCTCACGTGGGTAGTCTGAGCTCCTGTTGAACCTATGGGCCAGGCGCTCCCAGGCCCTCCTGACCCTTGCCAGGTTCTGCCTCCTGGATGAGCCAGGTGGAGGGGTGGAGGAGTGGCCTAGTGGTTGGGGCAAGGTACTTCAGGCCGGAAGGTCGGGGGTTCAAATCCCACTAGAGGACAGCAACCTTGGGCCGGAAGGACTGGGGTTTCTAGTCCCACAGGTGCTCCTTGTGGTCTTGGGCAAGCCACTTAACCCTCCATAGCCCATGTTCCCTGTAAAATAGTTATCTCCAAGTTATAATGCCCTGTTCAATGTAATTTCAGTTTGTTCAATGTAAACCGCACTGATGCCGAATAGCGTGGTATATAAGAGAATGTAAATAAATAAATAAATAAATAAAATAAAATAAATAAATAAGAGCCTCTGCTGGCGGAGGCAGAACAGCTCTGTCAGCAGGTATATGTCACGCTGGCTGAAGGGAGGCTTCCTCGACATAGATGCCATTTCTTCCAAATGCCTTTGCTGCTCAGCCACGTGCATTGCTGGGTGCGTAGCCACGTGCGTTGCTGTGGGCGTACGTGCGTGCGTTGCTGCGTCGTACATCGTAGGAAGATGTACAGAGACAGAGCACTAACACAGAGCTGTAGCACAATGGTTAGTGTACTGACCACTGTTACAGGCAGCATGGGTTCGAGTCCCCATTGTGCTGTGAGAGGGCATGTTTTCCTTTACGTCGAGTACTCCATACAGAAAGAGACCCTCGCAGTGTGTGTAACAATGTACGTTGGGGCGTGCGTAGCGTCGCGCGTACAATCGTGCGTGGGTATGTGTGTTTTTACCTGTGTGGGTATCATATATGACAGACTCGGTAGGGTGTCCTGCACCTATGCACAATGCTAACAGATGTACGTGGGATGGCCTATGGGTTATCAAAGCCTGTGAGCAGGCGCTGGATTCCCCCAGGGTTGGGTTGCGCCAGTCACACCCATGATGCACTGCACATGCAAATCAGCTGTCCACAGATAAACACAAGATGGGGAATGCACACCCACAGCACCTCGGCCTGGTAGGGGGGAAGCGACCATGTGCACCCCCACAGCACCTCGGCCTGTAAGGGGGTACTGACCGTGTGTTGTACTGGCACATGGTGGCCACACACCATCACAGCGTGCGGGTACTGTGCTCACCCTGAGGGTGCAGTGAGGCGCCAAGCACCAGGTCCACAGCAACGTCCATGGCTGAAAGAGGCCATGGTGCAGGTCCACAGCAGTGTTATAGTGTGAGACAGGTAGTTTCTGCAGTAACACCTTGGACATCTCTGTCTGTATCAGTCAGGTGTAGCCTCCATGGACCCCCAGGAGGGCCCATGCACCACCACCCCCTCCCCCAGGGCAGCAAACAGGGTCTCCTATCAAAAGATACAACATCTACCTCCCTGCAAGGTGGACATAGAGGGGAACATCAACCCCAGTCCTGCTGAGGGACACACACACCCCACAGAGCAGTCAATGCAGCTCTGTACACATCCAGAACACAATAGCAGACAGACATTAGGCCTAGATATGGCATGCTGCACCCCACCACTATCTGATATTCCCCTGGTGCAAGCCATCAGCCACTGCACCCTGCAAGCCACTCCATCACAACACATACCAGCTGCAAATAGTCTGCTAGTGCCCAGTGGAGATGCCTGCACCCAGAACTGGGATGTCAGCATACACAGTTAAATCAGTGACAGGGCCCCATAAGGCAACCCATATATATCACATGAGAGAAATACTAGATAGCACTATGGGGGTGCCTAGCCATGCTGTGGTCACTGCACAGTCAGGGTGAGAGTGATCTCTCAGCAGCACATACTGAGGTCACCCTGTCTGTGTAGGTGGTGGCCGGCCACTACAATGTGCCTGTCATTGCCCTATGCCCTGTGCAGATGCGCCCTGGCCAGGCCACCCTGTCCAGCCTCTACCCATGGTACCTTGCTCCTCATTATGCACATTGGCAGCCCAATACTGGCAACATTGCTGGCAGTGTGGCCTGTGGAAGGTGTTTGCAGCCACCACACACTGGATAGACAGACAACCACCCCCACACCGATGTCAGCATTGTGCTACTATAGAGGTGGTCAGCAGCCATACACACCACACCAGTCCTGGGCATGGTACAGGCATGGATATGGTACACAAGACTGTTGGGGGGGTGACTCCCCAGGGTGGTGAACATTGTCAGAGACCAGACCTGCAGCACACACCGCAGACATCAGAATGATTGTTATGGTGGAGCTCAATGAGCAAAATGTGCTTAACAGAGGAATTGATATCTGCCAGTTCTCATAGCAAACGTTTGATAGCTGTGTACCATATACCCAGGTGTAGGGTGGCATTGCTAAGGTATGCAACTGCTAGTATTGGGAGATACAGGCAGGACCCAATTTCTTGCCTCTCCAGGTGGCATTGGCCAATGGGGCCTGTGGGTGGGTGTGTGGCCCTGTTGGCTGCTGCTTTACGGCAGAGTTCCCCAACTCCAGTCCTGGTGTTCCAAACACTGTTCGGGTTTTCATGCTGTCCCTCATAAATATGCATGAGCTACATCTGCATAACATGGGGGTGGTGCATAGCTATGCAGCACAGGCATCTTTATTGGAGGCAGCATGAAACCGGAATGTTGTGGGGCCCTCCAGGACTACATTTGCGAAACTCTGCTTTACGGTAATGTGCCTGTTTCTGGTGTGGTAAAATATAGGCCATGCGTATGTTCTCTGCAATAAAGGTGTGTCTTTACTATCAATGTTTAGTGGTGGGTAAAGCTATGGGGACTGGGTTGGCAGGAGCCCCAGCTGGGGTTTGAACCTGTGACCCTCTGGTCTTACAGGCACTGGCTGTGTCTGTTGCACCACACTGTAGCCACAGAGACAGTGCAGTCCCTGGAGTTAGTTAAACCGGCCTGACGAGTCAGAAACCCTGCTCTGCAACAGGTTTATTGTGACCTCATTTACCTTGTATGCAGACAACGGTGCACATAAACCTCAGAGAATACCTCACAAAAGGGGCACACACCCATAACCAAGCTGGGCAACAATGATATCATTGGGAAACATTACACAACACTCCCAGGACAATCCATTACAATGAAATGATATTTAAAAGGGTCTGTGAAGCGTAGACCCTTCCACACATCATTTCTTTTTTATTTGGTGCTTTCCAGGCAGTTTTGTTCCTTGTTGCCCATTGCTATCACTGTTGCCCAGTTGTATTATGCTTTTTAAAATGTTTCCTGTGGTCATTTTTAACGTTTTATGTGCTATTTTGTTCAGTGCACATTTATCACACTGCTCACGTTTTGTGGGTTTCCCCGGTTTTTCTGTACATTGCTGACGGAAATGGTTTCTCTTCCCTTTAAATGCCTTTAACGGCAGGTTTTCATTCGCGTTGGAATTGAGCTCAGAAATTCAGCGCGTCAGTGTGAGGGGAGCCTCTCCCCGCCCACTCTCCGCCCATTGACCCCTTCTCTCCGCCCACTCTCCACCTTCTGCGCTGTTTTAACGCGCCACGGGGCTTTACGATCGTTAAGCGCGGTTACTGCGCGTAGTACGACGTTAACGGTCGTGCGCGTGTGTTTACGCGCGTTACGCTGCACTTACGGTCGTTAACGTCATACTACGCGCGTTATTCACGTTTAGTAAACATACCCCTTAGTCTTGGTTTTTTCCCTCTCCAAAAAAAATTCTGTAATAATCTTTCCATTTTTTGAACATCTTGCCTCAATAGCTGCAATGGATTTAGTTGTAAAACATATAAAATTTTAGGAAAGACTATCATTTTATAAGCAGCCACTCTACCGCCTAAAGATAGAGGCAATGGTGTCCAATTTTGCAATTTGTTTTGCATGTCTTGTAGTAGCATCCTAAAATTTTGCCTATACAGATGACGTGGATCTTTAGGTAACCAAATTCCTAAATACTTAAATTTATTTTTTGCCCAGCGTAAAGGAAACTCTACACCCCAATCATTTTGTAACTCCCCATTAACATCTAATGCTTCTGATTTAGCCATATTCAACTTAAAACCGGCTATCCATCCATATCGTCCAATCACATTCATTAATTTTGAAAAAGATTTGCGAGGTTCCGTCAACATAACTAATAAATCATCTGCAAAAGCAGACACCTTAAATATGCAAGACCCAACCTTCACACCCCGTATATCATCACAAGCATAAATCATTCTTAGAAAAGGGTCTAATGAGAGCACAAATAACAACGGAGACAATGGGCAACCTTGTCTAGTTCCTCGAGCTATATTAAAACTATTTGTTACCAGCCCATTAACTCCCACTACAGCTTCTGGTTTTTGGTAAAATCCTCTGATCCCTTGAATAAAACCTTCTCCTAGTCCATAAGCTTTTAAAGTCTCGAACAAATATGTCCACCCCACCCTGTCGAAGGCTTTTTCAGCATCAAAACTGATTAATACGGAAGGGACAGCAAGTTTCCTAACCCAGCTTAAGGCTCCTAATATTTTCCTAACATTTTTAGTGGGATATCGACCCTTCACAAATCCCGTCTGACAGTCATGCAGTAAATAAGGGAGATATTCAGCCAAACAATTTGCTAAAATCTTAGCAAACAACTTAAGATCATAGTTAATTAAGGAAATAGGTCGATAAGACCCAACCTCTGCTACATCTTTACCAGGTTTTGGTAAAACCACTATATGGGCTGTATTACTATTATATTTAAACATCCCTGTTTCCATCCACCTATTAAACAATTTCTCCAACACAGGTGTTACTTGTGTCTGTAACATCTTATAATATTCAACTCTAAAACCATCCATTCCTGGTGCCTTACAACTTTTTGCATTATCAATACCTCTTTTTACTTCATCCAATGTTATGTGGGATGCCAATTTGCTCTGCTGTTCCTGAGTTAGATGGGGTAAATGCACCTCTGACAGAAAATTCCTAATGTTCATATTGGAAACGTCTTCCCTCATGTATAGCTTATGATAATAGTTTAAAAAATATTCCCTATTTCTACAGTGTCCTTGTGTATTACACCTTTCTCATCTTTCAATAATGGCACAAATCGCGATCTCTGATTGCGTGCCAGACAACGAGCTAAGAGCTTCCCCGCCTTATCCCCATATTGGTACAAGTGATATTTGTAATAAAATAGTGATTTTTTTTGTTTTCTGATGTATCAATGTATTCAAAGTTGCCTGGGTAGTAAGCAATTGTTCTTTATTGGCAATATTAGGCCTATTAGCTAGGAGTTTACGTTCTCTACAAATTTGTTTTTCCAATCTCAGGATCCTTGCAGCCAGCATTCTTCTCCATCGAGCAGTATAAGCAATTATATCCCCCCTCAAAACAGCTTTTGAGGCCTCCCAAAATAGCTCTGGATCACATTTATGTGCCCGATTGTGATATTCATAATCTTTCCATTTGGCCAATAAAAACTCTTGGAACTTAATATCATGGCATATGTCAAGTGACAAACGCCAGAGGCCTTTTTTACCCCCCAACTGCCCTTCATTCACTCCCTGTTCCATTTTCACAATGGTGAAAACAAGAGAGCTGCCTGAAACCATCCGAAAGTCATTATCACCAAGCATCAAACTTCAAAGGGGTACAAGGCCATCTCCAAAGCCCTTGGGATTGCTGTGTCCACAGTTTGCAATGTTCTTAAGATGTTTTCTGCTCTTACAACTGTCAAGAACCTCCCAGGACGTGGTGGGAAGAGGAAAATTAATCCAAGAAGACTTCAAAGGTTAGTGCAAACAGATGGAAAAACATCACATACAATGTCCAAAGAGCTTAAGACTGACCTGGAGCAATCCAGAGTGGTGATTTCAACCCACATCATACTCTGCACACTAAACAAAGAAGGACTTCATGGACGAAGGCCAAGGAGGACCCCACTGCTCAAAGACAGACATAAAAAGGCACATTTGATCTTTGCCCAAACCCACCTTGAGAAACCACAATCCTTTTGGGAAAATATTCTGTGCACAGATGAAACCAAACCTGAAGTCTTTGGCAATGCAGACCAGCGATACATTTACAGGTGAAGAAATGAAGCTTATAAGGAAAGAAACACCTTCCTACAGTTAAATATTATAGAGGTTCCATAATGTTGTAGGGCTGTTTTGCTGTCTCAGGAACTGGAGACCTGGAACATATTAAAGGAATCATGAAGTCAGAAGACTACCACAATATTTTGGAGCAAAATGTGCCACCTAGTGTGAGACAGCTAGGTCTGGGTCGAAGGTCATGGGTCCTCTAGCAGGACAATGACCCAAAACATACATCCAAAGGCACAAAAGAATAGTTAAAAAGAAACAAATGGACTGTTTTATACTGGCCAGAAATGAGTCCTGATCTCATTCCAACTGAGAACCTTTGGAAAGAGCTGAAATCTGTTATTGGTAAAAGGAATCCTGGAAACATTCATGAACTGGAACAAATCACAGTTGAAGAGTACAAAACCTATAGATGGCTACAAGAAACATTTGGAGGCTGTCATCACTGCCAAGGGTTGCACAACCAAATATTAGTGAAGGGTGCCATTAATCCTGTACAGATCATATTTTGTTTTTTTTTTCTCAGAAATTACTACGTTTAAGTTGCACAAGCATCTTTTTTTTGTTGTATACCTTTGAACATACAATTAAAATATTATGATGACATACTGTTGGAATATTTCCGATTATTTCTCAAGATATTGAACATAACATACCTAAAATGCAAGGGTGCCAATAATGTTGACCACAACTGTATTTGCATCACAATAAAAAGAATACAAAGAACATTTATCAAGTAATCACCACTAATGAAGATGATATAACAATTGTCTCATCATACCCCAGCAAAAAAAGATTCAAGCATATACAATAAAAAAGAAAAACAATATGCAGGAGAGCGTCCCCAGTAAGGATATGCACAAGTCACTCATTTTTGCTTTTTTCACTTTGTCACTTTTTTCATGATTTTTAGGCATTTATTTGGTTCATTTCACACATTCATTTTGTGGTAGGCGAGTTCTTGAATCCTTGAGGTAATCGTGTCCAAGTAAGTTGGCCCCGCCTCCCCGAGACAGGGTCCTGCCATTCAAAGGCAAACAGCAATTGGCTAATTGGGGCTAATCTTATGCAAAAGAACGCATCTTTTAAGTCCAAAACAGTAAAATAGGTGGCTTCAGCAGGAATCAATCTTAAGAGTGTGTAGGGATTTGGCACAACTGGATGTATGGTCTCAACTGCTTCATTCACTCTCCTTAGATCCTGCACTGGGCGGTAGTCACCTGTCCCAGGCTTCTGCACTGGCAGGAGAGGTGTGTTCCATGGTGACTGACAAACTTTGAGAAGGCCATACTCCAGTAGCCTTAACAAGTGGCGATGGATGCCTTCAATTGCTGCTCTTGGGAGTGGATATTGCTTGACATGTACTGGCTGTGTACTAGGCTTGAGATTCACAATTATTGGAGCTATGTGTTTGGCTAGGCCTGGTGGATTGCCTTCTGCCCATACTCCAGGAGGGGCATCAATGCTTTTCAAAGTAGGTTCAAAATAGGTATCAATAATTGGCTCAGTACTTGGCTCAGTACTATAATATCTCCATTCTTCTTCTCGAGGAACAGTAAGCACCATTAGTCCAGCAGGTTTTGTCTGGGAATTCACTGTCATTTGCATTTCTCCTTTCTCAGTAAAGGATATTTGGGCCTGCAGCTTGGCTAGCATATCTCGTCCCAGCAATGGCACTGGGCACTCTGGCATGTAAAGGAATTGGTGCGTTATTTGCTGTCCTCCTAAATTACATATGCGGTTTTGAAGAAATGGCTTTGTGGCTTTTGCGCCAGTTGCTCCCACAATGGTGACTGCTCTTGTAGAAAAAGGAGCTATTTGTTTATCTACTACAGAATGTTCTGCTCCAGTATCAACCATAAAGTCCATAAATTGGTCTCCTATTTGTATACTGACCATAGGCTCCTGGAGACCTAATGCGAATTCGGAGCCCGGTCTGTCCTAATCTGCTTCATCCAAGTCATAGGCTGTGGCGGCTGCCACTCCCTGAAAGGCCTCCGTGCGTTCTTGTTGAAAATGTCCTCGATTGGTTCCTCTGTGGTTCTGGGGTCAGACTCTTTCTCTTTCCCTCCAAGGGGCGTGTTCCCCTTCATCCTGAGAGGCCTCTTCGAGTCGCGGGCATGCACTTCTCCAATGTCCTTCTTCTCTGCAATAAGCGCATTGGTTTGCGCCTAATGGGGGCCGGTCATATCCTCGGCCGCGCCCTCTTCCTCTGCTCCTTCGATTAGGGACACCTCCCCTTTTCTGTTCCACTATGGCCGCAGCCAAAAAATCCGCTTTCTTCTTCATCCGTTGATCACTTTCTTTCTGTCTTTCATTATCACGATTCACATACACTTTATGAGCGACTTCCAGTAACTGTGTTGCATTCATGCCCGCAAACCCTTCTAGTTTCTGTAATTTCTGTTTTATCTCTCTGGGACTGACTGACAAAAACGCAAATTCTCCTGGGCTGCTGGATTGCATGGGGTATATAGTGAGGCTGAATAATACTGTCTGAATAATACTGTTCATTTGTTCAATTAAATCCTAAAGCTTTCAGTTCAGTAAATCAGTGGCAGAGGGAGAGGCACCTAAACAAGTCTGGTCAGCTGACTGGCTGGCAAACTACTTGGGAATCTACAGGGAGGAGTCCCCCCCCCCTGCCCTAGGCCCACACTGTTTCTCCTAGCAACGCTCTATCCGGGATGGTTTTTTTTTTTTTTTTTAACTTCTCTGCTGTGGGCACATTAGTTCACGCCTACCGGGGGGTGACATCATCGGTGGACTGGGCCCCCTTCCCCCAACCTTAAGCACTCTGAACGCATAGGGCAGGCAGAAAACATAAGCTTAGATTAAGCACAGACATACAATTTAGATACAGTTCTTTAAAATATAAAACTATTATTTTGCAACATGTTATAACATCTATTAACTGGAATGAAATTACTTAGCATGGAAACTAACTGCCAGCCGTAGTCTGCATGTCTCTGCAAAAGAAATTATTATTTTATTTTTTATTTTCATTAAATCTTACAGTTCAGAAAGCAGATATTCAAGAGACATGAAATAGATACTTTTCCATAGCGTTGGTGGATATCTAGAATGCATATACACCCTCTTTTTAACAATAAATATGTCTTCTATCAGGTGCTTGCCACCGTATATCAGGAAATAACGTCTTGAAATTTAAAAGACTTTTTTTAAAAAAAAACAAAGTACCCCCTTTTCCTCTGGACACGGACACACAAAATTCAAATACAGAAAAACAAATGAATTTATCTTGAATTGTAAAGGTCTTCATTAGTCACTAGTACAAAGTTTAACAATTCAAAGTAATTACATTTGTTTTTCTGTATTTGAATTTTGTGTGTCCGCGGGTGAGAATAATCAAAGGGGGGAATGTGGTAGGCGAAGGCCTATGATCCATGCTGCCTGAACTAAACAGACAGGCCTAAGCAGCTTGACCTGTAAATGAAGCTTGTGGTTAGGCCAGAGGAGTGAAACCCCCCCCCCAACACTGCTTCCATAGAATTGAAACTTAGAAAAGATAGAAAACAGCTCTAATTGGTATTGATAAGAGAGCACAGCTTCTATGGAATTAATTAACACTGCTGAAAGAAAAGTTACAGTGCCCTGCTTTCCCACATGTTCTAGCTAGCTAAGTGACCTTGGAGGAGAGAAGTATCAAAGTTGGAAGAACTGACCATTGTAATTGGGACTATAAGGGGGGTAAGCAGGTGCTGAGCCCAGACCAAAGTCCTCATTGGATGACTACGTAATGTTACCGGGACCAATAGATGGGGTAGAAGGGGTTACCGGGACCAATGAGAAGTTTGCCTATACCTAGAATGGACAAGAAAAGTATATAAGTTGTTGTTTTACTAACAGCCATTGCTCAGCCATTTTGAATTTGATTCTGCTTGAGACTTGTGCACAAATAAATGATTTGGACCTTCTGAACAGACTCCTGGTATCATTGGTTTGTCTGCGCTCTGCTGCTACATATTCGACTAACGTAATAGTACACATGTAGATTCATATGCATTAAATTGATTTTGTGTGTACTAAGTATAGGCCGCGTGGCGAAGTCCAGGCCGGCCGCGGGTAACCGGGCGGCGCGGCACGCGACGACGTGAGCGGGATGGGGGGGGAGGTTGCTGGGGGAGAGGAGTCAGCGTCCTTTGAACTCATTGGCTCCTGTCCCACATGAACGCGGGGGAGCCAATGAGTGTAAAGGAGTGAAGTGAGGGCGCATTCGGGTTCCGTGCCTCGGGGCGAGCAGTGCGGATCCAGGATCGGCATCGGCGGGCCTGGTGAGCGGCGTCGGTGGGCTGAAAGATTGTCAGCGGCCCTCTTGAAGATTGCGGTGAGCAGCACGGCTGGTTTGGACGGGCCTCTTCGGCGCTGCGGAGGAGTGAAGAGTGTAGCTCTGTGGGGTCCCGCTCGGGAGATGGAGAAGTGTGGTCTGCACTTGTCGGGTCAGTGGTTGCGGCGCAGTTTGTCCTGGCACGTCAAGCAGGCAAGTGGCAAACCATTTAATAGGAAGAGCAGGTTACAAAAAAAACAAACAAACAAAACAACACTCAGATAAAGAAAACCTTTATCCGGCGCATGAGCAGCATGTGAGTGTGGCTGTACAATGCCGGCTCGCAAAAAACAGCATGGCAAAGCGCCGGGGAGGGCTCCAGCAGTATCTGGGAGGCAAAAGAGGCTGTCAAGGGGGGATCTATGGGTGTGGGGGTTGGGGATAGCGTGACCAGGGGGGGTATTGAGGCGGGGGGTGTTGGGGTGCATGCACGAGGTGTGAGGGCAGGTCGGATTGTCAGAGGCCCAAGGGGCGGGCGGCCTGCTCAAAGGGGGGTTCCTTCCACGTGGGGGGCTGAGGGGAATGGTGTGGCAGCCTTGGGAGAGGAGAGCTTGGGTGGAGCTGCTCGGGGGTCAGGCTAGAGGGCAAGGAGGAGGGGGGCAGAGGGGGAAGAATTTGGATGCGCAAAGGGGCGGTTGTTGGGGTGCGCCAGCTGGTTCCAGAGAATGGGGTGCACCTAGGGGTGATGGGGTTCTGTTGGGCTCTGGAGGGATGGGGAATATGGGTTTCCAAGGTAATGTCGGGATAGATCCGCGCATGCTATATGCTGGATGGGGGGAGCAAGGAGGAGTGTGGCCTACGGGGAGCTCTAATTCTTGGGATCATTGGGCAAGGGGGGGGGGCAGGGGTCATCGGGTGCCGAGTGGCTGGGGGCTTGGCGGCCAGCTTGGCCTGCGGTGGTGCCTCCCCCTGTTTTTCCTTCTTTGTCTCCACAGATGCTTCTTCGGGGTGCAAGCACTGCAGCGCTGGGAAGCGAAGGCTCACAAGAAGTTGGGAAAACGGAGCTGTATCCAGAGCGGGAAGGTGTTGACGCATGTTCGCGACCTACTGAGCAGCAGCAGCTGATGGAGGAGAGCAGCAATGCGGCGGCTGGGGCAGTTGGGAGCGTCGCAGGGCATGCGGACCAAGGTGAGTTTCTCGCCGTCTGAGTGGATGCATCAGGGGAAGGAAAAGGGTCATCAAAGAAGACAGCAAAACAGCGTAGGAAACATAAACGGGGAGGGAAAAGGCGACATGGGTCAGATTCATCCTCGTCCTCGTCCAGCTGGTCTTCGTCCTCCTCTTCAACAGCATCTGATGCGGGGCCATCGGTAGGTGTCGGTGGCGGGACAATTGATCAGCCGGTTGGGGGAGCCCCTTCTCTAGCGGCTTATGCAGAATTATGGGAGGGGGTCCCCAAGAAATTACGTCGAAAAATTCGGAAACGTCAGTATATTGATATTTTACGATTGTTGGAGGGGAGGAGGCGTTCCGGGGATAGTAAGAGAAAGAGGAAAGAGGATGAAAAGGCGGGTAGACTGAAGAAAGTCTCCCGAAATGTGGTGAATTGGACGCGATCGTTTTTACGTTTGGCGAGCGTATGGGGACACTATCATCCCGAGCAATATGGTATGCTGCTGGCTTACGCGGATGCTATTTTAGAGGCGGCGCAAACGCATGAGGGCTGGTCGTGGTTGAACTACGATGAGCGTTTTAGAGATAAGATGGAGGAGAATCGATATCTGTCTTGGGGATCCCAGGACATTAACTTATGGCTCACACAGATGTTGGCGAAAGGGGAGGGTGGGGGTTCCTGGTGGGCGCGGAGGGGGTGCTGCTCAAGGGGGCGGGGGTCGTTCCTTTTGGACTACTGGCATCGGGTTGCAACAGAAAGGGGTGGCAAGGGGAGGGGGGGACGTGTGCTGGAGATTTAATAAAGCATCGTGCCCCTTTCCTGATTGCAAGTTTCGGCACGCATGTTCAAACTGTGTGGGGGGGGGACATTCAGCCGCCAAGTGCATCAAGAAGGTCGCTACTCCCCCAGGAGGGCCTGTGCAGAAGTAGCGAGTTGCGCCGTTTGGCCCCTACTCCAATTAGGATATCGGAGTTGCGGGCGAGGTTGGCCGGTTATCCGAAGAAGGGGGACAGGGTTATGTTAGACAAAGGGTTTCGGGAAGGTTTTGTCATTCCGGTTCTGGGCGAAGTGAGAGGCAGGTTGTCATGCAATGCACCTTCGGTGTGGCGGTTAGCAGCGATCGTGCGGGAAAAGTTGTTATCGGAGTTGGAGCTTGGGCGTGTGGCAGGCCCCTTTCCCAAGAAGCCGTTCCCGAATTTAGTGGTTTCTCCATTGGGGATTATCCCAAAAAAAGAAGTTGGTAAGTTTAGATTAATTCATAACCTGTCTTTCCCTTTAGGGGAGTCGGTCAATGATCAAATTCCGCGGGATAAGTGTGCGGTCCGTTATGCGTCCTTTGATCGGGCAGTGGAATTGGTGAGGCTTGCGGGGAGAGGGGCGTGGATGGCTAAAGTTGACATTGAGTCAGCATTTAGGCTACTGCCTGTGCATCCGGATAGTTTCCCATTGTTAGGTTTTAGTTTTGAGGATCAATTTTATTTTGATAAGTGCATGCCGATGGGTTGTTCGGTGTCCTGTTCTTATTTCGAGAAGTTTAGTACCTTTTTGCATTGGGCCTTAGTGAAGGAGGTCGGTTGTACTAATGTAGTTCACTATTTGGATGATTTCTTGTTCGTGGGCAGTGCTCAGTCAGAGGATTGCCAATCACTGGTCAATGGGTTTATGGACTTGGCGGTTGAGTTGGGTGTGCCGCTGGCTGAAAGGAAGACGGAAGGTCCCACACGGCGTTTGACGTTCTTAGGGGTAGAGTTGGATGCGGCAGAAATGATGGTTCGGCTCCCGTGGGATAAGCTGGTCCATTTACGGGTTTTGGTGGCCAATGCAAGGGCGTCTAGTAAATTGACCTTGAGGGAGTTGCAGGCATTGCTAGGTTCGTTAAACTTTGCGTGCCGGATCATCCCGATGGGTAGGGTCTTTCTGCGTCATTTGGTAAGGGCGACAGCGGGGGTCCTGCGACCGCATCATCGAATCCGGGTGTCTGGAGCAATGAGGGCGGACTTGAGGATTTGGGATACATTCTTGAAAGATTTTAATGGGACTTCTGTCCTGCTCGGGGAGGAGATTTCCTCGGACGATTTGCAGTTGTTCACGGATGCGGCAGGGGGAATGGGGCTGGGCATTTATTTTGCCGGGGCTTGGTGTGCCGAGAAATGGCCACAGGAGTGGCGGGATGCGAATTTAGTGAAGAATGTGGCATTTTTGGAGATATTTCCAATATTGGTTGCCTTGGAATTGTGGCCTGACTGCTTGAGTAATAGGAGGATTTTGTGGTGGTGCGATAATGCCGCGGTGGTTAGTGTCATTAACCATTTTACCCCCAGGTGCGGGCAGGTGGCGGAACTCATGCGGGAGGTGGTATTGTCATGTTTACATTTGAATGTAGTGATCAGAGCAAGATATATCCCAGGTTGCTGTAATGAGTTGGCTGACGCTTTTTCTCGTTTACAGTGGGAGCGTTTTCGCAAGCTGGCGCCAGGAGTGGCTACAGAAGGGTGCCAGGTCCCAGAGCGATTGTGGCAGGTTGGCCTGGTGGGATGTTGACTTTGCTGCAGAACTCAGTAGCGCGCACAACGTGGTCGGCGTATTATCGTGGTTGTGGCAAGATTGAGGAGTTCTGCGGGGCGAATGGATGGAGGCTGTTTCTGATTGGATGCTGGCGCAGTATGTGTTGCCGCAAAATCGAGCGGGATCTCCAGGACAGCGGTGCGGTCTCATCTGGCTGGGTTTATGTTTTTTGCAAAGGCGGTGGGCTGGGCTCCTGAGGGGACCGGTTTCTTAACCAGGAAGTTGATGCACGGTTGGGAGCGTAGAGAGCCGACGCCAGGGGACCGTAGGCGGCCTATTTCGCACCACTTGTTAGTGCGGATGTGCGCTGTTCTACCGGACGTGGCATCGTCCAGTTACGAAAGGGTACTGTTTAAGGCTATCTTTTCTTTAGCATTCTTTGGGGCTTTTCGTGTGGGGGAGTTAGTGGCCACTTCGGGAGGGTCAAAAGGGGTGGGAGGTTTGCAGTTTCGGCATGTTCTGCTTGAAAAGGGGAGCTTGCGGGTCTTGTTGGCTCGGTTTAAGACTGATCAGCCGGGGCGTGGGCTGTGGGTGGTTCTGCGGGAGATGGTTGGAGGGTTGACCTGTCCAGTAGCTGCAGTAAGGGAGTATCTTCAATGTCGCCCTCCTGGCGGGGGTTTGCTGTTTGTCCATGTGGATGCAAAAAATGTGACTCGGTTTCAGGTCACAGCGGTATTACGTATGGCTCTGCGGAAGGTAGGGGAGGAGCCACTTCATTTTGCTGCGCATTCGTTCCGCATAGGTGCAGCAACTAGTGTGGCTGCGGCGGGTTTGTCGGCTCAGGATGTGCAGCGCATAGGGAGATGGCGGTCCAAGGCCTTTCTAGGTTATGTCCGTTTCTAAAGGGGGGGTTTCTGGGAGGGCAGGTAACTAATTAATGTGTTTCTTTTGCAGACCAAGAGCACGCTCCGCATAGCTGCTGGCTGATCGGCCACTCTTTCGTGTTCTGGGCGGGTCGGCGCGTGGCTGTGCGCCCTCTGGGGCCGAATCTGGGCCTGGATCCAGCAGTGGTGACCGTTTCATGGCTGGGAGAGTGAGGCCTGCGGTGGACGCAGTTGCTCCCTTTGCTTCGACACCATACAAGACTTCGGAAGCCACCAAGCTTAATCATTCTGTATTTGGGTGGCAATGATTATCTGCATGGACTTGCAGGCAATTAATTAGAGCTGTGCAAAAGGACTTGGGGTGTGTTTTACATTTATTCCCAGGAATAATAATAATGTGGTCGGACATTATCCCACGGCCGAGTTGTCGGGACCAGCGGCGTTGGTCGCGGGGTCTAACGAAGATAAACCGACAAATCGGCCGTTGGGTGTGCGCGCATGGGGGATACCAAATCCTGCATTCTTGGGTGGATGTGAGCTGTGCCGGTTTGTACGGTGGGGATGGGGTACATTTATCCCCAGTGGGGTTGGATTTATTATTGAATGATTGGCAGGAGGCTATAGAGTGGGTCATTCTGCAGGATGCTCGCTGGTTGCAGCTTTGTTAGGGGGGCGGCGCAGTGAAGTGCAAGACATCTGCGCCGGTGGCGGGATCCTGGAGGTTTCCGGGGTCCAGACGCTTAGGATAAGCTTGGGACGGGGGTGGGTACCCCCGACCCGGACAACCCCCTGGCTGGGCTTTTGCTAATGACATGGCGAAGCCGGGGGCTAAGGGGGGGGAAAGTTGAGAAAAGCGGAGGCGCTATCACCTTGCTACTGATATGGCTGGTGATAGGATTGGTCCGCTGGGTTTGTTATGTGATGTTATATTCATACATTAAAAGTTAATAAAGTTGCGACCAGTTGGTTTACCAAACACTGATTGTCCGTGCATTTGTGCCTCTTTGGATTTGGGGTTAGGGAGGGGTTAAAAGGTCCCGAGGAAGGGTGAAGGGAAGAACTAATTGGGGGAAATGGAGGAGCGGTGAGTCCGCGCTCCTTCGGTTAGTATAGGCCGCGTGGCGAAGTCCAGGCCGGCCGCGGGTAACTGGGCGGCGCGGTGCGCGACGACGTGAGCGGGATGGGGGGGGAGGTTGCTGGGGGAGAGGAGTCAGCATCCTTTGAACTCATTGGCTCCTGTCCCACGTGAACGCGGGGGAGCCAATGAGTGTAAAGGAGTGAAGTGAGGGCGCATTCGGGTTCCGTGCCTCGGGGCGAGCAGTGCGGATCCAGGATCGGCGTCCCACCCGCCCACCCTCTGTTGTTGATTTGCTTGTTATGTTGAGGGATTGTGAGGGGTGTCGCAGTTGGAGGGGGATCGGTGCAGGCGGGATCCCGGAGGTTTCCGGGGTCCGGACGCTTAGGATAAGCTTGGGACGGGGGTGGGTAACCCCGACCCGGACAACCCCCTGGCTGGGCTTTTGCTAATGACATGGCGAAGCCGGGGGCTAAAGGGGGGGGGGGAAAGTTGAGAAAAGCGGAGGCGCTATCACCTTGCTACTGATATGGCTGGTGATAGGATTGGTCCGCTGGGTTTGTTATGTGATGTTATATTCATGCATTAAAAGTTAATAAAGCTGCGACCAGTTGGTTTACCAAACACTGATTGTCTGTGCATTTGTGCCTCTTTGGATTTGGGGTTAGGGAGGGGTTAAAAGGTCCCGAGGAAGGGTGAAGGGAAGAACTAATTGGGGGAAATGGAGGAGCGGTGAGTCCGCGCTCCTTCGGTTAAATGTTTAAGGTAGCTTAATAAACTGAATATATGCTAATAAATTTACATCCCTACCCCAATCTAAAAGAAAATACTGCCAAAAAACAGGGGTGTGGAGAAGGTTACTATATTGTAAGACATTAGCTAATATAATTTGATTAAACAGAAGTAGAAACAAATAGCCACAGAGCATGTCCTAGTAGCCAGACGTTTCTGTAGATGAATGGGGTCATAAAAGACAAATTCTTCCCTCCTATCTAAAACAATATTTACACAGGCCAAAACCTATGAACATTAAGCCAAAAAAAGGTTTTTGCCTTAACTGAATGACAAGTCTGGAAACACACATATAATATGCCTCAAGAACAAAGTTTAAATCTCAGCTGTCAAGATCCAGCTCCGATCCAGTTCCAGGGCAAAGATAACCAGAAGTGTAACTTTTAGATGTTATCGTCATCTGTGAGTTTTCAAAAACCCTTGTTAAATCCCTCTCTGCCCTTCCAGAGTTGATATTAGGGTGGCAGGGTTTCTTTAGAGACATGCAAGATCTCCACAAAGTATCTTGACACCTTGTCAACTGGTGATGGGTTAAGGAAGTTCACAAAATACAGATTTAAAAGTATGCTCTGATTTTACAGGGTCTCAATTTTATGGTAGACAAGCTTCCTGCTGCCTGAAATTCAGTCATCTGTTGTTCCATCTGGTCCATTCTTCCCTTATACCTCTTCCAAATGCTCTCCTGTGCCTTCACATGGTCTGGAAATACATTTGATCCCTCAAAAACATTGTTCACGCTTCTAAACAAGGATAATTCTATGACCACCCCAACTCTTCGAAAGTCACCAGTTTTGCTAGATCCTTACTTTGAAGTTCTGTTTTTCCCAAGGCTCTCTCCAACCAAAATTTCTTTGGTGGACCTTGCCCACTTGCATGCAGAGTTCTTTCAACTCATTGGACCACAAGAGGCTCCAGCATACTCACCAAATGCCATTTCAAAGAGAAACAGCTGAAACTCCCCCACCATTGCAAGCTTCCTCAGCAATGCATCCAAAATCTTTACAGCTTTGCACAGTCTGGTTGCACTTCTTGCATCTCTGAGGTATCTCATGATACTCAGTTAAGCAAGACTTCAACATCACTCAGAGGCAGGCAGGAGCTCTGAATCCATTAAAAGTTTGCTCTTATGAGATCAGGAAGTACTTTAGCACAGGAAAGCAAGCCCCCATTTTCCACCTTGCACTTAACCATGTTGAACAGGAATAGCACTTCATCTCTACAGTAACATTTCAGGATCAGGGCTGACATCACTCATGACATCATTTTGGCTTTCCCCGTCTTAACTTTTTATGGTGGCTGCTCCAGTGAAAATTACCACTAAAGCTATTATTTGCAAGCGTTATAAAGAAAATTACTCTGACCAGTATTACAAAGTAAGCAAATCCATCTTGCACCAGCATGAAAACACTGTCCATAGTTATAAACCTGCTTCTGTCCAGCCCCCACTCTTCCCAAATCTCAACTCCTGGAGACCTCTAAGGATGTGCATAGCCAAAATTAAATTTGATTTGTTTTAAGATTTTCCAGATTTTCCCAATTGTGTGTGTGTGGGGGGGGGGGGGTGTCAGTTTGTTTCACACATTCATTTTTAATGCACACATTGTTTGCACAATAGTATTGCCTAATGTGCACAAATGTATTGTGTGGGCATCAGTTCACAGATGTATACAATTGCGTTTTCTCACACAAAATGAAGATTCCTAAATACGTAAATCAAAAGCACACTAACATGTCTAGAGACCTCAGCATGGGTCTTCTTGCCAAGATTAACAAATAAAGGGAGAGGGGGAGCGGTGACCTCCAGAACATGGTGTTATTTCATGATTTGAACCCATGCACAAGAGTTCAAATCATGCCTTTCCAAAAACTGCAGAACAAAACAAAACAAAACAAAACAAAAGCCTCTTGCTTGCTTCTTTTTTGTCTCTCTTCATGAAACCCTCACAAAACCTCACAAACACGTCCTGCAAAAAGCTCCTGTTTGTTGTGTCGGTGACAAATCTGCTTATCGCTCATGCCAAACTGAATGAATGGATCATACCTACAGATTTGTTGAACTTGAAAGGCTCAGAAATAATTGAATGTGCTTCAAGCCGAGAGGAATTTTGTGTAAATTTTTTGAACTTTTGGGAAAGCCAATGAATATTCTTCCAATCTTCTTTTTCAAGATTTACATATCTATATGCAGAATGCATGCACCATGATCGCGCAACTAGGGTAAAAGTACATTCCACATTTTTCACAATGTTAAGTCCTACTAATGTGGAAAGAGACACTTTGATTCTGTAACAAATACCCTCTTGTGCCAGTATCAAACCTGTTTAGCCCAATCTCGGACGCAAGGGTTACTGTTAGTCTATATGATACATATTTATAGCTGAAGGCAAGCAAAATAAATGAGACTGAAAAAGTGAACAGCTGATATTTCATGAACTTTTGTTGCTGAGAAATATTATTGTATGTTATCCGTGAGATCGTCATTGAAATGACATTTCATGCCATGTGGATAAAATCTGAGTATTACATCTGTAAAACTGAAAACAATTGTAATTCAATTCTAGTAATAACACAGAGATACAAACTGTGTGCGTGGCTGTAGTCTGAATGAAAAGCATCTCCTTTTTTATGAGTAACGGCAAAATTTCTCTTGCTGATTGATGCAGTAAACAACTAAAAATCTATTTAGGATCTGAAACTGTGAAATGCCTCTAGATAATATTGCTCAAACAAATGAGCGAAGGTGAACATTTTGGTATAGCAGCATCTCTGCATTTCAATCACAAGTCCAATACAAATTGGACTAACTTTTGCATAGACCTTTATTTCAAAACAAACCTCTTCTGAGAAGAATGCAAAGAGGAGCAATTATGATTCTGAAAATAAAAAGATTTAGCCATATTGCTTTGATAAAGATTTGCTACCCGTGACCCTTTAAATATTGGATTTGGACTATAAAAATATCACATACTATTGATCTAATCGTTATTAAAGTCAGTCAAATGCTGAACCTATATGTCAAACACTTGTAATATTTCCTGTAAATAATGGAAGAAAGAAAGAAGTTGATAATACCTCTGTGAGCAGACACATTTGATTTGTTCAGCTTTTCATCACTAAGAAATAATAAAACTGTCAACAAGGATTTCACAGTTTGTAAGAAGCGTTTCTTAGGAAGCGCATGTATGTGTATACCTATACGCGACTGGTTATTTATTTATTTAACAGGTTTTCTATACCGCTTTATCGTTAAGTCAAAACAGTTTACAAGTAACATATAAAATTAGAATTTTTACATCGAACAGGGGGAGGGTAAGGTGAGTTAATCAACTATATAGCTTGCATAACTAAGAACTTCGTGAGGATCACGGTATTGCAGTTGTTTGTCAGGGATAACTGATTTGGGTTTATATTCTTTAGATGTTTACTCCAAAGGGTTCTGTAAATAAGTAGGTTTTCAATTTTTTTTTCCGAAATTCAGAGACTATGTCAATGGATCTTAAGTTGCTTGGGAGGGAATTCCAGACGGAGGGCGCATATAGAGTAAAGCTCCTGTTGATAGGTGTATTGTTTGCTTTTCATTGCTGAGGTTGGGATGGTGAGGAGGTTTTGACTGATGAGTCTTCTTGGTCTGTTGTCCGGTGTCTTGTTTAGTAGCGGTTGTAGGCTCTGTGCGGATAATTACGCGGATGAACAGGTGAGTAAGCAGATAGTTTAGATCATTACAAAAATAAGCTATTGAGTACTATTTGAAATGAAGCACTTTAATAAAATCAACACAGCTATTTATTAAGGCCTCTGTTTACTGAAGTATGCCAAGATTTCGCAGTGATGGCAACTTACCACACATAATTGTGTACCATAAATGTTGTGTATAAGTCGCTAGGAGATTTTGATACAAAAAAAAAAGCATAAATGAGCATGTTTAGGATTGCCTGTGCCAGTATCATGTATGTAGGCCATGTTACCAGCATGAGGCATGCGTGTTAACTTCAGGGGGCGGATGCATCCATCCCCCTGCAGTTAGAACAGTGAAATAACACAACGCCATGCAAGCCATTAAGTTCACCCATGCTAAAGGGCAGCAAGCGCAGTTAGCACAAGCTATTAACCCCCAAACTATCGGCAAATTGCCATTGGTTCCGCCATGACCTACACAATCCCCACTCCATCATGTGCTACCTTGTCAGCATAGGAATTTTAGCATGAAGGCCCGTGGTACTTTAGTATGACACACTTAACACATGCTAAACCCCATGCTACTGGGTAGCACTCTTTAGTAAATCCCAAAATTCATGCTGCAAAATCACAGACGGCTTGAGGGGGATGTAGATGGAAGAAGGGCCATGTGCAGAGACTAATTGCAGGGCCTCATTTGTATAAGTCAATAGGGGGTTGAATAGCGAAGCTGAAAAGTGGGGCCATGGGCAAAGAACACAGTCGCTCAATGGTAGGGCCAGCCCTGCCAAAAAAATTCATTAGTTTATGCTTAAGTTAAGGTTAAAAATTAGGAATTCATCAGTTCCACCTTAATTGTTGAGCTGGAGCTTTACAGTTATTAGCGATCAGATATTACATGGTGACAGCCATACAGGAGTCCTGATCCTGCCTATAGCCATCTCTGTGGATGCCTGATGCAACTAACATGGAAGGTGCAATCCGTATGGGTATCATGAAATGACTACCATACTTACTAGTGAGGTGCTGTTTACACTGCATGACATGATGAGACGTCATCCCAACGTGTGCTGACTGTTTAAAATTCGGCATGATCTGTGCATAGGTCAAACATATTTTTTGGTCAATTGTTAGGCATAAATGTCTTGACTTATACATGAATATATATAACGGTAATAACCAAAAGCAATGCATGACAACTGTAAAACCTCTGCCTAACTGTTGAAAGCATTCCTGGCATTTTGGGGAGGCTGTTATGCAGTTAACACTGAGAAGAAAGTTTGCTACCTTGTGCTTAACAGCATGTCAGATAAGATGTGATGCAGTTGGCGGATTCTCTTGAGGCGGCATTGCCTCCTCTACCTAAGGTGTCATGTTAATCATTAATGTGCAATAATGACCCATGTGTTAATTGCATTTTCCATGTTGGCTATTAAATATAGGAACTAGAGCAGGCCCGTGCTGTTGTTCATGGGTGGTAATTTCCACATTAAACAGCTAACACTTAGTTATTTTTTTACAAAACTCTAAACGTTAAAGACTAGCTTGAAGACCATCTATAAATAGGTCCATATTTAGCTCTATATGTACTGTAGACAGATATAGATACCGAGCCCAATGTTCAAAAGGGCTGATACTCAAACATCGTGATGCTCAGCCATGGTGCTTAAATATTGGCAGGACACTGAACAGCAGCATCCAGACAGGAGCCGTCACTAAATATCTGGGTTGAGCAGCGCTATCCATAGACGTGCCAGCACTTATCCAGAGATCATGATTACCGGCTGGCACTTATCTGGATAATAATTTAGGTCTACTTTTCATGTAGCCTAAGTTGTCCAGATAAGCAGTGACTGAAAATCAAATCATGCTATCTGAAGTGCCAGCACTTACCCAGATAGAGCCAGTACATCCCTCACTCCACCCACAGACCACCCCTGCACTAACCAGATAGTGCCAGGGCAGTCTTTGGAGATATTTAGTGGATAGTGCCGCTGAATTTTTTATTTTATTTATTTATTTAACAGTATTTCTAAACCGCCTTATCATGATAATCAAGGTGGTATCACAGCAAACAATCTGGTAGTGTGAGTGTGTTATACATGCAGTGAGGGTGGAAATTTAGTTGAGTGTGTTGTGTTGTGAGCTAGATTGGTTTGAGCTATGTACAATGTGGGCTATATACAGTGGTGCTAAAAACATTTTATATACATATAGTGTTAGTTGGTAACGTGTGCTGCTATACAGTTACTTAGTTTATGTGATGTGGCCATAGTGTTCTCTGAACAGCATGGTTTTCAGCTGTTTTCTGAAGTCCTTGAGGTCTGTAGTTGCTCTCAAATCGTCCGGTAGTTTGTTCCATATTGTTGGAGCAGCCATGGAGAGTGCTCTGTCTGTTGTGTCCTTGCGTGTGTGTTTGTATTCACTTGGGGTGCTGACTCGGTTGTGTGTTTGTTTTCTTCTAGGACGTATGCTGGTGTCTGGTTGTATGAGGGTGTGCAGGCTGTTGGCTGATGTTTGCTGTTTTATCTTAAATAGGTTTATGATAGTTTTGTATCTGATGCGTGCATCGATTGGAAGCCAGTGTAAGTCCTTTAAGGTGGGTGTGATGTGTTCTTGTCTTGCAGTTCCGGATATGATTCGTGCTGCGGTGTTTTGTGCCAGTTGGATATCTTGAATATCTTGCTCTGCACCCTTATACAAGCAGCTCCCATTGCCTATCCAGATAAGGTGTTTCATAGATTATACATATGGAGACCTTTAAAGTTCTGTCTTATTTGATTGGTGAAGACCTCTAGTATTCTTACTAGTGCATTGTGATGTGATATTTTATGGTCCTTGTAATCTTCCACAACAGGGGAGGTTTCTCTAATTCCAGTGCCCTAATGCTTGTTAGAGACTTACCTGGGAGGGAAATTTGAAGTGGTATAAATACCCAGCCCAAAGGCAGTTCTTCTCCTTTGCTGGCTTAGCCATTGCACCACAAGGAGGCGTAGTTACAAGGTTACAGGGCCAGCTTAAGCCTCTGCATTTTCAAGCATTAGTGTCCCGGTTAACTATACCAGCTCACCCCTGCTCTAAGGGAGTGAAGGAAAAGTGTGAGATAAGGAGCGGCAAGGAGCCCTGGTCCTGCAAAGCAAGGAGAGGATTCAGAGCACACCCCTTGGAACAGTGTCAAGGAGGGTCAGGTTTTACCACAGTACAGCATCTGCAACCACATCTGAGGACAGCATTGAGTTCTGGAAAGTACTCTTGGGGAAGTAGCTAAAGAGGAGAGATTCCCCAGTTTCCAGGGGGAATGCTAGATTAAGCCAAGTAACTAAATGTCTAGTTCTTTTTACTCTGCCATTTACAGTATATTTGCATTATTATTGTCAATAACCCCTCAAGATTCTTTCAGTAAGCCCTTGGTTCAGAACAACCAATTCCTGCCTGACCTGTTTCATTGTGAGTGGGTGAAATGAGGAGTGGGTGGATCTAAGGGGCCAACAGCTTTCCAGTTGTACCCGCAACCCAACATATTCTCAGTAAAAGCTGCAAAACCAGTGTTACCTCCCTGAAGTTGTGCGCCTAGTCTGCCACACAGCAGAGAACAGCTCTCTGAAAGTCACCAGACCAGCAGGGACTGCATAGATATAGAAACAGAAAAATATCTCTATCTCTATCGCTATCTTTCAATACACACAGGCACATATGTATTGCTTTTAATGCCATTCGAGAGCACTTACAAGGGAGGTCAGTGAGGATATACTTGGAGTCCCCCTACTTTCCCTGAAGATGGCTTTCCATAGCCAAATGCTTTTGAATGTGCAATTGAAAGAGCCATTTAGCCAACCGCTGGGGAGTCTTTACCGGCAGGCTTAGACTGGAGTCTGAGTGTAGGCCTGTGAAGCAGGAGGTGTTTGTAGGCATTTCTAATGGCATTTTGATGTACATGTACAAAATTGATGTCGGAAGGATCATTGTAAAGTCCCGAATAGAGGAATATTGAGGACATTTTCAGGTGGCAGTCAGATTCTGGCTGGGTGAGCCCAGTATATTTTCTCATGTCACAGCTGATTAGGTTCACAGGGAAGTGGAAAGAGTAAAAAATTCTCTTATTACTGCAACCCCGCCATATCAGCCTTTTTTCCCTTTGAATGCAACATTAGTTTTTGTCCAGAACTCTAACTGCTTTCTACAGTTTGGGGAATTGTAAAGCAGAAATAATTTTCCCAGCTAGGCTGACCTTCAGAGTAATGAGAAATGACTGGAATTTCTCTCTATTCCTCTCAGATTTAAAAGGGGTGTGTGTGTGCGTGTGTGTGTGTGGATAGAAGAAATATGCTTGTTTTACTTGATATTATGTTTTGTGTGTCTATTTGGCAGTTTGAGTCTAATTTTTTACCGTTCAGGAGATTATGTGGACTGCTGTACCATCTGACCCAGTGGCAAGATCAGAAATGTATAGAGAACTGACAGTAATGTACTTCAGATCTTCTGTTACCACAACAGTGATGATATTTTGTTTCTGCCATTAAATGAATAAGCATTACTCTTAAGGGAATAGCTATTTTTCGTTTACTTTCCAGCATTGATTCTGGCAATGAGTGATGACATCAGGAAATTAAAAATTTGTCACAAGACCAGGAAAGCACCTTCTGGTGAACCCATAAAGTCAGACACTCATCTTCCTACTAAACGTATACAACTGATGCCACTGTACCAAGATATGACCCACTGTTAATTCTCTCTTAGTCTACTTTGGGCCCAGATCATGTTTACTGTAATATGTTGAAGATCTGTACAAGACATATTTTTCCCAGAGAGTTTCTTCTGAGAGGAAAAGCTGCTTTGGGGCTGAAGATTTTGTACTTCATTAACATGATTTCCACATGGAATTTTTTATTTTGGAATGCTACCCGAAATAACACTTTGATTTCAAAGTCCATAGGTATCACACTTTTACTAAATGTACATTCCAGAGAGATATCAGAGCCTAGAAAGGCCCATCAATAAATTAGGTAGATCAGGATGTATATGTTAATTAAAACCTCTTTCTAGAAGCAACCTTTAAATTATAGTAAGCTCATAATCTAGTTAAGTATCTCAAATTGTATACAGTTCATGTAAATTGCATTGTTTCTCTATATTCTCATATGATTTTACTAAAAAGGTATGAGGGGGCTAAACATAATCTACTCTCTTCCACATAAAATGAGTGCCTCAGAAATTATTAAAGGATTGTGCATTATGCCTTGCTAAAATAGTGTCATTCACATACAGATTCATATTTATTTTCTTATAGCCCACCTTAATAAGACTGTAGAAAGCAGTGAACAAAACCATGAAAACATAGGGCCCAGTATTCACTGGCAGCCCATGAACATATGGAGAGGCATTTTACCTAGGATGTACAGGGCACTTTCAGGACGTCCAAAGAGGGGCATGCAGAAAATACATGTGATTTTCGAACTGGGCCTGGGGATGTCCAGGCTGGTTTAAAATGGAATAGTGGATGAGTGGTGAAATGGACGCACAGTTAGACGAGGCAGGCATATGGCCACCTCATGCGTAATACAGTGATGAAGATGGACAAGGCTAGGCATCCAGGTGCAAGCGATGATACGTAAGCACATACAGCAACATAGGGCCAAAGCATGAAGTCCAGTGGAGAAGGCCTGACCCTCAGCATGTCTGGCAGGATTCTGAACTCCCCTTTGGAGACAAAAAGTCTCTGTAACTTCATACTCACCAGCAAGAACCTGCTCTATCCAGTCCATGGTATACAGACCAACTAGCGAGAGGTCAACCTGGCATGGAGAGCAATGCACAATGCTGTACCAGTAAGTGTGGCAGAGGAGACAGGGCTTAGGCATTGGCGAGACAGGAGGATACCCCTGAGGTTCCTGGATTTCCACTCTGCTTTACCACAGGGTTCTGTAGGATCGGCCGAGGAAGCTCTTCAGAGTCAAGTTAAAGCATTCAAGATACATCACACATTTACACACAGGCATTGCCAGTCATAGAGGGCCAGAGTAAGACAACTCATGGGACATGGCACGTTAGGTGTGACATGTCTGTGTAGCAATGGTGCAGGGTGTGTCTCAGGTCATGCTGGCAGGGTGGGAGTGGCAGGGATTCAGAGGCAGGTGGCATACAAGGGTATGGGTGGCCAGCTGGCTGCTAGGCCAGCAGTACTAGGGGATTGTGTGGAGGTCTGCTTATTGAGTGCGCAGCAACGGTGCAGGGAGTATCTTAGGTCATGCTGGCAGGGTGGAGGTGGGTGGCAAGGGTTTTGGGTTTGAAGGAAGGGGACATGCAAGGGTATGGGTAGTCAGCTGGACACTGGATCATGGGTGCTAGGGGCTGTGTGTGGATCTGCTTAGTGGAGGAGACAGCATTAGTGTAGTGTTGTCACACGTGAGAGGTATTGGGCTGTGAGGTCTCTTCTGGGGCTTGGCAGTGGGGCAAGAGGGGTGGCAGGATGGGCAAAGGGGAATGGGCAAGGGGGAATGGACAAGAGGCCCCTTCTGTAATCATACTTTAATGTTCAAGAATTAAACACATAATACCTAATGCCTTAGGTGAAATGGTTCCATCTCAGCCTTTCTTGCTTGCTCCCCTTGTCTGAATGGCTGGTCTATGATGTCTGTACCGCTGTCTGAGTCCTCCTCAATATCATCCTCCTTGGGTGCATTTTCTGGGGGCAAGGACTGCTGCCTCCTCTTGACCAGGTTGTGTAGCATGCAGCAAGCTATGAAGATCTGGCAGACCTTTTGCAAGCTGAAATGCAGCTCACTAACTGATCTGTCCAGGCATTGAAAGCAAGTTTTCATCTGGTCATAAGTATACTCTATGATGGAATGGATTGCCCTGTGTGCCCGGTTGTAGTGCTTCTCTGCCTCATTGTGTCGGGAGATGATAGGGATAATTAGCTAGCTCCTAGTTGGTAGCCACGATCACCTGTTTGAGGAGATATGAAGGGGGGACAGTCAGAGGCAGATGGTAGTCGCACATCACAGCGTTTGTTTGTCTTCTCGCTATCTCTGAACCAGCTTTTGGTTTCTACCATGTGCACTTCCTCTTCCTGCTTTGTGATACTAGCTGTAGCTATGCCACTATGCCTCAGTTGAGAAGTTGTAACTTACCAAGGAGGCAGCCACCTGTGATCTCCCCACTGCTGAAGCACTCATGAATTCCTGATTGTGACAGGATATAGGCATCATGGCATGACCCTGGGAAATGGGGGAAGATATTGGTTATTTCAGCCTCACAATTGCATACTACCTGCATGTCATGGAATGATATGACTTGTGATTCTGGTAGGTTGACTCTTTTGCATGTGGGGGTGGGGGGGCAAGGCAACATGCATGCAGTCTATGACCCTGAGCATCAAAGGAAAGTTTGCTACCCAGTGAAAGTCCATTATGGTCTTTTGCCATTGCTGGGCAGTGCTGGGAAAGCATATGTAGTACACCATCTTGGGAAGGAAAACTGCGAGTAACTTCATGAGACATAGAGACACGACTGACTGATGCCTGCTGTGGCTGCCAGCACAGACTGGAAACTGCCAATAACCAGAAATGTGAGGGCTGTGAAGACCTTGATAGCTACAGATATCAAGGTTGCTAAGTGCTGGAACTGAGGACTTGCTCTAGCTCCAGACACAGCCGTTGTATGGTGGCTTTGTCAAAATGGAACCGCATCAGGCACTGTTCATTTGTAAGTCCCATGAACTGCCCTCTCAGCTGGTATACTCTCTGGTATGGGTGCCCTCTACACACCCTCCTGCTATCCCTCTGCAGCGCCTTGTCAATGGCTTCTGCAAACCACCAGTTCACATGCTGCATGTCTGCTTCCTCCACTTACACCCGTGCGGACCCACCACTGCTTACCCTGTGCTACCACCAGCAACATGCAGTGCTGTGTATTATGTGCGATGAAGATACGGATGGATATGAACATATGCACAGGGAGACACAGCAAATAGACCGTCACACACCCTGCTCCACTCTTTCATTCCTACACACACGGACCAATGCCCACTAACACTCCGCACGCACTTGCACTGAAGGCTTTACCTTGTGGAGACACTGCGGTCAGGGGGTCCAAGATTGGCAGGGGGGAAATGGGGGTGGGATGGATGCCATGGGGCTGTTTGCTTCCACTGCTCTCCAATGCCTGATGCTGACTTCCTGTGCAAGTTTTGCTGTATTTATTAGATATATTTTGCAACTCTTAAAGTAACTGTTTTAACTGTATTTGATTTTTTATTTATCTAGTTATCACTATTCTCTTTGAATTGTAATCTGCCTTGAGCTTATTTTGCCTTAGTGGAATATAAACACGCAACTTAAAAGAAATCACAGCCTTCCTTGGCTAAACCCGTGCTGGTTTGACCCATTAGGCAACAGAGAAGTAGTTTGCTCACTACTTTTGATGATTGAAAAACAATGCACAGAGGTTGAGGAGAATCTCTCTTTTCGGCCAGCATTTGACTTACCCGGGCAAAAAATCTGCCCTGCGAGCTAATAAGAGCCAGCTCAACAATTAGGCAAGACTAGGTGGTCACTTGTTCTTCTGAGGAGCAGCAAGAACAGCAGCAGTCAGAACAAAACAATAGATTCTGACAACCATACAAACTCAAAGAGCCATCAGCTCATTCTTTTACTTGCAGGAAGGGTGGGCACAGGCACACATACAAAGCAACGTTTAATATTGCTTTTATCTAAAATGTACCACGATAAATGCTAAATAAGTGAGAAACAAAATCCCTGTAATATCAGATTACGTGATCGATAACCAGCCTGATACAATGTTTATTACTGAATCCTGGCTAACAAATACTGAACATAAGAACATATATGCCATACTGGGTCAGACCAAGGTCCATCAAGCCCAGTATCTTGTTTCAAACAGTGGCCAATCTAGGTCATACGTACCTAGCAGTTTCCCCAAAAGACATAGGTTCCACAG
Organism: Ichthyophis bannanicus; assembly: GCA_033557465.1. Taxonomy (NCBI): domain Eukaryota; kingdom Metazoa; phylum Chordata; class Amphibia; order Gymnophiona; family Ichthyophiidae; genus Ichthyophis; species Ichthyophis bannanicus. Next base: position 665,741,572 of record CM066031.1, read on the forward strand.
TGCTTGTATTGGGTCAAGCAGTGATATCCTAGGTCCCTTTTTAATAATGGTTTATGAACTTTTCCTCCAGGAACTTGTCCAAACCTTTTTTAAACCTAGCTACACTAACAGCCTTTACTACATCTTCCGGTAACAAATTCCAGAGTTTGATTACACGTTGAGTGAAAAAAATATTGTCTCTTATTTGTCTTAAATAGTTTACCCTGTAGCTTCATTGCATGTCTCCTAGTCTTTCTATATTCTGATAACGTAAACAATCGATCTACGTTTACCCGTTCCACTCCGTTCATTAATTTATAGACTTCTATCATATCTCCCCTTAGCCGTCTCTTTTCCAGGTTAAAAAGCCCTAACCTTTTTAGCCTTTCTTCATAGGGGTATCTTCCATCCCCTTTACCATTTTGGTGGCTCTTCTCTGAACCTTTTCTAATAACGCTAAATCCTTTTTAAGATACGGTGACCAGAATTGCACACAATATTCAAGGTGCGGTCGCACCATGGAATGATACAGAGGCATTATAATATCTTTTGTTTTATTTTACATTCCTTTCCTTATGATACCTAGCATTCTATTTGCTCTCTTGGCCGCCGCTGCACACTGGGAGGAGGGTTTTAACCTGTTATCCACAATGACACCTAAATCTTTTTCCTGGGTGGTGGTTCTTAATGTGGAACCTTGCATCGTGTAACCATAGTTTGGGTTGTTCTTTCCTAGGTGCATAACTTTGCACTTGTCCACAATAAATTTCATCTGCCATGTTGATGTCCAGTCTTCCAATTTATCAAGATCCTCTTGCCATTTTCCACAATCCTCATGAGTTTTAACAACTTTAAATAGTTTGGTGTCATCTGCAAATTTGATAGCCTCACTCGTTATTCCACTTTCCAGGTCATTTATAAATATGTCAAAAAGCAGCGGAAACAGCACAGCTCCCTGGGGTATACTACTATTCACTTTTCTGCATTGGGAAAATTGGCCTTTTAGCCCTACCCTCTGCTTTCTATCTTTTAACCAGTTCCTGATCAATAATAGTACACTGCCTCCTATCCCATGACTCTTTAGTTTTGCCAAACGTCTCCGATGAGGGACCTTGTCAAAGGCTTTCTGAAAGTCCAAATACACTATATCAACTGACTCACCTTTGTCTACCTGTTTATTCACACCTTCAAAAACCATAACAGATAAGCAAGACAAGATCTTCCTTGTCTAAAGCCATGTTGGCTGTTTCCCATTAAGCCATGACTATCTACATGTTCAGCAATTTTGTTCTTTATGATGGTTTCTACCATTTTTCCCGGTACTGATGTCAGGCTCACTGGTCTGTTATTGCCCAGATCACCCCGGAACCCTTTTTAAAAATTGGTGTTACGTATTGGTAATTGGTATTACAAATGATTTTAATGATAGTTCACAGATTACTAATAGCAGGTCTGCAATTTCATATGTCAGTTCTTTTAACACCCTTGGATGTATACCATCCAGTCCAGGTGATTTGCTACTCTTCAGTTTATCAAATAGTTGTAATACATCTTCTCAATGTATCGATATTTCCTTCAATTCTTCCGCACCTTTAAATACCACTTCAGTCATTTGTAACATCCCTACATCTTCCTTAGTAAAGACCGAAGCAAAGAATTCATTCAGTCTCTCCGCTATCGCCTTGTCGCCTCTTAGTGCCCCTTTAACTCCTCTATTATCTAATGGACCAACTGACTGTCTCACAGGTTTTTTTGCTACGAATGTACTTGAAAAAGTCTTTATTAGTTGTTTTTGCTTCCACAGCAAGCTTCTTCTCAAATTCTCCCTTTGCCTGCCTTATCAATGCCTTGCATTTAACTTGCCAGTGCTTGTGCTGTTTCCAGTTTTCGTCATTTGGCTCTTTTTTCCATTTCCTGAAAGATGCTTTTTTGGCAACAACAGTCTCTCTGACCTCACCTTTAAACCATGTGGCAGATTTTTGGACTTCCACTTGTCTTAAAGCATAGAATACAGCCTGCCTGGCTTCCAAGATAGTATTTGTAAACAACTCCAAAGCTTGATGTAAGTCTTTAACCTTTGCAACTGCTCCTTTTAGTTTTTTCTTAACTATTTTCTTCATTATATCATAGTCTCCCTTTCAAAATTTAAAAGGTAGTACTGTGGATTTCCTTACCATCTCTGCTTCACTAATTAGATCAAACGCAATCATGCTATGATCACTATTGCCAAGTGGCCTCAACACCCTTATCTCTTTCCACTAAGGACTAGGTCCAATATGGCTTCCCCTCTGGTCAGTTCATGAACCATCTGCTCCAAGAAGCAGTCATTTATTTCATCTAGGAACTTTATCTCCCTAGCATGTCCTGCTGTGACACTGACCCAGTCGATACCGGGGTAATTGAAATCACCCATTATTATTACTGTGCTCTATCTTTTGTTAGCTTCCTTTATTTCTTTGAGCATTTCATCATCCATTTGTTCATTCTGGCCATGCAGTCGATAGTACACCCTCACTGCCATCGCCTTCCCTTTTTTACATGGAATTTCAATCCATAGAGATTCTACAGCAAATTTTGTTTCCTGCAAAACTTTAATCCTTTGTGACTACTCAATGTCCTTTCTAACATAGAGCGCAGCCCCTCCACCAATTTGATTAGCTCTATCATTACGATATAGTTTGTACCCAGGTATCACAGTGTCCCACTGGTTTCCCTCCTTCCACCATGTCTCTGAGATTCCAGTCATATCTAACCTCTCATTTAGTGCATCTAGCATTTGCATACAAGCATTTTAGAGAATGTATTTTATTCATATTAATCTGGCTATCGGTAGGCATGGGTAATTTGGAATCTTTAAGCTCTGTCTGCTTCATACTCAAGGGCATTTGGCCTACTTTACTCTTTTTTGGAATCTCTCTGCTTTTGGTAGTATCCTTCAAGGATACAGTGTTCCGAAACCATGCGCTCTTGGGCAACTGTCGGCTTTCCCCTATTATCTAGTTTAAAAACTGCTCTATCTCCTTTTTACAGGTTAACGCCAGCAGCCTGGTTCCATCCCGCATCCTTGCACCATCGTCTCATCCACGCATTGAGACTCCAGATCTCTGCCTGCCTTTTGGGTCCTGCGCTTGGAATGGGAAGCATTTTGGAGAATGCTACCCTGGAAGTTCTGGATTTCAACTTCCTACCTAGAAGCCTAAATTTAGCCTCCAGAAACTCCCTACCACATTTTCCTATGTCATTGGTACCGACATGTACCAAGACAGCAGACTCTTCCCCAGCACTATCTAAGACCTTATCTAAGTGCCGCGTGAGGTCTGCTACCTTCACACCAGGCAGGCACGTTACCAGGCGATCCTCACATCCACCAGCCACCCAGCTATCTACATGCCTAATGATCGAATCACCAGCTATAACGGCTGTTCTAACCCTTCCCTCTTGGGCACATGGCCCTGGAGAAACTTCCTCAGTGCGAGAAGGTTTTACATCACCTGGAACACAGGTCCTAGTTACAGGATCACTTCCTGCCACACCAGGGTGATGCTCTCCTGTCACATGACCTCTCTCTTCCATGGCAAAAGGGATGCTGCCAGACTGGAGGTGGGGCTTCAGGACTATATCCCTATAGGTCTCGTCTATGTACCTCTCTGTCTTTCTTATTATCTTCCAAGTCTGCTACTCTATACTCTAGAGAACAGACTCATTCCCTGAGAGCAATGAGCTCCTTGCACCTAGTGCACACGTAAGAGCTCTCACAACTGGGAGAAAATCATACATGTGACACTCAGTGCAAAAGACTGGAAAGCCCCCATCTCGCTGTTGAACTGCTGTCTGCATCTTAGTTTTAAGCTTGTGTTTAGATCTGTAAGTTCTTTACTTACTAAGGGTTGCTGTGGATACTTATACTAATAAAAGTGTACCTAATATGTTTAATATACCTTGTTCACCTGAAGCTTAATTAATCTCAGGTCCTTAATGTATGACTGATTTGGATAAAGAGCTGCACCTGAGAGCAGCTCCTTCCCTTTAAGATTTGTAAGTACCTATAAAGCTATGATTATCCCAGGGTGGGTGGGTGTTGGGGAGGGAGGGTGGAAAATAAGACTTATTAAAAGAGGGCTGCTACACAGTACCCTGTCCTGTGCTTCTATGATAAGCTGTGACCAACTTCCTGGGTGATTAACTGTCCTTGCTTGGATTGAAGGAGTCTTTCAAAATGGCCTTTTGACCTGCCACCTGGCTTTAACACCTGTTTAAAAAGTTTCACAGATCTCTTGCCCCCTAGGTAGAAGGCCTCTTTGTAAAGGTCTCTAGAAGACTTTATTTCTTGTTCAATGAATACTGACCCTGTTTTGCCTTTTATGCTAAGTTATATTCTGATTTGATTTAAATTAAAGCTCTTTGCTGCTACTAGGCCCTGAATGAGTATAAAATGTAAACTACAAGCTCTCTGCTGGGTTCTAAATTTAACCAGAAAGCTCTCTTCTGTGTTTTAAATTTAAACTTAAACTGCTGCTACTAGGCCCTGACTGATTTAACAAATACACTGGGTTCACAGATTAAATAGCTTTAATCCAAAGAATTCCCTTCAGAAAAATTCCCTTTAGTATATACTCACTATTGGAGAGCTCTCTCCAGAAGTAGTGGTCCCCTTTTGTAGTCCTTCAAGACTGAGGATCACAGAACTCTGGTTGAACTATTCATGCCTGTGCTCCTGAGGTAAGCTGTGACCAACGTCCTGGGTGATTAACAGTCCTTGCTTGGATAGAAGGAGTCTTTCAAAATGGCCTTTTGACCTGCCACCTGACTTTAACACCTATTAAAACGTTTTACAGGTCTCTTGCCCCCTAGGTAGAAGGCCTCTTTGTAAAGGTCTCTAGAAGACTTTATTTCTTGTTCAATGAATACTGACCCTGTTTTGCCTTTTATGCTAAGTTGTATTCTGATTTGATTTAAATTAAAGCTCGTTGCTGCTACTAGGCCCTGAATGAGTATGAAATTTAAACTAGAAGCTCTCTGCTGGGTTCTAAATGTAACCAGAAAGCTCTCTTCTGTGTTTTAAATTTAAACTTAATCTTAAACTGCTGCTACTAGGCCCTGACTGATTTAACAAATACACTGGGTTCACAGATTAAATAGCTTTAATCCAAAGAATTCCCTTCAGAAAAATTCCCTTTAGTATATACTCACTATTGTAGATCTCTCTCCAGAAGTAGCAGTCCCCTTTTGTATTCCTTCAAGACTACATAGTGCTGACATAGTACTGCTTAACCTCCTCAATTTACCAAACTATGATACTATTAACTGCCCTAGGGAAGGAAAAAGAGGTGGTGGCATCTTGATAATAATAAAAAAATATCTCAAAGCAACAAGCTCAAATGGTCTAGACCAGTGATGGCTAACCTTTTTGAGCCCGAGTGCCCAAACTGCCGCACAAAACCAAAGAATTTCCTCAAAGTGCCAGCACGTCAATTTGCATAAATATTTGCATAATGCTAACATACACTAACTTTTAGTAAACATGTCTCTTAATGAGTGTATGGATAAAGACAGACTAAAAGATTTCTACATTACTATAATCCAGTGCCAACCGCCAGGCACATTAGGAACTACTACAAACACTGCCCATTTAGAACCAATAGCAAACCCGCCGTATCCTAACAGCACTACCAGGAGTCACAAAGCACCATACCATACCTATCAAAAGGCAACACTGCAAATATTAAACCAATACATTTCAGAGAACAACAATACATGACCTACTGGGGAAAGAGAACAAGTGGCAATGTCAAAAAGGAATTACATAAACAGAATACCTCAGCTCAGTTACACAGTTGCAATTGCTCCAGCCACTTTCTTCTGGTTTCTTCATGTTTTCTGCTAACTCTCCATCATCTGCTGTCCATTTGTCCTTTCTTCTCTCTTCTAGTTTTTTTTTTCCATTCTCTCTCTCTACATCCGCTTTAACATACTAATCTTTCTCCTTTTGCTCTTTCCTCATTCCTATTTCATCCACTCAAATTTTACCCCTCCATCCTCAATCCCCACTTACTCTCCCAATACCCGGCCAATTGTACATTTTTCTTCCCTCACACACAAAATATTTTTCCCCTCTCCATTTCATTCTCCCAGCCCCATCCCCTTCTAATCTCCCCCAACATCAGCTCCCTTTTAGTTCCAGCCCCACCCAGTATCCGCTCCCTTCTAGTCCCCTCATCAGTCCATTTCCAGTCCTAGCTCCCCCATCCATTTCCAGTCCTATCCGAGTCCCTTCATCAGCTCATTTCCAATACCAGCCTCCCATCAGCCCATTTCTAGTCCTTTCCTAGCCCCACCATCAGCCCATGTTAAATCCTAGCTCCCCTCCACTCAGCCCATTTCTAATCCAAGCCCCCCATGAGCCTACCTCCAGTTCTAGCCCCTCCATGAGTCCATTTCAATCCAAGCCCCCACCACAGCCCATTTCCAATCTTAGCTCCCCCAACACCCAATTCTCAGTTCTATCCTAGCCCATCCATCAGCCCAGTTCCTGTCCTAGCTCCCTCCCCTAAGAGCCCATTCCAAGCCCCCCTTCCCATCAGTTATTTGCAGTTCAAGCCCCCTTCCACTCAGCCCATTTCCATTCCAAGTCCCCCTCCCCAGTAGCTATTTGCAGTTCAAGCCCCCCACTTCCCCTCAGCCCATTTCCATTCCAAGCCCCGTCCCCATCAGCTATTTGCAGTTCAAGCCCCCCACTTCCCCTCAGCCCATTTCCATTCCAAGCCCCATCCCCAACAGCTATTTGCAGTTCAAGCCCCCTTCCACTCAGCCCATTTCCAGTCCTAGCAACCCCAACCCCGTACCAGTCCGAGCCCCCCAGAGCCCCCTCCCAGTCCTAATCCCACCAGCCCATTTCCAGTCCTAATCCCCCATCACCCAATTTTCAGTTTAAGCCCCCCCATAGCCCATTACCAGTCCTAACCTCCCCATCAGCCCACTCCCAGTCCTAATCCCCCATCACCCAATTTTCAGTTTAAGCCCCCCCATAGCCCATTACCAGTCCTAACCCCCCATCAACCCACTTCCAGTCCTAATCCCACCAGCCCATTTCCAGTCCTAATCCCACCTCACCCTATTTTCTGTTTTAGCCCCCCCCTAGCCCATTACCAGTCCTAACCCCCCATCAACCCACTTCCAGTCCTAATCCCACCAGCCCATTTCCAGTCCTAATCCCCCATCACCCAATTTTTAGTTTAAGCCCCCCCAGCGCCCATCACCACTCCTAACCCCCCCAGCCCAGCGCCCATCACCACTCCTAACCCCCCCAGCCAGCCCAGTGCCCATCACCACTCCTAACCCCCCCCAGCCAGCCCAGTGTCCATCACCACTCCTACCCCCCCAGCCCAGTGCCCATCACCACTCCTAAATCCCCCCAGCCCAGCGCTACTCCTAACACCCCCCCCAGCCCAGCCCATCACCACTCCTAACCCCCCCAGCCCAGCCCATCACCACTCCTAACCCCCCCAGCTCAGCCCAGCCCAGCCCATCACATCACCACTCCTAACCCCCCCCCAGCCCAGCCCAGCCCATCCCCACACCACTCCTAACCCCCCCCCCAGCCCAGGGAAAATTAAAAAAAAAGAAAACCTGTCTGTTGCCGCCGCGGCAGAATCGAGCGTGCCGCGGGGCCCCCCTGTATCCGGCAGAGCCTGCCCTCCCCGTAGCAGCTCTCTCTTTGGAGCTGCAGTCAGACGCGCCGGCTTGCAGAGCGCGAGGGAAGAGTTTCTCCCTCGCTGCTCTGTTAAACCCGCGGGGGCTGATGGGAAGTTCCCATCAGCCCCCGCGGGCTTAACAGAGTCGCGAAAGGGAAACTCTTCCCTTCGCGCTCTGCAAGCCGGCGCGTCTGACTGCAGCTCCAAAGAGAGAGCTGCCAAAGAGAGAGCTGCTACGGGGAGGGCAGGCTCTGCCGGGTACAGGGGGGCCCCGCGGCACGCTCGATTTTGCCGCGGCGGCCCCGACAGCGGCAGCAGACAAGTAAAATTGAAAAAAAAAAAAAAACTAATTGCGGACCTTCCCGCGTGCCAGCTGCAAGGCCTTCGCATGCCACAGCTGGCACGCGTGCCATAGGTTCGCCATCGCTGGTCTAGACCTTCTAATAGTGGAGATCAAGCATTATATGTTTTGCTTATTATATAGGCACCCACTGCAGAAAATAGCAACCTGGATATAATTCTAGAATTAGCCTGTTCAGACATCCCTCAAACTAAGCAATTAATTATCCTAGACTTCAACCTTGCATCCACACACCCTCATCATGCAAAGGCCTTCCTTGATGCAATGTACGATACGGAGTATAAACAACTAGTCAATACACCTACACACAACAATGGTAATATATTAGACATGATATTTATTCCATTTGAAGTTTATAATATCATTAATGCCAGCCACACACAAACCATTCCAGTGCCATGGTCATATCACATTATGGTTAATTTTAAAATAGCCAATCATCCAACTAAAAGCAATGAAGAATGCGGGCAAAGTTTAATCTCCAGTTTCAAGAAATTTGACAGGGATGAATTCATCAATGCTATTTTACCTAAAATCAACATAGACATGATGGATATTGACTTGATAGTAAACAACTGGAACACTGTCATAAACACAGCCTCCAGGTCTAACCATACCAAAACCCACAAGAGACACATACAATCAGAAACATAGTACAATCAAGAAATCAGAAGTTTAAAACAAAAATTAAGAAAGCAGGAACATATATGGAGACTGACAAAGTCGTCTCTGGACAAAGTTGAATACCTGAATATGTTGGAGATATACTGTGATCGCATCAACTTCCACAAAAGGGACTACTACACAAAACTACTATTGAAATCTTTAAATTGACCAAGGGAACTGTTTGAGATAATGAAAAGTCATACCAAGCCACCAAGAGCAGAATATGGCAATACACTTATTAATCCACAAACACTTGCTAACCACTACAAGAGAAAGCTCCAAATGCAAATCAAAGATTTGGACTTAATGACCACAGACTGCACCCGTACAATGATGATATGTAAAAAATTCTCCATGATCTCTAAAGACCAGCTCGAACATACAATCACCACAATCAATACCACCACATCTCCATTCGATCCAATTCCAGAGAGCTAGATAAATATCACTCATTCAGAAACACTACCCACAATTCTCAAAATGGTCAAGCTATTACAAAAACAGGGATACATGCCCAAATCGTTAAAAAAAGACGGCTATTAGGTCATTATTAAAAAACAGCTCTCTAGATAAATATAACCCAGAATCATATAGGCCAATATCTAGCCTCCGATTTATGGGAATAATAATCGAGAAGATACAAGATCATATAGAACAACATGCCCCATTGTATGACCACCAGCATGGCTTTCGGGCTCTCCATGGAGTAGACATTTTATATCTCATTACTCGATACACTGATAAAGTGAATTTCAAAACCGAGTCAGTGATTTATACTAATATTTCTGGATATAGCATCCATGTTTGATTCTCTCTCTCATACCCTACTATTGAAAAGATTCCAAACTATTGGAACAGGAGGATCCATCCTTCTCTGGTTCAAATCTTATCTAATAGTTAGGTCACAGAAAGTCATAATGGGCACAAAAGCATCCAAACCATACAGCCAAACTCAAGGAATCCCCCAAAGCTCAGCTCTCTCAGCACTATTATTTAATATCTATCTCCAACCAATATACAAAATATTCCAGAAGCACAGGGTGAAGTACAATATTTATGCAGAAAATATCATGTTTTACCTCCCATACACTCCATCTGAACCCCATATACAGCAATTACAGTCATGCTTCGAAGACATATCCATATGGCTAACAATGCATAACCTGAGGATAAATTACAAAAAGACTGAAACAATATATGGAAGGCCGCAGCACCAAGTGCGCGCGGCCGAAGATAAGCGGGGGGGCGGCCAGCCACACGCGTCCCGGCGTGACCGGCGTGAGGCTGGGGGGTGGGCGCAAGGAGTCCGCAGTGTCATTGGCTCCCGCGGTTGCCTGTGGGCGCGGGAGCCAATGATGGGAAGCAGGGCCGCATCAGCGGGGTCTTGGCTGAGGTTGCCACGCAGCCCCGGTCTTTCTGAGCTGGTGCCGGAGCTGACGGACGTTGCGGTGAGCTTTGGGGGCACAAATTCATATTATGAGGGCCTGGGGAGACAGCGGGGGGTGAGAGGTGTCAGGTGGCGTTTGGGTGTCGGGGCGGGCTGTGGTGTGCGGCGCAAGGGAAAAATTATACAAAAAGAAAAAAAAACAGTACGTTCCGCGGCAGTGCAGGGTTGTCGGCTCAGCTGCGCTGCAGGGCCCGTTCCGTTTTCCCCCGACAGATCCCGATTGTTAAGGGGGAGGCCCACATGGGTGGCTAAGCGGCTAGTGCCTGTAGTAAGACCAAAGGCCTCCTTTACTATTTAAGAAGGACCCATAGTGCGTGTGGTGATGCCCTCCCGTAAGAGAGCTGGTGTTGGGGGGAGAGCAGGCCAGGGGCCAAGGAGGGGAGGCAGACTGGTTCTTTAAATGAAAAACAAAACAATGTATATAGTTTAATTATGTTCAACTGTACATAGTTTACTAATTGTTAATTGTTAATTATTAATTGTTAACTGTATTTACCTAGCTACAAATGTTATATGTAAAAACAGACCACACTGTTTATTGTTGTTATATGGAAACCGCACCTGATCAATGGAAGGAGCGGTATATAAATAATCTGTTAATTAAATTAAATTAAATTTACCTAGTGTGGAGCGGGGGAGTTGGAGGGTCTTGCAGCGGGGGGGCAAGGGGAGGCTAGGGTCGGGGCAGGGTACTGAAGGAATTGGGGGGGGAGGGGCAGGGCTGCTGGTAGGGGCAGGGAAAGGGGGGAAGGCATTGGCTCGGGCAGGGACTTGTCTTTGGAGCTGAGGGGGGCGGGGTGAGGGGCGAGGGGGCGAGGTCGTGCGTGGGGGCCGGGGAGCTGGGGGGGTAGGAGCAGGGGGGCGGGAGGCATGGGGCGGGGGGTTAGTGGACAGGGGGCGGGGCAGGGGGCAGAGGTCGGGGTCAGTGTGGGGTTTTGTCCTCCAGATAGGGAGGGGTGATTGGGGGGGGGGTTGAGGGGGGGGGGGTTGAGGGGTGTGGGGACAGGGCAAGGGGTTGCGGGGGGTGGGTATTCGCCTGCCTGGGAGCACTGGCAAGGAGTGGGACGGGGCTCCTCGTGGGTGGACTGGGTGGGGGTGTGGCAGCAGCCTTGGGCGATGGCAGGTGCTGCTTCGCCTTTTGCTTTTTTTTCCCCGCAGGTCCCGCCCGGTTGGCACTACGCTGGAAACCCCTGGACAGGTGGCCCTAGACAGCAGCCAGGTGTGGTGGGGGCAGAGGACGGAAATCTGGAATCTGGAAGAGCGGCGAGTGGACCTGCGGCTGCAGTCCAAGTGGATGCGGGAGTGCCTGAGGCCGGGTCGGAGGACATGATGGGTGAGTCTGTGGTAGATACCAGTGGGGTTGTGAGGGGCGACTCGGCGGCGGCGGAAAAAGGGGGTAAGAAGGCCCGTGGAAGCGGAGGCGTTCGTGTCATAGGCGGCGGAGGTCTCGGTCTTACTCTACCTCGTCCTCTTCTTCGACATCACGTTCATCTTCGATGACGGAAAGTAGGGGGAGAGAAAAAGGAAAGGATGCAGAGCCGGCAGCCGAGGCCGGGGTTACGCCTACGATGGTGGCGTTTTCGGAACTATGGGAAGGTGTGCCGAAGCATTTGCAGCGGAAAGTGGAGAAGCGGTGCTATATTGATATATTTCAGTTGCTTGAAGGTCGGAAGCGGTGTGGGGACAGTAGGAGGAAGAGAAAAGAGGATGAGAAGGTGGGTAGGGTGCGACGGGTGGCGCGGAATGTGGTTAATTGGACTCGGGCTTTTTTGCGGCTCACTAGTGTTTGGGGTCATGGGCATCCGGAGCACTACGGGATGCTACTGGCGTATGCTGACTCCATTTTGGAGGCGTCGCAGACGCATGACGGTTGGGCTTGGCTCAACTATGATGAGAAGTTCCGTGATAAAATGGAGGAGAATCACATGCTCTCGTGGGGGACGCAAGACATCAACTTATGGTTGACGCAGATGCGGTGATTTCGGGGGGGCGGGTGCGAGCGCCCCTAAAGGGGGGAATGCGGGCTCAGCAGGGGCGGGGCGGCCCTTTCGGGCGGGCTTGCCCCAGGCGGGGCAGCGAGGGGCCAGTGCGGGAGGGACGGGAGACGTGTGTTGGCGGTTCAACAAATCTTCCTGTCCATTTCCGGATTGCAAATTCTGACATGCCTGTTCGGTCTGCAACAGAGGGCATGCTGCCATCAAATGTGTCAAAAAAGGAGTGGTTGGAGCCTCTGCGCCTCCAACCAAGCAGTAGGAGAGGATGGGGCGTTGCTCCATCCCCGATCAGGATCGCTGCGATGCGCCCTTGGTTGCGCAAGTACCCTCGACGGAAGGCAAGAGCGGTTTTGGAGGAGGGCTTTCAAAACAGGTTTCCGATTCCGATTGTGGGGAAGTTGGCATCGTGCATGGCCAAGAATTCGCCGTCGGTTAGACGGTTTGCGCATGTGGTGCGGGAGATACTGGCGGTGGAGATCCGCTTGGGGAGGGTGGTGGGCCCTTTCGTGGAGCAACCCTTCGGGGACTTTGTGGTTTCCCCATTGGGTATCATACCAAAAAAGGAGCCAGGGAAGTACCGGTTGATACACAATTTATCCTTCCTGATGCGTTCTTCGGTGAATGACCACATCCCAAAAGAATTGTGCGCGGTGCGTTACGCCTCGTTTGATGAAGTGGTAGGGCTCGTGCGGAGATGTGGCCGGGGGTGCTTGATGGCGAAGGCGGATATTGAATCGGCATTCCGTCTGTTGCCGGTGCATCCGTCGGCGTTTCCTTTGCTGGGGTTTTGTTTCGAGGGTTGCAGTTATTTTGATAGGTGCATGCCAATGGGGTGCGCGATTTCCTGTGTGTATTTTGAGCAATTCAGCACCTTTCTGCACTGGGCTTTGGCGCAGGACTGGGGAGTACCGTTGGCGGCCGGAAAGACGGAGGGCCCGGCGTCTCGGGTCATGTTTTTGGGGATAGAGTTGGATTCTGCGTTGATGGAGGCGCAGCTGCCCACGGATAAGGTGGCGCGGCTGCGCGTGTTAGTGGCGAACGTGCTGGTCTCTCCAAAGATGACCTTGTGGGAGATGCAGGCATTGATTGGGTCTTTGAATTTTGCATGTAGGGTAATGCCGATGGGGCGAGTGTTTCTGCGGCAGCTTGCGGTGGCTATGAGGGGGGTCACGAAGCCACATCATTGTATTAGGGTGTCGCAGAGTATCCGGGCTGATTTGAGGTATGGGATGCGTTCCTGCGACAGTTCAATGGCACCACGGTGCTCCAGGAAAGGGAGGTATCCAGTGGGGAATTTCAGTTATACACGGACGCAGTTGGGGGATGCGGTTTGGGGGTTTATTTTGGGGGTTCGTGGTGTGCGGTGGAGTTGCCGCAGGCATGGAGGGAGTCGGGCCTCACCAGCAATATCACATTTTTGGAGTTGTTTCCGATCTGGGTGGTATTAGTGGTGTGGCCGGACAAGCTGCGAAACCGGTAAGTGGTCAGGTGGTGCGACAATGAAGCGGTAGTCAGTGTGATAAATAATTATGTACCGTGTTGTCAGCAGGTGGTGGAGTTAATGCGGGCGTGGTGTTGGAGTGCCTGCACTTGAATGTGGTGGTGCGGGCTTGTCACATTCCGGGGTGTACTAACAAAATTGCCGATGCTCTTTCTCATTTTAAGTGGGAGTTGTTCCGGACCTTGGCACCGGAGGCAGAAGAGGAAGGGGCATCGGTTCCCGAGCACTTATGGCGGATTGGCCTCGGGACCTGATGGACCTGCTGCAGAGGTCGGTGTCAGCGGCGACTTGGGCGGCGTACCAGCGAGGCTGCAGCAGTGTGGTGCAATACCTGGCGGAGCAGGGTTGGAGGCAGGGCCCTGTGTCAGATCTGCTGCTTGGTCAGTATGTCTTGGCCGCTAAGGCGGCGGGGGTCTCGCGGGTTACAGTGCAGAGCCACCTGGCGGGGTTTTCATTTTTTGCAAAGGCGGTGGGTTGGGGGAATGCGGCGGGGGAATTCATGACCCGTAGGCTTCTGCTGGGTTGGGAGCGGTTGCTTCCTGCGGCAGTGGACCGTCGGAGGCCTATCACGCATGATTTGCTGAGGCGGTTGTGTGAGGTGTTGCCGCAGGTGGTTTCGTCGGTGTACGAAGGTTTGCTGTTCCGGGCAGTATTTTCGGTAGCTTTTTTCGGCGCCTTTCGGGTGGGCAAATTAGTGGTGGAGTCGGGCCGTGTTCTGGGGAGTGGGGGCTTGCAAGTACACCAGGTGCAGTGGGTGGGGGTGGGGTTAGGTTGTACTTAGCGCGTTCCAAGACGGATCAGCTTGGGAAAGGCACCTGGGTGGAGTTAGGGGCGGTGGAGGGGGCGCCAGTGTGTCCGGTCGCCCTGCTGCGTGAGTACCTGCGGGTTCGGCCAGGGGCTGCGGGCAGTCTATTTCTGCACAAAGATGCGAGAGTGCTTACGTGTTTTCAGTTTACGGCCGTGCTGCGGCTGGCGTTACGACGGCTCGGTGAGGATCCAGGACGGTTTGCTCCACACTCCTTCCGAATCGGGGCGGTGACTAGTGCAGCGGCGGAAGGTTTGCGGGAGCGCGACATACAGCGGATCGGTCGGTGGACGTCGCAGGCTTTCCGCCGATACGTTTGGCTGTAGGGGTAAGGGGGGGACTAACGGTGCTATCTCTTTGTTTTGCAGCGAGGCGACCGGGGGTGTGTCGCTGTTGGATGGTGGGCCACTCCTTTGTTTACTGGGCTGGTCGACAGGCGGCAACACGGCCATTGGGGCTGCACATTGGACTCGAGCCCCTTGGTGTGATCATCTCATGGCTGGGCGAGCGTGGACTGCGGTGGTTCCAGCTTCTGCCTTTGCTGCGGCATCACCTGCGGAGCAGAGAAGCGCCGGACATCTTAGTGGTGCACCTAGGAGGCAACGACATGGCATCATGGACTTGTAGACAGTTGATCCGGGCAGTGTGCAAGGACTTGGGGGTGGTGGGGGCGATGTTCCCGGGTACTGTTTTGGTTTGGTCTGATATCATTCCAAGGCCTGCTTGCAAGGTTCAGCGGCGGTGGTCGAGAGGATTGACGAAGATTAATCGTCAAATTGGTCGATGGGTGGGGGAACAGGGCGGATGCCAGGTATTGCATCCGTGGGCAGATGTGGACTGTCTGGGCCTCTACAGGTCGGATGGAGTACATCTATCTCCGGTTGGCATGGATTTGCTCCTAAATGATTGGCAGGAGGCTTTGGAGGGTATCATGACTGTGGGGAGGGCTGGTCGCAGCTTTGCCTTGGGGGACGGCTCAGGGCACTAAGGTCCTGAGCCGGTGGCGGGATCCCGGAGGTTTCCGGGGTCCGGAGCCAGATGCAAGCATTGGGGCAGGGGTGGGGTACCCCTGACCCGGACAATCCCTCAGGTTTTTGCTAATAATATGGCGAAGCCGGAATGAGGGAGGGCTAGGACGATTAGCCGGGCTTGAGCTCGGTTGAAGCGGAAGCGGCGTCACTTTGCTACTCACATGGCTGGTGAGGGCTCGCTCCGCGGGGGTGGGGGAGGCAAGATGATTGTGTAGAAAACAAGTTTGGTTATGGTTAAAAGGTTAAATAAAGCTGTGACCAGTTTAAGTCCCAAAAAGGTGTTGTGTCATTTGTAGAGGGACGGGGTGAGGTGGGGTGGGGGGCGGGGGTAGGGGCGCTGCGGCGACATGTCCGCCTTAACCGGTTAATGGAAGGCCGCGGCGCCAAGTGCGCGAGGCCGAAGATAAGCGGGGGCGGCCAGCCGCATGCGTCCCGGCGTGCCCGGCGTGATGCTGGGGGGGCGGGCGCAAGGAGCCCACAGTGTCATTGGCTCCCGCGGTTGCCTGTGGGCGCGGGAGCCAATGATGGGAAGCGGGTCCGCATTGGCGGGGTCTTAGCTGAGGTTACCACGCGGCCCCGGTCTTTCTGGGCTGGTGCCGGAGCTGACGGACGTCCCTCCCACCCGCCCTTCAATGGGGGGGGTGGACAAGTAGGTGGGGGTGTTGCAGCTGGGGGGGGTGGCGGGATCCCGGAGATTTCCGGGGTCCGGAGCCAGATGCAAGCATTGGGGCAGGGGTGGGGTACCCCTTACCCGGACAATCCCTCAGGTTTTTGCTAATAATATGGCGAAGCCGGAATGAGGGAGGGCTAGGACGATTAGCCGGGCTTGGGCTCGGCGGAAGCGGAAGCGGCGTCACTTTGCTACTCACATGGCTGGTGAGGGCTTGCTCTGCGGGGGTGGGGGAGGCAAGATAATTGTGTAGAAAACAAGTTTGGTTATGGTTAAAAGGTTAAATAAAGCTGCGACCAGTTTAAGTCCCAAAAAGGTGTTGTGTCGTTTGTAGAGGGACGGGGGCGAGGTGGGGTGGGGGGCGGGGGTAGGGGCGCTGCGGCGACATGTCCGCCTTACCCGGTTATTGTAACAAAAGATAAGAAGTTTAATCCTCCAACAGAGATAAATCTCAAAGAAGCATCAATAGAAGTGAAAAAGGAAGGTCGCTATCTTGGCGTTATACTTGATCAAAACCTAACTTTTACAACACATATCAACAAGACAACTCGCAAAATTTACAGCAAACTGAGAACATTACAGCATCTAAGACCATTAATTGCAATCACAGATTACAGAACAATATTTCAAGCAATTATCACGCCACACTTTGATTTTTCTAATGGAATTCTCCAAGGACTAACAAAGCAATCGATCTCTCAGCTACAGCTAGCACAACATGCTATAGTGCGCATATTACTCTACTGAAACATGAACATACAACACCTTCACTGGCTCTCCGTGGAAACTAGAGTAATATATAAATCCCTAATGCTCACATTCAAAATTCAAAATTCCACATAACATATTATCCACGTACCTCAGCTCCCTAATAAGCCTCACTGCAAACAACAGAAGAGGAAGGGAACATGAACAAATGACACTCGCGATTCCACCTGAATTCTGAAGGACTGGTCAAAGCACAAGTAATAGAGCATTCTACCTGTAGGCGCCAATACTCTGGAACACTCTCCCTGACAAATTGAGAAAGGTCAGTGATATATCTGCATTCAGAAAACAGCTAAAAATGCATATATTCACTGATTATTTTGGAGCTTTGACTGAAGAAACATTTATAGATCAAATATAATAGGGGTATCAGTATTCTCATAGGCAGTGATATCAACATTAGACAATGCCTACATTAAATTAATGGACTAACATACCTATTGTATATTGTTCACCATTGTACATAGTTTAATATTACCTAAGACTACAGCTTACCTAACCATTTATAATGTATAATGTATATAGTTGAAGGTTTTGTGCACGTTTCATGTAGAATGCTTTGTTCATCTGTAAACCGCTTTGATGTCCTAATAAGGGGTATATAAAACACATAAATAAATAAATAATGGGGCCCGATATTCAAAGGGATTAACATGGTTAGAAGACCTGCTAATTGTGTTAATTCCTCTATCCAGAATATTCAGCAGCACTACCACAGTTAGTGCCACTGAAAATCTGCAGGTGCTGCCGCTGCACGTATCGATGATAACTGATTAGCACTGGGGCATTCCAGAGAGGCACCAGGCCATAACAAGTCAGTGGGAATACAGCCACTGCCCAGTTACGGCAGAATGGTGAAAGTAAAGCATAGCACAGGCTGGCCTAACGTTCGCCATGGAAGCTAACCGGGCAGTAGCTGAATTTCACTGCTGCCAGGTTAGCTTCTTGGCAATCTGGGCAACCCGGATATTCAGTGTCAGGGATGGATCTGACTCCAGCATTGAATATCCAGGTTTAAGTTTTAGCGGTGGTGGCTAGCTGTGTTAGAATGGCTAGCTGCTGCACTGAATGTCCCCACCCCCATGATGTCCAGTTAGGCATTTTTACAGGATTGTTGTGGGAGGAAGTGTGTTGGGATGATCACAATTACTAAGTTTGATTATCAAAATCTCAAGTGGAGGTACATAAAGCTGAAAGTTTGGCCTGGGTGTCCAATACCTTGCACTGGCCCTGGAGCTATTGAATGAGTATATCTAAGGGCCCCACCTAAACATTTGGCCACTGGGCACACGCCTAGTTTACCTATCAAAATTTATAAAAAAGGTTTCAAGCATATTGGGCCTATGTACTAAGCTGCATTCTGTAAACTACACTGTTAACACGCATTGCCATGCACATATGCGGGACCTATTTTATAAAGTAAAGTAGGCGTGTACTTTATTTTACAGAATAGGAGCATACTGATGCTCCTGAGCCTAATAATGGCAGTAATGCCTGCAATGTAGCAGATATAACTACCCATGTCTAGATTAGGCAGAACCATTTTGATTGTGAGCCTGTCGGAAATGAGGGAATGTATACAGTACCTGCTTGTAAACCGCCTAGAACACATTTGCAGATGGGTGGTATAGAAATGCCTTAATAGAATAGAATTGAATAGAATAGAACCTGCATAAATTAAGGAAAGGAATGGAGAATAAAGCCAAGCAAATTATAATGCCTCTGTTGCTCCATGGTGTGCCCATGCCTTGAACATTGTGTGCAGTTCTGGTCACCATATCTAAAAAAGGATATAGTGGAATTAGAAAAGGTACAGAGAAGCATGACCAAAATGATAAAGGGAATGGAAGGGCATGCCTACAGGGAAAGGCTTAAAAGATTAGGACTCTTCAATTTGGAAAAGGACTGGCTGAAGGGAGATAGTGTAGAGTCTATAAAATAATGAATGGAATGGAACCAGTAAATGCAGATCAGTTATTGTGGAGTGGAGGAGTAGCCTAGTGGTTAGGGCAAGGTACTTCAGGCCAGAAGGTCAGGGGTTCAAATCCCACTAGAGGACAGCAACCTTGGGCCAGAAGGACTGGGGTTTCTAGTCCCACAGGTGCTCCTGGTGGTCTTGGGCAAGCCACTTAACCCTCCATAGCCCATGTTCCGTGTAAAATAGTTATCTCCAAGTTATAATACCCTGTTCAATGTAATTTCAGTTTGTTCAATGTAAACCACACTGATGCCAAATAGCATAGTATATAAGAGAATATAAATAATAAATAAATTTACTCCTTCAAAATGTAAAATCCACAGAAATTAATGAAAAGGTTAATACGATTATCTATAATTAAGTGGACTTCTGCAGATAAAGAGGAGGTAATGTACTGCTGCCTTTATGCTACAAACCCTATATTTAAATAGAGAGGTTATACAAAGATTATCCGCCAAAAACTGGAAGAACGAGGAGTACTACTACAAGAAAAATTGCAAAAAACAACTGATGCAAATTTAAGATCTTTAATTTCATAGATCAAAATAAACATGCGAATGATAACATCGTAAATCAAGTAAGGGCTTCTGTGGAAAAAGAAATACAACGAGGAAGAGGAGACCTAGGTGGGAGTGCCAGAAGAAAGGTAATTGTTGTTATTGTTGTTAAGTGCCTTCAAGTAGGTGTCAACTCATGGCAACCCTCTGGATAATTGACCTAAACTGTGTTCGGTCTTCAGTCAGGCAGCTCATTGTTGATAGCGTGGCACCCATAGCTGCTGTTATTGTATCGATCCAGCTCATTGCTGGCCTTCCACTTTTGCGTTGACCTTCTACCTTGCCAAGCATGATGTCTTTCTCCAATGATCTCTCTTTTCACATGATGTGTCCAAAGTATGAAAGTCAAAGTCTTGTCATCTGAGCTTCTAAGGAGAGCTTAGGTTTGATCTCCTCTAGTACCGACTGGTTTGTTCTTCAGGCAGTCCATGATATACACAGTATTCGTTGCTAGTACCATAATTCAAAGGCATCAATTTTCTTCCTGTCTATCTTTTTCACTGTCCAACTTTCACATCCATATGATATTATTGAAAATACCATGGCCTGGACAAGTCAAATCTTTGTATGGAGAGAGATATCTCTGCTCTTTAGAATCTTGTCTAGGCCCTTCATAGCCATTCTGCCAAGAGCAATGTATCATTGAATTTCTTGACTGCTTTGTCCTTTATTGATTGTTGATCCAAGTAGGTTAAAGTTCTCAACTATTTCAATTTCTTCTCCATCAATGATGAACTTATTGATTTTGTCAGTTGTCAGGATCTTTGTCTTCTTAACATCAAGGTGCAGGCCCACGTTCCTTGATCTTGAGAAGCAATTGTTTCAGATTGTGTTCACTTCCACTCAGTAATGTGGTATCATCAGGATAGCAAAGGTTGTTGATTAACCTTCCACCAATCTTCACGCCTCAGTTGTCTTCATACAGTCCTGCTTCTCTGATTATTTGTTCTGCATATAAATTAAACAGGTAGGAGGAAAGTATGCAACCTTGTCGTATACCTTTGCTGATTTTAAAGGTATACACAGAAAAAGAAAGAACATAGATATTTGGAACTACAGGAGAATGAGATAAACAAAGGACAGGTTAAAAAATCAGCTGATGAGGAAGAAGAAATGGAAGAGAAAGACTCAGTGTTGGAAGAATTCAAGATCATCAAACTCCTAGCCAATATGGAAAAAGATGAATATGCTGCGTTATAGGCAAGGGAACGATTACTTAAGTTAAATTTAACACCAGAATCAGGATGGGACCAGACTGCTGGCATTAAAATCAGGATGGGACCAGACTGCTGGCATTAACCTTTAAAAAAGAGATAGAGAAGCTTTTAAACTAGAAAATAGGGGAAAGCCGACAGTCACCCAGGAGCGCACGGTTCGGACAAAGGTATCCTTGAAGGATACTACCAAAAGCAGTGAGGTTCCAAAAGGGAGTATAGTAGCCCAAATGCCCTTGAGTAAGGAGCAGACAGAGCATAAAGATTCCCAATTACCCATGCCTACCAATAGCCAGATTAATATTAATAAAATACAGTCTCTAAAATGCTTGTATGCCAATGCTAGAAGTCTAAACAATAAGATGGGAGAATTAGAATATATAGCATTAAATGAGAGGTTAGATATGATTGCACTCTCAGAGACATGGTGGAAGGAGGATAACCAGTGGGACACTGTGATACCTGGATACAAACTATATCGTAATGATAGAGCTGAACAAATTGGTGGAGGGGTTGTGCTCTATGTTAGAGAGGGCATTGAGTCAGAAAGGATTAAAGTTTTGCAGGGAACAAAATATGCTGTAGAATCTCTATGGATTGAAATTCCATTTATGAAGGGGAAGGTGATGGCAGTGGGAGTATACTATCGACCACCTGGCCAGAATGAATAAATGGATGATGAAATGCTCAAAGAAATCAAGGAAGCTAACAAAAGCCACAACAGAGTAGTAATAATGGGTGATTTCAATTACCCCGGTATCGACTGGGACAGTGTCACAGCAGGACAAGCTAAAGAGATAAAGTTTCTAGATGAAATAAATGACTGCTTCTTGGAGCAGCTGGTTCATGAACCGACCAGAGGGGAAGCCATACTGGACCTAGTCCTTAGTGGAACGCCAGATCTGGTGCAAGAAATAAGGGTGTTGGGACCACTTGGCAATAGTGATCATAGTATGATCATGTTTGATTTAATCAGTGGAGGACAGATAGTAAAGGAATCCACAGTACTACCTTTTAACTTTCAAAAGGGTGACTATGATAGAATGAGGAATATAGTTCGGAAAAAACTAAAAGGAGCGGTTCCAAAGGTTAAAGACTTACAGCAAGCTTGGGTGTTATTTAAAAATACTATCCTCGAAGCCCAGACCAGCTGTATTCCACGCATTAAGAAAAGTGGAAGAAAGTCCAAAAAACTGCCAGCATGGTTTAAAGGTGAGGTCAGAGAGGCTGTTGCTGCCAAAAGAGCAACCTTCAGAAAATGGAAAAAAGAGCCAAATGATGAAAACTGGAAACAGCACAAGCACTGGCAAGTTAAATGCAAAGCATTGATAAGGCAGGCAAAGCGGGAATTTGAGAAGAAACTTGCTACGGAAGCAAAAACACGAAATAAAGACTTTTTCAAGTACATTCGTAGCAAAAGGCCTGTGAGAGAGTCAATTGGACCATTAGATGATAGAGGGGTAAAAGGGGCAGTAAGAGGAGACAAGGCTATAGCAGAGAGACTGAATGAATTCTTTGCTTCGGTCTTTACTGAGGAAGATGTAGGGGTGTTACCCAAGACTGAAGTGGTATTTAAAGGTGATACTGCAGAGGAATTGAGAGAAATATCGCTACACCGGGAAGATATATTACAACTATTTGATAAACTGAATAGTAGCAAATCACCTGGACCGGATGGTATACATCCCAGAGTGTTGAAAGAACTGAAATATGAGATTGCAGACCTGTTATTGGTAATCTGTGAACTTTCATTAAAATCATCTGTAATACCTGAAGATTGGAGGGTCGCCAACGTAACACCAATTTTTAAAAAGGGTTCCAGGGGTGACCCGGGAAATTACAGACCGGTGAGCCTGACGTCAGTACCAGGGAAAATGGTAGAAGCCATCATAAAGAACAAAATTACACAGCATGTAGATAGTCATGGCCTAATGGGAGACAGCCAACATGGCTTTAGACAAGGCAGATCTTGTCTTACTAATCTGATCTGTTTTTTTGAAGGTGTGCATAAACAGTTAGACAAAGGTGAGTCGGTTGATATAGTGTATCTGGACTTTCAGAAAGCTTTTGACAAGGTCCCCCATCAGAGACTTTTGGCGAAGCTAAAAAGTCATGGGATAGGAGGCAGTGTACTATTGTGGATCGGGAACTGGTTAAAAGATAGAAAGCAGAGGGTAGGGCTAAATGGCCAATATTCCCAATGGAAAAAGGTGAATAGTGGAGTACCCCAGGGATCTGTACTGGGTCCGCTACTTTTTGAGATATTCATAAATGACCTGGAAAAGGGAATAACTAGTGAGGTAATCAAATTTGCAGATGACACAAAACTGTTTAAAGTTGTTAAAACCCAAGAGGATTGTGGAAAACTGCAGGAGGATCTGGATAAATTGGAAGACTGGGCATCCAAATGCAGATGAAATTTAATGTGGACAAGTGCAAAGTTATGCACCTAGGAAAGAACAACCCACACTATAGTTACAAGATGCAAGGCTCCACATTAGAAACCACCACCCAGGAAAAAGATTTAGGAGTCATCGTGGATAACATGTTAAAACCCTCCGCCCAGTGTGCAGCGGCGGCCAAGAAAGCAAATAGAATGCTAGGTATCCTAAGGAAAGGGATGGAGAATAAAACAAAGGATATTATAATGCCTCTGTATCGCTCCATGGTACGACCGCACCTTGAATATTGTGTGCAATTCTGGTCACCGTATCTTAAAAAGGACATAGAGTTATTAGAAAAAGTACAGAGAAGAGCCACCAAATTGGTGAAGGGGATGGAAGGCTACTCCTATGAAGAGAGGCTAAAAAGGTTAGGGCTCTTTAACCTAGAAAAGAGGCGGCTGAGGGGAGATATGATAGAGGTGTATAAATTAATGAATGGAGTGGAACGGATAAACGTGGATAAATTGTTTACGCTATCAAAATATAGAAGGACTAGGGGGCATGTAATGAAGCTACAGGGTAAACTATTTAAGACAAATAGGAGAAAATATTTCTTCTCTCAACGTGTAATCAAACTCTGGAATCTGTTACCGGAGGATGTAGTAAGGGCTGTTAGTATAGCTGGGTTTAAAAAAGGTTTGGACAAGTTCCTGGAGGAAAGGTCCATAAACCACTATTAAAAAGGGACCCAGGATATCAATGCTTGGCCTAGTACAAGCACTGCAGAACCTGTGTCTTTTGGGGAAACTGCTAGGTACGTATGACCTAGATTGGCCACTGTTGGAAACAGGATACTGGGCTTGATGGACCTCGGTCTGACCCAGTATGGCATTTCTTATGTTCTTATGTTCTTATGTTCTAAGGTAAAAGTATGATAAATAAGATGAACAAGGTCATATTCTGTATAAAGGGACCATTTACTGACATCATAGAAATAAATCTAATACGATATTGTGCAGTCAAAATTATTACTGAAAGAATACTACCAACTAAAATACAGGGCCAGTTCCTCCTTGGAAAAAGTGCATTGAAGGAAAAATAAAATCACTGCATGCAGAGGTATCTCTGATAGACAGTATCTAAAAGGATTAAGATCATCAAAGATACTGAGGAAGATCCAAAGGATCAAGCTGAAATATACCGCATTAACAGAAGAAGACCTTAAATTTATATGTTCCAATAACAAATCTAAAGTAGCAGCAGAAGTGCAAAACTGTGAAGATACAAAGAAAATAGAAAAGAAAGATATCAAAATAAACTATTTTGAGAGAACCCAAAACATTTCTACGGGGAATTGGGAAAGAGCATTAATATGGTGAAAACACCACCAACCAAAACTAAAACAGAAACCTTCTGTAGAAAACTATACGAGGACCCATAGAGCACAATCAAGAAGCAGAATGGTTCCCCTGCAAACAGGAGCATTTAGGAAAGCAAACATCAAACCTATGGAATGACCTAAAGAAACAGCAAAAAAGCTGGAAAGCAAGTTAAAACAAACCTCAAAATGGAGGATCCCTGGCCCAGATGGAGAGACCAACTTTTAGCCCAAACATTTAACATCATTCCATCAAGACCTGGAAAACTTTAAAAAAAATTGATCAAGCAGCCAGCTTAACACTACAATGGCTTATAACAGGAAGAACATTTCTCCTTCTAAAGGGAAATCCAAGTAACATTCCCAAAAATTACAGATCAGTGAGTTGTCTACCTACAGTCTATAAGTTGTTCACTGCAATAGATGCAGACATAATATATGCTCATATGAAGCCCAATAACATCATGACAATAGAACAAAAGGGCAATAACAGGGGAGCCTATGGAACCAAAGACCAGTTAATGTTGAATAAGGCCATCATGGACAGTGCTATGAAAAGCAGAAATTTCAGTATAGCATGGATTGATTATAAGAAAGATTTTGACAGCATCCCACACTCTTGAATAATAAATTACCTTGGAATGTATAAAATAAATCCTGGTTTCATAGACTATATTAAGTTCACAATGACAACGTGACAATCTACATTCTTTTTTAAATATGAAGATGGTCAGTACATCATTCCTACCATCAAGATCCAGTGAGGAATATTTCAGGGAGATTCCCTCTCACCACTTCTATTTTGTATGACACTTAATACAATGAGTACCCTCATCAACTCTTTGGGATACAGATTTAGCCTAAATCCTAAAAAAGGTAACAACTCAGAGGTAACATCACATTTAATATTAGTAGATGACCTGAAGCTCTATAGTTCCAGTGACCAACAATTAGCAGAGCAACTCTGTGTAGTGAAAAGCTTTTCTGATGACATCAGGATGACTTTTAGCCTTGACAAATGTGCTAAGGCATCTTTCTTTAGAAGAAAATTAAGCAAAAGGGAAAACATCTTCCTGGTTGAGGGATGTGACTTTCAGGAAATTGAAACGGAGGGCATATATAAATATCTCTGATTAGAGGAAGGAACAAACTTAAGCAGAAATTACTGAGAGAAAAGATCAGTAAAGAATATTACAGGAGATTAAAATCATTTTTGAAAAGTACTTTGACATCACAGAATAAGGAACAAGCTGGCAATTTCGGTACTCTCATACAGCTTTGGGATTGTAGACTGGCTTCTTAAAGATCTTGAAAAACTGCTTATGCAAACAAGAAAACTCCTCCATGTCCATGAGATAATTTACAATAATTAGTGTATACCAAGACTGTACATCCCTAGAGCTGAAGGAGGGCTAGGCCTCATAGAGATTGATTACACATACAGAGTTACTATCATAGCCTCTAGGCCTACCTAACAACATCATTGTATCCAAATATGCAATAAATGCTGAAATATGAAAGTAAATTTCCAAAATCTGTCTCCATCATCAAACTTGGACAAGCGCCCCAACAACTAGAAGGAATGAATGAGAATCCACAAGCACACACAGGAAAGGAAGTAATAAAATGTGCAAAAAACTTTTCAAAGAATTAGATCAGCAAACGAGGAAAAAGTAGCAAATACACAAATACAGTGGGAAATACAGAGTGTCACTCCATGAATCCTTTGTCCATCAAGAATGGGCACATGAATGGTTAAGGCGAGGTGAACTGAAACAGGATGAGATGTTGATAGTTGCAGCCCAGGACAGCAGATTACATATGAGATGATTTACAGTGAGCATTGAAAAAACTGGCAAAACAGACACATGTAGATTCTGTAAGAAAGACCTGGAAACAGTGACTAACCTCATAGCTGACTATGAAGTTCTGATGGCAGAAAGGTTCTGTGCGAAAAAGCACAATCAAGTAGCATGCCTCATCCATTGAAAACTCTATAAACACTACACCATCACTGTGCCTGAAAAGCACTGGGATCATGACCCTATGATAATTATAGAGAAAGAAGAAGTTATAATCACCTGGGATACTTCCATTCCAGCTTATAAAAAGCTGAATACAAGGACGACAGAGATAGTGGTAAAGAAGAAAAACATCAGAATGTCATTGATGATAGAGGTGTCAGTCCCAATGGACTATTCTGTGAATCATGTTGAGAGGGAAAAAATCTTCAAGTACCAAGAAATGTAGTCAGAGACAAAGAAAATGTGGCAGAAAGATACTGAGTTATTTTCCATCATGTTGGGTACCACAGGCTTGATTAAGAAGAATTTCCAATCATGCCTCAATAAATTACCCATACATATTACAACGTACAAACTCCAGACTGATGCTCTCTTTGGCATGATGCTAGTACTGCGCCGGGCATTAGCAGTGAGCTTGATGAGATCATACTCCACATATCCTGATGTATAAGTGAGGTTCATAACTGTCATGGTATGCACAAATCTAATAACTTATATGAAATCACTGCCGAAAGGATAAATAATAATGAAATACACACAACACTTCCTTTCACAACCCCTATTTTCACCTAACTAATAAATACCTTATAATCACACTATAAACATACTTTAATTGAAAAATTGGGGTTGTGTGATAACTTTCAATTGATGTTCGAATCCTTAAAAAGTACTTTTTTGGATATAGCTTTAGGGGTCGGTTTAATTCAATTACAATTGGAAGGGTGAGGCCTGTGATGCACAAGCTTGAGCTCTGCCTTATGGTGATACCGTTCGCCAAATGAACGGCGTGAGCGTTTACTGAGGCCTTTATATACCCAAATTAAACTATGTTTATAGTGTGATTATAAGGTATTTATTAGTTAGGTGAAAATAGGGGTTCTGAAAGGAAGTGTTGTGTGTAATGCACAAATCTAAGCCATTTGGAGAAATTGTCCCATAGAAAGACTAGGGGACATGCAATGAAGCTACAATATAGCACATTTAAGACTAATCACATAAAATATTTTTTCACCCAACACATAATTAAACTCTGGAATTTGTTGGCAGAGGATGTAGTAAAAGCTGTTAGTATAGTTGGGTTTAAAAGAAGTTTGGACAAGTTCCTGGAGGAAAAGTCCATAAACCATTATTAAAGTGAACTGGGGAAATCTGTTGCCCACCCCTCAGATAAGCAGTATGGACTCTGTCTACCCTTAAGGAACCTGACAAGTATTTGTTATCTGGATTGGTCACTACTGGAAACAGGATAGTGGGTTTGATGGACCTTGGTCTGATCCAGCATGGCATATCTTATGTTCTTATACTATTCCATAACTTATGTGTGGATATTGGCCCCATCTATGCTCTGCAAAGCTCCATCCCTCTGCACAACCCTAACTGAATGCACATATGATGGGACTTACACACCCGCTTATACACTAGCAGCTGTCTTTAGAACCTATGTAAGTGCTCATTCTCACATGTAAATCCTTTAGAAAAGGGATTACACATATTTCTAGGGTGTGCATTTCTACATGCCCTTTATAAAATTACTACTAGTGTTTATAACGTGTTAAGTGCTAACGTGTGTTAAAAACAGTTAATCCCATTCCGATAAGGTTATCAGATGTTCCTGATTTTAGGGGATTGTCCCGGATTTTGGAGGGAGTGTCCCTGACTCCATGGATTATAACCACCTCTTGTCCCCAATTTCACTGGGGTCAGAGGCAAAAGGAATCATTTTAAAAGTCTTAGGGGTATGTTTACTAAACTGCGTTAGTTTGATTCGCGTTAGGAGCCGCGGTAGAGCCAGAAATCCCAAATAAGGACATGGGCGGTACATCGTTACCGATAACGCGCATTACAGAAATTAACAAGCGTTAGAGGGCGCAGTGGCGTGTTACCACGCGTTAAACTTAAGAAGGCGCACAGACACAAAACACTGAAACAGAGTTGTAGCACAATGGTTACTGCACTGACTGATGATACATGTGTCATGGGTTTGATTCCCCAGTGTGCCTAATGCATAAGGCTGGCTGAGGCATCACCCTGTACATTTAAGTAGTGAACGAGGAGGCATTTTGCGTTTATTTTCAGTAGTGTTGCCAGCAAACACACCCTCACAGTGGCATAACCTAAGGTGCCGCATAAGGCACCCCATAACGCACTTCATAGGCTACATTATAAAGTGCACTGTCCGCTGAGGCACCCCATAATGTCCCCTATAGAACACACTATAAGGCACCTTATAGGGTGCCATATAAGGTGCCGCATGGGGCGCCTTATGAGGCACTGTAAGGTTACAGTACACTGAGGGGGTTGTCGCTGGCAGCACTAATGTACATTAAAAATAGACAAAGCAGCAGACAGCCCTATAAAATAACCCCACAGTGGGTTTGAACCCATGACCACTAGCCCCACAGGTAGTGAAGGAACCACTGGGCTACAGCCCCATACCTGCTAACAACACCCTGGCTGCCTACTGAAGGGCGTCAGGCCACCACCCAAACTGCCCGCTGTGTTGGCCAGGATCTGGGTCAACCCACCCATACCCATGGTGCACTGCACATGCAGATCAGCAGTCCAGAGATGAACACAAGATGGGGTATGCACCCCCACAGCACCCTGGCCCGGTAGGGCGAGATGACCGTGTGTGGCACTGCCACAGACAGTCACATTGTGCGGGTACTGTGCCCACCCTGAGGTTGAGGTGGGGCGCCCAGCACCAGGTCCACAGCACCTTTCATGGCTGAAATACGCCATGCTGCAGATCCCCATCAGTGTGTGATAGGTAGTTCCATTAGACACACCTAGGATACATCTGTGTCCTGCTGTATGTCTCGGTCATGTCTAGTCCCTATGGGCGAAGATGCACCCAGAATAGTGCATATCCGGTGTTGGTGCCATGGTTACCTGCTGTAGGTGAAGGGGGGGGGGTGTATGGACCCATAGGCAGATTATGTAGCACCACACAACCCACCCTCTGGGGCTCAGGGTGGGCAACAGGATCACCCACCAATAGATCCACAGTCTACCTCCCTGCAATGGTGGCAGCAGAGGGGACCATCAACCCCAGCCCTGCTGGGTAACAGACAGAGCGGTACACATCCATAACGCAATGGCAGACAGATGGCAGGCCTGGAAATGCTCAGCTGCCCCCCACCATTATCTGACATTCTCCAGCAGCAAGCCTCCAGCCGCTGCACCCTGCAAGGTGTTCCAGCAAGACACATACTAGCTGCAGACAGTCCGCCAGCTAGTCCATAGTGCATGGTCCTGGGGGAGATGCATGCATCCAGAACAGGGATGTCAGCATACACACCAAGCAGATAAGTCAGTGATTAGGTCCCAAAAGAGAACCCACAAATATCACATGAAAGAAATGACATATAGCACTAGGGGAGAACCTAGCCATGCAATGTCACTGCTCAGTCAGGGTGAGAGTGACCTCCCAGCAGGACATGCTATGGCCACCCTGTCCGTGCAGGTGGTGGCCAGGCACTACAATGTCTGAGCCATTGCCCTATGCCGTGTGCAGATGCATCCAGGTCAGGCCACCCTATCCAGGCTATTCCCACGGTGCCTTGCTCCTCATTATGCACATTGGCAGGCCAATACTGGCAACAGTGCTAGCAGTGAGGGCTGTGGAGGGTGTTGGCAGCCACCACACACTGGATAGACAGACACACACTCCCCACACCTATGCCAGCATTGTGCAACTATAGAGGTGTTGGGCAGCCCAGGCCACCACACCAGTCCTGGGCACAGTGCAGGCGTGGCTATGGTACGCAATACTGTAGGAGTCACTCGCCAGATTGGTAAACACTGTCAGACACCAGACCTGTAGCACACTCCACAGACATCAGAAAGGTTGCTATGATGCAGCTCACTCAGAAAATTGTACTTAACCTAGGAATTGCTATCTGCCAGTAATCATAGCAACCTTTTGATAGCTGTGTACCATATTCCCCGGTTTAGGGTGGCAATACTAAGGTATGCAAGTGCTAGTATTGGGAGATGCACGCAGAGCCCAAAGTCCTGCCTCTCCAGGAGGCTTTGGATAATGGGACCTGTGGGTGCGGGTGTGTCTGCTCCTGTTGGCTGCTGCTTTACGGCGGAGGTTCCTAACTCCAGTCCTGCAGTGCCAAACACTGTTCGGGTTTTCATTTAATTAATTTAATTAACAGATTTTTTATATACCGCTCCTTCCATTGATCAGATGCGGTTCCCATAGAACAACAATAAACAGAGCTAGCTGTTTTTACATATAACAATTTGTAACTTGGAAATTACAGTTAACAATTAACAATTAGTGAACTATGTACAAATGAACAGAATTAAACTATATACAGAGTATTTGTTGTTCAATTGTCTTCAATACATTGTTTTAGGGCTTCAGTACTTCATTCTTTTTTGAAAAATGTATTATCTGGAGTAGGATTATCCTTTATCTAGCTGAGAGGTGAGAGGTGAGTTCGTCATGGCTCCATAGTGCATTATAAATAAGTGTGTTTTAAGTTTTTTCCTAAACTCCATGATTTCAGGTAATTGTCTTAATTCTATTGGGATTGTATTCCACAAAATGGGGGCTGCATGGGAGAAGGCTTTCTTGTTTGTGGATTTTTTGGCTCTAATGAATTCTTTTGGTGTAGTTAGTTTATTTAACTGGTCTCTCCTTTGAATATTATGGGTGGGTTCTATTTTGATGAGGTTATTTATGGTCAGGGGTGCTGTTTTATTTATGGCTTTGTAGGTGGTTAAGAGAGTTTTGTATTCTATTCGGCTTTGAATCGGGAGCCAGTGTAAATATTCTAAAATCGGGGTTATATGTTGGAAAGGTGGGGCCTTCGTAATGGTCCTTGCTGCCGCGTTTTGTGCTAATTGAAGTTTTTTCAAGGCTTGCTTTGTTACACCAAGTAGGATTTGATTTGCAAAGTCGAAATGGGGGGTTATAATTGCTTGTATGACTCGTTGAAAATCATGTAAGTGCATTAGGGGGTGGAGTTGCTTTAATATTTTCTGTTTAAAGTAAACTTTTTTTGTTATATTTCTTACTTGTGTGTCCATGCTGAGGTGTTTGTCCAGTATAACACCTAAGTAACGTATTTCAGATTTTAGTTTGATATCGTTATTCTGCAATGTAATATGTGAGGGGGAAATGAACGTTGTGCTTTTGGTTACTATTAGAGCTTCTGTTTTTGAGTGATTGATGTACACATTGTTTTCATTTAGCCAGGTGTTTATTTCATTGAGGCATTCGTTAATGAGTTGTATAGGGATATTTGGTATTTTGAAAGGGACATACATCATAATTTCGTCCGCATATAGGTGATAGTAGAAATTAAATTTTTTAAAGATTTTACAGATGTGTTTTAAGTATATGTTAAATAGTAGCGCTGACAGTGCTGAACCTTGGGGGAGGCCTAGTTCTTGATTATATGTTTTTGAAGTGAGATTACCGATTTGTACCGTTTGAGTTCGTTCTGTTAGATAAGAGGTAAACCATTTTAGAACAGTGGATTTTATACCTATTTGCCTAAGTTTATTAATCATTGTTGAATGGTGAACACTGTCGAAGGCTGCAGAGACATCAATGAATATGAGTAGGAATGCTTGTTTTGAGTTGTCTATTCCCCTTACAAGTGTATCGATTAGAACTGTTAGGAGTGATTCTACTCCGTGTCTGGGGCGAAATCCATATTGCTGGTCATCAAGTGGGGCTGAGCTATCAATGTACTCTTGTGTTTGAATTTGTACGGCTTTTTCAATTAATTTAGCCATAAACGGAATACTCGATATGGGTCTGTAGGATTTAGGTGATGATTTGTCAAGGGTAGTGTTTTTTAGGATTGGGCGGATCTGTGTGTGTTTTAGTGTAGGGGGTAGGTATCCGTTTTTTAGGGAAAGATTTATTATTGGGAGGATGAACTGAGAGAGTATAGGTAGAGAGTTCTTTATCCAGGTTACTGGACAAGGGTCAAGTAGTGAGGTTGTTGTATTAATGTTTGTGATAATGTTCTTGAGCTCAACCTTGGTTAGGGGTTGGAATACATTCATGCTGTCCCTCATGAATTTGCATGAGATACATCTGCATACCATGGGGGTGGCACATAGAAATGCAGCACAGGCATCTTTATCAGAGGCAGCATGGATCCGGAATGGTGTTTGGACCTCCAGGACTGCATTTGGGAGACTCTGCTCTAGGTAATGTGCATGTTTATGGTGTCTGTGCTCTGTAGGGTAGAATGTAGGTGTTTTGGGCATGTTTACGTCATCTGCAATAAAGGTGCTGTCTGTATTAGCAAGTTGTAGTAGTGGGTAAAATATGGGGACTGGGTTGGCAGGCACCACAGCTGGGACTTGAACCTGTGACCCTCTGCTTCTGAATACACTGGTTTTGTGCACTGCACCACCTTGTTGTCACAGAGTCAGTACATTCCTTGGTGATACCACGACTGTTCATCAGACAAGGCCCATCTGTTGCAGTACCCGGCACCCACCTACACAGGGCTAGGCCACGGTCTGCTCTGGGCTGCTGCCACTGTCCCCTCCACCACCAGTATCCCTCAGCCATCATGCTGACATGCCCTTCTGCTGGTGGTGCTGGTGGTGCGCAGTCTCAGGCCATCCAGTGTGCAGGTAGGCGGCTGCCTATGGTGCGGGTTCTGGGGTAGGGGTGCCTGCATAGACGTCAACGCTTCCCCTAGCCCTGCCTGCCAATGTTCCGTGCTCTTGGGGGTGGCTGTTGGGTACTATCCCCTGTGACACTGTGGGAAACACTGTCGTGCCCATGTTGGTCTTCAACAGTTGCTGTCTGTCTGCTCTGCTGTTTCAGCATTCGTATGGGCCACCTAGGCATCACCCTAGTCCGCACTGTGGCCCAGCTGCACCACAGCATGTGCCGCCTGCGGCCCACTGTATCCCCTTCTCCGGCATCTGTCCAGTTGCCGTTCCGACATGCCCGACCTGATGTTGCGGGACATGTGCACACCATAGGAACCCTGTCCGATGGTGGGGAGAACCCTGAGCAGCGCTATTTCACTGTGGGCTCATTCACCTTGTATGGGGACGGAGTATAGACCCTTCCACGATTTATATCTTTTCTATGAAGCTTACTCGGGGGGGGAGGGGTTGATGTTTCTGATTGATACCACTATTGGCCAGCTTGGTTATGTTTTTTTCCAGTTTGTTGGGGTCATTTTCAGTGTTTATGTGCCCTTTTGTTCTGTGCACATGTATCACACTTATCACTTTTTTTAGGTTTCCCTGCCTGGGCTGTACATTGCTGACACTGAAATGGTTTCTCTCCCCTGTAATGTGCATTTAACGGCAGGTTTTCATTCGCGTTGGAATTGAGCTCTTCAGATCAGCGCGTTAGTGTGAAGGGAGCCTCTCCCCGCCCACTCTCCGCCCATTGACCCCTTCTCTCCGCCCTCTCTCCACCTTCCTGCGGTGTTTTACCGCGCCGCGGGAGTTTACGGTCGTTAACTACGGTTAACGCGCGTTATGTAACGTTAACGATCGTTCGCACGTCATAACGTGCGTTATGACGTGCGAACGATCGTTAACATTACATTACGCGCATTATTCACGATTACCGCAGTTTAGTAAACATACCCCTTAGTCGTGATATAGGATGTCCAGAGATATGCACGTGGACATCAAATCACAGAAGATGTCTCTAGAACCGTTTTACAAATGATGTTTAGAGTTTTCTCTGGTGCGAGAACATTGAATTAGTCAAGGAGTGTGGTGGAGGCATAATAAACTTAGAAGTCCCCATTCAATTTCAGAAACGTTGGGGACGTTTGCAGGCATGCCCATGTTTAGATCTGCTTCAGGCACCAACAGGCATCAGGAAAATGCTTGTTGTGGCCTTAAAATATCCAAAGGACATAGAGAAGTTGGAGAATTAAGTGACTAGTCTTAGATCACAAAGAACCACAGTGGGATTTAAATACTGGCCACCCTGCTTCTAACTTGCTACTTTAACTATTAGGCTATTAGACCTCCATGTTCTGAGATGCTATTCTGGGGACATCAATGTAGATGAGGCTATAGACGTCCATATCAGGCACATCCACATTTCTGAAATTGTGCCTGGACTTGCAGGTGCCTGCTTTTTTTCAGACGTTCTCATTTGTCCCAGATTGCACTTGGACGTCTCATTGTAAAATGTGCCTTAAAGGACTTTGCTTTTCCTGCATACCCTTCTAACACTGCCTTCTCCATCCTGGTAGAAGAAGATGCAAAATTAATTTCTTTTCTGAAACAGGAGGGGGAATTTTAGTATGATATAGAATATTTTTCTAGATCTTTAAAAGAAAGTCTAAGCATATATTTATTTATTTATAAGTGCTTTTATACTGTTTTTCAGGAATCAAAGCGGTTTACAATAAAACTCAAATAACAAAAGTGGAAGTTAAATTGAACAGATAGGTAAAGTACATAAGAACAAATAAAGGGGGGCGGAGCCTGATGTCCAGCGGGATGGTCGCATAACGCTGAGGCTCCCGAGAGGCCTACTCAGAATCCTGAATTAACACCGGACATTCTTGAATTTATGCTCTGATCTTACCGGGGTACATTGGTGAGATGGCGGGGACCAAACCTACGCGCCTGGAATTTGGATCTCCAGCGGCTTCTCACGGCAAACGCTCCAAAACTGAACCCCCGTCCCCGCAGAAGGGGCTGGCTCTACGTGAGGGCCCCAAAATGCAGCAGGAGATCCTCGCAGAGATCAGAGGGGTTAAAGACCTCGTGCAGTCAAACGGGGAAGCACTCCGAGCGCTGCGGGACGACCTTGGTGTATTGCAAGGCAGGCTAGAGGGGCTCTCCTCGCGTCAGGACAAAATGGAGAGCATATTAGACTCCCATGTGGTCCGGCTGTCCAAACTCGACAAAGTTGAACGTCAGGTGCGGGCCTTGCAGAAAGAAGTGGAAGATGGCAATAATAGAGCGCGCCGCAACAACCTACGACTTGTAGGCATACCGGAGGGAGCGGAATCGGGAGACATGAAGGAGTTTCTATATAAAATCCTCCCTTCTCTGCTCCAAATCACCTTTACCAAAGAATTGGAGATCGATCGCGCTCATCGTGTACCCACGAACATAACGCTCAACAGGAAGACCCCGCGGCCTATCATCTTTCGACTTTTGAGATATCAACATGTGGAGCAAATTCTCAGCGCCTCTCGGGCGAAGGGCCATATGGAGTTTGAGAGCCACAAGATCTCCTTCTATCCTGACTTGGCTAAACCCACGGTTGATCGCCGAAAGCGCTTTCTGGAATTCCGGCCGAGGCTTCAACAATTACAAGCACGCTATGGCCTGATGTACCCGGCCAAGCTCCGAGTCACGCTACACAATCAGACAAGAACATTTGAGGACCCTGATCTACTAGCGGAGTTTTTGGATGCTAAAGAAGCCGACTTGATGCGCTGACTTCCAGAGTGTTCCTACCAGTGTTCTCATATCCGCTGTACCCGCCATTTTGGATTTGCCACGGTTCAGCAAAGAAGCTGTCGAGGGCGGTTTGTTGCCTTATTTTGATGATATTTGTGACCCGACTCCATCTACCCAGAGTAGCTTCGATGAATATCAGAGACAGTGTTAATTAAGGACTCTGGTGTTTTTTTTCTCTTTTTTCATGTCTTTATCCTCCTCTCCAGGGCCTCCTCCCGCAGACATATGGTCGCCATATTCATTGGGAGTTTTGCTTCTTCTCTAAGTTACTTTGGTACATGCTTTTCAATATGGGGTGTATTAGCCAGCATACTCGGTGATTATGTCATTGCTGTACAGACTCTGCTTATGTTGTATGTTTTCAAGCGCCCTTACCTAAAATGTCTTTTATCGATTGATGGCACCATGTAAGATTTTATCATTGAACGTAAAAGGCATCAACAACCCGATAAAACGGAAGAAAATCCTGAGCTATCTAAGTCATGAAGCTGCCGATCTGATTTTCCTCCAAGAAACGCATTTAAATTCGAAGGAAACTCTTAAACTCAATGTTAAACCTTACATGGTGGCCGCCTATTCCCCAGCTGTTTCTAAGAAATGTGGGGTTGCCATACTGGTTAGGAAATCTCTGCATGCTACTATTATTGCGACTAGTTCAGATACAGCAGGCAGATGGTCCAGGGCTCATCTCAAGATAGGTAACCTTGAAGTTACATGTATATGCCTTTATGCTCCTAATGTAGATGACCCTGCCTTTTTTGCTACCATTGCTCAGGTTGCGCAGGCCTCTGCTAATACTTCATTGATAATTGGGGGGGATTTCAATTTAGTTCTCGATCCCCTGATTGACAAACAGCCGCCTAGGACGAGTGGTCCCCCCAAGAGTCACACTACGCTTACCTCTATGATCAAAGATCTTGCTTTAGTCGATCTATGGAGGTTACTACACCCCAATGAGCTTGACTTTACCTTCTTCTCTTCCCCTCATAAATCCCAGTCTCGCATAGATTTCTTTCTAATATCAAAACTGTTAGTTCCTCAGGTAGACACTGCAAAGATTCACTCCCAACATATCTCAGATCACGCTGCTATTTCTTTTCAATTACATACCACTGCGCCCCAAGGAAATTCGGGGGCCTGGTTCTTTGATAGAGCCCTATTAACTCAACCAGAGTTCCAGTTAGAAATTCGAGTAGCCATACAGGACTACTTTCACTTTAATCTACCCCAGGACACTTCAAATTGGGCTTGGTGGGAGGGTTTTAAAGCGGCCATTCGGGCAACGATCACTAGTTATCAAATTCGCCTGCGGAAACAGCGGAAACAGCAGCTCCTCAAACTAGACCAACAAATCAAAGCAGGCGAACGAGTTCTAACTTCACGTACTGATCCATGCGTCTTAGTTCGCTTACAGCGTCTCCGTTTTCAATATAATGCAATCCTCTCAACTGCAGCTTCTCAGAGTATTGCACTTCAGCAAGGGACATACTACCGTGAAAGCAACCGAGCCGGTCGACTTTTAGCTAATGCCTTGAAAGGTCAAAAAGAAGCCAAATGCGTAGCGGCCCTTCGCGCCCCACAGGGAAGGGGTATACTGACCACAGACTCCGATATCGTAGAACTTTTTCGGGATTTCTATACCCGTCTATATCAATCTGAATGTGAGTTCTCGTCCGAGACCTTCGAGCGCTTGTTTTCTGGTATTCAGCGGCCGACCCTTTCTGAAGCTGATAGGGATGCGCTGGATGAACCCTTTTCTACTTCAGAGATCCACTCTGCCCTAAAACGAACAGCCTCGGGTCGAGCCGCTGGGCCTGATGGTCTCCCGACAGAATTCTACAGAACGTTCAGTGCAGATTTAGTTCCCTACTTAAAACTTTACTTTACTGCCCTTGCGGTAGATACATCCTCTTTGGGATCCTTTTCTGCAGCTA
This sequence comes from Ichthyophis bannanicus, assembly GCA_033557465.1. Lineage (NCBI taxonomy): Eukaryota > Metazoa > Chordata > Amphibia > Gymnophiona > Ichthyophiidae > Ichthyophis > Ichthyophis bannanicus. The sequence goes on from CM066031.1 coordinate 665,779,398, forward strand.
ATGTGGTAGTTTTTGAGAAAGAAGGCAGAGACCGGCTGCTAACCGCCAACTACCGTCCAATCTTCCTACTTAATGCCGATTATAAGATCTTCGCTACGATCTTGGCCACCCGACTATCTGACAGGATGGCCACCTTAGTCCATCCCGACCAATGTGGTTTTATACCCGGCCGCTCCACCGCTGACAATGCTCGGACCTTGTGCCATGTGCTATCCAGTGCTGCCAATTTAGACCACCCATGGGTGGGTCTTTCTCTAGATGCTGAAAAAGCCTTTGATCGCCTGGAATGGCCCTTCTTATTTGCAGTTCTCCGATGGTATGGCTTTGGGGAGGGCTTCCTCCGATACCTCCAAGTCATGTATTCTCAACCCGTTGCCAGTATTTGTGTAAATGCCATGAAGTCTCGGCCTTTTAATCTTCAAAGAGGCACGCGTCAAGGTTGCCCCCTATCACCAATGCTCTTTGATCTAGCTCTTGAACCCCTCGCCCTCCTTATTAGACAGTCCGCACGTATTCGAGGTATCCCCTTCAGTCACAGAGAGATTAAACTCTCTGCATATGCAGATGACCTTCTGCTCTTTGTATCCCTTGATTCGGTCCCGGCTGTCTTGGACCTGATTGATGGATACTCGCAATTATCGGGCTATAAAATAAACTGGACCAAATCCGTAGCATTCCCACTGAACCGCTGGGTACATGAGGCTGACATGCAGGCCTTTCCTTTCCTTTGGCAATCCCGCATGGTGAAATATCTTGGCGTCCACTACTGTTCTCCTTTAGAAGACACTATTAGCTTTAATGCCAAGGAGGTAGTCTCCAAAGTCCGTGAGCTCACAAATCGGTGGTCTCCCTTATCCCTTACATGGTGGGGCCGCCTAGAAACCGTCAAAATGATGATAGTCCCTAAAGTGAACTATATTTTAGAAATGCTGCCCTGCTTCCTCCCGCTACACACCTACAAAGACATAGAGGGCCTTCTTGTCCGTTATCTCTGGCAGGGAAAACCACCAAGAGTAGCTAAACAAAAACTACAGTCTGCGAAGGAACTAGGGGGTGCCCGCTTTCCTGATTTTCTTAGATATCATCAAGCCTTCCTACTTAAACAAGGTGCCCGATGGCTAGCTGCCTCAACAGACAACAGACCAGTTTGGCTTGACATTGAAGAGGAGCTAAGTAGCCCAATTCCGTTGATCCATCTCCCCGGCATGTCCTATCAAGTAGACCTACGCCATCCCCCAATGATTGTTGATACTCTTGCGGCCTTTAACACTCTCATTCTGTCACTGGGCCCAAACGTATGTCCTCAGGATGGACTCCCGCTGTGGAATAACCCCAGAATTCAAGTCCTAAATAAAATGATTGCATGGAAACCCTGGTACTCTAGGGGGATCTGGACACCCCAACAACTCTTCTCTGCAGCTCGTTGGAAGACCTTTTCTGACTTACAAAAGGAATTCGCGTTACCAGCGAAACATTACTTTCAATTGATGCAGCTTCAACACTGCCTCAAAAGTGCTCAAATCCTGCCGCCCTCTGCCCCTATTGAGAACGGGCTATTAGAACTAATTCATTCTATTAGTAGTACACATGGGGTAGCCTCTAACTTTTATAAATTATTATGTCAGGGTACCGACACTGCTACTTGTAGAGCTCAACAAGCCTGGGAACGCGAATTGCAAACCACTTTAACCCCGGTGCAATGGAGCGTTTTCTGGAGCAAAGTGGTGCGGGTTTCCAGATCTGCCTCTGTCACCCAAACTCTCTTCTTTTTTGCACATAGATGCTTTTATACTCCAGAAAGAATAGCCAAATGGAATACAACTGCTAGGGACCAGTGTTGGTCTTGCCATGCTGCTGTGGGAACCCTCGCTCATGTTCTTTATGAATGTCCTCAACTGCAGGTTTACTGGGGGCGGGTCTGGGGTCGTATTCAATCTATCTTACACCTCCACGAGCCTCTTTCTTGGAAGATTGTGGGACTCCGCTCAGCGGCGGAGGTCCCCTCTCTTCCTAAGAAGGGTCGCTTTCTCCTTGATTTCATGCTGGGTATAGCCATATGTTTAATCACGAGGAATTGGAAGGATAGCTCTCGAATTACTGCCAATGAATGGTGGAACCTCGTCTGCTTATATAGTAAATATGAGCAGATATCTCGGAGAGCTATTCCTCATATCCAAACTCACTCTCGCTTGTCTAAATGGCAGGTGCTCAATGATTATGTACACTTTGCCCATTGCTCCGACATGTCTGTTTAATGTATACTCATCATGTTTCAGATCACCGTTAGGTTTTGTACCACAATAATGTCAGTACACGCCCGTTTTCGGGAATGACTAGTTTCTAGAGAAGAAACAGGGGGGAGGGGGGTGGTAGGGGTTTACTTTGGTGTATGTATCACATTCTATGTATGTATTTGTCTTTTAGCTGTATGTCTTCCTTTCCTTTGTTGTTATAAAACGAAAATAAAGCATTAAAAAAAAAAAAAAACCAAATAACTACATTAGTAACTTTGTATGGAAAAAAATTTGGATTACAGAATCATGAAAACTGAAATAAATAAAAACTAATTAAATAAAAGACTCCCATAATAATTCTTAAATAAATGAGTCTTTAAAAGTTTGCGAAATGTAGTTGGATCTTTAGTTTGTTTTATGATTTGAGGCAGAGAGTTCTATAAAATAGGTGTATAAAAGGAAAAAACTCTTTTTGTAGTGGAGGATTTACATGTTCTATAATCATTAGGAACCACGAGAGAGTACTTATGTGCCCTTATAACTCGAGAAGGGCTGCTATACTGTCTTTTTTAAATGTTTGAAATTATTGAATGCTACCTAGACTGGTAACTTTCACATTTATATGAAAATGATTCCCAATGCGCGAAGACCCTGCACCCAGTGGTGGGAATCAGTCTGTTCAGACCGGTTCGCACAAACCGGTTCCTGTTGTGGCCCGTATTTGCCAACCCGGGCTGAACACAATGTTGCAGCGCTGCTCTGCGGAGTCAGGATCTCCCCACCCGACAGTAGATTGATGGCATCGGGAGGGATCACGGGCGTGTGGCTCCCACAACACTACCTCATGCAGTGCTGCCAGCCATGAGTCCTGACCGCTGGCGGGATGGCCCGAACTGGTTCCCAGCTGGTTCAAATCCCGCCACTACTCTTACCCCTTCCAATCCAGCACAGCCCTGTACAGATGTCCCAGATGTGCTCTCCAAAAATCTCCTAACCCTATACTCTGAACACACCTTCAGCATCTCTGCAAACAAAATTTAGTGTAGAGCTTGCCAGTCCTCATATACTGAGAGACTCTGTTTTGCCCAGTCTTGCTGCTGGAATTGGCTTCCTATCACCATGGAAACCCATGCATGATGTGGTGCTAGGTACCACTGGGCCTCTCGGTGCACAAGGGCTGACGAGCCCCATGCTGAATTTTGTTTGTGGCAATGTTGCAGAGGTGCTCCCAGTCTTACTATGCTGGATGAGCAGTATGGTGTGAGACCCAAACTGAGGCATAGCAATCGAGGCAATGTTTTAGCATCTATTAAAATTTGCAACTAGAGGCAATTGCTTTCACTACCTATGCCTAAATCTGGTACTGGTGCCAGTCTTCAATAGAGATCAATCCATACTAAAGGAAATAAACCAACGTTCTAACCTATTTTTATCGGAACTGGCTCCATGAAGTTGAAAAACAACCTCTCGTGGGTCCTGTTCCTTTGATACCAAAATCTGCAATAGAGTAGACACCCAGGAAGGTGTAGATAACATGAGGAGGGATCTAGCTAAGCTTGAAGAATGGTCTAGAATTTGGCAACTGGGATTTAATGTTAAAAAATGTAAGGTCATGCATTTGGGCTGCAGCAATCCAAGGGAGCAATACAGTATAGGAGGTGAAGTACTTTTGTCCAATAAAGAAGAGCGGGACCTAGGCGTGGTTGTGTCTGATGATCTTAAAGTAGCTAAACAGGTAGAAAAGGCGACGGCAAAAGCTAGAAGGATGCTTGGGTGCATACGGAGAGGAATGGCTAGCAGAAAAAAGGAGGTGATAATGCCTCTGTATAAGTCTTTGGTGCGACCTCATTTGGAGTATGGTGTGCAATTCTGGAGACCGCACCTTCAAAAGGATGTGAACAGGATGGAGTCGGTGCAGAGGGTTGCTACTAAAATGATTAATGGGCTTCATTATAAAGCATATGAAGACAGACTTAAGGATTTTAATATGTACACCTTAGAGGAAAGGCGGGATAGAGGTGATATGATTGAGATGTTTAAATACCTCCGTGGCATAAATGTTCAGGGAGAGAGCCTCTTTCAATTGAAAGCAAGTTCTGCTACGAGGGGACATGGGATGAGGGTGAAGGGAGATAGATTCAGGAGTGATATGTGGAAATATTTCTTTACAGAAAGAGTAGTGGATCCATGGAATAGTCTCCCAGTGGAGGTGGTAGAGATGAGGACAGTAACTGAATTCAAAAAAGCATGGGACCAACACAGAGGATCTCTAAAGGTAAAAAGTGGACTGTTGTAGTTGTTGTTATGGAAGGACAGACTAGATAGGCCATGTGGTCTTTTTATGTCATCATGTTTCTATGTTTCTATTATTTTAATAGGGACACAACCCTAAACTGTCCCTAAGGGATACGTTCAACCCCTCAGTTTCACCAATCGGTAACAACGTTTATGTACCTTAATAGAAATTAATCTATAATATAGTTTGTACTTAGCTGTTCAGAGTTCATAGCATAACCACAGATACAATCCACATAGGAGGAGCCATGAAACTATGGCATTTTTCTTATCACAGGACTTAAAGCTAGTAACCTCAATCCTGGCGTCTTTTCCTCAGCAAAGAAGAAGAGAACCCGTGTCATTAACCACCAAGTCCATCAGCTACAGTCCATGTCATCACCACATACTCTCTTCAAAGTAATATTCCAAATTTGGCAATCCAGCTCCGACAGCCATAAATTTTCCTCTAAATGCAATGCTTCCACGTAACCCAACGTTGTGTTTCGGACCATAGATCCTCCTGGCCCTTTTTCAAACTTCATTGCATTCCTATGATACAAATGATCCGTTACCAACTTTTAACTCCCCCTAAGGGGGTTGACCAACCCAATTGGTGTCTAATAGGTAAATGGCTCCACCTCTTACACCATCATAAGTTTCATAGAATACTCCACCAATCCAAGGAAGAACTAAACCCATTGGGTATTATTGAATTTAAAGTGTAGATCCAATATTGTTCATGGTATTGCAATAGAGAGCATAGAGCCTTCACTTAATACAATGAGAGAATGGGCTATTTTCCGTCTTCTATGGAGGGAATTAAACCTCCCCTCAAGAGCTGGATGGACAAATGTGACCATAGCAGTGTGGAGTGCAAACTACTACTATTATTACTAATAATAATCATCATTTGTATAGCACTATAAGGCTTACGCAGTGCTACACATATAGATGCAATAGACAGTCCCCGCTAATCAGAGCTTGCAATCTAATCAAAACAAAAAAGAAAAATCGTAAAACTGGGGACTAGAGTATGGTAAGATACACATAAGTAGTGGACTAGAGAATGAGGAGCATCTGGATTCAAGAATTAGGAGCATCAAACAGAACCTCTAATGGCCTCTCCAAGCAAGGAAAAGGTAGGATGGTTTCTGTGACCAATCAATGAGCCAGGGAAAATGACAAAATTCCCTTCCCAATGTTACAGCTGATACCTCTATGAACCACTGTGGGCTCGAAGCAACATTTTGCTAGAATGCAGTGTTTTGCTCTATGCTCTAATGCATCGTATTAGTAGAGATTTTCCTGTGCTACACCTTGATGCATAAAGCAAGCTAGTGCAGGAAAATCACTCATGAGCAAAATCACTGCATTAAAGCATAGCACAGCAGACAAGTTAATCACATGCAAAATAATACATTTTTATTTGCTTCCGATGTAAAAAACTGGACTGAAACTTAGTGCAGTTTTTCAGTCTTTTCTTTATGCTGAATCTGTATGCCTGCTTTGGGTAGGTATAAAAAGGTAGCAGAGAGCTAAAGGATCATCTGAGGTGAAGTTTCACACTTCACCTCAGATAACCTAAGGAGACCCATGCCCTGAATTGTGACACCACCAAAAATGTGTTGGTGACCCAGTGGTACCACCCCCCCCCCCACCAAAAATGTGTTGGTGACTCAGTGGCACCTATCCGCTACCCCTGAAGCCCTCAAAAAAATGTTCTGGTGGCCTAATGGCCACCATCCCCTATAACCCCAGCCCCCAAATCCTCCCCAAATTGTTCTTTGGTGGCCCAGTGACCCCTACTTCCAACCCCCCAAACTCCCAGTATCTCCGATCCCCCAATACCTTCCCTTTAGGATGGCAGGAGTGATGCCGTCACACTTCTACCCCTGCGCTGCCATCTTGGAAAATGGCAGCACCTGACCCTGTGCAGTGAATTGTACTGGGCAGGATCAGTCTGCTACGTAAGACAAAAACAGCCTTAAATGGCAGACTTGACCCCCAGTGCATCCTTGATGCATAGCATGGGATCAGTCACTGACCCTGATCTGAGCATGCCATGTTACACCGCAGGAGTTAGTCTGCCATGTATGACAATTTTTGCCTTGTATTGCAGACAGACCCTGACCAGTGCATCCCAGTTGGCAGTTGAAGTCCAAAAACTGCCAGCATGGTTTAAAGGTGAGGTCAGAGAGGCTGTTGTTGCCAAAAAAGCATCTTTCAGGAAATGGAAAAAAGAGCCAAACGACGAAACCTGGAAACAGCACAAGCACTGGCAAGTCAAATGCAAGGCATTGATAAAGCAGGCAAAGGGAGAATTTGAGAGGAAGCTTGCTGCAGAAGCAAAAACACGAAATAAAGACCTTTTCAAGTACATTCGTAGCAAAAAACCTGTGAGGGAGTCAGTTGGTCCATTAGATGATAAAGGGGTTAAAGGAGCACTGAGAGGCGACAAGGCGATAGCGGAGAAACTGAATGAATTCTTTGCTTTGGTCTTTACTGAGGAAGATGTAGGGATGTTACCCATGACTGAAGTGGTATTTAAAGGTGCGGAAGAATTGAAGGAAATATCGATACATCGGGAAGATGTATTACAACTATTAGATAAACTGAAGAGTAGCAAATCACCTGGGCCAGATGGTATATATCCAAGGGTGTTGAAAGAACTGAAATATGAGATTGCAGACCTGCTATTAGTAATCTGTGAACTATCATTAAAATCATCTCTAATACCTGAAGAATGGAGGATCGCCAATGTAACACCAATTTTTAAAAAGGGTTCCAGGGGTGATCCGGGAAACTACAGACCGGTGAGCCTGACATCAGTACCGGGAAAAATGGTAGAAACAATTATAAAGAATAAAATTACTCAGCATGTAGATAGTCATGACCTAATGGGAGACAGCCAACATGGCTTTAGACAAGGAAGATCTTGTCTTACTAATCTGTTATGTTTTTTTGAAGGAGTGAAAAGCAGGTGGACAAAGGTGAGTCGGTTGATATAGTGTATCTGGACTTTCAGAAAGCCTTTGGCAAGGTCCCTCATCAGAGACTTTTGGCAAAACTAAAGAGTCATGGGATAGGAGGCAGTGTACTATTGTGGATCAGGAACTGGTTAAAAGATAGAAAGCAGAGGGTAGGGCTAAATGGCCAATTTTCCCAATGGCGAAAGGTGAATAGTGGTGTACCCCAGGGATCTGTGCTGGGTCCGCTGCTTTTTGACATATTCATAAATGACCTGGAAAGTGGAATAACGAGTGAGGTTATCAAATTTGCAGATGACACAAAACTATTTAAAGTTCTTAAAACCCAAGAGGATTGTGGAAAATTGCAAGAGGATCTTGATAAATTAGAAGTCTGGGCATCAAAATGGCAGATGAAATTTAATGTGGACAAGTGCAAGGTTATGCACCTAGGGAAGAACAACCCAAACTATGGTTACACGATGCAAGGTTCCACATTAGGAACCACCACTCAGGAAAAAGATTTAGGCGTCATTGTGGATACCATGTTAAAACCCTCGGCCCAGTGTGCAGCAGCGGCCAAGAGAGCAAATAGAATGCTAGGTATGATAAGGAAAGGAATGGAAAATAAAACAAAAGATATTATAATGCCTCTATGTCGTTCCATGGTGAGACCGCACCTTGAATATTGTGTGCAATTCTGGTCACCGTATCTTAAAAAGGATATAGCGATTTTAGAAAAGGTTCAGAGAAGAGCCACCAAAATGGTAAAGGGGATGGAAGGATACTCCTATGAAGAAAGGCTAAAAAGGTTAGGGCTCTTTAACCTGGAAAAGAGACGGCTGAGGGGAGATATGATAGAAGTCTATAAATTAATGAACGGAGTGGAACGAGTAAACGTAGATCAATTGTTTACCTTATCAGAATATAGAAAGACTAGGGGACATGCAATGAAGCTACAGGGTAAACTATTTAAGACTAATAAAAGAAAATATTTTTTCACTCAACGTGTAATCAAACTCTGGAATTTGTTACCAGAGGATGTAGTAAAGGCTGTTAGTGTAGCTGGGTTTAAAAAAGGTTTGGACAAATTCCTGGAGGAAAGGTCCATAAACCATTATTAAGAAGGGACCCAGGATATCAATTCTTGACCCAGTACAAGCATTGTGGAACCTTTGTCTTTTGGGGAAACTGCTAGGTACTTGTGACCTGGATTGGCTACTGTTGGAAACAGGATACTGGGCTTCATGGACCTTCGTCTGACCCAGTATGGCATATCTTATGTTCTTATGTTCTTATGTGTGAGTGTAGGACTCCAGCAAAGGCACAAGTCCTTGGAATGGAAGACCAAGGAGACTAAAGAGCAAGGAAAAAGGCCAGACCCTCTATATGTGGAATAGACTTTATTAAATTAACCCCTACACTTACAATGTTTCATCCCTATCAGCTTTCATCAGGGGGAATATATATCTCCAAACTCCAACAAAAACAGAAACAAATATGAATCCACAACATATAAAAATCTACAATGTATTATAAAAATTAAAACGAGTACATTATTGCTGCTATAAATAATTCATATCATACATTAAAAGTAATGCTGGATCTAATAAAACAGCAATAAAATAAATAATAGGATAATAAATAATGAAATAAATTGTGCAAATAAATACAATTTGGACATATGACTGAAGTTAAACATTAAAAATGGGCAGAATGGCTATTGCAAATTAAAAAAAAGAAAAACTTTTAAACTTCTGTACTATTTATTTCTTAAGGAAGTGAGCAAATCAGGGTTGTCAACATTTAAGAACTTAAATAAAAACAAAGTAAAGGGAAAGGGGGGAAGGGGGGAAGGGAAAAGTAGAAAGAGAGGTGGGGAGAGGGGGAAAGGTGGAAAAGGAAGGGGGAGGAGTTGGGGAAAGGGAGGGGAAAGGGGGGAAGGAGAGAGGGAGGAGGAGGAGGAGAGAGGGAGGGGAAGTGGGGAGGGGAAGAAGGGGAGGAAGGGGAAGAGAGGAAGGGGGGAAGCAAAGAGGAAAGGAAAAAGGAATTTATACAATTGCATAAGTTGATCATAAACTCACTATATTCCACTTCAAATTGGTATGGTATACCAGCTTCTTGCTGTACTATGAACAGAGTCACTTAGAAATATTGGAAATATTATAGATTAGTGGTTACTCCATTTACTCACTACGAATTCTATCAAATAAACAAAAAGAGTTTTTAAGCTCTAAGGACGCATAGTGAACAGGGAACTAGGTATGCAAAAGTGTCAAAACAACATAATGAGAGCGAGAGAGAGAGAAACACTACAGATTATCTTTATCTTTATTTGCAATATTTGATATACCGTCTGTTACCGAGGTACAGGTTAATGGTTGCAACATTTGCTCACTGTAAAAGCTATCGACTTGACATTAAGAAAGTTTAAAAGCCCTAAGGACACGTGGATCCTGATTCAAGGAGGGGGATGTCCAGGCCATCCGGACGTCCTTGAGGAAGACGGGGCTGTTAGAACCCAATTCTAATCCACAGGAACCAAACATTCCTGCGATAGCGAGAATCGGGCCCGATGATGGCTTGGTATGCCCCTACCACCTGGAGGAATGTCCTACCCGCAGGCACCCCCAACATCCGTGGTTCCAGCCTGCCATTTCCCCGCCACCTGACCCACGGTTGGCCTGCTGTGGCCTGGATCGAGTGGCACCCGGCCCCAATCGCCAGGTTTTTGCTACTTGTACCACTTCTGAGGTGATATAAGCAGTGCATCTATAAAGGCCTGGCAGTACATACAGGGCCGTGACCTGAATCAGTCCTGTACGTGCTGTCGGGCTGGCCCGCCCCCACTCCACCCAGACCCTACTCACTCCTGACCACTTCCAGCTCTCCCCATCTTAAAACACAGGAAGTGCAGGGAGGGCAGGAGGAATAGGGTCCAGGCAGGACGTGCAGCCCCGCAACTCGCTTTCCATAGCAAACAGGGAATTGGGCACGCAAAATTATCAAATTCACACAATGAGAGAGGGAGAAAGAAACGTAATTTCCTTATCACAGTCTGGCAGCGATTAGCTCAGATTAGAAGAGTTCATACCATTCAAGCCTTCTTTTTAAAGTGCCGAGTTGGCGGCAAAATGTGAGTCCAAAAGAAAATTAAATTAAAACCACACAAAATTTATTAATTTTTATATTCAGGAGATCCCATTAAATCTACCAATTTTGTGGATATTGTATGTTATCTGCTTCAAAAATATATAAGGTACTAAAGTGAGTATTATAGAACATGCTGTATCATAGCGCACTCTGTACATAGCCCCCTAATCTAGAACTCCCCCCACATGCACACCACCCCCCCTGCATTCCCTGCATGAACTCCCCCCCTCACTTTACTCCCCCAACACTGCATGAACCCCCCCACATCCTCTGATTGTTTTGCTGTGACACCGCCTTGATTTTTATGATAAGACGGTTTAGAAATACTGTTAAATAAATAAATAAATAAATAAAGTGTATTTAAAATATGTTGCACTACAATAGCACACCCTGGGTCCTAAAGACCCCCATATCCTGTGCTCCCAGACCCACATAATAGCAGTGCTTATAAACAGCAGTCTATGCATACATGGAGTGCACTGACATTGACCAGAAATGATATTGAAAACTCCATTAACTTAATTGTATGTTATATATATTACAGATTTTTGAATCATGTAATCGCAACCAATCAAAACGTGTGTCCATACTTTTCTAAACCACAAGTGATAAAAGTTGGAAATAAAATAAATAAAAGGAAGGGCACTGCCAAGACAGCATATTTAAAAACCTAAAATGTTCCTGTCATATATATGTCAACTGTTCAATATATATTACCCCAGATGTCATAAATAATTAAAAATTTAAAAATTAACATTTTAAGAATGTGAACCCTCTGATATGAATATACATGTCTTTTTTTTAAAAAAAGAATGTAAAAGCGAAACCATATTAAAAGTGTATTTAGTGGGTTAAACTAGAAAGAGGGAAAAAGAAATCTATTTGTATTGGTGTGATATACAGACCTCCCTCACAAGAGGAAGAGGTGGACAGAGAGTTAATAGAAGACATACGCAGCATTGCTAGGAAAGGGGAAGTGCTACTGATAGGAGATTTCAATATGCCAGATGTTGATTGGCACATTCCTGCTGCAGTATCATCTAGAAGTAAGGAGATCCTGGATTCTCTACAGGGAGAACAATTCAGGCAATTGGTAACAGACCCCACATGTGAAGGGCCATACTGGACTTGGTGCTTACCAATGGTGAACGTGTTTCTGATGTTGTAGTGGGAGATCATTTTGCATCCAGTGATCACCAGATGGTGTGGTTCAGTATTAGGACTAGGGCTGTTAGAATCCATTCAAAGGTGAGGATCTTAGACTTTAGGAAGACTGAGGTATTTGCCAAGATGGGCCAATACCTCAGGGAGTTGTTAGTGGGATGGGAACAGCTGGGGGATGTAGAAAAAAGAGTGGGCAAAACTGAAAGGGGATATTTTAAGGGCAACCAACCTTTTTGTTAAAATGGTAAAGGTAAAAGAAAAAGGAGACCGCTATGGCTTTCGAAAGAAGTAGTTGAAAAAGTGAAGAAAAAGAGGGAGGCCTTCATGAAATACAAGAGATCACAGAGAGAGGAAGACAGGCATATATATTTGGAAATACTTAGAGAAGCTAGCAAAGTAGTCAGGAAGGCAAAGATTCAAAAGGAGGAGGAAATAGCCAATGCAATAAAATGGGGGATAAGACATTTTTCAGATATGTTAGTGAGAAGAGGAAGGGCAAAAGTGGTATTGTCAGACTCAAGGGTGCAGGGGAGGAATATGTAGAAGCTGATAAGGATAAAGAGGAATTGCTTAATAAATATTTCTGTTCTGTGTTCACAGATGAAGAACCAGGAGCAGGACTTCAGAAAACAGCCACAAACATGAACAGAAGCGAGGGACATATTAAACAATTTTCAGAAGACTATGTTCGTGAGAAACTAGCTCAACTTAAAGTAGACAAAGCGATGGGACCAGATGGGATACACCCCAGAATACTGAGGGAACTTGGGGACGTTCTAGCAGCTCCACTGACTGACCTTTTCAATGCCTCGTTGGAGTCGGGAGTGCTGCCAAAGGACTGGAGAGAGGCTCATGTGGTGCCTTTACACAAAAGCGGAAGTAAGGATGTGGTCGAAAACTACAGGCCGGTTAGTTTAACTTCGGTGGTGAGTAAATTATTGGAAACGCTGCTGAAAGAGAAAATAGTGAGGTTTCAGGAGTCCAGCGGATTACAGGATCCGAGGCAGCATGGATTCACCAGAGGCAGGTCTTGTCAGACAAATCTGATTGATTTCTTTGACTGGGTGACCAGGGAGTTGGACCGAGGGAGAGCTCTAGATGTGGTGTATTTAGATTTCAGTAAAGCCTTTGACACTGTTCCTCACAGGCGACTTATAAACAAACTGAGCACCCTAGGGATGGACCCTAAAGCCAGACTTGGGTTAGAAATTGGTTGGGTGGGAGGCGACAAATAGTACAGGTAAATGGAGCTCACTCTAAGGAGAAGGATGTTACCAGTGGTGTGCCCCAGGGATCTGTCCTTGGTCCGATTCTTTTTAACATCTTTGTTAGTGATATAGCGGAAGGGCTGTCGAGTAAGGTTTGCCTCTTTGCGGATGATACCAAAATCTGCAATAGAGTAGACACCCAGGAAGGTGAAGATAACATGAGGAGGGATCTAGCTAAACTTGAAGAATGGTCTAGAATTTAGCAGCTGGGATTTAATTTTAAAAAATGTAAGGTCATGCATTTGGGCTGCAGCAATCCAAGGGAGCAATATAGAATAGGGGTTGAAGTACTTTTGTCTACTAAAGAAGAGCAGGACCAAGGCGTGATTGTGTCTGATTATCTTAAAGTAGCTAAATTGGTAGAAAAGGTGACGGCAAAAGCTAGAAGGATGTATGGCTGGATACGGAGAGGAATGGCTAGCAGAAAAAAGGAGGTAATAATGCCTCTGTATAAGTCTTTGGTGCGACCTCATTTGGAGTATAGTGTGCAATTTTGGAGACTGCACCTTCAAAAGGATGTGAACAGGATGGAGTCGGTGTAGAGGGTGGCTACTAAAATGATTAGTGGTCTTCATTATAAAGCATATGAGCACAGACTGAAGGATCTTAATATGTACATCTTAGAGGAAAGGCGGGATAGAGGCGATATTATTGAGATGTTTAAATACCTACATGGCATAAATTTTCAGGGAGAGAGCCTCTTTCAATTGAAAGCAAGTTCTGCTATGAGGGGACATGGGATGAGGGTGAAGGGAGATAGATTCAGGAGTGATATGCGGCAATATTTCTTTAGAGGAAAGAGTAGTGGATCCGTGGAATAGTCTCCCAGTGGAGGTGGTAGAGATGAGGACAGTAACTGAATTCAAAAAAGCATGGGACAAACACAGAGGATCTCTAAAGGTAAAAAGGGGACTGTTGTAGTTGTTGATATGGAAGAACAGACTACAATAGATAGGCCATGTGATCTTTTTCTGTCGTCAGATTTCTATATTTCTATGTTTCTAAGGACTCCATAACAATAAATCTAAGATATTTAAAATCTTTAAAATGTGTATCAAAACTTTAAAATCCCATATGAACTTGATGAATTGTTAAATATAAAGAAAAAAAATGAGCAGTATTCCATATGAGCCTAGCCCATTGCTGAAACCATATATGCCACATTAGAAACTAAAGAAAAGTACTGTTGGCAGTTTGTAGTTACAGTAGGTATGCACCAGTAGCATGGCACAGATTGGCTGTGCTATACACTTCTAGTGAGGGATGACAGCCATACTGTATGTTAGAGAAAATAAGAGCAATGATGGAGGGTTGGCAGCTAAGCCAGTTAAAGACAATTATTCTTTCCTTCTGTTTTGTAACAAACAGCTATGTTTAAGGCAATGGTTGTGGTAGTGGTGGTGCTGGGGGGGGGGGGGTGGAGGGTGGAGATGTGGAGAATGGTATCTAATGCTTTTTACACTTGCTGCAACTGGTAGTAAGAGACTCCTTGTGCCTGGGGAGCAAGGGGAGCTGCAGTCCTCTTCTGAAAATACTGATCAAGAAGTTCCAAACGTTAGCAGGGTACTTTCACCAAAATGTGAAGGGTGGACATGAGCTGCTAATAAGCAGGAAACAGAATGTTAGCAGGAGGTGGATCAGAGCCGAGGCTACTATTAGATGAACTAGGCCACTGCCTAGAATGCCAGCCTTCTGGGGCACACATTGCCACTGCCGTTGCCCCTCACCAGGATTTATAGTGACGGCGATGGCCCTCAAAGAGTGACACTGTGCTTACCTTCAAACTACGACGCGGCGGGGATGTTTGCCTCTGCCCCTTGAATGCCTGATGCCGACTTCCTGTTTACAGGTTGGGGGGGGGGTGGAAGCGGGACCTACAGCAGTGGCAGTGAGGGGGGGCAAGGGATGTGGTTCACCTCATTCCAGCTATCTGAACCTGAAGAGGTTAGAGGAGCAATGGGCCACATTTTATTGGATGCTGAGATTGGTATTGAAAAGCCTGGGGCATCAGGATTGAGAAAAAACATGACTCAGGTCATGGAAGCACTGAATCCCTTCAAGGATGTGATGGAAAGACTGCTTTTCATAAGGGCCATCTGGGCACTGCCATCTCATAGAGAATCTGCTGATGGTGTAGTTAGAAGGCTTTTAGCCCCAAGATGGATTGACATCAGATGTGTGTGTGCTGGTGGACTCCTTTGGTATGGAAATGGAAAATAGTATGAAACCCCTAGCAAGGAAGATGCTTACATGTTGGCCACACTGTGTGACTCGTGCATGAAAGGGAGTGATATGCGGAAATATTTCTTTACGGAAAGAGTGGTGGATCCGTGGAATAGTCTCCCAGTGGAGGTGGTAGAGATGAGGACAGTAACTGAATTAAAAAAAGCATGAGACAAACACAGAGGATCTCTAAAGGTAAAAAGGGGACTGTTGTAGTTGTTGATATGGAAGAACAGACTACAGTAGATAGGCCATGTGATCTTTTTCTGTCGTCATATTTCTATGTTTTTATGTTTCTAAGGACTCCATAACAATAAATCTAAGATATTTAAAACCTTTAAAATGTGTATCAAAACTTAAAAATCCCATATGAACTTGATGAATTGTTTGATAAATAGAAAGAAAATGAACAGTATTTCATATGAGCATAGCCCATTGCTAAAAACATATATGCCACATTAGAAACTAAAGAAAATTACTGTTGGCAAACCAAAGAGAGATAAAAATAAAATAATAAAAATACTATATTAAACACGATGATGTATAAATGTGTGGAACCTAAATGTAGCCGTGGAGCCTGATTCTTTCAGGAGCACGTCCAGGCCATCCGGACGGTCCTGATCAGAATGGTCCTGTTAGGACCCGATTCTATATCGCGGGAGCAAGATGTTCCCGTGGCATACAGAATGGGCCCGTGGATGGCCTGGCGTGCCCCTGTATGCCTGCACACAGACCCCTGGCTCCCGCGGCGTAGACCCTCTTCTTCCCCGACACCCACCCTACTACAGGCCGGCTGGGACCTGGTTCGGGAGGCAGGGACCTCCCTGCACCTGGCCCTAGCCCTGGGGAGGGGATGTTTGGCCCCAATTGACCGGTTTGTGCTGATTATTTCTTCTTTGAGGTGGAATATTCAGCACGTTCCCCTTGACCCCGCAGGATATACAGGGCCATGACCGGAATCGGCCCTGTACGTCCTGCCGCATTGGCCCACCCCCACTCTGCCCCCTCCCACCCCTCACCAACTCTCCCCATCCTGTTGCTCTAGCCATGCGGGGAGAGTCAGAAGGAGAATAGGAACAGCAACAGAGTCACTAAGAAATACCAGAAACATTACAGATTAATGGTTATTCCAATTACTCACTGTGAGCGCTATCAAAAAAAAGAGTTTTTAAGCCCTAAGGGTGCAAAGATCTCAATCCCATAAGGGGCACATCTAGGCAATCTGGATGGCCAAGCACTTGACGGGCTGGACTGTACCCAATTCTACACCGTGGGAGCATGAAACTCCTGCGGTAGCAGGATCAGGCACTGAGATGGCCAGGGGGATCCCCTGAAGCAGCCATGGGAGACTTCCAGGCAGCAAGATAGGCAGACCTCCCTCTGCTCTCGCTGGTGTGCTGGTGCCATGGTGTCCCATCGCCATGGCACCAGGGTGCCCAGTGGGAGTGCTGCCAGCCAGACATTCTGAGTTAAATGCCTGGATCACCCTACTTGCAATAGTGCTCACCACACATAGTGCTGATTTGTACAGGGAGCTATGTTCATGGGCAGGAGGGGGAGGGCTGTGGGAGGAGCGAGGGTGGATGGTGAGCAGTGACTGACCCAGACTTACAGGGCCGATGCTGAGGTCAGCCCTGTACATCTGGGGTCGGCTGCTTAGACGTGGAACTTATTCCACCTTGGAGGTGGAATAAGTCTCCCTGGACGTCGGAGGACACGGGAGCCAGGGGTGGCAAAGAGTTATGAGGGTGCAGGGGGAACCCCGCAATCTGACCATGGCCATGGGAGACCGGATCGGGACATCAAGCTGCGGGGAATGTGGCATCTCCATAGCAGTTGAGGAGTGCAGCACCTGCATGGAGATGGGACACAATGGCACTGTGGCTCCGTTCAGGGACCTGGCTGAGCTAGCCAGGTATGTGGCTGAACATGCAGCTGCTCAGAATCAGAGCCCGGCTTGCATGTCCTGGCCATAGACCCAATTCTGATCTCCCAGTCACATCTAGCCCCTGCGGGATCAGAATCGGGTCTACCTCTGTACACCTCAATTCTGATCAGCCGCACAAGGGGCTGCATGGCCAGTACAGAATCGGCCTTATAGTGTTTGAATATTTCCTAATAGCTCTCTGCCAACATTGCCACACACATCCCACTATACGGTAAGTAAGTGACCTGAGATATTCACACAATCTACATAAAAACGCCACGTGGTGTGAAAGCAGCAAATATCCCTGGATAAGTGGCCAATATCTGGATAAAGGAACAAGGCATATGGCACGGTGCTGATACTCAGATAGTGATAGAAATACCTGGATAATCCAGATGGTACTTGATTGACTGATGAAAGTTCAAGAATAGTGGCGGGACAGGACCGAGCAGGCGGTAGCTGCATGCTTAGACTGCTGGCGGTCACCGCAGGGCAGCCAACCTGGTGACCCAGTGGTCCGATCCCCCCACCCGCAAGTGGTTTGACAGCATCAGGAGCATCTCATGATGCTGTGGTCCTCCGATGCCGTCAAACCAAAGGTGGGCAGGGGAGTCCTGCCAGTGCAGTGCCGGTATCTGAATGCCGCTTTTGGCCTGGTTCGCCGAACGTACCCCATGACAGAAATCGGTTTGCGCGAACCGGGCCATACCGGTCGGACCACACCCTTCCTGGTAGGGGCAATCACCCCAGCAAAATGGTATCTCATCATCGCCAACAAAATGTTTTGGTGGAGGGAGCCGAAATATTAGTAAGGATGGTACTGCAGTGGGAGGGTGCCCTGTACCCTTGGTGGTTCAGGACAGCCAACCTGGCCCTTTCCACCTAATGAGGTAAATTGCACATGGAGAAGAGCAGGGCTGCCCCAGGAAGGACTATAGCTGAGGGTTGTAGCCTGGGGAGGGGGAGGGGGTGACTAATAGAAAGCAGCAGCTAGCCAAGCTATCACATGGAACTAGGGAGATACACCAGTCAAAGAACCATTAACACAATAGCACATCCTGAAGGCAGGGCAGGCACAATCATTTGGTAAGATCAGGTGGCTGCCAAGGACAGCAGCTTCTGGTGTGCAGAAAAGAGCTGCAGCATTCAAAGCAAAACAATAAATATTGATAACCCTACAGATGCAAAGAGACATCAGCTCAATCCTTTACCTGCACATACAAAGCAATATTTAATATTTAAAATTATGATGGCCAATTATTCATGTGTATAGGATTGCTATAGTAAAAGTAGCATTCAGATGAACTTGAATGTTGAGTGTAATTATCAAAATTTCAAGGGGAGGGTTAAAGGTAAAAGATTTGTCTAGGATGTCCACCACATTGCCTACTACCTTGCACTTTGCCTACTACCCTGCCTTCAGGGAGAGCAGGCACACATGCACAGATCTAGAAAAGGTGTATATTAAAACACCTGTTGGCCAACTGTATATTGTGAGAGGAGCATAGCTGGAAGGGGTCTGTATAGATGAGTATGAGTATGCAGGTCAGGTGTCAAGAGCTAGATGTGAGGGTTGGCTGAAGGGTTACCCAGCACACTCAGGATATGCAACAGACCAGAGGTTGGCCTTATGCCAATGCATAACCAGCAAGTAGCACGTAGGGCCAAAACTGTAACCCAGAGATATATGCTGCCTAGGGATGGGCAGACTGTCAAAAGACCTGGGAGACAACTGCATGCTCTATGTCAGTTTACATCACTGTCACTGACAAAACAGACGAACAAAAACTAAAATGTTCACATCCCCCATTCTCAATAACCGCTGGCCTGTCCTCAGACTTGTGATTTTTGGACTGGATAACAGTCAGTCACCAAGTGGAGCTATCATGTCATAGAAAATGCTTCTGCTTGTGCAGTTAATATGGTTTCACAGCATTTCAGGCACAAGATTATAGTAGAAGGAGTATAGTTGGAGTAAGCTTCTGGAGCAGGAGACAATAGATTCACAACCCAATCCAGGAAGGATTTACCACAGAGCTACAGACCAGACAAACTTTGGCCCATTCAAGAAATAGGAGTGATGAGAGGTTCTTGCAGAGCCTTTAAAGGATGTTTTTAATAGATCCTTGGAGACAGGAGAAGTTCCACAGGACTGGAGAAGGGCTGATGTGGTACCTCCCCACAAAAGTGTTAATAGGGAAGAAGTGTCAAACAACAGGCCAGTAAGCCTTACCTTGGTGGCGGGAAAAGTAATGGAGGCGCTCCTGAAAGAGCGAATAGTGGACTTCCTCAAAATCAACGGTTGCATGATCCAAGGCAACATGGTTTTACCAAAGGATGATCTTGCCAAACAAATCTGATTGAGTTCTTTGACTGGGTGACTAGAGAACTAGATCAAGGGCATGCGATGGATGTGATCTACCTAGATTTCAGCAAAGCCTTTGATACTGTTTCACATTGGAGGCTTATCAATAAACTCAATAGCTTGGGAATGGGTCCCAAGATAATGAACTGGATCAGAAATTGGTTGACTGACAGACGACAGAAGGTGACGGTAAACGGAACTCACTCGGATGAAAGGAAGGTAATTAGCAATGTGCCTCAGGGTTTGGTCCTGAGACCGGTTCTGTTCAATATATTCTTGAGTAATATTGCTGAAGGGCTGAATGGAAAAGTCTGTCTGTTTGCAGATGACACCAAAATTTGCAACAGAATGGATTCTCCTGAGGGAGTGGAGAACTTGAGGAAAGATATACAAACGTTGGAAGAATGGTCTAATGCTTGGCAGTTAAGATTTAATGTGAAGACGTGCAGTGTCATGCACTTGGGAAGCAGAAATCCAAGGGAATTGTATGTGAGAGGGGGTGCACGGACCAGGAGAAGGACCTCGGAGTAATTGTTTCTGATGATCTGAAGATGGCAAAACAGTGTGACAAGGCGATGGCAAAAGCCAGAAGGATGCTGGGTTGCATACAGAGAAGAATTACCAGCAGAAAGTAAGAGGTATTAATGTTACTGTACAAGTCGCTGGTGAAGCCTCACTTGGAATATTGTGCTCAGTTTTGGAGACTGTATCTCGCAAAGGATATGTGAAGACTTATGAAAAGAGACTTGAAGACCTAAATATGTACACTCTGGAGGAGAGAAGGGACAGGGGAGATATGATTCAGACCTTTAAATACTTAAGAGTATTAATGGACAAACAAACCTCTTCCAAAGACAGGGAAACTGTAAAACTAGAGGGCATAACATGAAGCTGCAAGGGGGTAAACTAAAAGGCAATGTCAGGAAATACTTTTTCACTGAAAGGGTGGTGGATGCTTGGAATGCCCTCCTGATGGAAGTGGTGGGGGCAAATACAGTGACAGAATTCAAAATGGCATGGGACAGACACAGTGGACCCTTTATAGCAACAGGATAAAATCAAAATAAGCATAACTGTCTCTTATATCTGAGCTAATAGGGGTGACCTACACGGAGCGGTGGGTGCACCCCTTAAAAAAGGCATGGGAAGGGGTGACCTGCACAGAGTGACAAGTGCACCTACTCTTGCCGACTTGCTAGGCAGACTAGATGGACCATACTGGTCTTTATCTGCCCTCATTTACTATGTTACTATGACATCAGAAATATAAGACACAGTTTGTTTATTATTTATTTATTTGTATTTAGATCACACCTTTCCTCAAAATCATCCCCCCTGGATCCATAATTGCCCCTCCACACAGATGCCTGCTATCTAACCCAAGTGTCACTGGGTTGAGACCGAGCCATGGCAAGGGGTCACTAATGTGCAAGCAGACAAACTATTGGCCTTGGTCAGACCATGGGAAATCACTCCCCTGCTCATGGCCACTCTTTGTCATGTGCAGCCACCACAGCCAACCCTTCATCCACAACAGTGTCCTGTAGTAAGTGGACATGAGACCCAACCCAGAAATTGATGGAATGGTGCTGAAAAGATGCATTGACACACAAAGTTACTAGCAATTGACTGTGTCAAAAAAACACACTATGCCATGTTAGTCCAGTATAAATCTGATATGGACATGGAGGAAACCAAAAGTATGTGTCCCCCCTACCATATTGTCATTAAGGGCTGGCCTGTCCTCAATTCTGTGCCCTTTGGATGAAGAGGCAGTCCCCCTCCAAAGAGAGATGTTGTAGGCATGGGGCTAGTCAGCCTGACCTTAACTGTGTCATCTCTATCTGTCATTATTTGTTCCTATGTCCTGAGTTTCCCAAGTTGTATCCGGGTGTAAATTCTGAAGAAGGCCCCTCTTGGTTAGTATGCTCAATTAATCTATTGGCTCTAGCTCTTGTTATGCACCTGTGCTAATTGCCATGTTAACTGCATTAACTTACTAATTTGGTCTCCATGCTACAGCCTCTAACCCACCCACTTTCCACATTAGTGCCTGAATACCAGTTAACGAGCATTTTAGCAGTTGATAACTGCCAAGCCCATGTGTTAGTTAACATGGCAATTAGTGGGGGTGTGCTCCTGACAGCTAATTCAGTCTATGCACTTAATGCACATTGGAAACTGTTCAGAGGAAGGCGACCAAAATGATTTGAAGCCTGCGTCAGAAGCCTTATGAGAAGAGACTTGAAGACTTAAATATGTACACTCTGAAGTAGAGGAGGGACAGGGGAGATATGATTCAGACCTTTAAATACTTAAAGAGTATTAATGGACAAACAAACCTCTTCCAAAGACGGGGAAGCTGTAAAACTAGAGAGCATAACATGAAGCTGCAAGGGGGTAAATTGAAAGGCAATGTCAGAAAATACTTTTTCACTGAAAGGGTGGTGGATGCTTGGAATGCCCTCCCGATGGAAGTGGTGGGGGCAAATACAGTGACAGAATTCAAAATGGCATGGGACAGACATAGTGGATCCCTTTACCGCAACAGGATACAATCAAACTAAACTTATCTAATTTCTCAACATACAGGGGTGTCCTACACGGAGCTGTGGGTTCACCCCTAAAACAAAGACATGGGGAGGGGTGGCCTGCACGGAGCGGCAGGTGCACCTACTCTTGCCATCTTACTGGGCAGACTAGATGGACCATACTGGTCTTTATCTGCCGTCATTTACTATGTTACTATGTTACTATATTGGTAACGCATGTTAAATGAAAAACCTTAGTGGGCTTTATTAAAAGTGCCCCTAAGTTGTAGCTGAAGCAATGGAGGATGATGTGACTTCCCTAAGATAGCAAAATGTATTAGTGAGAGCAGTGGGATATGAGTCTTGGCAGTCCATATTTGCAACCTACTTCCCTCACATTAGGCTATTCCTCTACTTGTGATCAGATATTTATTTATTTATTTATTTAAAGTTTCTTTTATACCGCACTATTCGGCATCAGCGCGGTTTACATGGAACAAAAACATCTCAGTACATTTAACAAGTATGAGTTTACAGATAACAGTTTAAGAACTTGGATAACTGGGATACTCTATTTGTAGAACTGGGATACTCTATTTGTAGAACTGGGATACTCTATTTGTAGATATCTACTAGTGTTTATTCTGAATTTTCAATGTGCCCAGTTAGCGCATGCTAACTAATTAGCAGTGATTAATAGAAAGGCTCCTTAGATTAAAAATCCTTTTGAGCATGGAAATAACATATATACCTGAATGTAACTCACCTTGCACTCAGATTTGGAAAAGGAGTGTAATAGATCTAAAATGCAAATCCAGCGGTGGTGGCTGGCCTGCTGAATATTGCCCCCATTAATTTCTAGTGAGCCAAGAGTGCACTTTCTGTAAGAAAGAAAATAAAATCTGAAAATCGTAGACTGGAGATTTTTAAATGATTAATCTCAACTAACATGGGCAGATAAGAGAGGAATCAAAGCCTGGTCATATGGTCCTATAACTCTCTGCTCTAAGCACTCAGCTCCAGTACCAGCTTAAGTGAAAATTTACAACTTCAAATACTTCATTTTATTATTATTATTATTATTATTATTTAGCTCACACCATTTCCAGTAAAGGTTCAAGGCAAGTTACATTCAGGTTGTTGTTGTTAAGTGCCATCAAGTCAGTGTCGGCTCATGGCGACCCTCTGAATAGTTGTCCTAAACCTTGTTCGGTCTTCAATCAGACAGCTCATTTTAGACAAACTGGCACCCATAGCTGCTGTTATTGTATCAATCCATCTCATTGCTGGCCTTCCTCTTTTGTATTGATCTTCTATCTTGCCAGGCACGATGTCTTTCTCTAATGATCTCTCTCTTCACATGACATGTCCAAAGTATGAAAGTCGAAGTCTTGTCATCTGAGCTTCTAAGGAAAGCTTAAGTTTGATCACCTCTAGTACTGACTGGTTTGTTCTTTGGGCAGTCCATGATATACACAGTATTCGTTGCTAGCACCATAATTCAAAGGGATCAATTTTCTTCCTGTCCAATCTTTTTCACTGTCCAACTTTCGCATCCATATGATGTTATTGAAAATACCATGGCCTGGACAAGTCGAATCTTTGTATGGAGAGAGACATCTCTGCTCTTGAGAATCTTGTCTAGGTCCTCCATAGTCATTCTGCCATGAGCAATGCAGCATCGGATTTATTGACTGCTTGTCCTTTCTTTATTGATTGTTGATCCAAGTAGGTTAAAGTTGTCAACTATTTCAACTTCTTCTCCATCAATGATGAACTTTTTGATTTTGCCAGTTGTCAGGATCTTTGTCTTCTTTACATTAAGGTGCAGGCCCATTTTAAGACTATGTTCTTTGATTGTGAGAAGCAAATGTTTCAGATCGTCTTCACTTTCAGCTAGTGATGTGGTATCATCAGCATAGTGAAGGTTGTTGATGAGTCTTCCTCTAATCTTCACACCTCTGTTCTCTTCATACAGTCCTGCTTCTCTGGTGATTTGTTCTGCATATAAATTAAACAGGTAGGGGGAAAGTATGCAGCATTGTTGTACACCTTTGCTGATTTTAAACCATTCTGTTTCTCCTTGTTCCTTTCGAACTGTTGCTTCTTAATCACTGTAAAGGTTGTGCAAGAGAACAATCATGTGTTCTGGTAATTATTTCTCTGTCCCCAAGGGCTTACAATCTAAGTTAAATTAATTAACACAGTAATTGGCATACAGTAATATAGGCATGTGTACAGGGAGTTTAATTTGATTTGGCAACATAATTATGTTTGTTTAGAGCTAAAATAAATAAGGAGGCAAAGTAAGATGCAGGGAAACTGTAATCCTTTGCCGTATTTGTTACCAATGGACCTCCATGACAATACATTCTACTCATTTCAGTTGTAAGAGCTCTTGGCTGAAGAGACAGCAGCTGAATAACTGGACTGCAGGGAGATGGGGCAGAGAGAAAGAGGCAAGAGGCACTTCTGTATTTTCTGAACAACAAATAAGAAATCAGTAAGGAGGAGACGCTGTCAAGAGATGAGGTGTAAAGAAAACATTCTGAAACTTGCAGGGTATTTAGGTTAAAATTATTATCTGATACACCGGTCACTGTAGTTCTCTTAGTACAGAGAAAAACACGTTAGCACAATTCCTCCTAAAATTATCAAGTAGTTGGTTCTGAAATTGAGCCATTTCCAGCACCAGCCTCATAAAAGAGCTCTGGCAGGGCTACGTTTTCATCAGTACTCATTGCTCATTTTGGCACTAGGTTACTGACACTGAATCAGATAGTAGAAGAAAGAAGGGGGCTCTCAGTGGAGGCGTTTCTGTATGGTTCTAATATAGAAGGAACCATTTCAGATCTCTGCATTCTGAAAAATAGCGAGACAAAGGGCTCCATTATCTTGGATCTAAGGGTCAAGAAAAACCACCAGGGTTGTTAATGAAGTCATATTGCTTTTCTTTTGCTCATTGAATAAACTGCCTGTTAATCATGATATTGCTCTGAAAGCTGTTTCTGCTGCATATATCTGAGTTACAACTGGCTTTGTGTTTCAGTTGAAGTTTTACATTTCATACATATTGACATTCATAGGTTCTAAGATTTATTTTGTAAATAATGTTGACATAAAAAAATATTTTCAGATTATACAAACACATTATACCTTAAGCAATTCAATAGGGATGTGCGCAGGAACAATTTTTGATTTGGTTCAAACAGTCTGATTCATCTTCAGATTCCAAATTTTTAAGATCATTCAGGTCCTTTTAAGCCTGTAGGGCAAGCAAGGTTGCACCCTTACAGTGGGATTCTCCATCCAATCAAACTTGCTTTAACCTTGGAAGCAACATCTATACAGAAGCAACAGCACTCCAAAGCATCAGGCATGGCATAAAGATCCCATAGCACCAAAAGAGGGGCAAAGGGAACAAACAGAGGCACAAAACCTCCATGCCACCATAAGAGGAGCAAAGCAGCACAAACGGTGGAATAGAGACCTCTAAACATGGGGATGGGGCAAAGCAATGCCAACATTTGCAGAAAGACCCTGAGAACCAACAGAGGGGTAAACTAGCACCAACATTGGCAAAGACCCCAAGGCACTAGGAGAGGGGTGAATTGGCATTAGTATTGGCATAGAGAGCCTGAGGCAATGATAGAAAGGTAAAGTGGCACTAGTCTTTTCACGAAGACCCCATAAAAGCTCCATGGTTGGAGAAGCATGCTGCGGGAACATAGGTTCTGTTGCATTGCCAGAAAGATCACATGAAAGCTTCTTTGAAAGGAAAACTGGAATGCAGCCTAAATGTTCATCCACACTGTTCCCCGGGCTGTCACAAAGGAGCTACTATTGAACAATCTCAAACACAGTTTCTTACATAATAAGATTATAACCTATGAACTCAATAAACAAACAGTGATATGTTGAGAGGGGCAAAACAGCATCAACATTGGCAGGATGACGCCAAAGCAATGAGAATGAAACATTTTGTCAATGGTGTTCAGTGTGGGGGGGATTTATCCCTAAAGATTTGCCCATTGGGGTAAAGAGGGCAGGTCATAACACTAAGGGGGATGTTTACTAAAGTGCGGTAATCGTGATTAACGCGCGTAAAGTACGTTTAACGATCGTTAGCACGTCCGAAGGCGCGTTCTGACGTGCTAACGATCGTTAAACTTACTTTACGCGCGTTAACCGCAGTTAACGATCGTAAACCTCCGCGGCGCGTTAAAACAGCGCAGAAGGTGGAGAGTGGGCGGAGAGAAGGGGTCAATGGGCGGAGAGTGGGCGGGGAGAGGCTCCCCTCATACTAATGCGCTGAATTTCTGAGCTCAATTCCAACGCGAATGAAAACCTGTCTTTAAAGGCATTTAAAGGGAAGAGAAACCATTTCCGTCAGCAATGTACAGAAAAACCGGGGAAACCCACAAAACGTGAGCAGTGTGATACATGTGCACAGAACAAAATTTCACATAAAACGTTAAAAATGACCACAAGAAACATTTTAAAAAGCATAATTCAGCTGGGAAACAGTGATAGCAATGGGCAACAAGGAACAACACTCCCTGGAAAGCACCAAATAAAAAAGAAATGATGTGTGGAAGGGTCTACGCTCCGCAGACCCTTTCAAAGATCATTTCATTGTAATGGAGTTGTCCTGGGACTGTTGTGTAATGTTGCCCAATGATATCATTGTTGCCCAGCTTGGTTATGGGTGTGTGCCCCTTTTCTGAGGACTTTTCTGAGCTTTATGTGCACCTTTGTCTGCATACAAGGTAAATGAGGCCACAGTAAACCTGTTGCAGAGCAGGGTTTCTGACTCGTCAGGCCGGTTTAACTAACTTCAGGGACTGCACAGTCTCTGTGGCCACAGTGTGGTGCAACAGACACAGCCAGTGCCTGTAAGACCAGAGGGTCACAGGTTCAAATCCCAGCTGGGGCTCCTGCCAACCCAGTCCCCATAGTTTTACCCACCACTAAACAGTGATAGTAAAGACACTCCTTTATTGCAGAGAACATACGCATGGCCTATATTTTACCACACCAAACACAGACACCAGAAACAGGCACATTACCTAAAGCAGAGTCCCGCAAATGCAGTCCTGGAGGGCCCAACACCATTCCGGCTTCATGCTGCCTCTAATAAAGATGCCTGTGCTGCATAGCTATGCACCACCCCCATGGTATGAAGATGTAGCTCATGCATATTTATGAGGGACAGCATGAAAACCCGAACAGTGTTTGGACACCAGGACTGGAGTTGGGGAACTCTGCCGTAAAGCAGCAGCCAACAGGGCCACACACCCACCCACAGGCCCCATTGGCCAATGCCTCCTGGAGAGGCAAGACATTGGGCCCTCCCTGTATCTCCCAATACTAGCAGTTGCATACCTTAGCAATGCCACCCTACACCTGGGTATATGGTACAGAGCTATCAAACGTTCCCTATGATAACTGGCAGATATCAATTCCTACGTTAAGCACATTTTCCTCATTGAGCTCCACCATAACAATCATTCTGATGTCTGCGGTGTGTGCTGCAGGTCTGGTCTCTGACAGTGTTCACCACCCTGGGGAGTGACCCCCCAACAGCCTTGTGTACCATATCCATGCCTGTACTATGCCCATGACTGGTGTGGTGGGTATGGCTGCTGACCACCTCTATAGTAGCACAATGCTGGCATAGGTGTGGGGGTGGCTGTCTGTCTATCCAGTGTGTGGTGGCTGCAAACACCTTCCACAGTCCACACTGCCAGCAATGTTGCCAGTATTGGGCTGCCAATGTGCATAATGAGGAGCAAGGTACCATGGGTATAGGCCGGACAGGGTGGCCTGTCCAGGCTGCATCTGCACAGGGCATAGGGCAGTGACAGGCACATTGTAGTGCCCGGCCACCACCTACACAGACAGGGCGACCTCAGTATATCCTGCTGAGAGATCACTCTCACCCTGACTGTGCAGTGACCACAGCATGGCTAGGCACTCCCATGGTGCTATGTGGTATTTTTCTCATGTGATAAATATGGGTTTCCTTTTGGGGCCCAGTCACTGATGTATCTGCTTGCTGTGTATGCTGACATCCCAGTTCTGGGTGCAGGCATCTCCACTGGGCACTAGCAGACTGTTTGCAGCTGGTAGGTGTTGTGATGGAGTGGCTTGCAGGGTGCAGTGGCTGATGGCTTGCACCAGGGGAATGTCAGATAGTGGTGGGGTGCAGCATACCATATCCAGGCCTAATGTCTGTTTGCTATTGTGTTATGGCTGTGTACAGAGCTGCATTGACTGCCCTGTGGGGTGTCTGTTCCTCAGCAGGACTAGGGTTAATGTTCCCCTCTACTGCCACCTTTGCAGGGAGGTAGACTGTGGATCTTTTGATGGGAGACCCTGTTTGCCGCCCTGGGGGAGGGGGGGGTGGTGCATGGGGGCTACACCTGACTGAAACAGACAGAGATGTCCAAGGTGGTCCTGCAGAAACTACCTATCTCAAACAGTAACACTGCTTTGGAACTGCGCCATGGCCTCTTTCACCCATGAACGGTGCTGTGGACCTAGTGCTGGGCGCCTCACTGCACCCTCAGGGTGAGCACAGTACCCACACAATGTGACGGTGTGTAGCTACTCTGTGCCAGTACAACACACGGTCAGTACCCCCTATCAGGCCGAGGTGCTGTGGGGGTGCACATGGTCAGTTCCCCCTACCAGGCCGAGGTGCTGTAGGGGTGCATTCCCCATGGTGTGTATCTGTGGACAGCTGATTTGCATGTGCAGTGCATCATGGGTGTGACTGGCACAATCCAACCCTGTGAAACTCCAGCACCTGCTCACAGGCTCTGATAAACCATAGGCCATCACACGTACATCTGCTAGCATAATGCATAGGTGCAAGACACCCTACAGAGTCTGTAATATAAGATGCCCACACTGGTAAAAACACACATACCCACGCACGCAGCCACGCCCGTAACAACGCACGCAGCCTCGCACGCGGCTAGGCACACTCCGAAGGTGTGTTTCTGACACCAATACTCAACATAACGAAAAACATGCCTCCTCCTTCCCTCTGTAATGTACAGGGTGATGCCTGGGACAGCCTTCTGCGTTAGGCACACTGGGGACTCGAACCCATGCTGCCTGTAACAGCGGTCAGTACCGTAACCATTGTGCTACAGCTCTGTTTCAGTGCTTTGTGTCTGTATGTCTTCTTACGATTAACGCGCAGTAATGTGCCACGGCGCCCGGTAACGCTCGTTAATTTTTTTAACGCGCGTTAGTGGTGACGATGTACCGTCCATGTCCTTATTTGGGGTTTCTGTCACTACCGCGGCTCCTAACACGAATTGCACTAACGCAGTTTAGTAAACATACCCCTAAGTGCTATCAATACTCAAGTTCTCCTGAGGTATTGGGTACATGAAGTTTGTTAGGATAGAAAATGTAATTGGTACGGAGGGAGGGGGGAGTTAGTAACTGAGGATTAGGCGCTGCAGCAATCATTTCCTCTGCATACCATGGAGGCAAGACGACCCTTAGGTACCACAGCAGCACCAGCAACAGTGGAATGAAGACCCAAAGCACCACAAAAATGGTAAAACACACAGAGGAGGAAAGATATACAAAGACACTGACTGCAAAGGATGTAAACTGAAGGCACGGTTGGTAGGATCAGAATTGTCGATCACTAGGGTCATATGTAGGCAATGTTAGGAAAAGGCAGTAATGTGAGAGAACGGAGACGGTTACAGCAAATGTTTTATGCCATGAACTTTCCTAATAATGGCAAGTATATGCCAAAGTATATCTACAACCTTTGTCTTTAAAGGTCTATCCATTACACCCCTTACAAAACAATTCTGCATCATTAACAGAAATATCAGAAAAAGCAAATATAATAGCTCACAAAGGTAAATGAACAATTTTTTTCTGCCTCTTTTGAATATTAAAAGCAAGTACTTCGTGTACTACTGCCCAGTCTGTTGTCCTTTCCTGTGTGTGCTTGTGGATTCTCATTCATTCTCTAGTCGTTGGAACGCTTGTTCAAGTTTGACAATGGAGACAAATTCTGGACGTTTACCTTTGTATTTCAGCACTTTTTGTGTATTT
The DNA here is from genome assembly GCA_033557465.1 of Ichthyophis bannanicus. Classification (NCBI taxonomy): domain Eukaryota; kingdom Metazoa; phylum Chordata; class Amphibia; order Gymnophiona; family Ichthyophiidae; genus Ichthyophis; species Ichthyophis bannanicus. Next base: position 665,809,600 of record CM066031.1, read on the forward strand.
GGATCCAGTGATGCTGTTAAGTAGGCCTGGAGGCCTATGATAGCAGCTCTGTATGTGTAATCACTCTCTGTAAGACGTAGCCCTCCTTCAGCTCTAGGAATGTAGAGTCTTAGCATACACTGATTTTTGTAAATTATCTCATGGGTATGAAGGAGTTTTCTTGTTCGCATATCCAGTTTTTAAAGATCTTTAAGAGACCAGTCAACAATCCCAAAGCTGTATGAGAATAGGTGATTAATGGCTTGTATCTTATTCCATGATGTTAAGGCACTTTTCAATAGCATATGGCTGGTGTGAGGTCTCAGGGCCGCTGCAGGAAGAGAGATGCAGCCATCAAGTCTTACCAAAGTCAACTCCAATGAGTCTAAGCTCCTGTAACATTTCTATGAGGTTTGCTTTGGTTGCAGGGGAGGTAGAAGCATCTTTATACACCCTAGGGCAGGTCCAGAGTCCATGGATACCCCATCAATGGAAGACATGGTCAAATTTGAAGACACTGGATCCCTTGAAACCTTGGCTAACACTGAAGCATAAAGGGTTTATCTACCATAGAAGTCTTTAGCCAATCAGTGGTCACCTTTCACACTACAGGCAGCCTGAAGAGAAAACAAATCTCTACTGCAGCCTTCCCCAGCCCAAACTCAGAAGCCATGCTTCCCCTCCAAATTAAAGCTAAGTACTTAGTTTCCTTAACAGACATGTGAAATAGCATGTTCACCTTGCCATTCAGCCACCAGAAGTCAGGTTCATAGGTGAGTTCCAAGATTAGGGCTTTTCCCCAGTCAGATCCTCCCCTCTGCTAGTTCACTTATCAGTGATGAACAGCTACTTAAAGAGCCCTTCTAGGCGCAACCAAAGAGATATCAGTAAGATCACTGTCCTGATAAGGAGCATTAGACCCTGCAAAACTTACCACACCAATCCTCAGGCTCCTCCTACTGTCTCTGATGCCGACGGGGGTCCATCACCGTGAAAAAGCAAAGAGACCCAGCAGCAGAGGAAACGTGGAGGTAAGCTCCTCCCCTCTGCTAGCTCACTTATCAGCAATTAACAGCTACTTAAATAGCCCCTCTAGGTGCACTAATGCCTAAGGGCCACGCCAAAGGTCCCTTAGATGTGGCCCTTCGAGTGGACCAAGAATCACCAAGAACACAGTAAGATTTAATTTTAACAACCCCCGATACTCCCTAATACCCCACCATACTACACCTCTCCTCATACGTGACAAACTCTCAATCTATTCGCTATAATTCCTTCATCTGGGCTCCATATGATCTCACTAACAATCAGCAAAGGAATAAGCAAACACTAGAAAAGAAAACCAAAATCCATAATACAGCATCCAGCCCAAAGCAACCCCAAAGTCCTCACCACATCATACCAATAATTTTGACAAAACTCAAACAGGAAGTGGATAACCACCGGTGCAATACTACTGCTCTCCTTTGCCCTCATAATTCAGACTGGATCAATAACTCTTTACAATGGAATGATACCAAATAATACACACCAACAGAGGCCTCGTTCCATGGAAACCCCTTAACACAAGGACATAGAAAACAACCCAGACTCATAAACATCAAACCAAATGCACCAACTGCATCCCCGCAAGTAGTCTTATTACCTACTCAGCACATGAAATGCAGTCTCGTCAATGCATGCTCAGCCCGCAACAAAATCCCCACTATAACCAACTACGTAAATGACCACAATCTAGATTTCATGTGTGTCACAGAATCCTGGTTTACTGAAACAGACAATGTACTAATAAACAGACTCATCACCCCATCCTTTACCTTTCACAACTGCCCAAGAACCAATAGCAGAGACGGGGGCAACTTCATCCTAACCAGCAAACACTTAAACTTTAACACTACAACAGCCAACTCTACCAACAACTCAAACACATTAGTAATTGAAAACAAACACTGGATAATATACCTGACCTACAGAACACCCAGCTCTAATACAGATGATCTTTCTATTATGTTAGAAACAGCCTGCTCCCACACTGTAAAAAATAAACCCTTCATACTACTCGGTGACCTGAATCTTACCTCAGTTACCACCAAACAAGCCAACTCATTCCTAGAAGCCATGGATGCATTAGAACGCATACAAATCATTACAGTTCCCATGCATGAAAAAGGAAACACACTGGGCCTTTTCTTCACTCCCAAGAAACTCTTCTCAAATAACCACTACATCTCCCCCATTTAACTGCAATTCCCTGGTCGGACCACCACATGATCACATTTAATCTACCTCAGTTCCACCACAACAGCAAACTGGATACACAACCCAACAGACCTTGCAGATTCAAGAAATTCGACAAACAATCATTACTGACACACATCACACCAAGACAAGACACAAACTCAACTAACCTAAGAACAATAATCAACAACTGAAACACCACCATAGCCACCTTCGCCCTAATACCGCAAAGAAAAAACTACACAAAAAAACGCCAAGCACCATGGTACTCCTAAGAAATGTGGAGCCTGATTCTGGAAGCGGGACATCTGGGCCATTCAGATGTCCCCACTGAAGACAGGACCATTAGGACTCAATTCTTGTCCGCAGGAACAAAATGTTCCTGTGGGAGCCAGAATCAGGCCTGAGGATGGCCCGGCGTGCCCCTCTGGCCTCCCTGCAGGTGCCCAAGACTGCCGCAGCTCCGGACCCCAAAATCCCAGCCACCTGACCTACAGCTGGCCTCCTGTGGCCTGGCACAGGCAGCGGGGACCCCCACCACACCTAGCCCTGGCCCTGGCGCCGGTGGTGGCTGCCGTGCCCCGATTCATGAAAAAAACCTGCTTATACCACCTCTGAGGTGGTATAATCAGTGTGGCCCAGCAGGCCCGGCAGCACATACAGGGCTGTGACCTGAATCGGCCCTGTATGTGCTGCCGGGCAGCCCGCCCCCGATCTGCCCCTGATCCCACACCTCCTGCCCCCTCTGTCTCTCCCCATTCTGAAGCACAGGAAGTATAGGGAGATCCGGTGGGGGAATAGGGTTTAGGTGGATTGCAGGACTGCATGACCCACATGACATATAGCCCTGCAACCCGCGTTATAGAATGAGAGCCAAAAAAAATAAATACAAACTAAGGCAGATGGAGCATCGCTGGAGACACACCAGAGATCTACTCCATCATAGGGGATATTCAATCAAACAAAGAGAATACTGTAACCTAATCAACAATTGCAAAAAAGAGTACCACACAATCCCCAGCCTAAACTCTCTAAATCATCCCAGAGAATTCTTGGAAATAAGAAAATCCCTCACACAGGATCCACTGCAACATCATAACACAGAAATACAACTACAAGAAAGCCACATTTCTGCAGAATAAACTAATACCCTACAATGATCCCGCAATCAACACACAAGCATCCACTAAAAGCACAAAAAACATACACAGGTGGAACACGTTTGAACCAGTCTCAAGAGATCAACAGCTGCTTTGTAAATAGTACCTTGTAATATAGTTTGATATGTTCTATGTCCTTTGTGAATGAGTTCTGTTCATTGTAAGCCACCCCTGATCACTGGAAGGGGCGGTATATAAAAACGTTCAAATAAATAAATAAAATAAAATTGAAAACATTCTGACCAATCTCAACACCACTACCTCTCCACTTGATCCATGTCCCATCTCATGGATCAAGATGGTCAGAAATGAACTAACACCTGCAATACTCATATTCATCAATCTATCCCTCACACAAGAAAACATGCCTGCCAACCTTAAAACCACATCAATAAGACCCATCCTAAAAAACTCTTCAATTGACCCCAAGCTATCAAGTTCCTACAGATCCATCGCCAGCCTCTCCTCTTAGCCAAACTAATTGAAAAAGCAGTACAACTCCAGCTACAAGACCACATCAACACATTCAACCCCTCTACCTCCAGTAGCATGGGTTCATATCCAATCATAGTGTGGAAATCTTGCTCACTTTCCTAACAAACACAATTATCAAAGGTATAGAAAAAGCAGAACAAGAATGCATCCTAATATTTCTTCACGTATCATTAGCTTTTGATTCCATAAACCACAACAAACTCATAGAATGACTTCAAGATATAGGAATAACCAATACCCCACTTGCATGGTTCCAATTCTGCCTAATAGGCCATCTGCAACAAATCAAAATGGGAGACAATACATCCAACTTATTCAAACAACAACAGGAAATCCCCCAAGGATCCTAACTTTCCGCACTACTGTTTAACATATATCTGCAACCAATCTGCAACATCATTCAACAATACAACATATTGTACCATATCTACACAGATGACTTAATGTTATATGCTCTCTTCTCCACAAAAAACCTAGTCCACACAGCAATAAAAAGATGCTTCAAAGCAGTGGCAAGCTGGCTAATAGACCGCCAACTCAGCATACACCAAAACCTCAACAAATGATGATCCTACAAAACCTATGTCCCCTGCTAGACCCCAACCACTTCCACATAGTATTCCAGGCAATAATAACCCCTCACCTGGACTACTGCAATTCAATCTTCCTAGACCTCCCAAAACACGTGCTACACCCACTTCAATTAGCTCAAAACACGGCAGCCCACTTAATCATAGATACACCAAGATACACCACATCACCCCTGTTCTTAAGAAACTACACTGGCTCCCAATAATAGTGCATATCAAATACAAAGCAACAATCAACATCTTCAAGACCATACACAACCAATCAGCGGACTACCTACAAACCCTAATGTAGAAGGTCCTCAACACCAAGTCAAAATGATAGCCTAATCAAAACCTACTCAATATACCGACATACAAAGCAAAAAGCTCCCAGGCAACATACAACAGAACATTCTCCATATATGGCCTTTCGAACTGAAACACCCTACTGAACAACTTAAGAGCTATTTACGACACAACTGAGTTATGCAAGAAACTAAAAACACACATTTTCCAGGAATTCTTCAGAAGAAATACCCAATAAAGACTCCCCCCTCCAAGCTGTTATAAACCCCTCTCCTCCCCCTCCCACAACCCCAACCCCCACCCCAATCATGGACAGCAAACATCTTCCTCTTAAGCCACAATTGGACATATAGGCATTACTAGAAAAAGCTAACTGATACAATGCTTTCAATCATATCATATTGTTGATTTTGTTTATAATGTTCCTGAGTTATTTATTTATTTATTTATTTATTTATTTAACAGTATTTCTAAACCGCCTTATCTTAATAATCAAGGTGGTATCACAGCAAGCAATCAGGTAAAGTGTGTGTGTTGTACATGCAGTGAGGATGAAACTTGGTTGTGTGATGGCGGTGTTGGGTGCTTGATTTGTTTGAGCTATGTACAAGGTGGGCTATTTACAGTGGTGCTAAAAACACATTTTATATACATACAGTTGTTTAGGAGGATTGGAATGCTGTTATCCATTCTCTTAGGTTATGTGATGTGACCATAGTGCTCTATGAACAGCATGGTTTTCAGTTGTTTTCTGAAGTCTTTGAGGTCTGGAGTTGCCCTTAGATCGTCCGGTAGATTGTTCCATATTGTTGGAGCAGCCATGGAGAGAGCTCTGTTTGTTGTATCCTTGCGTGTGTGCTTGTATTCATTTGGGGTACTGACTCGGTTGCGTGTTTGACTTCTTCTAGGACGTGCGCTGATTTCCGGTTGTATGAGCGTGTGGAGGCTGTTGGCTGATGTGTGCTCTTTAATCTTAAATAGGTTTATGATAGTCTTGTATCTGATGCGAGCACTGATTGGGAGCCAGTGTAAGTCCTTTAATGTAGGTGTGATGTGCTCCTGCCTTGCGGTTCCGGCTATGATTCGAGCTGCAGTGTTTTGTGCCAGCTGGAGTGGTTTGAGAGCTTGTTTTGGTAGTCCAAGGTATATCGGATTGCAGAAGTCCAGTATTGGGGTTACCAATTGTTTATTTTTCAGTTTCCTAATCAAATTGTTTCATGTACAAGTTTAGTTTCATTCTTCTGCTTGTTCTCTATAAACCGCCATGACTGGTAGATATGGCGGCATAACAGAGTTGTTAGATAAATACAGTCCCACCACAAACGTAACCACAGCTTTCTCATTGTAACTAACATTCTTGCTAATTTGTGTAAATAGTTTGAGTATGTTATCTAGTTAACAGATCATATACTCCATGTAGATAGTTCTCCCATGTTTTTCCAAGTTTATGCTCCTGTTATATGTAACACCGAACAGCTTTTGTTCTCTGTGAACCGCGTTGATGCCGAATAGTGTGGTATATAAGAAATGTAAATAAATAAATAAATAAATACAATAAATAAATTGGAATAGGACTCATATTATTGTCAAAGTTATGTTCACTGAATGTTTAATATAAGTTATTGAAAATGGTATAGAAGAAATATTAAATAAATGATGATTTTTACTTTACCTTCTATAGTATTATTTATTGATCTTTTCTTTCAGCAATTTCTAATTGAGTGTCGTTCCTTCCTCCTGGCTGAGTGGTAGTCAATGATGCCTCACCAAAAGTGGTGTTATTGATTGAACCTGTGTATACCCAAGAGCTTTGCTCTCTGTCTTCCTTCCAATTGCATAAAAATTAAGGGAAATCAAGCAGGAGGAGGTTTGTTTATAGGAACACCATCTTTTCTACCAAGTATGGTTCTTGGAGGGCACTTGTTGCTATGTATGATTTGGACTTACAATATTACCTGCCATTGAGAATATCTATTCACTGGACATGCTGGTCAGAGGACATGAATGCAAATGCTGGTAAACCTTAGACAGGTCTAACCACACTGCAGAATTATGTGCCAATTTTGCTAACGAGTCTATGGTCATAACACTGATGAGCTCTGCAATGTACCATGTCACAGTTGTTCATGCCACGCTATCACTTATACCACCTTAAATGCTGGCCTCTTTCACTAACTTCTGTATGTTAACATTTATTTATTTATTTGCACAATTTGACATACCACCAAAGGCATTTGCATTATAGTGGTTTACAAATATCCATTAATTTAATGTATAGAACGAAAAACTGGACAGAAAAAATAACACAAATCAAAGGACTTCATACAAAAGGAGAGGAAAAATGGAATAGCTCAACAATTTCAGAAATTAAAGACATTGATTATTGCAGGACATGGTAGGGAAGAGTAAAACTGAGCAGTATAAGAAAGGATAATTACTGGGAGGACTGACAAATAAAGCTGTAGAAGCAAGTGGTAGCTGACAGAGTGTAGTATTGCCAGTACTGCTTGACAGCATGCTTCCTCTTTCCCTGCCACATCCCCTCTGCCCCTCTCACCCTGTTATTTTTCTTCTTCCATCTGAATCACCCGATGAGCCCTCCAGAACAACAGCATGTTATACTGAAGAGCAATATTAGAAACATAGAAACATGACAACAGAAAAAGACCACATGGCCTATCTAGTCTGTCCTTCCATATCAACAACTACAACAGTCCCCTTTTTTCCTTTAGAGATCCTCTGTGTTTGTCCCATGCTTTTTTGAATTCAGTTACTGTCCTCAACTCTACTACCTCCACCGGGAGACTATTCCACGGATCCACCACTCTTTCCGTAAAGAAATATTTCCGCATATCACTCCCTTTCATCCACGAGTCACACAGTGTGGCCAACATGTAAGCATCTTCCTTGCTGGGGGTTTCATACTATTTTCCATTTCCATACCAAAGGAGTCCACCAGCACACACACATCTGATGTCAATCCATCTTGGGGCTAAAAACCTTCTAACTACACCATCAGCAGATTCTCTATGAGATGGCAGTGCCCAGATGGCCCTTATGAAAAGCAGTCTTTCCATCACATCCTTGAAGGGATTCAGTGCTTCCATGACCTGAGTCATGTTTTTTTTCAGTCCTGATGCCCCAGGCTTTTCAATACCAATCTCAGCATCCAATAAAATGTGGCCCATTGCTCCTCTAACCTCTTCAGGTTCAGATAGCTGGAATGAGGTGAACCTCATCCCTTGCCCCCCTCACTGCCACTGCTGTAGGTTCCGCTTCCACCCCCCCCAACCTGTAAACAGGAAGTCGGCATCAGGCATTCGTGGGGCAGAGGCAAACATTCCCGCCGCGTCGTAGCTTGAAGGTAAGCACCATGTCACTCTTTCGGGCCATCGCCGTCACTATAAATCCTGGTGAGGGGCAACGGCAGTGGCAATGTGTGCCCCAGAAGGCTGGCACTCTAGTCAGTGGCCTAGTTCATCTAATAGTAGCCTCGGCTCTGATCCACCTCCTGCTAACATTCTGTTTCCTGCTTATTAGCAGCTCATGTCCACCCTTCACATTTTGGTGAAAGTACCCTGCTAACGTTTGGAACTTCTTGATCAGTATTTTCAGAAGAGGACTGCAGCTCCCCTTGCTCCCCAGGCACAAGGAGTCTCTTACTACCAGTTGCAGGAAGTATAAAAAGCATTAGATACCATTCTCCACATCTCCACCCTCCCCCCCCCCCCAGCACCACCACTACCACAACCATTGTCTTAAACATAGCTGTTTGTTACAAAACAGAAGGAAAGAATAATTGTCTTTAACTGGCTTAGCTGCCAACCCTCCATCATTGTTCTTATTTTATCTAACATACAGGCTGAGGTATGGCTGTCATCCCTCACTAGAAGTGTATAGCACAGCCAATCTGTACCATGCTGCTGGTGCATTCCTACTGTACCTACAGACTGCTCTTTCGTCATTTACCAGTGTGCCATCAGAGAGATACGATGTTGCATTCTGACTATTCCAGATTTCACTGGTAAAATACACAGTATTACGCCTCTGCCTTGTCCAGCTGTGCTGCACTGAGGATGACACTGGTTTCACAGGCTGGGAATCGCTCGCCTATTCGTGTTCGTGAGAAACTAGCTCAACTTAAAGAAGACAAAGGGATGGGACCGGATGGGATACACCCTAGAATACAAGAATGTTGGAGTCGGGAGTGCTGCCAAAGGACTGGAGAGAGGCTCATGTGGTGCCTTTACACAAAAGCGGAAGTAAGGATGTGGTCGAAAACTACAGGCCGGTTAGTTTAAATTCGGTGGTGAGTAAATTATTGGAAACGCTGCTGAAAGAGAAAATAATGAGGTTTCTGGAGTCCAGCAGATTACAGGATCCGAGGCAGCATGGATTCACCAGAGGCAGGTCTTGTCAGACAAATCTGATCGATTTCTTTGACTGGGTGACCAGGGAGTTGGACCGAGGGAGAGCCCTAGATGTGGTGTATTTAGATTTCAGTAAAGCCTTTGAAACTGTTCCTCACAGGCGACTTATAAACAAACTGAGCACCCTAGGGATGGACCCTAAAGTTACTGCTTGGGTTAGAAATTGGTTGGGTGGGAGGTGACAAAGAGTACAGGTAAATGGAGCTCTCTCTGAGGAGAAGGATGTTACCAGTGGTGTGTCCCAGGGATCTGTCCTTGGTCCGATTCTTTTTAACATCTTTGTTAGTGATATAGCGGAAGGGCTGTCGGGTAAGGTTTGCCTCTTTGCGGATGATACCAAAATCTGCAATAGAGTAGATACCCAGGAAGGTGTAGATAACATGAGGAGGGATCTAGCTAAGCTTGAAGAATGGTCTAGAATTTGGCAGCTGTGATTTAATGTTAAAAAATGTAAGGTCATGCATTTGGGCTGCAGCAATCCAAGGGAGCAATATAGTATAGGGGGTGAAGTACTTCTGTCCACTAAAGAAGAGCGGGACCTAGGCGTGGTTGTGTCTGATGATCTTAAAGTAGCTAAATTGGTAGAAAAGGCGACGGCAAAAGCTAGAAGGATGTTTGGATGCATATGGAGAGGAATGGCTAGCAGAAAAAAGGAGGTGATAATGCCTCTGTATAAGTCTTTGGTGCGACCTCATTTGGAGTATTGTGTGCAATTCTGGAGACCGCACCTTCAAAAGGATGTGAACAGGATGGAGTCGGTGCAGAGGGTGGCTACTAAAATGATTAGTGATCTTCATTATAAAGCATATGAGGACATACTTAGGGATCTTAATATGTACACCTTAGAGGAAAGGCGGGATAGAGGTGATATGATTGAGATGTTTAAATACCTCCGTGGCATAAATGTTCAGGGAGAGAGCCTCTTTCAATTGAAAGCAAGTTCTGCTATGAGGGGACATGGGATGAGGGTGAAGGGAGATAGATTCAGGAATGATATGCGGAAATATTTCTTTACAGAAAGGGTAGTGAATCTGTGGAATAGTCTCCCAGTGGAGGTGGTAGAGATGAGGACAGTAACTGAATTCAAAAAAGCATGGGACAAACACAGAGTATCTCTAAAGGTAAAAAGGGGACTGTTGTAGTTGTTGATATGGAAGGACAGACTAGATAGGCCATGTGGTCTTTTTCTGTCGTCATATTTCTATGTTTATATGTTTCTATTAAACATTTTTCTTGGAGGGCACTTGGTAATTGGGGGCTAAGAGATGCAATAGCCTTTTATACCAACACAAGAGATCTTCCCCACATAACATACTCCAGCACAAATCACAACACTTATCTCTCCTCCCCTCTCTCCCCCTCCCACTTATCTTCCCCCTCCCCTCTTCCCCCCTCATGCTAAGGTGCCTAACCAAAGGTCTAACTAAGAATGTTAGAAGCACCACAGTATTGTGAAAACCTTCCTCCTCTAAATAAATTCCCCTGTACATTTTATATATATTTCTATAAGTTACATTCTCATATAGCAATGTAAATAAGTTTCCTTTTCACATGGCAAATCCCCCTACTCCCCAATCAAGGCCCAACAAATCAAAGTCAAACCTCCCCATCTTCCAGATCCAAACACCCACCCTCTGGATCAAACCTCCAATCTGACCCGACAAAACCTACCTTCAAACTCCCTGATCCCTTCCAGTACCTACCACTGGTGAACCTGGTGGTTTTTTGGGGGGAGGGGGCAACCAGGAGTGGAGGAGTAGCCTAATGGTTAAAGCACTCACTTGATAACCAAGAGACCCGGGTTCAATTATCACTAGCACTTCTAGTAGCTTTGGGTAACTCACTTAACCCTCCACTGCCTCAGAAGAAAGGCTTGACATCTACTTCCAGTCACACTGCCAAGAAAACCCAGGAAGTGCTAGGTTGCCAGGAGTCAGCATTGACTCAAAGGCACACATTACATTTATACAGAAAACAGTCACCAAAGAGGATGGAAGGATGCCCCTATAAGGAAAGGCTTATAAGGTTAGGGCTCTTTAGCTTGGAAAAGAGACAGCTGAGGAGAGATATGATAGAGGTCTATAAATTAATGAACGGAGTGGAACGGGTAAACGTGGATCAGTTGTTTACTCCATCAAAAAGTAGAGACTGGGAGACACACAATGAAGCTGTAATGTAACCCATTTAAGACTAATAAGAGAAAACACTTTTTCATTCAACGCAGATTCAAACTCTGCCATTCACTACCGGAGAATGTAGTAAAAGCTGTTAGTGTATCTGGGTTTAAAAAAGGTTTGGCAAGTTTCAGGAGGAAAGGCCAATAACCCATTATTTAAGAGGACTAGGGAAATCCACTGTTTATCCCGGGACAAGCATTGTGGAACCTATGTACCTTTTTGGGAACCTGATAGGTACTTGTGACCTGGATTGGCCACTGTTGGAAACAGGATACTGGGGTTGATTGACCTTGGTCTGATCCAGTATGGCATTTCCTAAAATATTTTATTTATTTATATATTTATTTGCATTTATATATCGCTTTTTCCAGGGATGAAATGCAGTTTACATTAAAAATAATGATATCAATTACATATAACAGATCTCGAACTATGTACAACAAACAATGACCATGGAACTGAGCTTATAGTCCTACTGGAAACTATGTACAATGAACAATATCTTGGGGCTGGACTATAGTCCAATTATGAGCTAATTATAATGAGAGGGTGTTTGTGCCTTCTGTATGGGTGTGAGGGGAGAGTTTTGTTTTGTTTTCTTATTCAGCGTGTGCAGGATTGGGTGGTCCTGCACTACTTATAGTATCTGCACTGGTTGCTGGAAATGCTCTTTTATGGTGTTTTTCTACAAGTGTTGTAGGGATCTGGCGACATTGTGTTAGAGGGAGATGAGTGATATGATTGCTTAGGTGTGCTTTGTTGTGGCATTAGGTACTTTGGTATGGTATTAGGTGGGGTCGATAGTCGAGGTTTTGAATGAGTTTCCAAAATGCTGTTTAAAAAGATTTCTTTATGGAATGTGGCGAGATCTTTGATTGCTCTTAGTTCTTCAGGTAATGTGTTCCAGAGTATGGGTGCAAAGTGTGAGAATGCTCTGTTGTTAATGGCTCGATTGGATTTGCAGAAGTCTGGAGGGATTGCTAATTTATTCTGTGTGCATCCTCTTCTTAGTCTAGAGTCTTCTGGTTTTGTAAGGAGCAAGGTGAGGTAAGATGGGGCTATTTCCCTAATGAGTTTAAATGCTATCATTAGAGTTTTGTAATTTACACGACTTTGGACTGGGAGCCAGTGTAGTTTATATAGAACGGGTGTGATGTGTTCTGTTAAGTGGTCCTTCCAGGCTATACGAGTCACAACATGCTGGGACATCTGGAGTTGGTTTAGGATTTGTTTAGGTAGGCCTTGTAGGATGCTGTTGCAGAAGTCGAAGTGTGGAGAATTGTTCTTCAGGATGGGGCATATGTCCTTGTTTCAGTGATGAGTTAACATTTGTGAGTATGAAGAGTGATAGTTTGGACTTACTGTTGTTGCCTTTATCCAGCTGACCGGGCATGGGTCTAGACTAGATGTTGTAGTATTGATTTTGGTTATTATGCTGTTGAGTGCTTCTAGGTTGATCTGCGAAAATGTTGACCATAATAACATATTATGTTATTATGTTCTTAATCCCAAATCATTCCTGACCCTTTTAGCTAAAATCCTCCTAGCAGTAGAACTACCACTAGGGGTCAAGTTGCCAAATAACGGAACCAGGAGCGTCAGAAGGGCTTTTTCTTGGGGGGGGAGGGGGGCAAGCACCGCCCCAAACTCCATCCTAACTCTGCTCAAACCCTGCTCCATGGACAGATACCCTTCCTGTTCATAGACAGGAAGGATCTTTGCCATAATTGTGGCTGTTCTTCTGCCAGCAGGGGATGAGATCCCTGTGGGCAGACTGATGCTTGCCAGCTGCGACTATTGCAAAGGCCCTTCCTGTCTGCCTTTGATGCAGAAGAAGAGAAGCCGCTATCACAGCAAAGACCCTTCCACAGCAAAGATCCACTCTCCCGCGGACAGACAGGAAGGAGCTTTTCTTCTGCCCACGGGGGATGGGATCCCTACTCCTTTCTGATGCCCATGAAGGGAACACTGAGTAGGGGCAGCAGAATCATCATGAGTAGCTTGAACAAGCTGGAGGGTATGCAAAGACTCCAGGGAGTATTTCTTATATTTCAACGCAGCAGATTTCTATTATAGCACTTCCCAGTTCAGAGCTCACACCCAGCATTCCTGATCAGGAGCCATCTTGTATGCTCCTCTGCAGCTTTTATTTATGCATTATTAATGTGATTTTATAAAGTCATTCCTACACACGTGTGGCCAGATGCAGTTGCAAATGACCTCTTATAAAATATCGACCAACATAAAAGAATGTACTTTGACATGGAGCTGTGTACTTTGCTGGTAGGTATAGCCATGGGTGCTGTCTGCCTGGGGCATGGATGGAGTTCACAGGTACATGCAGATGTGTGTAAACTATATGTGAACATTTACGCCTGCACGCAAGCAGGTGTAAGTAATTGCGCCTACATTTAAGGTGCGTTCTCTGCTGGTGACATTAGTATGTTTTAGAGACAAATAGGCTCCTAGTTGTCTTATAAAATAATGCCTATGCAGGCACTATGTTGGCGTCTACCCCATGCTGCCCTCTTATAAAATTATCCTCTACGTATTTGCAAACATTCACAGCCTTAAAACATGGAAACAATTAGACTGTCCAGAATCCAGTTACACTTCCTGTATCTATATATTTAAGAAAATTATTGCAATTGTGATATCTTTTAACTAGGATATAGTTGAAATTCTGGAAGGCCAGTTGCATAATTGAGTTCTTTCCTAACTGTCGCTGTTGAAGCCATACGCTTGCATCTTATTCCCTTCACATAAAAAAGGTAGACCCATAACTTGCCCTGAGCTCGGATTTGGAAAAGGCAAGTAATAAATGTAATATTCAAATCCAAATTATTCCCATCAACCATCAGATGTAGCTTAAACACTCCTACTTATTAATTAGATACCCGATATTCAAAGGAAATTATATGTTCACTGGCAGCCACTGGGTAAGCAGATCTTTTCCCATCTGCTGAGGCTGATTTTGTGTAAGTTCACTACGTATTGCACTGAGATTCTATCTCAGCTCTAGAAACATGAATTGGGCTGAGCCTTGCCTTGTTGCATCCGGAATTAGGCTTAAATATAACTTTCTTGAACTCAGTTAACATTGCATTTCAGCTAGGTTGCCAGTAGAATTCCTCCACAGTCTCCAGCATTGGCGCTTTGCTTGCAGGAGACAACCCCGTATTACTGGTGCAGTCATGCCCCACAGCCTCCTGTCTATCTGCATTCAGTATAGTCAAACCCACATTATCCAGCTTGTACAATGCAGGACAGACCAAGAAAGCACACCTATGGCAGACAAGTTTTGATATCTTTGTTTCCACTGCTGTTGTGCTTTCTACCCCATGCCATATCAATGTCAGGATAAGGTGGGACCAATGAACCTGTACGCCTTAGGAAATCTCCTAGATGCATGGAAAGTATCTTTTGCAGAAGCACTGCCTTGCGTATATTGATCAAGTCCTCTTAATAAGGCATCTAGCACAGCTATGATACCAACCCATTTGAAAGGTATATAGTCCCTCACCTTTATCTTTGCTGCTGGGAGGTGATTGTCCTTTTGATAATGTTTTCCCAAGAAAAGAGTATTGGAGATAGGATGATTGTGAAACTAGCTGCTTCTAACACTGCTTTTTTCAACAGAGGTTAAAAATAATGGCATTAAATAGCACTGGCATAATTTCAGTCCTGAAGGCTGAATTTTAATTCTATGAGACTGTGGTTTCTTTAATTAACCTGGCTGGGCAGGGATCAGAAATACAAAAAGATACTTTTGTATTTCCTTGGAGTGCTACAGATATCAAAGAAGATGGCTTGGGTTGTTTTTGCTAGGCTTGCAATTTTTGTCACGAGAGGAAAGGAAAAGTAACAAAACTATTCTCACAAATGACAATGAGATCTACATGGCTTCCGCAAGGCACTCTCTGGAGAGATCCATGCATCAGTGGAAATATATTTAGATCAAAAGATTCACATTAGTGTGCCTTAAATGTGTGTGTGCTAAATTGAATTAGCGCATGTTAATCTATAATTTAGCGTGCATTAAGTCGATTAATGCATGTTAAAAAGTTTTCCGATATGTCTGACTATTTGATTAAAATGAATATGTGAAATGAACCAAAAAAACATCCTCCTGAAAATCAGGAAAAAGGGCCAAATGAACCAAAAATGTTTGCCTTGTGCACAGCCCTATTCAGGACCAAGGATTATGCGTTGTGGTGATAGTTCTAATGGAGCACCCATGATGGTTACCTCTCCTTGTTCCAAATATCACTTTTTTGATCTGCAACAAGTATCTCTTTACTCCCACCTGAATAGGTCCCAGTAAAAGCCAAGAATCCCCACATATTTATCTTCCAGAGTCAAAAAACTGAATTGAGCACCAATAGCTTCATTTGAATTTGTGCTCTGGAAGCAGAATTTCAAAGATATTAAACTTTAAGAAGAAAGGCTTAAACAGATTTAAAGAGATAGGGGGCTTATTTACAAAGCCACGGTAGTGGCTTCCGCCCGATATCGGAGCGGGGGCTGCGGCTCCGATATCGGGCGGAAGCCACTACCGCGGCTTTGTAAACAAGCCCCATAGTGTAAACTACACGTGCTGCTTTTAAGTTTTCATTTGTTCTTACAGGATATGCATTATTCCATGTTTTTCCATCGCATTATGAAACTAAGATCTTTTCTCTTGCTTTTTTCCAGCTTGTAAATAATCCCCTAGCCAGCCAAGCAGCAGTGGCTGCAGCTGCAGCTGCTATGGGTTCTATAGCAAGCTCGCAGGCCTTTGGAACCGCACTCTCCAGTCTTCAGGGAGTCACGGGCCAACTAGTTACTAATGCACAAGGACAGGTGAGTTCCAGATGTTAAGATAAACATGGATTTGTTTGGCAAACTGATCGATGAAAAGAAAATGATTTTCTTTGGACTAAATTTGGTAACTATAAACGGGCCTGTTTTAACTGTGTTAAAATCAGGCAAGAATTTAATGTACGTACAACAATAACTAAGTCCCAAAATTACCAAAAACCAAAAATGTATACATTTTTTGTATTTGTCGGAATTGCCAGCCCAGTAGAGAGGAGAAAACCCTCACACCGCTGTGGCGTTTCCTTTTAATCATTCAGAAAAAAACTTTTAATAAAATCAGTATTCACTTAGCTGATGGCTGTGGTAGTTTCCATCAAAGCAGCAACATCAGCTAAGTGAATACTGATTTTATTAAAAGTTTTTTTTCTGAATGATTAAAAGGAAATGCCACAGCGGTGTGAGGGTTTTCTCCTCTCTACTGGGCTGGCAATTCTGACAAATACAAAAAATGTATACATTTTTGGTTTTTGGTAATTTTGGGGCTTAGTTATTGTTGTACGGACTTTTGTTACACTGGGCTCAGGTATCTGTTATTTTGAAGAATTTAATGTAGACATTAGCTGTGATCTTAGTCTCAGTTTACTAATGCACATAAAGCCTTTTGTAAATCCAGAATTAAAACCAGGTATAATGTGAACGCTTTACTGGTAGTAGCTGATAGCACAATTGAAGCTTATGTACCATTTCACCTACCACCTCACCCCAAAGGCAACATATACATCCCCAGCAGGTTGACTTCCCCACCTTTATGGAGAAAATAAAAGTCCCTGGCAGGCTGCCCCCCCCCCCCCTTCAAGATATATGAAAAGTGCCCTGCAGGCTCTTGAGTATGTGAGACCGCCTTCTTCGAAATTGCTAGAATGGAAGGAAGAGGGAATCAGACTTTCTCTTACACTTCTCATTTCTTGAACAGCTTCAAAGGGGAGGTTGGCAGGACCCTGATAATGAGAGGGAGATAGGTTTGTGGTTCCAGACAGAAGGGCCCTTAATCAGCCTTTTAAAGAACAGGAAATTGGCCCTCCAGGGACTTTTCATTTCTGCTCAAGAAGAAAGGGAGTGTTGGGACTATCCCACTGTCTATGTCTGTCAGGGAGCCACATCAAGTTTTCTACTGGCTGCAGAAAGCTAAACAATCACTCAACCTATGGGCTAACATAAAAACATAACTCCACTTAAGGGGGTGCGGTTAATGTGATTTTTGCTAACCCATATGAATGTCAGCAAGCTGCTTTGAATGCAATGCATTTCACTTAAATATCCCTCATTATAAGCTAGTAAATTTTCTCTTATTATTAACACAAACATTTTAACGTCTGTGTTAACTCAGTTTAATGCTTGCAGTAAGGCATTAATGCTTTTTAGTAGACAGGTCCTGTAGTCCAGGTAAATGCACACTATTTACCAGACAGACCGTACTTTTTAATAGGATGAGTAATTTCTATTGGGTTATTTGTTTTCTTATCAGACCCAGTCCTGCATATCCATATAAGGAAATTTACAAGAATGTTAGGGGGTTATTCTGGACCATGAATAATGGGGATGTACGTCCAGCCTGGACATGCATCCCGAATATTCATCCAAATGTTGCTGCCGGAAAAAGGATCCCCGTACTTACATCTGAGTTGTAAAGGGAGCCTTAGATGGGGGTGGGGGGAGGGTGGAATGAGGATGGAGTGAGGGCGGTCATCTCCCCGGACATACAGGGCCTGTTCTGAGGATGGCCCAGTACGTCTGGCATTAGCAAGGAAGACAGGGAACTTATTCCACCTCAGAGGTCGAATAAATCCCCCTGGACGTGGGCTTTCGGCGGTGCATGGCAGCGACAGATGAGGGGGAAAGTAAGTTCCCCGCAGCCAGACCCTGGCCAGGGGAGGCCAGATCAATGGTCCGGCTGTGGGGAAAGGACAATTTCAATGGCAACCGAAGATCGCGTCTCCAGTGCCATGGCACAGTGGCTCCACTCAGGAGCCTGACTGAGTTAGCTGGGTAAATGAGTGCTTCATTCTTTCTTCTCCCAAATTCCCACTATTTTTGTGAAGTTTGGAGGTCCACAAGGGACCAAACATCTTGTGTCAGTCTAAGATTGGCTTAGTTTAAAACTAAAAATGTAATTTAATGGAAATTAGCTCAGGTTTTCTCAGTTATTAGTGCATATTGTACAGTAGTAATAGAAAAAGTAATAATAAATTTGTCAACAGAAGACTCTGGCCATGATGGGTCTAATTTTATAAGGAGCCATGTATTGTTAGGTGCCAATGCACTTAAATGTATCGCATGTACTTTCACTTTGGCGTACACATGGGCAGATTTCGGGTGGAGCACTGGCAGAGCACGCATGTTGATTATAGTATACTGTATTATCATTTTCGCATGTACTTGCAAAAAGTACATTTACACCCTTTCTAGGGCTGGCGTATGTCATTGCACCTTAACTTAAGGCATGTTCTCTGCCTCTTACACTAGTATTTTATTCAGTCAAGAATCCATGTATTTGACTTTATAAAACAAGCGTAACATGTGCATGTGAAAACATGCATTAAGTAGGTATGACTTTATAAAATTACTCTCTGCATGTCAGATGTGCTTACAATTCTCAAGTATTCCATGATTTTCATGTGCCATACAAATGGAGCTAGTGGAGAATAAGTGTTCTTATCCATTTTTTGTTTAGTTTCCTTCTTTGATTTTATTTTATTTATTTTTTTTTTATTCTTTTTGTTTTTATTTTGTTTCTGTTTTATTTTAACATGTATTACAATATTTTTGTATACATTAAGGGCTATTGATGAAGCTACACTATTAGGATCATTCCAGAAGCTGAATAAGTGTTTGGACATGCGCTGGGGACATTTATGTGGCAAAATGCCTATGAATGAGATGTTGTTGATATATGATATTTAGTTAAGCCTGTGATATAGTAGAGTGGATTTTTTTTGTTTTTTGGACTTAGTTTCTTTTCACTCTGGAAGTGACCATTTTTTAGATTGTGTCACTACAATTCATCCCTGCAGGTAAGAGTGTGTGTATGTGTGTGTGGTTTGAGGATTGTACAGGAGGATCTGATGTGCTGATCTGCAATTCAGGGAAGACACGAATGCTTGGCCAGTACTTGGACCTTATGGATGACCACAGTGTCACCAGGTTCCATCAACTAGCCATATATATCAACTGTGCCAGGCACTGGGAGACATGATTGACGTTGTGCCTACATTCCCCAGATTGTGCCATGAGGCCTACATCCTTACCCAGTCCAAAATCTATGCAAGCTACGAGAATGATGATATATCTGGAGGCTGGCACAGGGATATACCTGGTATGATGACACAGAGGCCTGGGATATACCCTCCCATGCCCACAGAGACCTGACCAGGGGAGCATTGCCTCAAAGAAGGGAAGGCAGGCAGGGCTGCCCCTCAGATAGCAGATGTCTACAGACTGAAATAAGCCAAGACAGCAAGTGGACATTATATGGGACAGGTGTAGCCACTGTGAGAAATGCCATTATTACCAGTACCAAGATATGTGGGAAACAAATGCCATAGCCAAAAAGCCATAGTCATTAAAAGAGCATACTTTTGTAGCTCAGCAGCATTATGCATCCTTTGGGGAATTGCAAAGTTAGTTTAGGTTGTTGTGAACCTGGTAAAGGTTCATATTTAGCATTTTAAATACTAGCATTTTAAAGAGTGTTTCTAGAGATGACCAGAGTAAGAATAGCTGAAGCATTTTTATATTGCCAAGTAATTTTTGATGCAAGGTATGTCACAACAAACATGCTAATATTTACTTTATCTTCTAATATATTGGTGTGCACTGAGATTACTTAGCACTTTTCTGGGCATAAAAGAGACTAGTATATATAGTCTAGCTTGCATCAACATTTATTTATTGTCAGTATTTTATGTCTAGTTTTCATCAGCAAAATACTGTTAGTGAGAACAGTGGCTTAGGAGATGCACTTATTAACGAGGAGGCATGACCATCAGAGCCTGTCCACAGATATATCGCGGAGACAGGTACGATTGGAAACGGTCAATTGTCCATAATACGCTGAGAGCAGGGATCTCCAAAACCATTTCAGTATTTACCTGTGTCTCGTAATATTAGTGGGGGGACTTGTTTCTCCACTTCACTGCATGGCCCATGCCTGTACCCTTGCATGGTTCTTGCTGTGAATGCATGCACGGGCTGGCTGGACGTGTTGCACTGATCCTAGAAGCTTAGGAGCGTCTGTACCCGTGGATGCAGAATTAGCATGGAATTGCACCCATTACTGATTTAAACTTGTCTGCTGGAGATAACTGGTCTATATGGAATCTACCTCTTTGGCAATAGCGTCTGTTAAAGAGTAATTAACAGATGTTAAAATCCTTTAAGACATGAAAATCTGACCCAACATATGCTAAAAGATAAAAAGTTCTGTTGCATGCAAATATATACATTGCAACTCATTGTTTTGCCAAATTAATAATGTAGCATGTGTTAAACTTCAGAAACTGTTTTATTCATGCAAAATTAACAACACCTTCAGGCATGGTGGTAATTTTCTCCTGACAAGTTGAAAAACTTGTCATCCCCCACCGATCCATTTAAAAACATGTCAAGACCCTTTAAACCCAGCCCCAACCCTGATCCCCAAACCTTTTTGAAAATAAAGAGCACCCTTCACTGACTGCTCTCTAAAATCCCCCAGCCAATCCTCTTCAAGACAAAGATGATACCCACCTGATCGCTGTTAAAATGTAAGGTCCCATGAAATCATCTGCCTCCCCAGCACCTACTGGGGCTCCTTGGTGGATAGTATGGGGCATGAGCAATTTACAGCAGCTCCAGCTCAAGCAGCTGCCACTTCAAAAATGATGATGTCAATCCCTAGCAGTAGTAATGAAGTATTACCACTAGGAGTCAGATTGCCGGAGAGAAAAGGTCAGAGACCTTGAAACAAAGATGTATTACCTTCACAACAACACACAGTCAGAGAACGTGGTAAGACCAACCAAGGAGTAAGTATTTGAAAAGGAACTTTATTTGATTTGCCAATAAAACCCGACACAGGCCATGTTTCCTCAGGGGTAAAGGCAAAACATAAAAAAACTAAAACCACATGTAAATTTATGTCAAATACATTCAAAACATATGGAAAGAAAGGTTGGAACGCTATAAACTAAAATTAATCACTAAAACTTAATATAAAAATATATAAAGAAAGCAAAGTGATAATGTGGACATAAATATTTTAAAGACCATACAGTAATATAAGAAAAACAAAGCAATAGAGTGAACATGAATATTTTTATAAAAACATACAATAAATAAAGATAAAACTAATTAAAACATAAGGATTAATATAAATAAACTAAAACTTTAAAATAGATTAGGAACCAGAAAGTGACATTAAATTAAGCTGGACCAAGCATCATTATACATAAGGACATAAAAAGACTTTGGGGTATGTTTACTAAACCTTCTTAAAGTGTGCGCTGTGCAATTAGCGCACGCTAAGGTAGCTTAGTGTGCGCTAATGACGCTTTACGGGGCACAAATCTGCCTTAGTGCGCGCTCACGTGCGCAGCGGCGCAAATGAGCGCTGAAGGCGGGGAAAGGCTCCCGGAGGGCGGAGAAAGGCTCCCCAGGGGCAGAGAGAAGGGGTCAATGGGTGGAGAGTGGGAGGGGAGAGGCTCCCCGCACACTAATGATGTGAAATCCGAGGCCAAAACTAACGTAAGTGAAAACCTCGCGTTAGAGCTGATTTAAAGGGAAAAGAAACCATTTCTGTCAGCAATGTACAGCAAAACCAGGGAAACCTACAAAAAAGTGATAAGTGTGATACATTTGTGCATGGAACAAAAGTGCAAATAAACATTGAAAATGACCCCAATAAAATAAAAATAAATCATAATCAAGCTGGGCAATAGTGATAGTAATGGGAAACATCAAAAAACACTCCCAAGAAAGCCCCAAAAAATAAATATGAATTTTGGAAGGGTCTACGCTCCGTCCCCATACAAGGTGAATGATCCCACAGTGAAATAGCACTGATCAGGGTTTCCCTCTCCATTGGGCAGGTTTCCTATGGCATGCACATGTTCCACAACAGCAGGGCGGGCATGTCAGAATGGGCAACTGGACAGATGCTGGGAAAGGGGATACAGAGGGCTGCAGGTGGCACATGCTGTGGTGCAGCTGGGGCACAGTGCGGACTAGGCAGATGCCTAGGTGGCACTTAGAAATGCTGAAACTGTACAGCAGCCAGACAGCAACTGATGAGGGCCCAACATGGGCACGAGAGTGTTTATCACAGTGTCACAGGGGATAGTACCCAGCAGGTACCTCCAAGGGCAAGAACATTGGCAGGCGGTGTTGGGGGGAAGCGTGGACGTCTATGCAGGCACCCCTACCCCAGAACAAGCACCATAGGCAGCCGCATACCTGCACACTGGATGGCTTGAGACTGCACACCACCAGCACCACCAGCAGAAGGGCATGTCAGCATGGTGGCAGAGGAGTACTGGTGGTGGAGGGGGGCAGTGGCAGCTGCCCAGAGCAGACCATGGCCTAGCCCTGTTTAGGTGGGTGCCATGCACTGCAACAGACAGGCCCTGCCGGACAAACTATCATGGTATCACCAGGGAATGCACCGTCTCTTTGGCAACACGGTGGTGCAGTGCACACAACCAGTGTGTTTAGAAGCAAAAGGTCACAGGTTCATGTCCCAGCTATGGTGCCTGCCAAACCAGTCCCCATATTTTACCCACTACTACAGAGTCTTTATTGCAGATGACGTAAACATGCCCCAAACACCTACATTTTACCCTACAGAGCAAAGACACCATAAACAGGCGCATTACCTAGAGCAGAGTCTCCCAAATGCAGTCCTGGAGGGCCAAACACCATTCAGGTTCCATGCTGCCTCTAATAAAGATGCCTGTGCTGCATATCTATGCACCACCCCCATGGTATGCAGATGTATCTCATGCATATTCATGAGGGACAGCATGAAAACCCGAACAGTGTTTGGCACACCAGGACTGGAGTTGGGAACCTCTGCCGTAAAGCAGCAGCCAACAGGGGCAGACACACCCACACCCACAGGCTCCATTAGCCAATGCCTCCTGGAGAGGCAGGACATTGGGCCCTGCGTGCATCTCCCAATACTAGCATTTGCATACCTTAGCAATGCCACCCTACACCTGGGAATACGGTACACAGCTATCAAACGTTTGCTATGATTACTGGCAGATAGCAATTCCTACGTTAAGCACAGTTTGCTGATTGAGCTCCATCATAGCAACCTTTCTGATGGCTGTGGAGTGTGCTTCAGGTCTGGTCTCTGACAGTGTTTACCACCCTGGGGAGTGACCCCCACCAGTATTGCGTACCATATCCATGCCTGCACTGTGCCCAGGACTGGTGTGGTGGCCAGGGCTGCTAAACACCTCTATAGTAGCACAATGCTGGCATAGGTGTGGGAGTGTGTGTCTGTCCATCCAGTGTGTGGTGGCTGCAAACACCCTCCACAGCCCACACTGCCAGCACTGTTGCCAGTATTGGCCTGCCAATGTGCATAATGAGGAGCAAGGTACCATGGGTATAGCCCAGACAGGGTGGCCTGGCCAGGATGCATCTGCACAGGGCATAGGGCACTGGCTGGGATATTGTAGTGCCCAGCCACCACCTGCACAGACAGGGTGGCCACAGCATGTTCTGCTGGGAGATCACTCTCACCCTGACTGAGCAGTGACCATGGCATTGCTAGGCTCCCCCATAGTGCTATATAGTATTTCTCTCATGTGATATTTATGGGTTCCCTTTTGGGGTCTAATCACTGATTTTTCTGCTTGGTGTGTATGCTGACATCCCAGTTCTGGGTGCATGCATCTTCTCCAGGAACATGCCCTATGGAGTAGCTATCAGACTGTCTGCAGCTAGTATGTGTCTTGCTGGAACACCTTGCAGGCTTGCTGCAGGAGAATATCAGATTGTGGTGGGGTGCGGCTGAGGTTTTCTGGGCCTAATGTCTGTCTGCTATTGCTTTATGGATGTGTACAGAGCTGCATTGACTGCCCTGTAGGGTGTCTGTTCCCCAGCAGGACTACAGTTGGTGGTCCCCTCTACTGCTGCCATTGCAGGGACATAAAACGTGGATCTGTCGGTGGGAGACCCTGTTTCCCACCCACAGCCCCAGAGGGTGGGTTGGGTGGTGGTACATAATCTGCCTATGGGTCAATAAGGGTCAAACCTGACTGAGAAATACAGATGTATCCAAAGGCTTTCTGCAGGAACTACCTATCTCACACACTAGCACTGCTGGGGACCTACAGCATGGCCTATTTCTGCCATGGAAGGTGCTGTGGACCTGGTGCTGGGCGCCCCACTGCACCCTCAGGGTGAGCACAGTACCCGCACAATGTGACGGTGTGTAGCTACTCTGTGCCAGTAACACACATGATCAGTTCCCCCTACCAGTCCGAGGTGCTGTGGGGGTGTATACCCCATCTTGTGTTCATCTGTAGATGGCTGATTTGCATGTGCAGTGCATCATGGGTACGGGTGGGCTAACCCTATCCTGGTGACCACAGCAGACTGTTTGTGTGGTGACATGCAGTCCTTCTGCAACCAGCCAGGTGCTTGCTAGCAGCTATAGAGCTCTAGCCCACTGGTTACTTCACTGCCTGTGGAGCTAGCGGTCATGGGTTCAAACCCACAGTGGGGTTATTTGAGAGGGCTGTCCAAAGCATTGTCTATTTTTAATGTACATTAGTGCTGCCAGCAAAAACACCCTCAGCGTACTGTACCCATAAGGTGCCTCAGAGTGCGCCCTATAAGGCACCTTATGGTTACCATCCATATAAGGTACACTATACGGTATCCTATGGAACGACTTATAGGGTGCCCTATAGGGGACATTATAGGGTGCCGTGGCGGACAGTGCACTTTAAAATGTGCCCTCTGGGGTACCTTATGGGGTGCCTTATGCAGCACCTTATGTTACAGCGCTTTGAGAGTGCGTTTGCTAGCAGCAGTAATTAAAATAAAATTAAAAAGCCTCATAATGCATATTACACATAAATGGTAGTGCCTCAGCCAGCCTTATTCATTGGGCACAGTGGGGGATTGAAACTATGACCCCTGCACCATTTATCAGTGTCTTCACCATTGTACTGCAGCCCTGTTCCTCTGTTTGCACATCAGCGCGCCTGCTTATGCTTCCCGCGCGCGTTTCTTGTGCGCTAATGTGCGCAGCGCAGCACGCGCTAATCCAGTTTTGCTACTTTTGACCGGACCGCCCACTCCTTTTATGGCATCTTGCAGACTAACGCGACGCGCACGTTAAGAGGGTTTAGTAAACATACCCATTTGTTACCTCACCGATCGAATGAAGTTCCTGTACTAATTGATCGATGGGCATAGGGAAGAAAAAGAGAGAAGGGGAGTGAGTCTACATAAAAAGAAGATGTGTAAAAATTTTTTAAAACTAATTAAATGTAAACAATCTTTACAAATATATGTGTTAAAAACATAGCACATAAAAAATGGGGAAACTACAAAATAAAAGGACCACGTTTAAAACCTGAAATCAAAACAGGAGCGAACTGAATAGGAAATGTAACCCTTTATTTAAAAAGAAGAACTGTAAAAATCTTCTAAAGCTAATTAAATATAAACTATCTTTACAAATAATGTGTCAAAAGCTTAGCACATAAAAGTTAGGAAAAACTCCAAAGTAAAAGGACCACTTTTAGAACCTGGAAAACAAAACGGAAGCAAACTGATTGCCAAAAATGACCCTTAGTTTAAAAACAAATACTACCAGAAATGAAAAGAAATTGCAACATATTGACCTTTAGGATAAAAAGAAAGAGTCAAATAATATCAGCAGCCCCAAACCGTGCTCTATTAAAATAACCTATGTTGAAACCTATAGGAAACACCACACCAACCTATAGGAAACACCACACCAATCAAAAACATATTGTTTACAAAAGGAAAAACTAAAATGAAGGCTTTATCAACACGGCAGCAAAAACCAAAAAACAGCTGCCATTTCATTTAGTGAATAAAACCCATAAAAAAGGGGGGGGGGGGCTGAAATCAGCACACACCTTTCAAATGTTGATATATCATAACCCCACATAAGAAATTACGGCAGCAAAAAACAAAAAACAGCTGACATTTTAATTGGTAAATAAAACCCATAAAAAAGAGGGAGCCGAAATCAGCACACACCTTTCAAATGTTGTAACCGGGGATCTGCACCCGGCACTCCCCTCCGCCCTACCCCCATTCCTCTCCTGTACACCTTGCACAGCTTGCAAAAAATTCACAGACACGGGTTGGAACTAAACCAGGTCGCAGCTTTATTGCCCAATAACAATTCAACATTATAACATGAGTAACAACTTAACCAACCGAACCCCCCCCCCCCCAGCGGAGCGATACTTCACCCGCCATACTATTAGCAAAGTGAGCTCGCTTCCGCACCTGGCCCGGTCAACCACCGGACCAGTTACCACCACCCCTGCCCGACTTCGCCATATCACTAGCAAAAGTCAGCTCGGGGTTCTCCGGGTCATGGGCACCCTGCCCCGCCCCCAGTAGCCTATGGCTCCGGACCCCGGAAACCACTGGGATCCCACCACCAGCACAGGCACAAACCATGCCTTTGCCGCCCCCCTACCTGAGCGCAAGCTGCGACCTGCCCGTGCTGCCTTTTACCACCAATGCTTCCTGCCAATTATTTAGGAGAAGGTCCACTCCCACCGGGGCCAGATGCACCCCATCATTCCTGTACAAACCTGAACAAGCAACATCTGCCCAGTCATGCCATACTTGAAGACCCCCATGCTCCACCACCCACCTCCCAATCTGCCTATTGATCTTTGTCAACCCGCGAGACCAGCGCCTCTGCCCCCAGCATGCTGGCCTCGGGATAACATCCGACCAAATTAGCACCACACCGTCAAACATCCCCAATATGCAAGCAAAATCTTTCTTCGCCGCATTAATCAGCTGCTTGCAAGTCCAAGATGTTAGATCGTTGCCTCCCAAGTTTAACATTAGGAACCCCGGCGGTGTCCTCAATCGCGCGTGGTGACGAAGCAAGGGCATCAGCTACGACCATCTCAGACCCCTCTCGCCCAGCTATGACACCGCCGCCACTTCAGGCTCCAATCCCAGGTTCCGCCCGATAGGCCGCACCTCTGCGCGTCGACCAGCCCAAAACACAAACGAATGCCCCAACAGCCATCATCCCTGCATGCTGCTGCCCCCATCTGCAAAAGAAAACATTGGTTAATAATCTGCGACCCCCCCATTTCCCATCACAACCTGACATAGGACTGAAAAGCCCTGGACCGCCACTGGCCAATGGCTTGTATTTGCATGCCCGACAGCCCCGCTCCTGTCACACTGGTTGCCGCCCCTGTGCGGAACGAGTGCGCCGCAAATTGGCTAGCGTCCTCGCCCAACTGCTGCAGCCCCAAATGCAATACCGCTGTAACTTGGTATCTCGTTACCAACCTTGCATCCCTATGCACAAACAACCCACCCTCCACAGGTGGGCGACCTTGCAGGTACAACCGCATGGCCGCTACAGGGCACATGGAACCTCCTATCGCCTGCAGAACCACCCACAGACCCTTGCCCTGCTGGTCCATTTTGGATTTCCGCAAAAGAACCTGCAACTGATCCCCCTCCACCCTCACATGCATTCTCTGTAGGCTATTCCCCCCTCCCCTTGTTTTAGAATCCGCCACCAATTCCTCGACCTGGAATGCCCCAAAAAACGCCAAACAAAATATTGCCCGAAACAGCATGGCTTCATAACCCGACACCGCAACTGCCGTTAACACCTCACAAAGCCTCCTCAGCAAGTCATGAGTCGCGGGTGGTTACGAATCCAGCCTAGTCGGCTGTACCCGCCCCCACCCCTGCATCAACTTCCTAACCAAAAAAACCCTCCCCCGATTGGGACCACCCCACCGCTTTAGCAAAAAACACAAAGCCCGCCAATTGACCCTGCACAGATGCCTGCAACTCTCCCCACCCCTTTGCGCTGAGCAGGTACCTTCCCAATAAGTGATCCAACACCACCCCCCTATGCCATCCCTGCTCCCGCAAGAACTCAACAACCCTACCGCAGCCTCGACGATATGATTCCCATGTTTTTTCAGTCACCGAGCTCCGCAGCATCTCTCTCATCTCTGCAGGCCACAGCTCCAGACGCTCCAAGGGACCATCAACCCCTCCTCGTCTGCCTCTGGCGCCAAGTGCCGGAACCGATCCCACTGTAAACATGAAAGAGCATCAGCAATGCCATTCGAGTGCCCCGGTATGTGCCTCGCTTTCAATGTCACATTTAGTCGCAAACAGGATAACATCAACTTCCGCATCAATGCTGCCACTTGGACACACCGCGGTGTATAGTGGTTCACCACTCTCACTACCACTTCATTGTCATACCACTTTCTTGTTACACAACTTACCTGGCCACAACTCGAGCGTCACCAAAATAGGGAACAGCTCCAAGAACGTGATATTCCGTAACAGTCCCGCCTCGTCCCATGCCTGCGGCCATCTGCCTGCACACCATGCCCCCCCAAAATAAATTCCCAATCCACAGCCCCCCGCCGTGTCCGTATAAAGCTGAAGTGCCTCACTCGAACACTCCTCCTCTACGAGCACTGTCGACCCATTGAAATCGGCCAAGAATGCATCCCACACCACCAAGTCCTCGCGAATGCTCTTTGAAATTCTAATCCAGTGGTGAGGCTTCTTAACCCCCGCCGTCGCTACCGCCAACCATCGAAGGAATACTCGCCCCATTGGGATCACACGACAAGCGAAGTTCAATGACCCAATCAATGCTTGCATCTCCCTCAAAGTGAACTTCACTGACGCCAACGCATTGGCTACCAAGACCCTCAACTTCATCACCTTCTCCGCCAGCAGGCGAGCCACCATTTCCACTGAATCTAACTCAATGCCCAAAAAAGTGATCCGCGTCATCGGTCCCTCCGTCTTCCCTTCAGCCAGCGGGACACCCAACTCCCCGGCCACCTGCACAAAACCTTCCAACAATGCCCGACACTGGGAAGTCTGCGCTTCCCCCACAAATAAAAAATCATCCAGGTAATGCACTACCTCCGAACTGCCGACATGCCACATCACCACCCAATGCAGAAAGGTACTAAACTTTTAGAAGGAAGCACATGACACAGCACAGCCCATGGGCATGCATCTGTCGAAGTAATACCTGCCTGCAAATTGGAAACCCAGCAAATAAAAGGACGATGGGTGCACTGTCAACAAACGAAATGCGGACTCAATGTCCACCTTCGCCATCAATGCCCCTGGACCCGCCATCCTCACCAACCTAACTGCCTTGTCAAACGAGGCATAACACACCGTGCAGCACTCCCGCGGAATGTGATCATTAACCGACGTCCCCTCGGGAAAAGACAAATTATGAATTAACCAAAACTTTCCCGGTTCCTTCTTTGGTATAATCCCCAAAGGAGATACCACAAACTTCCTAAACGGGGGCTCCGCAAATGGGCCAACCATCCTGCCCAACCGCAACTCAACGTCTAATTTCTCCCGCACCACCGCCTCAAAGCGGCGTGCCGACGTAGCATTCCGTGATGCCGCAGCCCCCATCCCATCCCGAACAGGTATCATAAATCCCTCGCGGAACCCCTTCATCAATACCTCACCATCCCTTTTATTCGGGTAATGGCATAACCACTCGCTTAATACCCCTACCTGTATGGGTGAGGGGGCTACGCCGAACACTGTTCCCTCACTTGGCTATTTGCATCGAACCCCCAACGGGACCTTTTTTAACACATTTCGTCGCCGAGTGTCCACCCCCACACACTGAGCAGACGTGCCGGAACTTGCAATCCGGGAACGGGCAGGAGGACTTGTTGAACCTCCAACATACGTCTCCCCCTCCTCCAGCCCCCGGCCTGCTCATCGCCACGGCTCCACCTGCACGAAAGGAACGTGTCCCCCCAGTGCTTCCCCCCGCCCCAAGTTTCACCCCACCCCCAGCCTCAACTGCCACAGTTGACCTCACCAACATTTGTGTCAACCACAAGTTGATATCCTGAGTGCCCCATGACAACAACTTGTTCTCCTCCATTTTATCCTGGAACTTTTCGTTGTAGTTAAGCCATGACCACCTGTCATGGGTCTGTGAGGCTTCGAGAATCGAGTCCGCATATGACAAAAGCATCCCATACTGTTCCGGGTAGCGCTGCCCCCAAACACTCGCTAAATGCAAAAAAGCCCGTACCCAATTCACTAAGGTCCTTGACACTTTCTGGACTCTCCCAGCCTTTTTGTCCTCTTTCCGTTTCTTCTTACTCTCCCCCGAACGCTTGCGCCCCTCTAACAACCGGAAAATGTCAATATAATTTCTCCTCCTTATTCGCCTCCTCAACCTCTTCGGCACCCCCTCCCACAATTCCGACAAAGTGGTCACAGCCGCAGACCCCCCAACAGATGCGCCCCCCTCCGCCCTATGCACGCCGCCCGCCGACGAACCAGTGGACGAACTAGAAGACGTTGAAGTGGACGATTCCGAACTGCGCCGCCGCCGGCACGTGTGTCGCCGCTTTCGGGCAGCCTTCCCAGACCACTCTACCAGCCAACCACCCCCTACCGACTGCTCAGTCAGCAACTCACCCATCTCTGCAGCCACCGCCAACTCTGGCACTGCCCCTCCTGTGGCAAGTCATCGACACACCGCAGATCTCTCCCGCTTCGTGACACCGAACCTGTCACTGGACCTCCAGGAACCTCCATCGCTGCCACCCCGCTGTTCGCCGTCCAGAATTGCTGGCTCACACCGTGTGTCGCTCCTGGAGACGTCATCCCAGGAATCTGTGGAGACAAAAAAGGCAACGCCACTGGGGAAACAACCGCAGGCCAAGCTGGCCGCCATGCCCCGACCCAATCAACCCTCGAGGGGCCTTGGCCCCCCCCCAGCCAGTGCTCCCGTACCTGCGGCCCCATCACTCCCACACTCCCTGTCCCGACCATCCTCCCCGCTGGACACCCACCACCCCCACTCACCCCTGCCGATACCGCACACCCTATGTCCTCCGCCACACCCCCGCCCCCCAGCATGTTGTCCCATTCCTTTTCCCATAGTCTGAGACATATGCCCATCTCCCCCCACTCCTGCCCCACTCCAGTTACCCCCAGCTCGCCCCCTTGTTCCATACTGCCCCCAACCCTCATAACTCCCCTAGCCCCCGCAGTTCCCTGCTCTTGAAGACTGTGCCCAATGCCGTCCCTCTGAACTTCTGGCCGTGGCCCCCCACACCCTCCCCTTGCAGGCACTGGCCCACCAGCACCCTGTGTCACAATCCTGCCCCCCACACCCCGACCTGGGCCCCTCCACCGCCCCGATCCTCTCCTCCTGCCTCCCGAACCTCCAGCATGCGGCTCTGACTCTGCCCTACCCTTTCCTCTACCCCCTCTCCCGCACCTTTTCCCACCCGGCATCACTACTTGACACAAACCACTTCTTCCCCTCACCACCCTTCCCGGTCTTCACGTCCTCGTCTTTTTCTTTTTTTTTTAAAACCTTCACACTCTCCTCTCTTCCGCCCCACAGGCCGCCCTATTGCTTCCACACCCACCCAAACTTTATTTTTACTTTTATTTGGTGTTTTTCTTGCCTGCACCACTTGCACCGCTCTCCACCGACCCTCGGATCACTCTTCGGCGCCTCCTGAAATCTTTTCAAAACTTCCTCCCACAGCCGCCACTTGCAATGCTCTCCTCCAACCCTCTGATCACTCTCCAGCCCCTCCTAAAATCCTGTAAATTCTTCCCGCAGCCGCCACTCTCCCATGCACACCGTCCGCTGGCCTCTCCCGAACCATGTGCTCGGCGAGCGTCCCCGCCGCCGCAGCACATGGCCCGTCCTCGCACCCGATTGGCTCTCACCGCACAACCTGGCGGCAGAGCCAATCAGTTTAAAAGACACTGCTCGTGTCTCGGCTCCCCTTTCCTCCTCCCCCCAACCTCTCCTTCCTCCTCTACGCGGGCAGGGTCCCGCACCGGGGCGTGCCCCCCGGTTACCGTCGGCCTCCGGGACCCGGCCCACGGCCTTCTCAATATATTATAACCCCACATAAGAAAATACTGCTTCATAATCCTGTGAAAATGTAAACAAAATCAAAGTACCTTGAGGGCTTCAGACTCAAAATGCTCCACAAATCCTTGCACCAAACTGCGATGAATGAACCTCAAAAACTAATTCAACAAGCATGGAGCCAACGAGCGGCACTTTCACTTTGGCTCCGTGCTTCTTGAGTTAGTTTTTGAGGTTCGTTCAAGCAGTATTTTCTTATGTGGGGTTATAATATATCAACATTTGAAAGGTGTGTGCTGATTTCAGCCCCCCCCCCCCCCTTTTTTATGGGTTTTGTTCACTAATTGGAATGGCAACTGTTTTTTGTTTTTTGCTGCCGTAATTTCTTATGTGGCGTTATGATATATCAACATTTGAAAGGTGTGTGCTGATTTCAGCCCCTCCCCTTTTTTATGGGGTTTATTCACTAATTGAAATGGCAGCTGTTTTTTGGTTTTTGCTGCCGTAATTTCTTATGTGGCGTTATGATATATCAACATTTGAAAGGTATGTGCTGATTTCAGCCCCTCCCCTTTTTTATGGGGTTTATTCACTAATTGAAATGGCAGCTGTTTTTTGGTTTTTGCTGCCGTGTTGACAAAGCCTTCATTTTAGTTTATCCTTTTGTAAACAATATGTTTTTGATTGCTTGTGGTGTTTCCTATGGGTTTCAAACATAGGTAATTTTTGTAGAGCACGTTTTGGGGCTGCTGATATTATTTTACTCTTTCTTTTTATCCTAAAGATTAATATGTTGCAATTTCTTTTCATTTCTGGTAGTATTTGTTTTTAAGCAAAGGGTCATTTTTGGCAATCAGTTCGCTCCCGTTTTGATTTCAGGTTCTAAAAGTGGTCCTTTTATTTTGTAGTTTCCCCATTTTTATGTGCTATGCTTTTAACACATATATTTGTAAAGATTGTTTACATTTAATTAGTTTTAAAAAAAATGTACACATCTTCTTTTTATGTTAACTCACTCCCCTTCTCTCTTTTTCTTCCCTATGCCCATCGATCAATTAGTACAGGAATTTCATTCCATCGGTGAGGTAACAAAGGGGTATGTTTACTAAACTGCATTAGTGTGATTCGCATTAGGAGCGGGGGGGGGAGTTCAGGGGGGGGCGGGGTGCGTGCGGGGGGGGTGCAGGGGGGGGGGTGCATGGACCCATAGGCAGATTATGTACCACCCCACAACCCACCCTCTGGGACTCAGGGTGGGAAACAGGATCACCCACCAATAGATCCACAGTCTACCTCCCTGCAATGGCAGCAGTAGAGGGGACCAGCAAACCCAGTCCTGCTGGGGAACAGACAGAGCAGTACACATCCATAACACAATAGCAGACAGAGGGCAGGCCTGGAATTGCTCAGCTTCCCCCCACCATTATCTGACATTCTCCAGCAGTAAGCCTCCAGCCGCTGCACCCTGCAAGGTGTTCCAGCAAGACACATACTAGCTGCAGACAGTCCACCAGCTAGTCCATAGTGCATGGTCCTGGAGGAGATGCATGTACCCAGAACAGGGATGTCAGCATACACACCAAGCAGACAAGTCAGTGATTGGGCCCCAAAAGAAAACCCATAAAAATCACATGAGAGAAAAGCCATATAGCACTATGGGGTAACCTAGCCATGCCATGGTCACTGCTCAGTCAGGGTGAGAGTGACCTCCCAGCAGGACATGCTATGGCCACCCTGTCCGTTCAGGTGGTGGCCAGGCACTACAATGTCCGAGCCATTGCCCTATGCCGTGTGCAGATGCATCCAGGCCAGGCCACCCTATCCAGGCTATTCCCACAGTACCTTGCTCCTCATTATGCACATTGGCAGGCCAATACTGGCAACAGTGCTAGCAGTGTGGGCTGTGGAGGGTGTTGGCAGCCACCACACACTGGATAGACAGACACACTCCCCACACCTAGGCCAGCATTGTGCAACTATAGAGGTGTTGGGCAGCCCAGGCCACCACACCAGTCCTGGGCACAGTGCAGGCATGGCTATGGTACGCAATACTGTAGGAGTCACTCCCCAGGTTGGTAAACACTGTCAGACACAAGGCCTGTAGCACACTCCACAGGCATCAGAAAGGTTGCTATGATGCAGCTCACTCAGAAAAGTGTACTTAACCTAGGAATTGCTATCTGCCAGTACTCATAGCAGCCTCTTTAAAGATGTGTACGATATTCCCAGGTTTAGGGTGGCATTACTAAGGTATGCAAGTGCTAGTATTGGGAGATGCACTCAGAGCCCAATGTTCTGCCTCTCCAGGAGGCTTTGGATAATGGGGCCTGTGGGTGCGGGTGTGTCTGCCCCTGTTGGCTGCTGGTTTACGGCAGAGGTTCCCAACTCCAGTCCTGCGGTGCCAAACACTGTTCGGGTTTTCATGCTGTCCCTCATGAATATGCATGAGATACATCTGCATACCATGGGGGGTGGCGCATAGAAATGCAGCACGGGCATCATTATCAGAGGCAGCATGGAACCGGAATGGTGTTTGGCCCTCCAGGACTGCATTTGGGAGGCTCTGCTCTAGGTAATGTGCATGTTTATGGTGTCTGTGCCCTGTAGGGTAAAATGTAGGTTTCTTGGGCATGTTTACGTTATCTGCAATAAAGGTGCTGTCTGTATT
Organism: Ichthyophis bannanicus; assembly: GCA_033557465.1. Taxonomy (NCBI): domain Eukaryota; kingdom Metazoa; phylum Chordata; class Amphibia; order Gymnophiona; family Ichthyophiidae; genus Ichthyophis; species Ichthyophis bannanicus. Next base: position 665,844,593 of record CM066031.1, read on the forward strand.
AGCACGTTGTAGTAGTGGGTAAAATATGGGGACTGGGTTGGCAGGACCACAGCTGGTACTTGAACTTATGACCCTCTGCTTCTAGAATACACTGGTTTTGTGTAGTGCACCACCTTGCTGTCACAGAATCAGTGCATTCCTTGGTGATACCATGACTGTTTGTCAGACAGGGCCCATCTGTTGCAGTACACGGCACCCACCTACAAAGGGCTAGGCCACGGTCTGCTCTGGGCAGCTGCCACTGCCCCCTCCACCACCAGTATCCCTCAGCCACCATGCTGACATGCCCTTCTGCTGGTGGTGCTGGTGGTGCTCAGTCTCAGGCCATCCAGTGTGCAGGTAGGCGGCTGCCTATGGTGCGGGTTCTGGGGTAGGGATGCCTGCATAGGTGTCCACACTTCCCCCCAGCACCGCCTGCCAATGTTCCGTGCCCTTGGGGGTAGCTGCTGGGTACTATCCCCTGTGACACTGTGGGAAACACAGTCGTGCCCATGTTGGGCCTTCAGCAGTTGCTGTCTGGCTGCTCTGCTGCTTCAGCATTTGTATGGGCCACCTAGGCATCGCCCTAGTCCGCACTGTGGCCCAGCTGCACCACAGCATGTGCCGCCTGCGGCCCTCTGTATCCCCTTTTCCGGCATCTGTCCAGTTGCCATTCTGACATGCCCGCCCTGATGTTGCGGGACATGTACATGCCATACGAACCCTGTCCGATGGTGGGGAAAACCCTGAGCAGTGCTATTTCACTTTGGGCTCATTCACCTTGTATGGGGACGGATTATAGACCCTTCCACGATTTATATCTGTTCTATGGAGCTTACTCGGGGGGGGGGGAGTGGTTGATGTTTCTCATTGATACCACTATTGGCCTGCTTGGTTATGTTTTTTTTCCAGTTTGTTGGGGTCATTTTCAGTGTTTATGTGCCCTTTTGTTCTGTGCACATGTATCACACTTATCACTTTTTTTAGGTTTCCTTGCCTGGGCTGTACATTGCTGACACTGAAATGGTTTCTCTCCCCTGTAATGTGCATTTAACGGCAGGTATTCATGCGCGTTGGAATTGAGCTCTTCAGATCAGCGCGTTAGTGTGAAGGGAGCCTCTCCCCGCCCACTCTCCACCCATTGACCCCTTCTCTCCACCCTCTCTCCACCTTCTGCAGTGTTTTACCGCGCCACGGGGCATTACGATCGTTAGCGCGTCATAATGCGCGTTATGTAACGTTAACGATCGTAAGCGCAGCATAACGCGCGTTATGCTGTGCTTACGATCGATAACGTTACATAACGCGTGTTATTCACGATTACCCCAGTTTAGTAAACATACCCCAAAGTCTTTTTATGTCCTTATGTATAATGGTGCTTGGTCCAGCTTAATTTAATGTCACCCTCTGGTTCCTAATGTATTTTAATGTTTTAGTTTATTTATATTTATCCTTATGTTTTAATTGGTTTTATCTTTATTTATTGTATGTTTTTATAAAAATATTCATGTTCACACTATTGCTTTGTTTTTCTTATATTACTGTATGGTCTTTAAATTATTTATGTCCACATTATCACTTTGCTTTCTTTATATATTTTTTAATTAAGTTTTAATAATTAATTTTAGTTTATAGCATTCCAACATTTCTTTCCATATGTTTTGAATGTATTTGACATAAATTTACATGTGGTTTTAGGTTTTTTATGTTTTATGATATTTGTTCATATTGTTCTTAATTGTTTGTTTGTTTTTATTTCCTTGACCCCAGTTTTCCTTTACCCCTGAGGAAGTTCTTAAATGAAACACGGCCTGTGTCGGGTTTTATTGCCAAATCAAATAAAGTTCCTTTTCAAATAATTACTCCTTGGTTGACTGTGTGCCTCATCTGACGTGGCATTTTGCTCTGTGTTGGACACGTTGCCTTCACAACAAGGCTCTGAAAATGTCTTGGATCAACTAGAAGACATCCAGGAATTGAAGGTTCTGCAGTAGACCTCTAAGAAGGAGGTGAAGGAAGAATTCCAGAAGGAGGATGCTATAAAAGCAGTAGCAAAAGTATACCTACACTTGCTGAATTTTACACAATTGGAAAACAATCTCTTTAAGAAGTTATTCAGCCAGCCTGCAGCTGTCCTTTTAAAAACTGACTGCACAAGAAAATCACAGTCAGTGAAGGAGTAGATAGGTTAACGAATGGCCACTAAAGTCAGCTGCCTCGGAGTGACCCACCACAACATCAACAAATCATACATCAATACTAAGATATCAAGTGTACTGTCCAGCACAAGTATGCAAAATTGTAGGCATTCCAATTCAAGACAGCAAGTGGACACATACCCCATGTACAGCTCACAGCTCATGAACAACATTAAGCCACAACTGTGGGTCTCATGTCCTCGGTCTTCTCTTTGGATCTTCTCAGGCACCATCCACAGCACTGCAGGGGTGAACTGGTGAGTTACCTCTTTCACAAAACCATCTATTACGATGCACACTGATGAAGTCATTTTATAAACTTGTTCCTGGGCCTATGTAACCAAATACACAAGTAAACGACCTCTTATAAACTACCAACTGGCATAAGGGCAAGTGCTTTGGCATCAAGGTTCAAACTTTGCTAGTGGGTATGCACATGGGTGAAGTTTGGGCAGAGCATGTAGATTATAAAATACTATACTTTATGTGCATACTTGAAAAATATAGGTCCACCAAAAACAGCACAAACCACGTGAAACGAAGGAACCCAGTCCAAAAATGTGGAAACAGAAGGAACTGAGCAATTTTATTATACCATAATACAAGGGTAACCGCAAAGGAACCCGACACAGGCCATGTTTCAATTAAACCTTCATCAGGGGTAATCTGGCATGCTATAATCATAAATAAACATAGGGGTATGTTTACTAAACCCTCTTAACGTGTGCGCTGCGTTAGTCTGCAGGATGCCATAAAAGGAGTGGGCGGTCTGGTCAAAAGTAGCAAAACGGGATTAACACGCCCTGCACTACGTGCTCTTGTGCGCCGCGCACATTAGCGCATGAGAAACGCGTGTGGGAAGCATAAGCAGGCGCGCTGATATGCAACCAGAAGAACAGGGCTGCAGTACAATGGTGAAGACACTGACAGATGGTGCAGGGGTCATGGGTTCAATCCCCCACTGTGCCCAATGAAAAAGGCTGGCTGAGGCACTACCATTTATGTGTAATATTGCATTATGAAGCTTTTTAATTTTATTTTAATTACTGCTGCTAGCAAACGCACTCTCAAAGCGCTGTAACATAAGGTGCTGCATAAGGCACCCCATAAGGTACCCTAGAGGGCACATTTTAAAGTGCACTGTCCGCCACGGCACCCTACAATGTTGCTTAAAGGGTGGCCTATAGGGCGTCATATAGGGTGCCCTATGAGGCACGGCAAGGTCATAGCACTGTTTTTGATGGCAGCACTGTGCATTTAAACGCATGGAAATCTTAAGTAGGTGCGCTGACATGCAAGGAGGAACAGCAGTATAGCACAATGGTTAAGGTACTGACTGATGATACAGGGGTCATGAATTCAATCCCTAGTGTGCCTATTTCTTAAGGCTGGCTGAGGCATCAACTTTGACATGTAAGTATTGTTTCCTGCTGCACTTTATTTGTATTTTATTACTTGCTGCCAGCAAACACACCCTCACGTGCCGTAACCTAAGGTGCCCTATAAGGCACTCCATAGGGCACATTATAAAGTGCACTGTCCGCCACGGCACCCTATAATGTCCCCTATAGGGCACCCTATAAGTCGCTCCATAGGATACCGTATAGTGCACCTTATATGGACAGTAACCATAAGGTGCCCTATAGGGCGCCCTATAAAGCGTCTTCTGAGGCACCTTATGGGTACAGTACGCTGAGGGTGTTTTTGCTGGCAGCACTAATGTACATTAAAAATAGAAAATGCTTTGGACAGCTCTATCAAATAACCCCACTGTGGGCTTGAACCTATGACCTCTGGCTCCACAGGCAGTGAAGTAACCAGTGGGCTACAGCTCTATAGCTCCTAGCAAGCCCCTGACTGGCTGCAGAAGGACTGCATGTCACCACACAAACAGTCTGCTGTGGTAACCAGGATAGGGTTAGCCCACCCGTACCCATGATGCACTGCACATGCAAATCAGCCGTCTACAGATGAACACAAGATGGGGTATGCACCCCCACAGCACCTCGGCCTGGTAGGGGGAACTGACCGTGTGTGGTACTGGCACAGAGTAGCTACACACCGTCACATTGTGCAGGTAATGCACTCACCCTGAGGGTGGTGGGGCGCCCAGCACCAGCACCAGATCCACAGCAGAGATAAGCCATGCTGCAGGTCCGCAGCAGTGCTAATGTGTGAGCTAGGTAGTTTCTGCAGACACACCTTGGATATATCTGTATGTCTCAGTCAGGTATAGCCCCTATGGACCCCAGGAGGATTACGTACCACCACCCTCCTTCTTCAGGGCTGAGGGTGGTAAACAGGGTCTCCCACCAACAGATCCACATTCTACCTCCCTGCAATGATGGCAGTAGAGGGGACCATCAACCCCAGTCCTGCTGGGGAACAGACACCCTACAGGGCAGTCAATGCAGCTCTGTACACATACATAACGCAATAGCAGACAGACATTAGGCCTGGATATGCTAAGCTGCACCCCACCACTATCTGATATTCTCCTGCAGCAAGCCTTCAGCCGCTGCACTCTGCAAGGCACTCCATCAAGACACATACCAGCTGCAGACAGTCTGCTAGTTAGTCCATAGTGCAGGTTCCTGGTGGAAACGCATGCACCCAGAACTGGGATGTCAGCATACACAACAAGCAGATAAGTCAGTGACTGGGCCCCAAAAGAAAACCATCAATAGCACATGAGAAAAATGCTATATAGCACTATGGGGGAGCCTAGCCATGCTGTGGTCACTGCACAGTCAGGGTGAGAGTGATCTCCCAGCAGGACATGCTGTGGCCACCCTGTCTGTGCAGGTGGTGGCCAGGCACTACAATGTCCCAACCAGTGCCCTATGCCCTGTACAGATGCATCCTGGCCAGGCCACCCTGTCCGGGCTATACCCATGGTACCTTGCTCCTCATTATGCACATTGGCAGGCCAATACTGGCAACAGTGCTGGCAGTGTGGGCTCTGGAGGGTGTTTGCAGCCACCACACACTGGATAGACAGACACACACTCCCACACCTATGCCAGCATTGTGCTACTATAGAGGAGTTTAGCAGCCCTGGCCACCACACCAGTCCTGGGCACAGTGCAGGCATGGATATGGTACGTAATACTGTTGGGGGTCACTCCCCAGGGTGGTAAACACTGTCAGAGACCAGACCTGAAGCACACTCCACAGACATCAGAAAGGTTGCTATGATGGAGCTCAATCAGCAAACTGTGCTTAATAAAGGAATTGCTATCTGCCAGTAATCATAGCAAACTTTTGATAGTTGTGTACCGTATTCCCATGTGTAGGGTGGCATTGCTAAGGTGTGCAAGTGCTAGTATTGGGAGATGCACGCAGGGCCCAATGTCCTGCCTCTCCAGGAGGCATTGGCTAATGGAGCCTGTGAGTGTGGGTGTGTCTGCCCCTTTTGGCTGCTGCTTTACAGCAGAGGTTCCCAACTCCAGTCCTGGTGTGCCAAGCACTGTTTGGGTTTTCATGCTGTCCCTCATGAATATGCATGAGATACATCTGCATACCATGGGGGCGGTGCATAGATATGCAGCACAGGCATCTTTATTAGAGGCAGCATGGAACCTGAATGGTGTTTGGCCCTCCAGGACTGCATTTGGGAGACTCTGCTCTAGGTAATGCGCCTGTTTATGGTGTCTTTGCTCTGTAGGGTAAAATGTAGGTGTTTTGGGCATGTTTACGTCATCTGCAATAAACGTTCTGTCTGTATTAGCACGTTGTAGTAGTGGGTAAAATATGGGGACTGGGTTGGCAAGCACCATAGCTGGGACTTGAACCTGTGACCTTCTGTCTCTAAACACACTGGTTGTGTGCACTGCACCACCATGTTGCCACAGAGACAGTGTGTTCCCTGGTGATACCATGACTGTTTGTCCGGCAGGGCCTGTCTGTTGCAGTGCATGGCACCCACCTACACAGGGCTAGGCCATGGTCTGCTTTGGGCAGCTGCCACTGCCCCCTCCACCACCAGTACCCCTCCGCCACCATGCTGACATGGACTTATATTGGAGACGGCATAAAACCTGAATGATTTGTGGCCCTCCAGGACTGCATTTGGGGGATTCTGCTCTAGGTAATGCGCATGTTTCTGGTGTCTGTGCTCGGTGGGGTAAAATATAGGCGTTTGAACCATGCGTATGTTCTCTGCAATAAAGGTTTGTCCTTACTATCACGGTTTAGTAGTGGGTAAAATATGGCGACTGGATTGGCAGTAGCCCCAGCTGGGACTTGAACTTGTGATCTTCTGCTCTTGAACACACTGGCTGTGTTCACCGGACCACACTGTGCTCACAGAGATAGTGCAGTCCCTGGAGATACCATGGTTGTTTGTCAGACAGAGCCTGTCTGTTTCATTGCATGGCACCCACCTACACAGGGCTAGGCCATAGTCGGCTCTGGGCAGCTGCCACTGCCCCCCTCCACCACCAGTACCCCTCTGCCACCATGCTGACATGCCCTTCTGCTGGTGGTGCTGGTGGTGTGCAGTCTCAAGCCATCCAGTGTGCATGTATGTGGCTGCCTATGGTGTGTGGTCTGGGGTAGGGGTGCCTGCATAGGCGTCCACGCTTCCCCTCAACTCCGCCTGCCAATGTTCTGTGCCCTTGGGGGTACCTGCTGGGTACTATCCCCTGTGACACTGTGATAAACACTCTCGTGCCCATGTTGGGCCTTCATCAGTTGCTGTCTGGCTGCTGTTCAGTTTCAGCATTCCTAAGTGCCATCTAGGCATCTGCCTGGTCCGCACTGTGCCCCAGCTGCACCACAGCATGTGCCGCCTGCAGCCCTCTGTATCCCCTTTCCCAGCATCTGTCCAGTTGCCCATTCTGACATGCCCGCCCTGCTGTTGTGGAACATGTGCATGCCATAGGTAACCTGTCCAATGGAGAGGGAAACCCTGATCAGTGCTATTTCACTGTGGGCTCATTCACCTTGTATGGGGACGGAGCGTAGACCCTTCCAAAATTCATATTTATTTTTTGGAGCTTTCTTGGGAGTGTTTTTTGATGTTTCCCATTACTATCACTATTGCCCAGCTTGATTATGATTTTTTTTAATTTTGTTGGGGTCCTTTTCAATGTTTATTTGTACTTTTGTTCTGTGCACATGTATCACACTTATCACTTTTTTGTAGGTTTCCCTGGTTTTGCTGTACATTGCTGACAGAAATGGTTTCTCTTCCCTTTAAATCGGCTCTAACGCAAGGTTTTCACTTGCGTTATTTTTGGCCTCGAATTTCACATCATTAGTGTGCGGGGAGTCTCTCCCCTCATACTCTCCACCCATTGACCCCTTCTCTCTGCCCCTGGGGAGCCTTCCTCCGCCCTCCGGTAGCCTTTCCCCACCTTCAGCGCTCATTTGCACCGCTGCGCACATGAGCGCGCACTAGAGCGCATTTTTGCCCCGTAAAGCGTCATTAGTGTGCGCTAAGGTACCATAGCGTGTGCTAAGGTACCTTAGCGCGTGCTAATTGCGCGGTGCGCACGTTAAGAAACTTTAGTAAACATACCCCTATAACATCTGTGATGCGTTAAAATATTGCAGTGTGTGCAATGGATAAAAATAATGTTATAAAACCTGACCGGTAAACTCATAAAAAGGAGAGGAAGGTAAATATGATGACTCAACCTATTATCTGTACTATGGTATCTGTATCACTTTAATTACACATTATTCAAGAAGCCATAGTACTGTACTTTATAGACTTCAATAAGGAGAGTCTGAAATTGTAAATGTGCCTACTAATTATAAAAATGGGGGGGGGGGGGGGAGACTTCAATCATGAACAAATTAAGAAACTTTGCCACTTTGACAAATCCGTACCCACTGATGATACCCAGCCATGAAAGTCTGAGCAGAGGCACATCTTTGATACCAGGAAGGAATATGCTTAAGCCCCAGTCTGGAGCTCATTGGCATATTTACCTGTGTAAATTTGTATGGGCTTAAGCTAACCTATTTCTGGACCTATCATAGGTGTACGCTAAGGACTTGTTGCATCGCTTAACATATATTTCATAGGTCGCGTACTTGTCTTTGCTTGTCTAAGAAAAATTTAGTCTTAACTCTGGCAAAATAATTTTTACAAATTCCCCCAAATGATCCACTAATGACAGAACATGATCCTGGACCAGAAAGATCACGATTGGCAGAGCATTGACTTTTGGATCATCCCCTCTTTATAAAATGCACTTTTGTTCGGCTCCATATGTTCCCTTTCCCTTCTCACTTTTTCCATTTGCTCCTTGACCTGATGATAATCTGCAGCTGGTGCCTAATCATAGTGTGAGTCAAGCAGTGAGGGAAATCACAGCCGTTCCATGCCTCACTCCACTTCTCCCTTGGAAGATTCTAGATGGTATTGCTGGGGTCAGTGTTCTTTCAAGAGACTAGCTACTATAAATTGCAAAACAATGGCTCTTCTGAGGGTACCAAAGATAATTCAGCCAGCTAGCATGTCCTGCCACTTTGGTATAGCTTAGGGCTGTTGCTGTGTACTCCATATTGCCCCAATAAATCTTTATGTGATTAATAAAAGTGATACTAGCACTGTGAAGCATCACTGGCAATGTCAAACATCCCAAGCCTCAGTACCAAACATCAGATGCTTGATGGGCTGCCACACATCGAACCATCAATTATCTGAGCTGTTATTTCTCCAACTTGCAAATCTCAATACTGAGAAATAGACAAAGTTCTTCAATAGCATGTTTTTTCCACTGTTCACCATGAGACTACATTTTAATATTCCAGGAAGAATCTGATAAGGACCTTCAATATCTTTTTCTTTTTCTTTAGTTTTTTTCAATGTGGGCTTTGATTTTGTTTTGCTTTAATTTTTTTAACACTAGGGGTAAGGAAAGCTAGTTTCATGACTCCCCCTCCTTAATGCCAGAAAAATGCTGACCTTGTCATATTTACTGGGTGGTGCAGAATTGTTCCATCACTGCCCTGAGGGGTTGAACGATGGAGCTTGTCAAATTGAGGCCATGCCTAATGAATCATCGCAGGTGCACACCACACATATTAAAGGGGGATTGTATGAACAAAGTGCCCTCCGTAATAACCTTTCAATGTCTGCTTTAACCCTTGTTTTGATCCCGTTTCATCAAAGAATCATTTTATGCAGTGAGGTTTTACTGGAGGCTCTCAAAAGCCTATTGTAGGGGTGGAGTACTTGGTATGGAAGAAAGGTTTGTTATAATATCAGCCGTGTATGAAGACAAAACGTTTTTGTTCATCTGGGTCTCTGAAACAGCATAACCCTGGCCTCACAGGAGGCTCTGAATTGTGGGGTTATGGTTTAAAGTCAGAAAACAGAATCCATTCCTGAGGAGGGGATGGTTGCTTCCAGTTTTCCTTTTAAGATGGATTTTTAAGAACTGTAGTGATTTCTGAGTGAAATTTGCAGGTTATCTATGGTCGCTACTGCTCAGAAGAGTTTCTTTTTCATGTCAGATGTCGCCGTTTCAGTATCTGCAGCTGTAATAATCTCTGTTTGGTTCTAGAGCAGTTTATCTGTGTTCCTTTAGGATTATGAAGAGCCCCAGAAGAGAAAGGAATCCTGGGCTGCATGTATCTACGTGTGCTATAAATAGACACACAGGAGGGGAAAATGCAGCAACTCCTTCTAAAAATCAAGTACAGCCTGTCCCCTCACTGCTTCAAAGCCACAGTCATAGTCTCGGGACATCTTGGCATGTGATCTTAATCCAGTTATTCTGCAGCACCTACATCACATTGCCCTTTTGTAAGATGCATTTTTGTGTGAAGGTTTTGGGATGATTTCTCATGGCCTGAGGCTGAATTATCGGACATAATAAATCCTCTGATGGAGGAAACAATTAGTTGTGTAATATAATTATTTCACTTACAGATTTTGTTGCAGACATTCCAGCTCTCCCCTTTGATGGGGTGGAGAGGATGTTCCCCTCGAGAAAAAAAAAATGCCCTATCACTTTTTCCTATCCGAGTTCTTATCTTTTAATGTCTTTCCAGGGAAAGAGAAGATGCATCCATCTTTCTCCTCCAGCTTTCTCTCTTATAGAGCATGTGAGCTGATATAGCTACCGTATATAGCAAAGTCTCTATGTGTCAATCAGGAGGATAATCTTCAAAGGCATCTCTGAGGTTAAAGCAGTACTTTCCCTGCAGAAATGGCCTGTTACATATTTGCCTTCCTGACAAAGTACATATGTGTACTTCTAAGTGTGCCTGATGTTTTAGGAAGTGTTCCTAAGGTTGGAGTTCTGGGGGATGTTTTGCACTTACATGTATAAGTTTGAAAAATCCTCTGCACGTGTATAATTGAATGCAGAAAATGTGCCCCCCCCCCCAAGAGAGCATGCGCTAATGCAAGCGCATAGTTTTCCTGGGATCGGTTTGAAAGCAGATGTATGTGCTCTTTCTAGTTTGAAAATTCAGTAAAATCCATGGAGTGAAAGTATATGCTCACTTTTTTACCCATGAATGCAGTTAAAATATTAGCCCCTGTATATGAACTCAATACATCAAAAACAGCTTTGTAACATCTAGTGTTACAGATGTTATCTAAATCTCGGAAAACAACTTGTAGTTTAGAGCCGATTCCATCAAGCTGGTTAGCGGAGCCTTCTTGCCGTTCCTAACTGACATTATTAATTCCAGTTTGTCATCTGGCCTTTTTCCATCCGCTTGGAAATCTGCTGTTGTACGTCCTCTTCTAAAGCAGTCATCACTTGATCCTTCCGTTCTGTCCCACTGGCGCCCCGTCTCAAATCTCCCGTTCATAGCCAAACTTCTGGAGCGGTTTGCTTTTGAACAGCTGAATTCCCACATTGAGACTACTCACTCCCTTCACCCCCGCCAAGCAGGTTTCCGTCATGGGCACAGCACTGAGACTGTCCTCTTAGCACTATTGAATGAACTGCATGTTGCACATGATCGGGGTGATATTACTCTAATTGTCTCACTTGATCTTTCGGCAGCTTTTGATCTAATTGATCACCGGACTATTCTCTCTCGTCTTTCTGACTGTAGGTTGCAGGGTACAGTTTCACTCTTTTCTTTCGGCTCGTTCATTCACTGTTCACTCGAATGGTCATTCCTCTTCTTCTTTTCCGCTCACTTGTGGTGTACCACAGGGTTCTGTTCTCTCTCCTTTACTGTTTAATATTTTTCTTGCTCCTTTGCCCCTTCTAATTCAACAATTTCCTGTGTCTCCTTACATCTACGCGGATGACATCATTCTTCTCTATCACGTCTCTCCACTAATTCCGGATATATCTCCATTTAATGACTGTCTCTCGCATATCGCTTCTTGGCTCTCCCAGAACTTTCTCCATCTAAACCCTGCTAAATCCACCGCGATGTGGGTATCCTTAAGCAGCTCTTGTCCGACTATTGCGCCTCTGATTGATTCTATTCCTATCCCTTTGGTTTCTTCTTTTCGTTATCTGGGTGTTATTCTTGATTCCACTCTTTCTTTCCACTTACACATTTCTTCCCTCACTCGACGTTCTTTTCTGTCTTTACATCAGATCAGGGCTGTCTGTTCAGTTTTACCCTTCGATTCATTGGTCACTTTGGTACTGGCTCTCGTCATCAGTAGACTAGACTATTGTAATGTTTTCCTAGCAAATCTCCCTAATTATCAGCTTCAAAGACTCCAGTCCATTCAAAATACCACTGTTCGGCTTATTACTTTCACTCACCGCTATGATCATGTTACCCCTCTTCTTTTTCGATTACATTGGTTACCCCTTCGGTTTCGTTATCACTATAAATTTCTTATCTTACTTCACCGTGCCATTCACACGGGTGAACCCACTTACCTGGCTGATCTCATCTCCCTCCACACCCCATACCGCCAGCGTCGCTCCCTTCACGCCAACCGTCTAGCTCTGCCTGTTCCTTCGCGAGCGCACCTAGAACAGACCCGACACTCGGCCTTTTTCTTTTTGGGTCCTCTTCTATGGAACACTTTACCATCTACCCTCCGATTAGAATCTTCTTATCCGCACTTCAAATCATTACTCAAAACTCACCTGTTTATTCCCATCCCTAAGATATGTTGTCCATGTCATTTTGTCTGTCTTTTTTGTCTCTGTTTGAAGTATGTATTTGGTCTTCATAGTAATTTTAATAGTTTTAGCCTGTACTATCTTCTGTTTTGGTCCTCTTTCATGTTCACCTTTTATGTCCTTATTTGACTTTCTGCTTTCCTATTATTTTATGGCGTTCTTTTCCTTACTTTGCAGTGTTGACTTTTATTTTATTTTATTGTACACCGCTTAATGCTTTGGCCATAGCGGTTTATCAAGTGTTTTAATAAAGATAAAGATAAAGCTTTGCTTAGGTGAATGTTTCTGTTAGTCCTCTTTGTGGGCTCCATCTCAAGGAAACAGTCTGTGCCAGTCCTGATTTAACTCTGGATTTGAAATTCCAATTTTTGCAGGAAAAGCAAGATTACAAGTTCATAGATGCAATGAGGTAAAACTAGGAACAGCTAAGCCATTCTTTTATGGCGGTGCTTCTCAGCTGGTGTGCCTTGTGAAACTCCTTGGTAGCCCTTGATGGTGACAGCCAGGGGTGTGGCTAGACATGGGCTCCTTAGGTGCTGGCCCATCTCTGTTGGACAATGCTCTTAAGAATAGCCATCTACTTCCTACTCCAGTCCCATCTTCTCCCAAGCAGAACAGAGAGACCAGGAGAGAACAGGGTAAGCTTGGAGCACACAGAGCAAAGAGCTAGACTTTCTCTTAAGCCAACCGGTCCCTCCTGTCATTCCGGGAGAGCAGGAGTGTGACCGACTGGAGCACACACTCCAGATCAAAGTGGAGCCCCCTATTCTCTGGGCTCCAGTGCCTTTCTCTTCTATCCTAGATGTAGGAAACTCTTATTTTCAGGTTAGTGATTGCAATGTGTGATCTAGTAGCTATATGCTCCCTGGAGTAAGCTGGATGCTCGGGAACCCAGAGAAAAATCTCTGACTTGAACCTATCTCCTACACAGAATTTACATGTTCGGAATAGTTTGACTGTGTTAGCTAATCTGATTTTTCTCTGGTGCATCGTTAACTGTCTTGTAGGCAGGACATACCCACCAGCCCTGAGGCTTTATTATTGAACCCAAAAATATTTAATAGTAGCAAAACTGAAAGAATGTGCTTTTAAGTATTGTTTAAGAGTAGATTACTAAGATTTTTTATGTAGAGGATCTACTGAACTCCCCTTATTCTCCCCACCAAGCTGAATTTATTGCTTACTACTACGAGGTAGAACTGTTATGTAATACCAAATAAATTGAAACTGCAGAGAGATCACTCATACCTCCGGAACTGAAGTGTGCCCGTAGCTTTTTGTTTCGTTACAAGGCCAGAAACGTATCAGCTCCACCACCTTGTAATGCTCTCCCCTCCCATTGGTAGGACAGCAGCACTTCTTTGGGGACTATTTCTCCAAATTAGTTAGTTTTGCATATACCCTGACAGTAATGAACCTCACTCCTAAGCCCAGGGTACATGGAGGAGTCTTACCTGGGTGCCTCTTCTGCTGGCTTCAGTGTGGTGTCTGGATGCTTGGAATCCTGCCATCTCACATGACCTGCTGGCCTCCTATGTTCAGAAGTGAGAGTGAATCCGGCAGAATGAGGCACCCACAGGTAAACAATGCTGACGTTCTTCTAATGGTGCGAGAGACTGAGCAGCGATGATCATGCAAAGAGGACCAGATCAACTACTAGGCAAACCAGGTAATCACTTAGGACAGCAGCTTCTGGTGGTTGGGGGGGGGGGGAGGAGGAGGCAGCAAAGAGCAGTTACAGTAAAAGCTAAGCAATGGGTCCTGGCAGCCACACAAACTCAGTCATCAGTGCATACTTTTAACTGCAGGAAGAATGGGTGATATGTAGGCAGTCCATTCACCCTTGTAAGTGGCTTTTTTTGAAATTTCTCTGATTATACATATATTTATACAACAAACTCTTATATTTAAAATGTAATGTCCAAATGTGCATTTTTATAAGATTATTCTAGAAGGATGGCACTGAGATGATTACAATGAGTTTGATAATTAAAATCTTGGGGAGAAGGGGCTGCTAGGGGTCCAAAAGCTAATTTCAAGGGGGTGCAAGACTGAAGTTCTGCCTAGGGTGCTTAATATCCTTGTACCAGCCCTGCATGCAAAATTTGGTTTGTGTGCCCCGAGGACCGAACAAGCTCAAAAGTTGCCACAGAATGAAAAAGGATGAGAAGCACTGACTTATGGCCCTGAACTATCCTTATTTTATCATCTGTACAAAGAATATACTAATATATACATCCCTTCCCTTGCCAGTGACCTTTCTTTTCGTTCCTGTGTACTTCTGAATATTGTCCACTTACAGAGCTAATGTTTTCCACTACAAGAGAACAGCGTAAAAAGAGATTGATCTGCATGACAAAACTGACGACCATTGATTGATCTGAGCATGCCTGGATTTATGTATCTAGGCCTGGAAAATTTGGGTGTGGACCACTTCTTGCCACACACTGCTGCCAAAGATTAATAGGAATGAATGTGTGTGGGCACTTTTTCTGGGATAATTTTAAAAATCTGTCAAACTCCACAGAATGAAAGTATGAATTTATGGCCACAGTTACTGGCCCCTTAGGTCCATTTTATGGAAGGGGAACTACATAAGACTAACACTCATTAATGCTCACTAATATGGCAGCACATGTTAGTAACTCTAGCCCTTGCTTGTCACCCTCTAATTTTACCTTTATTTTGAACAATGTTCGAAGTAGAAACTAACAATATGTTGCTTATCTGTTCTATAAGGACAGATGTGGCTTTGTCCAGTGTGTCTCAGAAATATTGTTAAAGATTCTTTATTGTCTCCGACATGGCTGTGTTTTGCCATGATCTACCTGCATCAGGGGCAACTTCAACAACACACATGTGACTAGCCAGGGGTTAGGGATGGGTTCTCCAAAGAAAGTCATTCTGGATCGAACCTCTGAATGCATAGACTGCTCTTTGTGTAGATGAAATGCAGCAATGCTGATGACAGTTATGCCAATACCAAGTGTGACATAACGATAAAAATGAATACAATTTAACAATTGCAAATATCCAAATGTAAAAAATATGAAAAGCCCAAACAAATCATATTGAGGAAGTATAGGAGCCCCAATCCACTCATTTACCAACCCCGACATGCGAGTGGCAGTTAGTGTGCAAATCAGTGTGCAGTAACTGTCATTGCTCAGCAGTAACAGTACAAGCACAAGCACACAGTTACCACACACCAAAACCCATGCTAACAGCTCAGCGCACTTTAGTAAAAGGGCCCCCTATGATTTTCAAAGATGAACATAAACTATAGCATTTCGTAATTGATATAAGTACTTATGTACTGCCAAAACTCTACCCACATGCAGTCTACCAGCAAAGTATGAACCAACATGCCAAAGTATGCGTTTTATGCCTGTCAGAACTTTATAAGAACGTACTCTCAGGAATGATTTTATAAAACTACCTCCAATATGTCTGGATACTCTGCTATATGCAACCTTTTTTTACATATTCATTAATGAACTGTTCTTATGCAAAAACATGCAGAGAAGCTCATTATTTGTAAATTTCATGAAAACTTGTACACTAAAACATGTTTGCTTGCTGGTTTTGCTAGCAGTCCTCCACGAAGGTTTGCGACTAGGCTTATTTGTATGTAAGTGCAAGTAGAAAACTTAAGAACATAACATCACGATTTTTTCTTGAAATTGGTCACACTTTAGTACATCTACCTCAATATTTCTTATCAATTGATAGTCAGTCTTAGCTGAATAATGTTTGAAAATACTTTAGTGTAACTAAAACTAAAACCTTCTAACAAAAAAAAATTAAATAAAATAATGAAACACTTAAGTATCATCTGACACCTGGCACTTTCAGCAAATCAAACTTCCTGCCTCAAGGGTACATGCCTCCACCACTAGTCATCTATGGGGTATGTTTACTAAACCGCGCACACGTGCGTGGCGTACAGTAGCGCATGGCAATGATGTACTTAAGTGCTCTTAAGTGTCCCGCACGCGTGCGCGTCACATTAACGGGTCCGCACACGTGTGCGGTGCGCTGATGTGCGATAGAGGCGGGGAAAGGCGTACGGAGGGCGGAGGAAGGCCCCCGAGGGGCGGAGAGATGGGGTAAATGGGTGGAAAGTGGGAGGGGAGAGGCTCCCCGCACAGGAGCGGGGCTGAAAATAGATCCAAAAATACCGCGAGTGAAAACCTCGCGTTAGAGACGATTTAAAGGGAAGAGAAACCATTTCCGTCAGCAATGTACAGCAAAACCGGGGAAACCTAAAAAACGTGAGCAGTGTGATACATGTGCACAGAACAAACTCGCAAATAAAAATAAAAAATGAGCACAACGAAAATGTTAAAAATTAAAATTCAGCTGGGCAATAGTGATAGCAATGGGCAACAATAAAAAACACCCCCAGGAAAGCTCCAAAAAAAAGAAATGATTTTTGGAAGGGTCTACGCTCCGTAGACCCTTTCAAAAATCATTTCATTTTATTGGAGCTTTCCTGGGAGTGTTTTTTATTGTTGCCCATTGCTATCACTGTTGCCCAGCTTGGTTATGGGCGTTTGCCCCTTTTTTCAAGGTTTTTTATGAGGTTTATTTGCCCGTTTGTCTCCATACAAGGTAAATGAGCCCACAGTAAAATTGTGCAGAGCAGGGTTTCTGACTCGTCCGGCCAGGTTTCCTATCTCCAGGGACTGCACTGTCTCTGTGGCCACAGTGTGGTGCAGCAGACACAGCCAGTGCCTGTAGGACCAAAGGGTCACAGGTTCAAATCCCAGCTGGGGCTCCTGCCAACCCAGTCCCCATAGTCTTACCCACCACTAAACAGTGATAGTAAAGACACTCCTTTATTGCAGAGAACATAAGCATGGTTCAAGCAACCATATTTTACCCTACACCGCACACAAACCATAACAATGGGCATTACCTACAGCCGAGTACCCCACATTCAGTTCTGGAGTGCCACAACTCAATCAGGTCATATGCTTTTTCCCAGATAAGGACATGTCTGCATGTTGGCGGAAGGGTACAGGTGGTGGAGGGGGCAGTGGCTGCAAGCCACAGCAGACAGTGGCCTAGGCCTGTGCATGCTGGCACCGTCCACCGCAACAGACAGGCTCTGTTGGATGTACAGTCATGGACTCCCCAGGGACTGCAGCATATCTGTGGCAACACAGTGGTGCAGTGCACACAGACAGTGTGTGCAAGAACAAAAGGTCACAGGTTCAAAGGCCAGCTGGGGCTACTGCAAATCTTGTCCACATATTTTTCCCACAACTAAACTGTGATAGTAAGGACAAACGTTTAATGCTGAGAACATATGCATGGTTAATACACCTATATTTTACCACACCAAACACAGACACCATACACAGGCGCATTACCTAGAGCAGAGTCTCCCAAATGCAGTCCTGGTGGGCCCCACACCATTCAGGTTCCATGCTGCCTCTACTAAAGATGCCTGTGCTGCATATCTATGCACCACCCCCATGGTATGCAGATGTAGCTCATGCATATTTATGAGGGACAGCATGAAAACCCGAACAGTGTTTGGCACACCAGGACTGGAGTTGGGAACCTCTGCTGTAAAGCAGCAGCCAACAGGGGCAGACACACCCACACCCACAGGCCCCATTGGCTAATGCCTCCTGGAGAGGCAGGACATTGGGCCCTGCGTGCATCTCCCAATACTACCACATGCATACCCTAGCAATGCCACCCTACACCTGGGTATACGGTACACAGCTATCAGACGTTTCCTATGATAACTGGCAGATAGCAAGTCCTACGTTAAGCACATTTTGCTCATTGAGCTCCATCATAACAATCATTCTGATGTCTGCGGTGTGTGCTGCAGGTATGGTCTCCAACAGTGTTAACCCCCCTGGGGAGTGACTCCCAACAGTATTGCGTACCATATCCATGCCTGTACTGTGCCCAGGACTGGTGTGGTGGGTATGGCTGCTGAACCCCTCTATAGTGGCACAATGCTGGCATAGGTGTGGGGGTGGCAGTGTGTGGTGGCTGCAAACACCTTCCACAGCCCACACTGCCAGCACTGTTGCCAGTATTGTGCTGCCAATGTGCATAATGAGGAGCAAGGTACCATGGGTATAGGCCGGACAGGGTGGCCTGGCCAGGGTGCATCTGCACAGGGCATAGGGTACTGACTGGGACATTTTACTGCCCGGCCACCACCTACACAGACAGGGTGACCTCAGTATATCCCGCTGAGAGCTCACTCTCACCCTGACTGTGCAGTGACCACAGCATGGCTTGGTACCCCCATAGTGCTATATAGGTTTTTTCCTAATGTGATAGATATGGGTTTCCTTTTGGGGCCCAGTCACTGATTTATCTGCTTGCTGTGTATGCTGACATCCCAGTTCTGGGTGCATGCATCTCCATTTGGAACATGCACTATGGCCTAACTAGCAGGCTGTTTGCAGCTGGTGTGTGTGTCTTGATGGAGTGGCTTGCAGGATGCAGCGGCTGATGCCTTGCTGCAGGAGAATATCAGATAGTGTTGGGGGTGTAGATTACCATATCCAGGCCTAATGTCTGTCTGCCATTGTGTTATGGATATGTATAGTGCTGCATTGATGGCCCTGGGGGGTGTATGTCCCTCAGCAGGACTGGGGTTAATGGTCCCCTCTACTGCCACCTTTGCAGGGAGGTAAAGGGTGGATCTATTGATAGGAGCCCCTGTTTTCCACCCTTGGCCCGGGGGGGGGGGTGGTGGTGGTGGTGCATGCCCCACCTGGGGGTCCATGGGGGGCTGCACTTGACTGAAGCAGACAGAGGTATCCAAGGTGTTTGTGCAGAAACTATGTATCTGAAACTTTATTTCTACTTTGGACCTCTGGCATGGTCTTTTTCAGCCATGGCAGGTGTTGTGGACCTGGTCCTTGCCGCCTCATCGCACACTCAGGGTGAGCGCAGTACCCGCACAATGTGACGGTGTGTAGCTACTCTGTGCTAGTAAAACACACGGTCAGTACCAGGCCGAGGTGCTGTTGGGGTGCACCCGGTCACTCCCCCCTACCAGGCCGAGGTGCTGTGGGGGTGCATTCCCCATCTTGTGTTCATCTGTGGACAGCTGATTTGCATGTGCAGTGCATCATGGGTATGGGTGGGCTAACCCTGTCCTGGTGGCTGCAGCAGACTGTCTGTGTGGTGACGTGCAGGCTCTCTACAGCCAGCCAGGGGCTTGCTAGTAGCTATGGAGCTGTAGCCCAATGGTTGTGTCACTGTTTGTGATGCTAGAGGTCATGGGTTCAAACCCCCAGTGGGGTTATTTAATGGGGTTGGCTATAGCATCATTTTTTTTATGTACATTTTTGATGCCAGCAAAAACACCCTCAGCGTACTGTACCCATACGGTGCCTCTGAGGGCGCTTTATAGGGCGCCTATAGGGCACCTTCTGGCTCCCGTCCATATAAGGTGCACTATACATTATCCTGTGACGCAAATTATAGGGTGCCCTATAGGGGACATGTTAGGGTGCCGTGGCGGACAGTGCACTTTACTATGTGCCTTATAGGACGCCTTATGTTGACACGCTTTGAGAGTGCGTTTGCTATTATTGATAATTAAAATATAAATAAGATGCCTCCTAAAGCAATCTTCCCCATAATATGCATTGCCCCAGCCAGCCTTGTTTATTGGGCATTGTACCCCTGATCCCTGCACCATTGGTGTGTGCCTTAATCATTGTGCTGTGGCTCTGCTCTGCTGTTTGCTCATCAGTGCGCTGCCTTATGCCGCCCCATATTGAGATGCCTCCTAGAAAATTAGCATGCCGCCCATCATTCATATGCCTCCAAACACATTAGTGTGCTGCCTTATGCTGCCCATTATTTCACTGCCTCATAAATTAATGCCTCAGCCAACTGTTTTTATTGGGCTCTGTGGGGGATTGAACCCCTGCTTCTTGCACCATTGGTATGTGCCTTAACCATTGTGCTGTGACTCTGCTCATTTGCTTGCCCATCAGCGTGACACATATGCCTCTCGCGCAGCTGTCTGATGCACTAAGGTGTGGGGCGCACAAGGGCGCCGCGCACCTTAGCGCATATGCAAATTCCGGCGTTTCTTCTTTAGCGGGGAACGCCCACTCCTTATATGGCACCCACACACTACCGGGGCCCGCACATTAGCGGGGTTTTAGTAAACATACCCCTATGTCTCACATTACAAAGAAGGGGAAAATGCTAAAGATAGTTTTAGACCAGAGGACATACAAGTCAAATACATTCATCAAAGCACCACAAAATACTTTAGAAAAGAAACGTAACCGAACCAAAAGGCCTAGCAGGGGCAGCCAAAGGGTGGTGCGGGGCCATGTGCTGAGACTCATTGAGGGGCCTCATTTGCATACATTTAATTTATTTATTTTAAAATGTCTATGTTGCCCATCGAAAATTGTAGGCAGCTTTCAAGGAGCCCTTCACAAGCTTCTTTTTCCTCCTGGAATTGACTTAGGGGCATATTTATGAAATATTAATGCGTGTTAAGTGCCACTGTGCCAATAGAAATAAATGGGTGCTCCTGCACTAAACGCACATTAACATTTGTGAATGTGCATTAACGTCTAGTAAACACACCTCTTAATGAGTGTCTGAATACCATTCTCATGGGCAGTGAGGATAAGGAAAGATACCAGATTTCTACATTACTATACTCCAGTGCCAACCGCCAGGCACATTAGGAAGTACTATAAACCCTTCCTGTTTAGAACCCATAGAAAACCCACCGTATCATTACAGTACTATCAGGACTCACAAAACACCAAACCCTACCTATCAAAAGGCAACACTGTAAATATTAAACCAATATATCTCAGAGAATACCAATACATCTCCTACTGGGGAAAGAGAACAAGTGACACTGTCACATAGAAACTACATGAACAGAATACCTCAGCTGGGTTAAAATGCAGAACACAGACCGTCACCAAACAAAGAACAAGGGATCACAATTTAGAAACTGGAAGACAATAATTAAACTGGGAACCCCAAAAGCTAATCTTGGGATGTACAACAACACTGGAGAAATAAAACTATAAATTAATTTCCTCTTGTACTAAACAAAACACAGATGTTAACGATGCACATTTCCCAGAAATGACATATTCCAGTTCATAAATTCAAAATAAAATAGTTTTTTTCTACTTTTTGTTGTTTGGGCATTTGATTTTTCAGTGGCAATTGCTCCAGTCACATTTTCTGGTTTCTTTGGGGTCTGTTTACTAAGCAGTGCTAGCAGCTTCGTTGTGAAATTGGAGCCGCAGCCCTGTTTTATTCAATGGGGCCGTGGCTCTGCTATCACACGGAAGCCACTAGCGCCGCTTAGTAAACAGACCCTTTTGTGTCTTCTGCTAACTCTCCATTGTCTGCTGTCCATTTGTCCTTTTTTCTAGTTTTCTTTCCCATTCTCTCTCTACATCTCCTTTAACACACTGAACTTTCCCCTTTTGTTCTTTCCTCTATTTCTTTATTCCTTTTTCATCCACTCAAATTTCACCCTTCCATCCTCAATCCTCACTTATTTTCCAAATACCTGGCCAAATGTAGATTTTTCTTCCAACCCACACAAAATATATTATCCCCTCTCCATCCTCATTCCCCCAGCCCCATCCCCTTCTAGTCCTCCCCCAATATCAGCTCCCTTCTAGTTCCAGCCCTACCCAGCATCCACTCCCTTCAAGTCCCATTCTCCCATCCCCCACCTCAGCCATTTCCAATCTTAGCCCCCCATCAGCCATTTCCAGTCCTATCCTAGTCCCCATCAGTTAATTTACAGTCCAAGCTTCTCTATCAGTCCATCTCCAATCCTAGCCCCCCATCAGCCCATCTCCAATCCTAGCCCCCATCAGCCCATTTCCATTCCTAGCCCCCCCATCAGCCCATTTCCAGTGTAAGCCCCCCCAGTCAATCCATTTCCAGTCCTAACCTCCCCATCAGCCCATTTCCAGTCCAAGCCCCCCATCAGCCATTTCCAGTCCAAGCCCCCCATCGCACCATTTCCATTCCCATCCTAGCTCCTCCATCAACCCATTTCCAATCCTAGCCGTCCCATCCAAAGAGCCCCACGCCTGTCTGACTGGCTTCAGAGGCAACTGGGGAGGCCCAAAGTCCAGGCTGACCTCTACAGAGCTGCTGGAGTGAAGAGCAGCATTTTTCTTCACTCCGGCGGCTGTGTTTTCATGCAGCCCGCCCACATGCTGAGGGCTGGGAAACAGGAAATGCCCTTTAACCTCTGGTATGCCAGCAGGCTGCATGAGAACATAGCTGTCGGAATGAAGGAAAACACCTCTCTTCTCTCCAGAGGCTGTGCAGAGGTGGGCTAGGGCCTTGGGCCTCCCGGTCTCCCTCTGAAGATGGTCCTGCAAATGGTCGGGAGCGAATAGCATGTATGGCATGAAGTTGGCACGGGGACCCCTGAAGCACTGGGCCCTGTGCGAACAATATTCTTGCACATGTGTCTGGCCGGCCCTGAGGCCTAGTCACATTTTCTGTACCCAACTGCTAGGACCATGTTAATTTTCTATGATCATAAGTTAGCACCACTCTGTTAATCCACTCATTGCTAGCATTCAATGTAAATGCATAGTCACTAAAGTACCTGCTTTGACACTACCCTATTTGAGAGTTCAAAGTAATATATAAAAGTTGTGAATGTTATTTGCAAACTGCTTTGACTTTAAGATAAAGTGGTATTGAAAAATAGACAAAAAAAAATACAGCATAGAATTCTCAAAAATATATTGTTGTTAAGTGCCGTTGAATCAATGTCGACCCATGGTGACTCTGAATAGTTGTCCTAAACTGTTTTCGATCTTCAGTCAGGTGGCTAACTGTTGATAGAGTGGCATCCTTAGCTGCTGTTATTGTTTCAGTACCTTGCTTGCTAGTCTTCCTTTTTTGCATTGACTTTCATCCTTGACAACCACGATGTCTTTCTCTAATGATCTTTCTCTTTGCATGATGGTGTCCAAAATATAAAAATCAAAGTTTTGTCAAAGATATCGCAACATGTAAATAGTTACCCTGTATGGTCCAAGTTCTAACTCCTGTTATAATGTAAACTCAAACAGTCTTGACTGCACTGAGCTCTCGTTGTTGAATGTAAACAGCACTGATAACAAATAGCGCGGTATATAAGAATTGTTAAATAAATAAAATAAATAAATAAATAAAATTTGAGCTTCTAAAGAAAGTTTAGCTTTGATCTCCTCGAGTACCGACGGATTTGTTCTTCAGGCAGTATATAGTATTTATTCTTCAGATATTACGTAATTTTTTAGAGTCTGGTTAGGAGTGAAGGGTTCAAAGGGCCTCTAGGCCACTAGGTTAATTTTTTTTAAAATTGGGTGGGGGGATGGGGGCTGCTAGGCCTCCAGGGAGTCACTTTCTTTCAGGGAACTGGCCCCTGGCTGTATTTTGAAGGCATTAGAGGCTTTTCCTGATGTCACAATCACCCCCAATGCCATCAAAATACTGTTGGGTGGGGGGATTGGGACTGCTAGGCCACCAGAGATTTGCTTCAGTATTTTGATGGCATCGGGGGCTTTGTCCAATGCCTGGAACATCTGTGGGGAAGATGATCCAGGCATCGGAGAAAACACCCGATGTTATCAAAATACAGTTGGGGCATGCGCTAGAGGTTTAAGCCACCTCAGACCCAGGCATAGAGATATTGGCGCTAAAGCTGGTAGCAAAATCCCCTACACCTGTCTCTGCATCAGGCGCAGCCATCATTTGCATACCAGATTATTATGTGCAGCTCATTTGCCTGCAATTTAAATCATTTAACTGCTCGTGGTGTTAATTGGGTACTAGTTTTTCCATTGCTGTTAACGCACGCATCTGTCTCTTTTCTGCATTTGGCGTTAGCTTAAACGTGCTTAAAGTGTGGCTAACCGTGGCGTTATCTGTGCTTAAAGGCTGAGCTAGTTTTCTGCATCAGTATGAGGAAATCATCTCTGCTGATTTTAAACTACTCTATTTTTCCTTGCTCTATTTGAACTACTGCTTCTAATTAATGTAAAGATTGTGCGTGAGAACTATCAGGTGTTATGATATACCCAGGGCTGGTGCTACCATTAGGTGAACTAGGCAGTCATCTAGAGTGCTGGCGCTTCTGGGACACCCATTGCCACTGCTGTCATCCCTCTCCAGGATGAACAGTGGTGGCAATGGCTAGAAACAGCCCCACGGCACTTACTTTTAAGGTTTGGTGCTTCTTAATGTGGCTCAGAGTTTTTAATGATTTACACAATTAAAGGCCCTGTAGTGAATGAAACACGTAGATATCTTTTTGGTATTCTTTTGACTTTTCAAGGCTCCATTTCACATCCATGATGATGCCTCTTGTTCCTTGCCCTTTTCTGAACCCTGCTTGCATTTCAGGCAGTTTCCATTCCAGTTATGGTTGTAGTCTCGACTGAATGATATTGAGTAGAATATTGTTGACACGTGGCACGGGAAGATCAGGTAGCTGCAGCAAGGCTGGAGAGCGAAGGAGTATGATCCTCCCTCACTCCACTGATCCACCTACTGGCACCCTCCAGCTTGTTTAAAAGACAAGCACTGCAAGGTGTGGGAAGATCCAGTGGCTGCAGCAAGGCCGGAAAGCAAGGGAGTGAGCTCCTCCCCCTCTCCATTGATCCACCTACTGGCACCCTTCAGCCCATTTAAAAGACAAACATTGCAAGGCACAGGAAGATCCAAGGCCAGAGAGCGAGGGAGTGAACTCTTCCTTCACTCCACAATCCACCTACCGACACCCTCCAGCTCATTTAAAAGACAAGTGCCTCAAGGCACGCTGGTGCCAAAGGGACCACTCCTAAGGGTCTCTCCAGAGGGCCCTTAGGCATGGCCCTTAGAGTGGCCCACAGAAAGCTGCAAATGTAACTGCACAACAATCGCTTTTTACTGCCCAACTCTCCATACTCTCTCAGTCTCCAGTACCCCAGAGAACTCCTGACCACGCTTGCCATAGACATTTGTAAATACCCTTCAGATTCACAATCCATGATCTCACTCACAGTTGGCTACCCTGCCCATCTGCATTGACTTTGGCCCAGATCTCCGCACCATAGACTGAAAACTGTAGACCTTCCAGCTCTTACACCTAGTTCTCATTCATATCATTCAAACCTGCTCCAACCACCTCGCCCAAACAATTGGCATTAAGGATCCCCCTCACCTCAGGCAACCCAACACACCCTGCAAGAATCTCACCCATCATACTCTATATCTCCCCTCACATCATAATCCTGCTTCTGGCCTGCTGTGCAGTCATCCAAACATCAGCTCTCACCACCTCCTCCAGCATTCCCATCATACATCACTCATACACCACATACTCCAATCTATCATGCTCAAGCCTCAAAACTGGAACAGCTATAACCTCATCAAGATTCAACCATCACACTGACCAAGCTCTTCTCCACCCAACTCTCCCACCATCCAACTGCTCAAGTGTGTCCTCATCAACACAAGATCCATCCATCAACAACAAGATACTCATCCTAATCGACTAATCAAGAAAATCACATTGACATACTTTGTATTACAGAATCATGGCTCGAAGATTCTGACAATGTCCTCTTAATCCAACTCACCATACCTTCCTTCCATCTCTTCAACCACCTCAGGATACATAAGAGAAGGAGGGGTACTTATACTAGCTAGGGAGGACCGCCAATTCAAAACTACCAACTCCAGTTCCACCAATGACTTGGACATCATTACCATATCCAACTCCCAACTATCAGTCTGCTTAGCATACAGACCACAAATACCAGACTCCAGTGACCTATTCCAACGTATTGATGAGGCATGCTCCAAATTCCACAAGAATAAATGGGAGACCTTAGCCTACCAACCTTATCCAACAAACATACCACTCCTTTCCTCCAAGCAATGGAAGCACTCCAGCTCAACCAGATCATCTCAGAAGCAACGCACATCAGAGGAGACATCCTAAACCTCATTTTCACACCAGCCAGCTGGCTGCACTAAAAACATTCCTGTATGACCCAAATTACCTCAGTTCCATGATCCGACCATAACCTACTCACCTTCTTCCTCCCAAACACCCCAGAGCATCCATCCGCAAGCCTCCCCCACCTCACACACAAAGGCTTCAGACATTCGACAAAAGCTCATTCATCAGCAATTTTCTACCCCTGACACAAGAAGACCCAATCAATCTTGGCTCACTAATATCCGAATGGAACACACACATATCATCCTATGCTACTAAGTCTAATGGCCCATCCAGGTTAAAAAGAATGCAACATGTACCCTGGTTCACACCTGAACTCAAAACACTAGAAAACAAACTCAAACAGCTAGAGCGCAGATGGAGATGCCACAAGAACCCATCCAACTACTCAGCATACATAAGTGCCCAGGCCAACTAATGATCACTCACTCTTCTAAAGAAAAAGGAATATTATACCAACCTATTCAGCTCCTCTCTCAACTACCCCAGAGAGCTATTTGACATAGCTTTAAACCTCTTCAAGAGCCCAGCAGTGACAAAGTCTATTACCACTCTCTCTCCAAATGATATGGCACAATTCTTACAATCCAAACAAGCACACTCCACAGCACCAGCCCAGCCCCCCCCCCCCCTCCCCAGTGACTCTGCCAAAACCCCAAACATAAAAACCTGGTCAACATTCAGCCCTCTTTCTACCCAGCAAATGGAAAATATTATATCAAGCCTCAACAGCATCACCTCCTCGCTCGATCCTTGCTAAATTCTCTTGGATCTAAATGGTCAAGCAAGAGTTTACCCCAATCATTCTTCACATTGCCAATCTTCACATCACTGGGCTACATCCCAACTTCCCTCAAGCAAGCATCCATCGGGCATTTGCTAAAAAGTCAATCAGCTGACCCATCAGCACCATCTTCTTACAGACCATCCTTTCCCTTGCCAAAATCATTGAAAAGGCAGTATAACATCAGACACAAGATATTATGGGCTCTTAAACCTCCCTCGATAAATGCCAGTATGGCTTCAAGCCTCTTCATAGCATTGTGACTCTTCTGACCTCCCTCGTAGATACACTTATCAAAGGCACAGAAAAAAACACACAAGGTTCCATCCTTATTTTTCTCGACATCTCCATAGCCTTTAATTCGGTCATCCATGCCCACCTCATCTCACGTTTCTATGCAATTGACCTTAGAGATACTAAACTATAGTGGTTTCAATCCTACCTATCCGACCATTCACAGCAAGTCAAAATTGAATCAGAAACCTTCAACCCATTCAAGCTATTTTGAGGTTTACCTGAGGGCTCCTCACTATCCTCCTTGCTTTTTAACATTTTCATCCAACCCTTATGCAGAATAATCCAGAGTCATAAGATCCTCTATCATCTATATGCTGACAACATTTTAATTTACACACTATTCTCCACCAGCAGCCCCGACTACTCCATAATAAACCAATGCCTTGAAGCAGTCATCCAATGGCTCAACCACCATAATATGCATATCAACCCCAATAAAACAGAGGTACTTCATATAACCAAGCACCCCAACTTCTCTCCACCATCCACAGTCAACTTGGCCTGCTTAATGTTGCAAGTAAAAGACCAATTAAAATACCTTGGCATAATACTGGACCAAAGCCTGAGCTTCTAACCTCACATTAAGCAAGTCACCAAAGCTGCATACTTCCGAATGAAGACAGTACGAAACCTTTGACCCTACTGGACCACAACGACTTCAGAAACATCTGTCAAGCCCTCATCCTCCCCATACTTGATTATGCAAATATAATATACCCTGGGATCCCCAAATCCACCCTACTCCTACAACTCACACAGAATACAGCAGCCAGAATAATTACAGGCACCAGTCAGTGTACACACATCACCTCTATACTGAAGCAACTGCACTGGCTCCCCATCCACACCAGGGTTAAATACCAGGTTTCGCTGACCATCTTTAAGATCCACCACCTATCAGTGGACATTCTTCGTCCTCTCCTTCTCCAGCCTCCCATTGAGAGAGCAAGGAGAAAGGCCAACCACAATCTCCTCTCAGTTCCAGCCTCAGTCACCAGCAAGAATACCTCTACCTCCCTTAGTCCAGATATATGATCACTTACTGATGTTGGCGAGTTTCACCGCAAGCTAAAAACCTTCCTCTTCCTCGAACATTTTGGATTCATCACCTAACCACCCCCATTTCCAATATCTTCCAAGCTCTCACAACATTTTACACTGTTTCTCCAGCAGCTCACCCATTGATCAAAGCCATATTTTACATAGAAACATAGAAACATGATGACAGAAAAAGACCACAAGGCCCATCTAGTCTGTCCTTCCACAACAACAACTACAACAGTCCACTTTTTACCTTTAGAGATCCTCTGTGTTGGTCCCATGCTTTTTTGAATTCAGTTACTGTCCTCATCTCTACCACCTCCACTGGGAGACTATTCCACGGATCCACTACTCTTTCCGTAAAGAAATATTTCCGCATATCACTCCTGAATCTATCTCCCTTCACCCTCATCCCATGTCCCCTCGTCGCAGAACTTGCTTTCAATTGAAAGAGGCTCTCTCCCTGAACATTTATGCCACGGAGGTATTTAAACATCTCAATCATATCACCTCTATCCCGCCTTTCCTCTAAGGTGTACATATTAAGATCCTTAAGTCTGTCCTCATATGCTTTATAATGAACACCACTAATCATCTTAGTAGCAACCCTCTGCACCGACTCCATCCTGTTCACATCCTTTTGAAGGTGCGGTCTCCAGAATTGCACACCATACTCCAAATGAAGTCGCACCAAAGACTTATACAGAGGCATTATCACCTCCTTTTTTCTGACAGCCATTCCTCTCCGTATGCACCCAAGCATCCTTCTAGTTTTTGCCGTCGCCTTTTCTACCTGTTTAGCTACTTTAAGATCATTGGACACAACTATGCCTAGGTCCCGCTCTTCTTTAGTGGACAAAAGTACTTCACCTCCTATACTGTATTGCTCCCTTGGATTGCTGCAGCCCAAATGCATGACCTTACATTTTTTAACATTAAATCCCAGTTGCCAAATTCTAGACCATTCTTCAAGCTTAGCTAGATCCCTCCTCATGTTATCTACACCTTCCTGGGTGTCTACTCTATTGCAGATTTTGGTATCATCCGCAAAGAGGCAAACCTTACCCGACAGCCCTTCTGCTATATCACTAACAAAGATGTTAAAAAGAATCGGACCAAGGACAGATCCCTGGGGCACACCACTGGTAACATCCTTCTCCTCAGAGTGAGCTCCATTTACTTGTACTCTTTGTCACCTCCCACCCAACCAATTTCTAACCCAAGCAGTAACTTTAGGGTCTATCCCTAGGGTGCTCAGTTTGTTTATAAGTCACCTGTGAGGAACAGTGTCAAAGGCTTTACTGAAATCTAAATACACCACATCTAGAACTCTCCCTCGGTCCAACTCCCTGGTCACCCAGTCAAAGAAATCAATCAGATTTGTCTGACAAGACCTGCCTCTGGTGAATCCATGCTGCCTCGGATCCTGTAATCCGCTGGACTCCAGAAACCTCACTATTTTCTCTTTCAGCAGCGTTTCCAATAATTTACTCACCACCGAAGTTAAACTAACCGGCCTGTAGTTTTCGACCACATCCTTACTTCCGCTTTTATCATGTTCATCAGCTAACAGTTTAACATGCATTAACAAAACAACATTGTGGTCATCCATGCATTAAGCAACTAATGCAGGTAAGAGCATGTTTACTAAGGTCCATGCTAGTAACACACGGGTGGGCTATGTTCCCAGCATGGAGGGCCCATGTTAACTTCAGGGGGCATGTGTGTTCATCCCCTGTAGTTAGCATGGGCCCAAGATACTGCATCATGGAAGCATGTGAGCACACTTAATGCCACTCATTGAGGTACGTTAAGTGCACCCACACTAAGGACAGCAAACATGGTTTCTGCAAACTATTAACACCCATGCCAGCCACGCCTTGCCATAAATTCCACTATGGCTCGACATGTCCACACCCCATTGTGTGTAACCAGGATATTGCAGGATGTTTTTGTACTGAAGCTCAAGTTATTTTTTAGTGCAGTGCCCAAACCACACGGTAAACCCCACACTACCAGGTTGGGCACTTTAGTAAGAATGCCCCTTAGTAAATAGAGGCCAAAATGTACATACTAGTATTTTCGTTAGTGAATGTAACAAAATCACGCTAAATTACAAAAAATATATGAAGACAGAGGCAGAGAAAGAGGGAGGGAGAGAGAGGGCCATTTGACCTCTGTTTCCTCTTCACATCTAAATAAATTTGGTAAAAAAAGACCCTCACCAGAAACAGTCTCTAAATGGTTCCAAATATATTTATTTACCTCACAGATTTCTATCTTGCTTCATTCAAAGCAGAATGCTCAAAGTCAGATATAAATTGTCAATATTAAAATGTGAATATACAAATAAAACCAGCTATATTAAATAAATAACATGGAACAAAACTCAAACATGACATACAACAGTGGGTCCCAAACCCAGCCAGTCGAGCTTTCAGGATATCCACAATAAATGTGCATGAGAGAAATCTGCATGCAATGGAGACAGTGCATACAAAGTTATCCCGTGAATATTCATTTTGAATATCCTGAAAACTTGACTGGTTGGGCCCTCTTCAGGACAGGTTTGGGAACTGTTAACAGAACATTACACCTAACTATGGGGTATGTTTACTAAACCGCACACACGTGCGTGGCGCACAAGAGCGGACGCTAATAACGCACTTAAGTGCTCTTAAGCGCCGTGCACGTGTGCGCGTCACATTAACGGGCCGGCGCACGTGTGCGGGGCGCTGATGTGCGATAGAGGCGGGGAAACGCTTACGGAGGGCGGAGGAAGGCTCCCGAGGGGCAGGGGGACGGAGTCAATGGGTGGAGAGTGGGAGGGGAGAGGCTCCCCGCACAGGAGCGGGGCTGAATTCGGCATTAAAAATACCGCGAGTGAAACCCTCGCGTTAGAGCCGATTTAAAGGGAAGAGAAACCATTTCCGTCAGCAATGTACAGCAAAACCGGGGAAACCTGCAAAACGTGAGCAGTGTGATACATGTTGCCAGAACAAAACAGCAAATAAAATTTGAAAATGACCCCAACAAATTTCAAATAAATTATAATCCAGCTGGGCAACAGTGATATTAATGGGCAACCATAAAAAACACTTCCAGGAAAGCTCCAAAAAAAAGAAATGATTTTTGGAAGGGTTCACGCTCCGTAGACTCGTTCAAAAATCACTGCATTTTAATGGAGCTTTCCTGGGAATGTTTTTCATGTTGCCCATTGATATCACTGTTGCCCAGCTTGGTTTTGGTTTCTTCCCCTTCTTTTGGAGGTCATTTTTGAGGTTTAATTGCACCCTGTCCCCATACAAGGTAAACGAGCCCACAGTAAAATTGTGCAGAGCAGGGTGTCTGACTCGTGCGGCCAGGTTTCCTATCTCCAGAGACTGCACTGTCTCTGTGGCCACAGTGTGGTGCAGCAGACACAGCCAGTGCCTGTAAGACCAGAGGGTCACAGGTTCAAATCCCAGCTGGGGCTTCTGCCAACCCAGTCCCCATAGTTTTACCCACCACTAAACAGTGATAGTACAGACACCCCTGTATGGCAGAGAACATAAGCATGGTTCCAACACCTATATTTTACCCTACACCACACACAAACCATAACAATGGGCATTACCAACAGCCGAGTCCCCCAAATTCAGTCCTGGAGTGCCACAACTCAATCAGGTCATATTTTTTTTCCAGATAGGGACATGTCTGCATGTTGGCAGAAGGGTACAGGTGGTAGAGGGGGCAGTGGCTGCAAACCACAGCAGACAGTGGCCTAGGCCTGTGCAGGCTGGCACCGTCCACCGTAACAGACAGGCTCTGTCGGATGTACAGTCATGGACTCCCCAGGGAACACAGCATATCTGTGGCAACACAGTGGTGCAGTGCACACAGACAGCTTGTGCAAAAACAGAAGGTCACAGGTTCAAAGCCCAGCTGGGGCTACTGCCAATCCAGTCCACATATTTTTCCTACAACTAAACCATGATAGTAAGGAGAAACCTTTATTGCTGAGAACATACGCATGGTTCACATGCCTATATTTTACCACACCAAACACAGACACCATAAACAGCCGCATTACCCAGAGCAGAGTCTCCCAAATGCAGTCCTGGAGGGCCCCACACCCTTCAGGATCCATGCTGCCTCTACTAAAGATGCATGTGCTGCATATCTATGCACCACCCCCATGGTATGCTGATGTAGCTCATGCATATTTCTGAGGGACAGCATGAAAACCCGAACAGTGGTTGGAACACCAGGACTGGAGTTGGGACACTCTGCCATAAAGCAGCAGCCAACAGGGCCAGACACACCTCCCCCCCCCCCCATTGGCCAATGCCTCCTAGAGAGGCATGACATTGGGCCCTGCCTGTATCCCCCAATACTAGCAGTTGCATACCTTAGCACTGCCACCCTACACCTGGGATATATGGTACACAGCTATCAAACGTTGCCCATGATAACTGGCAGATATCAATTCCTACGTTAAGCACATGTTGCTCATTGATCTCCACCATAACAATCATTGTGATGTCTGCGGTGTGCGCTGCAGGTCTGGTCTCTGACAGTGTTTACCACCCTGGGGAGTGACCCCCAACAGTAGTGCGTACCATATCCATGCCTGTACTGTGCCCAGGACTGGTGTGGTGGGTATGGCTGCTGGACTCCTCTATAGTAGCACAATGCTGGCATAGGTGTGGGGGTGGCTGTCTGCCTATCCAGTGTGTGGTGGCTGCAAACACCTTCTACAGCCCACACTGCCAGCAATGTTGCCAGTATTGGGCTGCCAATGTGCATAATGAGGAGCAAGGTACCATGGGTATAGGTCGGACAGGGTGGCCTGGCCAGGGTGCATCTGCACAGGGCATAGGGCACTGACTGTGACATATTAGTGCCCGGCCACCACCTACACAGACAGGGTGACCTCAGTATGTCCTGCTGAGAGATCAATCTCACCCTGACTGTGCAGTGACCACAGCATGGCTAGGCACCCCCATAGTGCTATATACTATTTCTCACATGTGATTGATATGGGTTTCCTTTTGGGGCTCAGTCACTGATGTAACTGCTTGCTGTGTATGCTGACATCCCAGTTGTGGGTGCATGCATCTCCACTGGGAACATGCACTGTGGACTAACTAGCACACTGTTTGCAGCTGGTATTTGTCTTGATGGAGCAGCTTGTGGGGTGCAGTGGCTGATGACTTGCTGCAGGAGAATATCAGATAGTGGTGGGGTGCAGCTCACCATATCCAGGCCTAATGTCTGTCTGCTATTGTGGTATGGATGTGTATAGAGCTGCATTGACTGCCCTGTGGGGTGTCTGTGCCTCAGCAGGACCAGGGTTGATGGTCCCCTCTAGTGCCACCTTTGCAGGGAGGTAGAATGTGGATCTATTGATAGGAGACCCTGTTTGCCATCTTCAGCCCTGAGGGAGGGGAGGGGAGGGGAGGGGGGGTGGTGGTGGTACATAGTCCACCTGGGTGTCCATGGGGGCTACACCTGACTGAAACAGACAGAGATATCCAAGGTGTTTGTGCAGAAACTACCTATCTCACACATTAACACTGCTTTGGACCTCCGGCATGGCCTCTTTCAGCAATGGAAGGTGTTGTGGACCTGGTTCTGGGCGCCTCATTGCACCCTCAGGGTGAGCACAGTACCCGCACAATGTGACGGTGTGTAGCTACTCTGTGCCAGTAAAACACACGGTCAGTACCCCCTACCAGGCTGAGGTGGTGTGTGGGTGCACATGGTCACTTCACTCTACCGGGCCGAGGTGCTGTGGGGGTGCATTGCCCATCTTGTGTTAATCTGTGGACAACTGATTTGCATGTGCAGTGCATCATGGGTATGGGTAGGCTAACCCTATCCTGGTGACCACAGCAGACTGTCTGTGTGGTGACATGCATGCTCTCTGCAGCCAGCCAGGGGCTTACTGGCAGCTATAGAGCTGTAGGCCAATGGTTATTGCACTGCCTCTGAAGCCAGAGGTCATGGTTTCAAACCCACAGTGGGGTTATTTGATAGGGTTGTCCAACGCATTATCTTTTTTTAATACATATTTTTTGGCCAGCAAAAACACCCTCAGCATAGGGTGCCCTAAAGGGGACATTTTAGGGTGCTGTGGCGGACAGTGCAATTTCTAATGTGCCCTATGGAGTGCCTTATAGGGTGCCTTATACGGCACCTTCAATTAAGGCACGTGAGGCCGTGTTTGCTGGCAGCAATTAATAACATAAATATAAAGTGCTGCAGGACAAAATATGTACAATGCAAAGCTGATGCCACAGCCAGCCTTACGTATTAGGCACACTGGGGAGCAAACTCATGACCCCTGTATCAGCAGTCAGTGCCGTAACCATTGTGCTCCACTTCTGCTCCTCCTTGCCTGTCAGCGCACCTACGTAGGCTTTTCATTCCTTAAACTGCACAGTGCTGCCATAAAAAACAGTACACTGACCTTGCGGTACCTCATACGACACCCTCTAAAGCGCCCTATAAGCAACATCCTAGGGTGCCTTGGCTGACAGTGCACTTTAAAATGTGCCTTATAGGGCACCTGATGTTAGCACGCTTTGGGAGTGCCTTTGCTAGTAGTGGTAATTAAAATAAGACTAAAATGCCTCCTAAAGCAATCTTCCCCATAATATGTCATGCCTCAACTGGCCTTGTTCATTGGGCACTTTGGGGGATTGAACCCCTGATTCCTGCACCATTGGTCAGTGTCTTAACCATTGGGCTGTGGTTCTGTTGTTGTGATGGCACATCAGCGCGCCGCCTTATGACGCTCAGTATTAATATGCCGCCAAAAACATCAGTGTGCCGCCTTATGATGCCCAGTATTTCTGCACCTCATAAATTACCACCTCAGCCAGCTGTCTTCTTTGGGCACTGTGGGGGATTGAACCCCTGATCCCTGCACCGTTGGTCAGTGTCTTAACCATTGTGCTGTGGCTCTGCTTTTCTTCTTGCCCATCAGCGTACCACATATGCCTCCCGCGCAGCCATCTGATGCGCTAAGGTGTGGGGCGCACAAGGGCGCCGCGCACCTTAGCGCATATTTAAATTCCCAATATTATTATATGTTCACTGCTTCCAGAGTATGGTAACAGTTAAGATTATAAACAATATACTCCACTATCAACTTCAGAACTATGTTGCTACTTAGTTCCCATTCGTTATTAGAAAGCTTATCTTTAAACCTCAGGTCTCAGACTTTATACAGAGCTATGGTCTTCATCAGTTTTCGACCTTTTGCTCTATTATCGCATCAATGACCTGTGGGTCGCTTCCCATTAAGTTAGTATCATTTTGCTTATCATGTCGCGTTTTAACTTGTGTGGTTTTCACAAAGCATAGATACTTTTTTCTTAGAAATGCGGATTATTAATCATAAACAGAGAGGTAAGAATGAGTGCTTATCTTTGAATGTGCCCAACGCCAACTTCAGCGCTATTGCGTTTCACTTCACGCTGTTTCATCAGGGGCCAGACTCACTCCGATTTCTTCTTTAACTTAGATTCATTCTTATTGCTGATAATGCTTCCGCTGTAATGTTCTACCGATATTCATTCGAAAACTGATGAAGACCATAGCTCTGTATAAAGTCTGAGACCTGAGGTTTAAAGATAAGCTTTCTAATAACGAATGGGAACTAAGTAGCAACATATTTAAATTCCGGCTTTTCTTTTTCAGGACGGAATGCCCACTCCTTATATGGCATCCGCACTCTACCGCGGCCCGCACTCTACCGGGGTTTTAGTAAACATACCCCTATGAAAGGTAAAATGAGTGTCTCATGCAGAGTAAAAAACAATCCATCCGATGGCTGTTTTTTAGCAGCTTCTCTCACCTCAGCTACAATGCGATTGGCTGCTACAAAACTGCTGCAATAATCCAAGTTATCAATGTCCCTGTTTAATGTGCAATGCCAAGTTTAAGTTGCAATGTAAACTGCTTTGACTGAAATGCTAAAAAAAAATTGTGTTAAATAAATATAAATAAATAAATAATACTTTCTTACATGCCGACATGTGCATGTAGTCCACTAGACAGCTCACTAAACTGCAGCTGACACTGACAAGGCTTGGAAGGAAAGCATATTAAGCAAACAAGGGCTAACAACAATGTGAACAAATAGTAACATAGATTATTTAAATAAATATTCCACATCTCGAGAGAATCTTTCATACTGAGACGAGCATGATATATAGGCACGTAAAGCTTTACTATTCATCACAATCGCAAAACATTTGTCCAATTCATTTCAGATCTGAGAGCAAAAGGAGTACAGCAATTTAAATGCAAAATCCACCATTGCTCCTGTCGCATATTAATTGTGTCTCTTGTCTGACAGTGCTGTTCAAAGAGGTTCACTTGTCCCCTTTTGAAACAGTGAATTCTAATTTATTTTTGTTCACTTTTTAGGGGTTTTTTTTTGTTTTTGTTTTTTTATTATTATTATTATTATTATTATTATTATTATTATTATTTGTTTTTTAAAGTAGAATTTCTCTCCAGTATAGGGACTGCTCTCCATTTCCCAGATATGAAGTATGACATGGTGACAATATTTTCTTTATTTATTTCCATCCAGAAGTTGATTATTTACAGGTCACAGCTCAGTTCCAATGGCCTACGTTACTAAAACATCTAATCTGGTATAGGAGGGTGTAAATACAAGTTAGCAGAGCTGCATGCAGTGAGAAGAAAATCTCTGCTCCTACAGATTGACATTATCATTATCACAAACTTTTCAAATGGAGACTCCCAATAGTATGTTCATTCTAGAGTTCTCCAGGCTAGAGATGAACTCTATATCCATTGGCATCTCAACACCGGTTGCTTTCTCTCTTTTTCTCTGCTGTTTTTCTTCATTCACCAATTTTTCTAATTACGCCCACCTGGCTTGCCAGATTGGTTTCCCTTAAAACGATACCGCCAGGCCAAGCTTTCTGGTTTCCAGTAACTTCTCTGGAGTGCCCTCTAATGGCTGGCTGCCCAAAATTAAGCAAAGATATGTATGCTCTCTCATATTTCTTTACTGCTACCATCGTCTTTGATCATCCTATTTTCAATTACTTCGCTTTAGTATTTCTAGTTTCTAGTTGTTATAAAGCGCTACAAGGCATAAGCAGTGCTGGACAAACACAGAGACAGTCCCTACTCATCAGAGCTTATATCTAATCAAGACAGACAAGACAAAAGATAGAATAAGGATAGAATAGGGAAGGGTAAGGAGACACAAGGAAACAAGGGATCAGGATCCAAAAGCAGCATCAAAGAGTTGAGCTTTTACCATGGGCTTGAAAAGGGACAGAGATGAAGCCTGACGTACAGATTCAGGAAGTTTGTTCCAGGCATAAGGAGCAGCAAGGTGAAAGTACCAGTCTAGAGTTAGCAGTGAAAGAAAAGGGCAAAGAGAGAAGCAATCCACCAGAGGAGCAGAGTTCACGAGGAGTGGTGTAGGGAGGAGGAGAGAGGAAAGGTAGTGAGGAGCAGAAGGATGAATGCATTTAAAGATCAGAAGGAGGAGTTTGAATTGGATACGGAAATGGAAGGGAAGCCAATGAAATGACTTGAGAAGAGGGCTTATATGAGTATATTGAGGATGGCGAAAGTTTAATCACGCAGCAGAGTTCTGAATAGATAGAAGGGGGGAGAGATGACTCAGAGGAAAACCAGCAAGAAGAAGGTTGCAATGCATTGGAGTCAGGGGGTATTATGCTAAGAAGAAAGCAGAAAACTGTATGGCAATTTTGTATCCATGTTTCCTTGCAGAGGAAGGTGAGAGAGAGAAAGAGAGAGAGGGAAAGGAGGGGCATGGTTTGATACTGCTCTGTGTTGAGGTAAAGCTGTTTTTTCTTTCATTAGCATTAACAATAGAGGAATGCTATTGCTTGCCATAATGGGCGTACTGTTAAGAAAACATACAATAAATGCTTGACACAATCACATGGCCGGCAACTTAGCAAAAAGGATCATAGTGAAAGTGAGTATTGTCCAGTGCCACAAAAACTAAATTTATTATGCTTGTAAGAACTGAACTTCTGCATGAACTGTAAAGCAAAATTGGGACCTGCACACAGCAGCCCTCTCATTAGCCAAACATGTGTCTCTCTCAGAGCTTTTTAGTCTACAGTTCGCTGGCATAACTAAGTAGCAAGAGCAGAGCTGTTGATCCTATTAGGTAACAAAAGGGGGACTCGAGGGCTCATTATTTTGATGAAAAGGATGCACATTTGCTCTCTGAGCCTCTTCGTGGTAAATGGTGCTAATGAGGCCTGATGGATTCTGTGCTCCTTACAGGACCCTCAGCAATAAGATTGATTACAGTAGAGATAAATCAGATGGGCTGCTCCAGCTTTTGTAGAGCCTCAGCTGCTGACACTCAGGGACATAATTAGGTCATGGAGCCAGTCTTGGCTGTCAGTGAGAGCCCCTTCTCATTCTTTCCTCATTAAAGTGCATTACTCAGGCCCAGGCCCTTCATAGTGCAGCCCAGGGGCCTTTTATTTGTTGCCATCGTTAAGCATCAGTTCTCAAATTCAAGGCTTAATGCGATCAAGCAGTTCATCAGCTTAAAGAGCCAGTAAATTAAAGGGAAGGTCAGAAGTAAAAGGAAGCAATGAATGGAAATTAAAAGGAAAACAAATCTCAGTGGTTTTCATAATCTGTCATGTGGCTTAACGCAGGCAACCGAAGTGCATAATCTCAAAAGTTGAATCATTTCAAAACAGTTTAAAGGCACATTTTGAAAAATAACATGCATGTTGGAATCAAGATTTGGAGACCAGCACGTTTAAAGTTCTCATAGTAATTTGGAAACACATCCATGTGCAGCAGCAGGAATCAATTTACAAATTTGCATGTGGGGAAAATAGAAGGAGCGACCCCAACAATTTATACATGTACATTCTGGCATTACAGAAACATGCATGGGTAAATGTCAGAACTTACGGTACACATGCATCCCAGCCATCTTGGAAACCTAGACGTGTAGATGCCGCTAATGAACTACAGAGGGCTCTGCCTTCAAATGGTTGTAATTTGGAGGGGGAAATAAACATTGGGGTGGATTAAGGGGGATATCCCCCTTAATCCCTCCTGTAAAGGGATGGCCAAAAGAAGCATTTTGGAAATACCTGTTCAGGTCAGGGAGCAGGGTTTGAAGTCAAACGTGGGCAAATTTGGACATACATGTACATCCTCTATAATGAAATTGGAGGCACACGTGTAGTTTTGCCTACCCAGGCCGCACCCTGAAGTGATCCCCAGAATGCCTCCTGAACAAACATTTATAGATGGGCATACCCAGAGTAAAAATGTGCAAATCACAGCATTTCTAAAATAAGAGGGCAGTCACCCTAGGTGGCCACCTAGTGGTAGCACCAGCCCTGTCTAGGAAGCTAAAAAAAAAATGCATTACTACATGTGGCTGGGACAGAGAGGGGCACATTTCTAGCTTGGTATGGTCCTGGATGTGACATGCATGTTCTGCCACCACATTCATATTTAAAATGTGAATAAGGCTTCTAAAATAACCCCTTTAGGCTTCGGACTTTGAGAATTAGGGTCCTCAATTGCCGTTTTGAAAATTTAGTAGGGCTGAGTGATAATATCTAGGCTCCTACTTTCATTGGGCTCCTCAATGTAGGATTTTAAAAAGTGGAATGTTATTGGGGTTGATTTAGGATAGACTGCTGTATATTAGCTGCTGTCTCTAGCCCTGATGGCCATGTATAAAGTAGGAATATTTGTTTAAAATATGTTCCCTGTTAGGAATGTATGGAAGGAAATATTCAGATATATTGACGATGTTATCATTAGGCTAGCATTCGAAAATTGAACACCTAAAAACATTTTTAAAAATTATGTGGAGGTTCTATGTATAACTAACAATTTGCTAAAAGGCCAGAGTTATGCTTCTAAAAAAGAGGAGTAGCGCTGAGCCTGCAGTGGTCAGCATTTTTTAAATGCCAGCCATCATGGGCAAAATAATCCAGATATTCAGCAGCCCTATCCGGATGGTGGGTGCCGTTGAATGTATGTAGTATGGGGCCACTATTGGGATCATCGCCGCCATTATTTGGATAGTGGTGATCTTCAGCTGCTATCTAGATAACACGTCAGACAGCTTTTCACTTGTCCTAACTTATCTGGATATCTTATCTAGATCAGGGCTGAATTTAACATATTGGCACCCATATGCGGGATCGAAAAGCAGAGGGAAGAGGAGGTCTTTTATCCCCGAGATCATTGATCCTAAAGAAAATGGAACAACACTCCTGTTCAACCCATATATTTTGTGCCTTCAAAAATTGGCACCCTAGGCAGTTGCCTATATTGGCTATACCTAAATCTGGGCCTGATCTGGATAGCGGCTAAAAATAGCTGCTATCCAGATAATTATTTTTTCCATCTGTGGTTTATCGAGGCACTATCCAGATTCTATCAAGGCTGTCTGTAATGAAACTCCATGGCATTTGCCTGGCTAGTAAGTGCTGTTATCCGGATAAATACGTTTGGATATCAGCCCCAGAGTGTTTTGGGGTGAAGCAAGAGCAGGAAAACAAACATATAAGATCAGTACTAAAATGTAGTTGCTGAATGTATGTTAAACCTCTAGGTACCAATGCCTAAATGGCAGATATAATTCTAATGCATAAATATGGGGTCCTTTTACTAAACTGCACTGTGGTTTTGCAATTACCATGGAAATTGGCCAGTGTTAACTGTCATGACCCCACGCTAACAGTTACCACAGGCTACAGCGTGCAGATACCACACATCCAAACCCATGCTAACTGCTTAGTGCACTTTAGTGAAAGAGCCCCTCTCTGTTTACACTTATATGTGAATTTTCAGCTCGCACACTTTCATTGATAGTGCTGCTGAAAGCACATATAACTTTAAAAGTATAACTTTACGTATGAGTTAATTTTATAAAGGCTATTTTACGTGGATATGTCAATATAGGCATGTAAAGGGCCTTTTATAAAATGACCTTGCACATAAAAACTTTGCACTGCAATTATGTGTGTACCTGTATGCAATTTTAGAGTAGGCATCTTCAGAGGAGGAGTTTGAATGGAATACACGGAGTCAGGATTTACACACATATTTTATAAAATAAGCATGTATTATGTACTTTAGCATTAAGGGAACACAGTAGTATCTGGTGTGTGAGGTAATGATGTTGGCTATTGTGTTCATAACTTGATCAAATTTGATTTAACAAATGGAGGGAGGAGGATAAGGAAATCTACTGTGCTAGCATTTAACTTTCCAAAGGAGAGACTATAATAAAATGAAGAACTGGTTAGGAAAAAACTAAGGGGTATGTTTACTAAACCGCGCACATGTGCGCGGCGCACAGTAGCGTACGCTAATGATGCACTTAAGTGCTCTTAAGTGCCCCGCACACCTGCGCATCACACTAACGGGCCCCCGCACACGTGTACCTCACACTAACGGGCCCGCGCAAGTGTGCGGTGCGCTGATGTGCGATAGAGGCGGGGAAAGGCGTACGGAGGGCAGAGGAAGGCCCCCGAGGGGCAGAGGGACGGGGTCAATGGGTGGAGAGTGGGAGGGGAGAGGCTCCCCGCACAGGAGCGGGGCTGAATTTCGGCAAAAAAAATACCGCGAGTGAAAACCTCGCGTTAGAGCCGATTTAAAGGGAAGAGAAACCATTTCGGTCAGCAATGTACAGCAAAACCGGGGAAACCTGCAAAACGTGAGCAGTGTGATACATGTGCACAGAACAAAATAGCAAATATAAATTGAAAATGACCACAACAAATTCCAAATAAATTATAATCCAGCTGGGCAACAGTGATATTAATGGGCAACCATAAGAAACACTCCCAGAAAAGCTCCAAAAAATAGAAATGATTTTTGGAAGGGTCTACGCTCCATAGACTCATTCAAAAGCACTGCATTTTAATGGAGCTTTCCTTGGAGTGTTTTCCAGGTTGCCCATTGATATCACTGTTGCGCAGCTTGGTTTTGGTTTCTTCCCCTTTTTTGGAGGGCATTTGTGAGGTTTATTCGCACCTTTGTCCCCATACAAGGTAAACGAGCCCACAGTAAAATTGTGCAGAGCAGGGTGTCTGACTCGTGCGGCCAGGTTTCCTATCTCCAGAGACTGCACTGTCTCTGTGGCCACAGTGTGGTGCAGCAGACACAGCCAGTGCCTGTAGGACCAGAGGGTCACAGATTCAAATCCCAGCTGGGGCTCCTGCCAACCCAATCCCCATAGTTTTACCCACCACTAAACAGTGACAGTACAGACACTCCTTTATTGCAGAGAACATAAGCATGGTTCCAACACCTATATTTTACCCTACACTGCACACAAACCATAACAATGGGCATTAGTTACAGCCGAGTCCCCCAAATTCAGTCCTGGAGTGCCACAACTCAATCAGGTCATATGCTTTTTCCCAGATAGGGACATGTCTGCATGTTGGCGGAAGAGTACAGGTGGTAGAGGGGGCAGTGGCTGCAAACCACAGCAGACAGTGGCCTAGGCCTGTGCAGGCTGGCACCATCCACCGCAACAGACAGGCTTTGTCGGATGTACAGTCATGGACTCCCCAGGGAACACAGTATATCTGTGGCAACACAGTGGTGCAGTGCACACAGACAGTGTGTGCAGGAACAGAAGGTCACAGGTTCAAAGCCCAGCTGGGACTACTGCCAATCTAGTCCACATATTTTTCCTACAACTAAACCGTGATAGTAAGGACAAACCTTTATTGCTGAGAACATACGCATGGTTCATACGCCTATATTTTACCACACCAAACACAGACACCATAAACAGCCGCATTACCTAGAGCAAAGTCTCCCAAATGCTGTCCTGGAGGGCCCCACACCATTCAGGATCCATGCTGCCTCTAATAAAGATGCCTGTGCTGCATATCT
Source organism: Ichthyophis bannanicus (assembly GCA_033557465.1). Taxonomy (NCBI): domain Eukaryota; kingdom Metazoa; phylum Chordata; class Amphibia; order Gymnophiona; family Ichthyophiidae; genus Ichthyophis; species Ichthyophis bannanicus. The sequence continues at coordinate 665,887,901 of CM066031.1, forward strand.
ATGCACCACCCCCATGGTATGCAGATGTAGCTCATGCATATTCATGAGGGACAGCATGAAAACCCGAACAGTGTTTGGCACACCAGGACTGGAGTTGGTAACCTGTGCAATAAAGCAGCAGCCAACAGGGGCAGACACACCCACACCCACAGGCCTCATTGGCCAATGCCTCCTGGAGAGGCAGGACATTGGGCCCTGTGTGCATCTCCCAATACTAGCACTTGCATACCTTAGCAATGCAACCCTACACCTGGGTATACGGTACACAGCTCTCAAACGTTTGCTATGAGTACTGGCAGATAGAAATTCCTACGTTAAGCACAGTTTGCTGATTGAGCTCCATCATAACAATCATTCTGATGTCTGCGGTGTGTGCTTCAGGTCTGGTCTCTGACAGTGTTTACCACCCTGGGGAGTGACCCCCAACAGTATTGCGTACCATGTCCATGCCTGTACTGTGCCCAGGACTGGTGTGGTGGGCATGGCTGCTGAACTCCTCTATAGTAGCACAATGCTGGCATAGGTGTGGGGGTGGCTGTCTGTCTATCCAGTGTGTGGTGGCTGCAAACACCTTCCACAGCCCACACTGCCAGCGCTGTTGCCAGTATTGGCCTGCCAATGTGCATAATGAGGAGCAAGGTACCATGGGTATAGCCCGGACAGGGTGGCCTGGCCAGGGTGCATCTGCACAGGGCATAGGGCACTGGCTGGGACATTCTAGTGCCCGGCCACCACCTACACAGACAGGGTGACCTCAGTATGTCCTGCTGGGAGATCACTCTCACCCTGACTGTGCAGTGATGACAGCATGGCTAGGCACCCCCATAGTGCTTTGCAGTATTTCTCTCATGTGATATTTATGGGTTTTCTTTTGGGGCCCAGTCACTGACTTATCTGCTTGTTGTGTGTGCTGCCATCCCAGTTCTGGGTGCTTGTATTTCCACCTGGAACATGCACTATGGACTGATTAGCAGACTGTTTGAAGCTGGTATGTGTCTTGCTGGAGTGCCTTGCAGGGTGCAGTGGCTGAAGGCTTGCTGCAGGAGAATATCAGATAGTGGTGGGGTGCAGCTTAGCATATGCAGGTCTATTGTCTGTCTGCTATTGTGTTATGGTTATGTACAGAGCTGCACTGAAGTGTGTCTTTTCCCCAGCAGGACTGGGGTTGATGGTCCCCTCTACTGCCACCATTGCAGAGAGGTAGAATGTGGATCTTTTGATGGGAGACCCTGTTTGCCACCCTCAGCCCTGGAGGATGAGGGTGGTGGTACATAATCCTCCTAGGGGTCCATAAGGGATACACCTGACTGAGACAGACAGAGATATCCAAGGTGTTTCTGCAGAAACTACCTATCTCACACATTAACACTGCTTTGGACCTCCAGCATAGCCTCTTTCAGCCATGGAAGGTGCTGTGGACCTGGTGCTGGGCGCCTCACCGCACCCACAGGGTGAGCACAGTACCCGCACAATGTGACGGTGTGTAGCTTCTCTGTGCCAGTAAAACACACGGTCTGTACCCCCTACCAGGCCGAGGTGCTGTGGGGGTGCATACCTCATCTTGTGTTTATTTGTGGACAGCTGATTTGCATGTGCAGTGCATCATGGGTATGGGTGGGCTAACCCTATCCTGGTGACCACAGCAGACTGTCTGTGTGGTGACGTGCAGGCTCTCTGCACCCAGCCAGGGGCTTGCTAGCTGCTATAGAGCTGTAGCCCAATGGTTACTTTACTGCCTGTGAAGCCAGAGGTCATGGGTTCAAATCCACAGTGGGGTTAATTGATAGGGCTGCCCAAAGCATTATCTCTTTTTAATGTACATTTTTGCTGCCAGCAAAAACACCCTCAGCATATTGTACCCATAAGGTGCCTCTGAGGGTGCTTCATAGGGCGCCCTATAGGGCACCTTATGGTTCCCGTCCATATAAGATGCACTATACATTATCCTGTGATGCAACTTATAGGGTGCCCTATAGGGGACATTTTAGGGTGCCGTGGCGGACAGTGCACTTTATAATGTGCCCTATGGAGTGCCCTATAGGGTGCCTTATACGGCATTTTCAATTACGGCACGTGAGGGCGTGTTTGCTGGCAGCAATTAATAAAATAAAAATAAAGTGCTGCAGGAAATAAAACATACATTGCAAAGCTGATGCCACAGCCAGCCTTACGTGTTAAGCATCCTGGGGAGCAAACTCATGACCCCTGTATCAGCAGTCAGTGCCTTAGTCATTGTGCTCAACTGCTGCTCCTCCTTGCATGTCAGCACACCTACTTATGCTTTTCATTCCTTAAACTGCACAGTGCTGCCATCAAAAACAGTACTCTGACCTTGCGGTACCTCATACGGCACCCTATAAAGCGCCCTATAAGCAACATTCTAGGGTGCCTTGGCGGACAGTGCACTTTAAAATGTGCCTTATGGGGCACTTTATGTTAACACGCTTTGAGAGTGCGTTTGCTAATAGTGATAATTAAAATAAAAATAAAATGCCTCCTAAAGCAATCTTCCCCATAATATGTAATGCCTCAGCCAGCCTTGTTCATTGGGCACTTTGGGGGATTGAACTCCTGATCCCTGCACCATTGGTCAGTGTCTTAACCATTGTGCTGTGGTTCTGTTCCTGTGCTTGCACATCAGTGTGCCGCCTTATGCCACCCAATATTAAAATGCCTCCTAAAGTAATGCCTCAGCCATCCGTCTTCATTGGACACTGTGGGGGATTGAACACCTGATCCCTGCACCATTGGTAAGTGTCGTAAGCATTGTGCTGTGGCTCTGTTTTTCTGCTTGTACATCAACGCGCCACTTAAGCCTCCCGCGCAGCTTTCTCATGCGCTAATGTGCAGGGCGCACATGGGCGCTGCGCACCTTAGCGCATATTTAAATCACGGTTTTTCTTTTTCAGAAAGAAACGCCCACTCCTTATATGGCACCCGCACACTAGCGCGGCCCGCACATTACCGGGGTTTTAGTAAACATACCCCTATGTTTCTTGATCGTGAGAAGCAAATGTTTCAGATCATCTTCACTTTCAGCCAGTAATGTGGTATGATCAGCATAGTGAAGGTTGTTGATGAGTCTTCCACCAATCTTCACACCTCTGTTGTCTTTATACAATGATGATTTGTTCTGCATATAAATTAAACAGGTAGGGGAAAGTATGCAGCTTTGTCGTACACCTTTTCTTATTTTAAACCATTCTATTTCTCCTTGTTCCATTCGAACTGTTGCTTCTTGATCAATGTACAGATTGTGCAAGAGAATGATCAGGTGTTCTGGTATACCCATGCTTCTTAATGTGGCCCAGAGTTTCTCATGGTTTACACAGTCAAAAGCCTTGCTGTAGTCAATAAAGCACAAATAGATATCCTGTTGGTATTCTTTAGTCTTTTCAAAGATCCATTTCACATCCGCGATGTCGTCTCTTGATTCTTGCCCATTCCTGAACCCTGCTTGCACTTCATATAGTTCTTGTTCCAGGTATGGTTGTAGTCTGTTGAATAATCTTCAGTAGAATCTTGCTGGCATGTAGGATCAGAGCAATTATGCGATAATTTCCACAGTCAGTTGGATCACCTTTCTTTAGTATTGGTATAAACGCAGATCTTTTCCAGTCAGTTGGCCATGATGTTGTCTTCCAAATTTCTTGGCAGAGCCTTGTAAGTATGGTAACATTTGCATCAGGTTGCTGTAATTATTCTATGGGAATGCCATCAATGCCTGGTGCTTTGTTCTTTGATAAGACTTTCAATGCTGCTTTGACTTCTTCTTTCATCACCAATGTTCTGGATCATAAGGTACAGGTTGAAACAGCTGTTGGTTCACTTGATCTTTATCATTTATTTATTTTATTTATTTGTAGTCTCTTTTATACCGCGCTATTCGACATCAGTGTGGTTTACAATGAACATAAGAGTTGTACATCTCAATTTCGTGATTTGTGCTTACAGTGAAACAGGTATAATAACTTGGGTATACATTAAACAGGAAAATTAAACTTGGGTATGCATTAAGCAGGTATAACAGGTAAAATAGGGTATAAATAACCAGTCCCTTAACAAGGAGACATGATGAATAAATACAGTCTACTTTATGAAACAATATAATGAGTTATGCGGCACTGCATAAGTTTCTCATGGTGGTTGGAGGGGAAGGTGTGATTGCGAGTGATCAGTCTGGGACTGTGACGTGCATGAGTTTGAGGTGCTGCATTGAGATGTGAGAGTGGGTGGGTGTGGGGGGAAGACTGCATCATCGTAGTGATGAAGAAAGAGGTGCCGTTTCAGTGCCTTCCTAAATTGGGAGAGTTCACTGATGGTTCTGATAGTTGCTGGTAGTGCGTTCCAGCAGGATGGAGCAAAGAAGGAGAAGGCTCTGGATCTAGTGAATTGAGAACACTTCGTGCTTGCCTTAGGTAATATGAGAGTATTTGCAGCATTCGATCTCCTTGTTCGATTGGGAGGTGTGATTGAAATTAGATCAGTAATGGCAGTAGCAGGGTATTTATTGATGGCTTTATGGGTCATAATTAGGATCTTGAATGAGATCCTGGCTTGTATGGGTAGCCAGTGCAATTGTTTTAGTATTGGGGTAATATGAGAACTTCTTGAGGCTCCATGAAGGATTCTTGCAGCTGAATTCATTGCAAGTTGTAAGGGGTTAGTCGTGCACTTAGGTAGACCATACAAGATCGCATTGGCATAGTCAAAGTGAGGCATTATTAGGGCCTGAAAGACAGTTCGGAAGTCATCAGGTTCTAACAGTTGACGCAGATTGCGGAGGGTCCGGATTTTATGGTACACCGACTTTGTTATGTTTTTGATATGAGCCTTCATATTAAGTTGCTGATCAAGCGTTACACCTAGGTATCTTACCGTAGTCTTGCATATGATCTCTGCGTCGCGAACCTTGATAGACAGGGGTGGAGTAAAAGCCGGATTCCTGGTTACGAAGAGGGCTTCTGTCTTTTTGAAATTTAACATAAGCATTTGTGCATTTAGCCAGTCTGTGACAGCGTCAAAGCACCTGATAAGTGGGGATAGTTCAAGATGTTCTGTCGAAATTGGCATGTACATCAAGACGTCGTCAGCATAGACCAGGCAGTTGATATTAAATGATTGGATGAGATCACAAATGGGTTGCATATAGACATTGAATAGCAAGGCGGATAGAGATGAGCCCTGTGGAACACCTTTAGTTTGGGGGAAGGAATCGGAGTTGGAGGGGCCAGAACGGACATGTTGCCAGCGATCAGTGAGGTATGAAGCGCACCATGACAAAGCTGAAGCTTGAACTCCCTTCTCTCTGAGGCGTAGCAGGAGAACTTCGTGGTCTACGGTGTCGAATGCGGCAGCAATGTCCATGAAGATCAGTGCAAAGCCTTGTCTGATGTTATCGAGACCTAAGGTTATGGTGTTGAATAAGGTTGTGAGTAATGTTTCAACACCATGTGCTTCGCGAAATCCATGTTGGCAGGGATGCAGGGGTGCATTAGTATCTATGTGATCTTGTAATTGGCGTAGGGTAATCTGTTCAATGATTTTCGATAGGAGAGGTATGCTGGAGATAGGCCTGTAGGATTCCATCATCGAAGGGTCCAACTTACTGTTTTTTAGGAGTGGTCTGATAGCCGTCTGTTTCAGGCTTCGAGGAAATGTTCCAGTAGAGAACGATACATCAATCAATTTGGATAGGAATGGGCTGAGCTCGGCACACAGGGCCTTTATCCAGGGAGCTGGACACGGATCGGAGGGTGCTGTTGTAGTGTTTATGTTTAGGATAGTGTCTTGAATGACTCTGTCAGATGGAGTAGAAAATGATGTGAAAGTGTGTGTTGGGACCCACTCAAGAAATGACCAAGAGGAGGTTGTGGGATGGAGAAAGGTAGGCTGGCTGGTATGGGGGGCTTAGCAGTGTGGGCAAGCTGATTACTTTTCTTACGCAAGTAATAAGCATATTCTTGTGAGTAGGGTAAGTTCTCTTGAGATGGCTCCTTTGCTAGAGATTTCACAATTTGGAAAAGCTCGTGGGGTTTGTTCAAGGAGCGTTGTAGTCTTTTTGCATGATATTGTTTCATACTTGATGCTACAGATAACCGATGTTTTCCTAATTGTGCTGTGAATGCCTCATGGCTCTCAGCTGTTCTTGATCGTCGCCAGCGTCTCTCAAGTCGTCTGAGTTGAAGGAGCGAATTACGTAGTTCTTGGGAGTACCATGGGGCATTCTTTTTCTTATGTGGTGCTTTGTTCGTGGTAGGTGAGTGGATCATGGCATCTAGGCTTGAGTTCCAAGCGGCGACCATGTCATCGAGGCTTTGAAGAGGAGGGTTAAATAGATTCTGTGTCCTCTTTAGAATATCTTCTCTGTTAAAAGGGTGGAAGCGCTTTAAATGTTCCGATATGGGTTTATCTTCAGGTATGGATTTGGAGGAGTTGGTGCAAATTGGAATCTGGAATCTTATCAGGAAGTGATCCGACCAGGGAACCACACTTACGTTTAGGTGAGACTGGTGCAAATGTGTGAGGGCTGTTTGTGGTACAAAGATAAGATCAAGTGAGTTGCCTTTTATATGGGTAGGGGTATCAACAAGTTGAACATAGCCTAGATCACTGAGAGCATCAATAAAGGCATTGGTGTGGCTGTCCTGAATGACTGGGAGGTTGAGGTCACCTAATATCCAGTTTAGAGTATGCGAATTCGTGGTGTTGCAAGCAAGATCAATTATTGTTGCTAAGTCATCTGGAGATGAAGATGGAGTTCTATAGAGCAAGTTAATCGTGATTTGCTTATTTGTAATGGTAACAGAGTCAAGGGTAGAGGTGCTGCTTGAGGCGGCAAGCCGAAATTTGAGGTCGGCTTTCGTTAGGATAAGTACTCCTCCGCCACGACGGTCAGCTCTGTGACAAGAGTGGACTGAGAAATTAGGCGGGACACACTGGTGAAGGATCACTGCGTCAGCGGCTGAAAGCCATGTCTCGGTGACACATAGGATATCAAGGTTATGAGCTGAGAGCATATCAGTTAGTGCTGGCCATTTTTTCCTTATTGATCGTGCATTTATTAGTGCACATTTAAGGTCAGGGGGATGGTGGGACTGTAATCGTCGAGATAGATTTTGCTGCTGAATATATAAAAACTCTATATTCTTTCTACCTTTTCTTGATCTTCTCAGTATCATTCAACATAGAACCTTAAGCATCTTGTAACATTCCAATTCGAGGCTGGAAATTTTTCTTTAACTCTCGTAGCTTTAGGAAAGCTGATCTTGTTCTTCCTCTAATAGTTTCTGCTTCTATTTCCTTGCATGTGTCATTGTAGTACTTTTCCTTCCTTATCCTGTCTTGCTGCACATTGGAAATCTCTGTTGAGTTCTGCGATTGTCTTTCTTTCTCCTCTGACTTTAGCTTCTCTGCGATTCTGAGCAATTTTCAGAGTTTCTTCCGTCATCCATTTTGGCCGTTTTTGCTTTTTCACATTTTGTAGAGACTTCTCGCTTTCTTCCAACACAGCCTTCTTGATGCCATTCCATAACTCTTCGGGAGCTCTGCCATTTGTATCTAAAGCAGCAAATTGATTTTAAAGGCAGTCTTTAAATTCCAGTGGTATATTCTTAAGGTCATATTTTGCTACATTCCTGAGTGGCTTGCTTTGTATGGAGAGAGACATCTATACTCTTGAGAATTTTGCCTAGGTCTTTCATAGCCATTCTGCCAAGAGCAATGCATCATCGGATTTCTTGACTGCTTGTTGTTTCTTTATTAATAGTTGATCCAAAAAGGTTAAAGTTTTCCACTATTTCGATTTCTTCTCCATCAACGATGAATTTATTGATTCTGCCAGTTGTCAGGATCTTTGTCTTCTTTAGATTAAGGTGCAGGCCCCCCTTCCCTCCAATTTTGCTTGCTCCAAGTTACTTGTTCCTGTAAGTTCTATGTAACTTTATTCGAGTTTGTTCATTATTGTTCTGTGTAAACCACTTTGGTCATAAATGCGATATATAAAACCTATTAAATAAATGCATAAATTTGCTCTCCAATATGGCATTAAATCCAAACATAGATTCTGCACCCACTGAACCCCACCTCCTGGCTTCTTCCCCAACAATCTGTGAAGAGCAGAGCAGAGCTAGAACCTTCCCCATAAAACTTAACATATGAGAAAAAAAATCCCTCTCATTACCAAGAATATTATGAATTAATCAGGTCCAGTCCCAGAGATGATTCAAAGTGTCGGTGCCCTAAGAAAATCTTAATTTGTATGCTCCACCTGGCTGTCAGAATTTGTTGTTTGGCTTTGAAGGCCATACTCTCTGCCGACCCCAGATGCGATTGCCTAGGTTGCTTGATGGATGGGTCGATCCTGGAATAAATACAAAAATGTTATTCAGGACCAAGAGCAAATCTACCATGCCAGTAACCAACTGGCCAATATTCAGCTGGCCTAGCCAGTTTTTATATGGCTAGGCCGGCTGCCGGCAGAGATCTAAAACTGGCCATTGAAAAGCTGTTTTTTTGCTCTGGCTGCCCCCAGTCCTGCGGCCAGAGCCAAAACTGTCTTTTAATCAATCTCTCTTCCTTCCGCCTCCCACAGTCTCACTTTCTCCTGCGATTCAGCCATGGCTCCTGCTTCTTACAGAGCCATAGCTGTGATATCAATAACAATTTAAACTAAAAACGAAACCGGGGCCCTGCTGCAGTGCCCCCCCAAAAGGAAGTTACACTAGAGGGAGTGGGATACAGCAGCAGGAGTTCCATAGTGCCAAAAGGCTCTGCACCAATTTTGTTTTTTAGTTTAAATTATTATCGCTATTGTAACTGTGGCTCTGTAAGAAGCAGGAGTCGTGGCAGAAAAGCCCCAGGGATGGTGCTACTCTGTAAGCAGGGTAAGAATGGTGAATCAGTGAGGGGGGGGGAGGGCAGCTAGTCATGGCAACAAGTACAGGAGAGAACTGACATGGTGGCTGTGAGGGAGCTGAGAAGAGGGAAAGGAGGGGGCTGGAAGGGAGCTGATACAGGAGAAGGTGGGGTAGCTGTAAGAGGGAAGAAGGAAGGTGGGGGCTGGAATGGAGCTGACAGAAGGGGGAAGGACGGAGCTGGAAGGGAGCTGATACCTGGGGATGGTACTGGAGGGGGCCGAAAGGGAGCTGACACTAGGGGAGGGGGAGGGGAACTGGAAGGAAGCTGACACCTGAGGGTGGGACTGGAAGGGAGCTGACACCTCGGGATGGCACTAGAAGAAGGATGGACAGTGTAACTGGAAGTAAACTGACATCGGGAGGGGCATTGGGATTGGAAGTAAGATGATACCTATGATGGTATTTGGAGTAAAAGGGGTTGGACAGTGGGGAAGGAGGGGGACTGGAAGGGAATGGACACCAGTGGTGGTCCTGGGAATGCAAGAGGGTTAACATTGGAAGGTACTGGGAGGGGAGAACTGGAAAGGGGGCTGATACTGGAGAGAGTTACTGGGAGTGGAAATAGACTGATGGAAGGAAGTGAAGAAAACAAAGGGAGAGACAACAAATGGCAGATGTACTATAGACCACAGAAAGAGAGCTAAGAGAAGACAGGAAAGCAGAAGCCTCAGATCGGGACCAGCATGATCAGAGAATAAAATGGTCAGACAACAAATGAAGAAAAAAATGTTATTTTCAATTTAGCGATTGGAATTTGTGCTATCTTTATATTTTACTCAGTATGGGGAACTGCATCCTTATTTATCTGGTGTTGCACTGCATGTGGAGTCTGGCTTCTTGGGGTTTCAGTTTAATTTTTGTCTACATATTTTTATTTTTACATTCGGATGTAATCACTTATTCTATATTTAGTGAGGGTCTGTGTTCTGACTGTGTGACTGAGGCCAGATGTTCTGTTAACATGGAGTTCGTACATAGGGATCTATACTGTACTATAGTAATTTAACTTATTCAGCTTTTCAAATATGTGTATGGATGTTCTAGGGCTTGCTGCAGTATTTATAGTGCTGCTTTTTTCTGGGTAGGCCCTTTGTTGTTTGAGTTTTGGAAGTTTATGCTGGTATGGTATTGTAGATTTGGCCTTGTAGATCTTCAGTGACTTTTTATAGGGTTTTATATTAGTTCACAATATGCCTGGTACTGGAGAATGTTGATGTTGTTGTTAGTGAGATGACCAGAATCTGATTTTTCTTTTGAACTATCACAGCCTCTTTGAATGATAATAAGTATTTACTGCTAAGTAGTTATTTTTATTCTGGCTAGGCATTTGCCCTTTCACTGCAATTTTCTTACAAATTTGGATTTGAAGGAGAAATACTAGCATGATGTGGAAAGAGTTCACAAAGGAGTTTTTTGGGAAAAAGAAGGGTGAGGTATAGCCAACATTAATAATAATGAGGGAGGGATCACTGATTTATAAGTTGCAGGTGGGGGCGGCAGAGACCTTAGTATCAGCCCTACCAGGGCCAGCCATATGCATGCAGCAGGACAATTTCGGGCTGCCAGCGATCTTGGTGGGCCCGACTACAGCCCTGGGCAGCGGCAGCAGAATTTAAAAAGAAAAATGAAGCCACAGGGTTGGGATCAGGCAGCATATGGGGTCATGGCAGATGTCGAGGAGAGTCACGATTTCCGTGGCTGCTCCTGTTTAAGGCCCCTGGTGCTTGTGGCTACTCCTGAGTAGTAGCCACTAGCACCAGGGGCCTTAAATGGGAAGTCATGATACTGGGAGGGATATGGACTGGAAGGGGCTGCTGCTGGGAGGGCCTGGGACTAGAAGGGAGCTCATGCTGGTTGATGCTGGGACTGGAAGGGAGCTCACGCAGGGAGGGGCTAGAACTAGGAGAGTACTCTAGTGGTTAGAGCACTGACTTGGTAACCAAGAGATCAGGGTTCAATTCCCACTCGCACTTCTTGTAGCCTTGGGCAAGTCACTTAACTCTCCATTGCCTCAAAAGAAAAGCCTGGCAATCTACTGCTAGTCACACTGCCAAGAAAACTCAGGTGCTGATGAGTCACAAGGAGTGGGCATTGACTCAAAGGCACACATTGCATTGCCTAAAGCCCACTAGCAAGCTATGCCTTTTTCAGTCTGAAGCAAATCTGAGGCCCTCTCTGATTTTGGATCCAGGGCGATTGCCAGATTGCATCCCTCCTAATGCCAATCCTGACATTTGCTGTCTTTTATTTTGTGCAATATGGGGAAATACATTTCTATTTCTCTTGTGTGAAAATAGCAATATGTAGACTAAAATGAAATTAAAACCTCAGAAAGCCAGACACTGCATGCAGTGCAGCAATAGAGAAACAGAAGGAATGCATTTCCCCCCTGTATTGTACAAAACTAAAGACAGCAGATGTCAGGATTGGCATTAAGAGAGAGGCAACCAGGGAAATTGCCCTGGACCCCTGAGCCTTAGATCTGCATGAAAAAGGCACAGCTTGCTAGTAGGTTTTAGGAGCCCTTCTCAGATTTTTGCCTTGGTCCCAGCCATGTCCGACACCAATCCTGACCCCTGGCAGATGTACTCTCCAAATACCAACTTTTTCCAGTTACAAAGCAGAAAATAAAATTATTTTTTCTACCTTTGTTGTCAGGTCATTATATTTTTCTAATAGCGTTGGCCCCAGTCTCTGGTTTTTATTTTCCTCTGTCTTCTCTTAGCTTTCTTTTCATGGTCTCCTCTCCATTTGCTATTTTTTCTCTCTCCTCCTGTTTTCACTTCTTCCCTTATATCAGTTTTAAACACTGATCTCTTTTTTTTTTTTCATTTTTCTTCCAGTTATTTTTCTGCTTCTCCAGATTTCACCCTTCTTCTTACCAACAACTCTTCAATTTCAATACTGTATCTAGCTATAGCTTGCCTTCTCTTTCCCTCACCCCAATCTTCCCATTCCCGAGGTCTCTCTCATTCCCCAGCCTCTTATTTCCTAGTCTTTCACTAAATCTCTCCCTCTCTCCCCCATGACCAGAATCAATCCCCCACCGTCTGCTTCCCTTCCTCAATCCAGTACTTTCCTTTCCCTTTCTCCATGTCCACCATCTTCTATCTGTGTCCCCATCATCCATGTCCCCTCTTTGTCTCTTCTTCATCTCCCCATGTCCAGCATTCCCCCTCGGTACCTATACCCACAAGTACAGCATCTCCTCATGTGTATCTTTAACCCCATATCCAGAATACCCCCTCTGTCCCTATCCTTCCCATGTCTAACATACCCATTCTACCCCTATCCCTTACTTGTCCAGCAACTCCTCATATGCATCTCTACCCTCATGTCCAGTATACCCCCTCTGGCTCTATCCCTCCATGTCCAGCACCTCTCCCCATGCCCCGCATAGCCTTTCTGCCTCTATCCTCCCATGTCTAGCATAGCTTTTCTGCTCCTATCCCCCTAGCCCTGCATACCTTTTCTGCCCTTATCCCCTCCCCATGCCCAGCATAGCCCTTTTGCCCATCCCCCCATGCCCAGCATAGCCCTTCAGCCCATATCCACCCATGTGCTATCCAACCGATGCAGCTTCCTTCAGGAACGCCATTAAAATCCATATTTTCCTAGAATGCTACCCTCTAACATAACCCTGATCTGTTCCCTCCTCTCCCCTCAAACTCCCTCTTCCTAAACACCCCAATCTCCCCTGCCTCATATCCCCTTATATAAAATTGTACATAGCTTTTGTTGTTAAGTGCCATCGAGTCAGTGTCGAGTCATGGCAACCCTCTGAATAGTGGAGAAATAAAATGGTTTAAAATAAGCAAAGGTGTAAGAAAAGGCTGCATACTTTCCCCCTACTTGTTTAATTTATATTGTACATAGCTACCCCACAATTATATATATCAAAGTTAACCCAAGTTGACTTCCTTGTTCATTGCAAATGTTCTGTTTCAGTGTAAACCGCTTTGACTGAAGAATAAAGAGGTATAGAAAAAAAGAAAAAAACCTGTTCAATAAATAATGTCCAGCATCTCCCCATCTCACCCTACCTCATCATGTCCAGCCAGCTCCCCCCCCCCCCCCACGCTGCTTGCCCAGGTCTGCCCTTGCCCCCCCCTCCCCCCCGCTACTTTTACTGTTCTTTCACAGCGGCAGTGGACCTGAAATAAAAAAGCCCATGGGTCTTTGGCACTCCACACTTGCATGGCTAGTCCGGCCTCTGAAGTATGCTCATTTCAGAGGAGGGAGGGAGCAGACCAGCCGTGCAAACATGGAGTGCCAAAGACCCTTTTTTTTCATTGGAAGTCCAATGCCACCACCAAGGGAACAGGAAAAGTGGCAGTGGGGCAAGGGCAGGCCAGGCAGGCAGTGCGAGGGGGAGCAGATGTCGGCAGTTGGCAGAAAACTGGCCCATCATTGACCAGTTTTACCAGCCTGCCAGCTGCCGGCCAGCAGCTCATAAAACCAGCCAGGTCAGTCCAAAACTGGTTGGTTGGCAACCATAACAGTAGGGGGCCTAAATTTAGGAATTCATCTTTTATGGAAAATTGTCCTCTATCTACACATACTGTCACTGTTCATTTGTATTTTCCCCTTGATTTTGCATTCCTCTATAGGATGGCAATAATAATAACATACCTAAGGCCTTGAGAAAGTTTCATGGAATCAGGAGTCAGCTTAAAAATTTAGGAGCCGGCTGCTGAGACCTTAGTCATGATACTTGACCTCCTCCCCCTCAAAAATGGTATATCGCAGCTTCTTTTTTAAGGGCATGGTTTACTGTTTTCCCACTTTCTATGAGAAAAAAAAGCTTAATAAATTTGGTCCTTAATCTCCTATTGCACAGTGCCAACACAAGTCAGCGGCCCTTCTCCTCTCCCTCTCATCACCCACAATGAGTAGATTGTCAGCAGCATATTGGTGACCCTTTATAGTTGTGCCTGAGGCAACTTCCATTTTCGCTTCACATATCACTCTGACCTGGTAATATATGAAGTATTGACATTTTTAAAGAGAGAACGCTTCTTTTTAAGATGTTCAAATAATTTTGAGACCTGTCCTCCTGCTAACCCAGTGACTCTGTCAGAGATGATATCCTGTTCTATTGCAACATTTTCAGCAAGCAAGAAATAAGAGCTGCCATTTTTCATGATCATTCCTGCTCCCTCCACTAAACCACCAGGGCACACACGGGAAGTGCTAAGGGGGGAATTTGAAGGGATGGGATGGCTCTGGATGCAGTTTAGAGGGGATTTGGGATGATGGGATATGTGGAGTTACAGATTTGAGGGCTGGGAGGACTCCGGATGCAGATCAGAAGGGATTAGCTTCTTTCAGTTCAGTGGGCTGTGATAAATGCATTCAGATATCACAGATGCAATTCCTGTGCTAAATACTGATAAATTTAGCATGCAGTAAGTGTCTGCACTGTTTAGAAACCGCAGAGCAGATGATAGGCATGCTCCAAGAGTTATCAAATAAATGTTGTATTTATTGTACTTTAAATCAGGGGTCCTCAAACCTTTTAAACAGGGGGCCAGTTCACTGTCCCTCAGACCGTTGGAGGGCCGGACTATAGTTAAAAAAAAAACGATGAACAAATTCCTATGCACACTGCACATATCTTATTTTGAAGTTAAAAAAAAAGGGAACAAATACAATATTTAAAATGAAGAACAAGTAAAGTTAAATCAACAAACTTGGAATGTACAACAACACTGTAGAAATAAAACTATAAATTAATTTCCTCTTGTACCAAACAAAGCACAGACGTTAATGATGCACATTTCCCAGAGCTTTCATATTCCAGTTAATAAATTCAAAATAAAGAGATATCTTTCTACCTTTTGTGCATTTTTTTTCAGTTGCAATTGCTCCAGCCACTTTCTTCTGGTTTCTTCGTGTTTTCTGCTAACTCTCCATCGTCTGCTGTCCATTTGTCCTTTGTTCTCTCTTCTAGTTTTTTCCATTCTCTCTCTCTACATCTGCTTCAACATACTAATCTTTCTCCTTTTGCTCTTTCCTCATTCCTATTTCATCCACTCAAATTTTACCCCTCCATCCTCAATCCCCACTTAGTCTCCCAATACACGGCCAATTGTAGATTTTTCATCCCTCCCACACAAAATATTTTTCCCCTCTCCATTTTACTCTCCCAGCCCCATCCCATTCTAATCCTCCCCCAACATCAGCTCCCTTCTAATTCCAGCCTCACCCAGCATCCACTCCCTTCTAGTCCCTGCATCAGCCCATTTCCAGTCCTAGCCCCCCATTAGCTCATTTCCAGTCCTAGCTCCCCCATCTATTTCCAGTCCGAGTCCCTTCATCAGCTCATTTCCAATCCTAGCCCCCCATCAGCCCATTTCTAGTCATTTCCTAGCCCCACCATCAGCCCATGTCAAATCCTAACTCCCCTCCACTCAGCCCAATTCCAGTCCAAGCCCCCCATGAGCCTACATCCAGTTCTAGCCCCTCCATGAGTCCATTTCAATCCAAGCCCCCACCACAGCCCATTTCCAATCTTAGCTCCCCCCAACAGCCCATTTCCAGTCCTATCCTAGCTGCTCCATCAGCCCATTTCCTGTCCTAGCCCCCCCAGTCCATTATCAGTCCTAACCCCCCCATAGCCTATTACCAGTCCTAACCCCCCATCACCCCATTTCCAGACAGCCCCCATCAGCCCACAGCCCATTACCAGACTTAACCCCCCATAGCTCATTACCAGTCCTAACCCCCCAACAGCCCACCTGAAGTCCTAACCCCTCCCCATCAGCCCATTTCCTGTCCTAGCCCCCCCATCAGCCCATTACCAGTCCTGCGGGCTTAACAGAGACGCGAGGGAGACACTCTCCCTTCGCGGATCTGAACGTCGTCGCAGAGGGGCTCAGCCGGGCAGGGAGAGCGGCAGCAGCCAGCTTTTTTTTTTTTAATTTAATTTTTAAAGCAGAATGTTCTTTGCGCAGGGCCCCCTGAAACGCGGGGCCATGTGCATAAAACATTCTTGCTGAATGGACAGGTCGGCCCTGGGTAGAGCCGCCCCTGAGGACAGGCAGCGGCGGCAAAAACACCCGGCGGGCTGGATAAATGTCCTCGGCGGGCCGCATGTGGCCCGCGGGCCGTAGTTTGAGGACCCCTGCTTTAAATGTTGCATCTAATGCGCAGTAAGTGCAAAAATGTACCACACGTCAGTAAACAGGTCCCTAAATGCTGTTATAATAATTTGACTTTATATTCTTTCTCTATTCAATATGTCAAAGTGACAGTACTATGATTGTAATTGCCAAGTGGCTCTGGCATTGCTTCTCCTTGCACAGGATGTTGTACGCCATTGAAAACTAGATGCAAAATTGTTCTAAGTCGTGCTCAGTTTATTGAGCAATTATTTGAGGGGGAATTGTGGATGAGAAGTGGAGGGGGAAGGTAAGGAGGAGAGGGAGGAGGGAGAAGAGAAGGGAAAACTCATCAGCAATATTCTAATGATTTACGGTCTTAGCTATAAGATATGAGAGAGCCCGTGGGTTCACTATAAAGAATGCTAAAAAACAGTACTCCATAGGAAATTGGCAAGGTGATATACATCTGAGAGAAATCACTTTTACAACAGAAGAGAGTAGTAAAAATCGCATTCACTAGCTGTGCATGTGAAAACATTTAGAAGCATGTTTACTAAAGTGCGATACGTTTTTTTCACCTACCAAGCGGCATATGCTACAACAGGGCTCAACAAACTCCAGGCACCAGGTCGCTATGGTGACCAGAAGTTTGCACCTGGCACCTGGGATCGTGGCCCTGAAGCAAGTTATCTGTCCATGAGGATCCCGCCCCCCCATGTGCAGAGGAGAAGTGGATGGCCACAATCTTGGCAAAGTCCCCTTCTCTCTGCCCGTGGGAGATCAGATCCCCACAGGCAAACCAGTGGGGAAATGCTGCAATTGTGGTTTGCAGGCACATCCTATCCAAAGTGGGAAAAAGAGACAGACCGAGGCCTGCAAAAAAACAAAAAAAGATGGGGGGGGGGGGGAGCAGTGAGGCAGTAAAAACCTAAAGGGCCAGTAGCTTAAAAATAAAGGAACGAAGATGAGGGAATGGAGGGAGGAGGTTGGAGAGGGGGGTAAGAAGAGTGCAAGGTGTTGGAGATTAAAGCAATAAATGCATGGACACAAAAGGGCACCCGCACCCCCAGAACAGACACATAAGCACTCCACCCCCTCATTATAGACTCACATGAAGGCACCCCACCTCCACATAACAGGCATGCACCCCGGCTCCACACTACATACACACGCACACACATAAGCACCTCTCCTCTGCACCACACACACACACACGCCCTCCCATTCACATACCAATAAGGGCAACTCACTTTTGCACACTCCATACATAGACTCCTCAGCTCTGCAGGACACATATACATGTACCACAACACTGCACCCCACTCACACATGCTACACACAGACAGGCATACCACTGTTGCACCACACACACACACACACACACACACACACACACACACACACACAGACACTTGCTATCTAAAGCTATAACTATTGTTATCTAAAGATGGTGCACAGTGTAGGAACTTGGGCATTAGTCTAGCGAGTCTTGAGAACATTAGACCAGCATGAGCGACAAGGGGGGGGGGGGCACAAGGAGGTCACAAGCACTGGATCCTAAGATTTCGGCCTAGATCTTAAATCCATATAAAATTTGTCAAGGTCTGTGCTAAAATGCAGCACAATAGGTGCAAAACCCATGTGGTAAATGCAGGGGGCATGCCCAGCATCTGCCTTACAGTTACCGCACAGGGTCGGAAATTACTGCATGGGTCCATGTTCCTTGCAACAGCAGGCAGTGCAGAAGCACCTGATCTAGGGAACACGGGCCCATTGCAAGGGGGCAGGGAAAGGACAATGGCAGTAGCTGCCATGTCCTTCCCATCATTGCCAGATGTTGGACCCCACTCAGGAGCAGCCCTCCCAGATGCAGGCCCCTGATGATAGGGGCAAGACTGGTGCCATGGATCAGAAGAATCCCTGCCAATCCCCACACACCTTCAGCACATACCCCTCCAGACAATAGTTCCCACCACTTTGATCCCCCTCCTTGGAAACCACAATCACAACAGCAGGCCCCCCCAACCCCCCTGATGCCTTACCCAGGGCTCCCTGGTTGTCCAGTGATGTTTGAGTCCACATTTGTTCCTGCTCCATCTCTGACAGCTTATAAAATGGAACCAGTCTTATAGTGCTGCTCTCTAGATGGCAAGGAAATGCACAGTACTACCTTTTAACTTCCAAAAGGCAGACTATGATAAAATGAAGAAAATAGTTAAAAAAACTAAAAGGAGCAGCTACAAAGGTTAAAGAGTTATATCAAGCATGGGCATTGTTTAAAATTGCTGTCTTGGAAGCCCAGATCAGAAGTATTCAACGCTTTAAGAAAAGTGGAAAGAAGGCCAAAAAATTGCCAGCATGGTTTAAAAGCAAGTTCAGAGACTGTTGTTGCCTAAAAAATCAACCTTCAGGAAATGGAAAAAAGGAGCCTAATGACATACACCGGAAACAGCATAAGCACTGGCAAGTTAGATGCAAGGCATTGATAAGATAGGCAAAGAGAGAATTTGAAAAGAATCTGGTCGTGGAAGCAAAAACGCAACAAAAACATTTTCAAGTACATTCATAGAAAAAAACCTGTAAGAGAGTCATTTGGACCATTGGATGATAGAGGGATAAAAGGGGCACTAAGGGAGGACAAGGCCATAGCAGAGAGACTGAATGAATTATCTTTACTAAAGAACATGTAGGGAAGTTACTCATGCTTGAAATGGTATATAAAGGTGATGTAGTAGAACTGAAAGAAATATTGATAAACTGGGAGGAAGTATTACAACTATTTGATAAATTAAAAGGGTAGCAAATCACCTGGACCAGATGGTATACTTCCAAGGGTGTTGAAAGAACTAAAATATGAGATTGCAGAACTACAATTAGTAATGTGTGAACTATCATTAAAATAATTGGTAGTACCTGAGGATTAGAGAGTGGCCAATGTAACTCTAATTTTAAAAAGGATTCCAGGGGTGATCCGGGAAACTACAGACCAGTGAGCCTAATGTCAGCACTGGGCAAAATAGTAGAAACCATTATAAAGAATAACATTACAAAACATGTAAATAGCCATGGTTTAATGGAAGAAAGCCAACATGGATTTAGCTAAGGAATATATTGTCTTACTAATCTGTTATATTTTTTTGAAAGTGTGAATAAACAGGTAGACAAAGGTGAGCCAGTCGATATAGTGTATCCAGATTTTCAGAAAACCTTTGACAAGGTCCCTGATGACTCTTGGTGAAATTAAAAAATCATGGGATTGGAGGCAGTATAGTATTGTGTATCAGGAACTGGCTAAAATATAAAAAGCAGAGAGTAGAGTTAATGGACGATTTTTTCAATGGAGAAAAGTAAATAGTGGAGTACCCCAGGGATCAGTGCTGGGCCCGCTGCTTTTTAATATATTCATAAATGACCTGGAAATAGGAATAATGAGTGAGGTGATCAAATTTGCAGTTGACACAAAATTATTCAAAGTTGTTAAAATGCATGAGGATTGTGAAAAATTGCAAGAGGACCTTGATAAACTGGAAGACTGCATGTCCAAATGGCAGATGAAATTTAATGTGGACAAGTTATAAGCTTAGGGAAGAACAACCAAACTAAAGTTACATGATGCATTACATTAGGAACCACCACCCAGGAAAAGGATTTAGGCATCATTATGAATAATACATTGAAACCCTCCTCCCAGTGTGCAGCGGAAGCCAGTTAAGAAAATACAATGCTAGGAATCATAAGGAAAGAATTGCAGAATAAAACAAAGGATATTATAATGCCTCTGTATTGTTACATGGTGCGACCGCACCTTGAATATTGTGTGCAATTCTGGTCGCCATATCTTAAAAAGGTTATAGCTGAATTAGAAAAGGTACAGAGAAGAGTGACAAAAATGGTAAAGGGAATAGGAGGATACCCCTACGAGGAGAGGCTGAAAAGGTTGGGGGCTCTTCAACTTGGAAAAGAGACGGCTGAGGGAGGGATATGATAGAGGTCTATATATTAATGAATAGAGTGGAACGGGAAAACTAGATCAGTTGTTTACGCCATCAAAAAGTAGAAAAACTAGAGGGCACACAATGAAGCTACAATGTAACCCATTTAATGCTAATAACAGAAAATATTTTTTTACTCAACACTTAATCAAGCTCTGGAATTCATTACCAGAGGATGTAGTAAAAGCTGTTAGTGTAGCTGGGTTTAAAAAAGGTTTGGACCTGGAGAAATGGTCCATAAACCAAGAAGACCTGGGAAATCCACTGCTTGCCCTGGGACAAGCATTCTGGAATCTGTGTGCCTCTTTGAGAACCTGCTAGGTACTTTTTACCTGGATTGGCCACTGGTGGAAATAGGATACTGGGCTTGATGGCTCTTGGTCTGACCCAATAAGGCATTTCTTATGTTCTTATGTCATGTAGTGGTAAGACATCAACGTCAAAGTCTTACTCCATCCTGCCTCTTCCCGCATGTACCACTCGATATGCAGATAGTGCAGAAAATTTCTGTGCTATCTATCTCCCCTATGGTCTGTGTTAACACAGCCCAATAGCATGCACTATGCGCCATGTTGACAGGTACCGCAGCTTAGTAAGCATTCCCCTTAATTGTTTTCTTACTGCAACATCTTTTCACCTGGAAATACCTGTGAATTAGCTACCATTCATAAAGCTGCTGAACAATAAAAGTGAACACAAGTATGTACAGATTTTTTAAGGGATTTTTAAAACGTAATGGGCCCGATATTCAGCACCAGAGGCTAGCGCTGCTGACATGCATAGCAGCGGTGCTGAAGACTATCCACAGATATTCAACGCCAGGGCCAAATCGAGGCACCAGCATTGAATATCTTAGTCGCTGCACAGCTTGGAAGCTAAACGGGCAGTGGTGATATTGAGCCGCTGCCCTATTAGCTCCCATGTGTAATTGGGCCAGCCTTTGCCATGCCTTATTTTACCCATGTATTGCTAACTGAGCAGCAGCTGAATGTCGCTGCTGCCCAGTTAGCAAAGGGAGCCAGCTGTGCTCTGCCCCAGAATGCCCACACCACTCCCCGATGCTAACCATGTAGCAGTGGGGCGGCACTCACGGATATTCAGTAGCACTAACCATGTGGCACTGGGGCGGCACTCACAGATATTCAGTAACACTAACCATGTAGCACTGGGGCGGCACTCACGGATATTCAGTAGCACTAACCATGAAGCACTGGGGCGGCACTCACGGATATTCAGTAGCACTAACTATGTGGCACTGGGGCGGCACTCACGGATATTCAGTAGCACTAACCATGTGGCACTGGGGCGGCACTCATGGATATTCAGTAGCACTAACCATGTAGCACTGGGGCGGCACTCACGGATATTCAGTAGCACTAACCATGTAGCACTGGGGCGGCACTCACGGATATTCAGTAGCACTAACCATGTAGCACTGGGGCGGCACTCACGGATATTCAGTAGCACTAACCATGTAGCACTGGGGCGGCACTCACGGATATTCAGTAGCACTAACCATGTAGCACTGGGGCGGCACTCACGGATATTCAGTAGCACTGACCATGTAGCACTGGGGCGGCACTCAAGGATATTCAGTAGCACTGACCATGTAGCACTGGGGGGGCACTCACGGATATTCAGTAGCACTAACCATGTAGCACTGGGGCGGCACTCACAGATATTCAGTAGCACTAACCATGTAGCACTGGGGTGGCACTCATGGATATTCAGTAGCACTAACCATGTAGCACTGGGGCGGCACTCACGGATATTCAGTAGCACTGACCATGTAGCACTGGGGCGGCACTCACGGATATTCAGTAGCACTAACCATGTAGCACTGGGGCGGCACTCACGGATATTCAGTAGCACTAACCATGTAGCACTGGGGCGGCACTCACTGATATTCAGTAGCACTAACCATGTAGCACTGGGGGGGCACTCACTGATATTCAGTAGCACTAACCATGTGGCACTGGGGCGGCACTCACGGATATTCAGTAGCACTAACCATGTAGCACTGAGGCGGCATTCACAGATATTCAGTAGCAGTAACCATGTAGCACTGTGGCGGCACTCACTGATATTCAGTAGCACTAACCATGTAGCACTGGCGGGGCACTCACGGATATTCAGTAGCACTAACCATGTGGCACTGGGGCGGCACTCACGGATATTCAGTAGCACTAACCATGTGGCACTGGGGCGGCACTCACAGATATTCAGTAGCATTAACCATGTGGCAATGGGGCGGCACTCACGGATATTCAGTAGCACTAACCATGTGGCACTGGGGTGGCACTCATGGATATTCAGTAACACTAACCATGTAGCACTGGGGCGGCACTCACGGATATTCAGTAGCACTAAACATGTGGCACTGGGGTGGCACTCACGGATATTCAGTAGCACTAACCATTGTAGCACTGGGGCGGCACTCACGGATATTCAGTAGCACTAACCATGTGGCACTAGGGTGGCACTCACGGATATTCAGTAGCACTAACAATGTAGCACTGGGGTGGCACTCATGGATATTCAGTAGCACTAACCATATAGCACTGGGGCGGCACTCATGGATATTCAGTAGCACTAACCATGTGGCACTGGGGCGGCACTCATGGATATTCAGTAGCACTAACCATGTAGCACTGGGGTGGCACTCACGGATATTCAGTAGCGCTGACCATGTAGCACTGGGGCGGCACTCACGGATATTCAGTAGCGCTAACCATGTAGCACTGGGGTGGCACTCACGGATATTCAGTAGCACTAACCATGTAGCACTGGGAGGGCACTCATGGATATTCAGTAGCACTAACCATGTAGCACAGGGGCGGCACTCATGGATATTCAGTAGCACTAACCATGTAGCACTGGGGCAGCACTCACGGATATTCAGTAGCACTGACCATGTAGCACTGGGGCAGCACTCACAGATATTAAGTAGCACTGACCATGTAGCACTGGAGCGGCACTCACGGATATTCAGTAGCACTGACCATGTAGCACTGGGGCGGCACTCACGGATATTCAGTAGCACTGACCATGTAGCACTGGGGCGGCACTCAAGGATATTCAGTAGCACTGACCATGTAGCACTGGGGCGGCACTCATGGATATTCAGTAGCACTGACCATGTAGCACTGTGGCGGCACTCACGGATATTCAGTAGCACTGACCATGTAGCACTGGGGCGGCACTCACGGATATTCAGTAGCACTGACCATGTAGCACTGGGGTGGCACTCATGGATATTCAGTAGCACTAACCATGTAGCACTGGGGCGGCACTCACGGATATTCAATAGCACTAACCATGTAGCACTGGGGCGGCACTCACAGATATTCAGTAGCACTAACCATGTGGCACTGGGGCGGCACTCACGGATATTCAGTAGCACTAACCATGTAGCACTGGGGCGTCACTCACGGATATTCAGTAGCACTGACCATGTAGCACTGGGGCGGCACTCACGGATATTCAGTAGCACTGACCATGTAGCACTGGGGCGGCACTCACGGATATTCAGTAGCACTAACCATGTAGCACTGGGGCAGCTCTCACGGATATTCAGTAGCACTAACCATGTAGCACTGGGGCGGCACTCACGGATATTCAGTAGCACTAACCATGTAGCACTGGGGCGGCTCTCACGGATATTCAGTAGCACTAACCATATAGCACTGGGGCGGCACTCATGGATATTCAGTAGCACTAACCATGTGGCACTGGGGCGGCACTCATGGATATTCAGTAGCACTAACCATGTAGCACTGGGGTGGCACTCACGGATATTCAGTAGCGCTGACCATGTAGCACTGGGGCGGCACTCACGGATATTCAGTAGCGCTAACCATGTAGCACTGGGGTGGCACTCACGGATATTCAGTAGCACTAACCATGTAGCACTGGGGGGGCACTCATGGATATTCAGTAGCACTAACCATGTAGCACAGGGGCGGCACTCATGGATATTCAGTAGCACTAACCATGTAGCACTGGGGCGGCACTCACGGATATTCAGTAGCACTGACCATGTAGCACTGGGGCGGCACTCACGGATATTCAGTAGCACTGACCATGTAGCACTGGGGCGGCACTCATGGATATTCAGTAGCACTGACCATGTAGCACTGTGGCGGCACTCACGGATATTCAGTAGCACTGACCATGTAGCACTGGGGCGGCACTCACGGATATTCAGTAGCACTGACCATGTAGCACTGGGGTGGCACTCATGGATATTCAGTAGCACTAACCATGTAGCACTGGGGCGGCACTCACGGATATTCAATAGCACTAACCATGTAGCACTGGGGCGGCACTCACAGATATTCAGTAGCACTAACCATGTGGCACTGGGGCGTCACTCACGGATATTCAGTAGCACTAACCATGTAGCACTGGGGCGTCACTCACGGATATTCAGTAGCACTGACCATGTAGCACTGGGGCGGCACTCATGGATATTCAGTAGCACTGACCATGTAGCACTGGGGCGGCACTCACGGATATTCAGTAGCACTAACCATGTAGCACTGGGGCAGCTCTCACGGATATTCTGTAGCTCTAACCATGTAGCACTGGGGCGGCACTCACGGATATTCAGTAGCACTAACCATGTAGCACTGGGGCGGCACTCACGGATATTCAGTAGCGTAGCACTTGGGCGGCATTCATGGATATTCAGTAGCGCTAACCATGTAGCACTGGGGCGGCACTCACGGATATTCAGTAGTGCTAACCATGTAGCACTTGGGCAGCACTCACGGATATTCAGTAGCGCTAACCATGTAGCACTGGGGTGGCACTCACGGATATTCAGTAGCGCTAACCATGTAGCACTGGGGAGGCACTCACGTATATTCAGTAGCGCTAACCATGTATCACTGGGGCGGCACTCACTGATATTCAGTAGCGCTAACCATGTAGCACTGGGGCGGCACTCACTGATATTCAGTAGCGCTAACCATGTAGCACTGGGTCGGCACTCACGGATATTCAGTAGCGCGAACCATGTAGCACTGGGGCGGCACTCACGGATATTCAGTAGCGCGAACCATGTAGCACTGGGGCGGCACTCACGGATATTCAGTTGCGCTAACCATGTAGCACTGGGGCGGCACTCACGGATATTCAGTAGCGCTAACCATGTAGCACTGGGGCGGCACTCACAGATATTCAGTAGCACGGACCATGTAGCACTGGGGTGGCACTCACTGATATTCAGTAGCACTAACCATGTAGCACTGGGGCGGAACTCACGGATATTCAGTAGCACTAACCATGTAGCACTGGGGGGGCACTCACGGATACTCAGTAGCACTAACCATGTAGCACTGGGGTGGCACTCACGGATATTCAGTAGCACTAACCATGTAGCACTGGGGGGGCACTCATGGATATTCAGTAGCACTAACCAAGTAGCACTGGGGCGGCACTCACGGATATTCAGTAGCACTAACCATGTAACACTTGGGCGGCACTCACAGATATTCAGTAGCACTAACCATGTAGCACTGGGGCAGCACTCACGGATATTCAGTAGCACTAACCATGTGGCACTAGGGTGGCACTCACGGATATTCAGTAGCACTAACCATGTAGCACGGGGGCGGCACTCACTGATATTCAGTAGCACTAACCATGTGGCACTGGGGTGGCACTCACAGATATTCAGTAGCACTAACCATGTAGCACTGGGGCGGCACTCATGGATATTCAGTAGCACTAACCATGTAGCACTGGGGTGGCACTCACGGATATTCAGTAGCACTAACCATGTAGCACTGGGGCGGCACTCACGGATATTCAGTAGCACTAACCATGTGGCACTGGGGCGGCACTCACGGATATTCAGTAGCACTAACCATGTAGCACTGGGGCGGCACTCACAGATATTCAGTAGCACTAACCATGTAGCACTGGGGTGGCACTCACGGATATTCAGTAGCCCTAACCATGTGGCACT
Organism: Ichthyophis bannanicus; assembly: GCA_033557465.1. Classification (NCBI taxonomy): domain Eukaryota; kingdom Metazoa; phylum Chordata; class Amphibia; order Gymnophiona; family Ichthyophiidae; genus Ichthyophis; species Ichthyophis bannanicus. The sequence continues at coordinate 665,913,891 of CM066031.1, forward strand.
GGGGCGGCACTCACGGATATTCAGTAGCACTAACCATGCTTTTTTTTATTCAGATACTGTCCTTGTGTCCACTACCTTCACTGGGAGACTATTCCACGCATCTACCACTTTTTCCGTAAAGAACTATTTCCTCATATTACTCCTGAGTCTAACCCCTTTCACTCTCATCCTATGTCCCCTCGTAGCAGAGCTTGCCTTCAATTGAAAGAGACCCTCCTGTGCATTTGTGCCATGGAGAAATTTAAATGTCTCTATCATATCACCTCTATCCCGCCTTTCCTCTAAAGTATACATATTAAGATCTTTAAGTCTGTCCTCATATACTTTATAATGAAGACCACTAACCATTTTAGTAGCCACCCTCTGCACTGACTCCAGTCTGTTTATATCCTTTTGAAGGTGGAGCTTCCAGAAGTGCACACTATTCTCCAAATGAGGCCACACCAAAGACTTAAACAGAGGCACTATCACCTCCTTATTCCTGCTGGCCATTCCTCCCCCTAAACACCCAAGCATCTTTATGGCTTTTGTAGTTTCTTTTTCTACCTGTTTAGCTACGAGATCATCAGACACAATTACGCCCAGGTCTCACTCTTCTTTTGTGGACAGAATTACCTCAACCCTTACACGGTATAGCTCCTTTGGATTTTTGCAGCCCAAATGAATGACCCTGCATTTTTGCATTAAATTTCAGCTCCGAAATTTTAGACCATTCTTCAAGCTTAGATCCCTCCTCATGTTATTTACTCATTACTGCATGTCTGCTCTATTGCAAATTTTGGTAGCAGATTTGATCGACCATCGGACCCTTCTCTTCCATCTCTATGATGTTGGGTTGCGGGGCACGGTGCTGCGCTGGTTTTGTTCGTTTCTCACAGCTCGTTCCTTTGTTGTCAGTTCTAATTATCAGTCCTCCTCGCCGGTTTCCCTATCATGTGGGGTACCTCAAGGTTCAGTTCTCTCCCCTCTACTCTTCAACATTTTCCTTACCCCCTTAAGCCTCTTGATTCAACAACATCTGGTCTCAGTTTATTTCTATGCTGACGATATTATTCTCCTCTTCCATACCTCCCCGGTTAACACTGATATTGCTCAGTTTAATACCTGTCTCTCCCATGTTGCTACCTGGCTTTCTGCTAATTTTCTTTATTTGAATCCATCAAAATCAACAGCCATGTGGGTCTCTATGAGTACGTCTTGTCCAACCATCATGCCTCAAGTAAATTCCGTCTCTATTCCTCTCACTTCTTCTTTTCGTTATTTAGGTGTTACTCTAGATTCTTCGCTATCTTTCCATGACCATGTATCAAATCTGTCCCGCCGTTCTTTCTTTGTATTCTGGCAACTTAGATCAGTCCGCTCTATTCTGTCTTCCGATTCCCTTATTACCCTCTTACTGGCCTTGGTTATGTCCAGATTGGACTACTGTAATGTGGTTTTTGCTAATCTACCATCCTATCAACTTCAGCGTTTACAACTATTACAGAATACAGCTGCCCGACTTGTCACATATGCCCGGAAATCTGATCATGTTACACCCCTTCTTTTTCAACTCCATTGGTTACCATTCCGCTATAGTTTCAAATACAAGCTCCTCATCCTAACTCATAGGGTCATCCATACATCAAATCCTTTGTATTTAGCAAACCTTGTTTCCCTTCACACTCCCTACCGTCAACTCCGTTCATTGCATGCCAATCATCTGTCTCTCCCTTCCCCTTCAGACCCATCGGAAGAGCAGACACGTCACGCTGCATTCTTTTTTCTTGGACCTTCACTCTGGAACACCTTGCCATCCTCCCTCCGTTTGGAATCCTCATACCATAATTTCAAAAACTTATTGAAAACATACTTGTTCCAACAGGCTTACGACCTCCCTCCCAGTAGTTCTATTTAGTTATTGTTCATCTGTCTGCTTCTAAGTGACCCTTTGGTCAATCTTTCCACTTACTTTATAATGGAGTTCCTTTCTTCCTTTGGCGCTAGCATATATTTTTATTGTAAACCGCTCTCACGTTCCGACAAGGGCGGTATATAAAGTGTTAAATAAAGATAAAGATAAAGATCCGCAAACAAGCAAACCTTACCCGACAGTCCTTCCGCGATATCACTAACAAAGATGTTAAACAGAATCGAATCAAGGACAGATCCCTGTGGAACAACACTCGTAACCTCCTTCTCCTCAGAGTGAGCTCCATTTACCTGTACTCGTTGTCACCTCCCATTCAACTAATTTATTTTTTATTTTTTTTATTTATGCAAATTATACAATATAATCAAGAATTCCTCTTGTACAGAAACTGGGACACAATAATGAAATCATGCAAAGAAGAAAATACAATAACAAAAATATAAATCAGTCCCACTCTAGTCCCCAAAAAGGGAGATCCAAGTAATAGGAAAGAAGCAGTCATTTATTTCATCTAGGAACTTTATCTCCCTAGCATGTCCTGCCATGACACTGACCCAGTCGATACCAGGGTAATTGAAATCACCCATTATTATTACTGTGTGGAAACCTTTGTTAGCTTCCTTGATTTCTTTGAGAATTTCATCATCCATTTGTTCATTCTGGCCAGGCAGTCACTAGTACACCCCACTGCCATCTCCTTCCCCTTTTTACATGGAATTTCAATCCATAGAGATTCTACAGCAAATTTTGTTTCCTGCAGAACTTTAATCCTTTCTGACTCAATGCCCTCTCTAACATAGAGTGCAACCCCTCTACCAATTTGATCAGCTCTATCATTACGATATAGTTTGTACCCAGGTATTACAGTTTCCCACTGGTTGTCCTCCTTCCACCATGTCTCTGAGATTCCAATCATATCTAACCTCTCATTTAGTGCTATATATTCTAACTCTCCCATCTTATTTTTTAGACTTCTAGCATTTGCATACAAGCATTTTAGAGACTGTATATTATTCATATTAATCTGGCTCTTGGTAGGCATGGGTAATTTGGAATCTTTAAGCTATGTCTGCTCCATACTCAATGGCATTTGGGCTACTTTACTGTTTTTTGGAACCTTTCTGCTTTTGGTAGTATCCTTCAAGGATGCATGCTTCCGAACCATGTACTCTTGGGCGACTGTCGGCTTTCCCCTATTATCTAGTTTAAAAGCTGCTCTATCTCCTTTTTAAAGGTTAATGCCAGCAGCCTGGTTCCATCCCAGTTAAGGTAAAGCCCATCCCTTTGGATGAGCCCCTCCTTTCCCCAGAATATTCTCCAGTTCCTAACAAATCCAAAACCCTCATTCTTGCACCATCGTCTCATCCATGAATTGAGACTCCGGAGTTCTGCCTGCTTTTTGCATCCTGCGCGTGGAATGGGAAGCATTTCGGAGAACGCTACCCTTGAAGTTCTGGATTTCAACTTCCTACCTAAAAGTCTAAATTTAGCCTCCGAGACAGCAGACTCCTCCCCAGCATTATCTAAGACCTTATCTAGGTGGCGCGTGAGGTCCGCTACCTTCGCACCAGGCAGGCATGTTACCAGGCAATCCTCACATCCACCAGCCACCCAGCTATCTACTTGCCTAATGATGGAATCACCAACTATAACAGCTTCCCTAACCCTTCCCTCATGGGCACACGGCCCTGGAGAAACTTCCTCGGTGCGAGAAGGTTTTACATCACCTGGAACACAGGTCCTAGTTACAGGACCACTTCCTGCCACACCAGGGTGATGCTCTCCTGTCACGTGACCTCTCTCCTCCATGGCAACAGGGATGCTGCCAGACTGGAGGTGGAACTTCAGGACTATATCCCTGTAGGTCTCGTCTATGTACCTCTGTGTCTTTCTTATGTCTTCCAAGTCTGTTACTCTAGCCTCTAGAGAACAGGCTCATTCCCTGAGAGCAAAGAGCTCCTTGCACCTAGTGCACACGTAAGACCTCTCACCAACTGGGAGAAAATCATACATGTGACACTCAATGCAAAAGACTGGAAAGCCCATATCTCGCTGCTGGACTGCTGTCTGCATCTTAGTTTTAAGCTTGTGTTTAGATCTGCAAGTTCTTTACTTACTAAGGGTTGCTGTGGATACTTATACTAATAAAGATGTATCTAATATGTTTAATATACCTTGTTTACCTAATTAATTAATCTCAGGTTCTTAATGTATGACTGATTTGGATAAAGAACTGCACCTGAGAGCAGCTCCTTCCCTTTAAGATGTGTAAGTACCTATAAAGCTATGATTATCCCAGGGGTGGGTGGGTGTTGGAGAGGGAGGGAGGGAAATAAGACTTATTAAAAGGGGGCTGCTACACAGTACCCTGTCCTGTGCTTCTAAGGTAAGCCGTGACCAACTTTCTGGGTGATTAACAGTCCTTGCTAAAGGAACTTTGCTGCTACTAGGCCCTGAATGAGTATTAAATTTAAACTACAAGCTCTCTGCTGGGTTCTAAATTTAACAAGAAAGCTCTCTTCAGTGTTTTAAATTTAAACTTAAACCTAAACTGCTGCTACTAGACCCTGACTGATTTAACAAATACACTGGGTTCACAGATTAATCAGCTTTAATCCAAAGAATTCCCTTCAGAAAAATTCCCAGAGGTATATATTCACTATTGCAGATCTCTCTCCAGAAGTAGCAGTCCCCTTTTTCTTAAAGAACAGTTTCATCAGCCACTCTATCAGACATTAGAGCTAACGTCACCAACAATTTATTGGGAATCACTGCCTCCTCCATTGAATCTTCTAAAATAGCAGAAATATCCAAGACATCAACTGATCGTAGCTACAGAGCTCCTCCTTCCGCGGCACTAGGGAATTTCTTAACAGCAAGAAGATAATAAGCTTTCACCAATGGAGGATGGGATTCTGGTGGGATACCCAAAATTTCAGCAAAATATTTCCATAACATATCTCTCGGAGAGACCGGTTATGCTCTGGGAAAATTTACATATCCCAAATGTAATGCTCACACAGAGTTATCCAATAATTCCAACTTAGCCTTAGTTACACTTGAATCCTTCACAAAAGTTTCAGAAGAACTTTCAATAATCTGAACTCAAGATTGAACCACTCAACCGATCTCTAACCCAATCAGTCACTTTAGAGTCCACCACTAGGATGCTCAGTTTGTTTATAAGTTGCCTGTGCAGAACGGTGTCAAAGACTTTACTGAAATCTAAATACACCATATCTAGGGCTCTCCCTCGGTCGAACTCCCTGGTCACCCAGTCAAAGAAATCTATCAGATTTGTCTGACAAGACCTGCCTCTGGTGAATCCATGCTGCCTCAGATTCTGCAATCCATTGGACTCCAGAAACCTCACTATTCTCTCCTTTAGTAGCCTTTCCTATAATTTACTAACCACAGAGGTTAGACTAACCGGCCTATAGTTCTCAATATCATCCTTACGTTTGCCTTTGTGTAAATGGACCACATGTGCCTTTCTCTAGTCCTCTGGCACCACTCCTGACTCCAAAGAGGCATTGCAAAGTTCAAACATTGGAGCTGCTTGAACGTCCCCAACTTCCTTCAGTATTCTTGCATATACTGTATGAGGTCAGTGGCTTCAAAGAGTTAGCTGTGAATGGGTAGCTGGAACAAAAATAATGACCTCTAACTGACAGAACCATGCCCAACACCACAAGCAAACAAAACAAAATCCCCCTTTGCAGTATAGAAAAAAGACTTAGCTTTTAAAAATGAACAGCAAAACCCCTTTATGAATTAGCTTTATAAATGAACAGCAAAACCCCTTTAACCCTCGGATACACTCGGTAAATCGACTGACACGTATACACTACCCCCGGGTCACCCTGACCCATATGTAGAAATATGGTAAAACATCTACTTTTGTTTGTAAAACATGATTAAATTGTGAAGAAAAAGACATACTTTTATTTATTTTTTATAATACTTGTAATTAATTCACCCTTTTAAGTGAATAATGTGCAATGCTAGCCAAGATCAGGCAGGACAAGTTGTACAAGGTCAGATATATGCTGCATAATGTCAATACCTGTTAACTATTCAGTTGCAAGCTTAAAATGGTGTGCAGCACTGCACGCTTTGCAAACTACAATAGTTCTATATTTATTCGCTAGGTGGACAGCAACAGTCAAAGTATGGTGCCATTATGTCAAGTAATGGCATGATGCAAATTGTGACAAAAAAATTACCGTGTTATAACAAATTGACAACGGTGCATTGTAAACAACAGAAAACTAGTAAGCAATACATGAAGTACATTGACTGTTTTTTTCAACAACAGTTTATGCACAATGTGCTAGTAGTTGTTCTTGAATGTTCAGTACACACTCGCTTCAGACAGATTTCACATTCGGTAAATACTTTTCGATCTCTGTCACTTGGACAAAAGGAGCATCTTTTTCTTTTCTTTGCTGATGCCCGTGTGGTCAACGGTCTTGGTGGCTTAGGCATTTCAAGGCAAGGATAGCCAACATTGGCCATGGATTGACGTGTATGGCTTGTCAGACCTTCTGGATGGCTTTGACGATTTTGTAGCTGAGGCTTCATGAGATTCAAAGTGAGTTCCTCCAGAAAAAACCTTCTCTTGCAGTTTTCCTTGTGATGAAACATAGGATTGTTGTACATAAATATTATGAATGAATTTACAGCCGCGATATCAAGCAGTCCATAAAAACGCAAAGTGGCCATCGACGAGTTGATCTTTTCACACTGTATGTGTGGCACAACTGATCTACTGTGTCAACACCCCCTTTTGTTCTGTTGTAGTCAAGTATTATTTCTGGCTTCTTTGATGTTTCATCAATTTTATTATCATGGTGAAGTGTTGACAGCAGCATAACTGATTTGTTTCATTTTGGGACGAATGACACCAAAGTCTTGTCTCCACTGAAGCCAAATATTGAGGATCCCACAATTCTTGAGCGATTTGCCTGGATTTCTGAAGGTATGTCACGGTTGCAACGTCTTACAGTGCCCAGTAGTGTCAAATTCTTGCTAAGAAGAACATCAGCCAGTTGTACGTTAGTAAAGAAATTGTCGCAAGTAATGTTCCTGCCAGACCGTTCCAGAGGTTCAATAAGCTTCAAAACAACATCAGCTCCTAGAGATACTGTTTTGTCACGAGTAACTGACTCTTCACGCCCTAGGTATGGCTTCATGTTGAATACATAATACGTTTCGGCATCTGCACACACCCATAACTTTATACCGTATCGGTCTGGTTTAGACTTGATGTATTGACGAAACGGACACTTGCCTCTGAACCCCAACAATTGTTCATCAACAGTCAAGTATGCAGATGGTGTGTACATTTTCATGCACTGAGAAATGAATAAATTCCAAACATCTCTGACTGGAGTAAATTTGTCATTGGCCCTTCGTGATTCACGGGTTTGTTTGTCATCAAATCAAAGTAAACTCAATATTTCTGCAAACCTTTTACCTGACATAACAGCTGGAAATATAGGATTCTGGATAGGACTTTTAGCCCAAGTTCTGCATACAGATACTTTGTTCAACCTGAAAACACCACTCATGTACAGAAGACCCAATGTTGCTTGGAGCTCTTCCATTGTTACCTGCTTCCAGTCAGTACATGGTGGCTGCATTGCTTCAGCTCTACGTATGCCTTCAGAATTTGTGAAATCTAACACTGCTGACAATATATCTGGAGTTACAAACATGTCAAAAATATCCTTAGCATTAGTTATACCTCTGATCAGAGCAATTGGTCCAGAAGATTCTCTGACTATATTTGCTTCCCTTGTTCTTGATGTTGGCGGTACAGTTTTATTCCAATGCATGCCAGAACGAGCTGTGTAATGACTGTCAGTAACTTCCTCATTTTCAGAATGTGATTCAGAAGTTTCAGAATTGCTGTATGAACTGCTATCGTCATCACTTGTTTTATTTTCTTCGACAGCATCTTCCGCTTCACTGCCGCTATCATCAAGATCAAGCTGATCGGACTGGGAAGGAACGACTGCACTATCCGTATCAGCACCTTCAGTATCATTACTCAAATTATCATTACTGTCACTTTCTTCATTCAACCAACATCTAATTTTTTCAGTTGCTGCACAGCTGCTGAAGCGTTTCGGGAGTGGCATTGTTTACCTTTGTCGTAAAAAATTTTAATCCACAGAAACAAACAAGGAACTGACGTCAGGTGACTTCATAAATGTAAGCAAGACGTTAGAAAACACAGGATTGTAATGTGGACTTGGAGTGGTGACTTTCTTTGCTGCTATAAAACAAAGGAGAGTGTTATTGTGCGAGTGTCGAAAATCACCACTTGTTTGTTCAGCAGCATGCAGTACTGTATAAAAACGTTATTTTTGCAAACCATATGTATGAAAATACTTAAAAATGGTTCGTTGAGGAATACCTAGAGTACCAAAATACAATTCCTTACCATTTTGAAGAAAAAACACAAAAACCGACACCCGGGTCACCCCTGACCCGGGGGTAGTGTATCCGGGGTTAAGAATTAGCTTTTATAAAATAACACCTAAACCCCTTTAATAATTAGCTTTTAAAACAGAACATCAAAACCCCTTTCAGAATTAGCTTTTAAAAATGAACAGCAAGAGATCACGTGGCGCATGAGCGAGTGAGGAAGGATCCTGGCTCGCTCCGGGGCTGCCTCGACTTATCTTTGAAAGAGCCTTGTTTTTTGCAAAGCTAGCTTGCTGGTGTCTCCTCTGGTGCCGAAAGAAAGCGGAGCTGATTCGAACGAGCCAGCTCCCAGCTTTCTGCCATGCCAGTAACCCAGAAAAAAGAAAGGGAGAAGAGTGGGAAATCGGGGCCCATGGCGGCCACGCTATTGCAGTCAGCGTCTCTGGGAGCTGACAGCATGTCATCCGCAACTGATGAGGTGGCAAGAGAGGTGGTCAAGTTGTTAGACCCGAAATTCAATCAAGTTTTGAAAAAGCTTGATGTGATGGGGGACTCTCTGGCAGAGGTCGGAAAGAGCATGGAGGAATTGGAGCACCGCGTGGTTGCTATTGAGGAGGTGGAGGGCCGGCAGGAAAGAGTGGCCTCTGCCCAGGCGAAACTACTAGAGTTTCTGCAAGCTAAAGTAGAGGATCTTGAAAATCGATCACGGAGGAACAACATTCGGATTATAGGAGTACCGGAGGAGAAAACAGATGCCCAACTGCTGCCGTTTATTGAAGTCTGGCTCCTGGAAGAATTGGGCCTGCATACATTGGTTGGGGAGCTGCGGGTGGAGCGAGCGCACAGGATTGGGCCGAGATCGGGGACGCAAGGATGGCCGAGAGTAGTCATTGCCAGGATTTTGAACTTCCAACACAAGCAGCAGCTTCTGCAAGCCTATCAGAGGAAAGGTGGATTAACTTATAATAACCAGAAGTTGCTTATCTTCCAAGACTATTCGGTGGCTGTGGCGTTAAAGAGGAAGGAGTTTTCTCCTATTTGTGCTACCCCTGTTTCAGAGGAAAATCCGCTTCACTCTGGCTTACCCAGCGATACTGAGAGTTTCCAAGCAGGGCCAGGATCATTCTTTTGATACTGTAGCTGCGGCCAAGAGCTTTGTGGATGGCATGGAGAGGGAGAATCTGGCAGCTAGCAGTGCCCGGCAATGATATGGACTGCCATGTTGCTACAGTTGAAGGGGCCTGATGCCTATGTTATGTTATGTTGCGTTGTTTTACTCTGTTTTCCCCTGCTGCGAGGTGTGGAGGATCCATGTGGGGGGGGGGGTTGGTTTGTTTGGGAGATGAAGTGTGTGAGGAGGGAAGGTGGCAGGTGAGGGAGGGCGGGGAGCTGGCGATGTGTGGGAGTGTTGAAGGCTATGCAGGGGTAAGCAGCTCTTAGGCAGGGCAGCCCTGCAGCGGTATACTAGATCTCGATCCCGGCAATAGAGCTGGGTATGGCACTGTGGAGGAGTGGTGAAATGGGGAAGGGGGGTTGGGGCGGGGGGGGATAAGGGGGGAGGGGGTTGTATGTGTGTTCTGGGCAGAGGGTGGAGTAGAGAAAAGGGAAGATTTGAGAGAGATAACAGTAGAGATTGCGGGTTGTTGGTGGGAGGGAGGCGATGGGAAGACAAGGGGCCTGGGGTCATGGCTGGGAGGTCCTGGGCTCTAAAAGAATTGCACTACTTGAGCAGTATGTTGGGAATTGTGGAATATCATGCATGACTTACGTATTGTAACTTGGAATGTGGGAGGGGTAAGCACGCCTGTTAAGTGGACTAAGATTTTGCAAGCCCTAAAACGGGCTATAGCCCAGATCGCTCTGCTCCAAGAAACACATTTAAGTATGCGGGAGCATGAGAAAGCTCAAGCGGGATTGGGTGGGGTGTGTGTATGGGGCCTCCTCTGGGGGGCGGAAAAAGGGAGTGGCCATCTTGGGGAAAAAAGGTATCCCGATGGAGGTGTTGCATGAGGATGTAGACCCCCAGGGCAGATATATTTTTCTTCATGTAAAGCTTCAGGGGGAAGAAGTACTTCTGGGTAATATTTATGCGCCCAATATCTACGATCGCCTTTTCTTCAAGAATGTGTTGGCTAAGGTGGGGAGGGTCCCACATATACCGGTCATTGTAGCAGGTGACTTGAATTGTCCACACGACCCGCAGATGGACAGGCAACAGCTGAGACCCGGTGGAGGTTGGAGCAGAAAGGGAGTGAGCTATTTGTGTAGACTGGGACATTTAATCGATGCGTGGAGGGTCCTACATGAGGGAGAGAGAGACTACACTCACCTGTCAAGAGCCCACCAGTCCTGGTCTCGGATTGACTATATCCTAGTATCGAAACAATGCTTTGGCAAGGTGATTGCGGTGGAGATTGATCCGGTGGTAATTTCGGATCATGCGATGGTCCGGATGGATTGGAAGGGAAGGGTGGGGGTGAAATCTAAGTGGTCTTTTCCAAGGCACCTATGGAAAAATGAAGGCTTTGCAAAATACTTGAAGCAGTGTTGGGAGGAGTATGTTAGGTTTAATGAGAATAGTGTCAGGCAGGTGGCGGTTTTTTGGGAGGCGGGGAAAGCAGTGATGTGGGGGCATATCATGGCGTTTGTTGCAAAAGAAAGGAAGAGAGTTAATGACACAGTATTGCAGTTGGCTCAGGAACTACAGCGTCTAAAGAAGCGAGATGTGAAGGGGCCAGATTGGAGAGTTAGGGAGGAATACCTGGCAGCGCAAAGGCGAATGAATCAGGTACTTCATGAACGGGCAGTATACTCAATGCAGTACTATCGGCACCAATTGTTTCGTTACGGAGATAGGACAGGGAGACTCCTTGCGGGATTGATTAGAGAAGGGGGAGGGACACGGGTGATCACCACTATGAAGGACAAAGAGGGGGTAAGGCATACTACTACTCAGGAAGTCATGGGGGTCTTCCGAAGGTTTTATCAAGAGTTGTACTCGGCAGAGGCGGAAGATCGCATCCAGGGGAGCACATTCCTGGATAGGGTACAGTTGCCGATATTGCAAGAGGAGGAAGTGCAGGAATTGAATGCGGCGCTCTCTGAGGTACAGAGATTCAGAAGGTTATCAAGGGTTCATCGCCGCATAAGACTCCAGGGCCGGATGGCTACGGAGAGGAATTTTACACGATTTTGGAGGTGCAGGTGACACCCTCATTGGCGGCTCTATATCAGGAAGTGTTAGAGACTGGTGGATTCCTGAGAGATATGCATACAGCGGCGATCACGGTTATCCCCAAAGCAGGTAAGGATCCAGAGGATCCGGCGTCCTACCGTCCCATCTCATTAATCAATTATGATATGAAGATTCTAGTGTCGGTGTTGGCGGCGAGACTGCAACAGTTTTTTTCCGGGATTGATAGGGCAGCATCAGTCCGGATTTGTTAGGGGTAGAGGAGCGTTCTTGAATATCAGTAAGGTACTGATGGGTATGGAATTGTGTATGTTGCGGCAAAAGCCATTAGTCCTGGTGAGATTAGATGCCGAAAAGGCATTTGACCGAGTGTCTTGGCATTATATGTTTGCGGCTCTCCAGAAGTTTGGCTTTCAGGGTGCCTTTGTAGATTGGATTCATGCTCTATACCAGGATCCGTTGGCATGTCTGACCATGGGAGGGGAGTTCTCGGAGTCATTTTCTCTTGAGCGAGTCACGAGGCAGGGATGCCCCCTCTCCCCCTTGTTATTTGTTTTGCAACTGGAACCACTGCTGGTATCTCTTGCGGACAATGAGGCGGTCCGGGGGATACAATGGGGACAGAGTGGAATCAAAGTAAGTGCGTTTGCGGACGACATGCTCCTGTGTTTGCGAGACTCACAAGCATCGTTGACAGCAGCTTTGCATCATATCGAGGAATTCAGTGGCTTTTCGAGGTTATGGGTCAATCGGTCCAAGTCGATGTTGTTGGATGTAGGTGGGAGGGCACGCTCTCAGTGGGTTGGGGAGTTCCCACTGTTGTGGGCGCAGGGACAAATAAGATATCTGGGTGTGCAGATTCCGGAGGACGTATCTCAACTTTATGAGGTCAATATAGGGCCGAGGTTGGCGAAGACTATCGAGACGTTAAAACAATGGAGGGAGTTGCCTATATCGCTGATGGGTCGTATTGCGTTGTTTAAAATGGTGGAGCTCCCTAGATGGTTGTATCTACTTCGCCATGCCCCACTCTGGATCGCAAGAAGGGACATGTGCCTTCTGCAGACTCACTTGGGCAAGTTTTTATGGAAAGGTAGGAAGGCGAGGATAGCTTTAGCGGCTTTAATGGGGCCTTTGGAGGATGGAGGGGGAGGGCTGGTGTCGTTGCGAGACTATAATGTGGTTAGTTTGATGCGCCCTCTCCGAGATGTATTGCTGGGCATGGCCGAAACGATACCCCTTGAGCTTGTAGATGAGATGTCGAGGCCGGGGCACAGATTGGCTTTGATGCATAGTGGGAATAGGGATCTTCCCGAGTGGTGGAAGATGTCAGTGTACATGAGGGCGGTCAGGCAGGTGTGGAGGGTGTTGTGTCAGAGGCAGCATTAGTCATGGAGAAGAACAGATTTGTTGCCTTTGAGGGGCAATAGAGACTTCCTGCCGGGGGTGCAAGCTTTGGTGGCTAGGCAATGGGAGGGGTGCGGAGTGACATGTATCGGGCATCTGAGAATGGCCTCGACCCCTGAGTTAGACTCATTTCAATCGTTGCAGCGCAGATTTGGGTTGCGTATTAAGGACTTTTACTTTTACCTGCAGGTTAGGCATTATGTGCGAAAGCTGCAGAAAGATGAGGGAGCACTCTTAGGACCAGGCAGTATGCTAGATCTGATGCAGAGTTTGGAGGAGAAGATAACGGTACATGATTTGCGGAGAGAGTCGGGAGTGTATGGTTCTGGGAAGGCCCTAGAGGCGTTGGCTGCAAAGTGGCAGTGGGATGGGATGCCAGGAGTGACGGCCATGAAGCTTGCGGAGGCGTTCGCAGCAGTGAAGGGTTTGTCAGAGTCTGTGAGATTGCAAGAAATACAATATAGATTTCTGTGGGGGTCCTATGTGACGGAGACCTGGGCGGTCAGGGTGGGGTGGAGTAGGTGGGGTGAAAGTTTGGTCTTTATTTTTTTTTTTGAAAAATTTATACATACATATCAAGAAAACATCTTGATTCAGTAATTGGGTGTAAACCATGCAACCAACATAAAGCAATATAAACAAATAAAACACAGGAAACAGTCCTATAGTTTCAACCCACTCTAGCCCTCAAGTAAAGGGAATACAATAATTAGAAAAAATACATCAACCAATATTGAAGGAAATTCAGGTTAGCTAATCAGTGGTATAAACATATGCTCAAACCAGAATGGCCAAAGGAACAGACCCCCCTACAGAGAGTCGAGCATTAATGAAAGACAACAATTTGGAAGGCTCATAAAATAACTAAGGGGTATGTTTACTAAACTGTCTTAACGTGCGCCCGGCGATAGTGTGCAGGCTGCCATAAAAGGAGTGGGCATTTCAGTCTTAAAGTAGCAAAATGGGATTATCGCGCGATAACGCGCGCTGTGGCGCACATTATCGGGCGAAGTGCCACTAAGCGTATTAACGCGCGGTAATCTTAAGTAGGTGCACAGACATGCAAACAGAGAAACAGAGGTGTAGCACAATGGTTAGTACACTGACTGATGATGCAGGGGTCATGAGTTTGATTCCCCAGTATGCATAAGGCTAGCTGAAGCATCAGCTTTGACATGTAAGTATTGTTTTGTGAGGCATTTTATTTGTAGTTTAATTATTGCTGCCAGAAAACACACTCTCACGTGCAGTAACCTAAGGTGCCGCATAAGGCACCCTATAAGGCACTCCATAGGGTACATTATAAAGTGCACTGTCCGCCACGGAACCCTATAATGTCCCCTATAGGGCACCCTATAAGGCGCTCCATAGGACACCATATAAGGCACCTTGTACGGACTGTAACCATAAGGTGCCTCAGAAGGCGCTTTATAGGGCGCCTTCTGAGGCACCTTATGGTTACAGTACTCTGAGGGTGTTTTTGCTGGTAGCACTTATGTACATTAAAAATGCTTCGGACAGCCCTATCAAATAACCCCACTGTGGGTTTGAACCCATGACCTCCGGCTTCACAGACAGTGAAGTAACCAGTGGGCTACAGCTGCTAACAAACCCCTGGCTGGCTGCAGAAGGACTGCACGTCACCACACAAACAGTCTGCTGTGGTCACCAGGATAGGGTTAACCCACCCGTACCCATGATGCACTGCACATGCAAATCAGCAGTCTACAGATGATCACAAGATGGGGTATGCACCCCCACAGCATCTCGGCCTGGTAGGGGGAATTGACCGTGTGTGTTACTGGCACAGAGTAGCTACACACCGTCACATTGTGCGGGTACTGTGCTCACCCTGAGGGTGAGGTGGGATGCCCAGCACCAGGTCCACAGCACCTTCCATGGCAGAAATAGGCAATGCTGCAGGTCCCTAGCAGTGCTAGTGTATGAGATAGGTAGTTCCTGCAGACACACCTTGGATACATCTGTATTTCTCAGTCAGGTTTAGCCCTTATGGACCCATAGGCAGATTATGTACCACCACCCAACCCACCCTCTGGGGCTGAGGGTGGGAAACAGGGTCTGCCACCAACAGATCCACTTTCTACCTCCCTGCAATGGTGGCAATAGAGGGGACCATCAACCCGAGTCCTGCTGGGGAACAGACACCCTACAGGACAATCAATGCAGCTCTGTACACATCCATATAGCAATAGCAGACAGACATTAGGCCTGGAAATGCTCAGCTGCACCCCACCACTATCTGATATTCTCCTGCAGCAAGCCTCCAGCCACTGCACCCTACAAGGTGTTCTAGCAAGACACATACTAGCTGCAGACATTCTGCTAGCTAGTCCATAGTGCATGTTCCTGGTGGATATGTGTGCACCCAGAACTGGGATGTCAGCATACACACCAAGCAGATAAGTCAGTGATTGGGCCCCAAAAGGGGATCCATAAATATCACATGAGAGAAACACTATATAGCACTATGGGGGAACCTAGCCATGCTGTGGTCATGGCTCAGTCAGGGTGAGAGTGATCTCCCAGCAGGACATGCTGTGGCCACCCTGTCTGTGCATGTGGTGGCCGGGCACTACAATGTCCCAGCCATTGCCCTATGCCCTGTGCAGATGGATCCTGGACAGGCCACCCTGTCCGGGCTATACCCATGGTACCTTGCTCCTCATTATGCACATTGGCAGGCCAGTACTGGCAACAGTGCTGGCAGTGTGGGCTGTGGAGGGTGTTTGCAGCCACCACACACTGGATAGACAGACACACACTCCCACACCTATGCCAGCATTGTGCAACTATAGAGGTGTTTGGCAGCCCTGGCCACCGCACCAGTCCTGGGCACAGTGCAGGCATGGATATGGTACGCAATACTGTTGGGTCACTCCCCAGGGTGGTAAACACTGTCAGACACGAGACCTGAAGCACACTCCACAGACATCAGAAAGGTTGCTATGATGCAGCTCAATCAACAAATTGTGCTTAACTTAGGAATTGCTATCTGCCAGTAATCATAGCAACCTTTTGATAGCTGTGTACCGTATTCCCAGGTTTAGGGTGGCATTGCTAAGGTATGCAAGTGCTAGTATTGGGATATGCATGCAGGGCCCAATGTCCTGCCTCTCCAGGAGGCATTGGCTAATGGAGCTTGTGGGTGCGGGTGTGTCTGCCCCTGTTGGCTGCTGCTTTATGGCAGAGGTTACCAACTCCAGTCCTGGTGTGCCAAACACTGTTCGGGTTTTCATGCTGTCCCTAATGAATATGCATGAGATACATCTGCATACCATGGGGGCAGCGCATAGAAATGCAGCACAGGCATCTTTATTAGAGGCAGCATGGAACCTGAATGGTGTTTGGCCCTCCAGGACTGCATTTGGGAGACTCTGCTCTAGGTAATGCGCCTGTTTATGGTATCTGTGCTCTGTAGGGTAAAATGTAGGTGTTTTGGGCATGTTTGCGTCATCTGCAATAAAGTTTCTCTCTGTATTAGCAGTGGGCAACATATGGGGGCTGGGTTGGCAGGAACCACAGCTGGAACTTGTACCTGTGACCTTCTGTTCCTGAACACACTGGCTTTGTGTACTGCACCACCGTGTTGCCACAGAGACAGTACATTCCCTGGGGATACCATGACTGTTCGTCATACAGGGCCTGTCTGTTGCAGTGCATGGCACCCACCTACACAGGGCTAGGCAACGGTCTGCTCTGGGCAGCTGCCACTGCCCCCTTCACCACCAGTGCCCCTCTGCCACCCTGCTGACACGCCCTTCTGATGGTGGTGCTGGTGGAGCGCAGTCTCAGGCCATCCAATGTGCCGGTAGGTGGCTGCCTGTGGTGCGAGTTTTGGGGTAGGGGTGCCTACATAGATGTCCACGCTTCCCCCCAGCACCGCCTGCCACTGTTCTGTGCCCTTGGGGGTACCTACTGGGTACTATCCCCTGTGACACTGTGGGAAGCACACTCGTGCCCATGCTGGGCCCTCATCAGTTGCTGTCTAGCTGCTCTACTGTTTCAGCATTCCTATGGGCCACCTAGGCATCACCCTAGTCTGCACTGTGGCCCAGCTGCAGCACAGCATGTGCCGTCTGCAGCCCTCTGTGTCCCCTTTTCCAGCATCTGTCCAGTTGCCCATTCCGACATGCCTGCCCTGCTGTTGTGGCACATGTGCATGCCATAGGAAACCTGTCCAATGGAGAGGGAAACCCTGATCAGCACTATTTCACTGTGGGATCATTCGCCTTGTATGGGGACGGAGCGTAGACCCTTCCAAAATTCATATCTTTTTTTTGGAGCTTTCTTGGGAGTGTTTTTGATGTTTCCCATTAATATCACTATTGCCCAGCTTGGTTATGTTTTTTTTTATATTTTGTTGGGGTCATTTTCAATGTTTATTTGCACTTTTGTTCTGTGTACATGTATCACACTTATCACTTTTTTGTAGGTTTCCCTGGTTTTTCTGTACATTGCTGACAGAAATGGTTTCTCTTCCCTTTAAATCAGCTCTAATGGCAGGGTTTCACTGGCATTAGTTTTCAGCCTCGGTTTCACAGCGTTAGTGTGCGGGGAGCCTCTCCCCTCCCACTCTCCACTCATTGACCCCTTCTCTCCGCCCCTGGGGAGCCTTCCTCCTCCCTCCGGGAGCCTTTCCCCGCCTTCAGAGCTCATTTGCGCCGCTGCGCGCGTTATCGCGTGATAAGGTACCTGTGCACCCGATAAAGCGCCATTATCACGCGATAAGGTACCTTATCGCGGGATAACGTCTCAGAGCGCACATTAAGATGGTTTAGTAAGCATACCCCTAAGAGTTAGCCTGGTACTTGATCAAGCATTTGCAAGGAAATTTCAGAAAAAAAACCCCTCCCAATTTTTGAATCCCCGGACGTAAAAGGAGGAATTCACGACATCTCTTCTGGGTCTCCCTAGACAAATCAGGAAACATTCGGACAGTCAAACCCTTAAACAACATATGACGTTTTTTAAAATATAGCTTCATAAGCCACTCTTTATTTGATATTAATGCTAAAGTAACCAACAAGGTAGAAGATACAGCCTGCTCTTCTTGTGAAGATTCCAAAATATCAGTAACATTCAACACATCCACAGTAGATAACCCTTTAACTACTCCCTGCCCCTCCACTCTTTTCCTAGTTGGGAGATAATACATTTTTACTACCGGGGGATGGGATTCAGGAGGAACATCTAAAATCTTAATCATATAATTCTGAAACATATCCCTTGCAGATATCAGAGACATTTTAGGAAAATTAACCAAATGAATATTTGGCATGCTAGCTGCATTTTCCAACATTTCCAACTTTGACTGAGTTGATAAAGAAACCTTTTTAAGCAATTCTACTTCAGTTTCAACGTTCCCAACTTTAACCTGATTTTGAGAAACCTCAGACTGTACTGCAGTTATTTAAGCCACAGTGTCTTTAAGATCTTCTGTATTAAGTGACACCTGTGCAGCCAACAACGTCATCCGGGGAACCAACTCCTCTCGAAGTTGCATAATCGCTGCCCAAATTGCCTCCAGTGTTACCACCTCCGGTAGAGACGCAGAGACTGAAGTGACCACCTCCGATACCGAAACAGGCATCAACGCTTCGGTCCTCAATGATCTGGGAGCTGAAAGGCTAGGGGCCAACCCAAAGCCACCCTCTGCCAACTCCGTCAGGACCTCTGCCCTCTGCTGCTGACTCCCGGGAACTCCAGAATTCAGGTCACTCTCCATGCCCAAACTCTGCCTGTCAGCGGAGTCCGACGACTCAACGCACACCAGCCGACTTCCTGGAACGCCGTTGTTCTGACGGGGCACCTTCAAGGCCCGAGTAGAGCTTGGGGAGGTGAGATCAACCCCCGAAGCAGAGGACGAGGACACTCCCTCCAACCTCCGCAGAGCCGGCTATCCTCCCCTGCAGACCACTGACGTGGCACCGGAGTGAAAAAAAGAGTCCAGTGGACCAATCACCTCAACAGGTAAAGGCGTCGAGGCGATAGGGGTTACAGGCTGTTTTGCCCCTCTCGCCTTCCGCTTCTTCCCCATGTAAAATCGCCGTGCCGATCAGCACACCCGATCAGACGCCATCTTGGATCCCCCTGAAGATCGAAAGTTTGGTCTTTAGTTATGAATAAGACCTCTGACTTTCTGCTGTTAGCCATCAGGTTGTGGGTGGCGAGCCAGTCTGAAACCGCATTGAAGTACTCTGCAATGGAAGAGTAGTCAGGACTGTCTATGGAGAAAGGGGTGCAGAGCAAGATGTCGTCAGCATAAACGTGGTAGAAAATGTTGAACGATTGTATAATGCTGCAGATTGTCTGTATATAAATCTTGAAGATACGATGACCAGAATTGCACACAATATTCAAGGTGTGGTCGCACCATGGAATGATACAGAGGCATTATAATATCCTTTGTTTTATTCTCCATCCCTTTCCTTATGATACCTAGCATTCTATTTGCTTTCTTGGCTGCCACTGCACACTAGGCAGAGGGTTTCAATGTGTTATCCACGATAATGCCTTAATCTTTTTCTTGGGTGATGGGTCCTAATGTGAAACCTTGCATCATGTAACCATAGTTAGGGGTTTTCTTTCCTATTTTATTTTTATTTATTTTAGACAGTTTTGTATACCGCCTTATCCTTCAATCAAAGCAGTCACAACACAATTGGGGGATACATTTAACACATGGGGATATGAGACACATACACTAATACTTACAGGGAACATGGGCAATGGAGGGTTAAGTGGCTTGCCCAAGACCACAAGGAGCAACTGTGGGACTAGAAACCCCAGTCCTTCCAGCCCAAGGTTGTTGTCCTCTAGTGGGATTTGAACCCCCGACCTTCCGGCCTGAAGTACCTTGCCCCAACCACTAGGCTACTCCTCCACCTAGGTGCATAACTTTGCACTAGTCCACAGTAAAGTTCATCTGCCATTTGAATATCCCGTTTTCCAATTTATTAAGGTCCTCTTGCAATTTTTCACAATCATAATTTTGTGTCATCTGCAAATTTGATTACCTCACTTGTTATTCCCATTTCCAGGTCATTTACGAATATGTTAAAAAGCAGCCGACCCAGCAGAGATTCCTGGAGTACTCCACTATTCACCTTTCTCCATTGGGAAAATTGGTCATTTAGCCCTACCCTCTGCTTTCTATCTTTTAACCAGTTCCTGATCCACAATAGTACATTGCCTCCTATCACATGACTTTTTAATTTCACCAAGAGTCTCTCATGAGGGACCTTGTCAAAGGCTTTCTGAAAATCCAGATATACTACATCGACCGACCCACCTTTGTCTACCTGTTTATTTGCACCTTCAAAAAATATAACATATTAGTAAGACAAGGCCTTCCCTGGCTTAAGCCATGTTGGCTGTCTCCCATTAAACCATGAATATCTACATGTTCAGAAATTTTGTTCTTAATAATTTCTGTGGATAACACTCTACTCCTCCCGGTTTTCTCAGCTCGCAATCTTGGAGTCATCTTTTACTCCTTCTTCTCCTTCTCCACACACATCTAATTGATAGCTAAAACATGTTGCTTCTTTCTCTGTAACACTGGCAAAATGTGTCTTTTCCTTTCTGAACACACTACTAAGACCTTCATCCATTCTCTTGTCATCTCCCGTCCAGAATATTGCAACCTCCTCTTCACCGGTCTTCCTCTGAATCATCTCTCCCCCCTTCAATCTGTCTAAAACTCAGCTGCATGGCTAATCTTCCACCAGTGTCACTATGCTCGTGTCAGTCCTCTTCTCAAGTCACTTCATTGGCTTCCTATCCATTTCTGCATCCAGTTCAAAGTTCTACTACTGACCTATAAGTGCGTTCATTTGACTTCTTCTACCTACCTTTCCTCTCTCATCTCTCCCTAAACCCCTCTTCGGGAACTGTGCTCTTCTGGCAGATCCCTTCTATCTGTGCCGTTCTCTTCCACTGCCAACTCCAGACTTTGATCTTTTTATCTTGCTGCTCCTTATGCCTGAAACAAACTGCCTGAGTCAGTATGTCAGGCTCCATCTGTGGCCCTGTTCAAATGCAAGCTAAAACTCACTTTGAGACTGCTTTTGGATCCTGATACACCTCCTTTGTGTTTCTTTACCATTCCCCTAGATATATCCTAGTCCCCACTTCTTGTGTTGGTTGTCTTGATTAGACTGTAAGCTCTTATGAGCAAGGACTGTCTCTTACATGTCTTTGTACAGCTCTGTGTATGCCTTATAGTGCTATATAAATGATAAGTAGTAGTAGTAATAGTAGTAGCAGTAGTAATAGGTGCATGGTGTAGGTATGTCCGGGCATAATCAAGAACCTGGACATCCTTGTCTGGTCTCAGAAACACACCTCATGTCCCAAGCCACATCAAAGTGTATACCTGTTCCAGGCCAGAATAGGCATCAAAAAAGTGCTTGTTTTGCCAGCTGAAGATCCGGGGGCATGGAGAAGGAGACACACTCATATCCCCTATTTTTTCCATGTTGACAAAGAACACTGATGTTTTTGTCTTGTCATGCCGATGGACATACCCATATGCAAAATAACATAAGATAGATGTTACCATGCCAGGTTTTTATAGCAGAAACATCTATGTGGATGTCAACACAGGCATCCACATCAAAGGCATCTATGTTTCTAAAATCAGGCCAAAACATAGACGTCCCTGACGTTTTCCTGCACATTTTGCTCTGGACATCCCAGATTGTACATGGACACACTTTCTAAAATGCCACTTCATATATTAAGAGGATAATTTCATAACAGGACAACTATGGGAAATGTCCAAAATGTGTCTGTTTTTACAGGTAATAGGTGCCTAGTGTCTTTGTTAAATGGGCTCCTGTATTGAACCCCACAAGTGCACAAATTCTTTTGCACAAAATTGTGCCTGCTCCAGAGGAGGCCAAAAATCCCAACTCTTTCTTTTGCTGGACCCATATTAAGCTAAGAGAAATACCTATGTTCATAAAAGTAGACAAATTATTGCTTTTTACACATGTATATCCATGCACAAATTTAGACAGACTGAAAATTGCACACTTAGGTGCATGTTTACTAAAATGTGGTAGCTTACTGCATATTCAACCGCAAAAATTAGCACAGGGGTAGCACTCGATCCAAGTTATAAAATAGAGGTATGCCCAGCATGTCCTCATGTAGCTAGCATGGGCTTCTTGCCACCCCCACTCTCAATCTATTTGGTGTGATCAGTGCAGGTGCACTTAAATGACATCTATTGAAGTGGTAGTAAGTGCACCTGCAGTAAGTGCAACATCAACAGTGAGAGTGCACCAAAGATGCCTATGCTACTCATGGTGTGCACATCCTGCCCCTAAACTGGCCAACTTGTGCTAATTCAGTAGCAAGGGATATTTATGTGGTCACATTTATGGCACTTGGTAAATGTTACCATGGTGCATTTGGCACAGACTGAACCCTGTGCTACCTAGTAGTACCCTTTAGCAAACATGCCTTTTAGAGTATGACATAATGGTGCATTTCCCTTTTCCTCCATTCACAGACTCAGGCATATCTGTGAGAGGGACTTAGCTGAAACATCCATGGTAAAGTATGCCTCAGCAGGGCAGCAAGGGATGTATAGATGAGTGTCTGACCATAATGTGCATATTGACTGATGTGAGGTGAATATATATCTGTTAATCAGTGGTATGAGGTGTGTATCTGTTTCCATGGGGAGAGTTTAGCTGCTTATCTGTGGAGATATGAGGGAGGGGTGTCAGAGAGTATGAGTGTGTATGAGTATATATTGCCACTGTATATTGGGGAGGGTGTGTGAATGTTGGCAAGGTATGTTGGGGCCTGTGTATGTGTATGTGTGTGTGTGTGTTAGGGATTATGGGTGTTTGCTCTATGTGTGTATGTGGAGGTCTGTGTGTATGTGTGTGTGTATGTGCAAGAGCTCTGTGTTTGCATGTAAGTGCATATGTGTGAGTACGCATGCAAATTTTGGGGATGCTGTGCGCACATGTGTGTGTGCATTGGTGCTCTGTCTGTGCATGTGACTGCATACATGTGTCAATCAAGTGCTCTGTGTGTCTGTCTGCATGTACGTCTTTGTGCTTGTATGTGTTGCGAAGGACTGTGCGTGTGTGCATGTGTATATATGCATGTTGGGGAGCTATGCATGTCTATGTTTGTGGCATGTAGGCTTCTCCCCCTTCCATTTCCCCCTGTCATCCTGCACTCAAACCCACTTACACTCTCCTTCTTTCCCTGTGGCTGACTTCTCACTTTCTCCCTCCTTTCTATTTTCAGCTGTTATAGTTGGCGATTCGATCATTAGGCATGTAGATAGTTGGGGGATGGTGGATGTAAGGACCTCTTGGTAACATGCCTGCCTGGTGCAAAGGTAGCAGACCTCATGCACCACCCAGACAAACTTCTAGATAGTGCTGGGGAGGAGTCTGCTGTCTTGGTATATGTTGACAACAATGACAAAGGACAGTGTGGGAGGGAGATTCTGGAGACCAAATTTAGGCTTTTAGGTAGGAAGTTGAAATCTAGAACTTCCAGGCTAGTGTTTCTTTGAAATGCTTCCTATTCCACTCGCAGGACCCAAAAGACAGGCAGAGCTCCGAAGTCTCAATGTGTGGATGAGACGATGGTGCAAAGAAGAGGGTTTTGGATTTGTTAGGAACTGGGCAACATTCTGGGGAAGGGAGAGGATCTTACGAAGGGATGGGCTCCACCTTAGATGGGAAGGAACCAGGCTGTTTGCATTAACTTTTAAAAAGGAGATAGAGAAGCTTTTAAACTAAAGAGGAAAGGAAAGTCAACAGTTGCCCAAGAGCGCATGGTTCAGAAGAACATATCCTTGAAGGATACTAGCAAAACAGTGAAGTTAAGGCATCATGACAGAGAAGTTCCAACAAAGATAAAAGTAACCCAGATGTCCTTCAGTACAGAGTCGAAAGATTCCAAATTACACTTACTAACTGTTAACCAGATTAATATGAATAAAATACAACTTCTAAAATGCCTGTATGCAAATGCTAGAGGTCTAAAAAATAAGATGGGAGAGCTAAATATATAACACTAAATGAAAGGTTAGATATGTTGGCATCTTAGAGACATGGTGGAAGGAGGACAATTAATGGGACCTGAGTACAAACTATATCGCAATAATAGGGTAGATCAAATTGGTGGGGGGGGGGGGGGTTGCATTTATGTTAGAGAGGGCATTGAGTCACATAGGATTAAAGTTTTGCAGGAAACAAAATAAACTGTAGAATCTCTATGGATAGAAGTTGCATGTAAAAAGTAGAAGGCAACAGCAGTGGGGGTATACTACTGTCTGCCTGGTCAGAATGAACAGATGGATGACGAAATGCTAAAATAAATCAGGGAAGCTAATAAAAGTACAGCACAGTAATAATGGATAATTTCAATTACCCCGGTATCGACTGAGTCAATATCACAGTAGGACATGCTAGAGAGATAAAGTTTCTAAATGAAATAAATGACTGCTTCTTGGAGCAGCTGGCTCATGAACCAACAGGAGGGGAAGATATTTTGGACCTAGTCCTTAGTAGAACACAGGATCTGATGCAAGAGATAAGGGTTTTTGGGCCATTTGGCAATAGTGATTATAGCATGATTGCATTTGATTTAATAAATGGAGGAAGGACAGCAAGGAAATCCACAGACATAACTTTTAACTTTCAAAAGGGAGACTATGATAAAATGAGACTGAGGGACACACAATGAAGCTACAATGCAAAGCATTTAAGACTAATAAGAGATTTTTTTTTTTTTAGTCAATGACTAATCACACTCTGGAATTCGTTACCAAAAGATGTAATAAAAGCCGTTAGTGTAGATGGGTTTAGAAAAGGTTTGGACAAGTTTCTGGAGGAAAGTTCTATAAACCATTATTAAAGAGGACCCGGGAAATCCACTGCTTGCTCCAGGACAAGCTTTGTGGAACCCGTATGCCTCTTTGGGAACCTGCCAGGTTCTTGTGGCCTGAAATGGCCACTGTTGGAAACAGGATACTGAGCTTGATGGACCTTGGTCTGACCCAGTAAGACATTTCTTGTTTTTATGTTGTTCTCTCTTCTCAGTTCATTCTCTAGTTCTTCCCCTTTTGACCCTCCTAACTTATCCCTTTCCCTTATGTGCTACCCTTTCTTTCCTCCTAACATTGCCCTTCCATTTTTCTCCACCCCCTTTTCCTTTTCTCCTTCTACTCTTGCCCCTTCCCATATGTTCCGCCCCTTTTGCTGTCCCTTTCATCTTTTTGTGGCTCCTCCTCTCCTCAGGCCAGCAGGACTGGGGACTCCCACCAGTGCTTCAGAGTCTCTCCCGCTGTCTTCAAGTCCATGGGACCCAGGGACTCTCACTGGTGCTTTGCTGCCACTCCTCCTGCTTTCTGCTGGGGACGGGAGAGCTCCTCCCAACTCTCTTCTGCTCTGCAAGGCAGAGTGAAGCTATATGCATCTGTTTGTTTGCACATACATAGCCACATACATGCGTTAGTGACTAAAATAACCCATGGTTAGGCATATACTTAGTACCTGAAAGCAGTAACATCCCTAGCCTCCCTGTTACCCGGGGTGGGCGCCCTTTCCCCATGTGGCACAGCACTGTATTCCACAATGCACCCCTCCAACCCCATCCAACCTTAGAGGCAGTTCAGCAAACTTACAATTAAGCTGTTTTGCTGTGTTGCCTTGCACTCTAGGAGCTGGTCGTTTTGCTCTCCCAGCCGAAGTCCCATGATTCATGAGACTTCAGCCAGGAAAGCAGAGCGGCTGGCCCCTGAAGCATGAGACACCATGGCAAAACAGCCTAATTGTAAGTTTGCCGTGCTGCCTCCATAGGGCCAGCGGGTGCTCCCCCTTTCAGCTGGCACCCAGGGTGGGTCACACACTCCGCCCTGCCCTTGGAATGCCACTACCTAAAGGTATGCGTACCCCCTTATAAAATCACCTCCATTATAAAGAGCCCATTCTATGTCAATTCAGTGCCACCACCTACCTGTACAGTGGCTCTAACCAACCAAAGTAGTAGACAGCAGACATAAAATGATACATTTTAAATTAATCACAGCTAAAACTGTTAATCCAAGGGAATCCAGTTCCGATGAAAGTAATTCCTGTCCTCTACCTCTGGGAATAATAAGGCTTTCACCCTCTTTTGAAAAGCCAAAACATTTGACTCACAACAAACCTCCCATTGAAGGCTGTGCCTATGTACCTTTATAAAATAGGCTAGGAACAGGAACCTACATGACTTTTACAGATAGGCCACCTGTTATGAAATTTCCCTTTAAAAGCCTTGTAGGCAGATCCTGCTGATGCCTTTCAACCAGGTAAGATGGTCTTTGAATACAAGAAGCAGAATGGTAATACTAATAATTTGAACTTTATGAGGATAATTTCATAGCATATCTCAGGCTGGGAAGCCAAATAAGTCCCTATTTAAAGCCTGTTTTATAAAAACACATAGGTGCCTATGTGTCTTTATAAAATGATAGAGGTAAACCAGTAGAAATTGTGGCTAGATTGAAGCTATGGACATGTCACCTGCATGGGAGCAGGGGTAAATGCTTGTGCATAAAGGGGGTTATTTTAGAAGCCCTATTCATGCTTTGGAATCTGAAAATGGGCATAGAGACATCCAAAGCATTTTAGAAGTTGGGTCTGTGAACGCCCCCAGCAAGTCTGAGCAGTGGTATTCCTATGAACCTGGACACCACAGCCTGATCTCAGAAATGTCCTGGATGTCCAGAGTCATGCCTAAGATTATACCTGCTCCAGGCACAAATAGGAACCAGGAAAGTACTTGTTTTAGCTGTAGAACAGCTAGAGAATGTAGAGAAGATAGCACTCCACCATCCCCAGTACTGTGCACAATCACAGTGATAGCAGCAGTAGGATTTGAAGCACACCTTCCCTGGGTCTAGCCCACTACTCAAACCATTAGGCTATTCCTAGATATCCATAGTCTTGAATACTAGTCTGTGGATGTGTAGGATGAGATAGTGGCCCCTGTGGCCTGGTAGGCCCTCTACAGCAATTGTACAAACAGATGTCTATGTAGATGCTTCCTGCAGATGTCCTTATCAGGCATGTCCACGTTTGGGAACTGGTGCCTGAGCTTAGACGTGCCTGCTTTTTTTTTTTTTATATTCTGGCTTGGACATCCTTGATTGCACATGGACGTCATTTATAAAATTTGACTTAAAATGTGTATGTATTTTATAAAATATCCAGATAAATCATGATTCTAACCATGTTCCGCTCAGGCTCTGTCCCAGAATCTGCCACACCTGGGTCACATAAAGTACTCACCTTCTTGTCACCACATGTATTTTATTCATGCATAAACCCTGGGATGATTTTATAAAAGGCATTTTGCGTGCGTAAGATAGGGTTTTACACATGGGAAACATTTATAACTTAACTCCTGACCACTCTACTACTGGTAAACTGTTTCACTTAAGAAGTGAGAGTTGAACACTATCTTGTCTCTTAGCATTGGTTGCCATTCAAGCAGCAGCATTTTGATTTATCAGACGCTTCCTTAGACTTTCCAGGAAACCCACAATAAAAGGCATTACAATAATTAAGGAATCGTAATACTAAAGAGAGCCCTCCACTTTAGGTTAAGGGTACTATACCATGGCTGAACCTTTTCCGGAGTAGTCAATATCTTGGGAAGGGGGATGGGGAGGGTGAGGGAATGAGGGTATTGGGGTCCGTTGATTGGTGGTGAGGAATGAGGGTGGAGGGAGAAGAATGGGAGCAAGGGAGTAGTGGGGAAAATTTGGCGAGGTGGAATGGATTGGTGAGGCAGAAAGTGCGAGTTAAGAATTTGTATTTGTTTGGAAGGCCCCTTCTGCCTGGTCTTACTTGCTTTCATGCCAGCAGTCACAGGCTCAAAGTGATGAGGGTTTCCCAGTGGAAGCAGAGGTGTGCAAGAAGGGTAAGTAGCTCTCATATTAAATACCCACCTCTAGGTGTCCTGGTGGGATTGGGAGGTACACCATAGTTGTGCAGCTAGCTTTGGGAACTTCAGTGGATAAACACTATTTTCACCAAGAGGCAGGTTGGTAGTACTGGTAGTAGAGTAGTTGTGAGTATCTCAGGAACCTTCAGAGGCTAGAGATCATTTTTTTGGAGGGGTGGGATTTGTTGCGTGGCTAGCCTGAGTCTTGTATGGGGGTCTTTTGGTGCTGACTGTGACAGTGGTTAATATAAAAACATAAGATATGCCATACTGGATCAGATCAAGGTCCATCAAGTCCAGTATCCTGTTTCCAACAGTGGCCAATCCAGGTCACAAGTACCTAGCAATTTCACAAAAAGACACACATTTTCCACAATGCTTGTACTAAGGCAAGCAGTGGATTTCCCAGGTCTTCTTTAATAATGGTTTATAGGTCTTTCCTCCAGGAACTTCTCCAAAACATTTCTAAATCCAGCTACACTAACAGCTTTTACTGCATCCCCCAGTAAGGAATTCCTGAGTTTGCTTGCTTTGTGCATTTATTTGCATACTTTATAAAATATGAATGTACATCGCAATTCTGCCCACTCTCCACCCAAATTATGCCCCAGGAACTGCTTTGCACAACGTGTATATAAATACTTGCCATCTTGATTGTATAAGAACATAAAAAATGCCATACTGGGTCAAACCAAGGTCAATCAAGCCCAGTATCCTGTTTCCAACAGTGGCCAATCCATGTCACAAGTACCTAGCAGTTTCCCAAAAAGACACACAGGTTCCATAATGAGAAGGCCGCGGGGCCACGTACCTGCAGGCCGCATTTAACCGGGTGGGCGGCGTGGTGCGTGGCCCCAGCCTTTGGAGAGGAGGGGGAAGAGGGGGCCGATGCGGCGGTGAGCATCATTTAAATCCATTGGCTCCCGCGAGTGTGTGAGTTGCGCGGGAGCCAATGGATGAGGGCAGGGGGGAGGGCTGGCCCAAGGGGGAGCGTGCCGGAGAGGCATCAGTCCGTCGAAGCTGTTGAGGAGGACGGGCATCCCCACCCTCCCATCCCTATGATGGGCGGTTTCGGGAAAAGGGTGGGTTGCAGCTGGAGTGGGGGGACGGGATCCCGGAGGTGTCCAGGGTCCTGAGTCTTGGCAATACGCAGGGCAGGGATGGTATACCCCCGACCCGGAGAATCCCTCGGGGCTTTTGCTAATAATATGACGAAGCCAGAAGAGGGGGGATGGAATTGCCGGGGGACGGTTCCCGGCGGAAGCGGGAGGGAACTCACTTTGCTACTCACATGGCTGGTGAGGGTTCGTCCCGCTGCCGGAACCTGAATGACGCAGTTCTGGTTGTTGGTAGTTTGTTGGATGATGTTTATGGTTTAAAAAGCTGCGACCAGTTGAATGCCAACAAAGTGTACTGTTGTGGTTATTTTAGGGGGGGGTGGCGGAAGGTGCCGTGTAAGGGGGCTGGAGCACCACGTCCGCCTTGCCCGGTTATACTTGTTTAGGGGCAAGCAGTGGATTACCTGGGTCCTCTTTAATGATGGTTTATGGACTTTTCCTTCATGAACTTGTCTAAACCTTTCTTAAACCCAGCTACACTAACAGCTTTTACTACAGTCTCCAGTAACGAATTCCATAGTTTGATTACACATTGAGTGAAAAAAAATGTTCTCTTATTATTCATAAACGGGTTATACTGTAGCTTCATTGTATGTCCCCTAGTCTTTCTACCTTTTGAAGGCATAAACAATCAATCTATGTTTTCCCGATTCACTCCATTCATTAATTTATCGACCTCTATCATATCTCCTTCTCACTTGGTTTGCAGCTTGTCGTGCTGTGAGGGCTTGCGTGCATCAGTGATGCTGAGAGCTAAACTATCGGTAGTTTAACTACTGGCAGGGTCTCCCAAGATGGACAGGTCTCAGCTGAGGTGCCAGACGAAGACAAACCACCCATCTGGGCAGCAGCAGAATGGGATAGTGTTGACGGCGGAGGATCACATTTCTGTGACAACGGCAACAACACCAAACTTAAACTGCGCGGAAGGAAGGCCCGGCAATCTACTTCTGTATCTTGCCATGAAAACCCAATGGATAGTTACAACAAAACAAATTGTGCTATGGTGCTGGAAGATGAGACTCCCAGGTCAGAAGGCACTCAACTAGCTACTGGGGAAGAGCTGAAGACTTTTCAGAGTAAAGCCAGCATTTATGATGTGGTTGGATCAAAGCCCTCGGGAAGTCTTACTGCTGATGTAGCTGCGCATGAAATGAGAGTCAGAAGCTGTAAAGATGTCTTACACATTGGAACATGGAACGTACGAAGCATGAACCAAGGGAAGTTGGAGGTGGTCAAGAATGAAATGGAACGTGTACAACTTGATCTGTTGGGTGTCAGCGAACTGAAATGGACTGGCATCGGGCACTTTGCATCAGATGACCACATGGTCTACTATGCTGGAAATGAAAGACAAAGAAGAAATGGTGTTGCATTTATAATAAAGAAGAAACTTGCAAGAACTGTAATGAAATACAATGCAGTCAGCCAACGCTTAATCTCTATTCGTCTACGAGGATTGCCTATCAACACAACTATAATTCAAGTATATGCCCCAACAACAGCTGCAGAAGAGAATGAAATTGAAGAGTTCTATGAACAAGTACAAGCTGAAATTGACAGAACATGCAAACAGGATATCCTGATAGTCATGGGTGACTGGAACGCAAAAGTTGGCAACAAAGAAGAAGGCAAAGTAGTTGGAAAATATGGACTTGGCAACAGAAATGAAGCTGGAGAAAGATTGATAGAATTCTGCAAGACCAATGATCTATTCATCTCAAACACCTTCTTCCAGCAACACAAGCGGCGACTGTACACATGGACTTCACCCAATGGATTGTATAAAAATCAAATTGACTACATCTGTGGAAGTCAACGATGGAAAAGCTCTGTAACATCAACAAAGACAAAACCTGGAGCTGACTGTGGTACAGATCATCAACTACTAGTATGCAAACTCAAGCTAAAGTTGAAAAAGAGCAAACCACTCATGAATGCAGCAAAATATGACCTTGAGAATATACCACTGGAATTTAAAGACTGCCTGCAAAATCGATTTGCTGCTTTAGATACAAATGACAGAGCTCCGGAAGAGTTATGGAATGACGTCAAGAAGGTTGTGCTGGAAGAAAGCGAGAAGTCTCTACAAAAGGTGAAAAAGCAAAAACGGCCAAAATGGATGACGGAAGAAACTCTGAAAATTGCCCAGAAACGCAGAGAAGCTAAAGCCAAAGGAGAAAGAAAGACAATCGCAGAACTCAACAGAGATTTCCAACGTGCAGCAAGACAGGACAAGGAAAAGTACTACAATGACACTTGCAAGGAAATAGAAGCAGAAACTATTAGAGGAAGAACAAGATCGGCTTTCCTAAAGCTGCGAGAGCTAAAGAAAAAGTTCCAGCCTCGAATTGGAATGTTACAAGATGCTCAAGGTTCTATGTTGAATGATGCTGAGAAGATCAAGAAAAGGTGGAAGGAATATACAGAGTTTTTATATGATAAAGATCAAGTGGACCAACAGCCGTTTCAACCTATACCTTATGATCAGGAACCATTGGTGATGAAAGAAGAAGTTGAAGCAGCATTGAAAGCCTTATCAAAGAACAAAGCACCAGGCATTGATGGCATTCCCATAGAAGTATTGCAGCAATCTGATGTAGCTGTTACCGTACTTACAAGGCTCTGCCAAGAAATATGGAAGACAACATCATGGCCAACTGACTGGAAAAGATCTGTGTTTATACCAATACTAAAGAAAGGTGATCCAACTGACTGTGGAAATTATCGCACAATCGCTCTGATCCCACATGCCAGCAAGATTCTACTGAAGATTATTCAAAAGAGACTACAGCCATACCTAGAACAAGAACTACCTGAAGTGCAAGCAGGGTTCAGGAAAGGACGAGGAATGAGAGACATCATTGCGGATGTGAGATGGATCCTTGAAAAGACTAAAGAATACCAAAAGGATATCTATTTGTGCTTTATCGACTATAGCAAGGCTTTTGACTGTGTAAACCATGAGAAACTCTGGGCCACGTTAAGAAGCATGGGTATACCAGAACACCTGATCGTTCTCTTGCGCAGTCTGTACATTGATCAAGAAGCAACAGTTCGAACCGAACAAGGAGAAACAGAATGGTTTAAAATAAGCAAAGGTGTAAGACAAGGCTGCATACTTTCCCCCTACCTGTTTAATTTATATGCAGAACAAATCATCAGAGAAGCAGGACTGTATGAAGACAACAGAGGTGTGAAGATTGGTGGAAGACTCATCAACAACCTTCGCTATGCTGATGATACCACATTACTGCCTGAAAGTGAAGATGATCTGAAACATTTGCTTCTCACAATCAAAGAACATAGTCTCAAAATGGGCCTGCACCTTAATGTAAAGAAGACAAAGATCATGACAACTGGCATAATCAACAGGTTCATCGTTGAAGGAGAAGAAATTGAAATCGTGAACAACTTTAACCTACTTGGATCAACTATCAATAAAGAAGCAACAAGCAGTCAAGAAATCAGACGACGCATTGCTCTTGGCAGAATGGCTATGAAAGACCTAGATAAGATTCTCAAGAGCAGAGATGTCTCTCTCCATACAAAGATTCGACTTGTTCAAGCTATGGTATTTTCAATAACATCATATGGATGTGAAAGCTGGACAGTGAAAAAGACAGACAGGAAGAAAATTGATGCCTTTGAATTATGGTGCTGGCGGCGAATACTGTGTATACCATGGACTGCCCGAAGAACAAACCAGTCGGTACTAGAGGAGATCAAACCTAAGCTTTCTTTAGAAGCTCAGATGACAAGACTTCGACTTTCATACTTCGGACACATCATGCGAAGAGAGAGATCATTAGAGAAAGACATCATGCTTGGCAAGATAGAAGGTCAACGCAAAAGAGGAAGGCCAGCAATGAGATGGATCGCTACAATAACAGCAGCTACGGGTACCAGTCTGTCAACAATGAGCCGCCTGACTGAAGACCGAACACAATTTAGGATAGCTATCCAGAGGGTCGCCATGAGTCGACTCCGACTCGACGGCACTTAACAACAAATCATATCTCCCCTCAGCTGTCTTTTTTCCAAGTTGAAGAGCCCTAACCTTTTAAGCCTATCCTCATAGGGCATCCTTCCATCCCCTTTACCATTTTGGTGGCTTTTCTCTGTACCTTTTCTAATTCAACTATATCCTTTTTAAGATAATGCTGACCAGAACTGCATACAATATTCAAGGTACGGTCACACCATGGAACGATACAGAGACATTATAATATCCTTTGCTTTATTCTTCATTCCTTTCTTTCCGATTCCTAGCATTCTAATTGTCTTCTTGGCCACCGCTGCACACTGGGCAGAGGGTTTCAATATGTTATCCACGATGATGCCTAAATCTTTCTCCTGGGTGGTGGTTCCTAACGTGGAATCTTGCATTGTGTAGCCATAGTTTGGGTTGTCCTTTCCTAGGTGCATAATTTTGCACTAGTCCACATTAAATGTCATCTGCCATTTGAATGTCCAGTCTTCCAATTTATCAAGGACAGAATCCTCTGCAAATTTGATTAGCTCACTCATTATTCCCATTAAAAGTTCATTTATAAATATGTTAAAAATCAGCATTCCCAGCACAGATCCCTGGAGTACTCCACTATTCACCTTTCTCCATTAGGAAAATTGGCCATTTATCCCTACCCTCTGCCTTCTATCTCTTAACCAGTTCCTGATTCACAATAGTACACTGCCTCCAATCCCATGACTTGGTAATTTCACCAAGAGTCTCTCATGAGGGACCTTGTCAAAGGCTTTCTGAAAATCCAGATACACAGTACTATATCGGCCGGTTCACCTTTCTCTACCTGTTTATTCACAGCTTCAAAAAAAATAACAGATTAGTAAGACATGGCTAAAGCCATGTTTGTTTTCTCCCATTAAACCATGATTATCTACATGTTCAGTAATTTTGTTCTTTATAATGGTTTCAACCTTTTTGCCTGATATTGACATCAGGCATACCAGCCTGTAGTTTCCTGGATCACCCCTGGAACCCTTTTTAAAAACTGGCGTTAAAATTGGCCATTCGCCAATCTTCAGGTACTACAGATAATTTTAATGATAGTTCACAGATACTGGTCAACAAATTTTTACAAAAGTCATGTTACTGAAATAAAATAGTAATTTCTTATCCATTTGTATATGCTGAACACGAATATGACAGTGAAATTGCAAAGTTGGCTCTAGTTTTTTTGTAATCTACAAGAATTAAGGTTTACATCACGAAATGCATGTCAATAGTAAATATAATAAGCCTTCGGTTAATACCTGTAAAAAACAATCATAGACTACTTCTTAGATTTTTTTCACCTGTCTCTTGTACAGCTGTTCGGGAGCTTCTCTGGGGAGTGTCCAGCAGTAGTTAGCCAGCATTGTAGTGGACCATTTTCCCTGGTATCTTTGCTCCATCGTTGCGATATCCTGGTGAAAACATTCGTCCTATTCATCACTAACCATACCACAGTTGTCAGGAAAGAAATCGAGATGGGAATCAAGGAAATGGATCTTTAGAGACATATTGCAGCCAAGTTTCTGATACTGCATCAGCATGTCTTCTACTAGTTCCTTGTAGTTTTCTGCCCTAACATTCCCGAGAAAGTTTGTTGACACTAGATGAAAAGCATTCCATGCTTGTTTTGTATCACCAGTCATCTTTTATTTATTTATTTACATTCTCTTATATACTGCGCTATTCTGCATCAGTGTGGTTTACATTGAACAAATTGAAATTACATTGAACAGGGCATTATAACTTGGAGATAACTATTTTACAGGGAACATGGGCTATGGAGGGTTAAGTGGCTTGTCCAAGACCACAAGGAGCACCTGTGGGACTAGAAACCCCAGTCCTTCCGGCCCAAGGTTGCTATCCTCTAGTGGGTTTTGAACCCCTGACCTTTTGGGCTGAAGTACCTTGCCCCAACCACTAGGCCACTCCTCCACTCCATCTTTGAAGTGCTCTTGAATCTGAGGACCCACGAAAACTCCCTCTTTAATCTTTGCTTCGCTGAGTCGAGGGAATTTTTCATGGTATCGGAAAGCTGGCAAAGTGCGGTCCATGGCTTTCACGAAGTTTTTCATCAAACCTAGTTTGATGCGAAGGGGTGGTAGCAGGATTTTGTGAGCCTCAACCAGAGCTGGGTGCTGGATATTCTTCTCTCCAACTGTTATATTTTGTCTGTGATTCCATTCCTTCCGCAAGTAGTGCCAATCCCTTGCTCGGCTATCCCACTCACATAAGAAACACATGTATTTTATATATCCCTGCTGCAGTCCCTGCTGCAGTCCCAAAGGGCAACTACCTTCAAGTCACCACATAGGTGCCAGCTGTACTTGTTATAGTTAATGGAAGTCAGTAGATGCTTTAAGTTATCGTATGTCTCTTTCATGTGGACGGCATGCGTTACTGGAATAGATGGAAGACGGTTTCCATTGTTCAAAAGCACAGCCTTCAGACTCAGTTTTGAAGAGTCTATAAATAGTCTCCAGTCTTGTGGGTCATGAGTGATTTTTAAGGCATTCATGAGGCTTTCAATATCGGAACAGAATACCAGATTACTTTCCTTTCTGAAGAAAGGCTCCAACTGCTGGTGGTGCTTTTGATATGAAGTAATGTTGACATGTTCTTCTAGAAGATTCCATTGTTGGGGTCTTGATCCTAGCAATTCTGCCTTGTTCTTGGATAAGTCCAAATCACGAACCAGGTCATTTAGTTCTTCCTGTGTTATTCTGTGTGGAGTTGATATGCATCCCAGTGAAAATCTGGGTCACTGCATGCTGACGGACCAGGAGAAGAACAGGTCGGCTCACCCTTGTCCTCATCAGATGAATCAAGAGAATATTCTGATGGAGGTTCTGTAATAGGAAGTCCCTCACCATGTGGAACTGGTCTCAATGCAGGCGGAATGTTTGGGTAGACTATGCTCGACTTCTTTTGCTTCGTTATTCCGCTGGAAAGAGGAGGAACCAAACAGAAGTAACAGTCATTTATGCAGTTGCTTGGCTCTCTCCACACCATGGGGACTGCAAACGGCATTGATGGTCTTTTGCAATTCAACCACTGTGAAAGCTGTGTTGTACATGTAGCACAGCATATATACAGGGCCCAAGGCTTGTCTTGGTCACCAATCTTGCATCTGAAGTAAAGATGATATGCCATCTTCAGTTGAGAAGTGATACTTTTCTTCTGGTTGGCAAATGTCACTTCCCCACAAATGTAGCAGAAATTGTCAACGGTATTAACGCACTTTCGCGGCATTACTGTTCTGTATTGTACCTAAATGGCTAAAATTATATGATTAATAAAAGTTACATGTAACAGTAGCTTAAACTGTCTCGCACACAGTTTGAAATATTTTAAATGCTCAACCTTTCCAACTGCGTATAGTACACTGCTGACGTCAGATGGCTTCAGCAACCATCTGGCAGTAGTATTGCATTGCATCAGAAAATGATGCAATCAACTCTGGATGATGTGTGCATTCTGGTATTATGCAATGTGATGCAATATTACATAATTCAAGGCTTATTTGGGATGTTGTTGATGTCCTACTGGAT
Organism: Ichthyophis bannanicus; assembly: GCA_033557465.1. NCBI lineage: Eukaryota > Metazoa > Chordata > Amphibia > Gymnophiona > Ichthyophiidae > Ichthyophis > Ichthyophis bannanicus. The sequence continues at coordinate 665,950,513 of CM066031.1, forward strand.
AAATTTACACGGTGAAACGTCAAAAATGAACGACATGCAATATCTTCAAAACGAGAGCCAATAAAATTTTTTTAATATTATATTCGTGTTCAGCTCACCAAGATACTACATATTAGGGCCTTTTAAAGTCAGTAACGATTTCAATGTTGACCAGTGATTAAGTAGTAGGTCTGCATTCTTATATTTCAGTACTTTCCACATACTCGGATATATACCATCCAGTCCAGGTGATTTGTTACTCTTTAGTTTATCAAATAGTTGTAATATGTCTTCCTGATTTATCAATATTTCTTTCAGTTCTTCTGATGCATCACCTTTAAATACCATTACAGTCATGGGTATCTTCCCTACAAATTATTCAGTGAAGTCCGAAGCAAAGAATTTATTCAGTCTCTCCACTATGGCCTTGTCCACTCTTAGTGCCCCTTTTACCCCTCTATTATCTAATAGTTCAAGTGACTCTCTCACAGGTTTTTTGCTACGAATGTATCTGAAAAAGGTTTTATTACGCATTTTTGCTTCCATGGCAAGCTTTTTTTTTTAAATTCTCTGTTTGCCTGCTTTATTAATGCCTTGCCAGTGGCTTGTGGTTTATGGTTTATTAAAACATATGATATACCACCTTTCAGTCATGCCAAAATGGTGCACAATAAAACATCATTTGGAAGAAGAAAATAACACCATTAAAACTTGACAGCTTATGTTGTTTCCAGTTTTCGTCATTTTTCTCCTTTTTCCATTTCCTGAAAGATGATTTTTTGGCTACAACAGCCTCTCTGATCTCACCTTTAACCATGCTCACAGTTTTTTGGACGTGAAATATAGCTGGTCTAGTCTTCCAAAATAATATTTTTAAACAACACCCATACTTGATGTAAATCTTTAACCTTTGCAGCTGCTCCTTTTAGTTTTTTCGTAACTATTTTCCTGATCTTATCATAGTCTCCCTGTGGAAAGTTAAAAGGTAGTACTGCGGATTTGCTTGCTGTCCTTCCTCCATTAGCTTAGCTCAGCAACCACCCTCTATATAGTGCAGTTTTTGTTTTTGTATATAGTTATATTGCAAAAATCCCCATCTGTCTACATTGTATAGAACTTCATTGCAATATCCCTGTGTATGACGCCCCTTTCCTCACTTAATGTTCCACCATTGTTATAATGTAAGATGTACCTAGTCTCTCGGTTTGTCTCCCGCTGAGCTCAACATCCTCTCTGTGTTTAGTGCAGTTTATATTTGTATATAGTTATATTACAATAACCCTATATGTCTACAATGTATAGAGCTTCTTTGCTATATTCCCCTGCGTTCCTTCCCACTCTCGTTTAATGTAACACCTTTGTTTACTGTAAACCGCTTTCATTAAGGATAAAGCAGTATAGAAATCCTTTTAAATAAATAAATCAATTTATTAAATCAAATGCGATCATGTTATGATCACTATTGCCAAATGGCCTCAACATCCTTATCTCTTGCACCAGAGCTTGTGTTCCACTAAGGACTAGGTCCAAAGTGATTTCCCCTCTGGTCGGTTCATGAACCAACTGCTCCAAGAAGCAGTCATTTATTTCATCTAGAAACTTTATCTCCCTAGTAAGTCCTGCCGTGACACTGACCCAGTCAATGCCAGGATAATTGAAATCACTCATTATTACTGTGCTGTAACTTTCGTTAGTTTCCCTAATTTCTTTGAACATTTTATCATCCATCTGTTCATTCTGGCCAGGCGGTTGGTAGTACATCCCCACTGCCATCACCTTCCCTTTCCCCTTTTTACATGGAATTTTGATCCATAGAGATTCTAGAGTGTATTTTGTTTCCTGCAAAACTTTAATCCTGTGTGACTAAATGCCTTCTCTAACATAGAATGCAACCCCTCCACCAATTTGATCTACACTATCATTGCGACAATTTGTAGCAATGTATCAAAGTGTCTGACTGGTTGTTCTCCTTCCACCAGGTCTCTGAGATACCAATCATATCTAACCTCTCATTTAGTGCTAAATATTCTAATTCTCCATTAGACTTCTAGCATTTGCATACAAGCATTTTAGAGGTGTATTTTATTCATATTAATCTGGTTATCGGTAGACAGGGGTAATTTAGAATCTTTAAGCTCTGTCTGCTCTGTACTTAAGGGCATTTGGGTTACTTTTGTCTTTATTGGAACCTCTCTGTCGATATGCCCTAACTTCAATCTTTTGTTATTATTCTTCAAGGATATATCTTTATGAACCATGTGTTCTTGGATGACTGTCGGCTTTCCCCTATTATCTAGTTTAAAAGCTGCTCCATCTCCTTTTTAAAGGTTAATGCCAGCAGCCTGGTTCCATCCCGGTTAAGGTGAAGCCCATCCCTTTGGAAAAGCCCTTCCTTTCCCCAGAATGTTGCTCAGTTCCTAACAAATCCAAAACCCTCTTCCTTGCACCATCATCTCATCTACACATAGAGACTCCAGATGCCTTTTTAGATCCTGCATGTGGAATGGGAAGCATCTCTCAGAATGCTACCCTGGAAGTTATAGATTTCAACTTCCTACCTAAAAGTCTAAATTTGGCCTCCAGAACCTCACTACCACACTTTCCTATGTCATTGGTACTAACATACCTAGACAGCATACTCCTCCCCAGCGCTATCATAAACTTTGACTAGGCGCGTGAGGTCCACTATCTTCACCCCAGGCAGGCATGTTACCAGGCAATCCTCACATCCACCAGCCACCCATCTATCTACATGCCTAATGATCACATCACCAACTATAACAGCTGTCCTAATCCTTCCCTCGTGGGCACATGGCCCTGGAGAAACCTCCTCAGTGCAAGAGGGTTTTATATCACCTGGAGGATAGGTCCTATCTACAGGATCAGCTCTTGCCACACCAGGGTTATGCTCTCCTGTCACATGACCTCTCTCCTCCATGGCAACAGGGATGCTGCCAGACTGGAGGTGGGACTTCAGTACTATGTCCCAGTATGTCTTGTCTATATATCTCTCTGTCTTCCTTATGTCCTCTGAGTCTGCTACTCTAACCTCCAGTGATCGGACTCATTCCCTAACAACAAAGAGCTCCTTGAACCTAGTGCACATATAAGACCCCTCACCAACTGGAAGAAAATCATACATGTGACACTCAATGCCAAAGACTGGACAGCCCCCATCTCAATACTGCACTGCTGTCTGCACCTTAGTTTTAAGGTTTTGTTTAGGTATTTAAATTGTTTACTTAAGTTTGATGGGGATACTTATACTAATACACCTAATACATTTAAGGACTTTGTTCACCTCAAGATTAATTCATCTCAAGTCCTTAATTAATCTATTGCTGATGAGGATAACCAGTCGCACCTGAAAATGAATATGGGCACCTCCTTCCCTTTAATAGGTTTAAGAGCCTGTAAAGCTAAGATTATCCCTGGGCAGGTTGGGAGTAGGAGTGGGTGGGAGGGAAAGTAGGCTTGCTACACAGTACCCTGACCTGTGCTTCTAAAGTAAAGTCTTATCAATTTCTTGGGTGATTCACACAGCACTTGGTTTGATAGAGGGGGGCCTTTCAAATTGCCCCTTTGATCTGTCACTTGGCTTTAACACCTATTTAAGATGACTTCACAAATCTTTTGCCTCCTAACTGGAAGACCTCTTTGTAAAGGTCACTAGAAACAAGTTTATTTCTTTCTACTTAGTGATAATTTATTCTACTTGCATGCTAAGCTATACTCTGATTTGATTTAAATAAAAAGACCTGACTGACTCAGCAAAAACACTGAATTCTAAAATACACGGATACATGAGCTTTAACCCCAAAATTTCCTCCAAGGTTTAGAGTATATTCCAGAAGATTGGTGGCTTAGGAACAAGGGGCTTGAGTTACCAGGGTGAGGGGAGGAGAGATGAGCTGAAGTAGGGTCAAGTGAATGCAGGAGGTGGTGGAGCCGCAGACTGGAGTGCTAAGAAGTGGGTGACATGGAAGTCAGCCTGTCCAACAGCAGAAGAAGAAGGGAGTGTCAGGGGATAGGTCTTGCTGCATGGAGAGGGTCTAAGTAGGGGTTAGAGGGGTCCTGAGCAACACACAATTACTGGAATGGTGTAGTAGCTTCCATCTGTAAGTGATTAGGTAGTCAGGACCTAAGGGTGCAGCTAGTGAATCCTTCAAGAGGATTTCCCTTGTGTGGCAAGTGTAATCTGCTTTAGCACTAGGGAAGGACTTGATGGTCTGGCTTTTATGACATGCTGGTAGAGATGACTTCATTCTTGGCAGACTGGCTAGAGCAGTTGCTGGACTATTTGGAGAATTGTACACATTTCTTTGCTTTTGATTATAAAGATTTCAGTGTCTGTTGGTAGCTTAGATACTAGAATGTCTGACTTCCCTTCTAGGTGTAAGAATGCTTAGGTCCTTATGGGATTCATTCAGTCTGCATAGTTTCTTTTCCTAGATTGCTATATGTTAGAATGTCAGCATTGAACTTGGGCTTTCCTCTTGCTAAATGTAGTATCTTGTTTTGCCTCACATTGAAAATGTCAGTGGAATGAACTTTTCTAGGTGGTTGCTTGTCTCTGGTTTCTTACTGCAGCTATTTGCTGGGTTTCACCTCAAGCTTGTGGGTGGCAATCTTTGATCAAGTTTTTGGCTTCCTGGCCCTTGGCACACTTTTTTCTGGGGTATGAAGACAGAGTGTTAGATTCCAAGCAGAGAGCTTTGATGGTATTTTATTTGACAGTGTCCTGGCCTGGCATTGAGTTGACAGTGACCATTGCTCCAGCAGGCTTGCAGGTGATGGCATCTGGGTGGCAGTGTTGGTGTTCCTTCTTGGATGCCTGGTCTATGTTGAGTCCAGGAAGATTCATTTTTTCCTTGTGCATGTTTTTTTTTTCTTTTTTTCAGCCATCTCTGTGAATTTTCCCATTCTGAAGGTTTTCTGTCTTTGCATTAGCACCAAATTTCCCATTCTGTTAATCTCTCATGGTGAGTTTCTTCTAATAATGGGGGACGGGGTAAAGGTCCAGTGGGCCATTGTGGATTCAATTATCTTTTGGTCTCCTAGTACTTGTCCCTAAACCATATGGAACATTTTTTTTTCTGTTGATGTCATCCAGTGGTCATTTTCAGCTCACTTGGTGTGGTGGAGTTTTTCTCCAGGCAATATTAAATTCAAGTCCAGTGCTGAACTGGACTTTATGATTATAGTGTACCTGTACAGACACTGGACACAGGCAATATGGTATAAAAGCCTAGATTTTGTGACCAGCATTGGTGTTTGCACATCAAGATGTTCATCTCTATTTCCAAAGAGCTTGTGGTTTCTGGTTTGTACTGTGCTGTGGGGCTGTGTTTGCTGAAATATGTGGCGAGGCTTGGTTGAGTTGTCCCTTGTCCGTAGTAATGTGATGTTGGAGTGCCTGCCTAGGAACTATTTTAAAGTCTGGTCCTCTTGTAGATCCATAATGGGTCTTGCATACCCTTGTTTGACACCTTGTGGCCAGTTGGGTGACTCCTTTCAAATTTGCTGATTCTGGCCATTTGTGAGAATGTCAGCTTGTCGAGCAGGTCTGTTTTTGCGCTGTCTGCATAGAGATGTCGGAGTTTTTTATGATTTAGTATGCTTTTGATCTCACGTGCACATTTTTTATTGCAGTCATTGACCTATGCTAGGCTTGTGGTCCTTTAAGGGTTCTTGCAGTGTCCAAGGCTTGGGTGGATTGAGATCCAGGCCTTGGTTGGTCAGTTACTCTTGCATTGCAAGAGGATTGGTGACAAATATAGTTCATTTTCCGTTTGTGTCCCTTATTTCAAAAGATGTAGGATTGATGGCTAATAAACCTGGTCTGTCACATGGTTTTCTTGTTCATTTTCCCTGGTATCCCTGGGTAGACGTTATATCTGCTAATATTGGGTTAGCCTGGGATCTGCATACTCTTTGTGCCCTGAATGTGAGGTGCGGAGCGGCCTGTTTTGCAAAATTAGCATTTCCGTCCCTATATTTAATGTTCTGCCTATTTCCCATCCCATAGAGATGAATAACAGCATCAATCTTCCTTTTCCTTTCTCTTTTTTCTCCCTGTAGCTGGTTGGTTTCTAATTAAATTGTTGTTCGATGCTTTTCCCTTCCCTTGTGTGTGCTGTGTTGTCTCACTATGGGAGTCATTCCAGAATATGAGTAGGGAGTTTGTACATGCGGTGGGGACGTTGATGTCCCAGACTGTATTCTGAAAAACTGCTGACATGCACGTCCACGGCGCTAGCATGGGGATCTCAGTACGTGGATGGAAGAGGGTGGAACAGAGGCATGGTCAGCCACAGAGACATAGAAAGAGTAGTCAGGAAAGGCCCATGTACGTATTAAGTGTTTCCCAGAAACGTCTACGTTATTCCTGCTGAAACATAGTATAAGGCTAGGACTTAGAAATTGTTCTGCTGTGTTCTGAAATTCATCCCATATGACCACTTTAGAGACAAATTTGCTGAAAGCAAGTTATCCGATGAACTGAAACTTCAGATAACAGAGTTCCTTCAAGCATGTCCCTGAAACCCTGGTTAGTGGCAATAACTAGGGTGACTGGTCGATGCATCATATATTATTGACAGTACATGACATCATGAGGGAAACTAAGGAACAGAAATGGGTGTCCTTGCCTTTGGAAGTGGAAGTAGCCTCATTGTGGATGGTGTTCTCCTTCGACTTTTCCAGTTGATTGTTCATGATGGGAGCACTGGTGAATTTTGCTTTAATAAAACATGTTGCTGGGTAGTGTGCAAGTCTGTTTGCTATCTTGACAGTCTTGGATGGATGGTTAAGCAAAGATAATCCTGTCTTATCCACTATGTGAGGGTGAAGGCATTTTTGTGCAAGTGACCAATTGTAGGGGGTTGTGACTCATACATGCAGGGAGACCCCATGGGCACCATTTTCAAGTGGCTTTAACAATTCACCATGAGACCTGTTGGTTTTGCTGTTGGAAGATAGGTGGCTGGATTAGGCAACAGTGCACTTGCAGATCTGTTAATTCAAGTCAGATAAATTGGACAAAGGGCAGGGTGGTTATTAAGGGACACCGGGTCTAGTGCCCTAGCTAGGATGCTGTGTGGTGAGGTAGATGCGAATGACCAAGAGGTTGGTGGGAGCTATATTGGTTCCTACTAGCACATAGTATCCCTTTGGCTAAATGTAACTTTGCTGTGTGAGTAAGGAACACGTATTACTGTAATTATTCATGGGATATTGGTGCAGAATGTTTTGCTGGGGATCAAAGGGATTATCCCTCTTGCATTTTCAACACTGAGTGTTGGAGATTCATTGAGTACTTGGGGTTATGTGTTTCAATAGTGTGACATTTTTGCAACTGTTGTTCTGTTGTGTCAGTTTCTTTTTCAGGGCTTCTGCCACCTGAAGTGGCTATTCAGATGTCTAGATGTTCTCAACTTACAGAGCCCAGAGATGAGAATGGAGGCTTAGCAGTTTACTTCAGCTGCAAGCAAGAGCTTCTTGACACCTCATTTATTAGCTATTTATTGGGGGAGTACTGTTATGGGAGATGCTGAAAGGTGGGGAGATTGATAGGCTCTGCCTTAATAGGAAGTCAGAGATTTCTGTTGGTGTTTTAATGACACAGCTGAGTGTCTGGGGCTTTATCACATGGGATGGGGTACATCTTTTGGACTTTGGGTCTGGACATATTCCTGTGTTCAGTGTTGGGTTTGTCCAGCTTTTCTTGATATAATGTTGGTTCGGGAAGCTGATCATATTTGCACCAAATTACATCAGAAGTCAGTGGCACAGAATAATCTTCTTCATAACTCCAGTCATCATCCAAGGAAGCTGAAGAATGGTTTTCCTACTAGTCAATTTCTGTGTTTGCATCAGAGTTGCTCTGAGTGGGCTGATTACATTTCTGAATGTAAACATCTGTTTATTAAATATCAAGAACGTGGATATCCATATTCAGGGATAAAAAAGTGCTTTTTTGCATTGGTTGTATGCTCAACGTGAATTATTATTGACGGAAAAGTCATCTGGTTCTGAGTTACTATCTAAACCTTTGGTCTGTTCTTTACCTTTTTCAGTCAGTGCTCCTCAGATAGCCTCTATTGTATATCAACAATGGGCTATCCTGCAATTACATGATTGTTTTAAAGAACCACCGATCATGGCCTTTAAATGGGGGAAGAATATAGCCGATTTGGTTAGCCCGTCTGTGACTTGGTCACTACCGAGGCATATCGATGATCCAGTTGGTCATTTTGCCTGTGGGGAATACCCTTTTTGTATTTCCACTTTTGAAGGTGCAGTATGGCAAGATCCAGGATCTTACAAAATGTGTCGATCCAATGGTTATACCACCTGTAATACCAGGTACTGTATGTAGTGTACTGCATTTTATGCAAGTTATATGTTGGCTGTACACGCCGTTCTATAAAAGCATGGCTATATGAACATAAATCACGACTGAATACTCGAATTATGACGGCATCCATAGTAGAATATTGTATATGCTATGAACATTCCTTCACAGATCTATGTTGCCGTGTTTTGCAACATATCCCCCAGAAATGGCAAGGTGGTGATAGGGATGCACTACTTAATAAAAAGGAGTTTTGAATTTTTTATTTAAATACTTTCTACGCAGGGGTTAAATTCATTTATTTTATTTATTTGAACATATTTTTATACCAACCCTTCCAGAGATCAGGGGCGGTTTACATTATAACAAACTGAACTTTTACATGGAAAAGTATTAGTGAACTTTATACAAAGAACAGAGTGAATGAGGTGCAGCCTTTAAGTATTTACATGAGTGGTACTGAAAAGTACAACTTCTAACTATTTACAAAAAGCTATGTACAGGTGGATTAAAGTTCATAAATGGCATTCTTATTAGTGTGCACAAATTGACTGGTATACTATTTGTTGAAGGACCTCGCCCCTCGTGTCATTGAGTGGGTGGAGTAGTTTTGGGTTTTAAAAAACACCGCCGCCATTTTTTCATTCATAGCCGACAGAGCTCCAGAATGGATTGTTAATTCCATAAAATGTCTAAGGAAAAGAGAAGATATGGAACCCATTCCTGAATGAGAATACCCTGAAGCAGAACTTTATCCAAATAAGTTTGAAATGGGTTAGTGTATTTGGGTTAATTTTTACACTGTAAGATCACATTTTAAAGAGAAAAATGGACTTTCAGGGGGAAGCTGTTCAATAGTGACCTCGATTAAATGTCCGACAAATTATTTTTGTAAGTTGGATAATGTGCTGGAATGATTATTATTATAGGATTTAGAATTACACAGAGTGGAAGTTGCTATCTTATATTGTGGTCCCTAGGGGTGTTTGGGGTTTGTTCAGTTAGCAAAAGAGCCATAGTTTCTAAGGTTGAGGGAAGTAGTGACTAGCTAGAAACTGTCACTGCTTTTGGCAGGGGTTGGAAGATTAAGCCTCCTCCTAGTATTGGTCAAATATGAAGAGGAATAGTGCTTAGTGGAGAGAAAGCAGAAGAATTTGTGGGCTAGCTGGTAATACCTCTGCAGGCCATTAGCATAGCTGGAAGTCACTGCAGGCTATGTGTGAGTTATGAGGGTTAGACTACCTAAAGAATGTTTCTCTGGCTAGTTCAGCACCCACTAGCCTAGTATCTGAGTGCCGTTGTGGAAGTGGACTGATGAGAATTTGTGTGGTATGTTGGAAGGTTCTGGAGGGAATAGAAGGAAAATCAATCTGAGAGATGATGGCGGACTAAATACTGCTGCCTCAGTTAAATGTTGATTATTAGAAGCATGAATAAAGCTGTAGTATCATTTATGGAGTTGAAGAGTTATTTCAATTGTGAGTGTGAAGGTGTGTCAATGTCTGTGTTAAGAGAGCCTTCAGCTTTAGGCTGAGGGCAGTATAACATGGCTGAGTCCTTTCTAGAGTGTCCAGTATCATGGGTAAAGGGATGGAGAGGGCCATTGATGGATGGTCAGGAAGGAGGGTAAAGGGAAGAAAATTAGTGCAAGGGAGTGGTGAGGAATATTTGGTGCTACATATTAGTTCAGTGGGGTGAGCTGGTGAGACAAAGGGAGCATGGGGTGAGAATTTGTTCCTCCTACCCTTCCCTTAACTTTTTGGGGTTTGTGGGACATGGGTGCCAGAGTGGAGAATTGGCGGATGGAGGTCTAGAGTTTGCGGTCGCAGTGGGGGTTGGAGGGCTATGTCTCCTCCCAGAATAAGCCAGAGATGAAGGAGAACAGCGCTGAATTGAGAAAAATCTCAATGCTTTGGAGGCTATTGGACCATGAACATAGCCAGGCATCACCACAGACTATGTTTGAGTTATGAGTTGGACTACCCACAGGGTTCTTAAAGTTTGGTAATGACTAGCTGAGTGGCTGAGTATGGCTATGGAAATGAGCTGATGAGAATCTGTGTGATATTTTGGTAGGTTGTGATGGGGTTTATACCCTGTCATGTCAACTCTATAAAGTAGTTAGGAGAAAACAGCAACTACAAGTTTTTTCACAATCCCAGAAAGAGCAAGAGAGGGGGAAGAAATCAAAGAATTTCTCACAATCTGGGATACAGGAGAAACCTGGTTCCCAGGGTAACCAAGGAGGGTGAAGTCCAAAAAAGGCTGGGCCAGGGGATATAAAAGAGGAGAGAAAAGATTCAGCTCCCCAGTGATCAAGGTAATGACTTTTCTTTAAAGTATGAAGTTGTTTGGCGTGAAAGCTTCTAAAGCCAGCTGAACTGCCAGTTTCTTCTTATGCTATGGTTTCTTTGTATTTTTTTTTCCAATTTAGTGTGTTCATCTAGGCTATGGAGAACATAGCCTGGTGATTTATGTCCTAAAGAGTAAAAGACTTGTTTCAGGATTTATTAGAGGCTTCATGATAGCACCAAAACTGAAACTAGTAATATTACATCTGGGGAGAAGCTTAACTATTGGTAGTAGTTTTGATCTTCAAAGAGTCGTGATTTGCACCTGAAGCCAAAGCAACAACATGGAGGACAGAGTGGCAGACTGGAGTTCCAACATAGACCTTCACAAAGGTGCTCGAGGGAGTAGGAAGAAGACCAGTCTGAGAGATAATGGTGGACTAAGTACTATTGTCTCTGTTGAATGTTGATAACTGGAAGTGTGAATAAAGCCGCGGCCACGTTTTTGCCAGCATTTATGGAGATGGAGTGTTATTTCAATTGTGGGCATGAGGAAGGTGTATGAGAGCCTATGTTAGGACTGCTAAAGTAATACCCCACTAAAACAAGGCTTTTTTGGTAGGGAAAACAATTTCTGAACCGTTAAGTCAGGGATGGATAATACAGGAGGAGTGGTCAAGTGGGAGATAGACAAAGAGTGAAAAGCTTCATTAGAAACTGGGGTTTGCTGGATCTCTAGCGTGAGCTGCATCCTAGAGAGAGGTATTATGCTTTCTTTTCAGGACCACATGGTACCTGTTCAGAAATAGATTACTTCCTGGCAGTTTGCGCATTGTTGGCGATGGTTGAAGAGGTTAAAAAATAGTGTATCATCTAGTCGGATCAAGCACCGGTACTATAGCAGGTGAACTTTGTAGAAGAGGATAGGGAGTGCAGGTTCTGGCACTAAAACGATAGTCTTCTCAGAGATCCAGTAATATTGCAAGAAGGGGCACTGAAGAAGGAGAGGTCCAGGCAGCTATTAGTTCTCTGAAACCAGGGAAAGTCTCGGGACTCGATGGAATGATTAGTCACTTCTGTGAGACCTTTTCTGACTGCTTGATGGCACCTTTGGTAAATATGTTTAGTAAAATAAAGGAAGAAGAGGAGTTGGCGAAGACAATAGGGCTGAGAAGGGATAATGATTATATCAAAGGAGGACAAGGACCATAGGGATTGTGGGGGGTACTACCCCATTGGAGTGGAGGAGTGGCCTAGTGGTTGGGGCAAGGTACTTCAGGCCAGAAGGTCAGGGGTTCAAATCCCACTAGAGGACAGCAACCTTGGGCTGGAAGGACTGGGGTTTCTAGTCCCACAGGTGCTCCTTGTGGTCTTGGGCAAGCCACTTAACCCTCCATAGCCCATGTTCCCTGTAAAATAGTTATCTCCAAGTTATAATGCCCTGTTCAATGTAATTTCAGTTTGTTCAATGTAAACCACACTGATGCAGAATAGCATGGTATATAAGAGAATGTAAATAAATAATAAATAAACCATGGTATCAAGATTTTAGCTAAAATTCTAGCCCAATGCCTCAACTCAGTGTTATTGACTTTGATACATAGCGACCAGGGCTGCCCCATGTCCCTATTGCTTTTCGCTTTGTTCACTGAGCTGCTATCAACTCACATTCAGCAAGTGCTGACATTCAAGGGATTGTGGCGGGAAGAGAGCACTATCAGATAACTTTATATGTGAACAACTTACTGTTCTTGGTGGGAGGCTGCATATTTCATTACTGCTCATTGTGTGGGAGTTGCGGGGATTTGGGAGACTATTTGGGTTAAAGATTAATATGCAGAAGTTAGAGGGCCTGATATTCAGTGGTAGTGGCTAGTGCTTCTACAGCATACAGCCCTCGCCGCAGAAGTACAACCCCAGATGTTCAATGCCAGAGTCATATCTGGCCACGAGCACTGAATATCCAGGTCGCCAGGAAGCTAACCGGGCAGCAGCAATATTGAGCTGTTGCCCAGTTAGTTCCCGCAGGCAGTTAGGCCAGCCTTTGCCATGCCTAACTTTGCCCACAGGTCACTAACTGGTCAGCACTGCCTGGTTAGCAACAGGTGCCGCCTCTGCTCCACCCCGGAACGTCCACTACACGACCCGATACTAACTGCATAGTAGCGGGACTTGTAGCAGTGGCAAGCGTAGATATTCAGTGGCACTGAAAATCTCATTTAGGGGCATTTATACGGTTTACAGGTCTGTAAACAATTTAAATGCCTTTGAAATTGGGCCCAGAAATAGTATCACATCGGTTTCTTTGTTGTAATCGTATCTGTCTAGCACAACGATGTCCTCACCTTTGTCTGCTAGTCTGCCTTTTCAGAAAGAATGTCATATTTTTTATCTAAGCCATATTTTTATTTCCTGAAAACTTACTCATATTCTTTGCCAGAGACTAAGGAAAGGGAGTGCAGGTAAGATATTTTTATCAAATACCTGGCCTGCCTGAGGATTCAACATGATGCCAGTAGTGTAGACAGCAGAAGATGAAGATGTGTAGCTTTGTCCCTGGGGATATTGTACAAACGAGACCAAGTACGTGCTTTCCACTACCAAATTTTTCTCTGCCATTTCTGGCCTGAAAATATTTGTATCAGTTTTTCTGTGAAATCCATCAGCTTTGTCCTCCCTGACCTTTTTGGGCAAGCTCTGTATTCTGACATTATTATATCTCGAGAAATTTTCTTGTTTGTAAGTTGCTGTTTATATATTTTAACTTCTCTGGTTAAAATATGTATTTGCACATTATTCCTCTTAATCTGATTGTCAGTATTACCTTTACTTCGTTCTTCATCTGAGACCTGCATTGTGGCAGTGCACATGTCTTGCTTGGTTTCTGCAATCATCTATTTTTATATCTCTCTCTTTGAGCCTGTCTCTTATTTGTCCCATAAATTTTTTTAACTCGCAGGATCCTTTGCTGTGTCTGGTACAATATCAGCCAAAGTGCTGCTTTGACTGTTCTCTCCTTCTACCCCTAATGTTGTGAAACATGGCCCCTCTGAGTCCTGTGCCCTCCCAGTATAGATTTGTCTGCTAACATTCCCACTGAGGGTACTTTTCTCCTTTCTCTTCTTGTTATTTTCTCATCTGGACACCTTTTGCTCTTTATTTTATTTTGTTTTAGAAAAATATATTCAGTTCTTTACAAAATAAAATCTGTATTCTTAGTCCTGCAGGTCTGCAGCTCTGTTCACATGTATCCTTCTCTTTCCATCGTGTAAAGCCATGCTTCTGAAACGTTAAAGAGTCATTGATTATGTTAACAAAATTATGGGATTTATTTTAGAAGCCATATTCATAATTTCCACATGGAAAATCTGTCATTGATATGTGTAAATGCTGATTTTAGAAAGGGCTAAATTTACACATGGATGTCCTGGGCGGGTCAAATCTACACATGTATTCTGATTTAATATAAGCAATGCACGTACATGACTAAAATTGTCCACATTAGGTTGTATAGGTTTTATAAAAATGCTTATTTTGGCCAGTCCTGCATAGGATGAATTAAGGGGGTTATCCTCCTTAATCCCCATTGTTTACTTTCCCCTCCAAATTGAAGTTAAAATAAGATGGCGACCTCCGGGGGGGCGGAGCCTGATGTCCAGCGGGTAGGACGCTTTGCGTTGAAGCTCCCGAGAGGCCTACTTAGAATCCTGACTTAATACCTATACAAATTTACTATTTCGCTCCGAGCTGACCGGGGCACCTCGGGGGGGATGGCGGCCCATAAACCAGCGTGCTTGGACTTCGGGTCTCCTTCTTCTTCTCACGGAAAACGCTCCAAAACAGAGGTGTCCTCCCCACAGAAGATGGTTCCATTTCGTGAAAACCCCGAAATGCACCTGGAGATTTTGGAGGAAATACGCGGCGTGAAGGAATTGGTGCAGTCCAATGGAGAAGCGCTTCGAGCCATGCGAGAAGACTTTGGAGTGCTCCAGGACCGACTTGAAAGTCTTTCATTACGGCAGGACAACATGGCGGGGGTCCTCGACTCGCACGAGGTGCGCTTGGGCAAACTGGACAAGGCTGAGCGCCAGATACAGAATCTTCAAAAGGAGTTAGAAGATAGCAATAATCGAGCCCGTCGCAACAATGTGAGGCTCCTCGGAATGCCGGAGGGGGTGGAAGCAGGAGATATAAGAGAATTCTTGCTCAAAACTCTTCCCTCCTTGCTGAAGATCACTTTTCACAGAGAACTGGAAATCAATCGAGCACACCGTGTTCCTGCCCACATGGCGCTCAACCGCACGACCCCCCGGCCTATTATCTTTAGCTTGCTACGATATCAACAAGTGGAACAAATTTTACATGCTGCCCGAGCGAATCATCATTTGGAATTTGAAGGTCGTAAGGTCTCCTTCTTTCCTGATTTGGCAAAGCCTACCGTTGACCGTCGGAAGAAACTCCTTGCTTTTCGCCCTCGACTTCAACAGCTACAGGCTCGCTTTGGCCTGTTGTATCCAGAGAAGCTCCGAGTGACTCTCCACAACCAAACCAGGACGTTCGAAGATCCTGATCTACTATCAACATTTTTAGACTCCAAAGAAGCAGAGCAGATGCGCTGATCCCAAAACTTGGACTCTTATCTGTCGGCTCTATCCGCCATTTTGAAGGGCCCGATGCGGCGGTCATCGCCCAGCACAGAAATAGCCTGGACTTTCTTTCTTTCTCTATATGACTTTTGTTTTTTGGTCTCCTATCCCTTCATGATGTGTGCCTCGGTCGGATTCGGAGCACGCACAGTCCTACAGGTTATGTGTTTTTTCAATTTCGGCCTTCTCTGGGGTTTCTCCCCGCAGACACATGGTCGCCAGTAATTTTGGGGTTTTGCTTCTCCTCTACCGTACTGCGGTTTTCTTTGTTAATGTGGGGCGCTTCATTGTATTATATTAGTTTATTTTTCCTATGTCATGTGTACAGCCAGATACAGTCAGTTTGAGGGACATAGTGAAATTATGTGTGCTATCATGCTCAGACTTTTTAACTTTTCTGAATGGCCTTATGTAAAATCTTATCATTCACCGTCAAAGGCATTAATGGTCCACTCAAAGGAAAGAAAATCCTTAGCTATCTTAGCCATGAGCATGTTGATTTAGTGTTTCTTCAGGAAACGCATTTAAACTCTGCTGAAACACTGAAACTCAATGCTAAGCCTCACATGGCAGCTGCCTATTCTCCCACCGTTTCCAAATGGTACGGGATAGCCATTCTGGTTAGGAAGTCTTTGCACGCTACTGTACCTGATATTAGCGCTGACAAGAAGGGTAGATGGGCCCGTGTACACCTTGAGGTTGGAGATAGTGAATTCACGTGTATTTGCATTATGCCCCGAATGTGGACAACCCTGCTTACTATGCAAGTATTGCGCAGTTGGCCTTGGCCTCTGCCAATGCTCCATTAATACTTGGTGGCGATTTTACTCAAGTGTTCCCTCAATCTTTTCTTCTCAAACAAGGTGCTCGTTGGTTGGAAGATCCAGTACCGAGTAGACCTGTGTGGCTAGATATAGAAGCGGACCTTTGCAAACCGATTCCTCTTACCTTTCTCCCTGGTATGACTCTCCCATCAGACTCCCACTATCCACCAATGCTTTTAGACACTTTAGGTGCCTTTAATACTCTTATGCAATCTTTAGACTCCCGACTCTGGTCAGTGCAACTTCAGCATCGCCTTCGGAGCACTAGAGGACTCCCGCCATCGGCATTCTCTACATAAGGTTGCTTGGAGACTTTCCGATCTCTTGGTAGTTCACCAGGTGTAGCATCCACTTTTACTAAACCTTATGTAATGCTATAACTAGAGATACCCCTATAGCGCAGACAGTATGGGAGAGAGAATTGCATGTGACTTTGACCTCGGAGCAATGGAGCCTTACTGGAGTAGAGGGACACGGGTTCCCGACCCGCCTCACTCACTCAGACCCTCTTCTTTCTAGCCCACCGGTGTTTTTACATTCCTCACAGATTAGACAAATGGAACACTACTCAGGGCAATGGTTGCTGGACATGTCCTGCGGCCATTGGTTCATTGCCTCATGTTATGCATGAATATCCCGCACTACAGTATCACTGGCGTCGGGTCTGGGGTCGTATTTAGTCTATCTCGCACTCTCAGGAGCCCCTTTCTTGGAGGATAGTGGGACTTCGCCCAGTTGCGGGGATCCCCTCTCTCCCAACAATGGCTTATCTCCTTTCGAACTTTATGCTTGGCATTGCTATTTCCCTAATTAAGTAATACTGGAAATTAGCTCCCATCTGAGCCCCAATGAATGGTGGAATCATGCTTGTCTTTACAGTAAATATGAACAAATACCTCGTCTGTTCGCTTCCTCCGTTCAGACTCCTTCTCATTGGTCTCAATGGAAGATGCTCAATGACTATGTACATTTTGCTAAATGCTCTCATCTGACTGTCTAACTTTGTATATATCTCTGTCCCATGATCATGCTGTATTGTAGATACTCTTTTGATCGTTTGATGTATAATCACTGTTAATTGGAAGCGCTCACATGCTGATATAATCGGGTAGAGAAGAAGCATCGGGGTGGGGGGTAATGGGTTTACTTTTCCTTATTGTATACTTGTTTTGTCTCTTTTGGTGTGTTGTTTCTTTTGTTTGTTGCAAAATGAAAATAAAAGTTTAAAAAAAAAAGATGGCGACCTCCATAGTTGATTGGTGACATTTATATACAGTATATGTAGGTATGCAAAATAGCCCACATACACATGCAAGTGACCCATTTATATGTGTAAATGCTAGCACTTACATGTGTAAGTTGTTGAGTTGTCTCCCCCCATGTATTTATTTTATTTATTTGTACATTTTTCTATACCGCTCCTTCCAGAGATCAGGGGCGGTTTACAAGAAACTCAACAACAGTTTACATATAACAAGAAACAACTTTTGTTCAGGATAACATTTTATATAGAACGGGGGACAACTTTTGTACAGGATGACTTGGGTTTCTAAACAAGTTTAGATATAGCTTAAGGATATAACTATGTACAGGTTGCCTCCGTGCAGGAGATCTTTGTGTTTGTGCTGTGGGCAATATCCTACGTGTAGATTTATAAAATAGTTCCGCTGACTCTATATGTTGGAACATACATGTGTATGCCTTTTCTAGAAGATTTCCGGAATTGTGTATGTCCTAAGCTCAATATCTCAATTCTGATCTCCTACATACTATCTAAAAGATTTATTCATATATATATTTATTTATTTATTTATTTAACCTTTTTTAATATACTGCCTTTCAGATTCTCAAGGTGGTTTACAGAGAACATAACCTTGCATATATATTTCTAAACACACACACAGAGGTAGCATTGTATTGATGTATTTACTTTTCCCATAATCAGATCCCACAGAATTAGTACATTTGTTGTAAGAAAATAACTATGTTTCTCTCAAACTTATGAAGTAGTTGCCCACTGCATTGTTTTAATAAATTGGATTTAATGATGCTATCTTGTTTTTAAAGAAGTACATTTTGTATTCGCCATGTTCCTTCTACAGGCTTAATCTAAAGCTCCCTCCCAATGTCCCAAAAGGGTCTTTTTGATTTAAAAAAAAGTAATGAAAACTACATATACCAAAGGCATACAAAATGAATTACAACAAGGGGACAGATTTTTCTTCTACATAAGATAACTTCTTAATGCAATTGTGGTTTTACCATATGAGTCACAAAAGGTCCTACCCTTTGCTTGAGAGAAAAAATGCATTTTCCCTCCTCAATCCATCATTCTTCCCTTCTCTTCATATTTACTATCAGCAGCAGCACAGCATGCTCATATCAGACTTGCACACTTAGTCTTCCCTTAGGCATCTTATGCTTCTCCACTTTTTTTGCTAATCTGGTCAATTCAGGTACAGCATTAAAATATACTTTTATCACATTAGTTAAAGGCAGTTCCTTCTACACATCCCTATATAAATATATACATACAGAGTAATTTTAAAAGTTTAGTCGTGATTTTGACATCTGAAGATGTGCACGTGGACGTCAAAATCATGAACACAAATGACATTTCCAGGGACGTCCAAGTAAGCACGGGGTGTGGCAGAGGCATGTCAGGGGAGTGGCAATGTATTCAGGGCAGGCCCAAGGGTTTCTGCTGCCTTAGGCAGAAGCCCTGGCTGTGCCACCCCCCCCCCATGCTGATCTGCCGATTCCAGCATCGGGGGGGGGGGGGGCGTGGCTTGGCAACAGGCTATGTACTTCAGCACACATGACCTGCCGCTTCTGACTCCCCTCTGACATAACTTCAGGGAATCAGTGGCAGCGCTCAGCACAGGGAAGGGTGACACAGTTCGGCATGCAGGGGAGGGGCGGCCTGGCCTGTTGCCCACAGAGATCTACCACCCTAGGTGATTCCTAGCCCACCTAGTGGATGGGCCAGCCCTAAATGTACTTAGACGTCCCCATTCAATCTCTGAAACATCAGAGATGTCTGCAGACACGTCAATGTTTATACCTGTTCCAGGCACGAATAGACATCGGGAATGTACTTGTCTTCACCTTAAAACATCCAGAGAATGTAAAATTAAGTGACTAGCCTTAGATCACAAAGGCCTACACTGGGATTTGTGAACCCTGACCACTCTGTTCTTAAGCCACTACGCTAACCATCATGCTACTAGACATCTTGGCTTGGAAATGTTATGCATATTGGGCACATTCATGTCTCTGAAATCGTGCCTGAACTTGCACATGCCTGCTTTTTTTCTGGATGTTCTGGCTTTGACGTCCCAGATTGCACTTGGCTATCCCATTGTGAAATGTGCCTCAGTGGAGGAGTGGCCTAGTGGTTGGGGCAAGGTGCTTCAGGCCAGAAGGTCAGGGGTTCAAATCCCACTAGAGGACAGCAACCTCAGGCTGGAAGGACTGGGGTTTCTAGTCCCACAGGTGCTCCTTGTGGTCTTGGGCAAGCCACTTAACCCTCCATAGCCCATGTTCCCTGTTAAAAAATAGTTATGCCCTGTTCAATATAAACCGCACTGATGCAGAATAGCATGGTATATAACAGAATGTAAATAAATAAATATCTCACAAAAAGCTATGCAATGCATAAAGATTTTGTCAGACCATATTTAGAACATGGGCTTCAGTTTGGACACCCACCTTCCAAAAGGATATTCACATGTTAGAATAGGTACAAAGACAGAACACTAATGGGATCTATGGAGCATGCGTTACCAGCTATTGCGGGGCAATAACAAGACGATTCCCACATTAACCATTCAACCCATGTAAAGGTCATGATTGGGTGGGTTAGGGCAGAGAGTGTGCATCCTGTCTCTAACAGTGACCAGTCCAAGTCACAAATATGTGGTAGATCCCAAATGGTAGATCCAATTTCTCATAGCTCATTTCAAGAGATAAGTGATGGATTCCCAAGTCTACCTGGCTAATAATTTATTTTTCATTTAACATTTATTGACTTTTCAAAAATATGTTTACAATTAAGGGATAGCTCAAAACAATGAGTTAATAAAGCAGGAAGTATGATAGTACTGGACCATCCAATATCAACCAAAACAAACTATAAGAAAATCTTAGTTATTACAGTGCTAAAGAACAAGAAATTAGATTTTTGGTGGGAGAATATAAAGTAAAAATCAGTAAAGAAAAAACAGTAGGAAAAACTATACTTAAGGCCCGTAAAGTCAACTAAATGCCAATCTCATCCAACCCATTGGGGATCAGACTATCCCTTGAAGTTCCTTGTTCTTCCTTTAATGTTCTTGACTACAAATCAATGACTCCAATTGTAAGCGGTCTACAGAAAGATAATCTTTGGCCTGAAATTGTATGCTAATAATTTGTTATGGACTTTCTCTCTGAAGAACTTGTCCAGACTTCTCAAACTCTGCTTTGTTAGTCATCTTGAAGATATCCTCAGGCAACAAATTTCAAGGCTTTGTTAAGTGCTGCTTGAAAACATACTTTCTATGATTTCTTTTCAGTCTGCTGTTTGTTCATTTCTTGCATTGTCCTCTTGATTTAGAGTTGTTGGAAAGGTTAAATCATGGTTCCCCGATTTTCTAAGTTTCTATCCTATCTCATGTCAGTGGTCCATCTCCTTTATCAGTTTGGTCGCCCTTCCCTGTTCTGCTATAACCTTGTTGAGATAGGGTGGCCTGAACTGCACACGGTACTGAAGAGGCAGTTGAACCATGGACCTATACAAAGGCATAATGGCATCTTTAGTTTTGTTTTCCATTGCTTTTTTAATAATCCCTATGATTCTCTTTGCTTTTTTTTTTGGCAACCATGGTTGAACATGCCAATGTATTGTCCTCTATGACTCCAAGATATTTTCTTGGGTGGCAACTCCTAATTGGAACCTAGCATTTTGTACATGTAGTTGGGATTATTTTTCCTTATGTGCATTATTTTGCACACGCTTGCATTGCATTTCATCTGCCATTGAGATGTCCGGTCGTCTAGTCTCAAAAGATCTTTTTGCAATTGTTTTACAATCCTCTGCCTTTTTAACAACTTTGAATAATATGTTTCATGTAAAAATCTGATCACATCACACAAGTCCCAGTAGAGTCTGTTGGGCATTCCACTATTGATCCTTTCCAATTAGTGAGCTGGTCATTTAGTCCTACTGTCTGTTATTTCTCTTTTAGCCACTTTCCAATCCACATAGCACAAATCTTCCAGTAATTGTGCCTAGATTGATGGTGTGGACATTAGGTGCATACATGTGTATTCTATAAAATACGAGGGTCATTTTAGAAGCTGTATTCATGCTTTGGATGTCTGAAAATGGGTACACAGATGACCAAAGCATGGATATGTTCCCAGAATCATTTTACAAAATGGTTCTAGAGATGTCCTAGGCGTGGGGGCATATATCTAGCACATGGGTGTGGTAGGAGTATGTCCCAGGCATTCCACAGATCACAGATGTATGTGCCAGATTTCAGAAATGGCCAACACATCACTGCCTCCGTCCAAGTTTATACCTGCTCCAGGGCATGAATATGCCTCCGAAAAGTGTTTTTATTTTCCAGTATAACATCTAGGGGAGTCAAGAGGAAATGGTACTCTAATATCTCTAGTACTGTCCATACCCGTAAAGACAAGTGATTGGTATTTGGGTAACCTGTTTTATTATTTTTGCACTGCCAAATGTATCTTCTAGCAGAATGACCACCTGGGATGCATCTCCTGTCTGGAATACTGTTGTAGGAACCTTCATATAGTCATCCCTGACAAGTGTATATCGGACACTTCCACGTTTCTGAAATCATGCTCAAACTTGGATGTGCCTGGCTTCTTTGGACATGTTTTGACCTGGACATCCCAAATTGCACCTGGACTTAATTTCTAAAATGTGCCTTCATGTATATAAATATTGCATATTTATCTCTCTAAAAGGCTGGAAATAGTTGCCTCGCCATCTTCAAACCTAGGTGCCCTGTTATAAAATTACCCTCATAGAGGTAAATTTCATAACATGTTGCCTATGTTGGGAGGACAAGAAAGCACTTATTTGTAACCTGTTTTGTTTGGCCCTCATTCTAGAACACGGGTTATGGGCCTGCACGTCCCACTGGAATATGCAGCCCCGCAAAACACCTAGACTCTATTCCGCCACTGGCTCTCCCCATATGTTCTATGCCTCAGGATGGGGAGAGCTGGCAGGGGGGACAGAGTGGGGGCGTGCTGCCCAGCAACACGTAGAGGGCCAATTCAGGGGCATGCTTGGGCATGCTACTTATACCACCTCAGAGGTGGTACAAGCAGCATTTTTTGCCATATTGAGGCAGGGCAGCCACCCCGGGGCTGGAGCCAGGAGCGGGGGGAGCCTACCACCCGATCCAGGCCATGGGAGGCCAGCCATGGGTCGGGTGGTGGGGATTTGAGGGGCCAGAGCCACAGATGTCATCCCCACGACAGGAGGGGCATGTGGGGCTGTTCTCAAGCTCGATTCTGGCTCCCCTGAGCACATTTTGTTCCCGAGGACTAGAATCGGGTTCTAACAGCCCTGTCTTCAGCGGGGACATCCGGATGGCCTGAACGTCCCCCTCCCGGAATGGGGCTCCACATGTCTTTATATGACTAGTCCTGCATAAATTGTGGATAAAATGAACCTATGTGCATGTACACCAGCACCATATGCACAGTCATGTGTATTTTATAAAGTACTCATGTAGATCATGATTCTTCCCAAAGTCTTCCTCCAAACGCAGCTATGCCAAAGTAATATACAAGTTTGCATGTAAGTACATGCAGGGTAATTTTCTAAAAGGCATTTTACAAATGTCTGCTGGAATATATATGCAAAATTGTCTTTATGAAATTACCCTCTAAGTAAATAAAATAATTGCTTCTTAGGCAATCACAAATATAATGAATTACTATAAACTAAACATTCCATAATTCACATGAATCCCTGTCAGCTAATGTTCTGAATTCAGGTAAGGACATAAATTTCAAAATACCTGTAATTGCCCAAAGCAAGGGTGAACGTGAACAATATTATTCACTCGAGGCTACATAGTCAAGACAGAGTCAAACCAAACCTCTAAAATTCTGGTTTTTCTTAATCATCAATCTGTGCCTATCCAAGGTCACCATAGGGGAAGGAAAATTCATAGAGCCAGTTTCTACCCATAATACTTCTCTTTTTGCTGAATTCAAAAGGAGATCATTATTCTTCCAAGAGATAAAGGCACCAAACAATCAGATAACCTTGACAATTTCTTATCACAATCAGAACCTAACTCTACACAGATTTGTATGTTGTCAGCATCGGTGAAAAACTGAAAACCCCAAACACAAAGTAATTTACATATCGGTGATCACAACACATTAAACTGTAGTGGGGGTCCCAGCCTCTGAGATATCATTACCAACTTTAACTCGTTGTTGACTATTGCCTAAATATGATACAAAACCAATTCTGAACCTATCCCCAATACCCATCTTCTCCAACATTTCAATTACAATCATATGATCTTTCTACCAGATAATATGCAACTGACAAATTTAAAGAAATAATAATGGCATCAAACTCCCCATCAATGCTTCTATGCAAATAGACAGTCAAAGAAAGAATAACTTGATGCTATACATTTGACAAAAGCTAAATTGAGCCACTAGGCTTTGCCGAAGACACTAATTTTCTACTAGCCCATTTGATACAGGAATAAAAGTGGTCCATAGCGTATCCCCATTTTACCAGATTCTACAAAACTAACAGCACTACTATTACACTTCAGCAATTCCAAAATCGCATTTATGTTTGACTCAAAAAAAATAAAACCAGAGCCAACTCCTGAACTTCCAAGAGAATATTAATCTAAACTTCACTATATCAAAATGGGATTATAGGGCTCTAATGACTGCAATAAATACTTTAGGATGGTTACCAGCTCATAAAAATTTGTGAGGCAAACTAACATTTTTTCACCACTAATTTTTTTTATGGTGCATTCTCCCTGTCTTAAAGATTTAAAAGTATGGAACTACAGTATCCCAAAGTATCTACCAAACCATTTCATTTTCTGGAGCTCCAGCATAAACCACAGACATCTCTTAGTTCCAGCAAATTTAACCTCCTTAACATGTGCAATAACATCAGTCATATCTGATCAAATTGTGTACCCCTGCTCAACAAGAGCGTCAACAGCGGCATCAACAGTTTCTTCAAATCCAAACATTCTATAAAAACATTCAGAAATAATGACTTTTCTAGCTCGAAATTTAAAAGAATCAGGGGCATGTTTACAAAAATGTTTTTAGCCGGTAGTGCAGGGTTAAGCACGGGATTAATGCACGTTTGGGCCCTGCAGCATCAAGAGGCACATGAATAGCTGGGTTAAGACAGAGAGTGAGAGGAATGAGGGCCAGCACGATAATCACACTCTAGCTTTCTCCCATACGCTACTAGCTTGGGTTCAGCTAATGTGTGCTTCTGACCAGGTGTTAGTTGCACCCCCATTGCTAGCATGAGGTGAACGTGTGTTCCAGGCATGAGTGTTAGGAAATAGGAAGGGAAGAAAGGGGCAACAACACAAAGAGGAAAGAAAAGAAAAGAAACGCTGACAGTGGAATATACAGGCAGCTACCTAGGCCACCAGGGAGAAGGGCCTGACAGCCTGACAGCCACAAAACCAGGCCCTGCAGGTCAGGGGTGACTATGCGGGGACAGTGGGCAAACATCCACAGACACATCAACAGCTGTCCTGAGGGCTGCTGGTGTTGTGTGTTGTGGAGGTATCAGGAAATAAGGCCTGTGCCTTAAGATTCTGCCAGTACTAGCCTTAGAGGCTCTTACCCTCCTCAATGAACCTCACAAAGATGGCCACAATCTCATGGTGCTGCCCCCTAGCATGAGGCTAGAGGGTAGCACCCCATGATCAGGGCATTTTGAAATGGCCTGATGACAAGGGCAGGAGCGGAGAGGACTGCTCCTGTCCCATTGTTACACTAGATCACCAGGATTTTGAAAGGTATGCCTAAGGGAGGTTCGGGGATGGGGGGGGGCTGTGGGACCCCATTTTGACAGTTGGTCATGGAGCCCCCCCCTCTTTGACTAGTGGATGGGGGATGGGGAGGGAGGGGGCTTTCCCCAACTGGCTAGCTGGGATGGTTCTTTGGCCAGAGGGTGAACCAATCCTCCCTAGGCAGCTCCTAATGGGGATCTGGAGCTGTGCATGGGGGCCAGCACTTTTCTTTTCATATTGTTAATGCCATGGATCACAACACCGCGGCACCAACAATATTGTGGAGGAGTAGGCCGATTGATGCGTTTGAGGGGGGCATGGTAGTGATTGGGGCACCCAATCGCTACCATCCCTCCCCTTGGATTTACCAAGGGAACCACAGTACTTGCTAGACTTTTCCCATGAAACCTCACAAGGCAGGTAATGTAGGTCTCCATGGGAAATCCAAAACCAAAGTGGTATCTGTTTTTTCCTTACTGCATGGTTTTGGCAGCTAACTCACCATAATAGCTGCCAAACCCTACCACAGTTTAGTAGACATACCCCCATGTGTACTTTTATTTGTGTAATCCATGGAATCATTTTATAAGATGCCTTTCACATGCATAAATTAAGCTTTATGCATGAATAATCCTCTATAAAAATTACCCCAATATATCCAGGAAACAGAAGGCCAAGACTCAAGAAATTAATGTAAACCATTGAGAAAATACTTTTGTTAACATCTCCAGGGCCAAAATATGAAATAGTTCCTTGGAAAATTCAGAAAATCCTAATTCTTAGAGTGAACTGTATTCTCCAGTCCCTACACAGTGACTTTAAGAGCCATGTTACCATTACTTAAGGTCACTCTGGTTGCCTCTAATGCTGCTAGCCTCCTTTTACCGTCTTAGACCTGGGAGCAACATTCTTCTAGTGTCTTATCCTGCATAGCAATCTGTTTCACCTATCAATTTACAAAGTTGTATTAAGAAGGTAAAGCAGACTCCATTCTAGAGATCATTCTCCATAATTCAGCATTTAATATATCCTAAGGTGAAATAGATGAAACAGGCTCCTATATCCTTATCCCAGTAAAGGTGACACCCTTTAAGGATTTCTCCTGGGAAGAGTGAGAGACAAGAACCTCCAAAACAATACAGAACATATATACACCATTCCTTCAATAGATATCACTCAGCTGCTGGCTAATCTTCCTCCAGCCTCGATATGCTCATACTGTATAACCCCTCTTCTCAAGTCGTTTATTTGACTCCCTATCCATTTCTGTACCCAGTTCAAACTTCTCCTACTGACCTATAAGGGCACTCATTTTGCTGCTCCTCACTACCTTCCCTCTCTTATCTCTCCCTACACCCCTCCGCACCTCCTCAGGAACTCTGCTCTTCTGGCAGATCCTTTCTATCTGCGCCCTTCTCTTCTACTGCCAACTCCAGACTTCAATCCTTCCACCTTGCTGCTACTTAAACCTGGAACAGACTACCTGAATCTGTGTGTCAGGTTTCATCTCTGGCTCTCTTCAAATTCAAGCTGAAAACTGCCTTTGGATCGTGGTCAGCTTAGTCTCCTATGTGTTTTCTTAATATACCCCTAGTTGTCCCTTGCCCTCAGTTGTTGTGTTGTCTGTCTTGACTAGATTGTAAGCTTTAATGAGCAGGGGTTGTCTTTTACATGTGTCTGTACACTGCTACACAAATGATCAGTAGTAGTAGTAGTAGTAATAGATATTCCCAATGGGAGCACCAAACATCCCTCAGCACTGGAAAAACCCAAAGGGGAAACTGCCTCTCTACAACAAAAGTGCCTGGGAGGACCTCAGCATCCATATCTGAGCTTTCAAGGGAGTTTTAACTTTACCCTTTACATTTACTCATGTTGCCCAAGAAATTCTAACCCAGATAATAATTCTCCTCATTGCTCCTTGCAGCACTCAAGTGACATGCTCCTTTGGACATTCTCTTTTGGCTGCAAATTAGCGTTAGTGTGCCATTGTAGCTAGCTTCTTTTAGGGACATGTCCCACTTTGATGATATTGTCATGAGGAAACAGGGTACCACAGCTCTCTCCAGGCATACCCACACTCTAAAATACTGCTCCAGACTTACAGGTGGGGGATTGCAACAGGGAAAAAGCAGTTCTACCTCACACTAGCACAGGTATTTTTCAGGATAGCATTTCTCTCTCTCTCACTGCATCACCACTGTAGCTGACTTCTTATAGGGGTGTTGTCTTACCTTGATGCTGGCCATCCAAAGTCTCTCCAGGCACTCTATACCCCAAACCATGAGGATATCCCAACAACAGGAAAGATGCAGTTCTGTTCCTCACTTGCACAGAAACCTATATTCCTCTCTCTCCTACTGTATCATCACTGCAGCTGACTTTCTATAGGGGTGTCATTCTGCTTGCATGTCATTAGGAGACAGTGTACTATCAAATTTGTGCAACCCAAAAACGGTGATCAATATACCAAGGTAATAGAAAAACAGATCCCGTAAATCCCTCAACAAACTTTTAATTTTTTTGTCGGACATAAATCGTGTAGGGCAGGTATTGCAAAACCATGCCCCAATACACAATACATATCCCTTTTATTCAAACCAATAGGTTATTTAAATGTATAAAACGTCTCATCCAAGTTAATGTAAACGACACTTATCTGAAAAACCATGCGCGACGTGCACGTTTCGGGGGGTAAACCCCTGTATCAAGCGCTCTCAGATCCACTTGTACAAAACTTTTCAAGCTTCCTCTCAACTGGCAAAAAACGCCGAAATGCTGGCTGATAAAATTGAGGATACTGATTCAGGATTGGCTAGTTTAAACGCCTATCAAAAAAATTCACCAATCACGAGAAGGGAATCCCCACAGAGAAAAGGGGTTCCCTATCATGAAAGGTAAACGTCAGACTGCTCCCAGCCAATCGATTTCACTGTTAAGTCCAGCAGGGGCCACTGATTGCAACACAAATATCCATCGCTGTTCAAGCCTTCGTAACTTAGAAATCCGATCCCCCCGACGAGGGTCCTGAGGCACATGGTCGATCACAGTCCATTTCAATTGATGAAATGCATGATTTTGTTGTAAACAATGTTGGACCATCGGTGCAGTCAACGACTTCTGGTGAAGGCGACAGGCATGCTCTGTTAGACGAACCTTAACTTTCCGAATAGTGCTGCCCACATACCTCATGGGGCAAGGACACTCAATTAAATATACTGCAAAGGTGGAATTACAGGAGGTGTGCCATCTGCGATAAAAAACCTTATCTGAATGCAAATCAGTCCAAGTAGGTCCTGTCAATGTGGTATTACAGAACTGACAAGTAGTACACGGTTGATGTATGCCAGAACGCCATTGAGGTCGGTCCGGGCGATCGGATGGTGTGACGGATGAAACCAGTTTATCCCTAAGGTTTGGTCCCCTAGCGTAAGCAATCCTCAAAGGTTTTTTAAGGCTAGAATGTAAGGATAATAAAGGCCAGTATTTCTTCAATATGCCCACCACTTGAGAAGAGTTGGACATATACGGCAAAACCCCAGTAATCATGTCAAGATCCGTAGAGATGGTTGGTTTACAATCCAAAAACCACTCCCGATGGGAAAATAATGCCCTACGGTAGGCTCTAGATACTATCGCTTTTGGGTACCCTCTATCCAACAAACGAGACTGTAGATCCAATGCATGTAACTTAAAATGGGTCACAGATGTACACAATCTACGTAGCCTTAAAAACTGGCCATAAGGTAAACCTTTACGTAACGGTTCCGGATGGAAACTGTGATAATTTAAAAGGTTGTTACGTTGAACTGATTTACGGAAAAGTGTGGTAGCTAAGGAATTTCCATCACGAAAAACTACCATATCCAAAAATTCCACCCGATCAGAAGCAATGTGAGCAGTGTACTTGATATGGGTCTTGAGATCGACCCAGCTATAATGACTTTTCAGTCTCTAGTATTGAGGGATCTTCAGTTACAGGAACAACATTTTGTTAAATGGCGATCTAATTTGGAGCGTTCTGATTGGCTAAGTTTACGACAGCTGGATCAGGATTCTACTTTAACTATTCGGACAGCCGATAAAGGTGGTGCTATTGTGCTTTGGGATACTAATATTTATTTGACAAAATTGAGAGCCCATGTGTTGGATCCATTGGTCTATAAGAGGTTGGAAGCAGATCCCACGTTGTCCCTACAGGAGGAGATTCGGGTTTTGACTATGTCAGCTTATTCTAATGGTTGGATTACTTCACGAGAGTTACGGTTTCTCTTAATTTCAACTCCTACGATACCGGTTATCTATTTAGTACCTAAGGTACATAAATCTCTCAATGATCCTCCTGGTAGACCTATTGTCTCCTGTCGTGGGTCTGTATTGGAACCTCTTTCTAAGTTCTGCGACGTTTTTCTTAGTAAGGAAGCAGCGGCAGTACGATCTTTCACTAGAGATTCGACTCACTTTCTGAAATCCCTGCAAGAAGTAATACTTCCTCCGACTCCGATTCTCTTGGTTACCCTAGATGTTGCCGCATTATACACGAATATAGACCAACAGGAATCTCTTCAATTACTACGGTCTTTGTTCACGTATGCTCCATCTCGCCTCCCGAAACCTTTTTTACTATCATTAATTACCCTGGTGTTGACTCGGAATTATTTTTTGTTTGAAGGAGTTTTTTTCCAACAAATATTTGGAATTGCAATGGGAGCCACCGTGGCTCCTTCGGTGGCTACCCTGTATATGGCAGAGGTGGAGGAACAGTTTATATATGGTTCTGTATATTTAAACATGTATTACTGTGGAAGAGGTTCCTCGATGACATTTTTTTCATTTGGACTGCGGATTCCGCTTCCTTACAAGGATTTCTTACCTGGTTGAATGATCTCAAGACCCATATCAAGTACACTGCTCACATTGCTTCTGATCGGGTGGAATTTTTGGATATGGTAGTTTTTCGTGATGGAAATTCCTTAGCTACCACACTTTTCCGTAAATCAGTTCAACGTAACAACCTTTTAAATTATCACAGTTTCCATCCGGAACCGTTACGTAAAGGTTTACCTTATGGCCAGTTTTTAAGGCTACGTAGATTGTGTACATCTGTGACCCATTTTAAGTTACATGCATTGGATCTACAGTCTCGTTTGTTGGATAGAGGGTACCCAAAAGCGGTAGTATCTAGAGCCTACTGTAGGGCATTATTTTCCCATCGGGAGTGGTTTTTGGATTGTAAACCAACCATCTCTACGGATCTTGACATGATTACTGGGGTCTTGCCGTATATGTCCAACTCTTCTCAAGTGGTGGGCATATTGAAGAAATACTGGCCTTTATTATCCTTACATTCTAGCCTTAAAAAACCTTTGAGGATTGCTTACGCTAGGGGACCAAACCTTAGGGATAAACTGGTTTCATCCGTCACACCATCCGATCGCCCGGACCGACCTCAATGGCGTTCTGGCATACATCAACCGTGTACTACTTGTCAGTTCTGTAATACCACATTGACGGGACCTACTTGGACTGATTTGCATTCAGATAAGGTTTTTTATCGCAGATGGCACACCTCCTGTAATTCCACCTTTGCAGTATATTTAATTGAGTGTCCTTGCCCCATGAGGTATGTGGGCAGCACTATTCGGAAAGATAAGGTTCGTCTAACAGAGCATGCCTGTCGCCTTCGCCAGAAGTCGTTGACTGCACCGATGGTCCAACATTGTTTACAACAAAATCATGCATTTCATCAATTGAAATGGACTGTGATCGACCATGTGCCTCAGGACCCTCGTCGGGGGGATCGGATTTCTAAGTTACGAAGGCTTGAACAGCGATGGATATTTGTGTTGCAATCAGTGGCCCCTGCTGGACTTAACAGTGAAATCGATTGGCTGGGAGCAGTCTGACGTTTACCTTTCATGATAGGGAACCCCTTTTCTCTGTGGGGATTCCCTTCTCGTGATTGGTGAATTTTTTTGATAGGCGTTTAAACTAGCCAATCCTGAATCAGTATCCTCAATTTTATCAGCCAGCATTTCGGCGTTTTTTGCCAGTTGAGAGGAAGCTTGAAAAGTTTTGTACAAGTGGATCTGAGAGCGCTTGATACAGGGGTTTACCCCCCGAAACGTGCACGTCGCGCATGGTTTTTCAGATAAGTGTCGTTTACATTAACTTGGATGAGAAGTTTTATACATTTAAATAACCTATTGGTTTGAATAAAAGGGATATGTATTGTGTATTGGGGCATGGTTTTGCAATACCTGCCCTACACGATTTATGTCCGACAAAAAAATTAAAAGTTTGTTGAGGGATTTACGGGATCTGTTTTTCTATTACATTAGAAGACAGTGGGGCATCAAAGGTCTCTCTGAGCAATTCTGTACCCCAAAATGTTGCCCCAGAATCACAGGGGTAGATCACAACAACTTTACAGTTGCACGGGAAAAGAGCCTACAGCACTTGGTATTCCCAAGTGGTCACCCATTCAAGTACTAACCAGGCCCTACCCTACTTAGCTTCTGAAATCAAATGTGATTGGTAGGCTCTGGGCGTTATGGCATAGACAAGCACAAGCTACTGACTTGAGCTCCTTAATCTTCTGATCTGAAATGATGTGCTTTATCCATTAGACAACAATATTCACCTCTTTTTCTACCATTAGGGATTGCAAATCTGGAAATTTACCTAGACTGCAAGCGTTTATGCTCTTTGTGCACCGGCTATTTCTTCTTAAGTCTTTTATCATATGTATAGCTTTTTCCTACTTTCCTTCTCTACTTTGTTGCTGAGAAGTGTGTAGCTAAGATGGTTTTCCCAATACTGGCTTGGTTTTTCTGGGAGTAACATCTCAGACTTATCCGATTCCATGTGTCATCCCCATCCTCTAGTTTAAATGCCTAGCAATAAGTTGTGCATTAGTCTCTACTTCCCTGTCTTCTTCTTGGGCATAATGCCAAGTGAGGATATGATGATAGTCAGGAAAGGTGTTTCAGTAAATGGACCCACTATCCTACCCAAGCCTGTTTCTTTCTTTATTTTCTCCCTGGCTGCTGATTTGAATGTGTATGGCATGGCAGCATTGTGACTGTACACTTAACTGGCTTTTGAGGACTATAGCATGGGATAGGGAAGCCAAATAAAAAAGTGCTGCATATGAACTCTGTTTAGTCCTTGTAAGGATCTGGATGCAATAAAGACTTCATAGGTGATAGTCTAACTGGGGTTGGGGCTAGGGCCGTCATTGTGCTGCTCGTGCTGCAAGCCTTGCTGCCATTAATCCTTCACGGTTTGGCCTTGGTTCATTAAAATTTGCAAGGTATCCACGTCCACTGGCCATGGTTATACTGCCTACAAACCTACCTCCCTCACAGGCATCTGCTGCTCCTGATCTAAAATGTGTTAGATGTTAAGTGGGGGAACCTGTCTGCAATGAAAGGCCTCTGTACCTTTTATATTCTTTTTAAGATATGGTGATATAATATTATTAGAAAAGGTACAGAGAAGAGCCACCAAAATGGTAAAGGGAATGGAAGTATACCCCTATGAAGAGTGGCTAAAAAGGTTATGGCTCTTAAACCTGGAAAAGAGAGGACTGAAGGGAGATATGATAAAGGCCTATAAATTAATGAATGGAGTGGAATGGGTAAACGTAGATTGATTGTTTACGTAATCAGAATATAGAAAGACTAGGGGACATGCAATGAAGCTACAGGGTAACCTATTTAAGAGTAATAAGAAAAAATATTTTTTTACTCAATGTGTAATCAAACTCTGGCATTTGTTACTGGAGGATGTAGTAAAAGCTGTTAGTGTAGCTGGGTTTAAAAAAGCTTTGGAAAAGTTCCTAGAGCAAAGTTCCATAAAGCATTATTAAAAGGGACCCAGGATATCACTGCTTGACCCAATACAAGCACTGTGGAACCTGTATCTTTTGGGGAAACTGCTAGGTACTTGAGACCTGGATTGGCCATTGTTGGAAACAGGATACTGGGCCTGATGGACCTTGGTCTGACCCAGTATGGCATATCTTATTTTCTTAAAGTACAGTCGCACCATGGAAGGATACAGAGACATTATAATATCCTTTGTTTTATTTTCCATTCCATTCCATTCCTTATGATACCTAGCATTCTATTTGCTCTCTTGGCCGCCGCTGCACACTGGGCGGAGGGTTTTAACATGTTATCCACAATGACTCCTAAATCTTTTTCCTAGATGATGGTTACTAAAGTGGAACTGGCATTGTGTAACCATAGTTTGGGTTGTTCTTTCCTAGGTGCATAACTTTGCACTTGTCCATATTAAATTTCATCTGCCATTTGGTTTCCCAGTCTTCCAATTTATCAAGATCCTCTTGCAATTGTCCATAATCCTCATGGGTTTTAACAACTTTAAATAGTTTTGTGTCATCTGCAAATTTGATAGCCTCACTAGTTCTTCTCTTTTCCAGGTCATTTATGAATATGTCAAAAAGCAGCGGACCCAGCACAGATCCCTGGAGTACTCCACTATTCACCTTTTTCCATTGGGAAAATTGGCCATTTAGCCCTACCTTCTGCTTTCTATCTTTTAACCAGTTCCTGATCCACAATAGTACACTGCCTCCTATCCCATGACTTTTTAGTTTTGCCAAAAGTCTCTGATGATCACTATTGCCAAATGGCCCCAACACCCTTATCTCTTGCATCAGATCTGGTGTTCCACTAAGAACTAGGTCCAAAATGGCTTCCCTGCTGGTTGGTTCATGAACCAGCTGCTCCAAGAACCAGTCATTTATTTCATCTAGAAACTTTATCTCCCTAGCATGTCCTGCCGTGACACTGACCCAGTGAATACTGGCGTAATTGAAATCACCCATTATTATAACTGTGCTGTAACGCTTGTTAGCTTCCCTGATTTCTTTGAGAATTTCATCATCCATTTGTTCATTTTGGCCAGGTGGTCGATAGTACACCCCCACTGCCAATGCCTTCCCCTTTTTACATGGAATTTCAATCCCTAGAGATTCTACAGCAAATTTTTCTTCCTGCAAAACTTGAGTCCTTTGTGACTCAATGCCCTCTCTAACATAGAGCACAACCCCTCCACCAATTTGATCATCTCTATCATTACAATATAGTTTGTACTCAGGTATCACAGTGTCCCTCTGGTTGTCCTCCTTCCATCATGTCTCTGAGATACCAATCATATCTAACCTCTCAAGTAGTGCTATATATTCTAACTCTCCCATCTTGTTTTTTAGACTTGTAGCATTTGCATACAAGCATTTTAGACACTGTATTTTATTCATATTAATCTAGGTATTGGTAGGCAGGGGTAATCTGGAATCTTTAAACTCTGTCTGCTCTGTAATCAAGGGCATTTGGACTACTTTTGTCTTTATTGGAACCTCTCTGCTGATAGTATCCTTCAAGGATACATTGTTACGAACCATGCGCTCTTGGGCAACTGTCGGCTCTCCCGTATTATCTAGTTTAAAAACTGCTCTATCTCCTTTTTAAAGGTTAACGCCAGCAGCCTTGTTCCATCCTGGTAAAGGTGAAGCCCATCTCTTTGGAAGAGCCCCTCCTTTCCCCAGAATGTTCACTTGTTCCTCACAAATCCAAAACCCTCATCCTTGCACCATCGTCTCATCCACGCATTGAGACTCCAGAGCTCTGCCTGCCTTTTTGGTCCTGCGCGTGGAATGGGAAGCATTTCGGAGAATGCTACCCTGGAAGTTCTGGATTTCAACTTCCTACCTAAAATCCTAAATTTAGTCTCCAAAACCTCCCTACTACATTTTCCTATGTCATTGGTAACGACACATACCAAGAGAGCAGACTCCTCCCCAGCACTATCTAAGACCTTGTCTAGGTGGTGCATGAGGTCCTCTACCTTCACACCAGGCAGGCGGCATGTTATCAGGCGATCCTGACATCCACCAGCTACCCAGCTATCTACATGCCTAATGATCGAATCACCAACTATAATGGCTGTCCTAACCCTTCCCTCATGGGGACATGGCCCTGGAGAAACGTCCTCGGTGCAAGAAGGTTTTATATCACCTGGGGGACAGATCCTAACTAGAGAATCACTTCCTGCCACACCAGAGTGATGCTCTCCTGTCACATGACCTCTCTCCTCCATGGCAATAGGCATGCTGCCAGACTGGAGGTGGGACTTCAGGACCATATCCCTGTAGATCTCGTCTATGTACCTCTCTGTCTTCCTTATGTCCTCCAAGTCTGCTACTCTAGCCTGCAGAGATCGGACTTGTTCCCTGAGAGCAAAGAACTCCTTGCACTGTAGCACCATGTAATGGATTTGTCATCTGCCATGCTGTTTCTAAACATAATATCATAATTTAGCTATGCCCAGCCCCTTCCCCATACTTCTTGTGGGCTGCCAGATACCTGACGAAGGGCTGTAACCTGGCTTCCTCACTATGACTGCACTCATACATATGTGGAATGCTGATACCCAATCGCTAATTGTTTGTAAATGTGTAACTTGTCTTTTTCTTCATTGTCGCATGACTTCTCATGTCACACATTGTCCCCTTCCCCCTCATTATCTTTTATCAGCAATGAAAAACATGTCTATACATTCCCACCTCCAGTTTTTTCCTTCACCTTTCTACTGGCACTATGGGATAGATGTTCATCCCAGACAGTGTATCCTCCTCTGTGCTAGATGGTAGCATATGGGCATTAGATGTTATTTCAGGGGCTGAATACCCATTATCAAAAGGGATAGTAATACTAATAGCCTGCTCTGACCTATTCCAGGCAGAAGTGACTTTGCCCTACTTCCTAACTCATCATTTCTTTTTGAATGCTTTCAGAGCTTTCTGCATGATATTCACCAATACTAGAGCATCATCATCACTTCTGCCCAATAGCAGGGAATGAGAGTCTGATGATATATGCTCTAGTGTATGTACCCTGTGTGTTTACCAACTTACCTATGTGGAAGGGTGAAGATTTGCGTCATCCAAAGTGCTCTTAGTTCCTTCTGGAGGTGCAAGTCACTTCTTAACCTTCGACCTCTCATAAGCACTCCTGTCTAGTGTCTTATCCTTTGTCAGATGTTGCCTCAACCAAGCAGGACGCCACTTCTTCACCTGACTTTTCAGCTCCAATACAAGATCCTCGAGGTCCTCTCCGCTGTCCACTGACTCGCATTTGCTCACTTTGCTGGACTGCGCTTTGTTCTTGCTGGGCACTGCTGGCTCTTCCCTGAGTTCTTGCTGGCTCTGCCTTCCTGCTATGCATGTTTAGTAACTGTGGACCGCTTGGAGAGAATTGCTTTCTGAGAAATTGTATGCATAGTTAATGAATACTACTTTAATTAATCCCTTTCATTACCAGTCATCCCAACCTAATCTCCCATTGCTTCCTTGTCCAAAAGATTGCATGAACATGTTAAATAATATGGGACCGATATTCAAAGGGCCCCACTGAGAGAGACATTCAGCAGCACTAACCAGACAGTACTGCTAAATATCACCTCTAACTGCTGTGGCACTGTCCGGATTGTGGGCGAGGCCAAACTGTGGGCGGGGCCAGGGCCGGTGCAATGATATGAGGCACCATAGGGACCCTAAATACTGCCACACCCCCAGCTTCCACCCCGACTCCACTGCTGCCACTGCCTCCCCTCTCTGGAACTTGCGGGGGCAGCAACTCAGCGTTTACCCAAAGCCTCCAAGGTGGTATCGCTCTTCATGCTCGCTTTGTTCAGCCACTTCCATCCTCTCCAACACAGACTTCCTGTTTCAGTTTTCAATGACACTGTGCTTTCAAAAATACCAACTGTGGACTTTGAATATTGACCCATAACTTTTTCTTGCTCACTTTCTCTGGACCTAAAAATAGCCATCAACTGGTATCTGCTGCACAGCTACTTAAGTGGGGTCTTACTGCAGGCACCTTGGCCGCACTCCCCCACAATTAGTAGCAGTTGACATATGCACTACAGCAACAGTTTTTATATTATTATCATTACTTATGTCATGAGGCTGGAGCTAGGGAAGAAACAACCTTGAAAAAAACTCCTGATTTGCATGAATCTCAGAAAAGGCAGAGAGCGCAGTTCCAGTGTAGCTCAGCCAGAGGGCGCATGAACAGTTACACAGTACCTGAAGCAATGTGCTCAAGCACTGAGCACTTTAATGATAAGTGCTTTCACCTGTCCTCAAACTCACAGCGTGCAAGCCAGAAATCCCTTTATAAGGGAAATCAGATGAGCAGAGGAGGAATCCAAGGGCAAGGGAACCAGCACAAGGTCCAGCACGGAATCCAAGGGCAGAGAGTCCAGCAAGGAGTCCAGCAAAGAGACCAGGAAGTCCAGCAAAGGCTCCAGCAAAAGGACCAGCACCGTGACCAGGACCGGGAAGAGCACCGGGACACTGGAAGGCACGGAAGAGAGGCACCAAGGAGGGTAGCCGACAGAATAACCGGAAGGGTACCAGCGAGGTTACCGGGAATAGCAACAGGAGAAGGAAGGAGAAGAACGGACACAGACAGTGGCAAGACTCAGTCCTGGGGAAGTGCCAAGGACAAGGTCAGAAGGACCGGCAGCACAAGCTCTGAGAGAAGCCTGGAACAGGATAGTTTCCAGCTGCGGCCAGCTCTAGGTGGCAGGAGCCAAAAGGGGCATACTCTATGGGATAAAGCCCAGAGAAGCAGCCTGCCTGTTGAAAGAAGTTCTCCAACTCCAAGTAAGTCCTTTGAGCCAAACCAGAAAGGCACCAGGAAAGGAGATTCCTTGTACATTGATCCTCTTACCCTGAAAGATAGAGAGGGGAAATCCACGTCTGGTTTTCCGAGCAGCCTGGATTGTGGAGCAGTGCACCAGACAGTTGGTCAGCAGGAAAAGCTACGTTGTAAACTGAACCCTGGGCGTGGCGCTCCTCGGAAGCTAAGGTATGAAAAGCCTTTCATTCTAAAAGGAACTTTAAATGAGGAAAGTCTTATGCAAGTAGATAAACCTCAGTATCATAGAAGAAGTAAAGCTAACTATTTAAAGCCACTTCCTAAAAGTGTTTTAAGAAAGTTATATGAGCAGCCAAGGAACTTCTGTGAGGAATTAAGAGACACTGAAGATATTCTTAACTCTGAAGAGGGTAGCGATCCAGAATCAATGGACTTGGATTTTAGCTCCAGTGTTCCCATGCCTCCCAACGAGCCTATGGAATGTAACTTTTGCTTAAGAAGTAGTTTGCTTGCCATGCTAATTGTATAGCGAAGAACTAAGTCTGCATATGGTGAAGCTGATAATCATTTTGTTCTGATATTGTTTTCTATTGTTTTGGAAAATCCCCTAACCCAGCTAAACAGTCAATTGTAGAGCTTACAACCTTTAACTGTTTAGTCCATGGTGGAACTTTATTGTTTGAGGAAAGCATTACCTCCACTTTATGTTGATGTCCCATTGAACCTAGAGCATTAATCGGGGAAATAAAGCCTTATTTACCCTACACTTGGCGTAGTTATTCTTTTCAGGGAGTTCTATACTACAAGGACCACAATCCTTTTGGTCCTTCAGCTTGAATACTCTGATACAAATTAAATGTCCCCGGACGCCCTTACTTTACTATGCCAGTAGGGGCACTGTGGTGACACTTACTACATATATAGGGCTGATAGTAATTTTGGTTCTAAAGTATTCATCCACCAATAATAATATATACTCATGAAGTAATCCCCTTTTTCAGATCTGGATATCAGCCATCACCTTAGGGGTAATCTGTTGAGATGCTGCCATGTGCTTCCCAGGGGAATCCAAAATGGCCACTGCCATGTAGGCGAGCTTGATTCCCTCGTAGACACCTGGCTCCATTATCAAATAAGAAGCCATTAATTCATCTGAGCTTGAATCACACTGGACTCTTTTCCATTCCTCTTTTCATTGTGTGCTAAGCCACTTTACAAGCCAGCCCACTACTCAGCATGCTTCCTGGCCTAACATCCCCCCCCCCCCCCACGCAACCTTGGCTTCCTTGCAGACTCCCCGACTGATACAGGCACCTAGTCATTATTCTTCCTCTCTCACTATAGACACAACATTTTAACTGCTTATCTTGCTGTCCCCAAATTGGTGCTTCCAAAATTTTTCCTCTATGCCATCTTTAAATTAAAAGAAAGAATCATGTAACATGTTTAACTTGAGGCCTTCAAATGTCCAAAGCAACACCTAACTGAAAGCAAAGAATCAAAATGGCCATCCAACCACTGTTCCCTCTAAGCTGCGCGCGTGTGCGCGCGCACACACCTCGCCGAGCGAGCGCACATACTTTACAACAGAGCGCACAAAAATTGCGGTTCTGATTCTGATAGAAAACAACACAGACATCTTAAAATTTAAAAGTTGTTATGTATTTACAGTTTTCACAAGTTCTACAATGTTTTCTAGTGCAATCAATGTGGTGTACATACTGTATTCTGATGTGTAGTCAAATTTTAAAGTATATAACTCCGAGTGTCGTTATGTGGCGCACAAAAATTTAACCTTCCTTCAAAAGCTACACAGCTGATATTTTATGCGCACACAGCCTACAGAAAATTAGAGGGAACATTGCATCCAACACAATTTCTGATGGCCAAACAACATTTTGGTGTTAGATATTATCAAAGCGTCAATTTTAAGATAATTTATTGACAACCACTACATTTTATCACTTTAAAGGTGCTCATAATCATTTATATGAACCTCCTCCAAAGGAATAAGTAGGGCAAAAGGGAAAAAGACAAGAGACAAATGATTCCTGTAGAAGACTGTTAAAAAGAATGCTATACGGGGGCGGAGCCTGATGTCCAGCGGGTAGGACGCTTTGCGTTGAAGCTCCCGAGAGGCCTACTTAGAATCCTGACTTAATACCTATACAAATTTACTATTTCGCTCCGAGCTGACCGGGGCACCTCGGGGGGGATGGCGGCCCATAAACCAGCGCGCTTGGACTTCGGGTCTCCTTCTTCTTCTCACGGAAAACGCTCCAAAACAGAGGTGTCCTCCCCACAGAAGATGGTTCCATTTCGTGAAAACCCCGAAATGCACCTGGAGATTTTGGAGGAAATACGCGGCGTGAAGGAATTGGTGCAGTCCAATGGAGAAGCGCTTCGAGCCATGCGAGAAGACTTTGGAGTGCTCCAGGACCGACTTGAAAGTCTTTCATTACGGCAGGACAACATGGCGGGGGTCCTCGACTCGCACGAGGTGCGCTTGGGCAAACTGGACAAGGCTGAGCGCCAGATACAGAATCTTCAAAAGGAGTTAGAAGATAGCAATAATCGAGCCCGTCGCAACAATGTGAGGCTCCTCGGAATGCCGGAGGGGGTGGAAGCAGGAGATATAAGAGAATTCTTGCTCAAAACTCTTCCCTCCTTGCTGAAGATCACTTTTCACAGAGAACTGGAAATCGATCGAGCACACCGTGTTCCTGCCCACATGGCGCTCAACCGCACGACCCCCCGGCCTATTATCTTTAGCTTGCTACGATATCAACAAGTGGAACAAATTTTACATGCTGCCCGAGCGAATCATCATTTGGAATTTGAAGGTCGTAAGGTCTCTTTCTTTCCTGATTTGGCAAAGCCTACCGTTGACCGTCGGAAGAAACTCCTTGCTTTTCGCCCTCGACTTCAACAGCTACAGGCTCGCTTTGGCCTGTTGTATCCAGCGAAGCTCCGAGTGACTCTCCACAACCAAACCAGGACGTTCGAAGATCCTGATCTACTATCAACATTTTTAGACTCCAAAGAAGCAGAGCAGATGCGCTGATCCCAAATCTTGGACTCTTATTTGCCGGCTCTATCCGCCATTTTGAAGGGCCCGATGCGGCGGTCATAGCCAAGCACAGAAATAGCCTGGACTTTCTTTCTTTCTCTATATGACTTTTGTTTTTTGGTCTCCTATCCCTTCATGATGTGTGCCTCGGTCGGATTCGGAGCACGCACAGTCCTACAGGTTATGTGTTTTTTCAATTTCGGCCTTCTCTGGGGTTTCTCCCCGCAGACACATGGTCGCCAGTAATTTTGGGGTTTTGCTTCTCCTCTACCGTACTGCGGTTTTCTTTGTTAATGTGGGGCGCTTCATTGTATTATATTAGCTTATTTTTCCTATGTCATGTGTACAGCCAGATACAGTCAGTTTGAGGGACATAGTGAAATTATGTGTGCTATCATGCTCAGAATTTTTAGCTTTTTTGAATGGCCTTATGTAAAATCTTATCATTCACCGTCAAAGGCATTAATGGTCCACTCAAAGGAAAGAAAATCCTTAGCTATCTTAGCCATGAGCATGTTGATTTGGTGTTTCTTCAGGAAACGCATTTAAACTCTGCTGAAACACTGAAACTCAATGCTAAGCCTCACATGGTAGCTGCCTATTCTCCCACCGTTTCCAAATGGTACGGGATAGCCATTCTGGTTAGGAAGTCTTTGCACGCTACTGTACCTGATATTAGCGCTGACAAGGAGGGTAGATGGGCCCGTGTACACCTTGAGGTTGGAGATAGTGAATTCACGTGTATTTGCATTATGCCCCGAATGTGGACAACCCTGCTTACTATGCAAGTATTGCGCAGTTGGCCTTGGCCTCTGCCAATGCTCCATTAATACTTGGTGGCGATTTTACTCAAGTGTTCCCTCAATCTTTTCTTCTCAAACAAGGTGCTCGTTGGTTGGAAGATCCAGTACCGAGTAGACCTGTGTGGCTAGATATAGAAGCGGACCTTTGCAAACCGATTCCTCTTACCTTTCTCCCTGGTATGACTCTCCCATCAGACTCCCACTATCCACCAATGCTTTTAGACACTTTAGGTGCCTTTAATACTCTTATGCAATCTTTAGACTCCCGACTCTGGTCAGTGCAACTTCAGCATCGCCTTCGGAGCACTAGAGGACTCCCGCCATCGGCATTCTCTACATAAGGTTGCTTGGAGACTTTCCGATCTCTCGGTAGTTCACCGGGTGTAGCATCCACTTTTACTAAACCTTATGTAATGCTATAACTAGAGATACCCCTATAGCGCAGAAAGTATGGGAGAGAGAATTGCATGTGACTTTGACCTCGGAGCAATGGAGCCTTATCTGGAGTAGAGGGACACGGGTTCCCGACCCGCCTCACTCACTCAGACCCTCTTCTTTCTAGCCCACCGGTGTTTTTACACTCCTCACAGATTAGACAAATGGAACACTACTCAGGGCAATGGTTGCTGGACATGTCCTGCGGCCATTGGTTCATTGCCTCATGTTATGCATGAATATCCCGCACTACAGTATTACTGGCGTCGGGTCTGGGGTCGTATTTAGTCTATCTCGCACTCTCAGGAGCCCCTTTCTTGGAGGATAGTGGGACTTCGCCCAGTTGCGGGGATCCCCTCTCTCCCAAAAATGGCTTATCTCCTTTCGAACTTTATGCTTGGCATTGCTATTTCCCTAATTAAGTAATACTGGAAAATTAGCTCCCATCTGAGCCCCAATGAATGGTGGAATCATGCTTGTCTTTACAGTAAATATGAACGAATACCTCGTCTGTTCGCTTCCTCCGTTCAGACTCCTTCTCATTGGTCTCAATGGAAGATGCTCAATGACTATGTACATTTTGCTAAATGCTCTCATCTGACTGTCTAACTTTGTATATATCTCTGTCCCATGATCATGCTGTATTGTAGATACTCTTTTGATCGTTTGATGTATAATCACTGTTAATTGGAAGCGCTCACATGCTGATATAATCGGGTAGAGAAGAAGCATCGGGGTGGGGGGTAATGGGTTTACTTTTCCTTATTGTATACTTGTTTTGTCTCTTTTGGTGTGTTGTTTCTTTTGTTTGTTGCAAAATGAAAATAAAAGTTTAAAAAAAAAAAAAAAAGAATGCTATACAAGAGCTAAGACCCCGTTGTGTTCCACAAAATTTTTCATCCAATATTTTTGTCGGACATAGATCGTGAGGAGAAGGCACTATAGACCAACCCACTAACATGATACATATCCCTTTTATTCAACCACTTAGGTGTAAATATTCAAAATGTTTAAATTCACAAAAGTACTGTTGTAGTTCAACAAACTGTTACGTTGAACCGGTTTACGAAACAGAGTGGTAGCCAAAAGATCCCCTGTCCGAAAAACAATCATGTCCAAAAATTCCACACGGTCTAAATCAATATGAGCAGTGTATTGAATATGAGATTTCAATCCATTTAACCAATCCAAAAACTCATGCAAAGAAGGTAAATCCGACGTCCAGATGAAGAAGATGTCATCTAAAAATCGCTTCCATACCAGCACTGGTGAAAATTTAGGTGAGCTGTAAACCAATCGTTCTTCCACATCTGCCATGTAAAGGGTCGCCACCGAAGGAGCCACAGTGGCCCCCATGGCGATGCCAAATACTTGTTGATAAAAGGATCCTTCAAACAAGAAATAATTGCGGGTAAGAACCAACGTGATCAATCTCATATTCAATACACTGCTCATATTGATTTAGACCGTGTGGAATTTTTGGACATGATTGTTTTTCGGACAGGGGATCTTTTGGCTACCACTCTGTTTCGTAAACCGGTTCAACGTAACAGTTTGTTGAACTACAACAGTTTCCATCCTGAACCCCTGCGAAAGGGGTTGCCCTATGGGCAATTTTTACGGCTTCGACGATTGTGTTCATCTATAGTTCATTTTAAAACCCATGCTGCTGATCT
This sequence comes from Ichthyophis bannanicus, assembly GCA_033557465.1. Taxonomy (NCBI): domain Eukaryota; kingdom Metazoa; phylum Chordata; class Amphibia; order Gymnophiona; family Ichthyophiidae; genus Ichthyophis; species Ichthyophis bannanicus. The sequence goes on from CM066031.1 coordinate 665,994,347, forward strand.
AATAGCTCGGTTGTTAGTTAAGGGCTACCCTAGATTGGTGGTATTGTGTGCTTATCGGAGGGCCTTATATTCGCATCGGGAGTGGTTTTTAGAGTGGTCAGCCGATCGGTCACCTCCTGTAATGGATGACACGGTGACGGGGGTTTTGCCCTACATGTCCAATTCATCACGGGTGGTAGGTATTTTGAAGAAGTATTGGCCAGTCTTATCTCTTCATTCAAGTTTTAACAAGCCCTTGCGGATTGCATATTCGCGGGGTTCTAATCTTCGGGATAAGCTGTTTTTTTCCGCCACACCTTTGGACCGTCCATCGCGTCCTCAAGCACGGACTGGTTTTCATGAACCTTGTGGGACCTGTAGGTTTTGTGATACCACCGTGTCTGGTGGTTCTTGGACTGATTTACATACGGGCCATGTTTTTCATCGTCATTGGCAAACCACTTGTAATTCCACCTATGTGGTTTACTTTATTGAATGTACTTGCCCTTTACGTTATGTGGGCAGCACTACCCGACAGATTCGGATTCGTCTGGCTGAGCATGCTAGTCGTCTCCGACAATTGGTCTTTACAGCTCCGATGGTCTCGCATTGTTCTCAATTCCAACATGAGTTCCAGCAGCTACGGTGGACTGTGATTGACCACGTCTCTGAGGATCCTAGAGGAGGAGATCGGATTTTTAAACTACGGCGGTTAGAACAACGGTGGATATTCCTCTTAAAGGCAGTGTCTCCTACTGGTATGAACTGTGAGATCGATTGGCTGGGGGCGATGTGATGTCATCCTTTCAAGATTAGGGGGTTTTCTGCCTTGTGGGGATTCCCCTTTTCTGATTGGTTGGTTGTTTTTGATAGGCATTTGGGTAGCCCAATTCAAAGCCAGTTTCCTTTATTTTAACTGCCAACAATTCGGCGTTTTTTGCCAGTTCCATGGCGGCTATGGTTGTCTTCATAAGTGGAGTTCTGAGCGCTTGATGCAGGGGTCTCCCCCAAAACGTGCACGTCGCGTATATCTTTGATAAGTATCATGCTTTTTTCTTGTCTAAGTACTTTTGTGAATTTAAACATTTTGAATATTTACACCTAAGTGGTTGAATAAAAGGGATATGTATCGTGTTAGTGGGTTGGTCTATAGTGCCTTCTCCTCACGATCTATGTCCGACAAAAATATTGGATGAAAACTTTTGTGGAACACAACGGGGTCTTGTTTTGTATGGTGTTATTTTGACCACCGTCCTTTTGGGGTTTTTTGGTATTGATACAAGAGCTAAGGACATTTTTTTAAATGATCATGCTAGCCTCCTCCCTCATGAATGGCACTGCGGGTCGTGAGAAGTCATCCTTTCTTAAACAACATATCTCAGCATTTTACAATAATGAAGCATTATCCTTCACTAAAGATAACCTAATGTAGCATGCAATGGTAATGCTATACAGCAGTGATTTGCAACCCAGCCCTCAAGACCTATCCAACCCATCAGCTTTTCAGAATATTCCTGCCTCCATTGTTTGAAAATCTATCTTATACAAATTCATTTTGGATATGCTGAAAACCTGACTGGCTTGGTGTGTCCCAAAGCTGATTAGTTTGAGAAACACTACTATACAGTAGGGATGTGGAGTCATTTGAAACTACATAAGAAATCTCAACCACATTTTGTATCATTTAATGTTGTCACTACATGTCTGTTGTTAATAGTACACACTATGGCTCAATAGTGCACAATATAGAGCAATAATGCTCACTAGTGCGTGATAGCACTCATTATTGAACAATAATGAGCACTATCACTCAATAGCACACACCATTTGATCATAGACTGCATTATTATCCAATAGTGTGCACTACTAAGTGGTAGTGTATGCTATTAATGACATTTCCCCTGAAACAAAATTTTAAAGAAGAAAAAAATACAAAAAATCCTACAAGTAACATGAGAAATACCATCTATGATCACATGTTTGTATATGAAGATTTAATTATGTTTACTTTAGCCAGTTAGGACAGGCTTCATACAGGAGGTAAGGTTTAAAACATGCAGATAGTTGCAATGTCCCTCGATAATTTTACCTATTAGACCTTGCACAAATTTTCAAATGGAGAGTATATGTGTACTTTCCCTTTGAAAATTGCCTTTGAAATAGGTACCCATAGATATTTTCACCTACTTCTACTGTGGGTACATTTCCCCTTCCCTTTTTTCACTATCGACCTTGCCTCTGAGCAAAGTCATCATGACCCATTGTGCAAACCATGTTCTTGCAAAGGGCAGCAACTTTGGAAGGGCAGCACGGTTGGCACAATGAACCAGCCAGGCCTAGCTGATGGATGGTGAGAAGAGAACAGAAAAAAGAAAAAAAAATACAAAAATCAGAGTGGCGATATGGATTCCATGTGCACACTGCATGTCCAATTGACCCCCACCTTCTCCAATTAAACTTCCTGTTACCAAGGGAAAAGGATGCATCAGAGGCACAGCACTCGCATGGGCTCTAAAGAGCTCCATGCAATAATGCTGCCACAAAGATTGAAAATTCTGTTGGTGGGGAACCTGGCCCCGCTGGCTGAAATGCCCACTAGATTGCAGCCACGCTGTCTGCCTGCCTGCCAGCGGGGATCCCATCCCGTGCTGTCTGAGGAGCACCCCGGGCCACAGCCACCTCCTGCCAGCGGGGACTCCATTCCCCCTGGCCAAAGAGAACCCCCAATTCGCAGCCGCAGCAATGCTAATGTTGGTCTGTGATCAGGGACCTTATACCCCACTGGCCAAAGAGATCCCCAAGTCATAGCTGCATCAAAACTAATGTCAACCTGCCAGAGGGAACACCATTCCCCGCTGACCGACGAACACCCCAGGCAGCCACCACCTGCCAATGCCGACACCATCCCTTGCTGCACTGACAAAAAGTGAAGCAGCATGTGGATCTTGGCATAGTCTTCAGATGGTTTGGAATGGTGCCTCCCCTGGCAGACTGAGAGCAGGTAGCTGCTGTGACCTGGTGCATTCTATGGTCTTGGAGGCCGGCAATGCAGTGAGAAAGAGGACACCTAAACAGTAAGGGGTTTTTTCATGTTATACAGATGGAATTCAAGAGGTGGGGGCAGGAGTCCCTGTGCCTAGAGTCCAGATTAGGGTGATAGAGAGGTCACAGTGGAAAGAGTGGAAGGGGAGGGAGCCAGAGTGGAAGGAGGAATAAGATGGGGTGAGTAGGTGGTCATGGGCTAGTGGAGAGAAGGAGAGAGTGTGGGAGAGAGGATGGAAGATAGATTAGATGCAGAAGAGTGGGAGTTAAGAATCTGAATGCATGAGGGGGAGGGAAGGAACACATACTACACACCTCCCCCAACTTGTGCACCCATGAATGCATGCATGTGTGAACACATATGCACATTCAGTTCTTCATTCCCCCATGCATGCTGTCAAACACACACGTACACAGCTTCCAACATGCATGCACACACACACACACAAACATGTCCATTCACTCATCCCCATCCCCCCATACATGCACACCCCCATGTATGTGCACGCATACACACACATCCAACCCTACATCTGCCACCCATACACACACAGATACAGCACGTACCCACCCCCAAACATGCATGCACAGCTGTTCACCCCACCTCTACACCCTGACGTATGCACAGAGGTACATACACACAGCTCCTCACTCTACAGCTTCCCACCCTAGACCCTGTCATGTATGTGGGTACTGACACGCTCACCCCACCCCATCCCTCTTGCCATACGTTTGCACACACAGATCCATCCTCTCATCCCTCTCATGTACACACACATGGAGCCCCTCATTCTACTCCCCACCCTCGGATCCCATCAACCCATTTCACTCCAGCCCATCATACATCCTCTGACAAAGCAGCCACCCAGCCCCTCATCCTACCCCACTGCACATACACATAGCTCCTTGCACACATACGCAGCTGTTCATCCCACCTCTCACCCTCCCTCATGGATGCACCTACACACGGCCCACTACCCCATCTGCCATGCTCACACATAGAGCTTCCATCCCATCCTCACCCTTTCACATATATAAATACACAGACACAGTCCTTCATCCTATTCCCTACCTTCATACACATACCTCCACTCACCGCACTCCCCCATGCATGTATACAAACACTGAGCCCCTCAATCTACATCAGTCTACTCCACATGCTCCCCAGCCTCTCACCTCATTTCACAACATGTGTGCAATTCAGATTGAGCAATTCATCTCTCTACACTTGTGTACATAAACACAGCCCCCTGCAGCCATACATATACATGCATCCATACCCATGCATTGAAAATGGAGATAAATATATACACAATCAACTCACTGAAAGCTGCTGAATTTTGGAGGGTGGTGGTGAATAGGTAGACAGTGGGAAAGAGTGAGGGGGGTTGCTCAACCACAGGGATGGAGGGGAAGGATGAGGAGATGGAGAGATGCTAGACTGTGCAAAGTGGGACCCAGGGGAGAGTGAGTAGAAAGATGCTGGGCAGGGTGAAACCAGGTGGGAGGGGGCATGGAAGGCTAGCAAGGAGATAAGTGAGAGGAGGATGGTGCGTATATAGGGTGGAAATGTTGTAATTGAGAGAGGGTGAAAGACAAAAGGGAATAAGAAGAGGCTAGGAAAGAAGTGATACATGGGAAAGGGGGAACTAGAGAAGATGAGATGGGCTGGAGGTGAGAGAGAGCGATTTATTTACTTTATTTATTTATTCAGTTTCTAGATATACCACTAGTGCCGGAGCATAAAAGCAGCTTACAATATAAGGACTGCTAATGAGAGGAAAAAGAGGGGAATGCCAAATATTTGACAGGACAGTATAGCAAAGGATAGAGGGAGAAGAGCAGTGAGAAAGAAGGTTGAGAGGAGACAAACAAACACAAACAAAAGACACTCACAATTGGTGATCCCTCATATAGCTGGACAATTAGGGTGGATGAGGAGGTACAGAAAATGCTAACTGGAAGAAGTGTGTTTTTAAGGCGGCTTTAAACCTGGGAAAAGACAGCTCTGAGCAGAGAGTGAGAGGGAGAGAATTCCATAATGCTGGGCCCAAGAAGAAAAATGCAGCACATTGTGTGCGCTCAAAGTGTGCTTGGGAGAAGGAGGGAAGGGCTAACTGATGGATATGAACAGAGTGGAGCAGACAATGTGGAAAGTTGATAGGTGAAAAGTCAAAAGGAGATTGAGGACTAGCGGAGGGTGAAATTTGAGTGATAGAGTTGATATAAAGAAAGACATAGATGAAAGAGCTAAGAGGGCATGATCAAAATTTCAAAGACAGATAAAGAGAGGGAATGGAAGAAGAGAGGAGGAGTGACGAGAAATGGAAAATGACTGCAGGCACTGGCAAGAGTTAAGAAAAGACAGTCAAAAATAAATGCCAGACACCAAAGAGAGAAAAAAGTATTGTATTTTGAATTTATTAACTGGGATATATTAGCTTTGGGAAATGTGCATTGCTGATGTATTTGTGTTTTGTTCAGAACAAGAGGAAATGCATTTCTGTTTTTATTTCTCCTGAGTTGCTATAAATACAGTTTGGCTTCTTGTGGTTCCCAGTTCAATTATTGTCTTTTTTTCTAGCCCACTACTCTAACTAGCTTCTGAAATACTATTCTGGGGATGTCTGTGTAGAAACCCCCGCAGATGTCTATATTGGGCACATTCATGTTTGTGAATCATGTCTGCACCTGGACGTGTCTGCTTTTTTTTCAGATGTTCTGACTTAGACGTCCCTTCTAAAATTCCTCTCCAGATTTCTATGTTTCCATTTATTTTACTGATTTATTGAAATTTTGATTTTCTTTAGGGAATTGAAAGAGTGCTCATCTCCTGCAAAAGAACTTTAGTGCTTACACTGCAAAAGGACAAAATGCCACAATATGTGCCTAATAGTCTACTCTTTTAAAAGAGCTTGACAGAATTGGAAGGGTGCAGCCAAATGAAGTAGTTTTAATGCTAATATATTCTATTTCAAAGAAAACTTGCCATCAATTTCCGAGTTTAAACTCCAGGGGCTTAGAGTCACCTTCTCTTAAGAATATACAGTACCCTACAACAAAATACAACAAAATCAGTGATCATATGTAAAGCAGTCGTCCAATGTAATACCAAGGGAGCTCCTTATTCAAGGTGTCGATAGAAGGGCAATGCTTAGAAAGCCTTGTTTTGATCTTCCTTTTAGTTTTACTGATACAGATCAATTTATTTTATTTATTAATAGAATTTAGCTCACACCTTTCCAGTAGATGATCAAGGTGAGTTACATTCAGGTACAATAGTTATTTCCCTGTCTCCAGAGGGCTTACAATCTAAGCTAGTACCTGAGGCAATGGAGGGTTAAGTGGCTTGCCCAAGGCCACAGGGAGTGTCATAATATCATAGATTACATGATCCGTATTACGGTTAGGATACATATGCTTGGTATGAGTGAAATTCAGTTGAGGATGAATGAGCTCGCAAATCCACAAAACATATGAATACGTAACACATTTGCCACATTTGCTCAGTCTTGAAGGAATACAAAGGGGACTGCTACTTTTGGAGAGAGATCTGCAATAGTGAGTATATACTAAAGGGAATTTTTCTGAAGGGAATTCTTTGGATTAAAGCTACTTAATCTGTGAACCCAGTGTATTTGTTAAATCAGTCAGGGCCTAGTAGCAGCAGTTTAAGTTTAAGTTGAAATTTAAAACACAGAAGAGAGCTTTCTGGTTAAATTTAGAACCCAGCAGAGAGCTTCTAGTTTAAATTTCATACTAGGTCAGAGTCTAGCAGCAAATCAAATCAGACTATAACTTAGCAAAAAAGGCAAAACAGGGTCAGTATTCTTTGAACAATAAATAAAGTTTTCTAGAGACCTTTACAAAGAGGCCTTCTACCTAGGGGGCAAGAGAACTGTGAAACTTTTTAAATAGGTGTTAAAGCTAGGTGGCAGGTCAAAAGGCCATTTTGAAGGACTCTTATCCAAGCAAGGACTGTTAATCACCCAGGAAGTTGGTCACAGCTTATCTTAGAAGCACAGGACAGGGTACTGTGTAGCAGCCCTCTTTTAAAAAGTCTTATTTCCCTCACTCCCCAACACCCACTCACCCCTGGGATAATTGTAGCTTTATAGGTACTTACCCATCTTAAAGAAAAGGAGCTGCTCTCAGGTGCAGCTCTTTATCCAAATCAGTCATATATTAAGGACCTGAGATTAATTAAGCTTCAGGTGAACAAGGTATATTAAACGTATTAGATACACTTTTATTAGTATAAGCATCCACAGCAACCCTTAATAAGTAAAGAACTTAAAGATCTAAACACAAGCTTAAAACTAAGATGCAGACAGCAGTCCAGCAGCGAGATGGGGGCTTTCCAGTCTTTTGCATTGGGTGTCACATGCATGATTTTCTCCCAGTTGGTGAGAGGTCTTATGTGTGCACTAGGTGCAAGGAGCTCTTTGCTCTCAGGGAATGAGTCCATTCTCTAGAGGCTAGAGTAGAAGACTTGGAAGACATAAGAAAGACAGAGAGGTACGTAGACAAAACCTACAGAGATATAGTCCTGAAGTCCCACCTCCAGTCTGGCAGCATCCCTGTTGCCATGGAGGAGAGGTCATGTGCCAGGACAGCATCACCCTGGTGTGGCAGGAAGTGATCCTGTAACTAGGACCTGTGTTCCAGGTGATGGAAAACCCTCTCGCACTGAGGGAGTTTCTCTAGGGCCATGTGCCCATGAGGGAAGAGTTAGGACAGTTGTTATAGTTGGTGATTCGATCTTTAGGCATGTAGATACCTGGGTAGCTGCTGGATGTGAGGATCACCTGGTAACATGCCTACCTGGTGTGAAGGTAGCAGACCTCATGCACCACCTAGATAAGGTCTTAGATAGTGCTAGGGAGGAGTCTGCTGTCTTGGTACATGTCGGTACTAATGACATAGGAAAATGGGATAGGGATGTTCTGGAGACTAAATTTAGGCTTTTAGGTAGTAAGTTGAAATCCAGAACTTCCAGGGTAGTGTTCTCTGAAATGCTTCCTGTTCCACGCGCAGGACCCAAAAGGCAGGCAGAGCTCCGGAGTCTCAATGCGTCGATGAGACAATGGTGCAAGGATGAGGGTTTTGTATTTGTTAGGAACTGGGGAACATTCTGGGGAAAGGAGGGGCTCTTCTGAAGGGATGGGCTTCACCTTAACTGGGATGGAACCAGGCTGCTGGCATTAACCTTTAAAAAGGAGATAGAACAGCTTTTAAACTAGATAATAGGGGAAAGCCGACAGTCGCCCAAGAGCGCATGGTTCAGAAGAAGGTTCCAAAAAAGAGTAAAGTAGCCCAAATGCCCTTGAGTATGGTGCAGACAGAGCTTAAAAATTCCAAATTACCCTTGCCTACCAATAGCCCGATTAATATGAATAAAATACAGTCTCTAAAATGCTTGTATGGAAATGCTAGAAGTCTAAAAAATAAGATGGGAGAGTTAGAATATATAGCACTAAATAAGAGGTTAGATACGATTGGAATCTCAGAGACTGCAGACCTGCTATTAGTAATCTGTGAACTATCATTAAAATTATCTGTAATACCTGAAGACTGGAGGATCGCCAATGTAACGCCAATTTTTAAAAAGTGTTCCAGGGGTGATCCTGGAAACTACAGACCAGTGAGCCTGACGTCAGTACCGGGAAAAATGGTAGAAACCATAGTAAAGAATAAAATTACTCAGCATGTAGATAGTCATGGACTAATGGGAGACAGCCAACATGGCTTTAGACAAGGAAGGTCTTGTCTTACTAATCTGTTATGTTTTTTTGAAGGTGTGAATAAACAGGTAGACAAAGGTGAGTCAGTTGATATAGTGTATCTGGACCTTCAGAAAGCCTTTGACAAGGTCCCTCATCAGAGACTATTGGCAAAACTAAAAAGTCATGGGATAGGAGGCAATGTGCTGTTGTGGATCAGGAACTGGTTAAAAGATAGAAAGCAGAAGGTAGGACTAAATGGCCAATTTTCAAAATGGAAAAAGGTGAATAGTGGAGTACCCCAGGGATCTGTACTGGGTCCGCTGCTTTTTGACATATTCATAAATGACCTGGAAAAGGGAATAACAAGTAAGATTATCAAATTTGCAGATGACACAAAACTATTTAAAGTTGTTAAAACCCAAGAGTATTGTGGAAAATTGCAAGAGGATCTTGATAAATTGGAAGACTGGGCATCCAAATGGCAGATGAAATTTAATGTAGACAAATGCAAAGTTATGCACCTAGGAAATAACATCCCAAACTATGGTTACACGATGCAAGGTTCCACATTGGGAACCACCACCCAGGAAAAAGATTTAGGCATCATCTTGGATAACATGTTAAAACCCTCCGCCCAGTGTGCAGCGGCTGCCAAGAGAGCAAATAAAATGCTAGGTATCATAAGGAAAGAAATGGAAAATAAAACAAAGGATATTATAATGCCTCTGTATCATTCCATGGTGTGACCGCACCTTGAATATTGTGTGCAATTCTGGCCGCCGTATCTTAAAAAGGATATAGCGTTATTAGAAAAGGTACAGAGAAGAGCCACCAAAATGGTAAAGGGGATGAAAGGCTACTCCCATGAAGATAGGCTAAAAACGTTAGGGCTCTTCAACCTGGAAAAGAGACAGCTGAGGGGAGATATAATAGAGGTATATAAATTAATGAATGGAGTGGAACAGGTAAACGTAGATCAATTGTTTACATTATCAGAATATAGAAAGACTAGGGAACATGCAATGAAACCACAGGGTAAACTATTTAAGACAAATAAGAGAAAATATTTTTTCACTCAACGTGTAATCAAACTCTGGAATTTGTTACTGGAGGAGGAAGAAAAGGCTGTTAGTGTAGATGGGTTTAAAAAATGTTTGGACAAGTTCCTGGAGGAAAGGTCCATAAGCCTTTATTAAAAAGGGACCCAGCATATCAATGCTTGACCCAGTACAAGCATTGTGGAACCTGTGTCTTTTGGGGAAACTGCTAGGTACATATGACCTAGAATGGCCACTGTTGGAAACAGGATACTGGGCTTTATGGAGCTTGGTCTGACCCAGTATGGCATATCTTATGTTGTTATCTATAATGAGCTCTTCTTGCTGACTCTTGGGTTGTGATAGTAACAAGAAAATAAGGTTTACCAAATAATCACGTACATTTCTTCTTTTCTGAAAAGTAAACTGTGATGGTGAACAAGTTGAAGAAAACTCTGTACATTAACATGAAAGTGAACGTGTCATCAGAGGCCACTTGTATAATTCATAAAGATGGCATTTGCACAGCCTAAACCATCATTCACAAAGCAACCAGGGGTCTCAGTCTTCCCGGGCAAAGACAGAACCCGCCAGAAATAATCTGGCTAGGCAAAGCCCAAATAACATCAGCGACCCTTATGATAACGTTGCTCTGAGATAGATGTAAACCAACTCTTCCATTTACCAAAGTTAAACCATATTCATAACGAAAGAGTGGCAACTTAGCTTTGCAGTCTGTAGCAGTGCTCGTGAAGTGGTGCTAAACCAATAGCAAGATCCCCAGTATTGGTTTAGCACCACTTCACGAGCACTGCTACAGACTGCAAAGCTAAGTTGCCACTCTTTCGTTATGAATATGGTTTAACTTTGGTAAATGGAAGAGTTGGTTTACATCTATCTCAGAGCAACGTTATCATAAGGGTCGCTGATGTTATTTGGGCTTTGCCTAGCCAGATTATTTCTGGCGGGTTCTGTTTTTGCCCGGGAAGACTGAGACCCCTGGTTGCTTTGTGAATGATGGTTTAGGCTGTGCAAATGCCATCTTTATGAATTATACAAGTGGCCTCTGATGACACGTTCACTTTCATGTTAATGTACAGAGTTTTCTTCAACTTGTTGACAATATTAGCTCTGTTGTGATTTGACCACCCTTTAACTGTGATGGTGAGGCAAACACAATATCAATCCTTTTAACGGTAGAAACTTGTTTTGAGAAGGGAGTATTCAGATTTGTTGTGAAAAGCTCCATATCCACTCAGAATCATCAACAAGTCCCTATTAGTATTTAGCACTTTCTTATATGCTTTTTAAATTGCTTTCCATGGATAATTCCTGTACTGAAAATGTGATCTAATCTGTATTGATTCAGATTTAAAACCCTAAACTGTAATACAGAGTCATCTTAATCATAAAATTGGTCAGTGGGAAAATTGTCCCAAAGTGTGCTGGGATGAAAACTGGTGCAATTCAATAACTTTCCTTGTATTCCTCAATCTCTCCTTTGGAAAAATGTAAATGATATGTGACTGAAATATTTAAGGGCCTCCTGTCCCTCTGGTTGATGATTTACTGTCTTCTACCTTTTAAAAAGAGGAATGTTGGAGATAACCAAAATTAATTATCTGCTAAATTTGTATGGGAAGGTTGCCCTCCCTCTACTTTGATAGTTACATTTGTACTTGACACGGGAAGACATTGGACAAAACATCATGAAGCTATGAGTCTTTCCTGATGTGACCATGGCTACTGGTAGAAGGCATCAGCAATTTTTGTTAAGAGTCCTAGGAGCATGTTTATTAAGCTGGGCTAACAGCATGCACTATATGTAAAATATATAATTTTGTAGTTCCTTTTCATTTTTCCGGCCTTAAGCCATAATTGTATGTTATTACTTTGAATTGTAAACCGCTCTGATGTTACAAAGGGTGGTATATCAAGAACCAATAAACATAAACATAAATATATATGTAACTAGGTTCCATGTTATTCAGTGGGGCCTAGTTCATTTCTACCATCAGGACATCTTGGTAATAAAGTTCCTGACCTAGAAGCCCTGATGGTGGAAATGAACTTAAACATTGTGGCCATCACAGAAACATGGTTTAATGAGTTTCATGAATGGGATATTGCCATACTTGGATATAATCTATTTAGGAGGGATAGAGAAGGCAGGGAAGGAGGAGGAGGAACCCTCAATGTCAGAAACAGTATTAAAGCAGCTGAAATGCAGGGGACTTGGGAAAAAGAAGAGGCACTGTGGATTGGTTTGGAAAAGGGAGATGGTACTAGCATCCATACAGGCATAGTCTACAGACCTCTATCTCAAACGGAAAAAATAGACGAAGACTTGATCATTGATTTTGCTAAGGTAGAAAAACAGGGCAAGGTGGTGATACTGCAGGACTGTGCAAATGCAATGTGTGCCTTCGAGTCAGTTCTGACTCCTGGCGACCCAGAAGCTCCTGGGTTTTCTTGGCAGTGTCACCGGAAGTAGATAATCTACCAGATATGGATTGGAGTATCCCGTCTGCAAATATGGAAAGAAGTAGAAAGATCATGGATGCCCTATAAGAAGTAGACTTTGCCAGTAGGCACAGCTGGAGGGCACAGTCCGGAGAGAACTTAGGCAGAGTTCACAAGTATGCTTGTTAATAAAATACCTTAAGATGTACATACGTTCATTTACACCTGCGATAGTGCAGGTATAAATGTCTGCACCTGTATTTAAGATGTGATCTGTGTCACTTTAGCTACTATTTTATAACGGCAAGAAAAAAGTCTATTTGTCTTTAAAAACTAGGCTTAAAAATAGACATGTTCTGACTGTCTTAACTTATGTGCCCTTAAATGAAATTACCCACTACCCGCTTACATAGGAGCTTTTAAAATTATGCTGGCATAAAACATAGCATAAAATGTTGCCAGCATAAAAGTAGCCATAAGGAAAACATGGCTCTTACTTCAATGCAAAATACTTCTAGACATTCACAAGAACCGAGAATGAGCAGAGTGCGGGCAGGCAGTATCTTAAAAAATAGGTACATAAGCCCATTGAGGCACAAAGTTACTCCAACTTCAGAGCGGGTGTAACTTTCTGAGGCAACTTTGCAGTGGGCTATTTTATAAAGGCACATAAGTGCATATGTTGCCTTTATAGAGCAGCTGAAACATACATCATGTCTATGAACTTTCCCACTGGCCATCCTGTTACAGAATTACTATCCCTATAATGCATCAACATATGCATTGCTCTCTTTGTACTAAGCAGCTGCATAAAGACACAATTTTAATAAGAGTTTTTCATATTTTTGGGAACTTCCATGGGTTGTTGTTTTTTTACATTGATCTTTGGATTGGTTAAGGCTTCTGAGGGGCTTCAGAAGGTCAAATTTTCTGTGTGTGTATGGGTGTGTTTGTGTGTGTGTGTGTGTGTGTTCAAGTCAAAGCCGATTCTTGGCAAACAGTTAACAATTCATATCAGGTTGATTTTTGTACTGAACCAAGGTTAAGTTTATTCATGATAAAACAGTTTCCCATACAATAATATAATTTACACCATAAGACTACAGAGATAAATCGGATTCAATCTTTAATGGAATTACACAGATAACAGCAGCTGAGATCCCGATAATTCTCTTACCTGGCACTAGCCATGGATCTTCAGTAGCACTACAAGGACAAAATGCCTCAGCACTGTCCCAATAGCAGTGCATGGGTGCAAGTTAAGTTAAGTTTAGCTAAGTTAACTTACTATGTTCCATTTACCTCAAGTTAAACTGTTAACTGCGAATTATAGTTTGCCCATGTTAAGTTAAATCCAGTTACGTTTACCTAGTCTGTTCTATGTGCCTTAAGTTAAACTGTTATCTGTAAACCGCCTTGACAATTTGATAAGGCAGTATATAAAAAACAGATAAATAAATAAATACAGAGAGCGGTGATATTCAGTCTGTTTTCCAGATAAGTATAATGCTATTGCATAATCACTGCTAATTAAGATCCAGCCATGTTCTTTTTCCTCTGAAGGCATATGAAAAAAAAATTGGTTGGGTATGGTATAGGGTGAACACATATTAATAATGAGCAGTGCCAGGGCCGTACTGGGCCAGAATTGCCCCCCTCACCCATACCCCGTCCAGCCGCTGCCTGCTCTTGCTTTGCTGCGGCTGCCCTGTTTTCTCCACAGTGGCGCCAGCAGCAGAGCAAGAGCAGGCAGCGGTTGGACAAAGATATAGATGAGGTGGGGGGGGGGGGCGTGCCTGATGTGCAAGTCGCCGGCAGCAGCAGAGCAGACCTAACTTTAAGCAGATCTGATCCCTCCCTGCTCTGATGTCGCGTCATAGGAGGAAGGGATCAGACCTGCAGAAAGACCCGCGTGGTTTGGGGTTTTTACAATTTAGTCAGGTCTGCCCTGCTGCTGCCAGTGCCACCGCCGCTGCTGAGAGAACAAAAAGTGGCGGCAGCAGGCAGCTGAAATGCGCCTCCTAAACCTTTGCGCTCTGTACGGCTGCACCGCTTGCACAGGACTAGGTACAGCGCTGAGCAGTGCTATGTAGCCTATGGAGGTCATATGTGGAACATACTCTCCCTTCTCATTTTAAAGAGCCATAGCAAAAGACCAAAAACCCCACTTAATTTTCAAGGCAACAACAGCTCCAACATGAGTAGCCCTTGAACTCCGTGCCCCTTGTGGAGCATTAATTAAAATACAATGTTCTCTGGGTGTCTGCAATCTCACAGCTACACTCCTTGCTATTGAACATCTGCTAAGAACAGAGAATGACTATGAAATGTAAATTTGAGTACCTCTGTATAGTGGAATTGTCAATACCTTAAAAGTAACAGGTACACTGGAATCGAAAACCTCATGAAATATGATAAACGGGCTATGTTGACAAGCATAATAGTGCCACAGGTTACTGTGCTGTCAGCAAGAAAGTCACACTACAGCTTGCATTAGCTTGTCAGATTGCAGAAATCATTACTGTATGTTAATCAACCTTTCGCAAGACATGTTACATTGCCTTTTTCCATGTTAACAGAGAGAAAATTAGAATTTACTGCTTGACTTGGATTAACCTTCTCAAACTCGTACATTTGGGCCGGAGGAAACCTTTCTTTTTTTTCCATTTTTCATTCTCTGAGGAGTTTTTGGCTTACAAGAAATTATTGGCATTTCTTCAAACAAGAAAACAGCAAAGATGCTTTCAATTAAATTACAAGAAGAAGAGATAAATACAAGGCACAGTGAATACAACGTTTTAATGTTTGTTTTTTCTTGTAGATTATTGGGACAATTCCACTGATGCCTAATCCAGTAGCATCCGGTCAAGCCGCAGCAAGTGGAGCTCAGGGTCTTCAAGTACAACCAATTACCCCCCAGCTACTGACCAATGCCCAGGGCCAGATCATTGCCACAGTAATAGGGAACCAGATTCTACCAGTCATCAATACCCAGGGAATAACACTCTCACCACTCAAACCAGGCCAGCAGGTAAATTCTCTTATCTACAGGTTCTACAATTTTGACAGAAAAAAAAATGTTCAAGACAGGAAGACATATCTGTCAGCAGTCAGCTACTCTTTCTTTTTATTTTAGTTCTGCTTTGATCAGTTAGAGAAATCTTTCGGTTAAATCTATCGCTTCCTTTCCGAGGGATGGGCTAAGAAGTTTCTCATGAAAAGCAAAACAAAACAAAACAAAAACTAGGCTTGTTGTCTTTAAAAACAGTTGCAAAAGATCCCTTTCCCATGAAAGTGCTTGCCATGGAATTTAATAGGAAAAGATTTGAATGGAATTATGAAAAAGATCAAAACCGCACTTTCTCTAGTTGTTACTGGCTTTTGCTGCAAGCTCTTTCCTCTCTCACTTTATTTCACTAGTAAAAAGATATTCAGAAACCTTCTACTGGAAAAGTAGGAGCCAAATATAAATAAATGTAGTACGTACATACTGTGGATTTTGAGACTGTGTGCTGAAATCTGTGTTGAACATTTTTATGAATATGCATATTTTGCTGAATGTTTGTGAAAACCTTTGCAAAATGAAAATTCACTGTTCATGCATCCTGCCTACATAAAAGATGTATGTAGTGGTCCTTGCTGTCACTGCCATATAAGGGGCACCACGAGACATGTATAGGGCAAAATATGAATTTTTAAAATAAGAGGCATGGTTACTAAATGTGTCTGGTAGGTGAAAGGTCTATAGGGTATATGCAGGGGGCATGCCTGGTATCTGCTCTGTAAGGACCTGCATTGCATGCCTTGATGGGTAACATTGATGCATCTGTGTTACCTGCTGAGGCATGGACAGTGGGCCCAGGCACAAAGTTAAAAAAAAAGCTGTTGCACAGTTGCACAGTTGCATGACCTGATTCCCTCCCCACCACCACCACCAATCTGATCTAATCAGAATTCTACCAAAAATAGCCCCTGACCTGTACCCCACTGAACCTGAAGTCTCCCAGATCAGCACCACCTCTGTAAACATGATTCCCATACCCTTCCATCAAGATCTCCTCACCCCCTTCCAAATGACATGCCCTGACCTTCTCCTGACTCCCCTGGGTGTTTCTTTAGTATCCAGTGGGCCGGGATGGGAGTTGCCTTCTCTGCTTGTGTGTTGGAGCTGCTGGGATTCAAAATGGTAACTATGACCCCTAGCAGTTTTCTCACAGTACTACTGCTAGGGGTCAATCTTCCATTTCAGGGCAATTGCTCCTGATATGGAAGATTGACTTATAGTGGCAGTACTGGCAGACTACCACTAGGGGTCATAGCCACCATTTTGAACCCTGGCAGCTCTAAGGCAAGAGCGGAGGGGGGCCCACAACTACCCTAGCTCACTACATAACAGGGAAGTCCCTGGATGAGTCCAAGAGGAGGTGGGGTGGGGGGAGGATCAGGGAATGTCATTGGGGAGACTGTGGTTCAGGGAATGACTTGCTGGGGGCTACATGAATTACAGGGTGTGGGGATTCTGTTAGGAGGGTTCTTGGGGGAGTAAGTGGCCGAGGAGATCTTCAAGGGAGGTGTGGAGATGCTGTCCATAGCGAGGAGGGTGCTGATCCAGAGGGACCTTCAAGTTCATGGGGATCAAATTAGAGTGGGAGGATTGGACTAGATTGAATTAGATGTACCAGTGCAACTGCTTTTTTTCTGGTTTAAAAGGGTCTGGCAGCTGCCAGTTCATCTGACTGCCTATAGCATGGCTGCACTTAATAACACCTCGATTGACAACCATGATATACAGTAGGTTGATCAGTAACATCCCACGTGCTAGCTGTCACCAGCAGCCACACTCAATCTCTACCCTAAACATTCCCAAATCCCACCCCAAACCATGCTAAACTGCATGGGATATTTACTGCAGCACTATTTTAGTTCAGGCCTGTGCTAATGGTTAACCCAGATAGCTTGGGTTAAACGTTAATCCGGCTTAGTAGACATACCCCAAGGTGAAACTCATGCTATGTGCTTACAGTATTTTAGTGAACATACCCCTAAATCCATGAGAGAGACTAGGAGATGATTTTATTTCCATGTGGTTCAGTTAAATACAAATCCTGAGATGCCTTCATATACATTTCAAACAGACTATAAATACGAAAAATAATTAATTTGATAATCCAAAGAACCAGATGACAAAATTCAAGAGGTTAATATTAAAAGATTTAACCATCTAACTTTTGCAGCTAGCCAGTTAAACGTGTCTGGCTCAAAATCCATCCTCCTGACTGACTAAATCTGTGTACACAAAATCACTGAGCACAAATTTAGCCAATCAAAAAGGCGGCCAGATTGAAGGTGTGCTGAGACAAGGTCTGGAATTTAACTGGTAAGTATAATATTCAATAACAACCGGCTAAAAGTAGCTGGGTATATTTAAGGGCTGCAAAAATTGTACTAAATCTGTTCAGCAAAACCTCCCCAAAAAGATGTTTTCTGATTGTAGCTCACCCTTCCCACCTCTAATTTTAAATGAAAACTGACTCTCATGGGGCATTCGTGGGCCCTATCCTTCCTTCCCTTTCAGCTCAAATGCTAAAATAAGAATTCTGCTATCTCCGTCCCGGTGAAATTTAAAAATAAGAATGCCACCACAGAGTGATCATGAGCCCTATTCCCCCCTCCATATTTAATTTTAAAATAACAATGCCCCAACAGGAAGATTAGGCACTCTCACCCCCTCAGTTCTAACCTCTAGGCTCAGGTTTTAAACAGAAGGCATGCCCCAGGTTGCCATTTCTTTAACTTTCCCCCCCTGCCCTTCCAATGCATTTGTAGGCTTAAATTCCACTCCCCCCCATACTCACACTCTCAAGGTGAATGGGCAGGAGGACTTACTTTCCCTCCTGTCTGCTTGGGTCCCACATTGCTCTGACAATGCAAAGAAAATAGCAATTTTTTTTTTAGCCCCATCAAGTCAGTGCTGATTCTGAGCTTTCTTAACAATGTATCACCAGACGTAGATTACAGCAACAGAGGGCAAAGTGACTTGCCCAAGGAGTACCAATGGGAATCAAACCCTTGATTTTCTGATGCTAGGCAGCTGCTCTAACCACTAGGCTATTCCTCCACACAAAAGTGGTAATAGGGAGGGATTTTAAAGTACTATCAGTTTGACTTTGGTGGCATGAAAGTTAAGAGACTTCTGAATTCTTTGAGTTGCGCTTTACTTAGAAATATGTCAGGGAGATGCCCATGTAAGAAACATTCTTTGATAATGATGCTTCAGAGGAACTGAAGCAAATCGAGGAGGGAAGACAATTGACAAACTACAGAGTAGAAAATCACCAAAACTGAATGGTATATACCCCCGAGTTCTAAAGGAACTCAGAAATGAAATTTCAGGCTTATTACTGTGCTAGTAATCTGTAATCTATCATTAAAATCGGTTATTCTACCTGAGGACTGGAGAGTGACTAATATAATGCCAATTTTTAAAAAGGGCTTCAGGGATGATTTGGAAACAAAGAGCAATGAGCCGAGTGTTGTGCTAGGCAAAATGGTAGAAGCTATTCTGAAAAATTATTGACCATATCAATAGACATGGCTTTAAAGGGAGTGAATGAACATGGATTTAGCAACAGAAAATCTTGCCTTACTAATATGTTAGATGTTTTTGGAAATATTTAAAAACATGTGAATAAGGGTGAGCCAGTTAATATAGGGGGTTATTTTCAAAAACCTTATTTGCAATTTCCATAGGTAAAATCAGGTATTTGCACATGTAAATTGTAATCTTAGAAAGTGTTCCGTTTACACAAGGATGCCCTTACTAAGCAGAGATTGCAAGGGAGTGTGCCGGGGAGTCATTAGGGAGTAGCCTGGATAGGGAAAAAAATCTATGGGCCCGATATTGCAAGACATTTATACAGTTTACAAAGCTGTAAACCATGTCAATGCCCCTAAGTGGGATATTCTGTGGCACTAACACAGTTCGTGCAGCTGAATGTGCCCGAGTGACGCCACTGTATGCCCCGCTGCTAACCGCTTAGTATCGGGGCATGTCAGGGTCATTCCAGGGCCAGTACCTGGGGATACCCGGTTGGTGGCACTATTCAGCCACTGTCCGGTTATCCCTCAGTTATGAAAGACAGGCACAGAAAAAGCTGTCCTAACTTTTGCCACCGAAGCTAACCGGGCAGCGGCTGTGTGACAAACCTGGATGTTCAATGCCGGTGGCCGGATATGGTCCTGGCGTTGAATAACTGGATTAACTCTTCAGCGGTGACAGCTAGATGCTGTACTCATACTAGCTGCCGCTGCTAAATATCGGGCCCTAAATGTGTATTCCCCATTTCATATAAGGAATATATGCGCATGACTGCAGTTGTCCATGTCCATTTAGGTTTTATAAAAGAGCTTGGTTTGGCTAACCCTTTATGGGAAGGATTAAGGGGGTTATCTTTCTTAATCCCCCATGGTTTATTTCCCTGTCCGAGGTTAAATTAGATGGAGAAAGCAGCATCTGTTGCCAATTAGCAGCATGTATACATTCAGACTTGTAATATGAACACCACATGTGTTAGTATTGGTATATATAAGTTGTAAGGTCTGGTACTTGCATATATCTGTCTGTTATATGCAAGTAAGGGGGAATGTTTTTCTTTTTTATGGGGCTGTTGATGTCCTTTCACATTCAGCAAAAAATCTTTGAGAGAGTTCAGTAGTAGCTACAGCAGTGAAAAAATCTCCAACTTGAATTAGATTTCTTCCCAGCCAGCATTCAAGGTCCAACTCCAGCAGACAATTGAGGATTTTCTCTAAACAGTATGGCTTTCTGGCTACGAAGTCCTTATTTGAGGCCCCCTATATATTTAGGGTGAGTTCTGGGGTTTCCAAGAGACAGTTCCCTTTTTAGTTCAACAAAGTCCTGACCCCCTTCTAAATCCCCCTCCCAAAGGTTCTTGGGGGGGGGGGTCTCCTCCTCTGTCTGGGAGGAAACCTCAGGAAAGTTCCAAGATCCTTCTGTCTATGCAAAATGCATGCAAATGTGTTTCAATCCAGGATCCAATCCTCCCAGGCTTTCTGGTCTCCAGTTCTCAGGGATTTTATCATTACAATTACCTGCCACCACCCACGTAGTGTCAGACGGCTGCCTAGGGTGAGAACTTACACAATCTTGACGATGCATATATTCATATGATTCTTGCAAGGTATTGTGGGTATTGTAGTTCATTCACTCCCAAACACAGCTGATGACAATAATTTGAGTTGTGAAACCAAGTAGTAAGATCAATAAAATACTTCTTTTATTGATGGGGTTTAATTCACCCAGCACATGTATGCTTGATAGCACTATAAATGAGGTTACTTGCTTGCAGTGTTTAAAATGGATAACAAAAAGTCACAAAGTAAACCAGAAACAACCTTCAGCTTGTCAGGCAATTAGCTAATGTTTTCTTAGCAAATAATTACCAAAGACAAAGGCACAAAGAAAACAATAAACTTTGCTGGTTAGGTTAACTTCTGCTTATTTTCCACGCAGATCTCAGCAGTGATTCTCCCTTGCTTACACACACAATCAGGTGCAGCTTTAATTACTATCAATTGACCAGCTGTAAGCCTTTAGCTGGCTGGCTGCTACTGTGTGAGCCCAAATCCTGCTTTAAGAGCTGTTTGCAGTGGAAATAAAGAACAAAGTTAGGTTTCTTTGTGATGGCTGATGTGTTTGCTCAGAGAAAGCTAGCAATAGCATTTAGATAGAGAACAGTCCATATAAACTGTACTTTCATCTGCTGTATCAATCAGCATAGGGTCATTATCATACATTGGCACAGACGAGTCTTTCATTAAGGCACTATCATGAGAATGCTCATTCCCTTGCTGCCATTCTCTATTATAGATAGGGTCTGGATCAGTGTTCATACCTGAGCCTCTCCTGCTATCATTATTCCTCTCTGTATAGCCTGGCCAATATGTAATCCAATTCTGATGTCCAGCCTTCCAATCTTGATCCCTGGACACTGGATCTCCTCTCACATACCTTCTGGCCTTGGTCTGAAAGTCCCTTCCACATGCAGTCTTCTCTCTTCCAGGTAGCCACTGGTAATTCCTATCTCTGCCACTCCATTCCTCTGGCTGAATCCAGTCCAATGGACTCTGCTGGCTTTTGGAATACCTCCCAGTATGAGTACTGCCTTGGAATCTCCCAGACCTTCCAATGGGCTTTCTTCTCTTCCTTCCAGAGAGTTTCCTTCTTTCTCTATCCCCTTGGCTTGGCTTCTGTTTCTCCAGGTGATACTGGTGCTTGAGCTTGTAGCCGTTGCTGAAGCTCTCCCCTCTGTATCTCTTCCTGAAGCTGTTCTTGAAACTCGGCTGGAGCTTGTAGTAACTGTTATCTGAAGAATAAACTCTATTCTTATCCTGTTCTAATGTGTGCTGCTCCCTAACATAGCGCAGCTGTCTTGAATCAGGCCCTGCCCTTTGAGATGAGTGCTTAGGGATTACCTCATAGCTCTCTTGATTGCACACACATTTTCTCACTTCAGCCTCCCTCATGGCTGCTGGAAACCTGGTGCATTCTGGGACTGGTAGTCTTTTATGTGAAAACTCTGTTTTCTTGCTTCTACCAGAACTGACAGGTTGCTTGTTCATAGTCACATCATCTTTTCTATAGCTCCTACCTGAGCTATGATAAGCTTCCTTATCACAGTAGTCATCCCTGGCCATCTGCTAAGGTAATAAGTGATTCTCTCCAATTGATTGGGAGGTGGGCACCTCTTATAACCAGGTGATTAAATTAAACCAAGGGTCCTGACAGGTTTTCTGTGATTAAATGTACACCCTGTCACATACCTCCCACCTTCCAATAGCTCCCACCTGGGATCCCTTGCCCTAGTTGTCCCCTCCCTCCCTTCTAGGACAGGAAGTTGGTATTGAGGTGATCCCTTCCTCTCATATGGACCACATGGAACCCATACATCTGGAGAGAGAGGTACCACTGTATCAGCCGAGGGTTAGACTCTTTCATTAGCCCTAGCCATTTCAATGGCATATGGTCAGTTACCAGGGTAAAGGGCCTGCCAAGCAAATAGTATTGTAAGGCGTCAATGGCCCATTTGACTGCAAGATGGTGAAATACCTTATTTCTGCATCAGTAAGCGTCCATCTAAGATATATTATGGGGTGTTTCTCTCCCATTATTACCTGGCTCAGGCACTGCTCCAAGTCCTACACCTGAAATATCTGTCTGTAAAATGAATTCTTGTTGAAAGTCTATATTCTTTAAGACCGATTCTTTCACAGGGCCTCCTTAAGCTGCTGATCTATCCCAAACTAACAGATTGGTCGAGAGTTTTTCAATAGCGAGGCGAGATCAGCGGATAAATCCACAAAGTGTGGTACAAACTTACAGTAGTACCTTAGCAGGCCTAGAAAAGCATGTAGCTGATTTTTTATTTGTGTGGGGTCTCACCTCTTGGATCACTGATCTTTGAGGGCATTGGTCTCACTCAGCCTCCCCCTACACAATGGCAAAGATACTGTACCTCCTTTTGTTCTAGGGCACACTTTTTCAGGTTTGCCGTCAATCCTGCCTGACAGAGACCTGACAGACTGCTGTGAGGTGTTTTAAGTGAGCCTCTTAGGTAGGGGAAAAGATGGCCATATGATCTAAATACACTCAAGCATAATTCGGATGTGGTTGTAGTACTTGATTGATAATTTTCTGGAATGTTGCTGGGACCCCATGAAGCCCAAAGGGGGAACACCCTGAACTGGTATAGGCCTTGGGGGTCACAAAGGTGTTTCTTTTCTAATGGGATTTGCCAATATCACTTAGATAGGTTGAGAATGGATAGGAACTGGGCCCCTCCCAGCTGTTCTGCTATTTCGTCCACTCTCGGTATGGGATAGGCTTCAAACTGGAAAATGGCATTAACCCCTGGAAATCAACACAAAATCTTGCGGACCCATCTGATTTTGGGACGAGGACTATCGGATTAACCCACTCACTAGAGGATTCCTCGGTTATCTTCAATCACAGCATTTCTGACACTTCCCTTTTGTTTTGCCTCTGGGAGTCGATTGGGTTTCTACCGAACTACTTTCTTGGGGGTGGTTTCAATTCAATGGACCCCAGGTAAGTGTGTCTCAGAAAAGGGGAAAACACATCTTGAAATTGTGTTATCACATGGTTTAACTGTACTTTCCCCTGGGGAATCAGGTACTCGCCTATTTTCAGAGGTTGGGTGTCCGATACCATCCCCACATTAGGGCCTAAGTCTTCTCCTTGGTTGGCAATCACCTCACTGGCTAGCCCGCCCAGCCTACCCAAGGCTTAGCAGATTAACATGGTAGACCTGATATTTACCACAGCCTTGGTCCACTTCATATGTGGCTGGCCCTAGCCGCCTCCTTACCAGAAATGGGCCCCTCTTTGGGCCAACAACTTGTTGGTTGAGGTGAGTACCAATACTAGTACCAAGTCCCTGGGTTAGAATTCCCTCTCCCTAGCACCTTGCTATATTACACCTTTTGGTGCATCTGGACCATCTTTAGGGTTTCTCTCGCTCCTCCCAAAGACCCGCCAGTTCCTTAGGTCCTGCAGGTATTCAGGAACTGAGGTGACCACGCGTTCCTCATCCACTCAGGTCTCCTTTATTACCTCTTACAGACCTTGGGGTTGGTGGCTGAACATCAGCTCAAATGGAGAAAATCCTAAAGAGTCCTGGGACACTTCCCTATATGCAAATTGGACATAGGGGATGAGCATATCCCATACCTCGATGTCCTTCTGTAGGCATTTCTTTTTCATGCGGATCAAGGTCTGATTCAGTCTCTCTACCAGACCATCAGTCTGGAAATAGTAAATGGCTGTATTTAAATGTTTCATCCCAAAGAGTATGAATACATCTCCTAAATTATGGGACAAAAAATTGGTTCCCTGGTCAGTTAACACTTCCCGAGGGAACCCTACCCGACAGAAAATAGTCAACAATCCTCAATCTAATCCCCATGCATTTGTCTTTCTCAGAGGAATTGCCCAGGGGTACCTAGTGGCATAATCATAAGAACATAAGATATACCATACTGGGTCAGACCAAGGTCCATCAAGCCCAGTATCCTGTTTCCAACAGTGGCCAATCTAGGTCATAAGTACCAAGCAGTTTCCCCAAAAGATACAGGTTCCTCAATGCTTGTATTGGGTCAAGCAGTGATATCCCGGGTCCTTTTTGATAATGGTTTATGGACCTTTCCTCCAGGAACTTGTCCAGACCTTTTTTAAACCCAGCTACACTAACAGCTCTTACTACATCCTCCGGTAACAAATTCCAGAGTTTGATTACACGTTGAGTGAAAAAAAATTTTCTCTTATTAGTCTTAAATAGGTTACCCTGTAGCTTCATTGCATGTCCCCTAGTCCTTTTATATTCTGATGACGTAAACAATCGATCTATGTTTACCCGTTCCACTCCATTCATTAATTTATAGACCTCTATCATATCCCCCCTCAGCTGTCTCTTTTCCAGATTGAAGAGCCCTAACCTTTTTAGCATCTCTTCATAGGAGTATCCTTCCATTTTGGTGGCTCTTCTCTGTACCTTTTCTAATAACACTATATCCTTTTTACGATATGGTGACCAGAATTGCACACAATAATCCACCATCACCAGGATATATTGGTAACCCCTGGCGCTCTTCTCCAAGGGCCCAATAATATCTACTGCTACCCAATCTAATGGCTGCACCATTATGGGCAATGGGATGAATGAAGACCATTCGGGGACCTTCTGAGGCACTTTTTGGGACTCTGGACATGAGCAGAAATAGGCTTGCACATCCTGGTAAAGACCTGACCAGAAGACTCAAACACTAAGCCTGTCTGCGGTCCCAGCTTCCCCCAAATAGCCCGCCAAGGAATGTACATGGGTCAGGGTTAATAGGGTCCTTTTGAAAACTTGGGGAACCATCAATTGTTTATGTTCTCCCCAAGGATTCCCCTCCATAACACAATATAATATATTATTTAGCTTTCAATACTCGGGACTTGGGTCCTTTCCCTCCCCTCCTGGGTGGCTTCAGGTTTTTCCCAGTACACTTTTAGGGAGGGGTCATTCTTCTGCTCTTTTTCAAACTGATGTAACTTCTGCAAAACCTCCTGTCCTACCGCTTCCACCTGCTCAGAGGGAACCAACCCTTTCGATTTTTCTAGCCTTTTTGCATTTTTGGCCTTCCTACCATTTCCTGGTTCTGCAATTATCTCTTGATCTGAAAAGGGAAATATACCCCCTAGCCAGAATCTCTCTTCCTCTTCAGTGGGATAATATTTCACCGTGGTGGACACCCCCCCCCCCCCCTTGGGGCCAACACTGCCTCCATCCCCTCCCAGTCTCTCCCCAGTATCAGGGGATACAGCAACCACTGGACTACTGCTACTCTTAGGGGTTGGGTCCTTCCCTCCCACCTTACCCTAGCTTCGTAGGTGGGCTCTCTTACTATATCGCTATGCACACACCAAACATTCACTATGCCATTAAAAATCCCTATCTAGCACCCAATGCCTCTCAATAAGGGGTCCAGATACCAGGAACTGGCTGCTCTCAGTATCCAGTAGGGAAATAAGGTATACTCCCTTCAACTGTACCCCTCTTCTCAATGCATGATCTATCTTCCCTTCTGTAGTGGGAAGACTTATTCACATCCCTGAAAAGGAGCAGTCCATGTGAGGGCAGTCCTTTTTAAAGTGCCCCACCTCCCCACAGGAAAAACACCTAAGAGGGACCCTATTGTTCGGGAGGGGTGTACTATCACTGGGGTCCCAGCGAACTTTCCCCAAATCCCAGGACCTCATTCTCCCTTGCCACCCCCCCCCCCTTCCCTTAGGATTCCCCTCCTCCTCACGGGATATTTTGTTTTGTGGGCCTTTTGTGTTCTCTGATGATGGCTTTTCTAGAGACAACTTCTTTCCACTTCCCTTGCCAGCTTTTCTCAGCCTCCAAATACTGCTCGGCCAAGGCTGTGGCCGTTTCCAGGGTCTTTGGGCATTGCCGCATCACCCAGGCTCTCACAGGGGCAGGAAGAATAGTCAAAAACTGTTCCATGGTAATTAGTCCTACTATATCCCATACAGATTACAGGGCTGACTCCAGCCAGCGAGTACCCCAGTCTAGCAGGGCTTGTGACACAGCCTATGGCGTTCCCCTTTTTTAAACTCCCTGGTTCAGAATTTTCTCTGATATTGTACTGGGGAAAATCCCAGCCTGTTTCTGTATCGCTGCCTTTATGTGTGCATAGTCCAGAGCCTTGACGGTGTCTAACACCTGATAGGCTGCTTGGGTTTCTCTGGGTAAATAAGGGGCCAACTGAATGGCCCACTGGTCCAAATGTCATCTAGATACTGTAACTACCCTTTGAAAGTTGTTAGAAATGTACCTGGGTTGTCCCCTGGTCCCAACTTAGTAAGGGTTATCCCCCTGGTCCATTCTGCCAGGGTTTACTCTATAGTCTGTTGGGTACGGCCCACCTCTGTATCCTGATGTGCCACTAACTGGTACACGCCATCTGCCAAGCACTGGATCTCCTTCATCTGTGCCTCTAGAACTTGAAGGACAGGTTGCTGCTGCTTAAATTGTTGCTCCAGGGCTCCAGTGAAACGAAGAGCCAATGCCTCCTGCTGAAGCTTCAGCTGCTTCACTAGCCATTTGAAAGCCTCGCCCAGATCCATTCCTGAAAACAGAAAAAAGGACAACTAAGTGAAATTCTTTCAACACCCAGAGTTTCTCAGACTGGCTCAACAGACTCACCTCCTACATGCCTAGATACACCTTACCTTATACCACAGCTACTCAATTCCGGTCCTGGAGGTCTGCAACCCTGCAGGTTTTCGGGATATCCCTAATAATATGCATGAGATATATATGCATTAGAGATAGCCTGCCAACCTGACTGGTTTGTGGCCCTCCAGGGCTGGATTTGGAGACTCCTGCCTTACACCTCTGTCATTTAAGATTGTGAGTGGGCAAGGTACAGATGTTCTAGGCATCAAAAGGGTAGATAGAATGTGTCACATTCCTCCTAGATTCTCTACACCACCAAAAAGTTGTCTAATAGACAATATTTTGGTGGTGGTGAGAAGCAAGGAGGAATGTGACAAATTCTAACCTTTTTGATGTCTTGGACATCTGCACCTTGCCCACTTACGATCTTAAATGACAGAGGTGTAAAGCAGGGGTCTCCAAATCCAGCCCTGTAGAGCCAAAAACCAGTCAGGTTGGCAGGCTATCTCTAATGCATATATATCTCATGCATATCATTAGGGATATCCCAAAAACCTGCAGGGTTGCGGACCTCCAGGACTGGAATTGAGTAGCTCTGCCTTATACACAGATGAGTCTTTGCGCTGCCAGTCTATAGTTCTCTAGCCACAAGTGGATCCAAAATCCTACACCTGACACCAATTGGCAAGCATCCAGCTCCTGGATTTCTCCAGTACGTCCCTCACTTGGTTAGGGCCTCAAATTGTCCAGTATCCCTCAATCAGAATCCATTGTCCAACCCCAGAAGACAATTGAGAATCCTCTCTAAACACTATAGCTCCCTGGCTAGGAAGTCCTTATTTGAGGACCTGTATATGTAGGGTGAGTTCTGGGGCTCCCCAGGGAGAGTCCCGTACTAGTCTAACAAGGTCCTGACCCCTTCTAATCCCCCCTCCCAAGGATTCTTGGCAGGGATTCTCCCGCTCTGTCTGGGAGGAAACCCCATAAAAGTTCCAAGATCCTTCTCTATATGCCAATCACATGCAAATATGTCTTGATCCAGGATCTAACCCTCCCATGCTTTCTGGTCTCTGGTTCTCAAACATTCAGGGATTTTATCGGTATAATTACTCAGACGGGTCAGACCAGGCTATGGTCTGACCCTACCTGCCTCTACTCACGTAATCATTCCTGGCCGAGTACAACTGCCCACTAGCAGGTAATAAGTGATTCTCTCCAATCAGAATGGGAGGTGGGCACTCCTTATACCCAGGTGGTTACCTTAAGCTGAGGGTTGTGGTAGGTCTTCTATGATGGAATATACACTTTGTCATAGCAATGTTATTGGCAACCTTGTTTTTTTTAGGTATGTTGTGTACAATATCTTGAAAAATAATCTGACATGTTCTAACTGTAGGTCATCATACTATATTAATGCTATATTCAAAGATATGCAACAAAAAAAAGAAGTCTGTGCAAATAGATCTAATAATTTCTGAGAAAAAAAATATGACATAGACAGGATTAATGGCATCCTTCACTAATATTTGGTTGCACAACCCTTGGCAGTGATGACACCTCCAAATGTTTCTTATAGCTATCTATAAGTTTCGTACATCTGTATGCTGATTATTTCTCCTACCATTCAACTGCAATTTATTCCAGCTCATGAATGTTTCCAGGATTCCTTTTACCAATGGCAGATTTCAGCTCTTTCCAAAGGTTCTGGATTGAATTGAGATCAGGACTTACTGCTGCCCAGTTTAAAATGGTCCATTTGTTCCTTTTTAACATTTCTTTTGTACTTTTCGATGTATGTTTTGGGTCATTGTCCTGCTGGAGGACCCATAACCTTCGACTCAGACCTAGTTTTCTGACACTAGGTAGCACGTTTCGCTCCAAAATACCTTGGTAGTCCTCTGTCTTCATGATTCCTTTAATACGTTCCAGGCCTCCAGTTCCTGAGGCAGCAAAACAGCCCCACAACATTTTAGAACCTCCACCATATTTAACTTAGGAAGGTTGTTTTTTTCCTTTTAAGCTTCATTTCTTTGCCTGTAAATGTATCACTGATCTGCATTGACAAAGAGCTCAGGTTTGGTTTCATCTGTCCATAGAACATTTTCCCAGAAGGTTGTGGTTTCTCAAGGTGGGTTTGGGCAAAGATCAGGTGTGTCTTTTTATGTCTGTTTTTGAGCAATGGGGTCCTCATTGGACTTCCCTCAAGAAGTCCTTCATTGTTTATTGTGTGGTGTATGAGGTGGGTTGAAACCACCACTCAAGATTGGTCGAGGTCAGCCTTAAGCTCTTTGGATGTTGTATGTGGTGTTTTTAGTTCACACTAACCTTTAAAGACTTCTGTGATTAACTTTCCTCCTACCATCATGTCCTGGGAGGTTCTGGACAGTTCCATGAGCAGAAAACTTCTTAATAACATTGTGAACTATAGACACAGAAATCCCAAAGTCTATGGAGATGGCCTTGTACCCCTTTGAAGTTTGATGTTTGGTGATAATGATTTTCTGCCAGTCTCGGGCAGCTCTCTTGTCTTCACCATTGTGAAAATGGAACAGGGAGTGAATATGGCCATTTTGAACATGAGAGCCATCATTCATTGTTTGATTCAAGTCATGTGAGTACTGTTGATCACAGCTGTGTCTGATTTTACTGCAATGGGAATTTAATTCTTCTGTTCAAACTCATTTGAATTGTTTATAAGGGTGTCAATAATCATGTCCCTGCAATGTCCCAGTTTTTTACTATTTCCTACTATTTCCTTTTTTAATTTGTCTTGTTTCATTTGATTCTTTTAAGTGTCAAATATGTGTGCATATATAGTCTAAAACCGTTTCACTGGCCATTTTTTTTAGAAGATATTGGACATTAAAGGGTTGAACTGTAAGGGCGCCAATAATGCTGACTACAGCTGTAGATAATAAAAACGGTTCTGTTAGATAGGACTCATCAGCTATACAGAAATGCAACTACAAGTGTGGTTATCATTCTGTAAGACACTTCTTTTCAGAGTGCAGGCATCAATATAACATTCAGTTCAGTCAATCATATCTGAAAATAGAGAAAAGGGAAGAAAAGGGTGCAGCAGGTTCTCCCATTAAGGCATTGGCCTTCCCATTAAGGCTTCATAAGGTGCAAAACCTGTGGATTTACAGATATTAGCTGTGATACACATAAGGACCAAAGGGAGTATCTGATCTCAATTTTTCCCATCAAATTCCGCTTAGGGCTGAGATGAGCCTTAATTGTTTTGTTCATCCTTTCTACTTGTCCTGATGCCTGTGAGTGGTGAGGAATGTGTGATTGCTGTTCTATGCCAAAAATATCAAACAGTTCCTTGGTTATCTGAGAAACAAAAGCTGGACCATTTTCAGAATCAATAGTCTTAGGAATTCCCCAATGTGTGAAAAATTGTATAGTTAAGATGTCTCCTGTGGCCCTGAGCCTTGCAGGCAGACAGGAAAGGTCTTTACTATGATCACAGCCAGCAGGCAATAGGCTGCCCCTGGGGATCCTATGCCCTACGGGCAGAAGAAGAAGAGAAACTGCGATCACAGCAAAGACACTTCCTGTCTGCCTGCGGGAATCCGATCTACAAGCAAGCAGGAAGGGGCTTTTCTTTTTCTGTCCATGGGCAACCTGCTGCCTACCATGCCATGATTTTTGGTGGGGTGAGGGCAGGTGTGGTCCATCCCTTTCTCATGCCTATGCAGGTGTGAATACCTTTGATGTTGAGACCACAGGAGTCTTTCTGGCTATACAGGTGTTAGAATGCTAAATAATGCTCCGTTGATGTGTGAATGGCCTGCAAATTCCTGGAGACATGGACACTAAGCCCAGAATTAAGGGCCTCTGATAGTGCAATACCTAGTCTTAGTCAGCTTTCATCTTCGACAGATAAGATCCGTTTGTTCTTTTCTAACACCTTCAGCACTCACTACTCTCCTTTTGACCTTAGTAGTCTCTTGTATGGTCTACTGTAATGTCATTTTCACAGGTCTTCCCCTCTAACAGCTCCATCGTCTTCAACTCTTGCAAAACACCACTGCCAGGATAATTCACTATGCATCACACCACAATCACGTCACTCTGTTACTTCTCCATTTACACTGGCTCCCAGTCAAATTCCATATCCAATATATGGAGTGGAGGAGTGGCCTAGTGGTTGGGGCAAGGTACTTCAGGCCGGAATGTCAGGGGTTCAAATCCCACTAGAGGACAGCAACCTTGGGCTGGAAGGACTGGGGTTTCTATTCCCACAGGTGCTCTTTGTGGT
This sequence comes from Ichthyophis bannanicus, assembly GCA_033557465.1. Lineage (NCBI taxonomy): Eukaryota > Metazoa > Chordata > Amphibia > Gymnophiona > Ichthyophiidae > Ichthyophis > Ichthyophis bannanicus. The sequence goes on from CM066031.1 coordinate 666,025,629, forward strand.
CTTGGGCAAGCCACTTAACCCTCCATTGCCCATGTTCCCTGTAAAAAAGTTATCTCCAAGTTATAATGCCCTGTTCAATGTAATTTCAGTTTGTTCAATGTAAACCACACTGATGCAGAATAGCGTGGTATATAAGAGAATGTAAATAAATAAATAAATAAAGGTACTCATAAAGCACTCCATCATCATACTTCCCAATACCTGGCTGACTCCCTTTAGTTCCACACCCCCTCCAGCAGTTTGCGTTCCATCCACCTCAATTGGCTTTATCTTCCCTCTGTTCCACAAGCATAACTAGACTCCACTCACAACCCCACTTTCTATTATTTAGGTCCATCACTCTGGAATTCACTGCCCACAGACATCCAACTAGAACCTTCATATCAAAAATTCAAATCCCTGCTCAAAACTCATCTCTTTCAAATTGCCTATGACTTCCCATTGCCTTACTCTTAAAACACTCCCTTTCATATGAGGTCTGCTTTCTCGTCACTCTACTGATATATGTCTGTATTGCTGTCCTATCAACACTGTAGTTCCTTTCTGTTTCTCGGCTCTGCCATACTCTGCTATGTTTACTTTGAATTTTAAAGCACCCCGGTGTTATGTAGGGTGGTATATAAAGAATCACAATAAAGATAAAGGCTAACTCGGGTCAGCTGAATTTAATTTATGGGTAGGTTCATACTAACACCCCATCACATTCCAGATGCCAAGAAAACCTCCCGATAGTATCACAGATAGCAAGTCCCTCCCAATTGGACCCTCCCAGCATTCAAGACCTCCTTCCCCAAATCCTATCCCCCCAGCTCTTACTAAAGGTTCCGCATGATCTAGTGGCAGCTGAAGTGATTCACTTCCCCAAAATGAAACTCCTGACCCCAGTGGTAGTCTCACTCTGCTACTGCCAAGGGTCAAGCTGTCAAATAAGGGCAAAAAAGTGTCTTATTTGGCAGCTTTTCTCCTAGCAGCAGTAGCACGAGACTACTGCTAGCAATCAAGGCCACCATTTTGAATCCAGAGTTGAAAGGAGCAGGAGCAACTGGAGATCACGTCTGCTCCCACTAGGCCATGAGGAGCACTTGTTAAGAGGATTAGGTGAGGTCAGAATATAGGACAGTCTGTCTTCCGGGATGGGATGATTGCTGTCTGGGATAGAATCAGGGGTCTTCTTACTGTTGTAATTCTTATCAGGGAGGTCTTGTTCTACCAGAAGTGTGATCATGGGTTGCCTTCTTGCTATCCAGGTTATGATCAGAAGAGGGAGTTGTCTTGCTGTCTTGGGTATAATAAAGGGGGGGGGGGACTCTTGTTGCTGTCAAGTAGAGTATTAGGGGGTGGGTACTGGCATTGGCCTTTGCACCTGCCCCCTTCAAGCTGGCACTTCGGTGCAGGTGTAAAGGCCAATATCTAAAATATTTGGCTACCACATGTATTCCCCTTGTAAAATAGGGAGTACACATCTAGGCTTTTGGGCTATCCAAACCACGTATTATCCATGCCCCCACCGTACCCCCCCCCCTCTTGAAATGACTGTATCCTGAGATTTCTACAGTGCTAATAGCGGCTTTCCAAAATCGCTGTTTACATGTGTTTATAATCTAGATGTGTAAATGCTGCCAAAATGACCCCCTTATTTGACAAACTGCAGGCATCAAGCTAGCATTGCTTTCTCAATGGGAGATTATCAGATGTATCGGATTAATTTCTTTGATTGGCTAACTAGAAAATTAGATCAGTACACAATGAGAGGTGAGATACTTGTGTCCGCAAATTCAGAAAAGATATCTTTAGGTGATTTTATCTAGTGATTTCAAGTAGGCGAGCAGTGCAGCAGGCATTGACCAAAGCTAGAGGGTTTCTAGGATGCATCAGAAGCTCTATGAGATGAGATTTGGGAATCTAAACATGTATATCCTGGAGGCGAGGATAGATAGAGATACTCAAGTACATGAGATTAATGAACAACAAAGAAACATGCTTCAAGGGACAGAAGGTTCCAGAACAAAAGGACTTCGCATGATTCTCCAAAGGAGAAGATTGAGGGAAAACATCAGAAGATAGGTAGATACATGGAATGTCCTCTTAGGGTGGTGGCTAAAACAATAATGTAGTTTTAGAAAAAACTGGATACTCAAAGCAAAGCAAAAATTAAAATATAGGAACATGCATGACCTAGTGGCACAAGTTTAAGTGCTTATAGCCCTCTTAAACTAGTATCTGCTGGCAATGAGGACAAAAGCAAATCAGGCTCCACTGAGAGTTCACTGAAGTCAACATCCAGCATTTTAATCATTACACCATGAAATCATCAAACGCTTGGCCTTTGGTACCATTCAGTCTTTCGTGCCTTGTAGGTATCATACTAGAACATCGGTCTCAACTTCTGTTTCAATTTTTTTAAATATTTTTCTTTTTGCTTTATACTCCTTCCGAGTAGTGGCAAAGTGAAGGGAATTTGGTCCAATTTGCTTCCAATTGATTGTGAAGCATATTTGTTTTTGGCTTCAATATCCTATAGTGCTGTGTGTTACACTAGGTGGCTGAATACAGGTGTTTGTTATGCCAAGGGAAGCTGTGGCCTGACTACATTTCAAATCTGAGCCTGAGAATTTGATGACTTGAAGCTGGGCCCAAGTGACAATGATATCTTTGTGATTGACTTTTAAGGCTTCGCCAAACATAGGGGTATGTTTACTAAACTGCGTTAGTGCAATTCGTGTTAGGAGCCGCGTTAGTGGAAGGAAAGCCAAAAAAGGACATGGGCGGGACATCGTAACCGATAACGCACAGTTGCGCGCGTTATTACGCGCCGCGCAGCAACGATTGCTACAGCGCGCGCGCCTAAGACAGCGCGCACACACACCAAATGACAGAAACAGAGCTGTAGCACAATGGTTACTACACAGACTGATGGTACAAGAGTCATGGGTTCGATTCCCCAGTGTGCCTAATGAAAAAGGCTGGCAGAGGCATCCTGTGTAACCCTTTGAAAACCAACTATAATATTTTAATCCACAGTCTGCAAGTGGGTTACAGTTTGCATATGTTAGGAAAATTGTACCCGTCTTATGCAATATGTTCCAATAGTGACGTTCTCTCTGACATGGTCATGTATTATATACCATTTGATAGGAATATTTAGGCGCTCCCTATAGGGCGAAGTGGAAGGTGCACCGTATAGGGCGACTTGTAAGGCGCGCCCTATAGGGCGCCTTTTGAGCTACCCTAAGGTGACAGTACCCTGAGGGTGGTTCTGCTGGCAGCACTAATATACAGTAAAAATAGACAATGCCTAAGACAGCCCTATCAATGAACCCCACTGTGGGTTGTGAACCTATGACCTCTGGCTCCATGAACAGTGAAGTAACCAGTGGGCTAGAGCTGCTAATAAACACATGGCTGGCTACAGGAGGACTGCACAGCACCACACCCACATGCTGCTGTGGTTACCAGGGAGATTACATACCACCACCCAACACACCCTCTAGGGCTCAGGGTGGGGGACAGGATCTCCTGCCCACAGATCCACTTTTAACCCCCTGCAATGGTGGCAGTAGAGGGGACCATCACCCCAGTCCTACTCGGGATCAAACACCCTACAGGGCAGGCAATGCATAGCACTACACATCCATAAGGCAATAGCAGACAGACAGCAGGTCTGGAAATGCACAGATGCCCCCCACCATTATCTGACATTCTCCAGCAGCAAGCCTCCAGCCGCTGCACAGTGTTCCAGCAAGACACATACTAGCTGCAGACAGTCCGCCAGCTAGTCCATAGTGCATGGTCCCGGAGGAGATGCATGTACCCAGAATGGGGATATCAGCATACACACCAAGCAGATAAGTCAGTGATTAGGCCCCAAAAGGAAACCCATAAATATCACACAAGAAAAATACTATGCAGCACTATGGGGGAACCTGGCCATGCCATGGTCACTGCTCAGTCAGGGTGAGAGTGACCTCCCAGCAGGACATGCTATGGCCACCCTGTCCATGCAGGTGGTACCGGGCACTACAATGTCCGGCCATTGCCCTATGCCCTGTGCAGATGCGGCCAGGCCAGGCCACCCTATCCAGGCTATTCCCACAGTACCTTGCTCCTCATTATGCACATTGGCAGGCCAATACTGGCAACAGTGCTAGCAGTGTGGGCTGTGGAGGGTGTTTGCAGCCACCACACACTGGATAGACAGACACACACTCCCACACCTAGGCCAGCATTGTGCTACTATAGAGGTGTTTAGCAGCCCTGGCCACCACACCAGTCCTGGGCACAGTGCAGGCATGGATATGGTACGCAATACTCCTGGGGGTCACTCCCGAGGGTGGTAAACACTGTCAGAGACCAGACCTGAAGCACACACCACAGACATCAGAAAGGTTGCTATGATGCAGCTCACTCCGAACATTGTACTTAACCTAGGAATTGCTATCTGCCAGTACTCATAGCAACCTTTTGATAGCTGTGTACCATATTCCCAGGTTTAGGGTGGCATTACTAAGGTATGCAAGTGATAGTATTGGGAGATGCACGCAGAGCCCAAAGTCCTGCCTCCCCAGGAGGCTTTGGATCATGGGGCCTGTGGGTGCGGGTGTGTCTGCCCCTGTTGGCTGCTGCTTTACGGCAGAGGTTCCCAACTCCAGTCCTGCGGTGCCAAACACTGTTCGGGTTTTCATGCTGTCCCTCATGAATATGCATGAGATGCATCTGCATACCATGGTGGTGGCGCATAAAAATGAAGCACAGGCATCTTTATCAGAGGCAGCATGGAACTGGAATGGTGTTTGGCCCTCCAGGACTGCATTTGGGAGGCTCTGCTCTAGGTAATGTGCATGTTAATGGTGTCTGTGCTCTGTAGGGTAAAATGATGGCGTTATGGGCATGTTTACGTCATCTGCAAGAACGGTTCTGCCTGTATTAGCACGTTATAGTAGTGGGTAAAATATGAGGACTGGGTTGGAAGAAACCACAGCTGGGACTTGAACCTGTGACCTTCTGCTTCTGCATACAGTGGTTCTGTGCACTGCACCACCATGTTCTCACAGAGATGGTGCATTCCCTGGTGATACCATGACTGTTGGCTAGGCCACGGTCTGCTCCGGGCAGCTGAAACTGCCCCCTCCACCACCAGTATCCCTCAGCCACCATGCTGACATGCCCTTCTGCTGGTGGAGCTGGCGGTGCGCGGTCTCAGGCCATCCAGTGTGCAGGTAGGCGGCTGCCTATGGTGCGTGTTCTGGGGTAGGGGTGTCTGCATAGACGTCCACGCTCCCCCCCAGCCCCGCCTGCCAGTGTTCCGTGCCCTTGTGGGTTGCTGTTGGGTACTCTCCCCTGTGACGCTTTGCGAAACACACTCGTGCCCATGTTGGGCCCTCATCAGCTGCTGTCTGGCTCTACTGTTTACGCATTCCTATGGGCCAACTGAGCATCACCCTCGTCCCTACTGTGGCCCAGCTGCGCCACTGCATGCAGCCCTCTGTATCCCCTTTTCCAGCATCTGCCCAGTTGCCCGTTCCGACATGCCCGCCATGATGTTGCGGGACATGTGCACGCCATAGGAACCCTGTCCGATGGTGGGGAAATCCCTGAGCAGCGCTATTTCACTGTGGGCCCATGCACCTTGTATGGGGACGGAGTATGGACCCTTCCACAAATTATCTCTGTTCTATGGAGCTTACTCGGGGGGGGGGAGGGGTTGATGTTTCCCATTGCTATCACTATTGGCCAGCTTGGTTGTTGTTTTTTTCCAGTTTGTTGGGGTCATTTTCGGTGTTTCTGTGCCCTTTTGTTCTGTGCACATGTATCACACTTATCACCTTTTTTTGGTTTCTCTGCCTAGGCTGTACCTTGCTGACACGTAAATGGTTTCTCTCCCCTTTAAAGTGCTTTTACCGGTAGGTTTTCATTCGCGTTGGAATTCAGCTCTGGAAATCAGCGCGTTAGCCTCTCCCCGCCCACTCTCTGCCCATTGACCCCTTCTCTCCGCCCTCTCTCCACCTTCTGCGGTGTTTTACCGCGCCGTGGAGAATTACGCTCGTTAGCGCATGATAACACGCGCTATAGCGCGCGCTATAGTGTGCTAACGATCGTTAACGTCGTACAACGCACATTATTCACATTTACCGCAGTTTAGTAAACATACCCCATACTATTCAACATTTAATACTGAATGGAAGAGTAATGTCTATTGCCATTTGTGCCTGGAGCTGCATGTTATTTAGAGAACTGGTTTCCCTGTGGCACACATGCTTATGTGGACCGTGTATGGTATGTTTTTGGCCCAATTGCTAGCACCCTTTTCTTTTTTTGGTTGTTCACTAGATGCAAAGGGGACTACCACCACATATGGTTGGCATGAAGAGTCATCTTGGCTGAATAGTATTAATTGGTGGGGTCAAGAAATTGGTAAGGAAGGCTGAAGTAAGGAATGAGAGAATTAAGGAAGTTTGATTGTCTGTAGCATGTATGGAGGTGTATACATGTGTGAGGGGATGTTTGTGTGATGTGCATGTGTGTGACTGTTTGGGGGGTAGAAATGATTGGTTGATTAAGGGTATGTGAAGAGTTTAGTTTTGAGTGAAGGAATAGTTTGGCGTACTTACACTGCCACCTAGAATTTTGAGGATGGGATTTATTTTGCTGTGTTTTGTAGGTCTGGAGTGTTTTATGCAACTTGGATGGGGAGTATAAACTAGGGACAGATATAGTGGTTAGCTGTGAGCTCAATGTATGTGTAGAGTTTGGTGAATCCATTTGCCATGAGTTACTTACTGCCTGGTTGAATTAATATCATGAGGAACCTGGCAGTTCTTAGACTCCTATTTGATGATTAATTGGTCTGACCCAATGTTGAAATTGAGGTGTCAGGGCAGGAATGGCTTGTATGAATGTGGTAGGGATGGTAGATGGTTTGTTTATTGGAATCTAGTGGAGAAGGTTGAAGGGTGTGAAGCCTGTCAGGTATAGATGTCCATTATACACAGCTTACGATGCTTGTAAATAGCTACCTTTCTTGTTTAATTCAACATCCGTTGATTGTACATAGTTCTCTAAAGTTTAATTGTTAAAGTTAAGATGTACATAATTCAAGCGATGTTTAATGTAAAAACAGATATGTTACACTGTTTCTATACCTGTTTTCTGTAAACCGCACCTGATCTTTGGAAGGTAGCGGTATATAAGCGACTGTTAAATAAATAGATGATTTTACAGGGAATGTGGAATGTCTGGTGGGCCCCCACATTACATCTCTATGCAGCCTCATAGGTGGGGTGATTTTTGTATGGTGAGCGAATGGGAATGGGAGATGTTGCAGGGGTTGGGAAGGATAGGTTGAGATGGGCTAGGAGAGGGGAAGGGGTGCAAGCTTTGGATTTGGTTGAGAGAGGGAATCCCCCAGGCAACTTTCTGCACTTTTTTGGATGAATATAGCCAGGGTGGGGGCTGGGAACTGGCTTTTTACTTTGTTCTGTGGGAAAATTGGGTTTTAATTAGCATTGCAGAATAGGCAAGTGAAGTGACATTTTAGAAGGGATATCTAGTTTGAATCTGGGATGTCCAAAGCAGAACATTCAAAAATCCAGGGGAGTGGCAGGAGTGAAGGGAGGTATTTATAAGTGCCTTCTGAAATCTCTATGTCTCCACCCCGAAAAATGAATTTTCCCATAACCAGTTATTGAGGCTGGCCCCATGTAGGTTGCAAGGTCAAGTACATGCACACATCTAGGCCATTTCAGTAATATGGATGGCATCGACTTGCACAACCTCACAACCATATATTTGAATGTACAGATAGAGGTATCCTAGAAGGGAGATGCCTATGATATGAGACTTGCACATCCCGTCTTGATATTTTAGATATTCAGATATTCAGCGGTGGGCCAATAAAATGTTTTGAGTATATATTTACGCTCATCTTTCTTCAGGCAGAAAATAATAATTGAAGTAATGTAAGCACATTATGTGTTTCCCCATGGAAGTGTTACATCCATGAAACAAGAACTTTCTTTCACCTTATTTGTGGTCAAATAAGGTATAAAAGTGAATGTCTCACCAACGAGAGCCAGACATGCTTATACAATTATGAAATTGCACTGTGACGTGCAACTCCCTTGTTCCACCCAGGCCATATCTCTACCATGCCTCCTTGCTACATGTACCTATGTTCAGCTTCTAAAATGGCCCCAGGATGTCTCTATGCTTTGTATGTTTAAATGCTCATTTTCAGGTGTCCAAATCATGACTAGAGCTTTTAAAATACCCCCATTAATACATATTTAGGTTTTTGTTTTTTTGTTTTTTTATACTGTTCCTCATAGGAGGCTTATCAATAAACTGAGCAGCCCAGAGATAGATCTCAAGGCAGTGGATTGGATCAGAAATTGGTTGACTGACAGGCGACAGAATGTGGTGGTAAATGAAACTGATTGCAGGGAATTACTCTGTCTTTGATGGCTATTACACCCCTTCTGTCACCAGCACACTGCTTCTGAGGTCCTGCAAGACTCTGACCCATGAGACTGGGCACATCTTTGTGCTCTTATCTCTTCCCATGGCTTTCACTACCATTTCTATGCTGACGACTCTCAAATCTACCTCTCTACGCCTGATATTTCTCCAGCAATCCAGACCAAGATCACTGCCTGTCTTTCTGACATTGCTACTTGGATGTCTCACCACCGCTTGAAATTGAACATGGCCAAGACTGAATTCCTTATTTTTCCCCCCACTGCCTCCCCCCCCCTTCCCCCCCCCCCTTTCCCCTTTCTCAGTCTCTGTGGATAACTCTGTAATCTTTCCTATCTCTTCGGCCCGAAATCTGGGGGTTATCTTTGACTCCTCCCTTTCTCCACACATATCCAGCTCGTAGCTAAGACATGCCATTTCTTTCTCTACAACATCAGCAAAATTCGCCCCTTCCTTTCTGAAGACACTACTAAAATGATTATACATTCGTTAATTACCTCCCGCCTTGATTACTGCAACCTTCTCCTTGCCGACTTCCCTGCAAACCACCTCTTCCCCTTCAATCTATTCAACATTCTGCTGCTCGACTTATTTTCCGCCAGCCTTGCCATACCCACATCACTCCTCTTCTCAAGTCTCTTCACTGGCTTCCCATCCGTTTCCATATCCAGTTCAAACTTCTCCTCCTGACCTATAAATGCATTCACTCTTCTGCCCCCCAATACCTATCATCTCTTCTCTCTCCCTACATCCCCTCTCGGGAACTTCGCTCTTCTAATACTCTACGTCTATCTATGCCCTCCACTCGTACTGCTAATTCCAGACTTCGCTCCTTCCCCCTGGCTGCACCCTTCGCCTGGAACAGTCTGCTTGTCTCAGTGCGCCGGGCGCCCTCCCTGGCCCTCTTCAAGTCCAGGTTGAAATCCCACTTCTTCACTGTTGCTTTCAGATCCTGACTCCTGTGTTGTGACTTGACTAGATTTTAAATGCCATGTTTGTGTTTGTGTTTGTGCTTTTGCCCTGTCTTGATTTCTCCCTGAATATTTGTATATTTTGTCCTACTTGATTGTAAGCCCTGATTTGTAATTTGTATTTTGTCTTAACTAGATTGTAAGCTCTGATGAGCAGAGACTGTCTCTCCTACATGTCTGTACAGCGTTCTGTACGTTTGCAGCGCTATATAAATGCTCAATAGATAGATAGATAGATCTTTGGAATTCGCCATTGTTGGACTGATGCCCACTCAAGTTATGTCCCATCTGTTGGTGCAAGCTACAGTGTGCAATTGGCTTCAACATTGTAGAGAGATACAAGGCTTTGCTGTGCTGGATTGACGGAGGAGGCAGCAGTGTGGAGAATGCTGGATGCAGTAGTAAAACACACAATTTGCCCAAGCCAGTGGAAGATCTTAAATAGCATAGAACATGAATCCTGAAATGTATGGACTTGCTGCAATAGTGAATGAAATTTAACTCAATGATGTTTTCTATACCCAGTGACTGATTGTGGTTTTGTAATCCCCACCCCCCTTCCCTGCCCCTTGTCACCTTTGTTCTTGTTTTATTGGAGTTCTTTTCTGTTTTCTTTTATCATTATGGATTTTATACTATTGCTAACTACCATGATAATCTGAAGGGCAGTATATCAAATTTTAATAAACCATAAACCATAAAACTCATTCAGAAGAAAGGAAAGTGCATAGCGGCATGCCTCAGGGATCCATCCTGGGACCAATACTGTTCAATATATTTGTGAATGATATTTCAGAAGGATTGAATGGAAAAGTCTGCCTTTTCGCAGATGATATGAAAATTTGCAACAGAGTGGACACTTCTGATGGAGTGGGCAACATAAAGATAAATTTACAAACACTAGAAGAATAGTCTAATGCTTGGCAGTTAAAATTTAATGCAAAGAAGTGCAGAGTCATGAACTTGGTATGCAGAAATCCAAGGGAATTGTATGCGATAGGGGGCAAGAGGTTGGTGTGCACAGATCAGGAGAGGAACCTCGGAGTGCTAGTATCTGAGGATCTCAAGGTGGTGAATCATTGTGACAGGGTGGTAGCCAAAGCCAGAAGGATGCTGGGCTGCATACAGAGTGGAATAACCAGCAGAAAGGAGGAGGTATTAATACCCCTGTACAAGTCATTGGTGAGGCCTCACTTGGAGCATTGTGTTCAGGATATAAAAAGATTTAAAATGGTTCAGATGAAGGCAACCAAAATGATCTGGAACTTGCACCAGAAGATGTATGAGAAGAGACTTGAAGACCTAAATATGTATATACAGGAGGGGAGGAGGGACAGGGGAGATATGATTCAGACCTTTAACCCTTTCGCGTCCACATAAGTGTTTTGTACCTGAATTTTTTTTTCTGTTTTTTTTCATTAAGATTTGAGCTAAATGATGCAGAATATAACATTATTTTTGAAAAAAATTGTATTTCTAAGAAAGAATATTTACTGTTGTCATATGGCAACTACGGTCCTGAATGGCTGAAAATTAAAAACAGTCTTGGTATCAGTTTCATTTAGTGCTGGGTGTGATAGTTTAAATAACAGTTTTTTTCAGATGTCAAGCACAGATACACATCACATTTCGCAGTGTGCGGATTTTTTGTAAATATAGAATCCCGTGAAAAATTGGGGGGAAAATTTGAAGGTTGCCATATTGGCAACAACAACCTTGAAAGGGTTAAATACTTAAAGGGTATTAATGAACAAACAAATCTTTTTCAAAGAAGGGGAAGCTGTAAAACCAGAGGGCATACAATGAAGCTGCAAGGCAATAAACTTAAAAGCAACATCAGGAAATACTTTTTCACTAAAAGGGTAATGGATGCTTGGAATGCCCTCTGGATGGAGATGGTGGGGGCAAATACAGTGACTTCATTCAAAATGGCATGGGACAGACACAGTAGATCCCTTTATAGCAAGAGGATGAAATCAAAGCAGACTTTAATATCTTTTATACTTCAGTAAATAAAAGGGGACTGACCTGCACGGAGCGGCAGAAACAAGCCTATACACAGTCATAGAAGGGGGTGGCCTGAACAAAGCGGCAGTCACAGCTACTCTAGCCACCTTACTGGGCAGACCAGATGGACCATACTGGTCTTTATCTGCGGTCATATACAGTACTGTGTTACTATATATTATTTCATGAAATATGTGTCTGAGATAGCTTCACTAGTAGAAAAATAAAATGCTACAAGCCTTGAGGAAACAAAATACTCTTAGGGGTATGTTTACTAAAACCCCGTTAGGTGCGCGCCGCGCTAGTGTGCGGGATGCCATATAAGGAGTGGGCGTTTCAGTCTGAAAAAGCAAACCGGGATTAATCATGCACTAATGTGTGCTGTGCGCCACGCACATTAACGCATGAGAAACTTGCGCAGGAAGCATAAGTGGCACGCTGATGTATACACACAGGAACAGAGCCACAGTACAATGGTGAAGACAATGACCGATGGTACAGGGATCATGGGTTCAATCCCCCACTGTGCCCAATAAAGAAGACTGGCTGAGGCATTACCTGTTAAAGGAAATATTGCAGTCTGAGGCATATTAATTTTATTTTAATTACTGCTACTAGCAAACGCACTCTGAAAGCACTGTAACATAAGGCGCCCCATAAGGTACCCCAGAAGGCACATTTTAAAGTGCACTGTCCGCCAAGGCACCCTAGAATGTTGCTTATAGGGCGCTTTATAGGGTGCCGCATGAGGTACCGCAAGGTCACAGCACTGTTTTTGATGGCAGCACTGTGCAGTTTAAGGAATGAAAATCATAAGTAGGTGCGCTGACATGCAAGGAGGAGCAGCAGTGTAGCACAATGGTTAAGACACTGACCAATGATGCAGGAGTCATGGGTTCAATCCCCCACTGTGCCTAATGAAGATGGCTGGCTGAGGCATTACCTGTTATAGGCAATATTGCTGTAGGGGGCATTTTATTTTTATTTTAATTAGTGCTGCCAGCAAACACACCCTCAAAGTATTGTAACATAAGGTGCTGCATAAGGCACCTCATAGGGTACCCCAGAGGGCACATTTTAAAGTGCACTGTCCGCCACGGCACCCGACAATGTTGCTGAAAGGGTGGCCTATAGGGCGCCCTATAGGGTGCCCTATGAGGCACAGCAAGGTCATAGCACTGTGTTTGATGGCAGCAACAGGATAACGTATAGTGCACCTTATATGGATGGTAACCATAAGGTGCCCTATAGGGCACCCTATAAAGTGCCCTCTGAGGCACCTTATGGGTACAGTACGCTGAGAGTGTTTTAGCTGGCAGCAATTATGTACATTAAAAAGAGATAATGCTTTGGGCAGCCCTATAAAATAACCCCACTGTGGGTTTGAACCCATGACCTCTGGCTCCACAGACAGTGAAGTAAGCAGTGGGCTACAGCTCTATAGCTGCTAGCAAGACCCTGGTTGGCTGCAGAGGGACTGCATGTCACCACACAGACAGTCTGCTGTGGTCACCAGGATAGGGTTAGCCCACCCGTTCCCATGATGCACTGCACATGCAAATCAGCTGTCCACAGATGAACACAAGATGGGGTATGCACCCCCACAGCACCTCGGCCTGGTAGGGGGAATTGACCATGTGCACCTCCACAGCACCTCGGCCTGGTAGGGGGTACTGACCGTGTGTTTTACTGGCACAGAGTAGCTACACACCGTCACATTGTGCAGGTACTGTGCTCACCCTGAGGGTGCGGTGAGGCACCCAGCACCAGGTCCACAGCACCTGCCATGGCAAAAATAGGCCATGCTGCAGGTCCCCAGCAGTGCTAATGTGGGAGATAGGTAGTCTTTGCAGACACACCTTGAACATATCTGTATGTCTTAGTCAGGTGTAGGCTGGCACCCCCCCAGGAGGATCATGCACCAGCACCAATCTCCTCCACCTCCACAGCCAAGGGTGGCAAACAGGGTCTCCCAACAACAGATCCACACTCTACCTCCCTGCAATGGTGGTAATAGAGGGGACCATCAACCCCAGTCCTACTGGGGAACAGACACCTACAGGGCAGTCAATGAAGCTCTGTACACATCCATAACACAATAGCAGACAGACATTAGGCCTGGATATGCCAAACTGCACCCCACCACTATCTGATATGCTCCTGCAGCAAGCCTTCAGCCGCTGTACCCTGCAAGGCGCACCATCAAGACACATACCAGCTGCAAACAGTCTGCAAGCTAGTCCATAGTGCAGGGAGGAGTGGTCTAGTGGTTAGGACAAGGTACTTCAGGCCGGAGGGCCAGGGGTTCAAGTCCCACCTGGGGACAGCAATCTCAGGCCGGAGGGACTGGGATTTCTAGTCCTGCAGGCACTCCTTGTGGTCTTGGGCAAGCCACTTAACCCTCCATTGCCCTTGTTCCCTGTAAGTATTAGTGTATGTGTCTCATATACCCTTGTGTTAAATGTATCCCCAATTGACCACTTTGACCCAGTGAAAAGCAGGATATAAATATAGCTAAATAAAATAAAAAATAATGTCCCTGGTGGAAATGCATGCACCCAGAACTGGGATGTCAGCATACACAACAAGCAGATAAGTCAGTGACTGGGCCCCAAAAGGAAACCCATAAATATCACATGAGAGAAATACTATATAGCACTATGGGGGTGCCTAGCCATGCCGTGGTCACTGCGCAGTCAGGGTGTGAGTGATCTCCCAGCAGGACATGCTGTGGCCACCCTGTCTGTGTAGGTGGTGGCCGGGCACCACAATGTCCCAGCCATTGCCCTATGCCCTGTGCAGATGCATCCTGGCCAGGCCACCCTGTCCGGGCTATACCCATGGTACCTTGCTCCTTATTATGCACATTGGCAGGCCAATACTGGCAACAGTGCTGGCAGTGTGTGCTGTGGAGGGTGTTTGCAGCCACCACACACTGGATAGACAGACACACACTCCCACACCTATGCCAGCATTGTGCTACTATAGAGGAGTTTAGCAGCCCTGACCACCATACCAGTCCTGGGCACAGTACAGGCATGGATATGGTACGCAATACTGTTGGGGGTCACTCCCCAGGGTGGTAAACACTGTCAGAGACCAGACCTGAAGCACACACCGCAGACATCAGAAAGATTTTTATGATGGAGCTCAATCAGCAAACTGTGCTTAACGTAGGAATTGCTATCTGCCAGTAATCATAGCAAACGTTTGATAGCTGTGTACCATATTCCCAGGTGTAGGGTGGCATTGCTAAGGTATGCAAGTGCTATTATTGGGAGATGCACGCAGGGCCCAATATCCTGCCTCTCCAGGAGGCATTGGCCAATGGAGCCTGTGGGTGTGGGTGTGGGTCTGTCTGCCCCTGTTGGTTGCTGCTTTACGGCAGAGGTTCCCAACTCCAGTCCTGGTGTGCCAAACACTGTTTGGGTTTTCATGCTGTCCCTCATGAATATGCATGAGATACATCTGCATACCATGGGGGTGGTGCATAGATATGCAGCACAGGCATCTTTATTAGAGGCAGCATGGAACCTGAATGGTGTTTGGCCCTCCAGGACTGCATTTGGGAGACTCTGCTCTAAGTAATGCGCCTGTTTATGGTGTCTGTGCTCGATGGGCTAAAATATAGGCGCATTAACCATGCGTATGTTCTCTGCAATAAAGGTTTGTCCTTACTATCACGGTTTAGTTGTGGGAAAAATATGTGGACTGGTTTGGCAGTAGCCCCAGCTGGGCTTTGAACCTGTGACCTTCTATTCTTGCACACACTGTCTGTGTGCACTGCACCACCGTGTTGCCACAGATATGCTGCATTCCCTGGGGAGTCCATGACTGTACATCCGACAGGGCCTGTTTGTTGCAGTGCATGGCACCCACCTGGACAGGGCTAGGCCATGGTCTGCTGTTGCCACCAGCTGCTGCCACCTCCACCACCAGTAACGCTCCATCCTTAGATTGGAGACAGCATACACCCTGAAGGATTTGTGGCCCTCCAGGACTGCATTTGGGGGAAATCTGCTCTAGGTAATGTGCATGTTTCTGGTGTCTGTGCTCTGTAGGGTAAAATAGAGGTGTTTGAGCCATGCTTATGTTCTCTGCAATAAAGGTTCGTCTTTACTATCACAATATAGTTATGGGTAAAATATGGGGACTGGATTGGCAGGAGCCCCAGCTGGGGCTTGAACCTGTGACCTTCTGTCTCCAAACACACTGGTTGTGTGCACTGCACCACCGTGTTGCCACAGAGACAGTGCATTCCCTGATGATACCATGACTGTTTGTCCGGCAGGGCCTGTCTGTTGCAGTGCATTGCACCCACCTACACAGGGCTAGGCCATGGTCTGCTCTGGGCAGCAGCCACTGCCCCCCTCCACCTCCAGTACCCCTGTGCCACCATGCTGACATGCCCTTCTGCTGGTGGTGCTGGTGGTACGCAGTCTCAGGCCATCCTGTGTGCGGGTAGGTGGCTGCGTATGGTGCGGGTTCTGGGGTAGGGGTGCCTGCATATCTGTCCGCACGTCCCCCAATCACCGCCTGCCAATGTTCTGTGCCCTTGGGGGTAGCTGCTGGGTACTATCCCCTGTGACACTGTGCTAAACACTCTTGTGCCCATGTTGGGCTGTCATCAGTTGCTGTCTGGCTGCTGTTCAGTTTCAGCATTCCTAAGTGCCATCTAGGCATCTGCCTAGTCCGCACTGTGCCCCAGCTGCACCACAGCATGTGCCGCCTGCAGCCCTCTGTATCCCCTTTCCCAGTATCTGTCCAGTTGCCCATTCCGACCTGCCCGCCCTGCTGTTGTGGAACATGTGCATGCCATAGGTAACCTGTCCAATGGAGAGGGAAACCCTGATCAGTGCTATTTCACTGTGGGATCATTCACCTTGTATGGGGACGGAGCGTAGACCCTTCTAAAATTCATATTTATTTTTTGCGGCTTTCTTGGGAGTGTTTTTTTATATTTCCCATTACTATCACTATTGCCCAGCTTGATTATAATTTTTTTAAATTTTGTTGGGGTCCTTTTCAATGTTTATTTGTACCTTTGTACCGTGCACATGTATCACACTTATCACTGTTTTGTAGGTTTCCCTGGTTTTGCTGTACATTGCTGACTGAAATGGTTTCTCTTCCCTTTAAATCGGCTCTACCGCAAGGTTTTCACTCGCGGTATTTTTTTCCTTGAATTTCAGCCCCGCTAGTGTGCGGGGAGCCTCTCCCCTCCCACTCTCCACCCATTGACCCCTTCTCTCCGCCCCTGGGGAGCCTTCCTCCGCCCTCCGGGAGCCTTTCCACGCCTTTATCGCACATCAGTGCGCCATGCACATGAGCGGGCACTTTAGTGCGGCGCGCATCTGTGCGGGGCACATTTGTGCCCTGTAACATGAAATTAGCGTGCGCTAAGGTACCTTAGCGCACGCTAATGTGCGCCGCGCACATTAGCGCAGTTTAGTAAACATCCCTTATTGTATGTCTACAAGAAATGTCATTAAATGATCAAGAACATTGCAAATTGAAAAGAGAATTGACTAGGGAAGCATTGTATGCATTTTCAGGGACTCGAAGGGCAGGGGTTGCTATACTTTTGGGCAAGTCTCTGTTCAAATTCTCTGATTAATTCAAGATAAAGAGGCCACGATGTGCTGACATGCCTTCTGATACAAGAACAAGATCTCGTTGTGTTTCATGTTTATGCACCTAATGCTTTTTGACAAGCTATTTTTTTTTCTGTAAATTCAAAATGTCTGTATTCAATTTCTGGATCTGCCGCTGTTTGCAGTAAGAGACTTCAATACATTGCTTGATTATTACCACTACTGCTACTTATCATTGGTACAGTGCCACAGGGCATACGCAGCTGTATATATACAAGCAAGAGACAGGCCCTGCTCATCAAAGCTTACAATTTAATCAAGAGAGACCACACAACAGCTGGGGACTAGGGGAATGGCAAAGATACAGATAGGTGATGAGCAGAACAAGGGATCTGGATGCAAAAGCAGTCTGGAAAAGGCTGATCTGGCCATCGATTGGAATGGGCTAGTGCAGGCTGGTGGCCCATCTGAGGTGAACGATTTTTCTCAGTTTCTCTCTGGGCTTTATCTGATATACGCCTGGCATGTCTTACATCCTCTAGAATACGACTATATGTATTTGTCCAGGGCACATGGGACATGGTCTAGGATAGATTATATTCTCTGCCTGAGTAATTTATTTTTGCATGTTGCTGTGGCAGTGATCAGGTCCCTAGTAATTCTGGATCATTGCTCAATCTGGGTTGACTTGGAAGGCTTTGAGGGGCATAACAGGGGGAAAAGCCTTAACAGAGGATGAGGGTGCTTTCCAGCTTATTTGTATTCTGATCATCATTTTCAGGGATTTTTGATAAAGAAATAGGATGATTATCGTGATTTTAACAAGATTCATTTGGATAGCCCTCTGTTATTTTGGTATGTGGTAAAGGCAGTTCTTCAAGGTGATCCTGCATATTTATTTTATTTATTTATTTATATTCTCTTATATACCATGCTATTCTGCATCAGTGCGGTTTACAACAAACAAAAAAGCTGAAATTACATTGAACAGGGCATTATAACTTGGAGGTAACTATTTTACAGGGAACATGGGCTATGGAGGGTTAAGTGGCTTGCCCAAGACCACAAGGAGCACCTGTGGGACTAGAAACCCCAGTCCTTCCTGCCCAAGGTTGCTGTCCTCTAGTGGGATTTGAACCCCTGATCTTCTAGCCTGAAGTACGTTGCCCCAATCACTAGACCACTCCTCCACACCATATGCCTGAAAGTGCAAGAAGGAGACTTATGTGACTATTTTGTGGTTAGAGGGGCATTTACACTGAGAAAAACTTGATTATTTGTGTCATATAATTTGAGCAAATAAGGAACGATTACTGTTGACCCAGAAAAAAAATATGCTTATTCATGAGCATACTAGGTGAATGTTGGCTTTTCGTAAATTTAAATTATTCTAGTTTGGAAATAATCTCGGTAAATTGTTGGTGACTTTGGAAAGAAGCTGGAAAGGTGCAAAATATATTGCTGTGTTGAAACATCCCTTGGATTGTATGCTATGCAAAACATAATATATTCTCACTGTGCTTAAGATATGTTTCCAAAACTTAATGATATGCAGGGAAGTAGGCAAGCCATTACAGCTTTCTTGGAGGGTTTGGGACTGCCCAGATTAGAGGCAGCTGAAATACAAAGGGGCATGTTTACTAAAGTCCGCAAATCTGCGCGCCGCAAAATAGTGCACGGCAACGCGGCATTGAAACGCGCAGAAACGTGTTTAAATGCCCCGCACATGTGCGTGTCATCCCCGCACAGGTACGCGGCACACTAACGGGCCCCGTACAAGTACGGGCCCGCAAATGTCCGATAGAGGCGTGGAACGGCTAAAGGAGGGCGGAGGAAGGCTCCGGAGGGGCGGAGGGACGGGGTCAATGGGTGGAGAGTGGGAGGGGAGAGGCTCCCCGCACAGTATCGGGCCCGAATTTCCATGTAAAAAATAGCGCGAGTGAAACAGTCGCGGTAGAGGGCATTTAAAGGGAAGAGAAACCATTTCCGTCAGCAATGTACAGGAAAACCGGGGAAACCTGCAAAACGTCAGCAGTGTGATACATGTGCACAGCACAAAACTGCAATGAAAAATAGGAAATGACCACAACAAAAGCATTAAAAATAGTAAATCAGCTGGGGAACAGGTATAGTAATGCGCAAAAGTAAAAAGCACACCCAGCAGAGCTCCAAAAAAATAAAATAAAATAATTTTGGAAAGGTGCACGGAGCGGAGACACCTCCAAAAACGTCTCCGTGTATTGGACCCTTCCTGGGAGTGTTCCCTATGGTTGCCCATCAATAGCACTGTTGCCCAGCTGGGGAATATGCTATCCCCCTCTGTTCCGACGTCATACCCGTGTTATATTTGCACGTTTGTCACCAGACAGGGTGAAGGAGCTCACAGTAATAATGTGCAGAGCAGGTTTTGCGACCCCACCCTGCCAGGTCTACTATCTCCAGGGACTGCACTGTCTCTGTGGCAACAGTGTGGTGCAGTGGACAGAGCCGGTACTTCTAGGACCAGAGGGTCACAGGTTCAAATCCCAGCTGTGGCACATGCCAGCACAATCCCAATATTTTACCCACCACTAAACAGAGATAGCAGAGACACCCCTTTATTGCACAGAACAAAAGCATGTTGCAAACACCCATATTTTACCCTACACCACACACACACCAGCACAATGAGCATCACCAACAGCCACGTCCCCCAAATGCAGTCCTGTAGTGCCACAACTGTAGGGGCTAAGGACACGTAGGTAGAGGTTAAGTAGGTAGAGGTTATGTATGACAGATGTGCCTGTACATGCCCTCACCCCACGTGCCAAGGGCCAATTGTGTCCCTGGTTCTTGATCACGTAATGGGTGCCCCACGTTCCCCAAAAACCTTGCTAAAGAACAACAGCTAGACCGCTATACCATGTGAGCCAAATACAGTCCTGGGGTGCCACTACGCAATCAGGTCATATGCCTTTGCAAGGATAAGGACATGCCAGCATGTCTGTGGAAGGGTTCAGATGGTGGAGGGGGCAGTGGCTGCTAGCCACAGAGGACAGTGGCCAGGCCATGTGCAGGCTGGCACCGTCCACTGCAACAGACAGGCCCTGTCGGATGTACAGTCATGGACCACCCAGGGATTGCAGCCAATCAGTGGCTACACGGTGGTGCAGTGCACACAGACAGTGTGTGCAAGAACAGAGGGTCACAGGTTCAGAGCCCAGCTGCGGCTACCGCCAACCCTGTCCACATATGCACCCCACAGCTACACCGTGGTAGTAAGGACAAACCTTTATTGCTGAGAACATAGGCATGGTCAATACACCTATCTTTTACCACACCAAACACAGACACCATAAACAGGCACATTATCTACAGCAGAGTCTCCCAAATGCAGTCCTGGAGGGCCAAACACCATTCAGGTTCCATGCTTCCCCTAAGACAGATGCCTGTGCTGCAGATGTCTGCACCACCCCCATGGTATGCAACTGTAGCCCATGCATATTCATAGGGGACAGCATGAAGGCCCGAACAGTGTCTGGAACACCAGGACTGGAGTAGGGACACTCTGCCGTAAAGCAAGAGGCAACAGGTCCAGACGCACCCACACCCACAGGCCACATTGGCAAAGCCTCCTGGGGGGGCATCTCCCAGATCTAGCTCCTGCGTACCCTAGCAATGCCACCCTATACCTGGGTACACGGTACACAGCCCACAAACGTTTGATGTGGGTACTGGCAGGTAGACAGTCCTACGCTCAGCACTGTTTGCTCCTTGTGCTCCAGCAGAACAAGCTGTCGGCTGTCTGCGGTGCGTGCCCCAGGTCTGGCCTCTGACAGTATTTACCACCCTGGGGAGTGACCCCCAGCAGTACTGTGTGCCATATCCATGCCTGTACCCTTCCCAGGACCGGTGTGGTGGGCACGTCGAATGACCCCCTCAATAGTAGCACAATGCTGGCATAGGTGTGTGGGGGGGGTGTCTGTCTATACAGTGTGTGTTGGCTACAAACACCCTCCACAGCCCACACTGCCAGCACTGTTGCCAGTATTGGCCTGACAATGCGCATAATGAGCAGCAAGGTACCATGGGTATAGCTCAGACAGGGTGTGCTGGCCAGGATGCATCTGCACAGGGCACTGGCTGGGACATTGTAATACCCAGCCACCACCTACACAGACATGGTGACCTCTGTATGTGCCGCTGGGGGATCACTCTCACCATGAGCGTGCAGTGATGACAGCATGGCTAGGCACCCCCATAGTACTATATAGCATTTCTCTCCTGTGATATATATGGGTTTCCTGTTGGGGCTGCTTCATGGACTTATCTGCTTGTGTGTGCTGCCACCCCAGTTTGGTGTGCATGCAATTTTATTTATTTATTTAATGATATTTTTATACCGCCTTATCAAACAATCAGACTCTGCACAGCTGGTATGTGTCTTGATGGAGCACCTTGCAGGGTGCAGCAGCTGATGGCTTGCTGCAGGAGAATATCAGATAGTGCTGGGGTGCACCCCTGAATATCCGGGCCTACTGTCTGTCTGATAGTGTGTTATGGATGTGTGTGGAGCTGCTTGGACTGCCCTGTAGGGTGTCTGTCCCCCAGCAGGACAGGGGTTGATGGCCCACTCTACTGCCATTGGTGCAGGGGGAGGGAGAGGAGGGATGGGGATCTGTTGATGGGAGATCCTGTTTGCCGCCCTGGGGGGGGGGGAGAGGGTGGGTATGTTGCCCACCTAGGGGTGTGGAACCACCAACTAAGACAGAAGGGGTATCCATGATGTTTTTGCAACACCTTCTTATCACACAGGTTGTTACTGTTCTTGAGCTCTGGCATGGCCTCATTCAGCCATGGCCGGTGTTGTGGACCTGGTCCTGGGCGCCACCTCCCACCCTCAGGGTGAGCACATTACCCGCACAATGTGACGGTGTGTAGCTACCCTTCGCCGGCAGTCCTCCCGCTCAGGCCCCCCACCAGGCCAAGGTGCTGTGTGGGTGCACACGGACAGTTCCCCCTACCAGGCCGGGTAGCTTTTGAGGTGCATTCCCCATCTTGTGTGCATCTGTGGACAGCTGATTTGCATGTGCAGTGCATCATGGGTACGGGTGGCCTAACCCGTCCTGTCTACAGCAGCAGACTGTCTGTGGGGTGACGTGCAGGCTCTCTGCAGCCAGACAGGCATTTACTCAGAGCTATAGTGCTGTAGCCCAATGGTTCCGTTGCTGCCTTTATAGCAGGAGGTCATGGGTTCAAGTCCACAGAGGGGTTCTGTGATAGGGTTGTCCAGAGCATTGTCATTTTTTACTGGACATATGTTTATGGCATCAAACACACCCTTGGCATACTGTACCCATAAGGGTGCCTCTGAGGGTGCTTTATAGGGCGCCCAATAGGCCACCTTATGGTTGCCATCCATATTGCGTGCACTATACATTATCCTGTGGCGCAGCATACATGGTGCCCTATAGGGGACTTGCTAGGGTGCCTTTGCGGACTGTGCACTGTAACATGTGCCTTACGGGCCTCCATATATTAACACGATGTTAGAGCGGGTTTACTGGTAGTGGGTAATAAAATAAAACTGTAAGGCCTCCTACAGCACACCTCACCATCATACTTACTGCCCCAGCCAACCTTGCTCACTGGGCACTGTGAGGGGTTGAACCCCTGACCTCTGCATCATTGGTCAGTGTTGTAACCATTGTGCTGTGGCTCTGTTCCTGTGTTTGAACATCAGCGCGCAGCCTTGTAACCATCAGTGCGCCGTCTTGTGGCGCACAAAATTAACAGCGCACCGCCTTCTGCTGCCCCCAATGAATGGTGCGCTGCCTCATGCCGTTAAAAATAAACAGTGCGCCGCCTCATGCCGTTACAAATAAACAGTGCGCCGCCTTTTGCCGCCCAAAATTAATATGCCTCCTACACCACTTTTTCCAACTACATTTGATGTCTCAGCTGGCCTTTTTTATTGAGCACAATGGGGGTTTGAACCCATGGCCCCTGCACCATGGGTCAGTGTCTTCACCGTTGTACTATGGCTCTGTTGTTTGGTTACGCAGCAGCGCCCTGCTTAGCCTTCCCACGCGCTAATGTGGGCCCCGCACACTTACGCCACACGCACATGTGCGTTCGCTTTCTCCCGTTTTATTTTTTCTGCCTGGACCGCCCACTCCTTATATGGCACCAGCACACTAATGGGAACCCGCACAGCAACGGTGTTTAGTAAACATGCCCCAAAGGCTCAATGCTTCTTGGAGGTCAAGGAATTTCAACAGGTGGTTAAAATGCTTAAATTGCATAAAGCCCGGGGCCTGATAGCTTTGGATCTGAATTTTACAAAATGATGGAACTGAAGTTCTGCGGCCCCTTAATGGCTTATTATAATACAATACTGCAGCAGGGTATTTTTTCACATGGGATGAATATTGCATTCGTATGCATTTTTCCAAAGCCAGGTAAAGGGTTGCCATTTCCAGAGTGATATCGGCCGATTTCATTGTTGAATTTTGATGTTAAGATTTTGGCAAAAATTTTGATAACAAGATTGGCTCACCATCTTCTTAAACCAATTGATGAAGAACAAGTAGGTTTTGGTCAGGATAGGAACTCTGTGGTCAATGTGCATATGCTCTTGGTTGCTGTAGATTATTGTAAGCTCTTCAGACCTGTGGAATTGAACAAAGTTTCTTTCTGCTGATCGGGAGCTAGCAGACTCATTACCTCTATGGCAAGGCACATGCCAAGGCTGTTCATTGTCCCTTCTGTTGTTTCTGTTGTTCTAGCTAGTCATTCTTATAGCATCTTAAGCAGAGGCAGGATGTACCTGGGGTGTAAATTGGTACAACAAAGGTAAAACAATCCCACTAGAGGACAGTAACCTTGGGCCGGAAGGACTGGGGTTTCTAGTCCCACAGGTGCTCCTTGTGGTCTTGGGCAATCCACTTAACCCTCCATAGCCCATGTTCCCTGTAAAAATAGTTATCTCCAAGTTATAATGCCCTGTTCAATGTAATTTCAGTTTGTTCATTGTAAACCGCACTGATGCAGAATAGCGCGGTATATAAGAGAATGTAAATAAAATAAATAAATAAATAAATAAAACATCTAGTGTTTGTGGATAATACTTTACTGACCGTGATGCATCCTTGGGAGGCCTTGCTGTAGATGTTGAGGGTGTTTTTTGATTTGGGGATGACTTCTAGGTCTTAAATTAAATTTAAAAGAATCAGAAGTTCTATCATTGCCAAGTGCACCGACAGTGGCAGGGCAATTTTCCATTACAATGGACAATAGATGCCATACAATAGTGTTCGTATCCTGAATGATTTGGGGAGACTGAAAGAACTAAACTTACAGCTGCTCTTCTGAGTCATTCAGGAAATGACGCAGCCTTGGTCTTCCCTTCCTAGCTCTTTGAAGGGATGTATGTTTCTTCTACTTATGATAGTGCCTCCTAAATGGCTTTATGTGCTTCATGTGTTGCCCATTCTACTGATATTTTGGGACATAAAGGGTTGGATGCAATGGGGATTATTCTGTGCTACGAATAGCGGGGATAGACGGCCCGATGGGACATCCATCCCCTCTATTCGTGCCAGCTCCTGCCCCGATTAACTTCCCCGCCAGTTGTGTTTCCTGTCTTGATGTTGCCTTTTACAAAGGGAAGATTCTATTTTCCAGGCTTGTGACATTATAGTGTGGCTTATGGAATGTATCAAGTGCATGACTGGCTCAAGGGTACTAGCTTTTTTCAGATTTTGCTTTAGAGCAAGCCACTGATGGTTTGATTCAACCTAGGTATGTGTTACATACTTCCACAGCTCATCTCAGTCCCAACCTGCAGAGCCACTTACAGGTGCATTATGAAGAGGAGGTTGTAACAGATTTTGTAAAATGTTTGATGTCATAGCGCACAAATCATATGTCATACCGCACAAATCAGACTAGATCCTGATTGTGGGAAGTAGAGATTTTTTGCCTGGTCTTCAAGTCCTGGATTTACAAGGAAATAAGGGTTTTGAAGGATGTGGTTGATGATAATGGTAACATGAAGTTGTACTAGAGCTTCAGTAGGCATCTTCTCTTCCTAGACATTCCTTTTATACCTACATGCAATTGCATTGTCAAATTCAGGAGCGTCCATTAGAGCTACACTCAGAAGAAGGTTTAGAGCAGTTTGATTCTGCTTTATGTTTAGATAGTGAGAAAGTAGTTCAGAAGTCAGTTTTTTATTGTTCTTTGTTAGCTTTGTTGCTGCAATTGGACTATATGCATATTGGGTGATAATGGACAACAGAATTATAGGATTAGATTTCAATGGAGGTGCTATGGAAATGTTGGATAAACTTACATAAATTAACAATGAACATGGTCCTGTGGGAGAAGCAGTGAAAATTTCTATTGTGTACTTACATATCATCTCCAAAATGTGCTTTCCACACTACCTTTTTCAGGGAGGGGGGGGGGGGGGAGGCGGGGAAGTCCATGTGTTATATGTGGGGAGTTTGGAATTTCCTTGGAACATCTCTTCCGGACCTGTCTATGAGTGCAACCATTCCAGCACATGCTCTTTAGAGTTTATCAATTATGTTTTACAGATTACCTTTCCTTTTTCAGCCTCTGCGCTGTTATTTGATGATTTTGAAGCTTGTGATTTTTTGATGGCTTGGGGGAAGTTCTTTGTGCACAACTGTTAACCTTTTGTTTTTCACTATTTGTCCACTTGTTTTATGTAAGGTTTTGTTTCTTGATAAACTATAGCTCATTAATTGTAAACCACGTTGACCATTAGAAAAGCTGTATAGAAAAAAATGTAAATAAAGCTTTTCTTTTAGGTTCAAAGTGTATCATCCTACTTTGATGGAAACCAAACCCTCCTCTGTTTATTCCAGATAATGGTTTATGCAAAAACGGCAATGAATGCAACCCAAAATAAGAACATAAGATATGCTATACTGAATCAGACCAAGGATCCATCATGCCCAGTATCCTGTTTCCAGCAGTGACCAATCCAGGTCACAAGTAGCTGTTGGGATCCCAAAAGGTATACAGATTCCATTCTGCTTGTCCCAGGAGTAAGCAGTGGATTTCTCCAGTCCTCTTTAATAATGGTTTATGGACTCTTCCTTCAGGAACTTGCCCAAACTCTTTTAAACTCAACTCCACTAATAGCTTTTATTATACCCTCTGGTAATGAATTCCAGAGTTTGATTACACATTGAGTGAAAAAATATTTTCTACAATTAGTCTTAAATGTGCTGCATTGTAGCTTCTTTGCATGTCCCTTTGTCTTTCTACTTTTGGAAAGAGTAAACAACCAATCTGTTTACCCTTTCCATTCCATTCAATTTTTACAGACCACTATATCATCTCCCTTCAGCCGTCTCTTTCCCAAGTTGAAGAGCCCTAACGCTTTAAGCCTTTCCTTGTAGGGATATCCTTCTATCCCCTTTACAATTTTGGTGGCTATTTTCTGTACTTTTTCTAATTTAGCTATGTCCTTTTTAAGATATGGTAACTAGAATTGCACACAATATTCCAGGTATGGTTACATCATGTGGCAATACAAAAGCATTATAATATCCTTGGTTTTATTCTCCATTCCTTTCCTTATGATAACTAGCATTTCTATTTGCTTTCTTGGCCTCCATTGCACACTGGTCCGAGGGTTTCAACCTATTATGCACAATGAGCCTAAATCCTTTTCCTGGATGGTGGTTCCTAATGTGGAACTGTGCATCGTGTAACCGTAGTTTGGGTTGTTCTTTCCTAGGGCCATAGATAAAGTGAAGGAATAGCCTAATGGTTAGAGCACTGGTCACAGACCTGAGTACAATTCCTGCTAGCACTCCTTGTGGCTTTGGGTTAGTCACTTAACTCTCTATTGCCTCAGAAAAATCCAAGTTATCAATGTACCTGTTTAATGTAGATTATCAAGTTTAAATTGCAATGTAAACTGCTTTGACTGAAATGATAAAGTGGTATAAAAAACCTGTAAAATAAATAAATAACTTTGCACCTGTCCACATTAAATTTCATCTGCCTTTTGAATATCCAGTATTCCAATTTCTCAAAGTCCTCTTGCAATTTTTCACAATCCTATCATCTGCAAATTCCATCACCTCACTCATTATTCCATTTCCAGGTCATTTATGAATATGTTAAAAAGCAGGGGGCCCAGCACAGATCCCTGGGGTACTCCACTATTCATCTCTTTCCACTGAGAAAACTGGCCATTTAGCCCTACTCTCTGCTTTCTATTTTTTAACCAGGTCCTGTTCCACAATACTATATTGCCTTCTATCCCATTTATTTATTTATTACATTTTTCTATACCGCCCCTTCCAGAGATCAGGGGCGGTTTGCAGAGAACCAAAACATGTTACATAGAACAGGAGAAAATGTTTTTTACAATATAACTTGATATGAAAATCAATTTTCAAACACAACTATGTGCAGGTTAACTATATACAGGTGTTCTTTGGTTTGGGTGCGCATGATTTGTTTCTGCGTGGCCTTTTTAATTTTGACAAGAGTCTATCATGAGAGACCTTGTCAAAGGCTTTCTGAAAAACCTGATACACTATATCATGGGTTTCCAAACCTGTACTGTGGCATCCCCAGCCAGTCAAGTTTTACGGATATCCACAATGAACATGCATGAGAGAGATTTACATTCAATGGAGGCAGTGCAGATCTCTCTCATGCATATTCATTGTGGATATCCTGAAAACCCTTCTGACTAGGAGATTGGTTTGGGAACCCTTGCTCTATATCAACCAACTCACCTTTATCTACACCTTCAAAAAATATAGAAGATTAGTGAGAAGACTAAGCCCTGACTGACTTTAAAATTAAATTACAGTTCTCTGGTGGTACTAAGCCCTTACTGATTTTAAATGAAAGCTCTCTGGTGTTTCTAAGCCCTGAATAACTTAACAAAAATACTGAATTCTAAAATACACATATTTGTCAGCTTTAACCCAAAGAATTCCCTTTTCTCCAAGATTTAGGGAATTTCCAAGCAGATAAATACTTACAAGTGCAGATTCTTTCCAGCAGTAGCAGCCCCTTTTGGTAGTCTTTCAAGACTGACAAAAACGCTGAATTCTAAAATACACAGATTTATCAGGTTTAACCCAAAGAATTCCCTTTTCCCCAAGATTTAGAGAATTTCCTAGTAGATAAATACTTGCAAGTGCAGATTTCTTTCCAGCAGTAGCAATCCCTTTTGGTAGTCCTTCAAGTTCCTAATCCACAATAACACAGTGCATCCTATCCCATGACTTTTCAATTTCGCCAAGAGTTTCTCATTAGAAACCTTGGCAAAGGCTTTCTGAAAATCCAAATACAGTAGATAAATTGGCTCACCATTATCTACCTGTTTATTCATACCTTCAAAAGAATATTAGAGGTAAGTGATGCAAGATTTTCAAAAATGCAATGTGTACCTTCGACTCAGTGCTGACTCCTGGTAAAATACATCTTTCCTGTTTATCAAAATTTGTTTCAGTTCTTCTGATACATCATTTTTAAGTATCTTTTCAGGCATGGGCAAGTTTCCTACATTTTCTTCAGTAAAAACCGAAGCAAAGAATTCATTCAGTCTCTCCGCTAAGGCCGTGTCCTCTCTTAATGCCCCTTTTACCCTCTATAACCTAATGGTCCAGCTGACTCTCTCACGTGTGTTTTGCTATGAATGTACGTGAAAAAGTTATTTATTATGTGCTTCTTTTCAAATTCTCAATTTGCCTGCTTTATCAGATCAAATTGGTGGTGGGATTGCACTCTAAGTTAGAGAGAGCATTGAGTCACAAAGAATTAAAATCTTGAACGAAGCAAAATACACTGTAGAATCTCTATGGATTGAAATTCCATGTAAAAAGGAGAAAGCGATGGCAGTGGGGGTGTACTATCGACCGCCTGGCCAGAATGAACAAATAGATGATGAAATGCTCAAAGAAATCAGGGGAGCTAACTAAAGTTACAACACAGTAATAATAATGGGTGATTTCAATTACCCCGGTATTGACTGGGTCAGTGTCATAGCAGGACATACTAGGGAGATAAAGTTTCTAGATGAAATAAATGACTGCTTCTTGGAGCAGTTGGTTCATGAACCATCAAGAGGGGAAAAACACACGGAGAGCGAATATCCTCACAAAAAGCAGGCAGAACACAACAAGCAAGTGGTATGTGGAGATCACAGGTGCTTTATTAATTGAAGAGCCCCAGCACGTTTCGGCCTTAGCCTTCCTCAGGGGATATACGTATGCATCCTCAAACAAACAAATATAAAAATATAATTCATGAGAACAATTAAAAACCCAAATATCAGATTAACTAAATAATAAAATCAAATAACCCATAAAATGAATAAAAACATATAAACAAATCATCAAAAAAGCAATGAGGAGGAACTGGATTGTTTGCCTGTAATGTGTTACAAGAGAATAATACTCACAATGGCACACTATGTAACTTCTGTTAAAAAGAGCAATAGTGAATGAATTCAGGTCTGTGAAAATAAAAGCAAAATAATGAAAACCAAGTTAGATGATACCTAAATGGGAAGCCCATGATATACTGAACCATACATAGACAACTGGAGTGGAGGAGTGGCCTAGTGGTTGGGGCAAGGTACTTCAGGCTGGAAGGTCAGGGGTTCAAATCCCACTAGAGGACAGCAATCTTGGGCTGGAAGGACTGGGGTTTCTAGTCCCACAGGTGCTCCTTGTGGTCTTGGGCAAGCCACTTAACCCTCCATAGCCCATATTCCCTGTAAAATAGTTATCTCCAAGTTATAATGCCCTGTTCAATGTAATTTCAGTTTGTTCAATGTAAACTGCACTGATGCAGAATAGCATGGTATATAAGAGAATGTAAATAAATAAAATAACTGGCTAAGCTGTATTGCTATCTACCAGTGGAGACACGGGGTGGTATACTGAGGTAGAGGAACAATTAGGGGTATGTTTACTAAAGTGCGGTAAACTTGAATAACGCGCATTGTATGACGTTAATGATCGTAAGTGCAGTATAACACGCGTAATCACGCGCCAACGACCGTTAACATCATACTACGCGTGTTAACCGCACGTAACGATCGTAAAGCCCCCCTGCGCGTTAAAACAGCGCAGAAGGTGGAGAGTGGGCGGAGAGAAGGGGTCAATGGGTGGAGAGTGGGCGGGGAGAGGCTCCCCTCTCACTAACGTGCTGAATCTCTGAGCTCAATTCCAACGCGAATGAAAACCTGCCGTTAAAGGCATATTACAGGGAAGAGAAACCATTTCCGTCAGCAATGTACAGCAAAACCGGGGAAACCTACAAAACGTGAGCAGTGTGATACATGTGCACAGAACAAAAGTTCACATAAAACTTTAAAAATGACCACAAGAAATATTGTAGAAAGTATAATCCTGCTGGGCAACAGTGATAGCAATGGGCAACAATGAAAAACACTCCCAGGAAAGCTCCAAAAAAAATAAATGATGTTTGGAAGGGTCTACGCTCCGTAGACCCTTTCAAAAAGCATTTCATTTTATTGGAGCTTTCCTGGGAGTGTTTTTCATTGTTGCCCAATGATATCATTGTTGCCCAGCTCGGTTATGGGTGTTTGCCCCTTTTTTCGAGGTCTGTTTGAGGTTTATTTGCACTTTTGTCTCCATACAAGGTAAATGAGCCCACAGTAAAATTGTGCAGAGCAGGGTTTCTGACTCGTCAGGCCAGTTTTCCTATCTCCAGGGACTGCACTGTCTCTGTGGCCACAGTGTGGTGCAACGGACACAGCCAGTGCCTGTAAGACCAGACGATCACAAGTTCAAATCCCAGCTGGGGCTCCTGCCAACCCAGTCCCCATAGTTTTACCCACCACTAAACAGTGATAGTAAAGACACTCCTTTATTGCAGAGAACATACGCATGGTTACTACGCCTATATTTTACCACACCAAACACAGACACCAGAAACAGGCACATTACCTAAAGCAGAGTCCCGCAAATGCAGTCCTGGAGGGCCCCACACCATTCCGGTTCCATACTGCCTCTAATAAAGATGCCTGTGCTGCATAGCTATGCACCACCCCCATGGTATCCAGATGTAGCTCATGCATATTTATGAGGGACAGCATGAAAACCTGAACAGTGTTTGGAACACCAGGACTGGAGTTGTGGAACTCTGCCGTAAAGCAGCAGCCAACAGGGCCACACACACACCCACAGGCCCCATTGGCCAATGCCTCCTGGAGAGGCAAGACATTGGGCCCTGACTGTATCTCCCAATACTAGAAGTTGCATACCTTAGAAATGTCACCCTACATCTGGGTATATGGTACACAGCTATCAAACGTTTCCTATGATAACTGGCAGATATCAATTCCTACGTTAAGCACATTTTGCTCATTGAGCTCCACCATAACAATCATTCTGATGTCTGCGGTGTGTGCTGCAGGTCTGGTCTCTGACAGTGTTCACCACCCTGGGGAGTGACCCCCCAACAGTCTTGTGTACCATATCCATGCCTGTACTATGCCCAGGACTGGTGTGGTGGGTATGGCTGCTGACCACCTCTATAGTAGCACAATGCTGGCATAGGTGTGGGGGTGGCTATCTGTCTATCCAGTGTGTGGTGGCTGCAAACACCTTCCACAGCCCACACTGCCAGCAATGTTGCCAGTATTGGGCTTCCAATGTGCATAATGAGGAGCAAGGTACTATGGGTATAGGCCGGACAGGGTGGCCTGGCCAGGGTGCATCTGCACAGGGCATAGGGCAGTGACAGGCACATTGTAGTGCCCGGCCACCACCTACACAGACAGGGTGACCTCAGTATATCCTGCTGAGAGATCACTCTCACCCTGACTGTGCAGTGACCACAGTATGGCTAGGCACTCCCATAGTGCTATCTAGTATTTTTCTCATGTGATAGGTATGGGTTTCCTTTTGGGGCCCAGTCACTGATGTATCTGCTTGCTGTGTATGCTGACATCCCAGTTCTGGGTGTAGGCATCTCCACTGGGCACTAGCAGACTGTTTGCAGCTGGTATGTGTTGTGATGGAATGGCTTGTAGGGTGCAGTGGCTGATGGCTTGCACCAGGGGAATATCAGATAGTGGTGGGGTGCAGCAAATCATATCCAGGCCTAATGTCTGTCTGCTATTGTGTTATGGACGTGTACAGAGCTGCATTGACTGCCCTGTGGGGTGTCTGTTCCTCAGCAGGACTGGGGTTGATGTTCCCCTCTACTGCCACCTTTGCAGGGAGGTAGGCTGTGGATCTTTTGATGGGAGACCCTGTTTGCC
Organism: Ichthyophis bannanicus; assembly: GCA_033557465.1. Lineage (NCBI taxonomy): Eukaryota > Metazoa > Chordata > Amphibia > Gymnophiona > Ichthyophiidae > Ichthyophis > Ichthyophis bannanicus. Next base: position 666,057,956 of record CM066031.1, read on the forward strand.
ACCCTCAGCCCGGGGGAGGGGTGCATGGGGGGCTACACCTGACTGAAGCAGACAGAGATGTCCAAGGTGTTCCTGCAGAAACTACCTATCTCACACATTAACACTGCTTTGGACCTGCGCCATGGCCTCTTTCAGCCATGGCTGGTGCTGTGGACCTAGTGCTGGGCGCCTCACTGCACCCTCAGGGTGCGCACAGTACCCGCACAATGTGACAGTGTGTAGCTACTCTGTGCCAGTACAACACATGGTCAGTACCCCCTACCAGGCCGAGGTACTGTGGGGGTGCACCTGATCACTTCCCCCCTACCAGGCTGAGATGCTGTGGGGTACATTCCCCATGGTGTGTATCTGTGGATGGCTGATTTGCATGTGCAGTGCATCATGGGTGTGACTGGCACAATCCAACCCTGGGTAAATCCAGCACCTGCTCACAGGCTTAGATACACCATAGGCCATCACACGTATATCTGTTAGCATAATGCATAGGTGCAGGACACCCTAAAGAGTCTGTAATATTAGGTGCCCACGCTGGTAATAACACACGTACCCACGCACGATTGTACGCACGCACCAATGCACGTAGCTACGCATGTACCAACACACGTAGCCACGCACGTGGCTAGGCACACTGCGAGGGTGTGTTTCTGGCACCACTACTCAATGTAAAGAAAAACATGCCTCCTCATTCCCTATGTAATGTACAGGGTTATGCCTGGGCCAGCCTTCTGCATTAGGCACACTGGGGACTCAAACCCATGCTGCCTGTAACAGCGGTCAGTACACTAACCATTGTGCTACAGCTCTGTTTCAGTGCTTTGTGTCTGTACGCCTTCATACGATTAACGTGCAGTAACGCGCCACGGCGCCCTGTAACGCTCGTTAGTTTTTGGAACGCGCGTTAGTCGTTACGATGTCCCGCCCATGTCCTTTTTTGGCTTTCCTTTCACTAACGCGGCTCCTAACGCGATTTGCACTAACGCAGTTTAGTAAACATACCCCTTAGACTTGAGCAGTGCCAATGGCAGAGGGCACGTCAGCATTGCAATATTATATACAGCGTGCAAACTTATAAGTTATGTATCCATGATTAAAGACTTAATAGCAAAAGGTAAAAACATAAAAAAAGAATCAAAAGGAGGAAATAAACTACCTAATACTGACAGTGACCAGCTAAATAAATAGTTTTAAAACCACTATAAAAAATCCTGACCGAGGAGTAATTAATGACGTGCTACAACATTCAGGAAGAGTGATACCAGAGTTTAATTACACGTGAAGTGAAAAAATATTTTCTCTTATTAATCTTAAATAGGTTACATTGTAGCTTCATTGTGTGTCCTCTAGTCTTTCTATTGTCTACTTTTTAATGGCGTAAATAACCGATCTGCGTTAATCCATTCCACTCCATTCATTAATTTATAGACTCATATCTCCCATCAGCCTTCTCTTTTTCAAGTTGTAGATCCCTAACCTTTTAAGCACCTTCCATGCCCTTTACCATTTTGGTGGCTCTTCTCTATACCTTTTCTAATTCCGCTATATCCTTTTTAAGATACGGTGACCAGAATTGCACACAATATTCAAGGTGCAGTCGAACCATGGAATGATACAGAGGCATTATAATATCCTTGGTTTTATTCTCCATTCCTTTCCTTACGATTCCTAGCATTCTATTTGCTTTCTTGGCTGCCTCTGCACACTAGGAGGAGGGTTTCAGCGTGTTATCCATGATGACACCTAAATTTTTTCCTGGGTGGTAGTTTCTAAGGTGGTACCTTGTATCGTTAACCAAAGTTTGGGTTATTCTATCCTAGGTGCATAACTTTGCACTTGTCTACATTAAATTTCATCTGCCATTTGGATGCTCAGTCTTCCAATTTATCAAGGTCTTGCAATTGTTTACAATCCTCTTGGGTTTTAACAACTTTGAATAATTTTGTGTCATCTGCAAATTTGATCACCTCACTTGTAATTCCCATTTCCAGGTCATTTATGAATATGTTAAAAAGTGGTGGGACCAGCACTGATCCCTGGGGTACTCCACTATTTACTTTTCTCCATTGAGAAAATTGGCCATTTAGCCCTACTCTCTGAACTGTATCTTTTAACGGGTTTCTGATCCACAATACTACACTGTCTCCAATCCTATTACTTTTTAATTTCACCAAGAGTCTCTCATGAGGGACCTGGTCAGAGGCTTTCTGAAAATCCAGATACACCGTATCAACTGGCTCACCTTTGTCTACCTGTTTATTCACACATTCAAAAATATATAACAGAATAGTAAGATGAGACTTTCCTTGGCTAAATCCATGTTGGCTTTCTCCCATTAAACATGATCAGTAATTTTATTTTTTATAATGGTTTCTACCATTTTGCTTGGTACTGATTTCAGACTCACAGGTCTGTAGTTTCCCGGATCACCCCTGGAACCCTTTTTAAATACTGGCGTTACATTGGCCTTTCTCTAATATTCAGTTACTACATTTGATTTTAATGATAGTTCAAATTACTAATAGTAGGTCTGCAATCTCATATTTCAGTTCTTTCAATACCCTTGATGTATACCATCCGGTCAAGGTGATTTGATATTTTTCAGTTTATCAAATAGTTGTAATACATCTTCCCAGTTTAGTGATATTTCTTTCAGTTCTTCCAATACATCACCTTTATATACCGTTTCATGCATGGGTAAATTCCCTACATCTTCTTCAGCAAAGACCGAAGCAAAGAATTCATTCAGTCTCTCTACTATGACCTTGTCTTCACTTAGTGCCCCTTTTACTCCTCTATCATTCAATGGTCCAAGTGACAGTCTCACAGGATTTTTGCTACAAATATATTTGAAAACGTTTTTATTATGCATTTTTGCTTCCATGGCAAGCTTTTTTTCAAATGTTCTCTTTGCCTGCCTTATCAATGCCTTGCATCTAACTTGGCAATGCTTGTGTTGTTTCCCATTTTTGTCATTTGGCTCCTTTTTCCATTTCCTGAAAGATGCTTTTTTGGCTGCAATAGCTTCTCTGACCTCGCCTTTAAACCATGCTGGCAGAGTTTTAGCCTTCTTTCCACTTTTCTTAACACGTGGAATACATCTGTTCTGGGCTTCCATGATAGTATTTTTAAACAATGCCCACACTTTATGCAAATCTTTAGTTTTTACAGCTGCTCCTTTTAGTCTTTTGTTAACTGTTTTCCTCATTTTATCAGTCTCCCTTTTCAAAGTTAAAAGGTAATACAGTGGGGTTTCCATGCCATCTTTCTTCCATTTATTAAATCATATGTGATCATGCTATGATCACTATTGCCAAGTGGCCCCAAAATGCTTATCTCAACTAGATCCTATGTTCCACTAAGGACTGGGTCCAAAATAGCTTCCCCTCTTGTTGGTTCATGAACCAGCTGTTCCAAGAAGCAGTCATTTATTTCATCTAGAAACTTTATCTCCCTAGCATGTCCTGCTGTGATATTGACCCAGTCAATACCCGGGTATTTGAAATTACCCATTATTACTGTGCTGTAAATTGTGTTAGCTTCCCTAATTTCTTTCAGCATTTCATTATCCATTTGTTCATTTCGCCAAGTGATTGGTGGTATACCCCCACTGCCATTGCCTTCCCCTTTTCAAATGGAATTTCTATCCATAGAGATTCTATAGTGTATTTTGTTCCTGCAAAACCTTTATCCTGTTTACTCAATGCCCTCTTTAACATAAATAGCCACCCCTCCACCAATGAGATATAGCCTATTATTGCAATATATTTATTTATTTATTTAATAGTATTTCTATCCCGCCTTTTCATTTAATCAAGGCGGTTTAAATTAACATTAACTTATAAAAAAAACTTCAATTTTAAACAATAACTTATTCAAAGAACTTCCAATTGTAAACAGTAACATCACATTTCAAAAAACTTAAAGAGACATGTAACTTCATACTCCTTTTACAAGGAACATTCAATTATAAATTGTAACATTACATTTCAAAAACTTAAACAGTCCTGTAACGTCCTACATTAAGATTGAGATTGGTGATATTGAGATTGGTGGTCTTCATTATAATGTTCAATGAATAAGGTAATCTTGAGTAACTTGCGGAAGTCTTTTAAATCAGTTGTGGATCGTAGCTTTTTTGGAAGTGCATTCCAAATAGCAGGGGCAGCAAGGGAGAAAGCCCGCATGGATGTGGATTTATTGGTTCTTGTGAATAAACTAGGTGATGGTATTGTGTTTTTAGTGCTGTTTCTGTCCGGTCTTTTTTTTGTTTTGGTTCCGATGAGCTCTTGAAGTATTTCTGCTGACATGTTGTTTTTGATCTTGAAGACTGTGAGCACTGATTTATATTTTGCTCATGAGGAGATTGGTAGCCAATGCAGATCTTGTAGTATGGGAGTTATATGGTCTTGTAGTGAAGCGCCAGCAATAATGCGGGCAGCAGTGTTTTGTACTATTTGAAGGGGTCGAGTGGATTGTTTGGGTAGGTCTTGGAAGAGGAGATTACAATAGTCCAGCACAGCTGTCATGATTGTCTTGCATACTGTACGGAAGTGTTCTTTGCTGAGAAGAGGTTTTAGTCTTCGGAGCATTGCTAGTTTGAAGAAGGCTGATTTGGATGTTTTGTTAATGTGTGCCCGAAGAGTAAGTTGTTTGTCTAGTATCACTCCAAGATACCGAACTTCATCTTTTATAGTGATTGGTGTATTTGAAATATTGATGGTAGTAGGAGGAGTGAATATGGATTCCCTTGTGATGATGATTGCTTCAGATTTTTTTATGTTGATTTTTAAATTGTTGTTAGTAAGCCATGTCATTATTTCATGAATGCAGGTTGATATATCAGTATAGTCTGGGGCATCCAGGTGGATTGGAGTATATGCCATGATATCATCGGCATATATGGCATATTGAATCTTGCATTTAGTAAATATTTTGCAAATAGATTGGATATACAGGGTGGCCCAAAAAAAGTGAGAACATCTCGTAGCATATAAGTTATTTAAAAATTCAAAAAGACAGATGTAAACTATTGACAAATTTTAAAAAAAAAGATGGCGACCGGAAATTGTCGAAATAAAGACGTTATCTAGCTAAAAAAGGTAAATAAGTAAACTATTTAAGCTTTTAATTTACGAGATGTTCTCACTTTTTTTGGACCACCCTGTAGATGTTGAAGAGGAATGCAAATAATGAGGACTCTTGGGGAACTCCTTGTGTTGTGTGGAAGGATGCTGAGGTGAGGTTATCGGATGTTACTTTTTGCTGTCTGTCTTCAAGGTATGATTGAAACCATTTTATGGTGGTGTCCTGGAGGCCAATTTCCATTAGGCGCTTCTTAAGGATGTGATGAGAAACTGTATTGAATGTGGATGATATGTCGATAAAAAAAGTAGGAAGCCTTTCTTTATCTTGTCTATTCCTTTTAGTATGTTATCAAATAGATGAATAGGAAGTGTCTCAATGCTGTGGTTTGGACGGAATCCATGCTTTTGAGGGTCCAGTGGGGTGTATTGATCAATATGTTCTTGAAGCTGTCTGAACAATTTTTTTGGTTATTTTTGCTAGGAATGGAAGGCTTGATATTGGGCGGTAGTTTGCTGGGTCAGTGTTGCTAGTTGATGTGGTTTTACGAATAGGGCGTATAGTAGATTGTTTGAGTGCTTTGGGCATGTAGCCCTGGTTGAGAGAGGTGCTTACTATCTTTTGAATGTATGTGCTTAGATCTTCTTTAGTGGATTTAATCCACATCACCGGGCAGGGGTCCAATGGAGAAGTGGTGGTGTTTAGAGCGGTGATGGTTTGAATTATTTGTTTCGATGATGGAATGCTGAAGTTCTTCCATTGATTGGTGGTAGTACAGTCAGCGTCAGTAGTTGGTGTGCCCATAAGAGAGATGCTCGTAAGTGGTGTGCTGTGATTGGGACTATTCTTAGCTATTAGAAAATCAGCAAATGTTTGAGGATGGATCTTGCTTTCATTCTTTGTGGATGGGTCATTTTTAAGGTTGCGTACAATGTTGAAGAGCTCTTTGGGTTTGTTACAGGCTTTTAGAACAAGGTTTGTGTGGTATTCTTGTTTATGCTTGTTAATTAGATTATTATATTCTTTTTGCATCCCCTGATATTGTCTCAATGTAGTTTCTGATTTGTTACATCTCCAGCGGCGTTCAAGTTGTCGTAATTTCCTTTTGGATTCTCTTATGGTATTAGAATACCAAGGTGTTGGTCTAGGTCTGTTTTCATTGTAGTGTGAGCTCTTTTGAGGTGGGAGTTGAGATGCTGCCAGGATAGTGTTATTCCATGCATTGATAGCTTTGTCTAGGTCGGTGAAGTCTTGGGGAAGGCACTGAAAGGTGTTTTTGTTAAAAGCTTTGAAGCATCTGGTTGGCTGTTCAGTTCTCCGAGATGAATGGTGGGTATTTTGGTGGAGCTCAAATCGTATAGCATGGTGATCTGACCATGGTATTGGTGTGGATTTAGGTGTTTATATGAGACCGTGATCCAAGGTGTTCTTTGGCACAAAAATGCAATCTGGTGTAGAGCCAGAGCAATGTGAGGGACCAGAGATGATCTGCTTTAGGTGAATGGATTCCATTGCTTTGTAAAAGGCCTTTTTGAGTGTTATAGATGAAGATGTGAAATTCAGGTCTCCTAGAACAATGAAAGTCTTGTTTGGGTGGTTCGCTGCATATATCATGTCTAGGATGTTAGACGTGTCATCATTTGAGATCTTGGGGGGTCGGTAGATAAGGCAGATGGATAGGTACTTATTTTCTGTGTTGATGAAGTCACAGTATTCAGAGGTTTTTGAGGTAGACGTTTTGAGTCTTAGGTCTGATCTGGCGAGAATTAAAACACCTCCTCCTTGTTTGTGGGATCTGGGACAGCTGTATGCTGTGAATGTTGGCGGTGTTATTTGATTCAGTATCACCTGGTCTGAGTTTCTTGAGCCATGATTCAGTAATGCATAGAATATCAATGTTGTTTTCATGGATGTGATCAATAATAGTGTTTGTTTTGTTGCATATTGATCTTGCGTTGATCAGTCCTATGGTTATGAGGGTGGTATATGATGGGTGTGTTTGATGTGTAGGAATATTTGAGGGTGGTTCTGTTTGTATGTATTTGGAGGGTTTCTTACTTGGATGTTTGTAGGGGGCAGATATGTAGATAGGTTGGTAGATGGTAGGGAGATATGATACATATATAGGGGAGGGTTGAATGGCTGTAAAGTAGGTAGTGTAGTAATAAGCATTTGTAGGGTGAGCGCTTATAATAAGAATTAGTAAAATAGCATATATCTGTTGGAGGAATGTCTGTACATTTGTTGTTTGCCTTGAAGTTTGTAGGTCTTGTATGCAGGAGGAGTACGATGGAGTTTATGTTCCATATTGGTATCTGCCATGTTGATTGAGCTACTCACTGCTTATGAGACCTTGTGCTCTATTTGAGGCAGTAGTGTTGGTGGATTCATCTTGTAGCATGTGTAGGTTCATGCCTCGGTGCTCTTTGAGTTTTCCCGGGCCGTCCGCTGACCTGATTGGTCCTTGGGGGGCCGATCAGGGAGGAGCTCTTCTTGCCGCTCGACTCCCGGATGGCGATCAGGCCGGTGTTGGTCTGGTGGAGGGTGCGGCACTAATGGTGGCTGCCTCGGTGCTCTCCGAGTTCTCCCGGTCTGTCCGCTGACCTGATTGGTCCTTGGGGGGCCGATCAGGGAGGAGCTCTTCTTGCCGCTCGACTCCCCGATGGCGATCAGTCCGGTGTTGGTCTGGTGGAGGGTGCGGCACTAATGGTGGCTGCCTCGGTGCTCTCCGAGTTCTCCCGGTCTGTCCACTGACCTGATTGGTCCTTAGGGGGCCGATCAGGGAGGAGCTCTTTTTGCCGCTCGACTCCCCGATTGCGATCAGGCCGGTGTTGGTCTGGTGGAGGCTGCAGCACTAATGGTGACTGCCTCAGTGCTCTCCGAGTTTTCCCGGGCCATCCACTGACCTGATTGGTCCTTGGGGGGCCGATCAGGGAGGAGCTCTTCTTCCAGCTCGACTCTCCGATGGCGATCAGGCCGGTGTTGGTGTGGTGGAGGGTGCGGCGCTAATGGTGGTGTCCCATTGGAGGCAATTTCAGAAGATATGGGAACCTTTCTGGTCAGTTTTACCCCCTAGAGCTTGTAACCTATTTCTAAAATAACTGGAGTCAATTTCATGTAGTGTTAAGTGCCTGGGGATTCATGAGTAAGGGAAGGGGGGAGTGTAGTGATGGGACTTTTGCCATTAATGTGCTGCATGTTGAGGGAGGTTAAAAAAACAAAGAAATGTGTGTTTTTTTCTGTAACCCAGTATGTACAGTTTCTTGTTTGCTGGCTTGCCTGGCAGAGGGTGAAGCGGAACACACACACCTGCACTGGTCTTTGTATTATGACTTATTGCTAATAAATTTTAAAAAGGGGATTTTAATTATTATTTTATATTGATGGGTTAGCTGTTGGGTTGTTTTTTGTTGCTGTAGGAGGAATATTTTTAAGGATTTTATTAGTTTTACTCTAGAAACTTCTTTTTTACCTCTAGTGCAAAGCAGAGGAAAGCTAATCTACTCTTTGAAGTCGTAGCACTTCTGAGGTATTAGTTTCCATCCTCCCCACCCCAACTCCCACCCATCCCATCTAACAACTCTTACTATATAGTTATCATTGACCAATTAGTTTCTAGTTATCATTGACCAATAATTAGTTATCATTGACCAATTAGTTATCATTGACCAATTAGTCAGCAGACGCACTCCAAGACATCATAACAAGGGATATCAGCGATAGACCAAGAAGGACCAATAATGACAACATGATCGGCACACCTGCAGGTTATCAGAAAACTAAACAAACGACTTCAAGAAGAGCTCCTTCACTACTGGCGTCCACACTTTGGAACTTTCTCCCAACGAGCCTGAGGGCATTAAATGACATCATAGACTTCTGCAAGGCCCTTAAAACCCTGCTCTTTACAGAAGCCTATGAGCAGACAGACAATGGTCTCAACCAGAACGGTAATGCAACTACCTCCGCCAACTCGATACCCACTCACACCAACTAGACATATGAGTTCATTGTACAATGTTAAATGTAACCCCAATTGTGCTGTCTAAATGTTGATAAGTACCCTCATGTTAAGTGTAACCCTCCAATTGTGTTGTGACCACTTTGATTGAAGGATAAGGTGGTATACAAATCTGTCTAAATAAATAAATAAACTAGTTGCTTGAATTAGATAGAAGTGTTTGGTATTTTTTGGAAGGGAAAATCTAGGAAGTAAATAGCTCAGCTTTTGGTTATCTGTTGAAAGTGAGCATGTTAGACTATACACCTTAGATACATAAAACACATTTTGGTACCTTGAAAGGAAAAGATAAAGTGTTGCATACCCCATTAGTAAGTGAGCAAGGAAGCAGGACTACACGCAAGAAATTAGAACAGATCTCACGTTAAATGGCTAACTGCTTTTTTGATTTACAGGACAGTTTAGGAAAAGGTAAGCACTTTGGTAGGTCTTTTATCCAATTTGTTTTAACAGGTACCAAAACTACTACAAGTGAAGTATGGCTTGGAAAGATTGCGCCACCAAAGCTGTTGTCCCTGTTGCTGCTTCTGCATCAATCCAGACAACTTGATCCCAGGCAAGAGGCTGGTTTCATGTACATGATGACTATAGGTTGAATCCTTCATAAAACAAGTGGATGAACTGAAAGAGGAGGTGACAAGACTGTGAAGGAGGCAAAAACATCTCAGGAACAAGAGGAACTGGTGTTCAAAAATGCCAAAGTTGCCAAATCAGTGATCTCCAGGAAGCCAAAGATAGTGGTGGATGGTGACTCTCTTCCAAAGGGTACAGAGGTGTCCATCTGCTGACAACACATAATGTCCCAGAAGATGTGCGGTCTGCCAAATGCCAAAATCTGAGATGTTATAGAGAGTTTGCCGAGACTCATGAAGCCTACTGACTATTATCTGATGCTGCTCATGTTTGTTGGCACAAATGATACTGCTAGGAATCCCTCCAAACATATCAAGAGTGACATCATGGCTCTGAGAGAGAGAGTGAAGCAGATGGGTGCAGAGATCAATCCCTCAATCCTCCCAGTCAAGGGTAAAGGCCAAGGTATATAAGATCATCCTAGAGATGAATGCATGGCTGCTTGGATGGTGCCATTGAGAGCATTTCAGCTTTCTGGACCATGGGATGATTTTTCAGGGGCTTCTGAACAGAGATGGTATCCACTGTGTGGTCTGTTAGCAGGTGCCTTAAGCCTCTTGATTTACTGCCTGGACTTCTGTCCATTCTCCTTCTCGCTGTGCAGTCTGATAGCAGCCGCGAAGTGACCGCCTTAAGCCTCTCAATTTACTGCCTGGTGAGAATGGGAAGTGGTGTCACTTTCGCCAGCTTTTCTACAGTATAAAGTGCTGCTGTCTCCGCTTTTGGCGCGATTATTTACCTGTGCCTTATGCTTTTGTTTTGTGTTTTTCAGGGTTCCAATCCATTCTCCTGCTCACTGTGCAGTCTAGTAGCAGCCACAGTGGTCGCCTTAAGCCTTTTGATTTACTGCCAGGTGAAAACAGGAAGTGACGTCACTTCCACCAGCATTTCTACAGTATAAAGTGCTGCTGTCTCCGCTTGCGGTGTGAGCTGCAGCGTGCGCCAAAACAGTATGCTCCTTTTTTCATGCTCCTTCAAGTAGCCTTCAGCACTCTTATCATCTTTGGCCTGTTTTCTGTTTTCTTTGGCTCGTTTATGGGCGTGTGGTTTAGTTTTGGTTTCGGCGGCGGCAGCTCATCCAGTGTTTGCATCTCCATATCCCGTTCTTATTATCTGGGGCCCTGGTGGTTCCCTTTGGGAAAGTGTCTCCCATTCCATCTGTCCCTGACCCTCCAGCGGTCTCTGGTCTTTCTTCTACTTCTTTGGCTCCCGCGTCTCTGTCATTTCGGTTGTTAAATGTTCGCTTTTTTAGGAGCAAATTTCATCTTGTGTTGGATTTGCTACAGCGTCATCATTTTGATTTTCTTTGCTTGGTGTAAACATGGCTTACTGATGCTTGCCTGGCCTGCATCAATGATGCCTGTCCCCCGGGCTACCAGTATTTTTACCTTCACCACTCTTTTGCTTGCTTTCTGCCCCTTCTTGTTTTCAGGGATTTTATTATGCATTTCTTTACTTCACAAGAACCAGTGGCTTCTGATTTTTGTTCCTTTATGGAAACTCACAGCTTGTGTCAGTATATTTGTGTGCATAATTGGGGCAAACGCTGGATCTTCTTTCTTCTCCATCCACGGTTCTTTCTCACCCAGTGGTCACGCCTGTTCCGTGGTCCAATCATCTTCTTCTGACTTCTATCAGTACTTTTCCTTCTCTTTCCCTTCCCTTGATTCCCTCTCTGCCCCAGTGATGCTGGGTGTTGACACACTTTTTGCTAGACTCTTTTGTCTCCAGTTGTCAGTCTTTTCCTCCGGATTTACCACAGCACCCTCTTGATGAACAAGTGGCCCATCTTAATTCTACACTTTCCTCGGCTCTTGATTCTGTGGCTCTCTTATGTCCTTGTCCCCTTCTTCCCATTCTTTCTGCCCTTGGTATCATTCAGGGCTTTGAACTCTCAAAATGGCAACTGTGTCACTTTGAGCACCGCTGGTGAAAATCCCATTCTTCTACCTTACTGGCAGCCTACCATTCCGTATCTCTCCTCTATCGCTCAGCACTTGTTGTGACCCGAAAGGCTCGTCCATCGTGACGCTAGTTATTCTGGCCTGTTCCGGTTGGTGCATCACCTTAATGCTCCTTCCTCTTCATTTGCTCCTGCCTCATCTACCTCTTCCCTTGATTGCCTGGATTTTGTGTTTGCTTTCCAGTGGAAGGTCGCTGATATTCGGTCTGCCCTACCTGCTTTGTCTTTGGCTCCACTTTCTCTCTCTGCCTTTTCTGTTTCTTCTTCAGATGATTCCTTGGGGTTGTCTGTCTTCCAGGTTCCTGCTTATAGTGAACCTACCTGTCTTATTTCCTCCATGTACTCTACCTCTGCCCCCTCTGATCCTATGCCCTATCATTTGTTTAAGCTAGTGACTGGTTCTTTTCTTTCATCTGTTCATCATATCATTTCTACCTCATTTTCATCTGGCTTGTTTCCATCCTGTTGAAAGATGGCTATTATTCTTCCACTTTTCAAGCCTGCTGTAGCTGACATCTGTGATCCTTTCTGTTATCATTCTATTTCCTTACTTCCCTTTTTATCGAAGCTCGTGAAGCATGTGGTGGCACAGCAGCTCCAGTCTTTCCTTTCTCAGACAAAAGCCCTTCATTGGGCCCAGATGGGCTTTCGTCCTAAGCATTCAACAGAACATTCTCTTAATGCCATCACTGATTTTCTTCAAGCATCTCTGGATAGTCACTTTGAGATTCTCCTTGTTCTTTGGATCTTACTGCTGTGTTTGATCTTGTCAGTCACTCCCTTGTACTTTCTCAACTGCACTGTCTCGGTGATTCTGGTTTGGCTCTTTACTGGTTTCGTTCTTATCTTGAGGGTCACACTTTTCAGGTTTCTTGGACTTCTCGTTGTTCCACCCCTTTGCCTTTGCACTGTGGTATTCCTCAGGGTTCTGTTTTGGGGCCCGTTCTTTTTAATGTTTTCATGATTCCATTGGTTTCTCTTATTGCTTTGTTGGCTATTACTATTTCTGCTGTGTTGATGATATCCAGTTGTTGTTTTCTCTCCCTGTTAATTCTAGCTCTGCTATATCTCATATTTCTGCGCAACTTTCCCAAGTATCATGAGTTGCGGTTCAATCTTTCTAAAACCGTTTCTGTTTTGTTTTCCTCTGCTGTTCCTCTCTCCCTCACTGTACCTCTCTCTGTTAACAATATTGTGATGCCATTGCAAAATTCTGTTGAGATTCTTGACGTCTGTTTTGACCCATCACTTTCTTTTGAGTCCCATATTTCCCCTACAATACATCATTGCTTTTTCACTCCCTGTCAATTACACACTGTACATCCCTGCTTTTTGCTTACTGTTGTTCTTTCTTGTGATCTCCCGTATCGATTATGCCAACTCACTTTCTCTGGCATTCCCCACAGTTAGCTTTCCCGTTTGCAGCTGTGAAGCTGCTTTATGGTGCATGCTGAAGACACGTGCTTTGGATATTATAATAAAGATATCTTTGGAACTGCTGCACTGGGATAAGCAAAATGACCTGCTTTGGATATTTTTAATTGCTGCACTGAATAAGCTAAGCAATGATTTTGTTTTCCAAAAAATGCCGATATTAAATAAAGAACTTAAATGAGAATAAAATGGACATTACCAGTCTGGTGTGGATAAGTTAAAATCTAGTCCTCCCTCGGTGGTGTCCAACAAAAATATTAGTAGATATCATTTTTGGACTGGTTCAGGGACTTTTTCATGTCTATTGATTACTCTTCTTTTGGCAGAGTATTGGCTCCCTGTCCTTTTCCAGGTTTCCTATAAGGTTGCAATTCTTACTTTCCATGCCCTTCGTGATGCTTGCCCCCCTTTTCTGTCTTCTCTTCTTCAGCCATATGTACCCTCTCAGTCTCTCCATTCTTCCTCTCTCCAGCTCTTGGTGGTCACTGATTTCCATGTGCTTTGGTCTGCTGCTGCCCAGTCTTCAGCTTTTCACGCAGTGGCACCGACACTCTGGAATTCTTTGTCTCTCTCTTTGTGCACTCAGCTTTCTTATGGCTGTTTTAAGGACCAGCTGAAGACCTATTTCTTCATGCAAGCATTTCCATCTGTAGCTTCCTGATCTTGTTCTTTTATGCTGGCCCTTGAGCCCTTCTCAGATCTTGCGACCGGGAATTGTATTCCCATTGATATTGTCTCCGCAACCTTTTATAGCCTTAGGTGGTGTATCTTGGCTTTGTAACCTAGGCTTCCTGTCCCCGCATTGTCTTGTTTGTGGGCCTTCATCTTGTTCTTTGTTTTATGTTTGATTTTATTGTGCACTGCTGTGATATATGGTTTGATCAGTGGTATATCAAATAAATAAACTGTGACCGTAAGTGTCTTCCTCAACAGACTGGCTAACCTACCAAAGAAAGATTTAAGCTAGATTCATCAGGGATGAGTGAGGACAGCCCCCAGGTAAGTTAAACATTAAATATATGTATAGAAATGGGAAAACAATGGCAACATCTACATACTAATTCCCATGGTATGGGAGATATGATTCTAGATCTAGAGGCTGTAATGGAAGAGACTAATTTGGATTTAATGGAAATCAAGGAGACATGAATGATGATGAACCATGACTGGGATATAATTATACAGAGCTATAATCTATTCAGGAAGCACAGGGAAGGAAGAAAAAGAGGAGAAATGATGTTATACATAAAAATAATATTAAAGCAACAGAATTGCAGGACTTATGATGTAAGGAGGAAGAACTGCAAAGAAGGAGTGGGACATCTATTTACATTGGTATAATACACAGACCTCTGCAGGCAGAAGAAATGTATAGAGTTTTAGTTGAAGACATTTACAATATCACTATGAAAAAGGTTGCTACTGATAATTGACTTCAATATGCGAGATGCTGATCAAAGCATACCTGCCGCAATGTGATGTAGAGGTAGGGAGATCCTGGATTCTCTACAGGGAGAACTACTCATGCAACTTGTAATGGAACCCACATGGAAGGGAGCCATACATGACCTCATGCTTACAATTGGGAAGAATGTTTCTGATGTTTCTGTCCACTCATTCCCTCTTTGATCCCCTTCAGTCTGGCTTCTGCCCCCTTCATTCAACCGCAACAACACTTGCCAAGGTCTCCAGTGACTTATTCTTGGCAAGGTCTGAAGGCCTATACTCAATTCTTATTCTTCTTGACCTATCTGCTGTCTTCGATACCATTGACCATCCTCTTCTCCTTGATACATTATCTTCTCTTGACTTTAGAGAATCTGTTCTATCTTGGTTCTCTTCCTATCTCTTTAATCACTCCTTCAGTGTCTGTTCTCAAGGTATGTCTTCCTCTGCTATCCCTTTCTCAGTTGGTGTTCCCCAAAGGTCTGTTCTTGGCCCACTCCTTTTCTCCCTTTATACACAATCACTTGGTTCTCTTATCTCATTCCTTGGCTTTCAGTATCACCTCTATGTGGATGATTCTGAAATTTATATTTCTTCACCTGACCTTTCTCCTTCTCTCCAGGCATGTATCTCTGTCTGTTTATCCATCATCGCCACCTGGATGTCTCAGCACCATTTAAAATTGAACATGGCCAAAACTGAGCTTCTGGTTCTCTAATCCATTCTCCATTCTTCCTCCTTTCTCCATCACTGTTGATAATGCTCTTATTTTTCCTGTTTTCCCTGCTCGTAACCTTTGGGTCATCTTTGACTCCTCCCTATCATTCTCATCTCATATCCTGTCACTTTTTTCTCTTCAACATTAACAAGATTCATCCTTTCCTCTCTGTCTCTACTACTAAGGGGTATGTTTACTAAACTGCGTTAGTGCAATTCGCGTTAAGAGCCGCGGTAGTGACAGAAACCCCAAATAAGGACATGGGCGGTACATCGTCACCACTAACGCGCGTTAAAAAAATTAACGAGTGTTACCAGGCGCCGTGGCGCGTTACAGCGCGTTAAACGTAAGAAGACGTACAGACACAAAGCACTGAAACAGAGCTGTAGCACAATGGTAACGGTACTGACCGCTGTTACAGGCAGCATGGGTTCGAGTCCCCAGTGTGCCTAACACATAAGGCTGTCCCAGGCATCACTCTGTACATTATTGAGGGAAAGAGGAGGCATGTTTTTCGTTACGTTGAGTATTGGTGTCAGAAAATCACCCTCGGAGTGTGCCTAGCCACATACGTTGGTGCATGCGAGGTTGCGTGCATTGGTACGTGCGTAGCTGCGCGCGTACAATCGTGCGTGGGTACGTGTGTTTTTACGTGCATGGGTACGTGTGTTTTTACCAGTGTGGGCATCTTATATTACAGACTCTGTAGGGTGTCTTGCACCTATGCATTATGCTAACAGATGTACGTGTGATGGCCTATGGTTTATCAGAGCCTGTGAGCAGGTGCTGGATTTTCACAGGGTTGGATTGTGCCAGTCACACCCATGATGCACTGCACATGCAAATCAGCTGTCCACAGATACACACCATGGGGAATGCACCCCCACAGCACCTCGGCCTGGTAGGGGGAACTGACCATGTGCACCCCCACAGCACCTCAGCCTGATAGGGGGTACTGACCGTGTGTTGTACTGGCACAGAGTAGCTACACACCGTCACATTGTGCAGGTACTGTGCTCACCCTGAGGGTGCAGTGAGGCGCCCAGCACTAGGTCCACAGCACCGTCCATGGTGCAGGTCCAAAGCAGTGTTACTGTGTGAGATAGGTAGTTTCTGCAGGACCACCTTGGACATCTCTGTCTGTTTCAGTCAGGTGTAGCCCCCATGCACCACCACACCCCTCCCCCAGGGCCAAGGGTGGCAAACAGGGTCTCCCATCAAAAGATCCACAGTCTACCTCCCTGCAACAGTGGCAGTAGAGGGGAACATCAACCCTAGTCCTGCTGGGGAACAGACATCCTACAGGGCAGTCAATGCAGCTCTGTACACAGCCATAACACAATAGCAGATAGACATTAGGCCTGGATATGGTATGCTGCACCCCACCACCATCTGATATTCCCCTGGTGCAAGCCATCAGCCACTGCACCCTGCAAGCCACTCCAGCACAACACCTACCAGCTACAAACAGTCTGCTAGTGCCTAGTGGAGATGCCTGTACCCAGAACTGGGATGTCAGCATACACAGCAAACAAATACATCAGTGATTGGGCCCCAAAAAGAAACCCATATTTATCACATGAGAGAAATATTAGATAGCACTATGGGAGTGCCTAGCCATGCTGTGGTCACTGCACAGTCAGGGTGAGAGTGATCTCTCAGCAGGATATACTGAGGTCACCCTGTCTGTGTAGGTGGTGGCCAGGCACTACAATGTGCCTGTCACTGCCCTATGCCCTGTGCAGATGCACCCTGGCCAGGCCACCCTGTCCGGCCTATACCCATGGTACCTTGCTCCTCATTATGCACATTGGCAGCCCAATACTGGCAACATTGCTGGCAGTGTGGGCTGTGGAAGGTGTTAGCAGCCACCACACACTGGATAGACAGACAGCCACCCCCACACCTATGCCAGCATTGTGCTACTATAGAGGTGGTCAGCAGCCATACCCACCACACCAGTCCTGGGCATAGTACAGGCATGGATATGGTACACAAGACTGTTGGGGGGTCACTCCCCAGGGTGGTGAACACTGTCAGAGACCAGACCTGCAGCACACACCGCAGACATCAGAATGATTGTTATGGTGGAGCTCAATGAGCAAATTGTGCTTAACGTAGGAATTGATATCTGCCAGTTATCATAGGAAACGTTTGATAGCTGTGTACCATATACCCAGGTGTAGGGTGGCATTGCTAAGGTATGCAACTGCTAGTATTGGGAGATACAGGCAGGGCCCAATGTCTTGCCTCTCCAGGTGGCATTGGCCAATGGGGCCTGTGGGTGGGTGTGTGGCCCTGTTGGCTGCTGCTTTATGGCAGAGTTTCCCAACTCCAGTCCTGGTGTTCCAAACACTGTTCGGGTTTTCATGCTGTCCCTCATAAATATGCATGAGCTACATCTGCATACCATGGGGGTGGTGCATAGCTATGCAGCACAGGCATCTTTATTAGAGGCAGCATGAAACCGGAATGGTGTGGGGCCCTCCAGGACTGCATTTGCGGGACTCTGCTTTAGGTAATGTGCCTGTTTCTGGTGTCTGTGTTTGGTGTGGTAAAATATAGGCCATGCGTATGTTCTCTGCAATAAAGGAGTGTCTTTACTATCACTGTTTAGTGGTGGGTAAAACTATGGGGACTGGGTTGGCAGGAGCCCTAGCTGGGATTTGAACCTGTGACTCGCTGGTCTTACAGGCACTGGCTGTGTCTGTTGCACCACACTGTGGCCACAGAGACAGTGGAGTCCCTGGAGTTAGTTAAACCTGTTATCCAAGTTACTGCTCACCATGTAAATATCTCATGTATATAGTTACCCCTGTTATCCAAGTTTGATCCCCTGTTCGATGTAAAACCAAACAGCATGTTGTTATGGTCGTTGTGTTATAATGTAAACCACGCTGATGCCAAATAGCGCGGTATATAAGAGATTGTAATAAATAAATAATAAATAATAAATAAATAAACCGGCCTGACGAGTCAGAAACCCTGCTCTGCAACAGGTTTACTGTGGCCTCATTTACCTTGTATGCAGACAAAGGTGCACATAAACCTCAGAAAAGACCTCACAAAAGGGGCACACACCCATAAACAAGCTGGGCAACAATGATATCATTGGGAAACATTACACAACACTCCCAGGACAGCTCCATTACAATGAAATGATCTTTAAAAGGGTCTGTGAAGCGTAGACCCTTCCACACATCATTTCTTTTTGTTTTGGTGCTTTCCAGGGAGTGTTGTTCCTTGTTGCCCATTGCTATCACTGTTGCCCAGCTGAATTATGCTTTTTAAAATGTTTCCTGTGGTCATTTTTAACGTTTTATGTGAACTTTTGTTCTGTGCACATGTATCACACTGCTCACGTTTTGTGGGTTTCCCCGGTTTTTCTGTACATTGCTGACGGAAATGGTTTCTCTTCCCTTTAAATGCCTTTAACGACAGGTTTTCATTCGCGTTGGAATTGAGCTCTGAAATTCAACGCGTTAGTATGAGGGGAGCCTCTCCCCGCCCACTCTCCACCCATTGACCCCTTCTCTCCGCCCACTCTCCACCTTCTGCGCTGTTTTAACGCGCCGCGGAGCTTTACGATCGCTAACTACGGTTAACGCGCGTAGTATTACGTTAACGGTCGTTAGCGCGTCGGTACGCACGTTATACGGCACTTACGGTCATTAACGTCGTATAACGCGCGTTGGTCACGTTTACCGCACTTTAGTAAACATCCCCCTAAGACTCTTGTTCACTCCCTTATTATCTCCAGGCATGACTATTGCAACCTCCTTCTTCCTGGTCTCCCTCAATCTCATCTTTTCCCTCTATAATCCATTCAAAACATTACTGCGTGGTTAATTCTTTGCCAGCCACATTACTGCCATATTACTCCTCTTCTAAAGTCCCTTCACTGGCTCCCTATCCATTACTGCACTCAGTACAAACTACTTATCTTGACACATAAATACATTCACTCTGCTTCTCCTCCTTACCTTTCCTCTCTTCTCTCTCCCTATACCCCTCCCTGAGATCTTTGTTCCTCTTCTACCTTCTATACTCAGCATGTGGATAGTCATGGCCTAATGGGAGACAGCCAACATGGCTTTAGACAAGGAAGATCTTGTCTTACTAATCTGCTATGTTTTTTTGAAGGTGTGAATAAACAGGTGGACAAAGTTGAGTTGGTTGATATAGTGTATCTGGACTTTCAAAAAGCCTTTGACAAGGTCCCTCATCAGAGACTTTTGGCAAAACTAAAGAGTCATGGGATAGGAGTCAGTGTACTACTGCGGATCAAGAACTGGTTAAAAGATAGAAAGCAGAGGGTTGGGCTAAATGGCCAATTTTCCCAAAGGATAAAGGTGAATAGTGGTGTACCCCAGGGATCTATGCTGGGTCCGCTGCTTTTTGACATATTCATAAATGACCTGGAAAGTGGAATAACGAGTAAGGTTATCAAATTTGCAGATGAGACAAAACTATTTAAAGTTGTTAAAACCCAAGAGGATTGTGGAAAATTGCAAGAGGATCTTGATAAATTAGAAAACTGGGCATCAAAATGGCAGATGAAATTTAATGTGGACAAGTGAAAAGTTATGCACCTAAGGAAGAACAACCGAAACTATGGTTACATAATGAAAGGTTCCACATTAGGAACCACCACCCAGGAAAAAGATTTAGGCGTCATTGTGGATAATATGTTAAAACCCTCGGCCCAGTGTGCAGCGGCGACCAAGAGAGCAAATAGAATGCTAGGTATCATAAGGAAAGGAATGGAAAATAAAACAAAAGATATTATAATGCCTCTATATCGTTCCATGGTGAGACCGCACCTTGAATATTGTGTGCAATTCTGGTTGCCGTATTTTAAAAAGGATATAGAATTATTAGAAAAGGTTCAGAGAAGAGCCATCAAAATGGTAAAGGGGATGGAAGGATACTCCTATGAAGAAAGGCTAAAAAGGTTAGGGCTCTTTAACCTGGAAAAGAGACAGCTGAGGGGAGATATAATAGAAGTCTATAAATTAATGAACGGAGTGGAATGGGTAAACGTAGATCGATTGTTTACGTTATCAGAATATAGAAAGACTAGAGGACATGCAATGAAGCTACAGGGTAAACTTTTTAAGACTAATAAAAGAAAATATTTTTTCACTCAACGTGTAATCAAACTCTGGAATTTGTTACCGGAGGATGTAGTAAAGGCTGTTAGTGTAGCTGGGTTTAAAAAAGGTTTGGACAAGCTCCTGGAGGAAAGGTCCATAAACCATTATTAAGAAGGGACCCAGGATATCAATGCTTGACCCAGTACAAGCATTGCGGAACCTGTGTCTTTTGGGAAACTGCTAGGTACGTATGACCTAGATTGGCCACTGTTGGAAACAGGATACTGGGCTTGATGGACCTTGGTCTGACCCAGTATGGCATATCTTATGTTCTTATGTTTTTCCTTCTTTCTATGCCGTTCTCTTCTTCCACTAACTTCAGGCTTCATTCTTTTGACCTTGCTGCTCCATTTGCCTGGAACAACCTGCCCCTGTCCCTGCATCAAATATCTTCCTCCTCCCTCTTCAAGTCCAAGCTCAAGACTCACCTCTTTAAGACTGCCATTGATTCTTAATCCCCTCCCTTGTGTTTCAACACCTATTGCCCTTATTTCTATCATATTATTTTGTCCTGTATGTTCGTCTTCTAGATTGTAAGCTATTTGAGCAGGAACTGTCTTCTTTTGTGTCTGTACAGCACTGCGTGTTCTTGGTAGCACTTTATAAATGCTTAATAATAATAATGATAGAATTGATGATAATGATGATGTTATAGCGGATGCACATCTGACATCCAGTAATCACTGGATGGTATGGTTCAGTATCAGGACACAAGTAGAGATGGTTTATTCACAAGTGAGGGTCCTAGATTTCAGGAAAATTAATTTTGTCAAGATAGTTGAATACCTTAAGGAGTCGTTAGCTGGGTGGGGATATCTGGGGGAATATAAAGCAATGAGATACTTCAAGAGCCATGAACCATTTTGTTAGGAAAGTTAAAATGAAGAGGAAAAGGAGGCCATTTTGGTTCTTGAAAGAAGTAGCTGAAAAGGTGAGGAAAAGCTAAAAGAACCTATACAAATGATAAGTAGTAGCACTAGTAGTAGCAGTATAAACTAGGAAATTAGTCAGGAAAGCAAAGATGCAAATAGAATTAAAATAGCCAATGCATTATATTGGGGGGATAAGACATTTTTTAGATATGTTAATGACAGGAGGAAGAACAAAGGTGCTATTGTCAGACTCATGGGTGAAAGGGGTTAATATATAGAAGCTGATGAGGATAAAGCGGAATAGCTTAGCAACCATTTTTCTTCTCTGTTCACAGATGAAGGGCCAGGAAAGGAATTTTGGAAAACACAAAAAAATAGGAATGGAAGTGAACCAATAGATTGTGTTTGTGAGAGACTCTTGGGGGTATGTTTATTAAACTGCGGTAACGGTACATAATGCGTGTTATATAATGTTAACGATCGTTAGCGCATCATAACGCACGTTATGATGCGCTAACGAGCGTTAACGTTACATAACGCTGCGTTAACGATCGTAAAGCTCCGCGGCGTGGTAAAACACCGCAGAAGATGGAGAGAGGGCGGAGAGAAGGGGTCAATGGGCAGAGTGTGGGCGGGGAGAGGCTCCCTGCACACTAACGCGCTGGTCTGAAGAGCTGAATCCCTACGTGAATGAAAACCTGCCGTTAAATGCACAGTTTAGGGGAGAGAAACCATTTCAGTGTCAGCAATGTACAGCATAGGCAGGGAAACCCTAAAAAAAGTGATAAGTGTGATACATGTGCACAGAACAAAAGGGCACATAAACATTGAAAATGACCTCAACAAACTGGAAAAAAAACCATAACCAAGCTGGCCAATAGTGATATTAATGGGTACTATCAACTCCCCCCCGCCCCCCGGGAAAGCTCTAAAAAAACGATATTAATCGTGGAAGGGTCTATGCTCCGTCCCCGTAGAAAGTGAATGAGCGCACAGTGAAATTGCGCTGTGCAGGGTTTTCCTCTCCATTGGACAGATGTCCTATGGCATGCACATGTGCGGCAACAGCAGGGCGGGCATGTCAGAACGGCAACTGAACAGATGCCGGAAAAGGGGATACAGAGGGCCGCAGGCGGCACATACTGTGGTGCAGCTGGGCCACAGTTCGGACTAGGGTGATGCCTAGGTGGCCCATACGAATGCCGAAACAGCAGAGCAGCCAGACAGCAACTGCTGAAGGCCCAACATGGGCAAGACTGTGTGTCCTACAGTGTCACAGGGGATAGTACCCAGCAGCTACCCCGAAGGGCACGGAACATTGGCAGGCGGTGCTGGGGGGAAACGTGGACACCTATGAAGGCACCTCTGCCCCAGAACTCGCACCATAGGCAGCCATCTACCCGCACACTGGATGGCCTGAGACTGCGCTCCACCAGCACCACCTGCAGAAGGGAATGTCAGCATGGTGGCAGAGGGTTACTGGTGGTGGAGGGGGCAGTGGCAGCTACCCAGAGCAGACCGTGGCCTAGCCCTGTGTAGGTGGGTGCCATGCACTGCAACAGACAGGCCCTGTCTGACCAACAGTCATGGTATCACCAGGGAATGCACCATCTCTGTGAGAACATGCTGGTGCAGTGCACAAAGCCAGTGTATTCAGAAGGTCACAGGTTCAAGTCCCAGCTGTGGTTTCCGCCAACCCAGTCCTCATATTTTACCCACTACTATAACGTGCTAATACAGACAGAATCTTTATTGCAGATGACGTAAACATGCCCAAAACACCTACATTTTACCCTACAGAGCACAGACACCATACCCATGTGCATTACCTAGAGCAGAGTCTTCCAAATGCAGTCCTGGAAGGCCAAACACCATTCAGGTTCCATGCTGCCTCTAATAAATGTGTCTGTGCTGTCTTGCTATGCATCGCCCCCATGGTATGCAGTTGTATCTCATGCATATTCATGAGGGACAGCATGAAAACCCGAACAGTGTTTGGCACACCAGGACTGGAGTTGGGAACCTCTGCCATAAAGCAGCAGCCAACAGGGGCAGACACACCCGCACCCACAGGCTCCATTATCCAATGCCTCCTGGAGAAGCAGGACACTGGGCCCTGCGTGCATCTCCCAATACTAGCACTTGCATACCTTAGCAATGCCACCCTAAACCTGGAAATACGATACATAGCTATCACAAGTTTGCTATGATTACTGGCAGATAGCAATTCCTAAGTTAAGCACAATTTGCTGATTGAGCTGCAGCATAGCAACCTATCTGATGTCTGTGGAGTGTGCTACAGGTCTTGTGTCTGACAGTGTTTACCACCCTGGGGAGTGACCCCAACAGTATTGCTTACCATAGCCATGCCTGCACTCTGCCCAGGACTGGTGTGGTGGCCAGGGCTGCCAAACACCTCTATAGCTGCACAATGCTTGCATAGGTGTGGGGAGTGTGTGTCTGTCTATCCAGTGTGTGGTGGCTGCAAACACCCTCCACAGCCCACACTGCTAGAACTGTTGCCAGTAGTGGCCTGCCAATGTGCATAATGAGGAGCAAGGTACTGTGGGAACAGCCAGGATAGGATGGCCTGGCCTGGGTCCATCTGTACATAGCATAGGGCAATGGCTCGGACATTGTAGTGGCCGGCCACCACCTGCACGGACAGAGTGGCCATAGCATGTCCTGCTGGGAGGTCACTCTCACCCTGACTGAGCAGTGACCACGGCATGGCTAGGTTTCCCCCATAGTGCTGTATAGTATTTTGCTTATATGGTATTTATGGGTTCCCTTTTGGGGCCTGATCACTGATTTATCTGCTTGGTGTGTATGCTGATCTCCCAGTTTTGGGTACATGCATCTTCTCCAGGACCATGCATTATGGACTAGCTGGTAGACTGTTTTCAGCTAGTATGTGTGTTGCTGGAGCACCTTGCAGGGTGCAGTGGCTGGAGGCTTGCTGCTGGAGAATGTCAGATTGGGGGGGGGTAGCTGTGCATTTCCAGGCCTTCTGTCTGCTATTGCTTTATGGATGTGTACAGCTCTGCATTGCCTGCCCTGTAGGGAATTTGATCCCTAGCAGGACTGGGGTGATGGTCCCCTCTACTGCCACCATTGCAGGGGTGTAGAAAGTGGATCTGTTGGTGGGAGATCCTGTCCCCCCACCCTGAGCCCCAGAGGGTGCGTTGGGTGGTGGTATGTAATCTCCCTGTGTGTCCCAACACCCCCCTTCACTTACATCATGTGACCATGGCACCCACACAGGGTATGCACTTTTCTGGATGCATCATAGTCCACAAGGGCTAGATGTGACATACAGATGAACACCGGCATATCCTAGGGGTGTTTGCAAGGACTACCTATCACACATTAGCACTGATGGGGACCTGCAGCATTGCCTATCTCAGCAAAGCCAGGTGCTGTGAGAATGGTGTTGGGTACCATACCTCTCCCTCAGGGTGAGCACAGGACCCGCACACTGTGACGGTCTGTAGCTACTCTGTGCCACTAACACACACCGTCGGCACCCCCTACCAGGCTGAGGTGCTGTGGGGTGCATACCCCATCTTGTGATCATCTGTAGACTGCCATGTGCTGTGCATCCTGGGTACGGATGGGTTGACCCTATCCTGGTAACCACAGCAGAATGTGGGTGTGGTGCCGTGCAGTCCTCCTGTAGCCAACCAGGTGTTTGTTAGCAGCTCTAGCCCACTGGTTACTTCGCTGCCCGTGGAGCCAGAGGTCATGGGTTAAAAACCCACAGTGGGGTTCATCGATAGGGCTGTCTTAGGCATTGTCTATTTTTATTGTATATTAGTGCTGCCAGCAGAAACACCCTCAGAATACTGTCACCTTAGGGTGCCTCATAAGGCGCCCTATAGGGCGCCTTATACGGCGCCCTATAAAGCGCCTTATAAGGTGCCTTATATGGTGTCCTATAGGGGACATTATAGGGTGCCTTGGCAGACAGCGCACTTTATAATGTGCCCTATGGAGTGCCTTCTAGGGTGCCTTATGTGGCACCTTAGGTTACGCCACTGTGAGGGTGTGTTTGCTGGCAGCACTATTAAAGTACAACTAAACTTCCTCACAGCCCAATACTTAACCCTTTCCAGGCCAAGCCCAAAACTTTTGGGATCCAAACTTCTGCCTAAATATTCCTATCAAATGGTATATAATACATGACCATGGCAGAGGGAACATCACTATTGGAACATATTGAATAAGACGGGTACAATTTTCCTGAAATATGCAAACATTAACCTGGCTGCAGAATGTGGATTAAAATATTATATTAGGCCTTCAAAGGGTTACACATGATGCCTCAGCCAGCCTTATTCATTAGGCACACTGGGGAATCAAACCCATGACCCTTGTACCATCAGTCTGTGTAGTAACCAGTGTGCTACAGCTCTGTTTCTGTATTTGGGTGTCTGCGCGCCTTCTTAATCTTAACGCGCAGTAACGCGCCCTGTAACGATCATTGCTGCGTGGTGCCTTATAACGCGCGTTATCGGTAACGATGTACCACCCATGTCCTTATTTGGGGTTTCTGCCTCTAACGCAGATCCTAACACGAATCACACTAACGCAGTTTAGTAAACATACCCCTTGGTGAAATTAAAGTCATCATATAGGAGGCAGCATACTATTGTGGATCAGGAATTGGTTAAAAGATAGAAAGCAGAGGGTAGGGCTAAATGGCCAATTTTCCCAATGGAGAAAGGTGAATAGTGGCATATCCCAGGGATCAGTGCTGGTCCCACCACTTTTTAACATATTCATAAATGACCTGGAAATGGGAATTACAAGTGAGGTGATCAAATTTGCAGATGACACAAAATTATTCAAAGTTGTTAGAACGCAAGAGGATTGTAAAAAATTGCAAGAGGACCTTGATAAATTGGAAGACTAGACAATCAAATGGAAGATGAAATTTAATGTGGACAAGTGCAAAGTTATACACCTAAGAAAGAACAACCCAAGCTATGGTAATATGATACAAGGTTCCACATTAGAAACCATCACCCAGGAAAAAGATTTAGACGTCATCATGGATAACACATTGAAACCCTTCTCCTAGTGTGCAGAGGCAGCCAAGAAAGCAAATAGAATTCTAGGAATCATAAGGAAAGGGATGGAGAATAAAACAAAGGATATTATAATGCCTCTGTATCATTCCATGGTGCGACCGCACCTTGAATATTGTGTGCAATTCTAGTTGCGCATCTTAAAAAGGATATAGCAGAATTAGAAAAAGTATAGAGAAGAGCCACCAAAATGGTAAAGGGGATGGAAGGATATTCCTATGAAGAGAGGCTTAAAAGGTTAGGGATCTTCAATTTGTAAAAGAGACAGCTGAGGGGAGATATGATAGAGGTATATAAATTAATGACTGGAGTGGAATGGGTAAACATAGATCAATTGTTTATGGCATCAAAAAGTAGGAAGACTAGGGGACATGCAATGAAGCTACAGTGTAACCCATTTAAAACGAATACGAGAAAATATTTTTTCACTCAATGCATAATCAAACTCTAGATATGATATGATATGACGCCTAAGAAAGGGGTATTTGTTGTTTTCAAACACCCCCCTAAATCTTGGTTCAGGGAAAGGTTTTCACAAACAACCAAGTTTTTAAGACCTGTTAGACATATTCTAATTACTCTCATTTCTTATGGTAAGGAGATCCACAGAAAAAGTGCACTTCCCAGTAGCTGCTGCAAAGGGTAGTGTAAGCAATTTGCTATATCTAGATTATCTCAGTACTCTTATAGGATTATATAGGATGAACACTTGAAAGATAATGAGGCAAACCAGTATAACAGGTGTGAAAGGTCGGTACCCGAATCTTCAATCTAATTCTAGGAATTAGAGGATGCCAATTCTCCTGTTGCATGATCATCGCACCTTGCACCATCAAAGAACTTTACTGTTATCTTTTGTATTACTTGTAATCTTTTTAGATTTGCTTTTGTCGCCACAACATAGATTGAATTACAATAACTCAACTGTGAGGTTATAAATACATGTATCAGTGTACTTATAGATCTTTTCTCCAGAAATGCTCTAACTGCTCATAATTCTCAGCTAGAACATACGCTTCTTAGTGATCATAGAGATTTGTGCAGTAAAAACTAACGAGCTTTCAATAATAACACCCAGCACTGTGATAGTCTTTTAAAGGTATCATTATATCAGCAATTCTGGGGATAAAAGGAGGGGGTAAAGATCTCCTTCCGATCCAGATGGTCTATGATTTTAAGAGATTTAGCTTCAGGCTATGCGTTTTAAGCTCATCTGCATAGTTCATAGCACGTGAAGGCACATTTTAAAAAGGATATCTGGCTGCAAATCGGGACATCTGAGTCAAAACATCTAATATATAGTGAAAGGGGCAGTTGAGAAGGTGGTGACGTGGAAGGCCGAGTTTAGGAGGTACTTTCTCCACCCTGAAAGATGCATGTTGGGGTATGTGCTGCAGTGCAGGTACCAGGAGAAATGCATGTTCTACATACTGGTGGCTATTTTTGAAGGAGTGAAAAGTATTATCAGAATGAATGGGCATTTCCCTCTTTATTGTAGTTATTATGTGGCTGAAACAAGCATCTTTACTAAAACTGTTCGAGCCTTGGAGCATGTGCAGCCATGAATGTCCCTTATAGCGATATCAGATGAGCAGCACTGGTTGGAAATTGTGTGCACGTGGGTATTTATTTATTTGCATTTATAAATCTCACAATTGAAAAACTGCCAAGTGCAATGCACAGTATACAAGAGCAATAATAAAACACTTATCAGTCAAAAACCCCACAACCTCCTTTTCAAACCTGCAGCCCTCCTTCCCTCCAAAATCACACAATCCCCCTAAACAACCCCACTATCAAGCACATCATTTTCCTCCCTCCCCTCCTTCTCTATATGACCCCCTAAGCAACAAAGACTCCAAGGTTTTCCGAAACTTCTGAAGGTCATCCATCAAACACAATTCCCTAGGGGCCTGCATTGAAAAAGAACGGTTATGATGTACCATTAGCTTCATCTACTTATGTGTATCTTTACCAATCCACTCCTGCCACTTTTCAGGTATGCCCACAGCCAAATTGTATGTGATTGTGCCTACACATATATCTTCTGGCTTTCTAAAATGGCTGTGGGGACATCATTGTGATTTGCATGTCTAAATGCCCATTTTCAGATGTCCATATCATAAATAGACTTCTAAAATGATCCTCACGTTCAAATTTTCCACAGCCTGCATATCAAATGGGTCATGACGATACAGTAACATCATGTCATCTGCATACATATACAAATTATGACCGGTTTTTCACCAATATTGCCAAAGAGGCAATAAGAAAGTAAAAAGCATTGGAGTCAAAATAGATCCCTGTGGGAAACGCCAAGCAACATTTCAGGGGTAAAAATCTCTTGGTTTATATATTTGTTTAGAGAGTCTTTTTAGAAAATCTGTCTGATTCCCACATCTGAAAATGCCCATTCAGATGTGCAAATCCTATCAATGTCCCAAGAACCACTTTAGAATGTCCCAAGTTTACATGTGTCCAGTATGATCATATCTACAATATGTTACACAGGGGCATAATGGAGGCATGCCAGGGGTGTTCCCAAATTTATATACATATGCACCCAATTGTAGAATGGAATTGCACATTTGGATTCGGCAGCAGACACGTCCATGTCCCACCCCTAGACACGAATAGGCATCTGCAAAATGCTTGTTTCGGCAACCAAAGACCTTTACAGAGAAGAGCAAAATCCTCTCACTCCAACAGTGATTTTCACTATTCTAAAAATATATACAGGTAACTAAAATAAACAGACCTTTTCCTTGGCGGCTGTGCTGCTGCACGTCTCTGCTTGCAAGCCTGGCCCGCTGCCATCCATATCAGACGTACAAATTTCTAAAATTGCCTTTAAACTCGCACATGTCCGGGGTTTAATTCTGCACATGCTGACATGGCTCTTGAGATGCTGATGTGTCCTTTTTGTTTGACAGCGACATTTATCTTTCCAGATGGAGACAGTCCGATTTTAGAAAACACTGCACATGTCCACCTTCACGGCTGCCCCTCCCATAGAATTTCAGACGTTTTCACTTGGATGTCCCAGATTGCACCTACATGGCCTTTCTAGATGTGCCTTTTACTATTTTTACTTAATATCTATTAGAATTTCTAACAAAAAACATAAGCAACATCTCAACAATTGAGTTTACATTTGAAAGTAAGAGCATTGCAATAAACATGTAGAAGAAATAAAAACATTACAAAAAATCAAGCACAATACTTTACAAAAGCTAAGATAAAAGTAGGAGAGGTGGGGGAGAACCAAAGGAAAACAATAGCAAAAGACAAACTAGGAAAAAACCTACACTCAATAGCTCATGCTAAGCCCTAACCAAACACAGCCCTTTCACGAATTACCACTCTCTTCTGGAGTTGGCTGTTTCTTGGCTACAAATAAATAATTCTAAATGTTGGAGGTCAATAAAAACAATCTTTATCTTGAAATTTTACATGACACGTCCTAGAATATCTCAAGAAAAAAGTCATTTCCAATGCCAAAGCCCTAAGTCTCAGCAACAGCAATTTCTTTTCCTAAATTCTTAAATTCTAGAAGAAAGGTCTGAAAAACCATGTATCTTTTATGCATGAAAGAAAGGTTAAGGCACTTTAAAAAACAAAGGGGCCCTTTTACTAAGGTGCACTAAGGTTTTGTATCTAACGTGTCTTACCAACACACATTCAGTGCAAAGTCTCCGTGTTAGTTGTTGGGGGTATCATCAGCATCTTCTCGAAAGTTAATGCATCATGGACCACTCAATTGTGCACTCTAGTAAGGCGGGTTCGTTTAACAATTCCAATAGAGGCATCATTAGATGAATACATGTTAAGAGCTGCATTGCCACTTACTGCACAGTAATTGCCCTGACTAACAAGAGTGCATCCTCCATGCGCACACTTTGCCTATTCCCCACCCCATCCCACAATGGCAGGTTAACATGATTTTAAGATGCAGTGCCAGGAATGCTCCTATGTTTGTGTTCCCGGTTGCCAGTTGCCACATTTAAAATGCACATTAACCAGCTAATGGAGTTTAGTAAAAGGAGCCCAAAGACAAAATACTCTCTCTGAGAGATCCCTGAAGATTGCCACCATTGTAGCCAAACAGCCTCCTCTTCGGAAGTCTCCAGGATCCTAAACAAGCCACCCATATCAATTTGATTAGGGGTATCAACCACACTCTTTTTAACTGAACTAGGACTATAATAAGCCCATTCAATATGAGCCATATGAATGGGATATAGCCATAGCTGGCTATAATCTATTTAGAAGAGATAGGGTAGAAAAGGAGAAGTAGCCCTGTATGCCAAAAGCAATAGTAAAGCTGCTGAAATGCAGTGGATGTGGGAAAAAGAAGAAGCGCTGTGGATTGTATTGGAGACAGGAATGGCACTATCATCCATACTGGTGTGGTCTATAGGCCTCCAACTCAAACCGAAGAAATGAATAGCGAATTCATTGTTGATATTGCAAAGAGAGCCATGCAGGGGGAAGTAATCATAATGGGTGACTTTAATCTTCCTGATGTGGATTGGAGTGTTCCTTCTGCAAATCTGGAAAGAAGTAAAAAAATTGTCGATGCCTTTCAAGATGCGTTACTTAAACAAATGGTCATGACACCGACCAGGGAGAACTCCGTGCTGGATTTAGTGCTCATCAACGGAGATAGTGTGTCGAATATCCAGGTGGGTGCCCATGTGAGCAGCAGCGATCATCACACAGTGTGGTTTGAGATAAAAGCCAAAGTGGAATCCAATCACAGCAAACTCAAAGTCTTAGGGGTATGTTTACTAAACAGCAGTAACGTTACAGACCGCGCGTTAGGTAATGTTAATGATCGTTAGGTAACGTTAATGCGCGTTAGGTAACGTTAATGCGCGTTAATGTTACTTAACGATCGTTAACATCCCTGGCCGCGGTAAACACTGCAGAGGGTGGAGAGAGGGTGGGGGGAAGGGGTAAATGGGCGGGGAGTGGGCGGGGAGAGTCTCCCTGCACACTAACATGCTGAACTGAAGGGCTGGATCTTACCGCGAATGAAAACCTGCCGTTAGATGCACATTTGCAGGAGAGAGAAACCATTTACATAGAAACATGATGACAGAAAAAGACCACATGGCCTATCTAGTCTGTCCTTCCATATCAACAACTACAACAGTCCACTTTTTACCTTTAGAGATCCTCTGTGTTGGTCCCATGCTTTTTTGAATTCAGTTACTGTCCTCATCTCTACCACCTCCACTGGGAGACTATTCCATGGATCCACTACTCTTTCCGTAAAGAAATATTTCCGCATATCACTCCTGAATCTATCTCCCTTCACCCTCATCTCATGTCCCCTCGTAGCAGAACTTGCTTTCAATTGAAAGAGGCTCTCTCCCTGAACATTTATGCCACGGAGGTATTTAAACATCTCAATCATATCACATCTATCCCGCCATTCCTCTAAGATGTACATATTAAGATCCTTAAGTCTGTCCTCATATGCTTTATACTGAAGCCCACTAATCATTTTAGTAGCCACCCTCTGCACCGACTCCATCCTGTTCAAATCCTTTTGAAGGTGCGGTCTCCAGAATTGCACGCTATACTCCAAATGAGGTCGCACCAAAGACTTATACAGAGGCATTATCACCTCCTTTTTTCTGCTAGCCATTCCTCTCCGTATGCACCCAAGCATCCTTCTAGCTTTTGCCGTCGTCTTTTCTACCTGTTTAGCTACTTTAAGATCATCAGACACAACCACGCCTAGGTCCCGCTCTTCTTTAGTGGACAAAAGTACTTCACCTCCTATACTGTATTGCTCCCTTGGATTGCTGTAGCCCAAATGCATGACCTTACATTTTTTAACATTAAATCCCAGCTGCCAAATTCTAGACCATTCTTCAAGCTTAGCTAGATCCCTCCTCATGTTATCTACACCTTCCTGGGTGTCTACTCTATTGCAGATTTTGGTATCATCTGCAAAGAGGCAAACCTTACCCGACAGCCCTTCTGCTATATCACTAACAAAGATGTTAAAAAGAATCGGACCAAGGACAGATCCCTGGGGCACACCACTGGTAACATCCTTCTCAGAGTGAGCTCCATTTACTTGTACTCTTTTGTTGCCTCCCACCCAACCAATTTCTAACCCAAGCAGTAACTTTAGGGTCCATCCCTAGGGTGCTCAGTTTGTTTATAAGTCGCCTGTGAGGAACAGTGTCAAAGGCATTTCAGTGTCAGCACTTTATAGCATAGACAGGAGCCCAAGATACGTGATAGTAGTGCTCCATTTCCAGCACCAGCATAGTGCCCAAATATGAAAGGCCACTATGGCGATGGTGCAAGTGGGGCATAGGGGGCTGCAGGCGGGACATGTAGCGGGGCAGCTGGTGCACAGGGTGGACTAGGCAGGGGCCTAGGTGCCACATAGGAACATAGAAACTGGAAATCAGCATGACAGCAGCTGACAAAGGCCAAACACAATCCACCTACATCTACCTGGTCCACCCAAGCTAACAGTTGCCAGGGCACTGACCCGACATCCCCCCAGCCAAGCCTCCCCCAAGCGGAAGGGACAGACTATTGGTAGGTGGTGATGGGGGGATGTGAATATACTCATGTATGCCCCACGCCACAGACCCCGCTCCCTAGGCAACCACCTACCCACACAATGGATGACCTGGGACTGCACACTACCAGCACCGACAGCATATGGCCATGTCAGCATGGCGGGGGGGTGCCCGTGCTGGAGGGAGCAGTTGCACCTGCCTGCAGTGGACCTACGCCATGCCCTGTACCAGTACGTGGTGTGCAGTGCACCATACAAAATCTCACTGAAGAAAAGTACAGGTAGCCCCAGGGACCACCGTGCATGTGTGGTGCAGTACACCCAGCCAGTGTGTCCAGAAGCAGAGGGTCACAGGTTCAAGCCCCAGCTGTGGTTCCTGCAGAGCATGTCCCTATGTTTTACCCTACAATGCAGATACAACAGCAACATGTGCAAAGCCCAAAGCAGCAGCGAACAGGGGTACAAACACCCACTCACACAGGCTCCACAATCCAAAGATGCATGGAGAGTCAGGCTGTAGGCCCCAGCATTGAGCTGCAGTTATTACCAGGGCACTACTACTACCTCCTGCACGGTTTAGCAATGTCAGCACTGTGATCAGGACCAGTGTGGCAGGCAGGATTGCCAACCACCCCTATCTTTGCACGATGCTGCAATAGGAGTGTGTGTGTGTATGTCTATCCATTGTTTTGTGGCTGCTCACACCTCACCGGGCCCACAATGTCCCATTGTTGCCAGCGTTAGCCTGAATATGTTCATAATGAGGAGCAAGGTGTCATGGGTATGGCCCGGACAGGGCGGATTGGCCAGGATGCATCTTCACAGGGTGTGGGGCAATGGCTGGGACACTGTAGTTCCTGACCACCGCCTGCATGGACAGGGTGGCCACAGCATGGCATGCTGGGAGGACACTCACTCTGACTGAGCTGTGACCATGGCATGTCTAGGTTCCCACATAGCGCTCTACATTATTTGTCTCCTGTGATTCTGTTGTGTTCTCAGTGCTGGGCCCCCAATCACTGAAATGCTTGCTTGGTGCCCATGGTTTCTCTGTGAGCATGAACTATGGATTGGCTAGTAGACTGTCTGCAGTTAGATTGTGCATGGTTAGAACATCTATAAGGTGCAGTCTGACTGTGCTGTCTGCTAGTGACTGGCAGACAGTGGTGTGAGGCAGACCATTGCTCTAACTACTAGATGGCTACTCCAACATGTCATATAAGCATGATCAGCTAAGTAAGATTTATTTATTTATTTAAAATGTTTTTATATACCATCTTCATGACAAAGCCAATTAAGATGGTTTACAGTTCAATAAAAAACAAACAAAGCAGAGTACTAGAATTATGCAAGATTGAAATACATGTAAATAGCGTTATTACCAAACAACTTAAGGCTTTACTAACCACCAACCTTAGGCCTCACATTTCTTCTATAGGAGATGGACCACAATTCTTCTCACTATACCTGGATCATTTCTTTTATTAATCACAGACCTACAATTGCTCTTCCATAGAAAATAAAACTCTTTCTAAAGTTTAATAAATGTATTTCTGTCCTTAACCAATTTCGTGAAGGTCAGGGGTTCAAATCCTACTAGAGGACAGCAACCTCAGGCCAGAAGGACTGGGGTTTCTAGTCCCACAGGTGCTCCTTGTGGTCTTGGGCAAGCCACTTAACCCTCCATAGCCCATGTTCCCTGTAAAATAGTTATCTCCAAGTTATAATGCCCTATTCAATGTAATTTCAGTTTGTTCAATGTAAACCACACTGATGCAGAATAGCACAGTATATAAGAGAACATAAATAAATAAATATATATATATATATAACTACTATCAGGAACCAGCAAGGGGTTCCCTTGAGAGGAGCATAATTGCCTTCATGGTACTTAAGACTGCAATCTATTTTTTAAATATAATGGTTTTCCATATCTCAAAATCATATGTATCAATACTAATATTTCAAAATTACATCTTTCTTTCGTAGGTAACCAATGTAAAACCTTCAGTAAAGGCCTTGTATTTTCATTCTTCCTTTTTCCCAGCAAAGCCCTAGCAGTAACATCTTGTATGATCTGTAAGTTCTTAAAATAAAACACCTCTTAGACCAATATACAATATGAGGGTTATTTTAGAAGCCCTATTCGTCTTTTAGACATCTGAAAAAGGGCACCCAGATGTCCAAATCACAAGGATTTCCCCGGATCCATTTTAGAAATCAGGTATATGAACGTCCTCAATGCCAGAATGCCCAAGTAGAACAGGGGCATTTTGGAGGAGTGGCCTGGCTGGAGCAATGTAGATGCATGTCGTGGTGTGATTTCAGAATAGCACAAGTATGTCTTGGCCTGGTTGTTGAGGTATCCATGCCTATACCTGCTCCTGACTATAAATAAGGAACAAAAAAGTGCTCATTTCATGGCTGCAAGACTTCCAGGGGGAAGAACACAATGGGGTATGTTTACTAAACTGCGTTAGTGCGATTCGCGTTAGGTAGAGACAGAAATCCCAAATAAGGACATGGGCGGTACATCGTTACCGAGAACGTGCCGAGAACGCACGTTACAAGGCGCCATAAAGGAACGAGCGCTACAGGACACATTACCGCGCATTAATCTTAAGAAGGCACGCAGGCATACAAGTACAGCAACAGAACTGTAGCACAATGGTTACAACACTGACTGATGGTACAGGGGTCATGGGTTTGATTCCCCAGTGGGCCTAATGTATAAGGCTGGCTGAGGCAGTACCCTTTACATTTAAGTAGTGATTGTTGAGGCATATGACGTGTATTTTAATTTGTGCTGCCAGCAAACACACCCTCACGGTGGCATAACCTAAGGTGCCGCATAAGGCACCCCATAACGCACTCCATAGGGCACATTATAAAGTGTACTGTCCGCCAAGGCACCCTATAATGTCCCCTATAGGACACCTTATAAGGCTGTGAACAAAGCCCTGGCTGGCTGCAGAAGAACTGCATGGCACCATACAAACTGTCTGCTGTGGTTACCAGGATAGGATTAACCCACCCGTACCCATGATGCACTGCACATGCAAATCAGCAGACGAGAGATGGGCACAAGATTGGGTATGCACCCCCACAGCACCTCGGCCTGGTAGGGGCAACAGACCGTGTGTGGCACTGCCACAGAGTAGCCACAGACAGTCACATTGTGCGGGTACTGTGCCCACCCTGACGTTGAGGTGGGGCGCCCAGCACCAGGTACAGAGCACCTTTCATGACTGAAATACACCATGCTGCAAATCCCCATCAGTGTGTGATAGATAGTTCTGTTAGACCAGAACTACTCAATTCCGGTCCTGGAGGTCTGCAACCCTGCAGGTTTTTGGGATATCCCTAATGATATGCGTGAGATATATATGCATTAGAGATAGCCTGCCAACCTGACTGGTTTGTGGCCCTCCAGGGCTGGATTTGGAGACTCCTGTCTTACACCTCTGTCATTTAAGATTGTGAGTGGGCAAGGTACAGATGTTCTAGACATCAAAAGGGTAGATAGAATGTGTCACATTCCTCCTAGATTCTCAACACCACCAAAAAGTTGTCTAATAGACAATATTTTGGTGGTGGTGAGAAGCAAGGAGGAATGTGACAAATTCTAACCTTTTTGATGTCTTGGACATCTGCACCTTGCCCACTTACAATCTTAAATGACAGAGGAGTAAGGCAGGGGTCTCCAAATCCAGCCCTGGAGGGCCAAAAACCAGTCAGGTTGGCAGGCTATCTCTAATGCATATATATCTCATGCATATCATTAGGGATATCCCAAAAACCTGCAGGGTTGCAGACCTCCAGGACTGGAATTGAGTAGCTCTGTGTTAGACACACCTAGGATACATCTGTGTCCTGCTGTATGTCTTAGTCATGTCTAGTCCTTATGGGCGATGATGCAACCAGAATAGTGCATATCCTGTGTTGGTGCCATGGTTACCTGCTGTAGGTGAAGCGGGGTGGGTGTATGGACCCATAGGCAGATTATGTACCACCACACAACCCACCCTCTGGGGCTCAGGGTGGGAAACAGGATCACCCACCAATAGATCCACAGTCTACCTCCCTGCAATGGTAGCAGTAGAGGGGACCATCAACCCCAGTCCTGCTGGGGAACAGACAGAGCGGTACACATCCATAACACAATACCAGAACGGGGATGTCGGCATACACACCAAGCAAATAAGTCAGTGATTGGCCCCCAAAAGAAAACCCATAAAAACCACATGAGCGAAATGTTATTTAGCACTATGGGGGAACCTAGCCATGCCATGGTTACTGCACAGTCAGGGTGAGAGTGACCTCCCAGCAGGACATGCTATGGCCACCCTGTCCATGCAGGTGGTACCGGGCACTACAATGTCCGAGCCATTGCCCTGTGCCCTGTGCAGAAGCGGCCAGGCCAGGCCACCCTATCCAGGCTATTCCCACAGTACCTTGCTCCTCATTATGCACATTGGCAGGCCCATACTGGCAACAGTGCTAGCAGTGTGGGCTGTGGAGGGTGTTGGCAGCCACCACACACTGGATAGACAGACACACACTCCCCACACCTATGCCAGCATTGTGCAACTTGTCAGACGGCTGTCTAGGGTGAGAACTTACACAATCTTGACGATGCATATATTCATATGATTCTTGCAAGGTATTGTGGGTATTGTAGTTCATTCACTCCCAAACACAGCTGAAGACAATAATTGAGTTGTGAAACCAGTGGTAAGGCCAATAAAATACTTCTTTTATTGATGGGGTTTAATTCACCCAGCACAAGTATGCTTGTTAGCAATATAAATGAGGTTACTTGCTTGCAGTGTTTAAATGGATAACATAAAGTCACAAAGCAAATCAGGAAACAACCTTCAGTTGTCAGGCAATTAGCTAATGTTTTCTTAGCAAATAATTACCAAATGAAAAAGGCACAAAGAAATGAATAAACTTTGCTGGTTAGGTTAACTTCTGCTTATTTTCCACACAGATCCTGCAGTGATTCTCTCTTGCTCACACACACAATCAGGTGCAGCTTTAATTACTATCAATTGTCCAGCTGAAACCCCTTAGCTGGCTGGCTGCCACTGCGTGAACCCAAATCCTGCTTTAAGAGCTGTTTGCAGTGGAAATAAGAACAAAGTTAGGTTTCTTTGTGATGGCTGATGTGTTTGCTCACAGAAAGCTAGCAATAGCACTTGGATAAAGAGCAGTCCATGTAATCAATAGTTTCATCTGCTGTAACTCCCCCCTCATCAATCAGCATAGGGTCACTATCATACATTGGCACAGACGAGTCTTTCATTAAGGCACTATCATGAGAATGCTTATTCCCCTGCTGCCATTCTCTATTATAGATAGGGTCTGGATCAGTGTTCATACCTGAGCCTCTCCTGCTATCATAATTCCTCTCTGTATATCCTGGCCAGCATGTAATCCAGTTCCGATGTCCAGCCCTCCAATCTTGATCCCTGGACACTGGATCTTCCCTCACATACCTTTTGGCATAGGTCTGAAAGCCCTTTCCACGTGCAGTCTTCTCTCTTCTAGGTAGCCACTGGTGATTCCTATCTCTGCCCTTCCATTCCTCTGGCTGACTCCAGTCCAATGGACTCTGCTGGCACTTGGAATACCTCCCAGTATGGGTACTGCCTTGGATTCTCCCAGACCTTCCAATGGCCTTCCTTCTCTTCCTTCCAGAGAGTTTCCTTCTCTCTCTATCCGCTTGGCTTGGCTTCTGCTTCTCGAGATGATGTTGGTGCTTGAGCTTGAAGCTGTTGCTGTATCTCTTCCTGAAGCTTTTGCTGAAGCTGTTATCTGTAGAATAAGCTCTATTCTTATTCTGTCCTAATGTGTGCTCCTCCCTAACACAGCGCAGCTGTGTTGAATCAGGCCCTGCCCTTTGAGATGAGTGCTTAGGGATTACCTCATAGCTCTCTTGATTGCACACACGTTTTCTCACTTCAGCCCCTCTCATGGCTGCTGGAAACCTGGTGCATTCTGGGACTGGTAGTCTTTTATGTGAAAACTCTGTTTTCTTACTTCTACCAGAACTGACAGGTTGCTTGTTCAGAGTCACATCATCTTTTCTATAGCTCCTACCTGAGCTATGATAAGCTTCCTTATCACATACCCCCCTGCTTAAGTTATTACGGACTGGTTTTACTGGTGAAACTTCTTTCCTACAGTCCGTAATACCTACGAGAGTGTTCTCTTCTTGAAGCTCACTTACTTCCTGACTGGGTTCAAGGTCATTATTTACAGGCCTCTCCTTCCAAGACTTAAGTACATTAATATGGTAGGTCTCCCTACGCCCTCTTGCATTTTCTACCATATAAGACACTGGGCTTACTTGTTTAACAACCTTCCATGGCCCTTTCCACTGTACCTCAAATTTTGGAGCAGTTCCTGCTACTTGAACTAAAACCTTTTCACCAATGCTTAATTGGCGGCTTTTGGCCTTTCTATCATACCACCCTTTCTGGCGAACTTGACTGTCCTGCAGGTTCCTCTCAGCAACCTGCGACGTCCTTTTCAAACGTGCTCTCAAGTCACGTAGAAACAGTGGCACCTCCTGACTTCCTGGTTCAGGATCAATCCATTGTTCCCTCAAAATATCCAACAAACCCCGTGGAGCCCTACCATACATCAACTCATATGGAGTTACACCTAGGGACACTTGAATTCTTTCCCTGCAGGCATATAAGGCAAAGGGTAATAACATATCCCATTC
This sequence comes from Ichthyophis bannanicus, assembly GCA_033557465.1. NCBI lineage: Eukaryota > Metazoa > Chordata > Amphibia > Gymnophiona > Ichthyophiidae > Ichthyophis > Ichthyophis bannanicus. The sequence continues at coordinate 666,097,657 of CM066031.1, forward strand.
TTTTACCTCTCCTGCTAACCCCCTTCTTAACATTTGTTTGAGAGTTTGGTTGAATCTCTCCACCAAACCATTTGATTGTGGATGGTAGGCTGAGGTTTTCACGTGACGAATGCCAAAGGCATCCCAGACCTGGGCCAAATATTTGGACACAAAATTGTACCCTCGGTCAGTCAACACCTCTCTTGGGAATCCCACTTCACAAAACAATTTTACTAGCTCTAAAGCTATTGTTTTTGCAGAAACATTCCTCAATGGTATGGCCCAGGGAAACCTTGTCGCCTGATCTACCATAACTAGGATGTATTGGAAACCTCGGGGCGTTTTGACTAATGGGCCTACAATATCCATGGCAATGCGACCAATTGGGTCTGTGATAATGGGCATGGGGATCAATGGCACCACCGGTGGGTGAGCCGCTGTAACTCGCTGACATGCTGGACATGCAGCACAAAACTGGGCAGTTTCTTTGAAGATACCTGGCCAGTAAAAACGCACAAGTATTTGATCCAGCGTTCCTTGCATACCTTTATGACCTCCCACTGGATGATCATGTGCTAGCCTAAGTACTAGCCCTTTGAAAGTTGTGGGTACCACCAATTGTTTACGTATGGCACCATTTCTGGGGTCCTGACTCTCTCTATATAATATGTCATTATCTAGTCTGAATCTGGGCAATTCCTCCCTGACCTCCTGAGCATACTTAAAAGCTCGGGTGAGAGCTTGATCAGCTCGCTGCTCTTGTGGAAAGTTAGGAAACTTTGCCACCAACTCAGCTGGCACCCAGGGTAAACTTTGACCAGCTAATATCTCAGCCCTACCCTGTGCTCTGCAAAGTCTCTCACGCCTCTTTTGTGCTTTCAAATTTCTTATTTTACCAAATGATGGGGTTATTAAATCATCATGAGAGGGTAAATCTCCTAATAACTCTGCCTGCTCCCCCTCCTCCTTCTGCTGGCTCTCTAACTTAGACTGCGAGCGGGTGGATACAAGGCCCCTCTTATTACCCATAGTTTGGCCTTCTGGAAGCTTAACCATCTTTTTAGCTAGGGACTGAGGACTTCCAAAGAAAGGCCCGGGAACTATTTCCATTATTAAACCTTCTCCCTCCTTCTTTCCTAGCCCTTTCACTAGTTCCTGCTTAAATCTTGGCAAGTCCTTCCCTAGAACCAAATCAAAGGGTAGCCTAGGCACCACTGCTAATAGGACTTCCTCTTGTTCCCCCAGGCACTTAACCTTTAGCCTATAGGTGGGATATGATGTTGCAGCACCATGAATGCATCTGATGTGAACTTGGCTTTCAGGGGTTCTAGGCACAAATCTTTCTTGGGCCTCTATCCTCTTCCAAAGCCTTTTTGACATCATACTCTGGTCTGCCCCAGAGTCTAATAATGCATTTGTGGTAATTCCCTGCACATCAACCATCAAAAGAAATCCTTCCTTGGGCTGTTTTAAATCTAGACCCATTAAACTAGTGTGTGTCTGGCATCTCTTCTCTAAATGTCCCAATTTTCCACACTTGAAACATTTCTTTCTATTCCACTGTGTCATCTGGTTTGATACAGTACATTCATTTTCAGAAACATTCTTAATTATTCTCTTTTCTGATACAGCACATCTAGCCTCAGCATCCATCTTTAGAGGGCCACCCATTCTATGGCAAGCCTGCGTGGCTTCCAAGAATCTCTCTGCTAGCATGGTTGCCTCTCCAAGATTTTGGAAATTTTGCTGTATAAGAAAAACATTCAAATCTTTAGGTACCCCAAGCATAAATTGTTCCAGCATTATAATATCTAATAACATTTCTACTGTCTTTTGCTCAGGCTCCAACCATTTTACAGCTAAACTTCTGATTCTCTGACTCAGAGCCCTGGGTGTCTCACCCACTTTCAATGTAACAGCTCTAAACATTCGCCTATACTCTGAAATAGACAACCCTAGGCGATCTCTAATAGCTGCCTTTACATCCTTATAAATCAAAGCCTGGGCTGCTGGCATTGCTCTGTAAGCTGCTAGTGCCTCACCAGTTAATGAGGCTGCCAGCCTTACTGCCCACTGGGTCTCTGTCCATGCTAAAGCCTGTGCTACTCTTTCAAAAGACTCTAGAAAATCATCAACATTATCATATGGAGTTAATTTCCCAAAATTAAATGCCCCAATCCCTTGATTGAGTCCCACACTGTCCACATGTGGTGTACCAGTACTAACTGCTGGTCTTGCATCTGTTCCACTTTGGCTCTGCAGCTGAACTAGAGCTTGCACCAGATCAAGCACTGGCTTCTGCTGTTCCATTAAGGCCTTCATAGCAGTGTCCTGGGCCTGCTGTGATAGCTCCTGCTGCTTGCTAAATTGGGCTGCCATCCACTGAGCCATCTCCCTCGGATCCATCTTGACCCCTGCAAGAAATAAAGAAAAAAAAAACCAAAGTGCAGCACCTTCCAACCAGGTGTGTTTTTTTCAACCTTTTTTTTTTTTTTCAATTACCCCCTGCGCTTACACACATCCACCACTAGACATGCCCAGGTACATATTACCTTGTCTCAGTGATGAATCCAGCTTTGCACAGGGTCTTTTCATCTGGGACAGCTTCCTGGAACAACCACTTCTCCTCCAAAGTGCAGATGAGGGAAAAAAATCTTTCAGCTTCAAACTTGAATTTTATTTGTAATCCACAGCAAATAAATCCTCTTGGTGCAAAAGCAATCCGAAAAACTACGCCATTTGTCAGACGGCTGCCTAGGATGAGAACTTACACAATCTTGACGATGCATATATTCATATGATTCTTGCAAGGTATTGTGGGCATTGTAGTTCATTCACTCCCAAACACAGCTGAAGACAATAATTGAGTTGTGAAACCAGTGGTAAGGCCAATAAAATACTTCTTTTATTGATGGGGTTTAATTCACCCAGCACAAGTATGCTTGTTAGCAATATAAATGAGGTTACTTGCTTGCAGTGTTTAAATGGATAACATAAAGTCACAAAGCAAATCAGGAAACAACCTTCAGCTTGTCAGGCAATTAGCTAATGTTTTCTTAGCAAATAATTACCAAATGAAAAAGGCACAAAGAAATGAATAAACTTTGCTGGTTAAGTTAACTTCTGCTTATTTTCCACACAGATCCTGCAGTGATTCTCTCTTGCTCACACACACAATCAGGTGCAGCTTTAATTACTATCAATTGTCCAGCTGAAACCCCTTAGCTGGCTGGCTGCCACTGCGTGAACCAAAATCCTGCTTTAAGAGCTGTTTGCAGTGGAAATAAGAACAAAGTTAGGTTTCTTTGTGATGGCTGATGTGTTTGCTCACAGAAAGCTAGCAATAGCACTTGGATAAAGAGCAGTCCATGTAATCAATAGTTTCATCTGCTGTAACTCCCCCCTCATCAATCAGCATAGGGTCACTATCATACACTGGCACAGACGAGTCTTTCATTAAGGCACTATCATGAGAATGCTTATTCCCCTGCTGCCATTCTCTATTATAGATAGGGTCTGGATCAGTGTTCATACCTGAGCCTCTCCTGCTATCATAATTCCTCTCTGTATATCCTGGCCAGCATGTAATCCAGTTCCGATGTCCAGCCCTCCAATCTTGATCCCTGGACACTGGATCTTCCCTCACATACCTTTTGGCATAGGTCTGAAAGTCCTTTCCACGTGCAGTCTTCTCTCTTCTAGGTAGCCACTGGTGATTCCTATCTCTGCCCTTCCATTCCTCTGGCTGACTCCAGTCCAATGGACTCTGCTGGCACTTGGAATACCTCCCAGTATGGGTACTGCCTTGGATTCTCCCAGACCTTCCAATGGCCTTCCTTCTCTTCCTTCCAGAGAGTTTCCTTCTCTCTCTATCCGCTTGGCTTGGCTTCTGCTTCTCGAGATGATGTTGGTGCTTGAGCTTGAAGCTGTTGCTGTATCTCTTCCTGAAGCTTTTGCTGAAGCTGTTATCTGTAGAATAAGCTCTATTCTTATTCTGTCCTAATGTGTGCTCCTCCCTAACACAGCGCAGCTGTGTTGAATCAGGCCCTGCCCTTTGAGATGAGTGCTTAGGGATTACCTCATAGCTCTCTTGATTGCACACACGTTTTCTCACTTCAGCCCCTCTCATGTCTGCTGGAAACCTGTTGCATTCTGGGACTGGTAGTCTTTTATGTGAAAACTCTGTTTTCTTACTTCTACCAGAACTGAAAGGTTGCTTGTTCAGAGTCACATCATCTTTTCTATAGCTCCTACCCGAGCTATGATAAGCTTCCTTATCACAAACTATAGAGGTGTTGGGCAGCCCAGGCCACCACACCAGTCCTGGGCACAGTGCAGGCATGGCTATGGTACGCTATACTGTAGGAGTCACTCCCCAGGTTGGTAAACACTGTCAGACACAAGACCTGTAGCACACTCTACAGACATCAGAAAGGTTGCTATGATGCAGCTTACTTAGAAAATTGTACTTAACCTAGGAATTGCTATCTGCCAGTAATCATAGCAACCTTTTGATAGGTGTGTACCATATTCCCAGGTTTAGGGTGGCATTACTAAGGTATGCAAGTGCTAGTATTGGGAGATGCACCCAGAGCCCAAAGTCCTGCCTCTCCAGGAGGCTTTGGATAATGGGGCCTGTGGGTGCGGGTGTGTCTGCCCCTGTTGGCTGCTGCTTTACGGCAGAGGTTCCCAACTCCAGTCCTGCGGTGCCAAACACTGTTCGGGTTTTCATGCTGTCCCTCATGAATATGCATGAGATACATCTGCATACCATGGGGGTGGCGTATAGAAATGCAGCACAGGCATCTTTATCAGAGGCAGCATGGAACCGGAATGGTGTTTGGCCCTCCAGGACTGCATTTGGGAGACTCTGCTCTAGGTAATGTGCATGTTTATGGTGTCTGTGCTCTGTAGGGTAAAATGTAGGTGTCTTGGGCATGTTTACATCATCTGCAATAAAGGTGCTGTCTGTATTAGCACGTTGTAGTAGTGGGTAAAATATGGGGATTGGGTTGGCAGGAACCACAGCTGGGACTTGAACCTGTGACCCTCTGCTTCTGAATATGCTGGTTTTGTGCACTGCACCACCTTGTTGTCACAGAGTCAGTGCATTCCTTGGTGATACCATGACTGTTCGTCAGACAGGGCCCGTCTGTTGCAGTACACGGCACCCACCTACACAGGGCTAGGCCACGGTTTGCTCTGGGCAGCTGCCACTGCTCCCTCCACCACCAGTATCCCTCAGCCACCATGCTGACATGCCCTTCTGCTGGTGGTGCGCAGTCTCAGGCCATCCAGTGTGCAGGTAGGCAGCTGCCTATGGTGCGGGTTCTGGGGTAGGGGTGCCTGCATAGATGTCCACGCTCCCCCCCAGCCCCGCCTGCCAATGTTCTGTGCCCTTTGGGGTAGCTGTTGGGTACTATCCCCTGTGACACTGTGGGAAACACAGTCGTGCCCATGTTGGGCCTTCAGCAGTTGCTGTCTGGCTGCTCTGCTGTTTCAGCATTCGTATGGGCCAGCTAGGCATCACCCTAGTCCGCACTGTGGCCCAGCTGCACCACAGCATGTGCCGCCTGCGGCCCTCTGTATCCCCTTTTCCGGCATCTGTCCAGTTGCCGTTCCGACATGCCCGCCCTGATGTTGCGGGACATGTGCACGCCATAGGAACCCTGTCCGATGGAGTGGAAAACCCTGAGCAGGGCTATTTCACTGTGGGCTCATTCACCTTGTATGGGGACGGAGTGTAGACCTTTCCACGATTTATATTTTTTCTATGGAGCTTTCTCGGGGGGGGGGGGGGTTGATGTTTCTCATTAATACCACTATTGGCCATCTAGTCCTTTCCCAACATCAGCTCCCTTCTATTTCCAGCCCCACCCAGCATCTGCTCCCTTATAATCCCATTCTCCCATCCCCCAGCATCAGCCCATTTCCAGTCCTAGCACCGCCCATCAGCCCATTTCCAGTCCTAGCACCCCCATCAGTCCATTTCCAATCCTAGCCCCCCATAAGGCATTTCCAGTCCTATTCCAGCTCCCCATCAGTCCATTTCCAGTCCAAGCTCCCCCCTCAGCCCATTTCCAATCCTAGCCTCCCCCGTCAGCCCATTTTGAATCCTAGCCCCCCCATCAGCCATTTTCAATCTTATTCCAACCCCCATCAGCCCATTTCCAGTCCAAGCTCCCCTCTTCAGCCTATTTGCAATCCTTGCCCCCCCCCCCCCCACATCAGCCCATTTCCAATCCTAGCCCTCCCCCATCAGCCCATTTCCAGTTCAAGCCCCACATCGGCCATTTCCTGTCCTATCCTATACACACACACCCCTGGAAAAGCCCTGCGCCTTTCTATACTGCTTCAGAGGTGAGCCGGGGAAGCCGCGTGAGGCCCTGGCTCACCTCTGCACAGCCGCCAGCATGAAAAGCATCATTTTCCCTCACACTGGCGGCTGTTACTTTGAAGCATGCTGAATGCCGGGAAAGGTTAAAAGGCATTTCCCGGCACTTGCGCGCTTCACAGTAACAGCTGCCAGCGTGAGGGAAAACAGCGCTTTTCAAGCTGGCAGCTGTGTAGAGGTGAGCCGGGGCCTCGTGCGGCTTCCCCGGCTCACCTCTGAAACCGTCCATTGTGCAAGAATAAAGTTTGCACAAGGCTCCCTGAAGCGCGGGGCCCTGTGTGAACAACATTCTTGCACAATGGATAGGCCAGCCCTTGGGAGTGTAAGGCTGAAGCTTCACTTACAGTGTCCATTACCTCTGTAGCAGGCCTGGAAGGAGAATGCAAGGACATGAGTTAATTATAGAATAATATAGTTTATACACACATTTGTAAAATGTAGGTATGATATTTACAATAGCTCTATGTCTCCACCCCTGTGCCCAACCAAACTGAAAGTGCACATGTTAGACATATGCTTGAGCCTACAGAATACTGACATCCAAAAGTGTGTGCATATATGAACTTTCACATGCATAAGACTTTTAAAATACAGACTTAGGTGTGCTACTAGTGCAGAACTTTCCATGCGCACCTTATAGAATCGTCTCTGTTATTTCTAATGCTATATGTTCTAATTTTCAAAAAAATTTTAAACTTCTGGCATTCACATATGTTTTTATGTGTGTTCGCAAGCTGCCTAGGAACAGATGGGGATAATTTGGAATCATGTATCTCTTTTCCTTATCTAAATACGCCCAGCCTTTAAACAACTTCAATATGGGATATTTTTATTTCGGTGTTTTGCCTGTATTTCTGGAGATACCTTACTCTAGTTTGAAAGGTTCTCTAACTTGTTTTAAACGCTAGTACCAGAAGCCTGGTTGCACCCTGATTAAGGCATAGCCCCTCATTTTAGAAAAGGCTCCACATTTCCAAGAATGCTGCCCAGTTCTCAACAAATCTAAAGTACTCTTTCATGCATGATTTGCTCAACTATGCGTTGCGACACTGGAGATATGCCTGCCTCTGGATTCCTGCTCTAAAACAGAGGACACTTCTAGATTTGAACTTTCTGCTTAAAAGAACCTATCTCTCAGAGCAGTTTCTCCAAATGGGTTAGTTTGGCGCATACCATGACAGTTGTGAATCTCACTTCTAAGCCAGAGCATAGAAACATAGAAAAATGACAACAGAAAAAGACCACATGGCCTAGTTGGCATGTTTGTCCTTCCATATCAACAACTACAACAGTCCCCTTTTTTCCTTTAGAGATCCTCTGTGTTTGTCCCATGCTTTTTTGAATTCAGATACTGTCCTCAACTCTACCATCTCCACTGGGAGACTATTCCATGGATTCACCACTCTTTACGTAAAGAAATATTTCTGAATATCACTCCTGAATCTATCCCCTTTCACCCTCATCCCATGTCCCCTCATAGCAGAACTTGCTTTCAATCGAAAGCGGTTCTCCCCCTGTGCATTTATGCCACAGAGGTATTTAAACATCTCAATCATATCACCTCTATCCCGCCTTTCCTCTAAGTTGTACATATTAAGATCCTTAAGTCTGTCCTCATATTCTTTATAATGAAGACCACTAACCATTTTAGTAGCTACCCTCTTTACTGGCTTCATCCTGTTTATATCCTTTTGTAGGTACGGTATCCAGAATTGCACACAGTACTCCAAATGAGGTCGCACCAAATACTTATACAGAGGCACAATCACCTCCTTTTTTCTGCTAGCCATTCCTCTCTGTATGCACCCAAGCATCCTTCTAGCTTTTGCCGTCGCCTTTTCTACCTGTTTAGCTGCTTTAAGATCATCAGACACAACCACGCCTAGGTCCCGCTCCTCTTTAGTGGACAAAAGTACTTCACCCCTATACTATATTGCTCCCTTGGATTGCTGTAGCCCAAATACATGACCTTGCATTTTTTAACATTAAATCTCAGCTGCCAAATTCTAGACCATTCTTCAAGCTTAGCTAGATCTATCCTCATGTTATCTACACCTTCCTGGGTGTCTACACTATTGCAGATTTTGGTATCATCCACAAAGAGGCAAACCTTACCTGACAGCCCTTCCGCTGTATCACTAACAAAGATGTTAAAAAGAATCGGACCAAGGACAGATCCCTGGGGCACACCACTGATAACTTCCTTCTCCTCAAAGTGAGTTCCATTTACCTGTACTCTTTGTCGCCTCCCACTCAACCAATTTCTAACCCAAGCAGTAACTTTAGCATGGGGAGTAAGGTCTCAGTCTCTCAAATTTACTGCTAATGCTTGACATAATACCTGCATCATGCCAAAGAGAGCTTCCTTCTGGAGTTCGTAAGATGTAACATGTACGGTATGGGTAGTTTGTCAAGATGTGCTTGGAAATAATTGTTTATCAAGCCTGTGGCACCCATCACAATGGAAACAATTTCTGTATCTTTCTGCCACATTTTCTTGGTCTCTGACTGCATTTCCTGGTATTTCAGGATCTTCTGCCTCTCCACACAATTTACAGAGTAATTGTTTGAACTGACACCTCTATTATCAATGCCCTTCTGTTGTTTTTCTCCTTAACCACTATATCCGGTTTCCTCACATCCATTTTTTTTATCAGTCGGAATGGGAATGTCCCAGGTGATGATAACCTCCTCATTCTCTGTGATTCTCTTAGGGTCATGATCCCAGTGCTTTTCAGGCACAGTGATGTTATAGCTTGCAGAGTTTCCAATGGATGAGGCAAGCTACTTTATTATGTCTTTCTGTATAGAAATTTTCTGCCATCAGAACTTCACAGCCAGCTATGAGGTGAGTCACCTTTTCCAGGTCTATCTTACAGGATCAACATATGTCTGCATTGCCAGTTTTTTCAATGCTTGCTTTAAACCAGTTTATCCGTAAGCCTCTGTCCTGTGCTTCAATTATCAATCTCTCATCCTTTGGTTTCAGTTTACCTCTCCTTAACGATTAATGTGCCCGTTCTTGATCAGCAAAGGGTTCCTGGAGTAACACTCTATATTTCCCACTGTAAGTGTGCATCTGCCACTTGTCCTTCCTTGTTTGTTGATCTCATTCCTTGAAGAGTTTTTTCTCTTGTTTTGCAAATTCTGTTGCTGCCTTCCCTATGCATGCTTGTGGATTTTCACTGATTCCTTCTAGGTTGTCAGAATACTTGTCTAAGTTTGATGATGGAGACACATTCTGGACATTTACTCTCATATTTCAGCACTTTTTGCATATTGGGATCCAAGGATGCAGTTAGGTAGGCCTGGAGGCCTATGATGGTAGCTCTGTATGTGTAATCCATCTCTATGAGGCCTAGCCCTCCTTTAGCTCTAGAGATGTACAGTCTTGGCATACACTGATTCTTGTAAATCACTTCATGGGCATGGAGGAGTTTTTGTGTTCACACATCCAGTTTTTCAAGATCTTTAAGAGGCCAGTCCACAACCCCAAAGCTGTATGAAAGTACAGGAATTGCCATCTGATAGATGGCTTGTATCTTTTTCTGTAATGTTAAAGCACTTTTCAATAACGATTTTAATCTCCTGTAGGATTTTTTATGGATCTTTTCTCTCAGTAATTTCTGCTTGAGTGTCATTCTTTCCTCCACTCCGAGATACTTATATACGCCTTCCTGTTCAAGGCGCTTGATGTCACAGCCTTCAGCCAGGGTGATGTTTTCTGTTTTGCTCAATTTTCCTCTAAAAAGTTGCCTTAGTACATTTGCCAAGGCCAAAGGTCATCCTGATGTCATTAGAAAAACGTTCCACCTCACAGAGTTGCTCTGCTAATTGTTGGTCACTGGAACTATAGAGCTTCAGATTTTCTACAAATAATAAATGAGATGTTGTTTCTGGGTTGTTACATTCTTTAGGATTCATGCTAAACCCATATCCCAAAGAGTTGATGAGAGTACTCATTGGATTAAGTGCCACACAAAACAGAAGGGGCAACAGCGAATCCCCTTGAAATATTCCTCGCTGGATCCTGATGTTAAGAATAATATACTGACCATATTCATATTCCAAAAAGAATGTCATTTGCCACATTGTCATGGTGAACTTAATGTACTCTATCAAACCAAGATTTATTTTATACATTTCAAGGCAATTTATTATCCATGAGTGTGAGACGTTGTCAAAAGCTTTCATATAATCAATCCATGCTATACTGAGATTTCTATTTTTCTTAGCACTGGCCATGATGGCCTTATTCAACATTAACTGGTCTTTGGTGCCATATGCCCCTCTCTTTTTGCCCTTTTGCTCTATTGCCATGATGTTATTGGACTCGATATGGTCATATATTCTTCTGCATCTATTGCAGTGAACAGCTTTTAGATTGTAGGAAGACAAATTATTGGTCTATAATTATTGGGAATGTTATCAGGGTCTCCTTTTGGAAGGAGAAACATTCTTCCTGTAGTAAACCATTGTGTTGTTAAGTCTGGCTGCATAAACAATTGATTTTTGCAGTTCACCAGGTCTGCGTGGAGTGATGTTAACTGTTTGAGCCTAAAGTTGTTTACTCCATCTGGGCCAGGGCTTTTCTAGTTTGGGACACGCTTAAACCTGTTTACCAGCTCATTTACTGGTACTGCAGGCCATTCCATAGGTGTGATGTTTGCTTTTTGTAAATGCTCCTGTATGCAGGGTAACCATTCTGCTTCTTGAGTGTGCTTTCTCCTGTGTTGGTACCTTTATGTGCTATGACAACTGGTTCCTCCCCAACACTCTCTAGACTTCTATTGAGGAGATAGGTGAGGTCCTCCACTTTCACATCAGACAGGCACATTTCCCACCGGTCCTCATGCCCACCAGGCACTTCACTATCTTCATTCCAAATTATCAAATCACCAACTACAATGTCTGTCCTAAGCCTTCCCTCCTGGGCACATGAATCTAGAGACATATCCTTAGGGCCTTCCTACATGACCACCTCCTGCCACATCAAGAATTTATGTCCCTAGCTGTACCTTTTTCCTTCCTCTCCCCCATGTTAAGAACATAAGAACATAAGATATGCCATACTGGATCAGACCAAGGTCCATCAAGCCCAGTATTCTGTTTCCAACAGTGGCCAATCTAGGTCATATGTACCTAGCAGTTTCCCCAAGAGACACAAGTTCCACAATGCTTGTACTGGGTCAAGCATTGATATCTTCAGTCACTTCTTAATAATGGTTTATGGACCTTTCCTCCAGGAACTTGTCCAAACCTTTTTTAAACCCAGCTACACTAACAGCCTTTACTACATCCTCCAGTAACAAATTCCAGAGTTTGACTACACGTTCTTTTTGTTCTTCATTTTTAGGCCTTGGGTTATGAGTGCTGAACTCAAGTAGTGAAGTTTTGTTCCTTCCCAGGGCTCTCCTTTGAGTCCCTTTTCCCAAACGGTATTGTTCATGTTCCTGGGACATGTGGCTGTTCCTCCCCTTTTTATGCCTCTAGACCCATCATAATAGAAATAGCATTAGGTTTGTCGTTATGTTAGCATACAGCTTTCCCAAGACACAGTCCAACCCAAAACGATTCACAAAACATAAGAATAATAAAATAAATAGTACATCATAAAATGTGACAAAATACAATATCAAAGCAAAGTTCAAACTGCCAGTGAATATTATTCATAAAAATATACATCATTAATTTATTTCTAAACAAAATGCAAATAATATACTTATAATTAATATACTAAATATGTATATATATTTTTAAATAAGTTCCAACCCATAAAATTTGAATTATTGTTCTTGTTTCATACTTCAAGCTAGGAGCCAGAGTTACTACAGCACCCTATTGCTAATGTGTATTATTTTACTGCTATACACAGTATTTTATTGAAGGTACCATTTTATTCAAGGGGACCTATTTACTCATAATTTATTTATTAGGTGTTTTTATACTGCTTTATCTTTTCAGTCAAAGTGGTTTACATTAGAACCTAAATTTGGTAATGTACATTAAACAGGGACATTGATAACTTGGATTTTTCTGAGACAATGGAGGGTTTGGTGACTTGCCCAAGGCCACAAGGAGTACTAGTAGGAATTGAACCCCATTCTCTTGGTTCCCAAGCAAGTGCTCTAACCATTAGGCTACTCCTCCACTCATAATGTACATCAACAGTAAAATAATACATGTTAACGGTAGTCCACTTAGTAACTCTAGCCCTACGTGTTTGGAAAGGAGGAGAGGAGATGCTTCCTGTGGTTTCAGAAGAGGCTGGTAAATTTTCTAGCAGTGATGCCTTAAAATATCAAAAGTCACTCTCCTATGCTCACTTCCTCTTCCAATAAAGTCATTTTTCCAATTGCTTTTAGCATGATCTGTAGCCAATAAATGATGAATTGCCCGCAATCATACAAAATCCTTGAATTAAAAAGGGGTTCGACATATTTTTAATTGTATCCATCCTTAGACATACAGTAAATACAATATGTGTACAATATGTGAAAAAATCTCTACATAATAAAGACCCAAGAGTTAAACACGGAGGGGGTTATTCTGAGACACAAATAGTGGGGATGGACGTCCCAACAGCGGCAGCCCCTGCCAGTTGTATGGGGAAGTTAGTCGGGGCAGGGAAGAGGCAGCCCGGGGGCGGAGAGTGGGCGGTCGCTGGTCCTGGATGTACAGAGCCAATTCTAATGTCGGCCCTGTACATCCAGGACCGGCAAAATGGCTTGGGAAGTTATTCCACCTCCGAGGTGGAATAACTTCCCTTGTCATGGTTTTTTTTTAGTGGCCCGGGATGCGGAAGGTGCTGGGAGAGCCAGGGTTTATTCCCCGCAGCCCGACCCTGGCCTTAGGAGGCCAGATCGGGGGTCAGGCTGTGGAGAATAAACTTTAGTTTCTAGCGGCTGGCATCGCGGCATTTAAATGGAGCCACGGTGCCATTGCAACAGGATACCATGGTGCTGCGGCTCAATTTAAATGCTTGACTAAGCTATCCGGGCAATGCCTGTACATGCAGGCTGGGACTGAATCACAGTCCTGGCCTGCACGTATAAGCCTGATAGCGATTTCTGCCCCACGGAATCAGACTTGCGCTCCCCTTTGTACATCCGGCTCAGACCAGACGTACAAAGGGGCTGTGCGTGCGGGACAGAATCAGGCCCAGAGTGAAAATGAAGTGGCCAATATTCAGTCACAGCTATTCATATAAAAATAGGCTTCTCCCGAGCTTTATCTGGATAATCAGCGAGATATCTTGACTCCTCACTGCCACCGAATACAGCTGGCAAAAGATTACCAGATATCTTTACCCACATATCTTAGGCCTGTTATATGCATGGCCAACATCATCTGGATCTACCTAACCAGTAGCTGAAAATCACACCCCAAACCACTCATGCTCCTCCTTTATTTATCAGGATAACTTTTGGATGAACATTGAGATATTTGCCCAAAAAATATTTATTTTGTGGCTTAGAATTATTAAATCTAAAAAAAACCCTATCTCAGTAACTCCTGAAGTGATCCAGGTAAATCCTTTTGAATATCAACCTAAAAATGCATTTAAAACACACCATCTAAAAATTTCCAAAAGGCAAAAATATGTGTGGGAAATCCAATGCCGTCATCATGTCCTGATGTGTGAACACTTCAGCATCTAGGATACATTTATACTGTGAGCTTGGAATGCAATTATCTATTTTCTTGGTCATGAGTTCTTAACTCTATATCACTGTCATTATTTTTGTGTAATGTTCTTTCAGACCCATCCTTGTGTTTGCATACCCAATAAAATCTCCATTTACATTTTTTACCCAATAAGGTTTAGAAAATTGTTTATACAACTTTCCCCATGAAGGAATGTATGGTGACTACCACAATCAGGGTCGTTACAAGGATATTAGATGCCCTAGGTGAGCCTTCAGCCATGTGCCCCCCTCAATTATCTTTTATGCCCCTAGGCAAGGAATAATCATGATTAAACAGTCATAATTATCTCATTATCATGCATCCTGGAACACTCCCACTTTTGAATATTAAACATTGTTTTGTATGTGCATATTTAATGAGGGCAATATCCGAAAGGCATTTACCTGGGTAAATAATTATTTATCCAGGTAAATAGGCTCTTTGAAAACTATTAACCCTTCCTACAAGCAAAAGTACATGCTGATAACTCTTTGAGATTGTGTTACTCAAGATCTATTGTTTTGCTTTGACCGCAACTTCTCTTTGCTGCCCCCTCCCCCCCCCCCCCCCCGCCCCCCCAGATGTTGCCACTCTAGGTGACCACTTAGTTTAGCTAATGGTTAAACCGGCCCCGATTAGCACAAATTTGTTTGGAAATGCGTGCCGTAGTCCCCATCATTGCCATAGGAAGCATGGCCTAAAGGTGGCTTGGAAATGTATTAGTCAGTATATATCAGTAAAATAAAAATACCATATGACATAATTATGATAATTGCAATTACTAAAATATTTAGTAAATGTATATTTTTTGACATTTTAATATTTAGCTCCATCAGCCCTCACAGACGCAGGTGGGTCAAGCAGCATCACAAGCCAACCTTCTGCATTTGGCTCATGGTCAAGCATCTATGTCTCAAAGCCCAGTCCGCCAGGCTTCTTCTTCTTCTTCCTCATCCTCTTCCTCTTCAGCTTTGAGTGTTGGCCAGTTAGTGAGCAGTAAGTATCCTCTTCTTTCCTATTTTTCTCTCTCTTTCTGTGCCTGTCTGTGGCATGCTATACCCTTGTTGCTCCTTGCTTTGCCCTTAAACCTGATTAATTGTATAACTCTTTGCATAAAAAAAAATCACAGTGCAAGCATAGTGTTTGAAGAGCAATCCTCGTGCAAACATGGCAGAAGAATATTTGCACTTTATGAAATACAGTAAAATAAAATGATCAAGTGGAGATGTAGCAGGGAGAATTTTCAAAGGCATTTATGCAGTTTGTAGACCTGCAAAGCACATGAATGCTACTCACCGGGAATGCTGCTGAATATCCCCTCCTAGGTGCTGTAAATGCCTCGTCAGTATCCAGTTAGAGGTGGGGTAGGGGCAACACCATCATCTATTCTAGGCTGTCCTAACTTTAGGCATTTTCACAGTTTGGTTAGCGGCTGACTATTGCTGCTGACAAGATTATAAAAGTGCCATTCAGGCAAACTGGATATTTAATGCCAATTGCCAGAAATGGCCTGGCACTGACTATTTGAGCTTAGTCTAAAGCAGCGATGGACAGCTGTTTTAAAAGTTTTGGCTGCCACCGCTGAAAAAGATCCCGAGTATCTTTTTAAATTAACACTAATATTTAACCCAATTATCAGAATAATGAACTTTTGCAATGCAAGCAACAGTGGAATTATCAACTTTATGGGGTATGTTTACTAAACTGCGTTAACGGTAAATAACGTGCGTAATGTAACATTAACGATCGTTAGGGCATCATAACGCGCGTTATGACGCGCTAACGATCGTTAACATTACCTAATGCGTGTTATGATGTGTTAACGATCGTAAAGCTCCGCTGCGTGGTAAAACACCGCAAAAGGTGGAGAGAGGGCGGAGAGAAGGAGTCAGTGGGCGGAGAGTGGGCGGGGAGAGGCTCCCTTCACATTAACGTGCTGATCTGAAGAGCTAAATCCCAACGCGAATGAAAACCTGCCATTAAATCAGGGGTCTCAAACACGCGGCCCACGGGCCGCATGCGGCCCGCGAGACAACTTTGTGCGGCCCGCGAAAGAGAAAAACAAAAAAAAACCAAAACCCTGACTTCTGCCGTTGCCGCCGTGGCAGCGGCAGAATCAATTGTCAAATTAAAAAAAAAAAGACTTCTGCTGCTCAAGCAGCAATATCACCTGTCGAGAGGGGAATACTCTTCGCGGCTTGAAAAGCACGCCGCTGATGAGCAGATTCGGATCTCCGGGCACAGGGGAAGAGGCCGCAGGACAGGTGATATTGCTGCTTGAGCAGCAGAAGTCTTTTTTTTTTTTAATTTGACAATTGATTCTGCCGCTGCCACGGCGGCAACGGCAGAAGTCAGGGTTTTGGGTTTTTTTTGTTTTCCTCTGTCGGGGGGGGGGGTATGACTGGAAATGGGCAGATGGGGGTTAGGACTGGAAGTGGGCTATTGGCAGGGGGGGGGTTATGACTGGTAATGGGCTATGGTGGGGGCTAGGACTGGAAATGGGCAGATGGGGGTTAGGACTGGAAGTGGGCTATTGGCAGGGGGGGGGGTTATGACTGGTAATGGGCTATGGTGGGGGCTAGGACTGGAAATGGGCAGATGGGGGTTAGGACTGGAAGTGGGCTATTGGCAGGGGGGGGTTATGACTGGTAATGGGCTATGGTGGGGGCTAGGACTGGAAATGGGCAGATGGGGGTTAGGACTGGAAGTGGGCTATTGGCAGGGGGGGGGTTATGACTGGTAATGGGCTATGGTGGGGGCTAGGACTGGAAATGGGCAGATGGGGGTTAGGACTGGAAGTGGGCTATTGGCAGGGGGGGTTATGACTGGTAATGGGCTATGGTGGGGGCTAGGACTGAAAATGGGGTGATGGGGGTTAGGACTGGAGGTGGGCTGATTGGGGGGTTAGGACTGGTAATGGCCTATGAGGGGAGGTAAGACTGAAAATGGGGTGATGGGGGATACGACTACAAGTGGGCTATGGGGGGGACTAGGACTGGTAATGGGCTATGGGGGGGGGGTAAGACTGGAAGTGCGCTATGGGGAGGTTAGGACTGGTAATGGGCTATGGGGGGTCTAGGACTGGTAATGGGCTGGGGGGGTTGCTAGGACTGGAAATGGGCTGAGTGGAAGGGGGGCTTGAACTGCAAATGGCTGATGGGGAGGGGGGCTTGGAATGGAAATGGGCTGTGAGGGGAGGGAGCTAGGATTGGAAATGGGCTGATGGGGGGGCTAGGATTGGAAATGGGCTGATGGTGAGGCTAGGATAGGACTGGAAATGGACTGATGCAGGGACTAGAAAGGAGCAGATGCTGGGTGGGGCTGGAACTAGAAGGGAGCTGATGTTGGGGGAGGATTAGAATGGGATGGAGCTGGGAAAGTGAAATGGAGAGGGGAAAAATATTTTGTCTGGAAGAGAAGACAAATCTACAATTGGCCAGGTATTGGGAGAGTAAGTGGGGATTGAGGATGGAGGGGTAAAATTTGAGTGGATGAAATAGGAATGAGGAAAGAGCAAAAGGAGAAAGATTAGTATGTTAAAGCAGATGTAGGGAGAGAGAATGGAAAAAAACTAGAAGAGAGAAGAAAGGACAAATGGACAGCAGACGATGGAGATAGCAGAAGACACGAAGAAACCAGAAGTGGCTGGAGCAATTGCAACTGAAAAAAAATGCACAAAAGGTAGAAAAATATCTCTTTATTTTGAATTTATTAACTGGAATATGTCAGCTCTGGGAAATGTGCATCATTAATGTTTGCGCTTTGTTTAGTACAAGAGGAAATTAATTTATAGTTTTATTTCTACAGTGTTGTTGTACATTCCAAGTTTGGCTTTTGGGGTTCCCAGTTTAATTATTGTCTTCCTATTTCTGAATCTTTTAGTCTTTCTTTATCCATACTCATTAAGAGGCATGTTTACTAAAAGTTAGTGTATGGTAACATTATGCAAATATTTATGCAAATGAGGCCCCTTATGCAAATGAGGCCCCACGTCTTATGCGGCCCCCGGGTTACTTTACAAGTCCTCATTTGGCCCTCAAAGCAATTTGAGTTTGAGACCCCTGCATTAAATGCACATTACAGGGGAGAGAAACCATTTCACTGTCAGCAATGTACAGCCTAGTCAGGGAAACCTGAAAAAAGTGATAAGTGTGATACATGTGCACAGAACAAAAGGGCACATAAACACTGAAAATGACCTCAACAAACTGGAAAAAAAACCATAACCAAGCTGGCCAATAGTGGTATTAATGAGAAACATCAACCCCCCCCCCCCCCGAGAAAGCTCCATAGAAAAGATATAAATCGTGGAAGGGTCTACACTCCGTTCCCATACAAGGTGAATGAGCCCACAGTGAAATAGCGCTGCTCAGGGTTTTCCACTCCATCGGACAGGGTTCCTATGGCATGCACATGTCCCGCAACATCAGGGCGGGCATGTCGGAACGGCAACTGGACAGATGCCGGAAAAGGGGATACAGAGGGCCGCAGGCGGCACATGCTGTGGTGCAGCTGGGCCACAGTGCGGACTAGGGTGATTCCTAGCTGGCCCATACGAATGCTGAAACAGCAGAGCAGCCAGACAGCAGCTGCTGAAGGCCCAACATGGGCACGACTGTGTTTCCCACAGTGTCACAGGGGATAGTACCCAACAGCTACCCCCAAGGGCACAGAACATTGGCAGGCGGTGCTGGGGGGGAGCATGGACGTCTATTCAGGCACCCCTACCCCAGAACCCGCACCATAGGCAGCTGCCTACCTGCACACTGGATGGCCTGAGACTGCGCACTACCAGCACCACCAGCAGAAGGGCATGTCAGCATGGTGGCTGAGGGATACTGGTGGTGGAGGGGGCAGTGGCAGCTGCCCAGAGCAGACCGTGGCATAGCCCTGTGTAGGTGGTTGCTGTGTACTGCAACAGACGGGCCCTGTCTGACGAACAGTCATGGTATCACCAAGGAATGTACTGACTCTGTGACAACAGGGTGGTGCAGTGCACAAAACCAGTGTATTTGGAAGCAGAGGGTCACAGGTTCAGGTCCCAGCTGTGGTTGCTGCCAACCCAATCCCCATGTTTTACCCACTACTACAACGTGCTAATACAGACAGCACCTTTATTGCAGATGACGTAAACATGCCCAAGACACCTACATTTTACCCTACAGAGCACGGACACCATTAAACCTAGAGCAGAGTCTCCCAAATGCAGTCCTGGAGGGCCAAACACCATTCCGGTTCCATGCTGCCTCTGATAAAGATGCCTGTGCTGCATTTCTATGCGCCACCCCCATGTTATGCAGATGTATCTCATGCATATTCATGAGGGACAGCATGAAAACCCGAACAGTGTTTGGCACTGCAGGACTGGAGTTGGGAACCTCTGCCGTAAAGCAGCAGCCAACAGGGGCAGACACACCCGCACCCACAGGCCCCATTATCCAAAGCCTCCTGGAGAGGCAGGACTTTGGGCTCTGCGTGCATCTCCCAATACTAGCACTTGCATACCTTAGTAATGCCACCCTAAACTGGGAATATGGTACACACCTATCAAAAGGTTGCTATGATTACTGGCAGATAGCAATTCCTAGGTTAAGTACAATTTTCTGAGTGAGCTGCATCATAGCAACCTTTCTGATGTCTGTGGAGTGTGCTACAGGTCTTGTGTCTGACAGTGTTTACCAACCTGGGGAGTGACTCCTAAAGTATTGCGTACCATAGCCATGCCTGCACTGTGCCCAGGACTGGTGTGGTGGCCTGGGCTGCCCAACACCTCTATAGTTGCACAATGCTGGCATAGGTGTGGGGAGTGTGTGTCTGTCTATCCAGTGTGTGGTGGCTACCAACACCCTCCACAGCCCACACTGCTAGCACTGTTGCCAGTATTGGCCTGCCAATGTGCATAATGAGGAGCAAGGTACCGTGGGAATAGCCTGGATAGGGTGGCCTGGCCTGGCCGCATCTGCACAGGGCATAGGGCAATGGCTCGGAAATTGTAGTGCCCGGTACCACCTGCACAGACAGGGTGACCATAGCATGTCCTGCTGGGAGGTCACTCTCACCCTGACTGAGCAGTGACCATGGCATGGCTAGGTTCCCCCATAGTGCTATATAGTATTTCTCTCATGTGATATTTATGGGTTTTCTTTTGGGGCCCAATCACTGACTTATTTGCTTGGTGTGTATGCTGACATCCCCGTTCTGGGTACATGCATCTCCTCCAGGACCATGCACTATGGACTAGCTGGTGGACTGACTGCCGCTAGTATGTGTCTTGCTGGAACACCTTGCAGGGTGCAGCGGCTGGAGGCTTGCTGCTGAAGAATGTCAGATAATGGTGGGGGGCAGCTGAGCCTTTCCAGGCCTTCTGTCTGTCTGCTATTGCGTTATGGATGTGTACCGCTCTATCTGTTCCCTAGCAGGACTGGGGTTGATGGTCCACTCTACTGCTACCATTGCAGGGACGTAGATTGTGGATCTATTGGTGGGTGATCCTGTTTCCCACCCTGAGCCCCAGAGGGTGGGTTGTGTGGTGGTACATAATCTGCCTATGGGTCCATACAACCCCCCCCCTCCTTCACCTACAGCAGGTAACCATGGCACCAACACAGGATATGCACTATTCTGGGTGTATCATCGCCCATAAGGACTAGACATGACTGAGACATACAGCAGGACACAGATGTATCCTAGGTGTGTCTAACGGAATTACCTATCACACACTGATGGGGACCTGCAGCATGGTGTATTTCAGCCATGAAAGGTGCTGTGGACCTGGTGCTGGGTGCCCCACCTCAACATCAGGGTGGGCACAGTACCTGCACAATGTGACTGTCTGTGGCTACTCTGTGGCAGTGCCACACACGATCTGTTTCCCCTACCAGGCCGAGGTGCTGTGGGGGTGCATACCCAATCTTGTGCCCATCTCTCGTCTGCTGATTTGCATGTGCAGTGCATCATGGGTACGGGTGGGTTAACCCTATCCTGGTAACTACAGCAGACAGTTTGTGTGGTGCCGTGCAGTTCTTCTGCAGCCAGCCAGGGCTTTGTTCACAGCCTTATAAGGTGTCCTATAGGGGACATTATAGGGTGCCTTGGCAGACAGTACACTTTATAATGTGCCCTATGGAGTGCGTTATGCGGCACCTTAGGTTATGCCACCGTGAGGGTGTGTTTGCTGGCAGCACTAATTAAAATACACGTCATATGCCTCAACAATCACTACTTAAATGTAAAGGGTGCTGCCTCAGCCAGCCTTATACATTAGGCCCACTGGGGAATCGAACCCATGACCCCTGTACCCTCAGTCAGTGTTGTAACCATTGTGCTACAGCTCTGTTGCTGTGCTTATATGCCTGCGCACCTTCTTAAGATTAACGCTCGGTAATGTGCCCTGTAGCGCTTGTTCATTTATGGCACCTTGTAACGCGCGTTCTCGGCGCGTTCTCGGTAACGATGTACCGCCCATGTCCTTATTTAGGATTTCTGTCTCTACCGCGGCTCCTAACGCGAATCGCACTAACGCAGTTTAGTAAACATACCCCTATGTGTGGATCTTCTGATACTAGAGCTTTCCAGTTTGAAACTTGTGATGAGGAAGCTGCCCAGAGCCTAGAGAATACTGATAAAGGAAGGGAATTTACCCTAATCAAGGGACCTGTTTTGGCAGGTCACAGGAGTAAAACTGCTTATTTACTGAGAAGACAGGTTATTCCAGGCTGCAGTGGCCTGCAGAGAGCCTCTAGTGGAGATAAGGTGCAGGAGTATATGCCCAGATTGAGAAACCCTTACATCACTCCTAATTACTCAGCTGCCAGGAGAGACTTTGATCACCAACACCTGGGGAGTGCAAGGGAGGTGTTGGAAACTGGGAACTTTAAAACCAGAACAGAATATGCAGAGAGAAGAGGAGGAAATCCTAAGCCTGGACGACGAGGAGAGCGAGGAGGCAATCCTGAGAGGAGGCTTGAAGGCAAGCATGAGAGCAAGGAAAGAGGAGCTCTGAGAGATTCAGGTTCTTGGAGAGATTCCTGGGAGAAGCCAGTTTCAAGGGATTGGGGAAATCCAAAGGCTTGGAGAACTTCAGCTGGGAACCCTAAGAAGAGGTATGGAGTAGATGCCCTGAGGTCCAGGAATATAGACTGGAGGACAGGTTATAAAAGCTCCAATGCATACTGGCCAGAATATTTGAGAGGACAGCCTAATGCCAGCTTTAACCCAGGTATGAACTATGAACGTTTGTCTAACCTAAAGCAAGGCAAAGTGTTTAGACACAGTTCCTGTCCTAATGAAGGTCAGCTAATAAAGCCCTCTGATCCAGCTCCTGATATAGAACCAATGCAAATAGAAGAACAGGCTATAATTACAGAGGAGGATGATAATCTCATGGACTGTTCTTTATGCAAGATTGCTAGCACAGAGAAATCCTGAAAGTGGGATCAAACATCAAAAGGGAAACGTTCTAGAAACTGGCACTAGAAGTTTGTGTAAATACTTGTGCAGAGAAGGAAAAGAGCTGTTGATTGGAGCTTGTTAGCCAGCTGGTATCAGAGCAGCACACAGCTCAAGCTATGCACACGTTGGATACCAAAGTGCTTTAAATGTGAAAAGAAAAGCTGTTTTTGGTGAAGAAGGTTTTACTTTTTGGTTTTCTTTTACTCCAGCCCTGCTGAGCAGGTGTGTCAGCAGTGACTGAGAAAGGCTATCTGTTGTTAATGGACTTTACAAGCAACTTGCTTTACCTTTCAGTTGTATTATTATTTTGAATATAAAATCCTGGAAAATACATCCTAAGGTGTTACCAAGTAGAATCTGTGTGCATCCGGATTTACCTCATAAATAAATATTCTGTTACTGCCTTACACTCGAGCCAACTACATTCTCTTCATTTACCTCAAAGGCAAGCACCGCATGACTGGACTACCAGTACCATAATCCTTTGCAGGATAGCCAGTCTGGAACATTGCTTAATTGAGGAACTCTATCTAACAAGCACGCCCCTCCATACACATGTAAGGGGCTATGGGCGTGACAAACTCTAGGGGTTTATTTTCAGGTAATTTGGTGCTATAGCAGGCTAAGAAATATAGGGGTTTATTGGTGCATTTGCATCACAAAGGGGGTTATTCTGTGCCACGAATAGCGGGGATGGATGTCCATCCCCACTATTCATGACTTCCCCCGCCGGCGTCTAAGCTCCCCACTGGTTGTGCGGGGAAGTTAGACAGGGGCGGGGAAGAGGCAGCTTGGGGGCGGAGTCTGGGCAGTCACCGGCCCTGGACGTACAGGGCCGATTCTAATGTTGGCCCTGTATGTCCAGGGCTGGCGACATGTGTGGGGAAGTTATTCCACCTCCAAGATGGAATAACTTCTCTGGATGTGTTATTGTTTAAATGCCAGGGTGCAGATGGGGCAGGGGGACCGGAAGAAATTCCCAATAGCCTGACCTTGGCTTTAGGAGGCCAGATCGGGGTTGGGCTGTGGGGAATAAGCACTTTTGTCTGGCGGCCAGCATCGCGGCTTTTAAATGGAACCATGGTGCCATGGCAACTGGACGCCATGGCGCCGCAGCCCCATTTAAGAGCCGTGACTGAGTTAGTCAAGCAGGTCATGTACATGCAGGCTGGACTGAATCGCAGTCCCAACCTGCATGTACATGATTCTGATCCCGCAGGGCTAGATGTGCCCCGTGGGATCAGAATTGCGAGCCCCTCTGTATGTCCAGCACAGCCCAGACACAAAGAGGGGGTGTGCGTCTGGAACGGAATGAGCCCTAAAATGTTATCTACTCTTTTAGGTGGATTCCCTTAAATGACACAAACTGTTCTGTCTTCATCATTCCCAACTTTCACATTGATCTATAGCCTTTCCATGCACTTAAAAACTCCCTTCCCATTCCTCTTCCAGGCACACTCTCTTTTTCTCCTTTCTCCCTTAAAGGCAATCTCTTTTTCTTCCTTCACTTACTTCCTTTCAAGAGACCCTCTCTTTCTGTCTTCTCTACTCCAAGCCATTCTCTCTCTCTCTCTCTTTCTCCCTACCCTTCCCCCAAAGGCACTCTCTCTCTCTCCATCCCCTTCTCTTCCCGCTCCTTCTTTGTTCTATTCCAGGTCCCCCAAGGCTTACTGCTCCCAGGTTGTCGCTGCTCTTGGGTTTCCATGGCTGAATTATTCCTAGGGTGCCATGGCTTATTAGAATGAAATGTTGCTGTGTCTGCAGCTTCCTCCACTACCCAAGTTCATGGCCAAAGACAGCGTCACCACCTTCTTTGACCTCTCGACTCCCACACAAATGAGCAGCAGCCAAATGGCATCAACAGATCATGGCAGAAAGGACAATTTTCAGAGGTTTTCAGTTATAACCAAAAAACCCCATGTGTCCTATGAGGCGTATTTTATCGGGGTTTTCCAGTTATAGTCAAAAATCAGCAGCCCTAGTCAAAAATACTCTACTCTTGTTCTTTCCACCCATTGGAATTGAGTTCCTGTACATCTCTCTCTCCAACAATACACAGGGTATCTCTAGCTGGATCATTTTATTGATGGGTGACCTTAGTGTGGAACACTGCTTATTTTTCTTATTTCTTTTGCATGTGGATTTTAATTACTTACCTTTTCCAATGGTAAGCTCAAGGTGAGTTACAATTTCCCTTTCCAATCAGGCTTACAGCTTGAGGCAATGGAGGGTAAAGTCACTTGACCATGATCTTGAGGAAAGTCTCAGCCTTCACTCTATCCACTAGACTATTCCTCTGCTCCACTGAAAATATTCTGCCTGCCTTGAAAATTTAACAAAATATGCTTCTAGGATTGCAGAAACCTGCATATTATAAGAACACTATCTGTAATCTGCAAAATATTTGTTGTGGAATGCATCTCTCTCGCCCTACAATCTCTTTGCCCCCTGCACTTTCCCTCCACACCCTTTCTTCCTCTCCCCATTCCCTTATGTCCTTCTATTCTTCCCTTCCTTCCTATCTCATCCTTCTCCATAGCCCATCCCCAGCAGTCTTCCAACAAAGGTGGGAACATGGGTACCCAATGGCAATGGTGTGATGCAATGTGGTCCTTGAGTCCTGGTGTTGTACATGGCTGTCTGCACCTTGTGCACAGAATTGTGTATGTCGATACTGTGTATGTTCAGATGCTCACAGGTATAATCCAGTGACCACAGGAAGTGCAACCACTGACAATCGCAGGCTCAAGACTATTATAAACAGAGATTTGTTCAACGTTTGTTCAACAGAATATCCTCATAGAAACTCATCTTAGTCACCTGTGTACCTGTACTTCTGTTTATTTTGTAAAAGTTTAACACTACTTTAAAGCTTCTACAAGCTGGAGCCAATTCATTGATACAAATAGAGATGTTTAAGATTTAAGCAATATTTGAAGCAACGTTGCGATGTATGTATTTTTGAAATTAAGTTTTTCACCCTACATCACTGAGCAGCTTTGCACTTTTTTAATATACTTTGAGAATACACATGAGAGGAAAAAAATTGGACTATGTAGTATGAAGGCATAGGAGGAGTTAATTTCTTGAACATTTTAACTACAGTGTGGAAATTCCCTGGAGATTTTATATGCAAGACAAAATTTTAAAATGTGCTGTGTGTTAGAGTCATGAATATATCATATTTGGGAAACTAACAAAACAAAAATGTTTGGCTTGCATACCCCTAAATATAAGTCAAATCATTAACACATGTACATGGCCACCAACCAAGTTAATGGCAAAATAACCCCCAATTGGTCCTGTATATGTTAACTAAAACTACCTGCAAATAGCTAATGCAGAAGGGAGCAGGTAAGGAGACTTGCCTCGCAGATAACACATAGGCTGTTGCCATAGAGTAACTCATCATGTTGCAGATAACACAGCAGTTAATCCCACTTCAAGAAGTGTAGCTAAATTCACCATGAATTATCTGTTGTGCAGTTGAAGTGGCATTTTAAAAATGATGTCCAAATCAAATCAGAGACATCCAGGGCAGAACATGCTGAGAAACGCCAGGGATCTCTATATCTCCATCTGATTTTAGTAACATAGATGTCCTCGACATGGCTATCAGAGCTGGCAGCCACATAGACGTCTCCCTTAGAAAAACAGGAGCCCTCATTTCCCATCAGTGTTCGTTATCAGCATGGAAAATGCAAGCTAGCATAAAGGGACGTCCAACATCATAGCAAATTGAAAACAGGAGCCCTCATTCCCCTCAGTGTTCGTTATCGGTATGGAAAATATAGGGAATATGAGTGGACCTCCTCCGCACCCTCCGGTTGTCTTTCTGTCAAAACGAGCACTTTTCTGAAGCCTATTCATGTCATGAGCAGGTATAAGCTTGGATGCTGTCAGGGACATCCAGGACTTTTCTGAAATCAGGTGAGAACATCCAAGTTCTATGAACACTCCACACACACCTACTCCACACCTCCATTCAGACTTGTACGTCGTTATCCCGTGGACATCCACAGAGCCGACTTCTAAAATTGGCTCTGCGGATGTCTCCATGCATTGGACGTTTCCATGCCTTTTTTTCAGATGTCCAAAGCATGAATAGGGCTTTCAAAATAGCCCCCTTAATGTGCAGTGGTGACCTTTTCTCTGTGCTGCAAGATAAAATGCTGGAAACATTCCTATTATTTAACATTAAGGTTTTGCAGTTGCTGCACATTAATTTGGGAATTACCATGTGGTAATTGCAAAATCTTACTGCAGCTTAGTAAATGAGCCCAAGAATGATCTATTTAAAGTGGCATTTTACAAAATGACGTCCAAGTGCTATCTGGGACGTCCAAGCCAGAACATCTGAAAAAAAGCAGGCATATACAAGTTCAGGCACGATTTCACAAAGATGGATGTGCCCCATAAGAGCATCTGTAGGGGCCATCTATAAAGACATCCCTGTAATAGTATCCCAGAATCTGGATGTCTAGGAATAGTCTAATGCTTAGAGGAGTGGACTAGGGCCAGGGAAGCCAGCATTGAAATCTCACTACTAATATCATTGTTATTGTGAAGAGTACCAGGGATGATAGGGTGCAATTCTATGTACACCCTCTGGATATTTTATAGCCAAAACTAGCACTATCCCAATGCCTGGAGCAAGTACACCCTTAGACATGACTCCTGGATGTACAGGATATTTCTGAGATCAGGCAGTGATGTCCAGGTTCTTCGGAATATCCTGGCCATGCCTTCATGACACTCCCATTCAGACATCGACATCCTCAGGGTGGGGACATTCACAGACCCAGCTTCTAAAATGCCTCTGGAGACGTCACTGTGCTTTGCATGTCTCCATGCCCGTTTTCAAATGTCCAAAACACAAATAAGGCTTCTAAAATAACCCCCTTAAGGTCTAGAACATCTATCAACCAATGATAATAAGTAAGAAAAACTCTAAATCAAATACCTAATGATCGAACTAAAACATATATAATCTAATTATTTGCTAAATCAATAAACATTAAGATAACAGAAGCTAAAAAATGATGACTAATAATTTGATTCCTGGTGGACCTTCTTTGATAAGGAACTCAAAAGTGCTAGAGCTAAAGCTGAAAATGCCCCAGACATGACGAAAAGAGGACAACCCTTGCAAGCCTGTCACAGATATTCTAAGGTAAAACTCATTAGCAGTCCTCAAAAATTAGCCTGGTTTATTGATAGAGATAGGGAGGATAACATTGTATAGGACGTTTAGATCCACCATTTTAAAATTAGATAAGTTTTTTATAAAAGACTTGGCAATATATATAGTAGCATGGAGGCCATTTCCCTTCTGGACATCCAGCCCCTGTACTGCCCCTCAGAATCGGGTCTACCAGCCTGTACGTGCAGGCTGGGCCCCGATTCTAAAGGGACGCATGCTCTACAGTTCTCCGGCTAGCTCAGTCAGGCTCTTGAATGGAGCCACAATGTCATGACGTCCTGTCACCATGGCACTGCGGCTCCATTCAGGAGCCATGATTACCAGCCATGGGACAGAGCCCCCCTTTCCCTGCAGTCTAACCCCAGATCCAGCCTACCATAGCCAGGATTGGGCTGCAGAGAACCCACTGTACCCACTCACCTTCCTGCCGCCACCAGCCTCTGCTGTCCCCTGATGTCTAGGGGGACTTATTCCACCTCCAAGTCCCCCATATAGAAAGACAACCCAGGACATACAGGGCCGATCTCAGAATCAGTCCTGTACATCCAGGGTGATGGCCCGCTCATGCACCACCCTCACTCTACCTCCTCCCGCCCCCATCTAAGGCTCCCCATACAACTCCACTGTTCATACAGGGAGCTTGCTTGTACATATGACCTAGATTGGCCACTGTTGGAAACAGAATACTGGGCTTGATGGACCTTGGTCTGACCCAGTATGGCATATCTTATGTTCTTATGACTGCAAGGGGGGACGAATAGCGGAGAAGTACGTCCAGGCAGGCTATTTGTGTTTCAGAATGACCCCCATATTAAATGATGGCAGATAAAGACCAGCATAGTCCATCTGTGAGGGAGCTAAAGTTGTATCTGTTGCTGTAAGCCTCAGGTCCAAAAGGCAAGTTAGCTGGATGCTGCGCGTGATTTAGAGCAGGTGTAAATACTAATGAGGAAATCTTTCATGGTATATGCGTATTGTCTTTCTGAAATACAGCTTCCACTTGTATTTGATGAACCATTTATTCAAAGAAAACACTAAACGTTCTGAGTAACCAATCATCAAAAACAAAAAACTGCCTTTGACATCCGACGGTGTGGAGGGATCTGTGGGGACATCGTAGCTGGTTTGAGGTTTTATGCTCGGGACACTTGAGCAAAAGGGGGTAGTGTCTAGAATTTATAGGGGACTGATGGAGGCAGGGGAGGGTAAATTAAATTATATGCTGAAATGGGAGGAAGACTTGGGGGTGAGGTGGAGTGATGAGGTTTGGACCAAGGTGCTTCAGACCATAGCGCATATATCCATCTCTGCACCAATAAAAGAAAATGCCTACTAGGTATTATTCCGATGGTACTGGACACCAGTACGTCGCAAGAAAGCTAGAGTAGGACAGGATGACCTCTGTTGGCGGGGTTGTCCAGAGCGGGGGGATTGGATGCTTATGTGGTGGACGTGCACCCGGATACAGGCATACTGGACGAGGGTTTTGGAGGTGATACATGAGATGACAGGATATCAGGTGCAACAAAAACCTGAAGTTTGTCTGTTGCACCATCTTGAAGAGGAACTACCCCGGAGGGCGGAGGGGGTCTTGCATCACTGCATAGTGGCAGCACGATTCAAAATAGCTTGGCATTGGGGGGGGACAGAGGGCTCCGCAGGTGGCAGGCTTCATACGAAGAGTGAGCGAAGTGGGCCTGATGCACAAATTGACAGAGCAGCGCCGGGGGTATGGGGGGCATGGGGGGCGGAGTGGGGAACAATGGCAGAGGGTGTGGAGATGGGTGGAGGCCTGGAAAGAAGAGGAGGGGAGCTGGAGGCAAAGTAAGGCGAGTGGGGGGCAGTCAGTAGGGGCGGATGGGTAGTAGGGATACTGACTCGTTAGGTAGGGTTAGAAACAGCAGGAATGGATCCAAGTGTAAGTATAGCTTGGGGGGGAGGGGGGGTTAGTGGGGGGGGGTTGAGGGTTGGGGGGGCAGAACGGATTGGGGGGGAGTTAAGGGGAGGGGTTAGTTAGGGTGCACAGGTTGGTTAGTGGGGTAACTGAAGCTGGGGGATCCAAACTTTGTTATATAACACAAACGTCTGTGAGGAAATAAGTTTATTGTTAACAGGAGCAGTTTATTTGGGGTTTAATGTACAACAGCTGTGACGGGGGGGGGGCATTGGGATAAGATACTGTACAAAGCATGTTGTTTTTCTTTGTGTTATTTACCAATAAAATACTTAAAATAAAAAAAAAATTCAGAATCGCATGTCCTCTTCAAAAAACATGTGATAATCTATAATATATAATAAGGAAGAAAAAGACCTGAGTAAAATCAAGTGCTCACCAACATTGGTTCCATATATGTCCGACTGTGGATGCTCAATGTATTACATCAGTGGTATCCCACCCCTTTTTTTTTACAAAGCTTATTTATATATTTTTTTTATATTTAATATTATTTTCTTTCTTTTTTATTTTTCAATGAATTTCATACAGGGTGAGACCAAACCTGTTTGCCTTTTTATACTGATTTACAGTATCTTCTTTTTTTCAGAAGTCATATATAGATAAGAGCAAAGCAATAAATCATAAAGAAATGAACCATAAAAATTATGACTTATGAGTTATTCACCCAATGTATTCATATTTGATGAACCATGACAAAAGTATGCTTCCAATCTGTATGATTTAAATGCTGTGTGCTTTTTTGGTTCATATATGCAATTTAAAGGCCTCTTATAAAATTACCCCAAATAAAACTACTTGCAATAACCAAAACACATGTTCTGGTGTGGAGTTCTTTTTAAAATACATTCGTATATACTTACCACATAAATATGTAGGCTTGCTCTTGAGGAGGGAGTGAGGTCCACAACTTAATTATAAGTGCAATTGCTGCAGAATGTGTGCTAATATTTTATAAAGATACATAAACTCCAATAGCCGGGTTGTGCGGCCACTGATGTCACTATCCGGTTAATGGCAATATCCCGCTACTATGCGGAGAGCAAAGAGGTTAAAGTTAGGACAGCCATTCATCTGCCCTATCTTACGCTATCTAGTTAGTGGTTGAATATGGTTGTTATCGGATAACAGCAGTTGCCGCCCCCACTCTACCCACAGACTGCTCCAATTTTCACCAGGTATTTGCTCAGCTGTCTGTGGGGCTATTCAGTGATGCTAGCTAGTTTGTGCCACTGACTATCGGGGTCACTGCATTTTAGCAGGATAGCAGGTCTGCTAAACAGCTAACGTGCTTTGAATTCCCCCCCGCCCCCATCCCCTCCAATATGTTTTTATAAAATAGGCTACAAAAAGCTGCTTTCTTGCTCTCTCAACCTGTTATAAAATTACTCTGTAAAATGTGTAAGTATCACTGTTTCTAAACACTGCCACTTACATATACAGTATATGCTGTTCTGCACATTAAATCCGCTTTTTATGGGGGTAATTTGATAAAGATTTTGCCTTATGTGAAGGCTTTTTTATAAGTAAATAAAGCCTTTTATAAAATTGCTCTGTGTTATACCCATATATTAGTGCATGCACTTACAAGACGAAAGATGTCTGCACGCATACTCTGTATTGTCGTTCCCAGGGGCTTAGTTTGGCCAAAGCATGTTATGTACATGCATAGCATACATGCGCACATTTACATCTGTTTTGGTGGAAGTGTAAATAGGCGTGTCAGTGTTTGCATGCCGTTGGGGCTGGTTCTGAGTGCTTATTTTAGGTTCAATAACAAAACAATAGAAAACAATTCAACCTGCCCGGAGCTCCTTTCACACAACTAGCGTTAACAATACCAAAGAGTACATTTTATATTATTTGTTTGTTTTTTATTTTTTTTATTTAGCTGTGCTTATATACCGCTTTTCACCAGGTCAAAGCAGTTTACAGATATACCCTAACAGGCACTTTTTATTCCCTTGTCCCCAAGGGGATCACAATATAGGCATACCTGAGTCAATGGAGGGTTAAGTGGCTTGCCGAAGGCCACAAGGAGTGGCCATGGGACTAGGCCCTTTATATTATGCCCCTTCATCCGCCCACCCACCCTATCCTATAGGTCAGGGGTTCTCAACCCAGTCCTCAGGACACTCCTAGCCAGTCAGGTTTCAGGATAACCACAATGAATATGCATGAGCAAATTTGCATGCACTGCCTCCACTGAATGCAGATCTCTCTCGTGCATATTCATTGTGGTTATCCTGAAAGCCAGACTGGCTAGCTGGGTCCCGAGGATTGGGTTAAGAACCCTTGCTATAGGTTAAAATCGCTTCCTTAGCATCCCTCCAGTCTAGTCCCGAGACCTCTGGGGTTTTGCTCCTCCTCCGGCAGCTTGGAGACTGAGAAACATCACTCTTGTGATGTCACTGATACATAAGCTGAAGTGCTGAAGCCCTCCCTTTCCCCCCCCCTCCACTGGGTGGAATCTGCTTGCTGAGCAGGAAGCTACTTAAGGGGAGAAGGCTCCGTGTCCTAACCCAGTAGCGGGGGTGAAGAAGGAGTACCGA
Organism: Ichthyophis bannanicus; assembly: GCA_033557465.1. Classification (NCBI taxonomy): domain Eukaryota; kingdom Metazoa; phylum Chordata; class Amphibia; order Gymnophiona; family Ichthyophiidae; genus Ichthyophis; species Ichthyophis bannanicus. The sequence goes on from CM066031.1 coordinate 666,129,879, forward strand.
CGAAACCCTTAGCGAGTGCAGAAGCAGTGCCTGCTAGCGCTATTGGGGCCGTCGACGGGGCAGAGAGAGAGAGAGGCAGTAAGCAGTTGGTACTTTCCTCACGCTGTCAGGTTCGTCAGCGAAGGCTTCGCAGCGGTGGCTCCCGTGCAGCGGTAGAGCCCGTGAAAGAAAGTTGTCCCACGCATTTTGCTTACCGCAGGTAAGGGGGGCCCTTCCTGTTCTTGTGGGGAGTTCAGGGCTCAGGAGCGGCGGTGCGCTGAGATGCGGCTTCAGCGGGGCAGGCCGAGCCACGTGGCAGAAGCACGGGAAACGCCGGCTTCCTCTGTCGGTTTTAGCTCAGCCACGGTATGCATCAGGAGAGCCTCGTTTTGAGTTGAGTGGCCTAGTAGATTGGTGGGGAAGGTGCTCGGAGACTCTGAGGGTGCTTAATTGAAAAAAAAAAAGGCACGTTGAGCGTCAGGTAGACGGCCTTCTTTGAGCAGTACTCTGCGGCTGCTGTGGCCTGGGGGTCCATATTAGCGCGTTTAAAGAGGGTGTGGTGACACCGTCTCGGTGGCGGGATGCCTAGGCCACACTGTTTGCTCTGTGGGGCAAAAAGGGGCACATTGTCGGAAGCTGGGGTCTGTAGGGGCTGCAGTCAGGAGGTTGCGTCCTTAGAGCATATCTCTGAAGGGGTAGAGGAAGCTCATGGGGGAACTCCCATAGTCCTCCTACAGCCAGGTCCCCCAATCCTTCCTTCCCCAGAGCCGATTCCAAGTACTTCGTCAGCTCCTGATACCCCCCAGTTCGCAACCCAGGTTACCAGGGGGTTTGGCAGCGATATTTTCGCCAGATTTCCTTACGCTGATCCAGCATGCCTTTGGCAGTCCTTTGGGAAAGTCTTCCCCCGGTGCCACAGATTTGGTCATGGGGTTGAAGAGGCCGGGAACTCCTTTGGATACGGGAGTGGCAGGAATAGCAGCAAAGACGTTCAGGGCCGACAGGGATCGCTCCGAGCAGTCGGTGGTGTCGGAGGGTCTCCGTTCGGAGGAGCCGGATCCCGATTTGGACTTGGATGAAGACCTGGAGGAAGGCGAGATTGTGGAGCAAGAAGACCAAGCGAGGGTCGTGTGCGTTTTTAGGAGAGAAGAGTTACCGGCGCTTATCTGTTTCCATAAGGGGGGAGAGCGGGCCTAAGCACTTATGGAACATTTCTGGGACATTGTATATAGTTGTTGGTTATATTAGACACAGTTTAGTCAGTTGGTACAGTTCTTGGTTTGTAGTACTTATTACTTAATTGTTGCTCCGGTGAGTCTGCTTTGTCAATAGGTTACTGGTGGAAGAAAGCGGATCCGGAGCTTATGTACCAGTGACATCACAAGAGTGACGTTTCTCAATCTCCAAGCTGCTGGAGGAGGAGCAAAACCCCAGAGGTCTCGGGACTAGACTGGAGTTCCGTAAGGAACAACAATTAGCAGGTAAGTCTAATTTCACCTTAGGAGGCATAGGGACACAGTCAAAGGATACACCAAATTGTCACCGTTAACAGCAGTATAAGAAAAGACAGAAGATCCCAACATCATGGGCACAGGAGTTAAATCCACCTGTTCAGTGCCCTCAAAACTAACACCAATATTTATCAGCTCTAATTCATTACTCAGATTCATTCAATCCTCCCCAATCACTCACCACCACACCCCTCTGTGAGCACACTCAACAGTCCATAATCTGTATCCAACTTGTATTCAACTGCAGCTCCTTTGTATCCCTGCTGTTAACCCCTTTTTCTCCACTCTTGGTGAACTCTTACAACATGTCCATCTTCCAACCCACTCTGCGGGGCATTCGCTTGATCTTATAATCACTCTTTAGAATGCACGCTTATCGGTCACTAATCCTAATACAATCCCTGTGCCCTGGTCCGATCATACATTATTGCTCTTTGATTTAATTTACCTGAAACCATCTCTATCTGCTGGTTTGACCATCTCTCCTGTGACCTTTTCCTATAAATCCTTATTTCCTGCAAATTTCTCTGATCTGCCTGTAGCTGAGCAGGCTTATATGTGGCACGCCACACTCTCCACAGTAACACCACTGCAGACTAAGACTCGTGCTCCCAGAGTATCACACAAATGGTATCATGCAGGTCTTCAGTTGCTCAAACGACAAACCAAGCTACAGAAAGATCTTGGAGGAAGGCTAAATCAATACAAACCCTACAGCCTGCCAGTTTTTCTATCATGAAATATTTGAGGCAAAGAAAGATTACTTTTCCATGCTAATCACCAATTCTCCATCTACAATAAAAGCTATTTTTTCAGTTGTCCCTCAACTTTCTACGCAATGCCGACTCCAATGACATCTGCCCTGTTCTGGTCCTATCCCAGAAACACTAGTGGAGTACTTTTTGACCAAAATTCAGTCACTCAAAGCTACACTATCTTCACCTCTGCCTTTCTCTCCGCTGGCTAAAGCCGGAGGTATTTTTTCTCCACCACTGCACTCCTGGTCACATTTTACCCCTGTGTCCTTCACCCAATTAGAGAGGGTATCGCAGTCCATTCATAAAAGCACTTCCTCCTTAGACCCAATTCCATCAACCTGGCTAAATGAGACCAGTTTTGGACTCCTCACAATCTTACTTTCACTGGTCAACCAAAGTCTATCTTCAGAAGTGGCACCTGAGGCCTAGAAAAAAGCTATATTCCATCCTTTAATAAAGGATCAGCATGGAGATTGGTCTGATCCTCAAGATTACCACCCTTTCTCAAACTTAGCTGTCACGTCAAAGATAGTCAAGGAAATTGTCTTCCGTCAGCTTGCAGATCATGTGACCAAATTCATTTTCTCCATCCTCATCAATCAGGGTTTCACCCAAGCCACAGTAAGGAATCAGTCCTGGCAGCAGTCTTTAATGATATTTATAGGTCACTTGATCGTGGGAATTACACTCTCGCAGTTTCACTGGACTTATCTGCGGCCTTTGATCTGGTGGATCACAACCTACTTTTGGCCCACCTGAATGAGGCAGGAATCCGAGGTACAGTGCTTAACTATTTTTGTTCCTTCTTAAATCATAGATCTTTCCAGGTTCATTTTCAAAGAGAGGTCTCTACCACCTGAGACCTTTAGTAGGTCATCCCCCAGGGTTCTATTTTATTGCCTTTATTATTTGACATTTTCCTTAGCCCATTAATTACCCAAATACAGGGATTAGGCATGTCCTGTTATGTTTATGCAGATGACATCTTATTGTTAACTCTACTGATGATTCGGTAATAGATTTGACCTTTCTAAACAACTGTTTAGTAACAATATCCTTCTGGTTATTTGAATACACTTTTAAACTGTACACTACTAATTCGACAGCAATCTGATTTACTGGTTCGGATTTTTAGCCTACACTTGCCCTTGCGATAGACGGTCAACCTTTAGTATTACATACCTCCCTTCGATATCTTGGAGTTATGTTAGATTCAGCCCTTACTGTCTCCCCTCAACTGGCCCAGGTAACTAAATCGGCTTTCCTGGCCTTTCGACATTTTCATAGCATTCTTTCATTGTTGGATCACCCGGCCCAGATAAGCATGCTTTTACATACTGTGATATAGAGACTTGACTATTGCAATATTGTTTATCTAGGCCTTCCACAGGTCCTTCTCTGTTGCCTCCAGACCATCCAAAATACGGCTCTTCGCATACTAGCTCACACCCGCAAATTTGATCATATTACACCACTATTCGTCATATATCATTGGTTACCTATAAATTCTCAGATCATTTTCAAGCTTCCTCCCCTAATACACAAAATTATTCATGACACAGTTCTGGCTTACTTGTCTGCTATTATCTCCCTATATGCCCCAGCAAGATTTGTTCGCTCATTCCATGATTTCCGTTTATACTTCCCCTCCTCGCAGGAAATAAAGTATGAATCTACAAGAAAATTAGCTTTTTCTGCTGCGTCTCCGGCACATTGGAATGGCTTGCTGGGCCACCTACGCACAGAATTAAATTTCAAGTGCTTCAAAAATCTCTGAAAACCTTCCTTTTTAGTAGTGCTCTTAACTTACCTGAATAATTATTATGGTATGATGGCACCCTTTGGGCATGGTAAGGACAGCCCTATAGTCTAAGTGAATTGTGTATATTTATCTTTATGTCTTATTCCTTTTGCCTATTTTTTCTATGCTGTTCCTATCTCTCCTATACTTTTCTTTTTAATTGTTGTACACTGCATAGACTGCTATGCGGTATATCAAATAAAATATAACCATAACCATAGGTATGCTACTTAAAACTGTCAAAATACCACCCTCAAGCCTTGTGGATGCATAGCCTAGAGAAAGTTTTTAACACACTGTAACTAGCACTTGAGAAGAGCATGGAAAGATTCTCGCCACACAGATCAGAAAATATGCATCACTTCTTGTGATCTCCCTTTGCCCAGTGACAATCCATATGCAAGGATGGCAAACCCGAGTTTACCCAAGGATATAAGATGACCTTTTACCCATCAACCATACTCTTCTTGTCCATAATCTCCTGCCCATCTCCTGTACTCCTGTCTGCATGGTTTCAAAAAATAATAATGTGCCTGGCCTCAATGCCAGTGGGATACTCTGAAACGTCATGCATATGCCACCAAAATCTTTGTACTTTCGGGCATGACCAGAACATACGCTCGAAGGATGCTCTAGTGGTCCAACACTACACACAATCTGATGAAACAGCACAACTGACATGAAAAGTCCAAACTGGGGACAGAAGTGCCCAATGAATCATTTCTTGTACTGCGTATCACTGTGGGTGGAATGAACAACTAGTTGGGGAATCCTCCTCGTTACCTCCAAAACCTCGTGCCCTCTGAGAGTCAATCCAAAATCAGCATTCAATGGTCACAATCTCATGGAATACCTATGTCAGACAAGGCCAAGTGCAATTTTGAGATTGTCATACATCTCCTCTTGAGATCAATAACTCCTCCAGCCCAGAGAAGAATTCAGGCAAAAGGTCCTTACCTCTCAGTCCCATAAAATAGCTACAAACCCAGAGATAGGCATCGATGTAATTGCTGCTTAGATTAACTTGTCTTTTCAACTCTGCAAAGGGAGTAAGCATCTCATCCTCTTGAAAGGGGCTACTTTACCTCCATAATGCCCTGATCCTCTTAAGCCCAAAACCTCCAGCCTTGTATTTGGGAATAAAACCAACATTGCCACAAAGAGGTGAATACACTAGTTGTTCTACTGAATGATGCAGCACAGCTCAAGTGTATTTCAAAGTTCTTTAAACCACTTGGGAAAGTCCCTGCCGGCACACCAGTAGCAACCCTGTCTGAGCATGTGTGACATATTTAAGAGAAAGGGAAGAAGCCAACTCCCGCTCATTATACAACAGCATGTAATCATTTGTGGCAAAAAAACTATCTTTTAAATTATATATTGCCATCTAATCCTGTCAAATGCCTTTTTTGGAATAAGCAAAGAGGTCACAAAATTACTGACACATTAACTCAGAGATGCAAGAATCTGCCAGCATTAACTACCGAATGCCACCCTTTCAGAAAACCCATCTGAGACTCATAAATGAGAGAAGCCAGTATCAGAGCGACCCTATTCACCAAGAGTTTTGCCAGGAATTTCTGTCCACATTTAATAAGGATACTGGATGATAGGATCCTGGCTCACCTATTCCCTAGACTCACCCCCTCACATCCTGCCATGCCCTTTCCCCCTCAATCACATCCACCCCCCCCCCATCACCCCCTCATATCTTGCCCAGCTTGTGCCCCCTCAATCACATCCACCCCCCCCCCCCAAATTCACCCCCTCATATCTTGCCCAGGTTTGATTCCCCTCAATCACACCCATGCCTAGACTCACCCCCTCAATCCTGCCCAGGCTCATGTCCCCTCAATCACACCCCCTCCCCAGACTCACCCCCTCAGTCCTGCCCAGGCTCATGTCCCCTCAATCACACTCCCTCCCCAGACTCACTCCCTCACATCCTGACCTGGCTCATGCCCCCTCAATCACATCCATCACCAGACTCACTTTCCCCTCGATATTTATTTGAAACCTTCCTTCCATCTATACCTTTTTAATACCATCAGAATCAGCAAAAGAGTAAGATGCCTCCAGTAGCATGGTGGTATGGAGGCTGATGTTTGACCACCACCAGATTAGAAGCTGGCTGAAGCGGCCGTGAAGGAGCTTCGGTGGCAGGTACAGGAGGCCCTGCAGGCTGGAAAACAGAAATCTTGGTGCAGATCACAAAGGCCCCAAGAGCCCTTGAAAAAAGAATCCCACAGCATGGCTGCAGATGGGACATTAAAAAAAAAACTGGAGCAATTGCAGTGGCAGGCAAAGAAGGCCCCGAAGGCCGCATGACTCTAAACCAAAACAAAACGGAGCAGTGGCAGCGATGGCTGGCAGAAAAGATCCTCAGGGGCATGTACAGTGGGTAAAGGCACTTCTGTTATTTGACTTACAAATCTTACAGTCATGCAGCAAAACAGAGCGGCCGCCATCGCAGTGTTGTTCTTTCTAGTGTGCACAGCTCAATAAGAGCACAAGCTTGCTGCTGTGCTTTGCTGCCATAGGGGAGCGGGAGCAGGAGATAGAAGACCAAAGAAAATGTGGCACAACCCCAGAGTTTGCAGGTAAGTACTGGAGCACAGTTTGCGGGCCATTGCAACCACTGCAGGCCCCGAAGAGGGGTGTCAGCAGATGCCCACAGAGGGTCGGTGCTCTTGGCAACCACCTAGTTTGCATAATGGTAGTGCTGGCCCTGCTCCTCCTCCTATCTGCTGCTGCAGGGAATGTCTCACTGGGGCGGGGGGGGGGGGGAGAAGAAGATCAGAAAAGATAGAGAGAAGCTAAAAATGTTCTCCCTTTACCATTTGCCAATTGGCAATTGCTTGCTGTCTTAAATACTGGTGGAAGGTTTGCACCATGCAGTGCCACAAGGGAAGGATAATTTACTATATTTAATCTATTCCATTGTACAATCAGAACATAAGGTGCAGTGAAATAATTTTTTGTACCAGTCTTGCTTATCTATTGTCTGTATCAGCAGCTGTGGGAAAGTCAGAGATGCAAGTTTCGCTCATTAGGAATATGTCAGACTCATTGGAAAGCCCTCCCACTCTCACACTCTTTCAGCATCTTCTCACATTCATTTACACAGTGACACGGTAAATGATGGCAGATACACACAACATGGTCCAGCTAGACTACCCAGTAGGGTGGCTAGATTTGTTATTCCATGTATGTTACCCCCTCCCCCTCCCCCCCCCCCCCCACATGCCTTTGTTTAGGGTTGTGCCTGCCGCTCCGTGCAAGTTAGCTCTCTGTTTTGAAGCTGTTTGTGTTGGTAACATCTTCTTGCCATATATTGATCCCTTGTGTCTGTCCCTTGCCTTTTTGAATTCCATCACTGTTGTTGCCCCCACTATCTCCATCAGGAAGGCATTCCAGGAATCCAACACCCTTTCAGAGAAAAAGTATTTCCTGATGTTGCATTTAGATTTACCTGCTTGCAGCTTCATTTCATGACCACTAGTTCTACAGCTTCCCTGTCTTTGAAAAAGATTTGTTAGTTCATTAATACCCTTGAAGTATTTAAATGTCTTTATCATGTCCCCTCATCCCTCCTCTCCTCTAGGATTATAAGTCTTCTGGTGCAGGTCCTATATCATTTTAGTCGCTTTCCTCTAAGCTGTTTCAAATCTTTTTATATCCTCTGCAAGGTGCTGTCTACCAAACTGAACACAGTACTCCAGGTGAGGCCTCACCAATGACCTGTACAGGGGCACTAATACCTCCTACTTTCTGTTGGTTATTCCTCTGTAGGCAGCCTAGTATCCTTCTGGCTTTAGCCACCACATTATCACATTGCTTTTCCACCTTGAGATCCTCAGACACTATCACCCCTCAGACTTAGTGCAGTGGGTCTAATCGATACCTTCATAATAGGCAAATCTAACAGGAAAAAAGCTCGTAGAAGGAAATCTGAGCGCACCTTCCTACACACTGCCTCCCTCTACTCCAATGCCCTATATCCACAAGTAGCTATGTACATTGTGCATATTTTTAGCCACTAGGAAAAATTCCTTGGAAATTTGTCTTATATTGACTCCACTCTGTCTTAGAGGCACCAAACAAAAGCAAATATCAATTTATGCTGCTTTTTCTGTTGCAAAGCCACAGGGAGTCATTCTGTGCCTCGAATAATGGGGATGTATGCCCTGTGGGGACGTACATCCCCACTATTCATCCACCTGCCCCCCTCCTCCCCCCCCCCCCCCGGTGCAAAGGCTTCCTGTACATACAGCTGTGTTGTATGGGGAGCCGTAGATGGGGGTGGGTGGGGGCGGTATGGAGGTGGGGCGATGGTGGGGCATGACTCCGGACATGCAAGGCCAATTCAGAGGTTGGCCCCGTACTTCTGGGGTCGGCTGGATAGATGGAGGACTTATTCCATCCCTGAGGTAGAGAAAGTCCCCCTGGACATCGGGGGATGGCAATGGATGTCGGGGACAGACAGGTGAGGGGCGAGTGGGGTTCCCTGTAGCCCAACCCTGGCCATGGGAAATCGGATTGGGGGTTGGGCTGGGGGAAGGAGCATTTTGGGTTGGCAGCCAAGGATTGTGGCTCCATAATAGAGCCGTAGTGCCATGTTAATGAGATGCCATGGCACTGCGGCTTCAGTATGGAGCCAGGCTGAGTTAGCCAAATATGTAGTTGGGCATGCAGCCAATCAGAACTAGGGCCCGGCCTGCATGTCCAGGCCATAGACCCGATTGTGATCCCGCTGGCACGTCTAGCCCCCATGGGATCAGAATCGGGTCTATCTCTATACGCTCCGATTCTGATTGGCCATACAGGGGCGGGATGGCTGGTACAGAATCAGCCTCATAGCAAAAACCTAAATCTTTCTACCCCAGATACACCACCTTCTGAGAAATCTCACTCTTTGGGGCATCAGCCTCACTCTTTGAAGCAGACCTGATGGGTGATGTGCTAAAAGACCGTCAGTCCCTGCTCCAAAGATCTGAGAATCCAGTCTGATAGGAGCATTAGCTGAGCAAACACATTCATCCTCTCTCCAGTACTTGGAAGAGTGTGAGCAGGGAAGCATGGTAACTGGGCACTGCAGGCCTGCACCAACTAGGCAAGGAACCCCAGAGCCACTAGCTGAGGCAGCACACTCGGGGTGACAGTACTCTAGGGCGGCTTCCTATAGTCCTTGATCAACTCTTAATACAGGTGGTCTTAGTACACATTTTGTGTGGAACTCTTTTCACTCAGGAGGAATGAACATAAGAACAATAGGTGTGTCTCCACTGAGAGGATGTCTGAGCAGCATCACACCTTGCATTTTCTCTATTTCTGCTGTCTCAGACCTCGGAGGTAGCTTACATTTTAGCCAGGGATCAGTGCCTGGTGGGGGAAGGGAGGGTTCAGTCACCAGTCTTCATGCCATTTTCTCTAGATAAATCCTAAATTGACTATGATTCAGTCCTAAATGATTCTTTTGGGAGCCAGTATCCTTTATTGTCTGGCATGCCCTAGGACTAAGCTTTCAGTATCAAACTACTTTATTTGCACAGCAAAATGTGATAAATGTATTCACAGAGCTTTAAAAGCATTATCTTCTGAGCTTGTCACTGAGGAGATTTTCTAACTAATTCGCCCAAGATTACTAAATGGGAGAAATCCCTTAGTTGAACTGCAACTCTTAAATTATGCCCACGGCTATCCTTAAAAGCAGACCCCCAGCACATGCGGGATGTAGTGGATGTTTTCTAGTCAATAGTGAACTGTGAAATGCTTTTAAAATATAAGGCATTTACAGCCTCTCTTTCTTTCACATCTGTCTGTTCAAAACTAAGGATTTGCATTAAGGGGCTAATTTTATCAACTCTTCTGCAAGTAAATCCTGTAACCAGCAGATATGGGCTTATAGATTACCCCAGGAGTTATGCACATATAAAGTAGGCATGGAGAACATCCATGTCTACTTTTACATAACACCAGTTCAGGAGAGAGGTTTTGACAGATTGTATTCAGAATTACGAGGTGCACACATAGTTTATAAAGTATTATGTCCTAGTTTATAAAGTAGGTATTTCCACACATACTTCATGTACGCAAATGTACATCAACTCCTGAGCAGGTGTAAATGTATGCAGATGCCTCACGGCTATTATTTCTGGAGGTTGTGTGAGGCTACTTCATAAAGACACATAGGCACCTATGTTGTCTTTATAAAATAGCCCCAAATAGGAGCCTACTTGGACTTCCTGCCTAGGCAATCTGTTCTAAAATTACCCTCGTATACCCTTTGTATATTCGACAAATTACATTACTAGATCATTTGTCACCATTTCATCAAAAGAAAGAGAAGGAAAACTAATAAACATGGAGAATTAATTGTGACAAATCAACCTGTGACTATTAAAACTGAAAAAGACTGATTCGCTAATATCACTATAAATCTATAAACCTGAACTGTGTAGGTTGGTCTAACGTACTTACACTCTTGAAACCTGTTTTAACAGATCCTCAGACGGCCACTGGTGAGGTGGATGGGGTGAATCTGGAAGAAATCAGAGAGTTTGCCAAAGCTTTTAAAATTCGGCGCCTATCTCTTGGGCTGACACAGACCCAAGTTGGGCAAGCTTTAAGTGCCACAGAAGGTCCAGCCTATAGCCAGTCTGCCATCTGCAGGTAACCTGTCACATAACAAGTTCCATGCTCCTTTCTGCAGCCTGCGATAGAATATGTCTGTTTTAGAAATTATGTATATAAACTCATTTTCTTGTTTCATAAATAAGAACAATTGCTGAGACAAAGAGAAGTGATTTGCCATGTAGAATGCATATGAGTGTGTGTGTGTATGTGTGCCTACATTAACGATTTTCCTGGTAAAAGTATTTCAGCATAGTGTTTTATAAGAAATAATCCATAGGCATTCTTTTTCTGCAAATGAACAGTGTTAATTTCAAATTCTAAAGACATAACAATAGTAGATCTTTCCCTATGGTCTGTGGTGCAGGAGGTTCAAGTCTGTATCTCCTGCTTGTTATTGATAGGGCTGGATAAGGAGGGAAAAACTTGAAGTGGTTTATAACATAATTCATAAATGTCACAATAAAAGAGTAATAAAACAAGACTTCTGCCACCCCCCTACCTTCTCCGCATCACATCATAGAACCACGCTTTTACATTCAGTCAAATGCCACAGTAAATAATCAGGTTTTATATTTCTGGTAAGCGGCATATTCTTTCACCATCTTTAAATTTGGGGCAGCCCATTGTACAGGGTTGGCCCAATGCAGGAGATTGCTCTGTTTCCTTTAATTAGGCTCACCATATAGGCTCTAGTAAAGAGAGATGGGACTACTCAGAGTACCCAGACACATGGAGCGTGATTCTATAACAGTGAGGTCCAGCCAGCAGAAACGTCTGGCCTGACTACAGGCATGTAATAATTCTGAAACCGCGGATATAAACGCACCCACGGTTCTGGAATCAGGGAGATATACATCGCTGGCACAGCCTACATCCCCATACCCACCGTATTTTGACAAGATAGACGTCTCAGATGCTTCCCGTCTCTGTGCGGCCACGCCCCCACTAGCAAAATGTACATCTTCTAAAATGATGCTCACACTGACAGTGGTGTGCTCATGCAAACAACACATTAATATGGATGAAAAAGATATGATCATACAACCAGACTATAAATACTAGTCTGTTGCATGCCCATAACACTGCAAGGTTATGTATGTGCACCAAAGCTATTGTATAAGCAAGTGGAAAGTGAGATGTTTGTCCAGACAGACCCTGCAGCTAAACAAACATGGCATTTGAAGAACATCATAGTAATTGCAGTCACAAATAACAGTGCTGTTTGCACTACATCATGCCCCCACTCCGAGGGTCCCCTATCACTGACAAAGACATGCCCTGCTATGTTGATATAGAGCAGCTTTTTAGAATATACTGCCCATTCACACTGGCTCCTGGTGATGCTGCGGTCAGCCCTACGGTCCAAGTACTGGCCAGGCATACATGCCCCCCCCCCCACCAGGGTTGTGGTTCAGCACACACACACACACACACACACTCTTGCTGCAGTCACAAATAACATACCTCTGCAAAAACCATGCCCTGCACCTATAAACAACTGCTGGTAAGACATAATGGTATTACGTCTCAGGACAACACATCTACTCTGCATTTCTCAGCCAAATACAAATCTGCTCCATACTACCTCACATACCATCCCTATCTCACATACCGTCTTTTCATCTACATTTCCATCTTTCCAAAAACTGGAATTATTTGGGATAGCCTAGAATAGCCCCTTTAGCACAAACAGTGGAGTGGAGGAGTGGCCTAGTGGTTGGGGCAAGGTACTTCAGGCGGAAGGTCAGGGGTTCAAATCCCACTAGAGGAAAGCAACCTTGGGCTGGAAGGACTGGGGTTTCTAGTCCCACAGGTGCTCCTTGTGGTCTTGGGCAAGCCACTTAACCCTCCATAGCCCATGTTCCCTGTAAAATAGTTATTTCCAAGTTATAATACCCTGTTCAATGTAATTTCAGTTTGTTCAATGTAAACTGCACTGATGCAGAATAGCGTGGTATATAAGAGAATTAAAATAAATAAATAAACAGCACATGTCAGCATAGCCAGAATAAAGCCTATTGCAGTGCTTTATATTTCTGTAGGGGTGTATTTTATTGCTCCCTAACTTTACACATGCCCCTCACCTGTGCATTCTATTCTGTATAACTGCATCTTGTGCCCTCCCAGACAGCAGACACATCGGTTCAATACAGATGTGTCACAGCCATTCATCTATATGGAATGTGTTCAAGTTCAGAGCAGAAATTTTTCTCTGGCGTTATTCCACGTTGCCGCTGGCATAATGTAGGCGTCTGCGGGAAACACAGAGGGTGTACACCGGCCTTTCCTGAATATGCTTTCCACATCCTTATGGCTTGCCACGCCCCCATTCCGCCCCTTCCTGCCCATGTTCTAAGATCCCTGTTTTTGCGCCATGTATGTGCAGGGCCACATGATTTAGGAATACAGGTCTAGACGTTTTCATGAGGAAAACATCTATCCCGCACGTCCAGGCGGCCTATTTGCATTTCAGAATGACCCCCATAGTATCTCAAACGCATTACAAAATAGGTCAGCCTGAATCCTTCCAGCACCTTAAATGCTAAAAATAGGATCTTAAATCATGATCTGTATTCCATTGGCAGCCAGTACAGGAGCTTCAGTACTGGAGTAATATGTTCATAAACCTTTCTCCCTGCCACTAACTAAACTGCCATACAGTATCTTACACCAATTGAAGCTTTATCAGCTTATTTTTCAGTAGCTCTACATATAGCACTTTACGTCAGTCCAAGCAAACTGTCATCAAAGCATGGACTACTATATTCAAATTCTTCCACATAACATAGGGCTTCAAATGCTGAATAGTCCAAAGATGGAGAAACAAGGATTTAAGCGCTACCACCTGACATTTCATGCTTAGGGTAGGTGCACATCTACGGTGATTCTTAACAGGTGCGGCTCTATAATGAGGCCGAGTGAGGCGGTGGCCTCAGGCAGCAACTTTTTGGGGGCGGCAAATTTGCCCCCAAAAAGCCCGCCTCACTCGGCCTTCAAATTTAAAAAAAAAAAACGATCGGAAGAGCCACTACCGCCGCTGCAGCAGCAGAAGAAAGTGTCCCGCGGCCGCCCCGGCAGAGCCCTCTTCTCTCCCTCAGCTCCGGCTTTACAGAGCCGTGAAGGGAAGAATGACCCTTTCTCGTGGCTCTGCTAAGCCCGTGGGCGCTGATGGGATTTCTGTAATGCTGGCGGCGGCGCTGAGGGAGAGAAGAGGGAGAGAAGAGGGCCCGGTGTAATAGCAAGCGCTGTGAAAGGCTCTTATTCAATCACTCACCCACAGACAGGCTGGAATGCAAACAGGATCTTTAATGTGCACACAGGATCAGACAGAGAGCCGGTACCCTCCAACAAAAGGTCTGAGCCCCGAGGGACGGCCTACAATGCCTTATATACAGTACAGTTTTAAACTCTTTCTACAATCCCATTTGCCACAGGTATTTCCTGCCCACCAATCAGCAGCCCCTGGGGAAGGTACCTGGGTGACCTGTCCAAACCGGTGTGCTCTGGTCTGTTGATTTCTGGGCTAGGGGATATTGTGCTCAGACCTGAAGTGGGGGAAGGGTGTCCACTGAAATAGCAGGCTGATTACTTTATGTAAAAGTCTCATGGCTTGCCGCATGGCTTGGGGGAAGGGCTACCTACAGCTAAACCTCATGGCTTGCCGCATGGCTTGGGGGAAGGGCTACCTACAGCTAAACCTCATGGCTGCCTCATTCCCCCCTTTTTTAAGTGGGACCTCAACCGCTAGAGGCGGTTGAGGGCTGTATTTGGGACAGGGCCATGACAGTGGTAACCACCTTGCGTTCTACCAGGGTATCAAGGGTGGTGGTCATGAAGCGGTAAAGAATGGGGATACAACATGGCAGAATGGCACATAGCAGTAAATGAAAAGAACCCCTACCACTGGGATTTTTAGTCCCCCTGGCCAACTGAACCACTTCATAAACCACCCAGGACCCATGGACAGGTAACTAGATCACTTAGGTCTTGGATAGGGTGTTCAATGGAAACACTTGCATCAGTGAGTTTAAAACAACACATACCCTATACCCTCTATAGCAACTCCTGCACAACGTTTTTGTTCCATATGCAAAAGTTGCTGTTCTGACTGTAAAAGGTTGCAGGGCCTGCAGAGGCCTCTTTCCTTTGGGACAAAGGAGGGCCGTGTGCAAAAAGTCTGCAGAGGCTTCTTTCCTTTGGGGCAAAGGCTCTTCCCTGGGATCCACCCTTATCAGCATATTAATGGCTTTTTATTCTTGCTAGTGTTGAGTCATTCTGGCTGCACCCTGCCATTCCCTTTGCTTCATTAATCACTGGCACTGTAATCTTCAGGGCATATGAGTACTTTGTATCACCAGCTTTGTTTGGCCTGTTTAACCTGTTCAGGCCTGGCATGTCTTTTCTTGTGCTGGGTCCATTTTCTGTGCACTTTCAGGCCTGACCTGTTTCTTAGCTAGGTCCATTCTCTGTGCACTTCTGTTCAGAGTATGGTTCCCCCTGGCTTTACTCTTGTTGTGCTGGGCTCTGGGTACTCATTTTCTTAGCCCACATGCTTTTTTTTTTCCGTGCCATCATAATGTATTACAGCCTCAGGCAAGGATGCAGCCATACTAGACATGCCTATCAGCCAATTTCCCTTCAGTCCCAATTTTTCTTTTTTCTTTCTTGTTTATGGGGGCAAAGGTAATCCCACTAAGGGCAATGGACAAGCAACCATTTGAGACAGATATTGAGACAGATAGGGGTCATCAGAAAAGCAGCTTCTGGTACTGTTCCCTAGAGACAACATACATTGTAATATCATTTTCTTGCAGCTGGTCAATAATATTGAAAACACATAACATGAAAGTATGTCAAAAGCAGCAGTGCTTAATAATGTGATAAAGAAAGCTCTGAGAATAGTACAGCAAAATCTTGAGCTGGTGTGGGTATTGCAGTTGTTGAAGCCGAAATGGCTTGTAGATTTCAGTTACTTTCTAAGAAAACAATATTAAAAGGATAACAATACAATCGTTCACAGAAGCCCCCAAAACCCCCAGTCAGTCCAACAGTTCTTTTTTCCTGCCTCTCAGCAGTTCCTCAGGACCTCGCAGTGTGCTCCATCCCTCTCTGAAGTCTAAGTTCTGTTTCTCTCAAAAATTTAAACCTCCCATTCTCCTAGGCAGACACCCTGGCCCGTTTTCAATGTGACACACTGATCCAGATAGGGTCTCCTTCACACATCTCAGCGGTGGGCAGCTCTGAGTTCTCGGGATGGTTTGCTCCATCTGGATCCCGGCCACCTCCCTTGTCTTGTGTTACGATTTGGACATTCATTCTTCCAATGTCCCTCCTCTTTGCAGTAGGCACATTGATTGGGGGCTAGGGGAAACCTCGGCCCCCCGTATCCGTGGCCTCGCCCTCGTTCTTCTGTGCTGAACAAAGTAGGAAGCAGTTGTCTAGTGTCTGACCAGGCAGGCTGGTGTGTTTGTATACTACTGGTCATAGAGTCTGTCAGTTCTTGGGGCTTTTCAGTATAGGAAGCATAATGGGTTTTCCAGTTCAACAGGTCCGTAGTGGAGATAGGGACATAAATCAGGCTGGATGGTCCCAGTGTCACACGCCCAGCAGCATCAAGGTATGGGAGCCCCTGTACTTGTCGTAATGGCATTTGGAGATCATGCGACTGCAGGTGGTAGGCCCTCGGGGTGGACGATTCAAGCTCAGCCTGTGTGCTCTCAGGGGAGGAGATGGTGGAACTGGAGGTGGTACCAGGAGTGTGAGGGGTGGAGGATGTGGGAGGGGAATCTGAAAACGATGGGCTGGAATCCACAGAATATTCCCTAAATCTGGCCCCACCCACCCCAAGAGGAGGTCTTCCTGACTCTTCAGCTAGGGGCGGACCCTGCAGTGGTGCTGATGGGACATGAGGTTGAAGCAGGGGGAGAGGGTGTGGAGAAATATCTGGAAAGTCCCGCCCCTGGTAGATAGAGGCGGGTGTCCATCCCTTTTGGCGATCACTGGCTGCCACCATTATTCTACGCTGATCTTCGTGACAGTGCTGGAGCCACTTCGGCCTGAGCTGGCATACGGCCAACCATGAATCAATATAGGGGAACTGGTCAGGGTGCTCTTTTGCTACAATTTGGTGGACCAAAGACACAGTGGCCAGGTCAATAGACCCCTGGGGAGGCCGTAGCTTAACTAGGGCTGGCCATTCCCTTTCACACAGAAAAGACAATCTGGAGGCGGAGAGGGGTACCCCATAATCCTCTCTAAACCCAGATTTAAAATTGTGAAGCATGCACTGTAGGGGCGTTTTTTCTTTTGACTTTCCTAACCCCATGTTCTAATTCTAGTTCAATAACTAAGTACAGTATACAATGTGGATCAGATCTTCTAACCTAATCTCAATTCGGGGAAAAATGCAATTTACAGTAAGAGAAAAAGGAAAAAATGCAATTTACAATACAGATCCTATCTAGACTTAATCCAGGAAAAATAATACAATTTACAATACAGACCCTATCTAGTCCTAATTCAGGAGAGGAGAGAGAGACAAAAACACAAAATTTTTATAATATAGGTCTTGGCAATTTACAAAATATATACTCTGATTTGATTTAGATAAGAGTTAAAAAAATGAGCTAGCTATTCTTAAAATGTCCACCAGATGGAGCTCCAGGATCACTTTAACCTTGAGGAATAGTAGTAAATACAGCTAATGTCCACTAGATGGAGCTCCAGAATAGCTTTAAGTATATTGCAGTGTAGCTTACACGTGGTCTTTTCAAGATGGCCGCCTCCACGTGCGTTCCACACCGGATTTCAGCTCTGCACACCTCCGGACACCACTCAGCAGTTCCTGAAATGTTATCCTTGCAAGATGGCGGGCTCACTCTCCACTCACAGTTGAAAGAAGGAAAGTGATGGACATCTAGGTTTTCTCCTTTAATGATTCTGTTTTTGCTGATTCTGGGCTTAAAGGGAAAAACAGGGATAGGCATCGGGGCAGCACAAATTAACATCGGGGCACAAGGGGAGCATGGAGACAGCACAAATTAATATCGGAGCACAAGGGAAGCATGGAGGCAGCATAAATTAACATCGGAGCACAAGGGAAGCATGGAGACAGCACAAATTAACATCGGGGCACAAGGGGAGCATGGAGACAGCACAGATAAACATCGGGGCACAAGGGAAGCATGGAGACAGCATAAATTAACATCGGAGCACAAGGGAAGCATGGAGACAGCACAAATTAATATCGGGGCACAAGGGAAGCATGGAGGCAGCATAAATTAACATCGGAGCACAAGGGAAGCATGGAGACAGCACAAATTAATATCGGAGCACAAGGGAAGCATGGAGGCAGCATAAATTAACATCGGAGCACAAGGGAAGCATGGAGACAGCACAAATTAATATCGGGGCACAAGGGGAGCATGGAGACAGCACAGATTAACATCGGGGCACAAGGGAAGCATGGAGACAGCACAAATTAATATCGGAGCACAAGGGAAGCATGGAGGCAGCATAAATTAACATCGGAGCACAAGGGAAGCATGGAGACAGCACAAATTAATATCGGAGCACAAGGGAAGCATGGAGGCAGCATAAATTAACATCGGAGCACAAGGGAAGCATGGAGACAGCACAAATTAATATCGGAGCACAAGGGAAGCATGGAGGCAGCATAAATTAACATCGGAGCACAAGGGAAGCATGGAGACAGCACAAATTAATATCGGGGCACAAGGGGAGCATGGAGACAGCACAGATTAACATCGGGGCACAAGGGAAGCATGGAGACAGCATAAATTAATATCGGGGCACAAGGGAAGCATGGAGACAGCACAAATTAATATCGGGGCACAAGGGAAGCATGGAGACAGCATAAATTAATATCGGGGCACAAGGGAAGCATGGAGACAGCACAAATTAATATCGGGGCACAAGGGAGCATGGAGACAGCACAGATTAACATCGGAGCACAAGGGAAGCATGGAGACAGCACAAATTAATATCGGAGCACAAGGGAAGCATGGAGGCAGCATAAATTAACATCGGAGCACAAGGGAAGCATGGAGACAGCACAAATTAATATCGGGGCACAAGGGGAGCATGGAGACAGCACAGGTTAACATCGGGGCACAAGGGAAGCATGGAGACAGCATAAATTAACATCGGAGCACAAGGGAAGCATGGAGACAGCACAAATTAATATTGGGGCACAAGGGAAGCATGGAGGCAGCATAAATTAACATCGGAGCACATGGAGAACTCTCCTTGCAGTTACGCTTCAGAAAACTCCCCACAAGCAGAAAGGAAAGAAGAGAAGCAGCGATCTATTCTTTATCTCAGGTATGTTTAACTTATCAAGTGCTATATTTTGGTTACTTTTAGAAGTTTTTGGCAGCGCTTTTAAAAGATCCTTAAGAGTGGTAATACTAATATCCTAGGCAATTTTTTTTTTCAATATCTGTGGCAGCGCTGCACTTTAAATACCTTTTACTGCAGTTATCTTACTGGTCCACAAAAAGGACTCTGATTTCTCATACTGCAGTTATCTTACTGGTCCACAAAAAGGACTCTGATTTCTCATACTGCAGTTATCTTACTGGTCCACAAAAAGGACTCTGATTTACTGGACGAACGATGGCTTCAGAACCCCCCCCCCCCCGGGGTCCCTACTAGGACCGTTCGTGTGGGTGATCGGGCCGCTACAGGTTCCTAGAATTTACTAGGAATTACAGACGGAGTACAGAAAGTAGCAGTACTCACCAGAGCTCTGATCAGACAGGTAGTTTGGATGCCAGTCTATGCAGCCGGTTTTCAATCAGGGATTCAGCCGCAGGGACCAACTGACCACACAAGTCAAAGAGTCCTTCGGAGCACAAAGGGGCCCCGTGGCGCCAAGGATCGTTGATCACCTGGAGGGGTCGGTCCCTGACCGGTGGAGGCCCTGATCCTGCAAAAAGCAGTAGTCTTCCCACCGTGGGTGTGATGAGAGAGGCTTTTCTTTCCCGGCCAATGCACCAAATGTAATAGCAAGCGCTGTGAAAAGCTCTTATTCAATCACTCACCCACAGAAGGAAAACTCACAGACAGGCTGGAATACAAACAGGATCTTTAATGTGCACACAGGATCAGACAGAGAGCCGGTACCCTCCAACAAAAGGTCTGAGCCCCGAGGGACGGCCTACCATGCCTTATATACAGTACAGTTTTAAACTCTTTCTACAATCCCATTTGCCACAGGTATTTCCTGCCCACCAATCAGCAGCCCCTGGGGAAGGTACCTGGGTGACCTGTCCAAACCGGTGTGCTCTGGTCTGTTGATTTCTGGGCTAGGGGATATTGTGCTCAGACCTGAAGTGGGGGAAGGGTGTCCACTGAAATAGCAGGCTGATTACTTTATGTAAAAGCCTCATGGCTTGCCGCATGGCTTGGGGGAAGGGCTACTTACAGCTAAACCTCATGGCTTGCCGCATGGCTTGGGGGAAGGGCTACCTACAGCTAAACCTCATGGCTGCCTCACCGGAGCTGAGGGAGAGAAGAGGGCTGTGCCGGGGAGGCCGCAGGGCACTTTCTTCTGCCGCTGCTATGGTGGGAGCGGCTTCAACTTCAGCAGCCAATTTCTTCAACTGGGTTGATCATGGGGGATGGGGGGTTAGGACTGGTAATGGGCTATGGGGGGGTTAGAACTGGAAGTGAACTGATGGGGGGGTAGGACTGGTAATGGGCTATGGGGGGGCTAGGGCTGGAAATGGGCTGATGGGGGGGTTAGGACTGGTAATGGGCTATGGGGGGCTAGGACTGGAAATGGGCTGATGGATTAGCACTGGGGTGGCTAGGACTGGAAATGGGCTGATGGGGGGTTAAGAATGGAAATAGGCTGATCGGGAGGGGAGTTAGAACTGGAAATGGACTGATGGGGGGTTAGAACTTGAAATGGGCTGATCGGGAGGGGGAGCTAGGACTGGTAATGGGCTGATTGGTGGGGTTAGGCCTAAAAATGGGCTGATTAGGGGGGCTAGGACTGGAAATGGGCTGGGACTGAAAATGGGCTAATGGGTGAGGAAAGGAGAGTGCTGTTGGCCCTGGAAGAAAACTAGGGGCTAGGGCTACAAATGGGCTGATGCGGGAGGATGGTAGAACTGGACTGGAAGGGAGCGGATAATGAGAGGGTCTGCCAGGGGAAGAAGGGGGCAGGAAGGGAGCTCACACTGGGGAAGGAGGGGGCTGGAAAGGAGCTGACACCTGGGATTTACTGAAGGAGGACTGGAAGGGAGCTGACAATTAGGGATGGGAGTGGTAGGTGGTTGGGTAATGGGGAGGAGGCTGGAAGGGAGCTGACATGCAAATGGCACTGGAAGGGGGATGGACAGAGGGTACGGAGACTGGAAGGGAGCTGACTGGGGGGGTGGCACTGAGAGTGGACGTAAGCTGATATCTGGGATGGCATTTGGACTAGAAGGGTCTGGACAGTGGGGAAGAAGGGGGACTGGAAGGGAATGGACACCAGTGGCAGTAGTGGGAATGCAAGGCGGTTGACATTGGAAGGTACTGGGAGGGGAGGACTGGAAAGGGGGCTGATACCAGGGAGGGTTACTGGAACTGGAAATGGGCTGATGGAAGGAAGTGAAGAAAACAAAAGAAGAGATAAGAAATGGACCATGGACTATGGACTACAGAAAGAGATCTAAGAGAAGACAGGAAAGCAGAAGCCTCAGATTGGGACCAGCATGATCAGAGAATTTAAATGGTCAGACAACAAAGGTAGAAAAAATAATTTTATTTAATTTTAATGATTGGATTTTGTGCTATTTTTATATTTTACACAGTATTGGATAACTGCATCTCTTATTTATCTGATGTTGCACTGCATGTTGACTCTGGCTTCTTCGGGTTTCAATTTAAATTTTGTCTACATATTTTTATTTTTACTTTAGATTGTGGTTATTGCTTCTGTACTTGGTGAGGGTCGATGTTGTGAGTGTGTGACTGAGGTCAGGTGTTCTGTTAACATGGAGTTTGTACATAAAGATCTATACTGTACTGTAGTAATTTCAGCTATTCATATAGGTACATGGATGTTCCAGGGCCCACTGTAGTATTTACAGTGACGCTTTTTTTGGATGGGCTCCTTATGTGAGTTTTGGAAGTTTGTGCTGTTACGGTATGGTAGGCTTGCTCTTTGTTGTAGGGTTTTGTATTAGTTCACAATATGCCTGGTACTGGAGAATAGTGGTTGTTGTTGTTAGTGAGATGATCAGAATCAGATTTTCTTTTTTTAATATTGAGTTCTGTGGGTCCTGGTTCTGCTCTGCACCTACTGTGAATGCAAAATATATGTTGAAAAAGAAAAGGCAAGAACTATAACGTAGTTTATAACAACAAAATAAAAATGGGCTATAATTTAGTTTTATAAACTGTGCTGTTGGTTCTTGCTGTCTTTTAGTTCCTTGATATGCAAACGAGACCGTACCTAGATCTGTGTAAGCGGTGCAACCTCACAGGGCATAAAGGCTTGGGGGCCACATTTTGGCTGTCTGCTGTTGCCCTGCCACCACTAGCAGGACAATAGCAGGCAGCCGAAATGCGCTCCCCAAGCCTTTTCACGGCACTTTTAAGCAGGTCTGGTCCCTCTCTCCTCCGATGCGATGTCGGAGTAGGGAGAGACAGATGTGCTTAAAGTGCCGGTGTCTTTCAGATCGGGCACATGCCCCCCTCCTCCTGCCCATACCTCCGTCCAGCGCCGCCATGAAAAAAAACAGGGCAGCAGCAGCAGGGAAAGAGCAGGCAGCACTGGACGGAGGTATGGGGGAGGGGGGCATGCTGCAAGTTGCACAGGGTGTGATTGCAACTCGATGCAGCCCTGTGTGCAAACATCTTGCATTTCCTCCATATTATCTAATCAGCTTTTTGGTTTGGTTCAGTCTCTGATTGGATTTCTGAAAAAGTCATGCCCCCTCTAGGGTGGGGGGGGGGCACCATTTCATACTTCGCCTCAGGCAGCAGATTGCCTTGAGCCACCCCTGATTCTTAATATCTTTCCTTCTGATTTTGGGGCAACGGCATTCTCTTCTAAGCTGCTGTCAGAATAGAACTGATCACTGTGGGGTCTCCTGAGACGCAGCACCTCTGCCTTCTGCTGATGCATATTCCTCCGTGGCCTCTCTTCTGCTTTCCTTGAATAGTTATTTAACCTGGCAACACCATCTTACTTGTTAGTCCCTAAATTTGCACATTACTGGGGCAATTTTATCGTCTTCCACACAGTTAACGCACATTTCCAGGCGCATATGTGGGGCCAGTTTTATAAAGTGAAGTATGCAGGTAGTTTACTTTATACAATGGGGGCGTAATGACACGCCTGAACCTAGTCTCAGCAGTTAAGCTTACTTAGAGCAGGTGTAATTTTCCGCACCTAGATCCTTCAGAAACATTCATAAATTGAGGTCCTGCCTATGCTCTACCCAAGCTCTGCCCCTTTACACATTGAAACTGAAAGTAGCCATGATGGGACACGTGCTTGCGCTTACAGAAAAATAACTACTTAAAGCACAAGCATACGTGACCATTCATGCACACACATCCTTTAAAATAGAGGCTAACATTCAGTTCTACTGTATAACTTTCTGCACGCACCTATGAGAATAATTTATAGCAAGGCGCCTAGCTTTGGAGGTGAAGAAGGAACCTATGTTTAGCCTATTTATCAAGATGCACATGTGTTTACAATATAAAATAGTAATACAAATCTTGTAGAAATGGTGCCTAGATTGTGGTGACTAACACTTGCGTGTGCTCTGGAGCAGGAAGAAATGTTCGTACATAAAGCACATACATAAATCGTGACTCCACAAACGCTCCACCCAAGCTCCTTCCTTCAATTTACTGTTCCTACAGGTGCCTACTCACACCGTGTGTACTTTTAGACAAGGCTAAATTTTATAGGCGTTGTTTTATGCACACAAAATTATGCCTGCATACATCATTACCTTTACTCACTCACTCAGGATCAGCTGAGCAAGAAGTTGAAGGTTTATAATAAATAGAACTAGCACAAGCCTGGAGCCATGTCGCACTCGCATGCTAACTCCCAGGGTGCTGAAGAATCCCCTCCCCATTGTCCTCTCTGTATCCTAGCTTTCAAAAATTATGAGAAGCACCTCATCACCCACCTAATTTCACCTTTCTCACAGCCTTGTCAAGAGAATCATATGATCAGCAGTATCAGAGGCCTCTATGAAGTTCAGTGGCGCTTTCACTGCCTCTCTCTCCTGTTCTAGTTTCCTCCGTCATTGCCAACAGAATAGTTTTGTAATTAAATTGTGCTTGAAAGCTGGATTGCATATGAGAGAGCCAGTTTCCTTCTTCTATAACCAGTGAGCTGATAAGTTCCTACCCGGTTTTTTTAGGTTTTTTTCTTAAGAGAAGATGCAGCAATGGCCTGAAATTATTCATAGGCTCAATATCTAAGTTATGTTTCTTGAGCAGTGGAATAATCAAGGCCGGCTTCAAGGTAAAAAAAGAACACATGCTTCTCTGAGGAGTGGAAAAATAGCCTTATACTTAGAGCAGCAGCCTAGCAGCCAGAGTTTGCATCCCACAGATGCTCCTTGTAGCCTTGGGCAAGTCACTTAACCCTCCGTTACTTCGGAGTTTAGATGTAAGCCTTCTGGGAACAGGGAACTACTTACTGCCCCTGAATGTAACTCATCTTCAGCTATTATTGGAAAGGCATGAGCTAAATACAAAGACATTCATACTTGGCTGTAGAGCTGGCAACAAGCCCTCCTTAGGTAGCTTACGTAGCCAAGTAAGCATGGATCAGATCAATGGGTAAGCCCAACAGGAACACTTTATCCAAGCAGTCGGTTCAAGATGTTGGCACCCTAGGCAAACTTTAAACCTTATGCCCCATCCCAGCCTATCAGAATCTAATGCTTAGCTTTGAATAACCTGCTCTATGCCACCCTCAAGAGGCTGCCACCCTAGGCACCTGCCTAGTTTGCCTGATGGTTGGCCCGGCCTTGTATACAAGAGCTTCTCCACTTTCTTTGGGGAGAGTAAATCAGTCTTCCCACCTTTTGTTTCCTGCTTCGTGTGACTTATGATTCCTATTCTTATACTTCTCTATTTATCCTTTCAGTCTAACCCCTTCCCCACCCCCACCCCATCCCCAGCATCTACAGCTTACAGGGTAGACATACCTTATGCCAAATATCATCAGCAAAAGTATCAGCAGACCACCTTGCAGCTTCCCTATAATTGCAACTAACTCACTGCGCCTTCTTCATAGCCCCTTTAGCCTTCCTATTATAGCACTGAAAATGTCTTATGCCGCTCTATATCTCTTCTATTCATGGACTTTTAACTATTGTCTATTTGTTTATTGACCCAATATTTTATAACCCGCAGCTCGTTTTTATACCATGGAGCTGATTTATGCCATGGAATAAACCCTGATTCCATCCCCTCACGACCTGATTGCTGTCACACACCTCGTGTACAGCTGAACCCTTCAGCCCCAAATCCAGTTCTTCCTTTATCAGCTCAGGCAGATGCTATTAGAGGGCGATCGCCGACAGCAAAATGGGGAGTACTGGCTAGTACCTAGAATGCAACCTAATAAGGTCTCTTCTTCTGAACGAATTACTGTAGTACTAAGGAATGTTTCGTCCAATCTGCTTTTCTAGAATAAGTTAAACATTCTATGTGTTAACACTGATATTAGGTCTCAGATTCGACTTGCACTCTTTCTGGACTTGCGTCCTTTCTTACGGTGCTGTCAATAACATCAATGACCTCAGTGCTCTTTAAATTCCAGGTGTAATAACAATGTTGAGTTTACTAATAAATATATCGTGACTTAACTTAAAAACCACAACCCTTTTCATGCAGCTTAGGTAATCTGGATCCCGACGCTCTATTGTGGCGCCGTGTCGGCGTTTCAAACTACTGCTTTCTTCAGGAGATCCTGCCCCAAACCTAAAAACACAAACAACACTCTAAGAACCTGTCCATTATCCCTTATCACTATGACTTATTCTGATAAGAACATAAGAACATAAGATATGCCATACTGGGTCAGACCAAGGTCCATCAAGCCCAGTATCCTGTTTCCAACAGTGGCCAATCTAGGTCATACTTACCTAGCAGTTTCCCCAAAAGACACAGGCTCCGCAATGCTTGTACTGGCTCAAGCATTGATATCCTGGGTCCCTTCTTAATAATGGTTTATAGACCTTTCCTCCAGGAACTTGTCCAAACCTTTTTTTAAACCCAGCTATACTAACAGCCTTTACTACATCCTCCGGTAACAAATACCAGAGTTTGATTACATGTTGAGTGAAAAAATATTTTCTTTTATTAGTCTTAAATAGTTTACCCTGTAGCTTCATTGCATGTCCCCTAGTCTTTCTATATTCTGATAATGTAAATAATCAATCTACGTTTACCCGTTCCACTCCGTTCATTAATTTAAAGACTTCTATCATATCTCCCCTCAGTCGTCTCTTTTCCAGGTTAAAGAGCCCTAACCTTTTTAGCCTTTCTTCATAGGAGTATCCTTCCATCCCCTTTACCATTTTGGTGGCTCTTCTCTGAACCACCAAAATGGTAAAGGGGAAAGCACCCAGGGCTTGAAGGTGTGGAGTCAGCATCATGGAGCAAAAGTGAGGGACCTACACGTTGAGTGGTGTGGCAAAAAGGTCGATCTCTGAGATTCCCCATAGCCCGAAGATGTGATCAATTACTCTGCGATGAAGAATTCATTCATGAGGTCTAAGGACCCGACAGATTGCCAACAAGAACACTCTGATCGCCCAGCAGGTAAACGGCTTGGAGAACTATTCCATGAGCCAGGGTAAAGGTCCATAAGTGGACCGCTTCCCAGCAGAGGAGAGAGCCCGTGCAAAATAAAGCAACCTGGTTGTCCATCTGAACCAGGAGTGATTGATATAACAACTGATGCGAAACACCCAAAGATCATTGACTATCACTCTCAAACTCCAGGAAGTTGATCTGATGTGAGGCTTCCTGTTGAGAAGGTGTGTGCCCAGGTCATCCAGAGGAGCTCCCCAGCCCTGTTTGGACGCATCAGTTGTTAGCATTCGTTCAGATATCTGAAAAGGTAACCCTGCGAGGAGGTTGTGAAGAGAGCGCCACTACTGAAAGGAGTCCGCTAGAAGAGGGGTAACTACCACTCTCTCGAAGACAGCCCTTCACTTGCTTCCATTGGGAGGTGAGGGACCATTGTGTTTGGTGCATATGGAGATGAATGTAGAGGAAGACATGCACTGTGGAGGCCATCTGATCCCACAGACGAAGCATGCCTCTTGCTGTGGTGTAACAACTGCGCTGCATACCACTTGCGAGTTCTGTGAGGTGTTTGAGACAGTCTTTGGGCAGGAACGCGCCGACCTGAGCTGTCTAGTAGAGCAGCTATGAATTCTAGCTTTTGAATGAACAGTTTATGACAAAAGCCTAGGTGTTCCAGCACAAAGATGGTGTTTTGAATGGACAGATGCACCATATGTGGTACCTTGCCCCTGATAAGCCAATCACCTAAGCAGGGGAAGATGAAGACACCTAGGGTGCAGTGTTAGACCGCAATGACTTTATTTGATGCTGCCCGCGTTCTCATATATCTCTCTTTCAAAAAATGGCTCCAAAAGCTCTAAGGAACGCCGCGCATGCGGGGTGGAACTCTCCTCCCCCATTTAAACCCCTGTTTCTATCTACCGGCACTAACAGCTCTTCTTCTATTGGATGTCCACACGATCACATGGGTTAATCAATCCACTGTACTCTGATTACAAAATTCTAAATTTGTTCCCACCACTATTGGAAACTATTGCCTAACATACTGTGTTATGAACGTGAATTTATGTACAAACCTGCCAATCTATGGTTAAATTAAGCCCATTCGGGGTGACTGTATCTAACCTATATATCCAGCGTTGTTCATTCAAAAAGAGGGTTTCATCTAATGTTCGACCCCCATATGGACGTACTATCTGCTCTATGGCAAAGCAACTTAGCTGTTCAAAAGCATGTCCCTGAGAAAGGCAATGCGCTACTATGGGAGCTTCTAGTCTACGGCATTTCAAGCGACTGCGATGTTCCCGTATTCTCACTCGTAAAGTCCGGAGAGTTTTCCCTACATACATTAAGCCGCAGGGACATTGGAGACAATATACTACTGCCTCTGAAGTACAATTAGTGCTAGTTCGAAGAGTGTACTGCTTTTCGTGATAAGTAAATCGTGTACATTCTAACATCACTGTGCAAACATCACAATGTCCGCACCGCTTATGTCCCGCCTGTGGTTTAATGGAGGTCAATTGTGGAAGTACCGTGGGGCTAAGATGATCTTTTAAATTTTTGCCCCTCGTCCACACGCATCTAATCTGTCTACCACTTAAACCCGGGACTACTGCCAATACATTACTATGTCTATGTAGTAATTTCCGTATGTGATGACTCAACGGAGAATATGATGTTATTAGATTGACTGTATCATCTTCTATTTGTTTCCCTCTCTTCGGCCTCATTGCTAATAACCCTGACCTATGATTATAAAGTGCTCTATGGTATGCACGCTGTACTATCGGTCTGGGATAACCTCGCTCTTCAAATTCTCTTCTCAAAAGGCTTCCTTGTTGTTTATAACTATGGATATCTGAGCAATTACGCCTAAAGCGTAAAAATTGCGAGAAGGGGAGAGAGTTTTTTAGTTGTTGCGGATGCCTACTCTGGTAGTGGAGGAATGTGTTCCTATCGGTGGGCTTTCGAAACACGAACGTGTGCCACTGATCTTTTCCTCTTGTAATGTGCACATCCAGATAGTTAATATCTGACGCATGGTAGTTGTGCGTAAACTGAATGTTAACATCCCTTTGGTTTAACCATACCAAAAATTCCAATAGCTTGTCTACAGTACCTCTCCATAATACAAAAACATCATCGATAAATCTGCGCCAGATCAGTAGATGTTCCGAGAAAGGAGACTGTGATACCCAGCGTTGTTCAAATGTACCCATGTAGAAGTTCGCTATGGACGGAGCACAAGTCGCGCCCATAGCGACCCCACTAGTTTGCTGGTACAGTACACCCTCGAACATAAAATAGCTACGATAAATGGCCAAACGTGCTAAATTCACTACAAACATCATATGCTTCAATGACAAATCGCCCCGTTGAGCTAATGTATCTTGCACCACAGCTAATGCTGCATCCTGTGGTATACTGGTATATAGCGATGTAACATCTAAAGTGACCAGCCAAGTATCCTCAATCGGTGCCCACTGTGCTGCTTCCGTCATCACATTCAAAAAATGCGTTGTGTCTCGTAAATAAGACGGTATTGTGGAAAGTCGTGGACGCATAAAAGAATCTACATAGGTTGAAAGTGGTTCTAACACGCTACCCCTCGTAGACACAATCGGTCTACCCGGAGGAATGTGCCTACGTTTATGGATCTTAGGGACCGTGTAGAACTTGGCCACTATTGGGGAAACCACATTCAAATATTTAAATTCTTTTTTTGAGATTAGCTTATCTTCTAGTGCCTGTTTAGTGAGCCGTTGAATCTCCTGTTGTATTTCTTGTTGTGGATCCTCTGTTAATTTTTTATAGGTTAAGTCATCCCCCAACTGAAGTAAAGCCTCCTCTACATAGGCCTGTCGATCTAGCACCACCACTGCGCCCCCTTTATCTGCTCGTTTAATTACGAGGTCGGGTCTTTTTCTCAGATCTCGTAAAGCTTGATTTTCTGCTACTGTGAGAGCTCCTCCCATTGGTTTAACATTCTTTTCTAACTTAATTAGGTCCTGTATTACTAGCTCTCTAAAAGTTGTTAACGCAGGGTGAAACGGAATAGGGGGTGTCCATTTAGATTGTAAAGGGAGGGGAACCCTATTTAATAAGATATCCCGGGGTTCTGTTGTTTCCAAAGCAGACTCCTGTCGTACTACTGTAAACCCTCTATATTCTTCTACTGTTGGACTTTGAAGAGCAAAATAATGTTTCAAATGTAATTTTCTCAAAAATTTCTCGAAATCAATTCTAAACTGGAAAGAGTCATATTGAATGCTCGGTACAAATGAAAGACCTTTATTTAATAGCTGTATAGCTGTGGGGGATAAAGGTTTCCCTGATATATTTTCGACTAATGGGACAGAGACAACTTCAGATCCATTCACTTTCGCTGTTGTCCCGCTCTGGTCTTTGATGGAACTTCGGTTTTCTTTTTCTTCACTGTGTCTTTCCCTTGCTCGAAAAAACCTTCCCTAGAGGAAACACTGGTATCTGATTGAGACGTGTCTCCTGAGGAATCATCAAAACGCACTTGTTTCCTATTCCTTTTAGGTTTCCTTTTAGTGTCCATCCAGGGATATATATAACCTGTAGAATAGTCCGCCCCATCTCTTTTAAGCTTCTTCATTTTCTTTGTCAGCATCAAATAAAGTAAGTTAGTTTTAAAATGTGGTTTTATCAGAATAAGTCATAGTGATAAGGGATAATGGACAGGTTCTTAGAGTGTTGTTTGTGTTTTTAGGTTTGGGGCAGGATCTCCTGAAGAAAGCAGTAGTTTGAAACGCCGACACGGCGCCACAATAGAGCGTCGGGATCCAGATTACCTAAGCTGCATGAAAAGGGTTGTGGTTTTTAAGTTAAGTCACGATATATTTATTAGTAAACTCAACATTGTTATTACACCTGGAATTTAAAGAGCACTGAGGTCATTGATGTTATTGACAGCAACGTAAGAAAGGACGCAAGTCCAGAAAGAGTGCAAGTCGAATCTGAGACCTAATATCAGTGTTAACACATAGAATGTTTAACTTATTCTAGAAAAGCAGATTGGACGAAACATTCCTTAGTACTACAGTACCTAGAATGCGACATCTTACTATACACTGTGTTTTCCCTATCTTTGCGACACTGTTCTATGGGCTAGTGAGGGCATCAGTCACCTTGGCATTCTATCTGGGATGGAGCACTCTATAAAGGGTAAAAAACGAAAAATAAAAGAAGCAATTGGAAGAATAATCTATAATGGGAAATAGGATGTATTTCTAATTGCTTTCTAGGATGGCCACAAAAAGTTGGCTTTCCTGCTTCTTGCGCAAGTAATCGTTTCAGACGGGTAGCTCCTAAAGCAACCTTAGTGCATGAAGTCAAGAAGTACTATGATGTTTCATGTCATGGATGTGACATAAAGGACAGTTTAGGTAACAATTGTGAGCACAATTTAATGAATGCTGTGTGTGTTATGTTTGTCTATCTTGAGCAGATTGTAAGCTCTGTTGGGAAGGGACTGTCTCTTATGTGTATATGCCTAGTAGTGCAGTAGTAGCAGTAGTATTTTGAGGGATTTATTTCAGCATTAAAATGGGGGAAATATGTTAATCTGGATAAACATGATAAAAAAAAAGATTGCTATATGCAGTGTGAAAGCAGATCCTGGTTAGGAACTGAAGCAACTCCTATGAAATCATGTATGTAGCTTGCAATAATCCCATATTTCTGCATGAGGTAACACACACTTAGGTAGGAGCTTTTCCCTCTTGGCCAATGCTTTATAGTCCTCCTCCATCAGCACAAGCCAAGGAGCCAACTCTGAGCTCAATTAAGTGGATTTTGTTCCTGGTGATCCATGAAATGCTCTGTCTTTTTATCCACTCTTTATATTTTTAATGTATTCCCCATAGAACAGAAGTGTTCTGTTCCTGCAGTTTAAGACTAAGGTTATAAATAATATCAGTATGGGGTAGGAAGCCAGCAGCTCACATTTTGCTGAATGATTTTCCATAAAACCCACTGATTGTTGTTAAATACAAAAAGCGCCATAGGATTCTCTCACTGCCATGGCCTCCCCTACTGTTTTCTCTTATAAGATACCTCCCTGTAGAAAATAACCTTTATTCAGTCTATACAAGGATACCACTGCTGGGAAATTTGTTTCTAGACTTGTATATCGTTAGACCAAACAGCCTGTAGTGAAGCAGCAGCACGAACAAGCAGCACCAACGCTCTGGATGCTCTTGTTACCTCTACCTCGGTGTGCACCACGGCAGGGCGGCAATGAACACAGCCACTGATGGCACAGCACTTTGCCGAGACTGTTAAGGTTCGGCAGTTTAAAAGCTGCTGCTTAATGTGCTATGTTCTGCATTTATGGGGTCATTTGTCATTGCCTTTTTTTGCATTATTCCTTTTCTTTCCTTGGGGTGAGTTTTCAAAAACCAACAGAGAGGGTAATTTTAGAACAAGGCGCACAACTTGTAGAGCCTAAAAGATATACACACCCATTTACATCTATCATTTAGTACAGATTCTCTTAGCTTAAAGGTTAAAGCAGCAGCCTGGTGATTAAAGATGTTGGGCCTGATATTTGGCGGCAGCGGCTAGCATGATTACAGTGTCTAGCTGCTGCCGCTGAATACTAAACCCGGATATTCAATGCTGGGGCGATAACGGTCATGGAATATCTGGGTTTGCTGCCGAAGGGTCACTGCCCAGTTAGCTTCAGCAACAAAAGTTAGGAGAGCCTTTTCTGTGCCGAATGTTTGCCACCGACAGAAAACTGGTCAGCGGCTTAATAGTGCCACTGATTGGTTATCACCGAGTGCTACCCCTAGAACATCTCAGTGCTAACTGATTAGCATCAGCGCATGTAGCGGCGGTAACTGTGGATATTCAGCTGTTGGTGCCACTGCAAATCCCGCTTAGCGGCATTTCCATGGTTTGCAAGTCTGCAAACCATGTAAATACCTTTGAATATCAGGCCCTTTGTTGTTAAGTGCCATCAAGTCGATGTCGATTCATGGCGACCCTCTGGATAGTTGTCCTAATCTGTGTTCAGTCTTCAGTCAAGTGGCTAATTGTTGACAGACTGGCACCCATAGCTGCAGTTATTCTGTCAATCCATCTCATTGCTGGCCTTCCTCTTTTGCATTGACCTTCTATCTTGCCAAGTATGATGTCTTTCTCTAACGATCTCTCTCTTCGCATGATGTGTCCAAAGTATGAAAGTCAAAGTCTTATCATCTGAGCTTCTAAAGAAAGCTTAGGTTTGGTCTCCTCTAGTATCAACTAATTTGTTCTTCAGGCAGTCCATGGTATACAAAGCATTCTTCGTCAGCACCATAATTTGAAGCCATCGATTTTCTTCCTGTCTAGCTTTTTCACTGTCCATTTTGCATCCATATGACGTTATTGAAAATAACATGGCTTGAACAAGTCAAATCTTTATGTGAACAGATACTTTGTGTGACTATAGATACTAGGTTCAAATTCCACTGGCACAACTCGTGGCCTTGGTGCAAGCCACGTAATCCTCCATTGCCTCAGGTACAAACTTAGATTGTAAGACCTCTGGGGACAGGAAAATATCTATTGTACCTGAATGTAACTCACCTTGAATAACTACTGGAAAGGCATGTGCTAAATAAGGAAATAAAATAACAAACATATTTCCTGGCTTATCTATTATAAGCATGTGTACTCATAAATGCTAATCTTGCTCCTTGGAACATTTCCTCTCCTACAAGATATCTGCTCATATATTTATGTATAGTGAAGATAATTTTATAACAGGATACCTAGTTTAATTGGATGGGAAGGTGCATATTTTGTCTCTGTTTTGTAAAGACACATGTGCACCTATATGTCTTTATAAAATCCAATGGAAATAAAACCTGCATTGAAGATACTCATATTATGCCAGTTCAAGAGCAGGCTTCTATGCCTGCATACAGATTAATATATTTTATAATCACACCCCTGGCAATGCCTAGAGGAAAAGGACATATGCTCACGCCACTATGCGCACTTTTACACCTCCGGTGATTTAGAACAACTATTTTTGACACATATATTGCCACATGTATTCTAAAATGACTTCATAAATATACCTTGGGAAATTTTCTAACAGGCTATTTCTGTGCATACAACATTGGGGCATTTTACTAAGCGTCGTTACCTGTTAAAACGGCAGATAGCATATGCTATCTAGGTGCATTAACAGTGCAGAGAAATCACAGATAACACAGTGATATTTTATGTTATCTACAGATCCCGTGCTATCTTCTGGAGTGGGTGAGATATGGGTGGAGATTGGGAATGTTTGCATAACATGACTACCACGGATGTACTCTGTACGTAGTAACCGGTAAAGCTGCAGCCACCTCCCCTTTATTTCTGTACTACTTGAATATATGGTTCACTGCCACTGTCTTGACTTTCTCTCCTCTCAGTTCCCTCTGGATCCACTGCAATCTGGCTTTTGCCCTCTACATTTTACTGAGACGGCTCTTGCAAAAGTCTCAAAGACTTGTTCCTCGCCAAATCCAAGGGCCTTTAGTCGATCATCATTGTTCTTGACCTTTCTGCTGCTTTTGTCACTATTGATCACCATCTTCTTCTTGACATCCTGTCCTTGCTTGGATTTAGAGGTTCTGTCCTGTCCTGGCTTTCTTCCTACATCTCCCACTGCACTTTTAGTGTATGTTCTGGTGGATCATCCTCTACTGCTATCCCGCTTTCAGTCGGTATACTCCAGGGCTCTGTCTTGGGACCTCTCATTTTCTCTCTCTAAACTCAGCTGTACATCTCTAAGGCACATAGCCATTGCCATTGAGCTTTAACCCTGGATATTCAATTCAGGGCCATATCTGGCCACCAGCACTGAGTATCCAGGTTTGACGCACAGCCGCACATGACGCAGAAGCTAACCATGCAGCTACAATATTCAGCTGCAAAAATTCAACAAAAATTAGGACAGCTTTTGCCGCACCTAACTTTCACCGCTGAGGGATAACCGAGCAGCGACTGACTATTGCTGCTGCCTGGTTATCCTCTGGTACCACCCCCAGAATGCTCGGTTAGCATCGGGGTGTATTACTCTGGGATATTCAGCAGCACTAACCATGTTAGTAATACTGAATATCCCGCTTAGGGGCATTTGCATGATTTATAGCTCTATAAACCGTAGAGCAATTATCCAATCAGATGAATGCCTTGCAACAGCGACTAGATATTCTTGAAGAGCAGGTCTATGAGATACAAAAAGGAACGGTCCAAGTCTCCTCAAATACAGCTGCAATAAAACGCATAAGACAAGAACTGGAAGATACTATAAACCAACAGGTGACAAAATGTGCAACTGCTGGGCTTACCTGAGGACGCAGAGGGAGAAAACTTTCTATACTTTATCTCGTGAAGGTGTTTGAGTGCCATTTTAAACTGCCGCTAGACATTGAATCTGTTTATCGTTCCCCGCGCCACCAGGCAACGGCTTCTCAGCGATATCTTTGTCCTGTTTTGCTTCAGCTTAATCGTTTTTCACAGGTGATTCAGCTAGTGGCTTTAGCAAGAGAAACCCTGAAGTTCAACGAGCCAAAGCTTACATTAGTACTGCATTTGGCCAAAGAAACGGTTTTGCATCAGAGAAAGTT
The DNA here is from genome assembly GCA_033557465.1 of Ichthyophis bannanicus. Taxonomy (NCBI): domain Eukaryota; kingdom Metazoa; phylum Chordata; class Amphibia; order Gymnophiona; family Ichthyophiidae; genus Ichthyophis; species Ichthyophis bannanicus. The sequence goes on from CM066031.1 coordinate 666,165,019, forward strand.
CCTACTTCTTCCGCAGCCCCTAAAAAAAATTGGTGCATAGAATGGACTGCTTTACCCGGCTAAGATGCGGATCTCCTGTGGAAATCATATAGTGGTCTGTCAGGATTGGATGAATTGAGGCAATTTTTGGAGTCAATTAAAATGACTTGAGCCATCTCTGTATGCTCAGCATCTGCTGTGATTTAGTCATCTGCTCTTAGGCTCCTTTTCTTTGGGTCTTTTCTTGTGCTGTATTATATTTGTGTTATCTACTATGGGTTGAAATAATGTATGGGTGTGAATGAGAATTATGCAAGATTTCCAGTGTTTGATTATAGCCAGTCATGACCTGAATGGTGGGTATCCTTTCCAAAGGTTCCTATTGGGATTTCTACCTTTACTTGCTGGTGCTCTCATATTGCCCAACCTGTAGCGCTGTACTTGACATTTTCTCTTTTACCAGAGAACTCTGCTGCGCTTCAGGTTAGAATCTGACCGCTGTTTCCTACATTACTTTTTTGGGGCAAGTAACTGATTGCCTTAATGAGTAAGGGCCCGATTCCGATCCTGACATACATCTCCTTTGTACATCCAGGCTGACCCAAACGTACAAAGGAGATCGCGATTCTGATCCTGCAGAACACGTCTAGCCCCGTGGGATCAGAATCGCGAACAGGCCTGTATGTGCAGGCCGGGACTGTGATTCAGTCCCAGCCTGCATGTACAGGTACTGCCCGGCTAACTCAGCCAGGGCTTTAAATGGAGCTGCAATGCCATGGTGTCATGTTGCCATGGCACTGTAGCTCCATTAAAAAGCCGCGATACCGGCTACCTGCCCAAAATGTTAATTCCCCGCAGCCTGATCCCTGATCCAACCTCCTAAGGCCAGGGTTGGGCTTCAGGGAATTAATACTGCTCCCCTCCCCCAGCCCCTTCCACCCCCCCCCCCCCAGAGCAGCAAAATTGAGATGTCCAGGGAAGTTATTCCACCCTCTTATCTCTCCCTACGCCACTCCCTACGCCACTCCCTGCTCCACTCCTCTTGTCTCTCCCTACACCACTCCCTACACCACTCCTCTAATCTCTCCCTACGCCACTCCTCTTGTCTCTCCCTACACCACTCCTCTTGTCTCTCCCTACACCACTCCCTACACCACTCCTCTAATCTCTCCCTACGCCACTCCCTACGCCACTCCCTACACCACTCCTCTTATCTCTCCCTGCTCCACTCCTCTTGTCTCTCCCTACACCATTCCCTACGCCACTCCCTACGCCACTCCCTACACCACTCCTCTAATCTCTCCCTACGCCACTCCCTACGCCACTCCCTACACCACTCCTCTAATCTCTCCCTATGCCACTCCCTACACCACTCCTCTAATCTCTCCCTACGCCACTCCCTACGCCACTCCCTACACCACTCCTCTAATCTCTCCCTACGCCACTCCTCTAATCTCTCCCTACACCACTCCTCTAATCTCTCCCTACGCCACTCCCTACGCCACTCCCTACACCACTCCTCTAATCTCTCCCTACACCACTCCCTATGCCACTCCCTACACCACTCCTATAATCTCTCCCTACGCCACTCCCTACACCACTCCTCTAATCTCTCCCTACGCCACTCCCTACGCCACTCCTCTAATCTCTCCTACGCCACTCCCTACGCCACTCCCTACACCACTCCTCTAATCTCTCCCTACGCCACTCCCTGCTCCACTCCTCTAATCTCTCCCTACGCCACTCCCTACGCCACTCCTCTAATCTCTCCCTACGCCACTCCCTGCTCCACTCCTCTAATCTCTCCCTACGTCACTCCCTACGCCACTCCCTACGTCACTCCTCTAATCTCTCCCTACGCCACTCCCTACACCACTCCTCTAATCTCTCCCTACCCCACTCCCTACGCCACTCCTCTAATCTCTCCCTATGCCACTCCCTGCTCCACTCCTCTAATCTCTCCCTACGCCACTCCCTGCTCCACTCCTCTAATCTCTCCCTACGCCACTCCCTACACCACTCCTCTAATCTCTCCCTACGCCACTCCCTGCTCCACTCCTCTAATCTCTCCCTACGCCACTCCCTGCTCCACTCCTCTAATCTCTCCCTACGCCACTCCCTGCTCCACTCCTCTAATCTCTCCCTACGCCACTCCTCAGCAATTCCACTCATCAAGTAAAACACTTTTATGATCTTCTCTTCTACTGCAAACCTCAGACTCTGTTCTTTCCACTTTGCTATGCCATATGCCTGGAATAGATTACCTGAGTTGGTACATTGGGCTCTATCTCTAGTCCTGTTCAAATCCAGGCTAAAAACTCATATCTTTAAGACTGCTTTTGGATCATAACTTCTGTATTCTTCTGTCTACACTCATGTGTGTTTTTAATCATTTCCTCTAAAGAATTACCCTAGTCTCCTGTCTATTCTGTTTGCTTTATGGAGCAGGGACGTCCGTGTATGTTTGCAGTGCTGCGTCTGCTTCGTAGCACTACGTAAATGATAAGCAGTAGGATTGTATGTGTATGTCTCTCCGCTTCCAGCAGGAGCAGCAATTCTAAAAAGCTTCCCATAGGAAAACAACACACAAGCATTGCATCTTACCATCCATATGTATGTGGAAGCATCATTTTAAAATCAGTGCTCCTGTTCTAGATGAACACCCGATGCAGCAGTGATCACCCCCCCCCCACCCCCAAATCATCCCAAAGTCATCTGACTCTGTCTAAGCCAGTTGATTTTACCAAGCCTTCCTATACTCCCATGAAGAATCTCCACCTAAATTTCCCAGAGCAGAGAGCAACACCCCCGATGCCCCTCCCCCCGCAAGACTCCCACCCTTAATCCCATCTCTGCTCTTACTAGGGGTCCCTGGTGTCTAGCAGTAGACATGACCCCCAGTTGCTCCTGCATTTTGTGGTTCCGGGTTCAAAATAGCACCTGTGACTCCTAAAGATAATTTTGCGGTTACTGCTTGGAGTCAGGCTGCTAAATAAGGGCAAACTGCCAAATATGCATAAAATGGGAGCTAAAAGGACAAAGGAATCTGAAGGAAAAAAATGGAGTTGGAGGGGAGGGAAATAGAGGGGGAAGATGAAGGACATACATGAGAAAGATCAAGAAAGGAGGGAGGGAGGAAAAGCTGAAGGACCGAGAGGGGAGAGAGAGGACTGAAAGAGGGTGGGATAAGAGAAGATAAATGGAAGGACTAAACTGAAACTGTGAGCCAAAGAAAGAAGATAGAAGTAGAAAAACGAGGGTGACAAGAAAGAGGATGAATGGTTATAGAGCTACGGAGGAGGCATGTAGGGCTAAAATAGACTGAGAGGCTTTGAGAGGGGATGCGGATGTCCGAAAAGGGATGGAAGATGGAAAACTGATGGGTAGCAGGGAACCAAAAAGGAAAGATGTACGGTTGTAGGAAAGCGGGAGAATCACAAGGAGGATGGAAGATTGAAGAGAAGCCGTCACAGAGGAATAAGGGAAGGTTGCAATGAGGGAACAAAGAGGAATTAGAATGATTAACTGGACTGAGAGATGGACCAAGTGAGCCAGAGGCAGCTCAAGGCAATCTGCTGCCATAGATGAGAGATGAGCTGGCGCCAACCTGGCACTAGGGTTAGTGCAAGGATATTGGGTGACCTAGACAAAATCCCAGCATTATGCTCCCGCCGTCTTGATAATTCTGTAAAGACGCATAATTTGGCAACAAACTTTTAAATATTCAACTTTGCTTTGTATGTATGTGTGGGACCACTCTCCCTACAGGTAAACTATGTGCTATTGGCTCTTTGAGTTGGTGCGGCTGTGAGGATCTGTTGTTTTGGTTTGACTGCTGAAGTTCTTTGCTGCTTCTCATAGCTGCTACCCTAGTGACTGCCTAATCTTGCTTAATGGTTGGGCCAGCCTTGCCAGGCATCCAAATGGAGCCTCAGAGCTCTAGGTAGGGAACAGGAGCTTCCCGCAGTCAGAACACCGGTCAGAAAGTTGCCCCAAGAAAAACGAATCAGCAAACTCCCAGGCTACATAACTTAAGAAAGAAAACCTTTGCAATGTGTTTTATATACAACAAAAATTGTAGCAATTATTTATAGTGCCTGGGAATCTAATATAACACATACCAAGTCCTGACGCTATATACTGGGCTAGCATGATATTCAATGTAAATATATATTCTGCAAAAAAACAAGGGAGACTAAAAATGCTCACACACCAAGGAAAAAAAGAGAAAGCCAGAAGCACTGGGCAGTTTATATCACCAAAATTAAATTATTATAACTAATTTTATTTTGGTGTTATAAACTGGGCTGATTCTTGCTTTTTGCAGTGGTCCCTAGATCAACAATACACCTGCTCAGAAAATTGAACAAGCCAGATTACTGCAGTACAATCCCCAAATAGAAATACCATCCTAGAAGAACACCTGGCCTCAGGCATAAATGCAGAACACAAACAGACCTTTATCAAGTATAGAATAAGTGACCACAAAATAAAAATAGAAATATATAGACAAAAATTAAACCAAAACCCCAAGAAGCCAGACTGCATGCAGAGAGGTAGATGTACTGTGCAAAATATAGACAGAACTTGTAAATTCTAAGACCAACATATCCCAATCACTAAATTGAAAATAAAGTTACTTTTTCTACTTTGACTGAACCATTTTATTCTTTAATCGTGTTGATGTCAGTCTCTGGCTTCTACTGTCCATGGTCTTCTCTTAACTCACTTTCTAAAGTCTCCAGTCCATCTGCCTCTTCTCTCCCTTTTCTTCCATCTCTGACATTGATCTTTTCCTTTCAGCTTTCTTCCATTTGTTTTCAAAGTTTCTATCAGCTCAAATTTCACTCCTTCTCCTTACCATCCAGTTGTCAATCTCCCTCTTTTTATTCCATCTACCACTACTTTTCAACCCTTAACGCAATTCTCCTATTTCTCAGTCATTAATTAACTCTCCTCCCTATGCTCAGCATCTTCTCTCTCCCTTTATTTCCTACTCCATGAACATCTACCTTCTATCTCCCTATAAATGGTATAAAAAAAAGAGTTAAATAAATATATCCCTACCTCATTTCCAGCTCTCTATTCTCCTATACCCCTTTCCCATAAGAACATAAGATATGCCATACTGGGTCAGACCAAGGTCCATCAAGCCCAGTATCCTGTTTCCAACAGTGGCTAAATCTAGGTCACAAGTACCTAGAAATTCCCCAAAAGACACAGGTTCCACAATGCTTGTATTGGGGCAAGCAGTGGATATCCCGGGTCCCCTTTAATAATGGTTTATGGACCCTTCCTCCAGGAACTTGTCCAAACCTTTTTTAAACCCGTATATATTAGCAGCTTTTACTATATCCTTCAGTAAGGAAATTCCAGAGTTTGATTACACGTTGAGTGAAAAAATACTTTCTCTTATTAGTCTTAAATTGGTTACCCTGTAGCTTCATTGCATGTCCCCTAGTCTTTCTATATTTTGATGGCATAAATAATCGATCTACATTTACTCGTTCCACTCCATTCATTAATTTATAGACCTCTACCTTCACTTGTTCATCAGCTGTCCACTGCCCCATGTCTACCGCCTGCCCTCTGCCTTTCTATCCCATATTCAGTATCAGTTCTCCATCCCCACTTACCAGTTTTTTTGTCCAGCATCTGCCCTCCATCCTTTATACCCCTACCCCATATCCACCATCTACCATCTACCCTCTGCCCTCCTACCCCATGTCCACATCTGCCCTTATGTCCAGCATCTGCCCTTTATCCCTTATACTCGACACCCTGTGTCCACCATCTGCTCTCTGCCATCCTACTCCATCTCCAGCATCTGTCCTCCATCCCCACCCACCCACTCAGTGGCCATCATCTGCCCTCCGCTCCCATACACCACTATCTAGAATCTACCCTCCATCCTCTATGCCCCTCTAGCCTGTCCCAGCATTTGACCTCTTCCCTCCTATGCTTTGTCTACTATCTTGAGTCTCATTCCCCGCCCCCTTAACCCTCCCTCCAGAGCCTACTGCTGCCACCACCACATCTCCCAACCTCTGCAGCAGCAGCCATTGAAACACAAAAAGAGCAGGAGTCTTTGTGACCCCAGAACACCTCAAATACCCTCCCAGTCCTGCTGCTTCTGACCTGAAAAATATGCATCAGAGGGGGTGGGATCAGGAGGGCCTTCGCCGCGTGCAAGAGTTGTAAAAGACTCTGCCTGCACTTTTATTTTTTCTTGCTTGCTGCATGCCATCACACAAAGCTGCTGAGAAGCAGTGGTAGATGGAATAAGGCAGAGCAAGGCAGCTGCCTCAAGAATGTTTTGGGGCATTTTTTACCATGGCAGCTGGCTCACCTTGCCTAATGACAGAGCCACTCCTGGAGGGAGCAGTGGGAAAGTGAGAAATGTATGGTAGAAGAGATTCTGATGCGCAGATATGGGAATGATACAGAGGAGAAAGGATCATAAATAAAAGCTGGAGGGAAAGGAAAAGAAACATAAAAGAAAACAAAACAGAAGTAAATGAAATGAAAGACAAAAAGATACATTTTTTAAGGAAAGCTGATGGGAGGAATAAAACAGGAGATTCTGGAAATGAGTATGTAAGAACATAAGATAAAAGCAGAAGTGACACATGTGTGATTAGCACAAAAAAGAAGACAAGAAAGAAACAGCTTTTTTTGTAGTTCAGTTATGCAAAAACTTGATGACCATTCAATATACTGATGATGTACCAATGGCATCTAAGAAAACAGACCTTGGAGAGACTAGAAGTGGATAATGCATAACATGGAAAATCCTTAATCACAACAAGAAATCAAAAATTATGATAATCAGCAACAATAAATTACAATGGCATGCAAATATTTGCTGATGAAATACAAGTGGAAGAAATTAAGAAATATAAATATGCAGGCAGATGGATTATAGAAGACAGAAAAGGTTTAATACAACTGAAAAGAAGGAGGAGACACTTCAATTTAAAGTTAAGAAAAAGTCTAGTGCAGCGATGGCGAACCTATGGCACGCGTGCCAGCTGTGGCACGCGAAGGCCTTGCAGCTGGCACGCGGGAAGGTCCGCAATCGAAAAAAAAAAAACAACCCTGTCTGCTGCCGTTGTCGGGGCCGCCGCGGCAGAATCGAGCGTGCCGCGGGGCCCCCCTGTACCCGGCAGATCCTGCCCTCCCCGTAGCAGCTCTCTCTTTGGAGCTACAGTCAGACGCGCCGGCTTGCAGAGCGCGAAGGGAAGAGTTTCCCTTTCGCGACTCTGTTAAGCCCGCGGGGCTGATGGGAACTTCCCATCAGCCCCCGCGGGCTTAACAGAGCAGTGAGGGAACTCTTCCCTCGCGCTCTGAATGCGGGCGCGTCTGACTGCAGCTCCAACGAGAGAGCTGCTACGGGGAGGGCTGGCTCTGCCGGGTGGGTACAGGGGGGCCCCGCGGCACGCTCGATTCTGCCGCGGTGGCCCCGACAACGGCAGCAGACAGGGTTGTTGTTTTTTTTAATTTTCCCTGGGCTGGGCTGGGCTGGGGGGTGGGGGTTAGGAGTGGTGATGGGCTGGGCTGGGCTGGGCTGGGGGGGGTTAGGAGTGGTGATGGGCTGGGCTGGGCTGGGGGGGTTAGGAGTGGTGATGGGCTGGAGGGGGGGTTAGGAGTGGTGATGGGCTGGGCTGGGCTGGGGGGGTTAGGAGTGGTGATGGGCTGGGCTGGGCTGGGGGGTTAGGAGTGGTGATGGGCTGGGCTGGGCTGGGCTGGGCTGGGGGGGGTTAGGAGTGGTGATGGGCTGGGCTGGGCTGGGGGGGTTAGGAGTGGTGATGGGCTGGGCTGGGCTGGGCTGGGGGGGTTAGGAGTGGTGATTGGCTGGGCTGGGCTGGGGGGGGTTAGGAGTAGTGATGGGCTGGGCTGGGCTGGGCTGGGGGTGTTAGGAGTAGTGATGGGCTGGGTGGGGGGTGGGGGGTTAGGAGTGGTGAGTGGTGATGGGCACTGGGCTGGGGGGGTTAGAAGTGGTGATGGGCACTGGGCTGGCTGGGGGGTTAGGAGTGGTGATGGGCACTGGGCTGGGGGGGGTAGGAGTGGTGATGGACGCTGGGGGGGTTAGGAGTGGTGATTGGCTGGGCTGGGCTGGGGGGGGTTAGGAGTAGTGATGGGCTGGGCTGGGCTGGGGGTGTTAGGAGTAGTGATGGGCTGGGGTGGGGGGGGGTTAGGAGTGGTGATGGGCACTGGGCTGGGGGGGTTAGGAGTGGTGATGGACACTGGGCTGGCTGGGGGGGGGTTAGGAGTGGTGATGGGCACTGGGCTGGCTGGGGGGGTTAGGAGTGGTGATGGGCGCTGGGCTGGCGGGGTAGGAGTGTTGATGGGAGCTGGGGGTGTTAGGAGTGTTGATAGGCACTGGGGGGGCTTAAACTAAAAATTGAGTGATGGGGGATTAGGACTGGGAGTGGGCTGATGGGGAGGTTAGGACTGGAAATGGGCTGGTGGGATTAGGACTGGGAGTGGGCTATGGGGGCTAGGACTGGTAATGGGTTGGGGGTTGCTAGGACTGGAAATGGGCTGATGGAAGGGGGCTTGAACTGCAAATAGCTGTTGGGGATGGGGCTTGGAATGGAAATGGGCTGAGGGGAAGTGGGGGCTTGAACTGCAAATAGCTGATGGGGACGGGGCTTGGAATGGAAATGGGCTGAGGGGAAGTGGGGGGCTTGAAGAAGGGAATGGATGCTGGGTGAGACTGGAACTAGAAGGGAGCTGATGTTGGGGGAGGATTAGAATGGGATGGGGCTGGGAGAGTAAAATGGAGAGGGGAAAAATATTTTGTGTAGGAGGGATGAAAAATCTACAATTGGCCAGGTATTGGGAGAGTAATTGGGGATTGAGGATGGAGGGGTAAAATTTGTGTGGATGAAATAGGAATGAGGAAAGAGCAAAAGGAGAAAGATTAGTATGTTAAAGCAGATGTAGAGAGAGAGAGAATGGAAAAAAAACTAGAAGAGAGAAGAAAGGACAAATGGACAGCAGACGATGGAGAGTTAGCAGAAAACATGAAGAAACCAGAAGAAAATGGCTGGACCAATTGCAACTGAAAAAAAATTCACAAAAGGTAGAAAGATATCTCTTTATTTTGAATTTATTAACTGGAATATGTCAGCTCTGGGAAATGTGCATCATTAACATCTGCGCTTTGTTTGGTACAAGAGGAAATTCCTATTTGACGTTGCCACTTGTTCTCTTTCCCCAGTATTCACTGAAATGTATTGGTTTAATATTTGCAGTGTTGCCTTTTGATAGGTAGGGTATGGTGCTTTGTGAGTCCTGGTAATGCTGTCAGGATACGGCGGGTTTGCTATGGGTTCTAAATGGGCAGCGTTTGTAGTAGTTCCTAATGTGCCTGGCGGTTGGCACTGGATTATAGTAATGTAGAAATCTTTTAGTCTTTCTTTATCCATACACTCATTAAGAGACATGTTTACTAAAAGTTAGTGTATGGTAACATTATGCAAATATTTATGCAAATAATACCACTTATGCAAATGACGTGCTGGCACTTTGAGGAAATTCTTTGGTTTTGTGCGGCAGTTTGGGCACTCGGGCTCAAAAAGGTTAGCCATCACTGGTCTAGTGAGTGCAAATTGTGTATTTCATCAGTAGTAGCAGGATGCAGAGGTGAAACATGGGCCTATGGTAAAGAAATCATAAATAAAATATATGTCATATGAAATAAATAAAATATATGCTGTACATGTTCTAGAAGAATAATCTAGTACTGGAGGGCATGATAGAGCACATAAGAGATGGATGAAAGCAAAGAGCAATTTGGAGCAACAACATTAAAAGTGGTCAGGATCTGGGAACATGATGGCAATATAAATAGAAAAGATGAGCAGAGAGAGAACTGGGACACCAGAATTGCCAATGTTCATATTGAAAATGGCCTATGAAATTGATGATTAGGATATACAGTATGTCTTTTCTCCGTGGACAAGCAGGATATTAAATCCTTACTCAAGGATAATGGTACCGGCAGGATCGTTACTCCAGCTGCAGATACTTCTTGAAACGTTTGAGTAGTTCATTGCACATGCTCACCATTTCCAGCCTACCACTGTTACACGGGCCCTCCTCAATCGTCATTTTCCAGGGAGCCAGCTGGCCATGTCACCATAGAGCTCATCTCGAAATTTCATATTTTTAAAGATTTTATTCATTTTTGGCTGTCACTGTCATGCAGTCCACATTTATTCCTCAGAAGGTCTTAGTTAAGTTTTTTGCAGCCACTTTATGGGGGTAAGATTATAAGGAGCTGAGTAAAGATACATACCATTTACACACATAAATCACCTATTTTCAAGGACAAGTGCATGAATTGGCACTTAAGTGCATATGTCAGTGGGTCACTATTGGTAAGTACATACATATGACTGATCATGCCTACTTTCACTGTGGGCATGCATAGGGGCAGAGCTTGGGTTGAGCATGGGCATAGTGCAAATTTAATACACGTACTATAACTTATGCATGTTCTTTTGAAAGCTAGGTATGGGTGTTTATGCCAGTCTTGGGGCTAGTGTAAGTGCACATGCCTAGATTTAACACATTTTTGTGTACTTATGCCCCTAGTTTGTAAAGAAAAGTGGGTACCTGCTTCTCTTTATAAAGTAGGCTCCCACCCCCTTCCTGGTACCTGTGTGTTAGTTGCTTTCTGGGTGTCTGAAACTAGACGCCCAGTTATAAAATTACCCTTCACAAATTTTATTTCATTTTTTTATGCATTTGTTTGATTAGGCCTATTTTAAGGGCCTGGGCATTTGATTTCTCTGTGGCTTCTCTTTTTTTACATGTCCCAAGAAATCCTCAGTGATTTTAAAAGGTGTTCACAGATGTTAAAAAAAAGTGCTCAAGGGTTGAGAAAAAAGGAATTTATTTTTGGTCTACCGACATTTGCATTGGCAGAATCAGTTCCCTTGGTTCCAGGAGATACATTAGAGGCTCAGGATCCATCAGCATCAAAAGTGCATCATAAACTCTCAACACGGAGCACTGATACAGGCCATCAGTAGTGGTTATCAACCAACTGCTATGTGAAGAATGAGGAATCTTCATCAACATCGAGAGCCCGTGATGCTGACTGCAGGAAGTCATGGCCACTTGTACAGCACTCGCCATGCCTTTGATATGGACTGTTTTCAAGGAGCAGCTTTTCAGAAAGGTCAGTGAAAGACTGGAACAACTCCTGGCTCAATGCAGTAATTGAGCTTTCATATCATCAATGCCGAAACATGGAATGACTTAGCCATTCCTTGAATCCCATGCACTGCCTGAACAAGAGAAACCAACACAAAGACCTCAAAGGGTATCAGGATCAATGTCAGCTGTCCCGATGTCCATCTCCACTGCATCAGAGGAGGAAATTTCAACAGTACACTGAAGATTATCAGTATCTTGTTGTTCTGTGAGGCACAGTTATGCTACTGAGCAGAGGTCAGGCCAGGCAGGAACCCAGTCATCTCCATTGGAGTTTCTAGGTCAGATTCAGAGCATTCCTAGAATTCTAATTATAAGTCAGAAAGATTTTCTGAAGGGGAGGATTCTACTGACCTCCCATCAGATCCAATGCCACCTCATGAAAGGAGGAAGTCCCCACTGGAAGAGCTCTAATTTATTGACTTGTGGGCCGATGCAGAAAGCCAGCTCTGAAGTCATACACTATCAACTCTGTATGCCTCTAAACAGTGCACCAATAGCGTATGACTTCAGCACCAGTATCAGAAAGGAGCGCATATGCAAATTTGCCACATGTTAAACTGTGGCACAAATGGCAGCATTAAACTGGGAGAGCAAGCCAAACACATGCGTAAAGAAGTCAGCACAAGTTTGGCATGCTCTCCCAGAGAAACAGGGGTACTGAGTGTCTAATTTGCATATGCACCCTGAGAATATTTTGATGGCATCTGGGCTTTCCCTGATGCCTGGAGCACCTGAGGGGAAGTGTCAGACTTCCTCTCAGATGATCCAGGCATCAAGGAAAGCCTCCAGTGCCATCAAAATACTATCAGGGGGCTGGTGCCCCCAACAGAAAGCAAATCCCTGGTGGCCCAGTGACCCCGATCCCCCCACCAGCCTAACTAAAATTAACCCTGGTGGCCTAGCAGCCCTGAATCCCCCACCCCCCTTCTGAAACCTTTACAAAGGAGCGGGAGCATTGCCCACATGCTTCCTCTCCTTCATTGCCATCTTAAAAAATGGTGGTGCCTGGCCCCACGTGGTACATTCCAGGATGCACCATGCAGGTCCAGGCACCTCCATTTTTCAAGATGGTGGCGCAGGAACGGAAGCGCATAGACAACGCTCCCACTCCTTTGTAAAGGTACCAGGAAGGGGGTGGGGCCACTGGGCCACTAGGATTATTTTTAGTTTGGTGGATGGGAGGATCGGGGCTGCTGGCCCTCTGGGATTTTTAATAATTGGGTGGAGGATTGTGGCCGCCGGGTCACCAGGGCTAATTTTATATTTTGCTGGCATCAGGGGCTTTTCCCGATACCTGGATCATCTGAGGGGAAGTTTGACACACAGCACGTTTAAGCCACCTCAGATTCAAGCGTACAGAATTGGCGCTTCGGCTGCTTACATAATCCTCTACACTTTTCTCTGTATTAGGTGCAGACAGTAAGTAGTAGCATTCTATTTTAATATGTGCAGCTCATTTGCCTATAATTTAAATATGATTGGCATTACTGTGTGCATAAACCTTTCCTTTGTTGTTCACGTGTGCACAGGTTTCTTTTCTGCATTTGGCATGTCGTAACTTGTGCATAAAAGTTGCATTATCTGCGCACAAAGGGTGCGTTAGTTTTTCTACATCGGCCTGTTTGTAGGTGAAATAGCAGAAGACATTCCATTTAAGTTAGAGATAGAGGAGGAACCCAGGGTAGAAACAGTGGACATCCTCCAAGTCCTCGACCCACCCAAGTAAGCTGTGACAGTGCCTGTTCACAGAATCCTCAAAGATGTACAGATAAGAATTTGGGAGCCCCCTCTCTATTAATCCTATAAATTAGAAAGTTGACCATGAACTGAGTCCAGAAGGTTCCTGGATTTGAAAAGCAAGAGCTGCCACATCATTCTATGGTGTTCAAATCTACTCTCAAGATCCAAAAGCTCCACTTTGCACTCTCTGGTGCCCCCAGGGAAAAGAGTTCTGACTTTGGAGTCTTTAGGAAGAAAAGTGTTTCAGAACACTAAGCTTACTTTCTGCATAGCCTACTACCAATTCTTCATGGGTATGTACTTGTAGAACACTGTAAAATGGAGGAGTTTGCAGACATTCTTCTTCAAGAGAAGGCTGAGCAACTCTGTTCACTAGTAGACAAAGGGAAGAAATGTGGAAAACATACTCCAAGCAACTTACAATGTTTTGAATTGGCAGGGAGAGCCTCAGCCCTGGGTATTGGCACTCAAAGACTTTCATGGCTCTGGGTCTTAGACCTCAGATATAATATGCAAGAGAAGCTTGCTGACATGCTGTATAGAGAATCTCTTCAGAGATAAATTGAAGAAAGCTGCATCCCTGAAATAGAATCGGAGTGACACTCTTAGAGCCCTCTCTAGGACTACTGACCAACTTCCTCTTCAATCAGGAGGTACAAGAATGGAGGGCATAGGAGATACTATTACTTTCACTTCTGATGAGACTCATCAGGGTCCTTGCTCTTGCCCCAGATGGCAAAAGGTCCAGAAGTCCCAATCGGCACCACAGCCAAAACCAGGTATGAGGTTTTGATTGTCTCCAAGAGAACATAGCCAGTATCCCAGTATCTCCAGCAGAAAGTCTTCCAGTAGAGGGGGGGGGGGGGCTACTGTTTTCTGCAAACCCTTAGCCCTTTATAACCTCCAAATATAGAGTGGATATCAAGGAAAGGAAAAGGAAGTCAATGCACAGGAAGAGAAAGGCAAAATGGATATTGACCACAGCTGTAGACACACAATTGTTCTTCAATCAAAGTTTATTAAATGACCCGACTCGACCCAAATTCAGTAAACATGCCTGCGTCAAGGGTCTATAGAAAATATATAAATACATAAATAACAATGATTAGAATAATTCAAAATATAAAACAATAAAAACAGAAAACCATACAGTACTTATATAAAAAATAATAAGGGGGTGTGGCAAGATGGCGACAGCACACAGGCTTGTGGGATGACTGCTTCCCTGAGAATGTGGAAATATAAGGCAAAAACCCAGGTTGCCCCAGCTAAAGTTTTAGGTCTGGGCCCTGGTGGAACATCGATGCCGACCCAGCCTCCCATTACCTCCTTTTTTGCTCTGGAGAACCCCCTTGCTAGGAAATACCTCAAGTGGTGCCTTGCTTGAGTCAGTGGTTGCACCAGAGAGCTCCTCGGACTCATCAGACACGGTTTCATTAACTCCCAGAGGGAGAGTTGCTGCTGGGACTTTGACAGTGAGCTTTGGGCTGGCTGCAATATCTAGCTCTGGAGACATCGGCACTGATGCTATGACTTCGGTAGGGAGTGGGAGAGCAGCAGAAGAAGTGGGTGGAGGAGCCATGGCAGCAGTCCTAGCATTGGAAGACCCCTTGGGATAACATTTGGGAGGAGCAGAGAATTCTATGGTCACTTCCTCTGTAACTGTGAGTGTGTCTTCATTTACAATTCCATCTGGGGTTACTTTGCAGACTTTGCTGGAAGCCATTCAAGGTCTCCAGATCTCGGTTAACTTGTTATCCCAGAGTTTGGTACAGTATACAATGCAGTTTTCTGTTGACTTGGTGCATTGCGGCTCAGATCTTGATTCTTTGGAAATGAAGTTTGGTGCTCAGGATTTAAAAAGTAAGGCCTTGGAGTCGCAGAATGCGGCTCCAGTGAAGAACAATTTGGCAATGCAACTGAAATGGAAAATCTGAAGAATACTGATCGTCATAGGAATCTTCGGTTATTGAACTTTCCTAAATCTGCTGCTTTTTCCCCCTATGAGATGTTTAAGAAATATTTGTCTGAGTGTTTAAGGGTTCCTGAGCACTCTGTCCCACCAACTACTAGTGTGTACTATATTCTGCCTGGGAAAGTTTCCTCTGATGGAGTTCAGACTTCTGGTATGAACCTTTGGAACATTACGGACATTCTTGAACAATCTGTGGAGGAAGGGGTGCAGAAAGCCACTTTGTTGGTACAATTGGCCCTGGATGTTGATCATCACTGACTTCTGAAATTGTTCTTTAAATATAGAGATGTGTTGTTTATGAATTGTAAAATACAGATGTTTCTGGATGTGGCGAGGAGTACCCAGCGGTGTAGAAGACAGTTTCTATTGCTCCGACCTCAAGTACTTCAACTTGAGGCTAGCTTTAGTTTACGTTATCCTTGTAAATGCTTAGTTGTTCTTCAGGGCAATAGATATATGTTTTTGAACCTGTGCATCTAACTACTTTTATTTCTTCTAAGACCATAATTAATCCTTCTCCTCCCATTGATTTGGGATCTATACTCTCATGAAGGACTGGGCTGGGGGGGGGGGGGGCTGTTGCTATTGTCCTTTTTTCCTATGTTCTTTTTCCCTGTATTGTATCTCCGATTTATATCCACATCCCCTTATTGTGGACTAATGAGCTGTTAACTTGTTTATGTTTCCTGGTGTGTTGTGCACTTGTTTTCTTTGGCTCACTTCTGTAAGCAGTTTTTCTGCTGTTATTTGAAATTTAATAAAAAAACATATCTACCTTCCAAAAAATAATAAAACAAAAAATAATATATACAAAACTTTTTTCCATACATAAAACAGTGTGTGACAAACCTGGATGTTACAACTTGTCAACGGGGGCGCTGGGTGAGAATGTCCACAGTCTTGGCAAAGGCAAATATTAATATGACTTGCAAAGGATTGTGGGAAATGTAGTCCATTCATACCAGACTCAGCCGTTCACAATAAATTAGTTGTGCTTGCTCAAGGGTAAAGCAAAGAAGATATTTTATTTATGGGGTTATTTCTTCCAACACAGATATACTTGGTAGCACATAAAAAGGAATACTTGCTTTCAGTATCATACTTAGAAAACAAATAAGGGAAAACAACAGCTGAACTTGTTAAGCAATCAAATCAAAGCATAAAGACCTGGATGGGAACCAAAAGGTCTTTTCTGTAGGCACCTGCTAATACCTCCTTAGCAGTGCTTCAAAGAACAAACAAAACCCCACAAAGTAGAAAAAAAACTGTTCTTTTTCAGGGATAACCTCTTGTATCTTCACACACACTCAGAAGTGTCCCTTCAGAGCTCACTGGCAATTAGGCAAGGCTCAATTGCTAACAATTACACAGGTACACTACCAAAAAACTGCCTCCAGTTTTGCAACTGATTTCTATAGATTTTGGGGTGCTGAATCCAGGAAAAATAGCCAAAATGTTCCATCACGTCACGTTTTCTTGCAAAATTAGATTTCTTACCCATATAAGGAATGTTCACATAATTTCTTTTTAGCCGACTGCAGTTTATTTTCTTGGCCCAAAATAGAGGTTGTAATGGTTAACTAACTAGAAACACTCCCTCATGATATTTTAGAGTGTTTTGTATTCATTTTATACATTAACAGGACAATTGGGAGGCGGGGGGCTAAATCCAGTACTCGCGCTGGCGCATGTTCTTTCCTGTTCGCCTCGCCTCGTTCGCTTGCTCAAACATGGTGGTTGCGACATGAACGTTCCTGTCAAATTTCAGTTTCTTGCAAGTTCATTATTACCTTTTGTTTGCTCAGTCGTAATCCAGCTTTATTCCGAAGTGGTTCACTACAGTTGTAGTTTGCAGTGCTGTGTATTTGTGATGGCTCACAGAGCCAGAGGTTGCGTCAACTCTCCGGACAGTTTTTGTTTTATTTGTGGGGAATATATCGTGAAAAAGCGGCAGAGAAACATTTCTGCATTTATTAAAAAGTATATTTCGCCTATTTCGGTTTGAAGTTAGGCGATCAAGACAAACCTTGGGCTCCTCACAAAGTGTGCAAGACATGTGAGGAAGATCTACGCTTATGGATGAAAGGTAAAAAACAAGCATTTCGTTTCGGAATACCTATGATGTGGCGTGAACAAAGAGACCACAGCAGTGACTGCTATTTTTGCTCTTGCATTGTGAAGGGATACAACTTAAAAAATAAGAACGTAATAAGTTACCCCAACCTTCCCTCAGCAATTAGGCCTATGCCTCATAGCAATGAAGTACCTGTGCCTGAACCACCAAAATCTTTGGATCATATTTGTGTGGACGGTTCTGATCATGATGAGACTCATCAGATGGCTTTTCCCGATGAGTCCAGTACTTCCGAGTTTGAAACTGAACCAGATCCGAAACCTGAACTTTTCTCTCAAGCTGAATTGAATGATTTAGTCCGGGATTTAGGACTCCCAAAAGATGCTGCCCAACTGCTAGGTTCTCAGCTTAAACAGAAAAATCTATTGTCACCAGGAACAACTTTTTATTGGTACCGCAACCGCGAGACACAATTTTTGAAGTATTTCAGCAAAGAGGAAAATTTGGTATTTTGCAACGATATATACGGAGTGATGGAAAAGTTTAAACTCAAGTATGATCCTGCTGAATGGCGGCTGTTCATTGATTCGTCAAAAGACAGCATAAAAGGTGTTCTTCTTCATAATGGCAACACATTCGCTTCAGTTCCTATTGCTCACTGTTATTCTCCAAGAAAAATACGAGAATTTGGCCCTGATTCTTCAGAAGATTCGTTATGATGAGCATAAGTGGATGATTTGTGGAGACTTTAAAATTCTATCCATGCTATT
This sequence comes from Ichthyophis bannanicus, assembly GCA_033557465.1. Classification (NCBI taxonomy): domain Eukaryota; kingdom Metazoa; phylum Chordata; class Amphibia; order Gymnophiona; family Ichthyophiidae; genus Ichthyophis; species Ichthyophis bannanicus. The sequence goes on from CM066031.1 coordinate 666,182,789, forward strand.
AGGGCAGCAATCCGGTTTCACCAAATATCCCTGCTTCCTTTGCTTGTGGGATAGCCGTGCCCGCAACCTACACTGGGGGAAAAAAGACTGGCCAATTCGGGAGTATTTGAGACCCGGTGAGAAAAATGTTCTTCATGAGAGCTTGGTACCTCGTGATAAAATTCTATTACCACCTCTCCACATTAAGTTGGGTCTCATTAAGCAATTCATCAAGTCCCTTCCAAAAGATGGTGAGTGCTTTCGGTACCTTTGCTCAAAGTTCCCCCGACTTTCTGAAGCAAAGCTAAAGGAAGGAGTGTTTGTTGGCCCTGATATAAGGAAACTCATTTCAGATGGAGCATTCGCTGAAACGATGTCTGAGAAGGAAAAAGAAGCCTGGGATTCCTTCAAGGATGTTGTTCTCAAATTCTTGGGGAACAGGCGGGATGAGAACTATAAGGATATTGTTGCCAGGATGCTCAATGCCTTCAAAGAACAAGGCTGTAACATGAGCCTGAAAGTCCATTTCTTGCACTCCCATGTGAACTACTTTCCTGAAAACTTGGGGGCGCACAGTGAAGAACAAGGTGAAAGGTTTCACCAGGACATCAAGGACGCAGAGAGAAGGTACCAAGGAAGATGGAACACCACTATGATGGCTGATTTCTGCTGGTTGCTTCTGCGGAAACCCCAGATGAAAAATACGCCAAGCAGCGCACCAAGAGAATCATTCGGGGGAAGAAGAAACGGGCCCACCAGGAGATTGATTGACCCAAGAATGACTTTAAAATCTAAACTGTGTTGACAAATATCGTGTTTTTACTAAACTTTGAAATAAAAATTTGCTAGTTATTACCACAGTGTCGGATCTCATTTATTAGAATTTTATTTTCACACCATCGGGTGTTTGTCTTCATGTATTGCAATGGTGCGGTTTGCATTTTCTATTCTTACATACATACCTGTACAACATTTTTTGCACATTTCTTTGCTTTGCTTTGTGTCTAACCTCGCTCTTATATGCTCAATGTTTGTGCACATGTATGTGGCTGTTTTAAGTGCAGACAATTTTGCTACCATCACAGTGTGTTTTGTTGACATTACTCTATTCTTATGTGCTGCCTTGTTACAATTTTCTTTATTCTTATTTGAATAACTACTAAACAATTAGTATAAAGAATTCATCCAAGAAACTTTTATCTCGATCGCACTCAATCTGAAACGTTCACCTCAAACTGCTAACCCAATGTAGCAAAAAATCTGTACGTGATGGAGCAAATTGGTTACCAGATTTGGATTCAGCGCACCAAAAAACGTAACAATCAATCGAAACATTAGAGGCAGTTGAAAAAAAAATGATCATGGATTGGCACAGAGGAATTTCTCAATGGAACACTCTCAGGACAATACTTGTTTCCCTGCTGTCTTCCCAGTGAAGAGCTAGGGCATAGATCAGTGTTCATACCTGAGCTTCCATTGCTGTTAGAGTTCCTCTCTAAATATCCTGGCCAGAATGTAGTCCAGTTCTTATGCCCAGCCTTCCAATCAAGATCCCTGGACACTGGATCTCTCTTCACATACCTTCTGGCATTGGTCTTAGGGTCCCTTCCTAGTGCAGCCGTCTCCCTCACAGGTGCCGTCCTGGGATTCCTGGCTCTGCAATCCCATTCCTCTGGCTTTCCCCAGTCCAATGGTGTATGCTTGCCTCTGGAATGCCTCCCAGTATACGTACTGCTATGGGATTCCTTTAGACCTTCCAAATGCTTTTCTCTTCTTTCTTCCAAAGTGTTTCTTTCTCTCTCTGTCCGTCAGCTCTGGCTTCTGCTGATGATGATGGTCAGGATGAACAAGGTGCTTCTGATCCAGATGAACATGCTGCCTCTGATCCAGATGACCATCATTCTCTGTAGAATAAGCTTTTCTTTTATCCTGCTTAGATGAATGCTCCACCCTAGCACAGCGCAGCTGTGCGCAATCAAGCCCTGCCCTTGGAGATGAGTGCTTGGGGATTACCTCATAGCCCTCCTGATTGAACACACGTTTCCCCACTTCAGCTCTTCTAATGGCTGTTGGAAACCTGGTGCATTCTGGGACTGGTAGTCTTTTATGGAAACATTCTGTTTTATTATTTCTACCAGAACAGACAGGTTGCTTGTTCAGAGTCACTTCACCTCTATTATAGCTCCTTCCTGAACTATGATAAGCTTCCTTATCACAAACTGTATTCACCAGCAACTCAATAAATCAATAATAATGGACCTAAATCTGCCAAAAACGTACATGTAAAGGGTTACTCATGTATATGAATGTCATATTTGATGACTAACTGAAACAGAAAAATGCACTACCCTATATATCTGATAGCTAACTCCTGCTGTCTTAAAAATCTGGATAGACAGATATAGTGTGAGGCGATGTATACCACAGAAGACAATAATAAGTCTTAAAAGTTTTATTACATCTGTAGGTCCTACTTTACATGGGCCGTGTTTCAGCAGCAGCCTTTGTCAAGAATGTAGGAACCTTTTTAAACAGTCAAACACAAATTAAAAACATAAATATGGTACAAAACACCTATTAACATAGATAATACCATAATTAAATTATAACAATAATGTAAAAATAATATAAGATTAATAAAAGAATAATAATACTCAAAGAGAGAAATGTGCGTGTAAAAAACCTTACATAAATTAAATAAATATAAATCATAAATAAGGCTTATAACAAAACAATGAGTAAGTACAGTAGATAAATACATAACATAATAGCATTTTTTAAAGACATCATGCAACTACACTGTTAGTGTAATTAAATAGCAAAAAGGAATTAGAGAACTGTAAACAAGGGGAGATAAAGCCATCAGAAGAAAAACCAATAAGAATGGATACAATTAAAAAAAAATAAAAGATAAAAACAATGGAAGACCAATAAAAGTTAAAAACAGTGAAGATAATAAAGACATTAAGGATGTCTCACAAAAGACATTGGAATGCTAATGTTGAAAGAGAGTTGGGGGGTATCGTATCAATTTTAAGTATGTGAACCCTATGAGAGGAGATGGAAGGGGACCCTCTGGGGGTAGTAAACTTACTTGGATGTAGATCCAGAAATGTGTATTATGTGGAATGATAAATAAACCGGCACTGTAAGAAGGAGATCACAGATTAAGGAACCAGTAAAGAGAAGAAAATGTGTGATATGAGGGAAGGAAGGAAGGAGGGGGGAAGGGGAAAACATAAGAGCATAAGATATGCCATACTGGGTCAGACCAAGGTCCATCAAGCCCAGTATCCTGTTTCCAACAGTGAGCAATCCAGATCACAAGTACCTAGCAGGTTCCCAAAAAGTCACACAGGTTCCACAATGATTGTATTGGTGCAAGCAGTGGATTTCCTGGGTCCTCTTTAATAATGGTTTATGGACTTTTCCTCCAAGAACTTGTCCAAACCTTTTTTAAATCCAGCTCAGTGACAGCTTTTACTACTTCCTCCGATAATGATTTCCAGAGTTTGATAACGTGTTGCGTGAAAAAAATATTTTCTCTTATTAGTCTTAAATGGGTTACATTGTAGCCTCTTTGCACGTCCTCTAGTCTTTCTACTTTTTGATGGCGTAAACAATCAGTCTACGTTTACCCATTTCACTCCATTCATTAATTTATAGACCTCTATCATCTTCCCTCAGCCGTCTTTTTTCCTGGTTGAAGAGTCCTAACCTTTTAAGCCTCTCTTCATAAAGGTATCCTTCCATCCCCTTTATCATTTTAGTGGCTCTTCTCTGTACTTTTTATAATTCCACTTTATCCTTTTTAAGATATGGCAACCAGAATTGTACACAATATTCAAGGTGTGGTCGCACCATGGAACGATACAGAGGCATTATAATATCCTTTGTTTTATTCTCCATTCCTTTCCTTATGATTTCTAGCATTTTATTTGCCTCCTTGACCACTGCTGCACACTGGCAGAGGGTTTCAACATATTATCCCGATGACACCTAAATCTTTTTCCTGGGTGGGTTCTTTTTCCACAGTTTGTGTTCTTCTTTCCTAGGTGCATAATACTGCACTTGTGCACATTAAATTTCATCTGCGTTCTGAAGGTCCAGTCTTCCAATTTATTGAGGTCCTCTTGCAATTTGTTACAATCCTCTTGGGTTTTAACAACTTTGAATAATTTTGTGTCATCTGCAAATTTGATTATCTCACTTGTTATTCCCATTTCCAAGTCAATTACAAATATGTTAAAAAGCAGCAGACCCAGTACAGATCCTTGGGGTACTCCACTATTCACCTTTCTCCATTGGAAAAATTGGCCATTTAGCTTTACCCTCTGCTTTCTATCTTTTAACAAGTTCTTGATCCACACTAATGCACTGCCTCCTATCCCATGACTTTTTAATTTCACCAAGAGTCTCTCATGAGGGACTTTGTCAAAGGCTTTCTGAAAATTCAGATACACTATATCAACCGACTCACAATTGTCCACCTGTTTATTCATGCCTTCAAAAAAATATAACAGATTAATAAGAAATATAACAGATTAGTAAGACAAGATCTTCCTTGGCTAAAGCCATGGTGGCTTTTTCCCATTAAACCATGACTATCTACATGTTCAGCAATTTTGTTCTTTATAATGGTTTCTACCATTTTGCCCGGTACTGACACCAGGCTCACCAGTCTGTAATTTCCGGGATCACCCCTGGAACCCTTTTTAAGAATCGGTGTTACATTGGCTATTTGCCAGTCTTCAGGTATTACAGATGATTTTAATGATAGTTCACAGATTACTAATAGTAGGTCTGCAATCTCATGTTTCAGTTCTTTCAACACCCTTGTATGTATACCATCCAATCTAGGTGATTTGCTACTTTTTAGTTTATGAAATAGTTGTAATACATCTTCTCAGAGTAACTTCCCTCCATCTTCCTCAGCAAAGACTGAACCAAATAATTCATTCAGTCTCTCTAATATGGTCTTGTCCTCTGTTAGTGCCCCTTTTACACTTCTATCATCTAGTGGTCCAACTGACTCGCTCACAGGTTTTTTTTGCTACGAATGTACTTGAAAAAGTTTTTATTATGCGTTTTTGCTTCCACCGCAAGCTTTTTTTCAAATTCTCTCTTTGCCTGCCTTATCAATGCCTTGCATCTAACTTGTCTGTTCTTATGTTGCTTCCAGTTTTCATCATTTGACTCCTTTTTCCATTTCCTGAAAGATAATTTTTTTGGCTACAACTGCCTCTCTGACCTTACTTTTAAAGCATGTTGCGGTTTTTTGGACTGCCTTCTACTTTTCTTAAAGTGTGGAATACAGCTGGACTTCCAAGATAGTCTTTTTAAACAATGCCCTTGCTTGATGTAAATCTTTAACCTTTGCACCTGCTCCTTTAATTTTTTTCTTAACTATTTTTCTAATTTTATCATAGTCTCCCTTTTTAAAGTTTAAAGATAGTACAATGGATTTCCTTGCTGTCCTTCCTTCATTTATTAAATCAAACATTATCCTGCTATGATCACTATAGCTAATTAGCCCCAGCACCCTTATCTCTTGCACCAAATCTTGTGTTCCACTAAGGACTAGGTCCAAAATGGCTTCCCCTCTTGTCAGTTCATGAACCAGCTGCTCCAAGAAGCAGTAATTTATTTCATCTAGAAGCTTTATCTCTCTGGCATGTCCTGCTATAACACTGACCCAGTCAATATTGGGGTAATTGAAATCACCCATTATTATTACTGTGCTGTAACTTTTGTTAGTTCCCCTGATTTCTTTGAGAATTTTATCATCCATTTGTTCATTCTGGCCAGGCAGTCACTAATACACCCCCACTGCCATTGTGTTCCCCTATTGACATAGAATTTGAATCCATAGGATTCTACAGTGCATTTTGTTTCCAGAAAAACTTTAATCTTGTATGACTCAATGCCCTCACTAATATAGAGTGCAACCCCTCCAACAATTTGATCTAATCTATCACTGAAATATAATTTGTAGCAGGTATCTTTATCTTTATTTCGTTTCTTGAAATACTGCTCTACGAAAGCACATCAGAGCAGTTTTCAAAGTAGAAAAAGCATACTGCCAGGAAAAGGAAAGGAATGCCATAATTTTGACAGGAAAGAAGGGAGACAAGAGGACAGAAAAACACGGGGAGCAGGAGAGAGAGGGGCAGGACAGAAGAGAAAGAGAGATCAGGAGAGAGACGGGATGCCTCAGCTTGGGTTAGAGGGGCCAGGGAGATTAAAGACGATGCAGAAGAGGTGAGTCTTTAGCAGTGATTTAAACCAGGTAAAGGAGATTTCTAGTCAGAGGTCTGGGGAAGGGAGTTCCAAAGTTTCGGGCCAAGGAAGAAGAAAGCGGAGTTGCGGGTGAATTCTAGATGGGCCAGGGAAAGAGAGGGGAGAGACATACAGTTTGCATGAATATATCGGAGCAAGCACTGGGAAGTATGAAGATGAACCAAATTGGAAAGATACTGAGGTGAGTCAGTGTGAATAGCTTTGTGTACAAAAGTTAGGACTTTAAACTGTATCCTGTAGACAACGGGAGGCCAATGGAAGTGAATAGGAAAAGTTGTGATGTGATCTGTGTGGGACGTGTGTGTGACAATGTGGGCAGCTGTATTCTCTAAAGTTGAAGTCTGCATAGTTCGTATTGACGGAGACTGGCAAGGACGATATTACGATAGTCAATCCTATTCATTACTAGGGAAAGAAGAAGGGTGGTCAGGGAGGAGGTGGCAAGGAAGAGGCGGACAGTGCGGATCTGGTGTGGAGAACAGAAGGAGCAACGGATTATGGAGGACAGGTGGTCATGGAAGGATAAGGCCGAATCTAGGGTGACACGAAAATAGTATAGCGTGGGGACCAGGGGAATAGGGGCAGAGGAGAGTGAGGGGGCTAGGGAGAGGGTAGGACTGCCAAAAGTGAACCAGATGGCCTGGGTTTTCGTCAAGTTGAGGTGGAGGAAATTAGAGGTCAACCAGGTGCTAATACAGGAGCGACAGTTATTGAGAGGGGTTATATCAGGGGCAATGGGATCGGTATGGTGTAAGACAGAGGTTCCCAACTCCAGTCCTGGAGGGCCAAACACCATTCAGGTTTTCAGGCCGTCCCTAATGAATATGCATGAGATACATTTGAATACAATGGGAGCAGTGCATGCAAATTCATCTCATGCATATTTATTAGGGACAGCCTGAAAACCTGAATATTGTTTGGCCCTCCAGAACTGGAGTTGGGAACCTCTGGTGTAGGAGAATGATGGTGTTTGCATAATAATATGCAGAAACACAGTGCTGTTGGATCAGAAGGGTAAGAGCGGCCAGGAAGACACTGAAAAGGAGAGGGACAAGGACGGATCCCTGAGGGATAACACAGGGCAGAGGGATGATTGGCAAGGAAGAAAAAACAGTAAAACAGAAAAGGATCTAGAAGTTAGGAAGGAATGAAACCACTGAAGGACAGAGCCACCAATCCCATCTTCAGAGCGGTGAGTGAGAAGTGTGGTGTGGTCGACGAGATCGAAAGCAGAGGACAGATCCAGAGAAACTGCGATAGAGTAGAGCCCATGGTCGTGAGAGGAGTGAAGTTCATTGAGGAAGGAGAGAAAAATGGTTTCAGTGCTGTGCCTGGGGCAGAAGCCGGATGGACGAGGGTGCAAAGTGAGGGTGGAGTCAAGATGGGGGGAGAGCTGCGAAAAGACTAGTTTCTCCAAGAGTTTAGAGAGAAAAGGGAGGTTGGAAATGGAGTGCCAGTTTGCGGGAGCGGAGGGGTCAAGTGAGGGTTTTTTAAGAATGGGGTAAATTATGGCATGCTTCCATGGATCGTGAAAAAACCTGAAGAAAGGCTGGAATTGAAGATGGTGAGAATGAACGGGAGGAGATTGAGAGAGCCAGCTGGAAGGGATGGGGTCAAGCTGGCATGTGGTTTTACGGGAAGAAGAGAGAGAGTTTTAGTCAGCTCAATGAGAGAAACAGTGCGAAAGTAGAGCCTGCGGTGAGGAAGGGAAGGGAAGGAATCTCAGAGGTGGGGGCGGGAGGGGGGCAGAAGATGAGGGAGGGGCAGGCAGAGAACATGGAGCGGAGAGCCAGCACCTTGTCACTGAAGTACGTTGCTAGGAGAGCAGGGTCGGGGGCAGCGGAGGGGGCTGAGAAGGGGAGAGTGTGTGAGGCCGACAGGGAGCGGGGATGGAATAAAGCTGGTGAGCGGAGTTGGAGGAAGAGGAGATAAGGTTGGTGTAATAAGAATGCTTGGCAGTGTGCATAAGGGAGCAGTAATGGCAATGGCAATAGCGGAAATGAGCTAGGGAGTCTTTGGAAGGGCACTTGCGCCACAGGCACTCAGCGCAATGGAGACGGGAACGGTGCAAAAGGAGGCCAGAGTGAAACCAGGGGTGGTGATTGGGCTGATGAAGACGAAAGGCTGGGTGATGTGGGCAAGTGTATCAATGGTGGAAAGCAGAGTGAAGTTCAAAACCTGGACTTGATGATTGGGAGTGAGAGAGTGGAAATCAGGCATGAAAAGGGTGTCTGCGGAGGGGAATTGCTGGAAGGTAGTGGGTGTGATGTGACGTGAGAGTTCAGGGAAGGGGGGACACTGTCTAGAGGGGGGCAGGGAGGATGGAAGCTGAATGTGGAAAAGAAGAAAAAAGTGGTCTGACCAGGGAACTGGAAAGGTGGACAAGGCAGAAGGGGTAAAGGGGAAGCGAGAGGCGAAATCACAAGATAAGAGTGTGACCAGTGGAGTGGGTGAGGAAAAGGGCATGCTGGTGGAGAGGGAAGTTGGAAAGGAGAGCAAGGAAGGAGGTATCAGGAGGGTTAGAGGGGGAGTCTGGATGCACATTGAAATCACCGATGAATACAATATGGGGATAGAGAAGGGAAGCCTCGGAGAGGGTGAGAAGGAGGGAGTCCCAGAGATAGGGCTGGGGGGCAAGGGGGAATAGATGAGAAGTAAATAGATGGAGGGGAGGAATCAAGACAAAGAAGAAGGGATTCAGGGTAGTGCAAGGCAGGGGAAGAGAGTTCGTGAACAGGAAGAGAGGAGCGAAAAATATCCCGGGGAGAGGCAATGGTTAAGAAGTGGTTCTTCACCCTTGCGGAGCCAGGTCGCCGAGAGGAAGACGAGGTCAATGGAGTGTTGTAGGACAAGATCGTGGATTGGGACAGCTTTGGAGCACAGTGAGCGACAATTGAGAAGGGCCAGATGCAGAAGAGAAATAAGAGGGGAAAAGGGGAGGTGGGGAGTGCAAGTAGGCAGAGAAGGGCAACAGAGAAGGAGACTGGTGGGAGATCGTGTAGGGAGGGATAAAGGAGACATGATAACTCAACCTGGGCGCCAGCCCCAGTGGACAGGGATGGAGGCCATAGAAGAAAGGAACAAAAGGGACAGAAGAAGTGTAGGTAGGGAGAGCACTCTGAAGGAGACCTTACCAGAGTGGCGCGTGGGGAAGTGTGGGCCCTCAGAGATCAGAGAGTATGCAATGGGTAGGCAGGATGTAGGAGGAGTGTCCCAGGAGTCGCCCCAAAGAGCTCGCCAAAGGAGTGCTTTGTGCTCCTTAGGCGCGCTCCTTGGGTGTGTGCCCAAGGAGTGGAACACCACAGGGGACTTTCTTTTATACCGGTGAATCACTGTGAGGGACGCAGCTGCATGTGGGCCAGCCGCGTCACTTCCGGGTAGGTGGGAGCAAGCAGAGATAATCTGGGAACAGTACCTGGAGGGTCGGAGAGCAAAGTACAGGTTGGCAACAGCAGACAGAGCAAAAACAGCACAAATACAGGCAGGCAGCTGAGGTGAGGAGGCAGTGTCCCATTGATTGTGTACAGTTTATGTAAAGGTACAGCAAAGTATCAGTTGTAAATTGCCTGAGCCCAAACATTATTTTAAAAAAAAGTATCTTGGAGAGTGGGCTACATATTAAAAGTTAAGCTTGGAGGAGCGCATAGTAAATAGCTAGATCGCTGAAGGTGAACCGATGTATACATTTACATAGAAATGAAAATCAAGAAGGGTCCATTGATAGGATTTAATTGATACTTGCAAGGAAAGTGTCATTGTTTTAAAGGCTAAAGAGACATTGTATAGTTGATTCTTGTAAGTCATTCTGATTTTTGTTAATGGTTATTAATTCTAAAATACGTTAGCCTTCTATCTAGCCGAGTTGGGGGAATCGGTATAAACAAAAGAAATAAATGTTTAATGATTAAACTAGGCAAATACAAATGGAATCACAGTAACTGAGAGTGTCTTTCTAGAAAGTGAAGCTCAGAGAACTTGACATTACCACGGAAGCTATTTTTAAAAGCTGAAATTGGCACCGAATCTTGTTGACATTCCCAAGTTCAAGGCTGCTTATCTTCTCTCTTCTTCCTTAAATCAGGAGATTCCTCCTTGCACGTGTTGTTCCAGGGACATTCCTGATCATAACGACGGGTCTCCTCTTTTTCTTCCTACTGGTCTCATGCCCACGCTGCTCCAGTTTCTGGACCCACATTTAATGCTTTCCTCTTCCTCACTTCTCCAGTGGTGTCATCTGGGTAGGCCAGGCCTTCACAAATTTTCTTTAGAACTAGATTTCCAACTCAAAAACTTTGAAGCCAACTCATGAGAGCTCTCTTAATCTCCTGGTTATCCCCCCAGAGGCTGAAAGGGTGGAAGGAGTCAATGGCAACATATATTTTTTCATGTATTTATTTTATGATTTATTCTTATATACTGCCAATCTGGTAAACCACTACCAGTGGCGTACAACACAATAAAATACATTACATATGTGGATGCTGAAATAAAGAATTATACTACACAATGTCTTCTTGAACATTATTTTATGTTTTTATTGCTGACAATGAAAGAAAAACAGACACGGGGTCATTCGGATCCCCTGCCATTCCCGACTAACCTCCCTGTAAGAACAGGGAGTTTCTACAGGGAAGCTAGATGGGGGCAGGAAAGGGGCGGCCTGGAGATAGGGCAGGCTGTGGGTGGTCTGCGGCCCTGGAGGTACAGGGTTGCTTCAGCTGTCAGCCCTGTACATCCGGGCTCGCAGATGGGACAGGAAACTTATTGGTGCAATAAGTTCTGCAAAAGGGGGGGAGACGGCAGGCCCTGGATGCACTTAAGGGTGGAGGGTGCGCAGGAGATTCCCCGCAGCCTGACCCTGGCAATGGGAGGCCAGATCGGGGGTCGGGCTGCAGGGAAAGCTCCAAGTCGGCGGCGGCTAGGGATCGCGGCTCCCAAATGGAGCCGCAGAGCCATGGCAACTGGTCACCATGGTGCCGCAGCTCCATTCAGGAGCCCTAACTGAGTTAGCCCGGGGGAGGCCTGTACGTGCAGGCTGACTGGGATCGGGTCCCAGTCCTGCACATACAGGCCTAATCACAATTCTGATCCCACAGGGCTAGACGTGCCCCGCTGGATCAGAATTGTGTCTGCCCCTGTGCATCCGATTCCGATTGGGCACACAGGGACATGGACGTCCTGGATGGAATGCCGCCTACAATGTATAGATTGAGTGCTTTCTCTGAGCATATATTTGAGCCACTCTGACTTAAATACAAAACAGATCAAAGTTTATAGATGAGTTACGCCCAGACATCTGCCAGTTTTTAATTATAACACCTTATCTTATCACAAAAAAGAGGTTTTTGGAGAAACATTCACCCCTGCATACTTGACTGGGCCCCCTGGATTATTTTGAGAAAGCAATATGTCTTTTATCAGCTTGGAAAACCAGAGACCTTGAGAAAAACTAACAAGCAATAAAGTCTTTGGGGTATGTTTACTAAACGTGAGTAACGCGCGTAGTATGACGTTAACGACCGTAAGTGCAGTGTAACGCGCGTAAACACGCGCCAACGACCGGTAACGTCGTACTACGCGCGGAAACCGCGCTTAATGATCGTAAAGCCCCGCGGCGCGTTAAAACAGCGCAGAAGGTGGAGAGTGGGCGGAGAGAAGGGGTCAATGGGCGGAGAGGGGGCGTGGAGAGGCTCCCCCTCACTAACGCGCTGTACTTCTGAGCTCAATTCCAACGCGAATGAAAACCTGCCGTTAAAGGCTTTTAAAGGGAAGAGAAACCATTTCCGTCAGCAATGTACAGCAAAACCGGGGAAACACACAAAACGTGAGCAGTGTGATACATGTGCACTGAACAAAATAGCACATAAAACGTTAAAAATGACCACAGGAAACATTTTAAAAAGCATAATACAGCTTGGCAACAGTGATAGCAATGGGCAACAAGGAACAACACTGCCTGGAAAGCACCAAATAAAAAAGAAATGATGTGTGGAAGGGTCTACGCGTCACAGACCCTTTTAAATATCATTTCATTGTAATGGATTGTCCTGGGAGTGTTGTGTAATGTTTCCCAATGATATCATTGTTGCCCAGCTTGGTTATGGGTGTGTGCCCCTTTTGTGAGATATTCTCTGAGGTTTATGTGCACCGTTGTCTGCATACAAGGTAAATGAGGTCACAATAAACCTGTTGCAGAGCAGGGTTTCTGACTTGTCAGGCCGGTTTAACTAACTCCAGGGGCTGCACTGTTTCTGTGGCTACAGTGTGGTGCAACAGACACAGCCAGTATCTGTAAAACCAGAGGGTCACAGGTTCAAATCCCAGCTGGGGGTCCTGCCAACCCAGTCCCCATAGCTTTACCCACCACTAAACATTGATAGTAAAGACACACCTTTATTGCAGAGAACATACACATGGCCTATATTTTACCACACCAGAAACAGGCACATTACCGTAAAGCAGAGTTTCGCAAATGTAGTCCTGGAGGGCCCCACAACATTCCGGTTTCATGCTGCCTCCAATAAAGATGCCTGTGCTGCATAGCTATGCACCACCCCCATGTTATGCAGATGTAGCTCATGCATATTTATGAGGGACAGCATGAAAACCCGAACAGTGTTTGGAACACCAGGACTGGAGTTGGGGAACTCTGCCGTAAAGCAGCAGCCAACAGGGCCACACACCCACCCACAGGCCCCATTGGCCAGTGCCACCTGGAGAGGCAAGAAATTGGGTCCTGCCTGTATCTCCCAATACTAGCAGTTGCATACCTTAGCAATGCCACCCTACACCTGGGTATATGGTACACAGCTATCAAACGTTTGCTATGAGAACTGGCAGATATCAATTCCTCTGTTAAGCACATTTTGCTCATTGAGCTCCACCATAACAATCATTCTGATGTCTGCGGTGTGTGCTGCAGGTCTGGTCTCTGACAGTGTTCACCACCCTGGGGAGTGACCCCCCAACAGTCTTGTGTACCATATCCATGCCTGTACTATGCCCAGGACTGGTGTGGTGTGTATGACTGCTGACCACCTCTATAGTAGCACAATGCTGACATCGGTGTGGGGGTGGTTGTCTGTCTATCCAGTGTGTGGTGGCTGCAAACACCTTCCACAGGCCACAATGCCAGCAATGTTGCCAGAATTGGGCTGCCAATGTGCATAATGAGGAGCAAGGTACCATGGGTAGAGGCCGGACAGGTTGGCCTGGCCAGGGCGCATCTGCACAGGGCATAGGGCAGTGACAGGCACATTGTAGTGGCCGGCCACCACCTACACAGACAGGGTGACCTCAGTATGTGCTGCTGAGAGATCACTCTCACCCTGACTGTGCAGTGACCACAGCATGGCTAGGCACCCCCATAGTGCTATCTAGTATTTCTCTCATGTGATATATATGGGTTGCCTTTTGGGGCCCTGTCACTGATTTAACTGTGTATGCTGACATCCCAGTTCTGGGTGCAGGCATCTCCACTGGGCACTAGCAGACTATTTGCAGCTGGTATGTGTTGTGATGGAGTGGCTTGCAGGGTGCAGTGGCTGATGGCTTGCACCAGGGGAATATCAGATAGTGGTGGGGTGCAGCATGCCATATCTAGGCCTAATGTCTGTCTGCTATTGTGTTCTGGATGTGTACAGAGCTGCATTGACTGCTCTGTGGGGTGTGTGTCCCTCAGCAGGACTGGGGTTGATGTTCCCCCTCTGCGTCCACCTTGCAGGGAGGTAGATGTTGTATCGTTTGCTAGGAGACCCTGTTTGCTGCCCTGGGGGAGGGGGTGGTGGTGGTGGTGCATGGGTCCATGGGGGCTACACCTGACTGATACAGACAGAGATGGCCAAGGTGTTTCTGCAGAAACTACCTCTCACACTATAACACTGCTGTGGACCTGCACCATGGCCTCTTTCAGCAAGGGACGGTGCTGTGGACCTAGTGCTGGGCGCCTCACTGCACCCTCAGGGTGAGCACAGTACCCGCACAATGTGACGGTGTGTAGCTACTCTGTGCCAGTACAACACACGGTCGGTACCCCCTATCAGGCCGAGGTGCTGTGGGGGTGTATTCCCCATGGTGTGTATGTGTGGACAGCTGATTTGCATGTGCAGTGCATCATGGGTGTGACTGGCCCAATCCAACCCTGTGAAACACCAGCACCTGCTCACAGGCTCTGCTAAACCATAGGCCATCCCACGTACATCTGTTAGCATAATGCATAGGTGCAGGACACCCTACAAAGTCTGTAATATAAGATGCCCACACTGGTAAAAACACACGTACCCACGCACGAATGTACGCGCGCGGCTACGCACTTACCAATGCACGCACCAACGTACGTGGCTAGGCACACTCCGAGGGTGTTTTTCTGACACCAATACTCAGCGTAACGAAAAACATGCCTCCTCTTTCCTTCTGTAATGTACAGGATGATGCCTGAGACAGCCTTTTGCGTTAGGCACACTGGGGGCTCGAACCCATGCTGCCTGTAACAGAGGTCAGTACTGTAACCATTGTGCTACAGCTCTGTTTCAGTGCTTTGTGTCTGTACGTCTTCTTACGATTAACGCGCAGTAACGCGGCACGGCGCCCGGTAACGCTCGTTAATTTTTCTAACGCACGGTAGTGGTAACGATGTACCGCCCATGTCCTTATTTGGGGTTTCTTTCACTACCGCGGCTCCTAACGCGAACTGCACTAACGCGATTTAGTAAACAGACCCCTTTGTTTCTTTGTAATCTTCCAAGGATTTTTCCTACAATTACTACAAACTCTACAGAAAGAGTTATTTCTAAGGTTATTTCCAGCTTTCTCAGTCTTTAGTTAACCCTTCCTTTCCACACATAATGCAATACATAATCCAGTTTTAAAATACACAGAAAATGAATCCTCCTATCAATATTTACCTTTAAAAGAGATAAGTCTTGATTCCCTTCCTAAACCTCAAGACATCTCTCTCACTTTGTAGCCCATTCAGAAGAGCAGTCTATAATCGAGACACTTTTATATAGTGGTAATGAAGAACACCAGAACTGCATTGATTATAGAGGTGTCAGTCCCAAGCGACTATTCTGTGATCGCGTTGAGAGAGAGAAAATCTTCAAATACCAAGAAGATGTGGCAGAAAGATACTGAGTTATTTCCCATCACGTTGGATGCCACACACTTGATTAAGAAGAATTCCCAAGCACACCTTGATAAATTACCCATACAAGTTACATCTTACAAACTCCAGAAGGAGGATCTTACAAGCACGATGCAACTACTATGCCAAGCATTAGCAGTAAATTTGAGACTGAGATCATACTCCATATACCCTGGCTTAGAAGTGAGGTTCATGACTGTCATGGTATGTGCAAAACTAACCTATATGGAGAAACTGCCCACTTAAGATGCCGCATTAACTGAACTTCTCTTTCTTCAGGAAGACGCAACCATCTCATCCTGTGACCACAATGCATCACTAGAAACAGATGAGAGATGTGCATTCATTTGAAATAACATGAGAAATGCAAACAACATGTTTTATATCATTTTCACCCAATATGACAGGAAAAAATGGAATTTTTTTCCCAGTGTCATTAATATAGTAGTTATCATTCATGGGCCAGCCTCAAACCAGTACCTCTTGGGTTGGAAGGCAACAATCTTCCAGGAGGAACTATTCTGCCTCCTGGCAATCTGGCTTTAGCCAGCACATTCTTAGATGTGTCCATATACACCCAGTATAAGAAACTTGTGGAGTCTAAGGGGCATATTTACTAAACCGCGGTAGCGGACTCTGCCCGATATCGGAGCCGCGGCCCCATTGAATTCAATGGGGCCGCGGCTCTGATATTGTATGGAGTCCGCTACAGTGGCTTTGTAAACAAGCCCCTAAGCTGCAGTAGTCCCAGATTGAAGTAATGATTGCTTGGCAGACCATGCGAAATAGGTTGTGGTCCAGCAACAGGCTGAGGTTGTGTAGGGTTCTTGTCCTTTGATATGTTGCTGCAGTTGTTTTCTTAATGTGTGCTTGGAAATTGAGTTTCTGATCTAGTATCACACCTAGATATTTGATTTCAGATTTGATGGGGTATCATGGTTGTTGAAGGTAAGTTTCTCTATTGGAATGTAGTTGGGGTCTCTATTCACAACCAGTGCCTCGGTTTTGCTTACATTCAGTGTGAGCGAGTATTCATATAAACCCGGGGGGTCACTTCATTGAAACAAGAGAGGATGGTGGAAAAGCCCGGGTTCCTTATTGCAATTGGGGTGTACAGCATAATGTAATCTGCATAGATATGAAACATTATCCTGTGTTTCCGGAGGATGTTGCATATGGGCTGGATGTATAAGTTAAATAAGAGTGCTGAGAGAGATGAACCTTGAGGCAATCCTTGGTGAATTTGAAATGGTTTCAATGTCCTGCTTTGTACTTTAACCTGTTGTGTGCAGTCAGATAAGTATGAGTGAAATCACCTTAAGGGAATCACATTTATTCTGATTTTTGCCAGGTGGTTGAGGAGTCTTCTGTGGTTTACGGAGTCAAATGCCACTGAGATATCTATGAATATAAGGATGAATGCCTGTTTAGATCTTTCGATTCCCTTGAGTAGAGTGTCAAGGAGGGACGTCAGAAGTGTTTCGGTACTGTAATGCTGTCAGAACCCATGTTGCTGGTCATCCAGAGGTACTTTGGAGTCTATAAATTCCTGCAGCTGGAGCTGGACAACCTTTTCTATTATTTTTGCTAGGAAAGGGGTACTGGAGATGAGTCTGTAGGATGTAGATAAGGCAGGGTCAGCTGTAGCATTCTTCAGGGTGGGCCTGACAGAGGAGACCTTTAGGTTAGTTGGCATCTGACCTCGGGTGAGAGAAGAGTTTATTATTTTGAGCAGTGGTGAGGTTAGCCCTTTCCTGGCTGCTTTGATCCATGTGGTTGGGCATGGGTCTTGTGGTGATGTGGTGGTGTTCATCATTGAGAGAAGGTTATCTAGTTGCCTGCTTGATATTGAAGTGAACAGAGACCAGTTTGGTGAGTTGCTGGATGTGCTTGTAGGTAGTTGATCCAGTTCTATTGTTTCTTTAGCACAGGGGAATTTGTTCTGGGGGTAGGAGGCGTAATCTTGCGGGTTCAAGCTGGGGCCTTTTGGAACAGTAGGGGTTCGAATGAGTGTCTTGGTGATTTCGAACAGCTCTCTAGGCCGGTTGAGTGATTTGTAAATGATATTACTATGGTTCTCTCATTTTCATTGGCTTATCAGGTTATTATAGTCATCTTGCTTGGAGGTGTATTCTTTGTGATGTTTGGAGTCTTGTGTTCTTCGCCATCTCTGCTCAAGTTGTCTCAGTTTAAGTTTTGCTTCTTATATGTCTTTTGAGTACCAGGGTGCTGAGCAACTTTGCCTCGAAGCTCGCTTTGGGGGGAGTACTGCAAATGAAGTTATTCTGTTGTTCCATTCATCAATTCGTTTTATGGCATCTGTAGAAGATGATTCTGTTAGAGGGTGAGGGGTTCAAGGATGGCTTCCTTGTTGAAATCTTGGAATCTGCGCATGCCCTTTTATTGTGTGGAGGGAGCAATAAGAAGAGAGAGCAACCACCATCAAAGTCCAGGGCAGTCTAGAGTAGAAGAAAATTAGTCTGTTTGAATTAAAGTTGAGCAGGGGAGAGGTAGTTGTGGGATTGTGAGCGCTCAGCCTCTGCTGGTTTTTGTCAGTTACAATGGCAGAGACAGAACTGGCAACCTACCTCCCCTCCTCTGCTGACCTCTCTGCTGAGTGAGTAGCCTAGCAAGGGGGGCAGCTTTAGGGTCAGGAAAGAGGGGCAGTGATGAGGACATCCCTGGTGGGAGAGAAAGGTGACTGCCACATGAAGGTAGTCAGAGGAGTTTGGGCCCACTTGTGCTAAGGCATAGCTATTGAAGAGGAGGGACTGATTATGTCCTTGGTTGACCTGACAACCACTACTAGCAAGGGAACTTGGGCCCAGGGCCAGTGCAAGGATATGAGGTGCCCTAGGCGAACCCTCAATCCTGTCTCTGCCCCTGCCCCTGCTGTCCCCTCTGCCACCCTTCTCTGGGACCTACAACAGCATCAGTGGCATATTAAGGGCAGAGCTGTGGGTGCAGTCTGCCCTGGATGCTGGCCAGAATGGGGGTTCAGTGTAAATTTCGGTCCCACACAGCGGTGGTGCACGCTCGGCAAGCTTACTTTCAATTGCTTGCTGGCTTGCTGCGCTGCCTCTACTCCAGACTGCTTTTACCTCCTGAGGTCTCGTGATAACAGCTGCACCATGCTACTGGAGGTATGTAGAGCACTATAGTGGTATGATATGTCCCTGCCTAAAGAGCTCGCAAACTTAGAAACTGAGCAGAGCATTCGAGGAGAGAGCAGTAAACAAACTAGAACGTGTATAGGGGGTAAGACAACTACAGAGCACTGGAGAGGGTGAGAGACAGCTGCAGATCAGGCAGGCCAGCTGCATAGTCATTAGAAACCATCTCCCCCCAGTTCAGTCAAACAGACTGATCCAGTCATAGTTTCATTTAGGGTCTGATTTACTAAGACTGCTTTCCCATTCTGTGTCTAGAGAAGAAAACAAGTTTACAAAATTAGATCTTTAGTGCGTTCTTGTTCCTCATTTTTTTTCTCAGCCTCCATACCTACTCTTTCTCATTCTCTCAAACTGTCCCTAGCTGTCTTCCCTCTCCCTATTCCCTACCCTGTCTCCTACTCTAATTTCTACCAGTCTTCTTCTCTCAACCTCCCACCCACATCCCCATCAGTCTCAACTTCCAGACCCATCTATCTGATAACTATCTCCCCATGCAGTCACCCTCTGGTTAAACAGTCATCCCCATTGGTCGTCCCTTTTCTCTCAACTCTCCAACTAGCCATTCCTCTCCCTATGCCTTGCCAATCATCCTCCATAGCTAACCAATCACTTAACCATCACCTCCAGGAAGTCATCCCCTCACCAGTTTCTCCGTTCTTTCAACCTTCCCACATAGCCACCCAGTTATCCTCTATTTTATTTATTTAATTCCAAATTTATTCTCTGCCTATCCATCCATTCTGGAAAGTTTACAATATAATATGCATAATTTAATTTACATAATGCAAGGCATGCATTTGAGTCAATGCTGACTCCTGGCAACCCAGTTGCTCCTGGGTTTTCTTGGTAGTGTGACCAGAAGTAGATTGCCAGGCCTTTTTTCCAAGGCAATGGAGAGATAAGTGACCTGCCCTAAGCCACAAGTAGTGCCAAAAGAAATTGAACCCTGGTCTCTTTGAGCCCGATTTTTGAAGGCATTTACATGGGTAACTGCCCATGTTGCCCTTTGGAAAATCCCAGTTAAGTTCCTAACACGCCCAATGTTATGAGGTTAACATCAGGGCATATTGGGGGCATTCCAGGGTGGAGTGGGGGGACATAGGAAAGGGCTAAGTGGATAGCAGTGATTTTTGATGCTACCCAGTTAGCCCTCGGCGCCTTAAAGATAAGTGAGGTTTTTCCTCGCCTTTCTTTAAGGCGCTGGGGCTAACTGGGTAGCATCGAAAATCGCTGCTACCCACTTAGCCTCAGCGGTTGCCAATATATCCAACCAAATACAGATTTTCACTTCTGTCTCCATGGAAGTGAAGATCCAGGTTAAGTGGGTCGGCAGGCAGGCTAGACGCCGACACGGCACATAACCTGCCAAAATGAAAATCGGACCCTTTGCTATTAAGCCAGTGCTCTAACCACTAGGCTACTCCTCCACTCCACATTTACATAATTGACATCGACAAAACTTCATAAAAGGTCCTCATAATAGTCTTCATAAAGTAAGGTTTTCAAACCCCTCTTAAAATCCTTAACAACCATCCCTCCTGTAAATGTAAAGGCAAAACATTACATAATCGAGGACTGTAAATAGATAACACATGTCTAATAGTCAAAGACTTCTTTGCAGCACACATGGAGGGAACATTTAAAGTTTGAAAGCATAAACTACACCTACTCTGTGATGAAGTCAACTACCTGTATGTCAGGCTTCTTGTCTGGTCCTTTCAAATTCAGGCTGAAAACTCACTTCTTCGAGGCTGCTTTTGGATCCTGATCCACTTAATCTCCTTTGTGTTTCCTTACCATTCCCCCTAGACGTATCCTTGTCCACAGTTGCTGTCTGTCTTGACTAGACTGTAAGCAGGGACTGTCTTTTACATGTGTCTGTACAGCGCCGCGTAAGCCTTGTAGCACTAAACAAATTTACAGTAGTAGTAGTAGTAGTTGTAAAACAGACATTAACATCAAATTTAGCTTAAGTATCTTAAAAAGAATGGTTAAGATCTTAGGGCCCAATATTCAGTGCCGGCAGCTAGCATTGCTAACACAGCTAGCCGCCAGCGCTGAACATTAAACCTGGATATTCAATGCTAGGGTCATATCTGGCCTTGGCATTGAATATCCGGGGTCACCACATAGCCCGATCGCTAACCAGGCAGCAGTAATATTGAGTCACTGCCTGGTTAGTGATATGCGGTGAAAGTCGGGCAAGGGTTTCCTGCGCCTGGCTTTCACCGCATATTGCAATCAGGCAGTGGCTCAATTTTGGTTTGCGGGCGATCGGCTGCACCTCCGCTCTGCCCCGTAATGCCTCTGACATGCCTCAATGCTCAGCAGTTAACAGCGGGGCGCGGAGAGCTGGCAGCCACGGATATGCTAGTGCCACTGAACATCCCGCTTAATGGCATTTACATGGTTTACAGGTCTATAAACCGTGTAAATGCCTTTGAATATCGGGCCTTTAAATCTTACACAAGTCTTCACCAGCATCAAAATTAATGTAATATGTTTGTAGTATACCAGCAATTAGCCAAGCTGCTAAATTCTGTGTTAACTGTACTACATGTTGTACTGTATTAAGCAGCCCAACATAGAGCCCATTGCAATAATCAATACAAGGCAATGTCAGCTGGCATACTACTACTCGAGCAAAATCATCAACATGCAGGAAGCAATGCAAAGTTTATCGTATACTTTCTCACTACATTTCCAACTTGTGGGTCATACTTAACTTGTAATCCAAAATAACGTAATTATCACATATTTCAACCTCAACTGAGAATCACACGAGTTGCATGATAGCTGTAGCAGTACAGGAAGAACGTTTCAGACAAGCAAATCCAAGGTACCACAGACACATTTCTACGTTCCTTGGCAACCCGGCATTAGCTATTTGTTAAGACTTAAGTAGCCAAATTTCCTAATGCTGGGCAGTTTATAATATACTGGGGTATTTGTCTGACTACTCCAGTTTATTGTCTCCCTGGGCAGTTTACAATAAACCTTTCTGGAGTATTTGTCCCACTACCTTTAGTGGCTCCATGGGCCATGAAGGATAGTGGGACAAATACCCCAGAAAGGTTTCAGAATTCTCAACTCTTCTATTCTCAGTTTCTTGAGCCCTACAGTCACGTTGACTGACAGAACCCTGTCCTGGTGGTCCAGCCACTCTAACTGAGAGAGGCGATTCAGGCAGGGTTTCTGAAATAGACAAGCTGTACTTCCCTTGGATGAGGAAGAAGGAAATCTGTTTGTTTTTCTCCTTTGTCCCTAGTCTTCTTCGGCATGTGGGATTCAGCTTCTCAGGATCCAGTCACTCATCCTGCTTTAGAAATGGAATTAATCTCTGAGACTATATAACAATAAGGACAAGCGTTAGTAAGGAGCACTTCATATTCCCTCTTATGACAAAATCATACTCTGCAAAGTAGAGCAGCAGGAAAAACACCAACAAAGATACAAGCAGCACTACACTTCAGATAATGACCTAAATATAATCAAAATCCTGCTCCACAATCCATAGAGCTCAGCTAAGAATAAGAACACTTTACTCAAGACTACTGACTATGCAAATGCCTGAACAAAACATCTTAAAAACCAAATAACTGGTCTTCAACAAATGACTAGGGGGAGTATAAAAATGAAACATTAATGAGCCCTCTGCTCTCTTGCCTCAACTTCCTCATTTGATCTGCAGTTATCCTCTACTGCTCCCAGTCATCAGCCTTGCTGCTGTCTTGACCTACAGTAGTCCTTTCTTCCAATGGTTCTCTCTGACTTCTCTACCTCTGATCATCATCTGAAAACTTTCACCCCTTAAACACTCTCCCTCAGACTCTCTTCCATTCACCACCAGCATCTTTAGGAATACCCAGGCTATTTAACTTGTGCCCTCTTTAATACTGTCTCTTCTCCCCCTTCCTTTATAGCCTTGTCAGAGTCTGTCAAATATTCTTGTCCCACCCTTCCCCATTGTGCCAAATCCTAACTTTGACTTTACTCCAGAGTTTGTTTTCTACATTCCTGCTCCCAATCTGGCTGGAATCTCACACTGTCTTTCTACATTTCAGATTTATGTTCATCTCATTTTGATTTGCTATTAAGCTCACCAAGCAAGATTATTATGTCCAACTGGAAAACATTCTTGCCTCTAACCTCCATTGACTTCTTATCACACTCACCTCCATCTTCAAAGTCCCTCCACCTTCTATCATTTCTGGCCCAGATGTT
Organism: Ichthyophis bannanicus; assembly: GCA_033557465.1. Classification (NCBI taxonomy): domain Eukaryota; kingdom Metazoa; phylum Chordata; class Amphibia; order Gymnophiona; family Ichthyophiidae; genus Ichthyophis; species Ichthyophis bannanicus. Next base: position 666,205,607 of record CM066031.1, read on the forward strand.
GGCTGACTTTTGGGGGCATTTCTCCAAAAGGGTTAGTTTTGCACATACCATGACAGTAAAGAACCTCACTCTTGTCATTGCCCTTGTAATCAGCAGACTGGACTACTGCAATGTCTATCTGGCCAATCTTCCCAAATACTGTCTTCAGAGGTTACAACGTATCCAGAATACTGCAGCTCGCCTCATTACTTTCTCCAGTAGATATGATCATATCACTCCTGTTCTGCTCCGTTTGCATTGGCTTCCTCTCCAATATCGCTTTCAATATAAATTTCTGATTCTCCTTCACTGGACCATTTACACCTGTACTCCCCGTTACCTGGCAGACTGTATTTCACTATATTCTCCCCATCGGCTGCTTCGTTCAATTCATACTAACCGTTTGTCTCTTCCTTCACCTTCCCAAGCCCGTCTGGAGCAGACGCGGCACTCAGCCTGGTTTTTCCTTGGTCCTTTACTTTGGAATATGTTACCTGCCTCACTTCGTCTGGAACCATCCTACCCTCAGTTTAAGTCACTGCTCAAAACTTACCTATTCCAGAAAGCTTTTGACCTTCCCCCTGAAGCTCCCCCCTGATGGATCTCTGTTTGTGTGCTAACCCCATGTATCATCCCTGTCTGTTTTCTTTTGTCCTTTTGTGTACTCTGGTTTGGTTAATATCATTTCTCCTTATGATTTGTTATGATTTGATGTTAAGTGTTCACATGATCTGTTTTTTATGACTTATTATGATTTATTGTTAAGTGTTCCAATGTGATTTGTTCACTTTCTCTTTACCCTTCTTTCCTGTCTTAAATTTTGGCGTTCCGTTTCTTGGGTTGTGGTGCTAATCAGTTTTATTGTACACCGCTTAATGCTTTTGCCATAGCGGTATATCAAATTTTAATAAAGATAAAGATAAAGAGAGTGTAGAATATGATCTAAGTCTCTCAAATTTACTGCTAATGTTTGCCATAATATTTGCACTGTACCAAAGAGAGCTTTCTTCTGGAGTTCATAAGATGCAACATGTATAGGCAACTTGTGAAGGTGTGATTGGAAATTCCTCTTAAACGGGCCTCTGTATCTTTCTGTCACATTTTCTTGGTCTCTAACTACAGTTCTTTGTATTTGAGTACATTTTTCCTCTCCACATGATTCACAGAATAATTGCTTGGAACTCATAACTCTATTATCAATGCCATTCTGCTGGTATTCTCCTTTATCACTATGTCCAGTTTCCTCACATTAAGATTCTTATCCATTGGTGGGGGTGGAGCATGATATCTGGTCAAGATAGACGTGTAAGAGCAGTGCTCCAGAGGGCAAAGACAAGAATCCTGTTTTTCTGCAATATTTGATCATATAGTTCCTACCTACGTGGTCACCATTTGATCCTGGATATGTCAGGTTCCAAGCAGATGCGGTTGGATTTCCAACTTTCTCAAAATGCTAGTGCAAAGAGATCCAAGACAGATCATCTCTCACCTCACAAGATGGTGGTCATCCGTGATGGCCCCGAGACCTTGCAGGAGATCTTGGCTGAGATTTGGGCAGTCAAAGAAATGGTCAAAGCCAATGGAAAATCGCTAAGGGCAATGCAGGAAGATATCAAAGGTTTGAGGTCTTCGTTAGAGGCAAATACGACCAATTTGGAGAAAGTAAAGGAGGTGGTGACGTCGCATGAAGAGAGACTTGAGGTCGTCGAGAAACAAGCCAAGTTGATTCGCTCACTGCAAAGAGAGGTAGAAGATGGCAATAATCGCTCGTGGTGAAACAACATAAGGGTGCTGGGAGTGCCTGAAGGTGCAGAGGGACATGATCTGATATCCTTTCTGCAGGCTATGATTCCAGATGTGTTAAAGTTACATTTCATTATGCCGTTTGAGATTGAGCGTGCCCATAGAGTGACTATGCAATCCAGGGCCATAAATAAGTGTCCACACCCAATTATCCTGAAAGTTTTGCGCTTTCAACAAGTGTTACAGATAATGGGAACTGCCAGAGCACTCACAGCTTTGGAATATCAAAGGCATAAACTCCTGTTTTTTCCAGACTTTGCGAAGGCGACAGTGGACCGGAGAAGGAGTCTTTTGGTGCTGCGTCCACGCTTGATACAACTGAATGCCCATTTTAGATTGCTATATCCTGCTCGCATGAAAGTCACGCTGCACAACCAGACCAAGACTTTTGATGATCCTAGAGATTTATGTGCATTTCTGGAAGATATGGAGTCGGCAGAGATGCAGTGAAGGACATACTGTATCTTCTGTTTACCACAGTTTTATGGCGCTTGTTTTTTGAGCGGTCGACTGGCCTGAGATAGTAGGGAAGCGTATTATCCACGCAGAAGCGGCACATAAGCAAGTTACGCTGCTATATCCTGAGACATTTATGCTGTTTTGTCTATAAGACATTATTTCTACTTTTAAGATGGGAGGTAGGTAAGATGTGATAGTCGGAGTATTGCAGGAGTGTGGGAGTGTTGAGTCATTGGGCCCTCTGTGTCTATCTTGTCCTAGTGGGCTCACCCGCTAAGTTTTGTGTCTTATATAGTCCCCCTGGAATGTTTTCTGTTCTTTTCTTTTTTTTAATCTTCTTTTCTTACTAAAGTTGGTGTTTTCATTGCGTTTGATCATATGATGGGGCCTTTGCTCGCTTTCTGGGCTATAGATGCAGCCATACTTTAAAACGCTTGGGAAGCTGTCCTATAGTGTTAAGTGAAAGACTACAACACTGAATTATTTTGTAAGTAATGAGTGCTTCTTCGGAGATATATTTAGTATGTTCCTTTCTGGAATTGGGTACCTAAACGTTAAGGGCATTAACATTCTCTACCAAGAGGAGTTTTCTCTTCTATATGGTAGGATAGAAATTGTTGACATCTCAATGCTGCAAGAGACAAATTTGAATGTAATGGAGTTGTTGAAGTTTGGCACGCCAGCCTGATTTCAGCGGAATTTCTGCTGCCCATGTAGCAATCTCATTTACCCTCTTTGACTTAACAAGCTCTAATTATGCACAGTATTGTGGTCGTCGATCTGATTCCTGGTGGGGTCGTTTTGAAGACATAAATATGTCTATCACTCATAAAGTGAATTATATAATAGGAATACTACCAGTGTTCCTTCAAATAAAAGACGTTGTTAATAATGGATAGAACTTTAACTCAGTTCTCAGAGAGAAATAACCGCCTAGATTTGCTCGTGGGAAACTTGGATGTGAATAAGACAGTGGGGGAAGGAGTTTCACTGAATAAATGGCCCATAATATGGTTTTGTCAATACAAGTTTCACGATGGGTGGAGGGGGCCGTAGGTACATGTACAATGTATAAATGAAAATAAATGTTGGTCTCATCAAAGAGATGTCAGCAAAATGGGTAATTGACATAGGATTGACTTAACATTTAGTTGTACTGCGCTTAATATGGAATCATGCTGAGTGGTGCTGGGATCTGGGGCCACTCTCTCCTGATCTGGGGTCATTTTTCAATCAGCAAATCGGCATTTCGTACTTATAGAGGAACTGCCAGTTTGAATCGGCTCCATATTGGGGAGTGGCCCTTTCCTGTTATTTCTAATTGGAAACATACTACTGAGTATGGTTGTCATTCATGATGACGCAGTTATGCTTATGCTTTCTCTGTAATGGAGTTGTGGCTCCTTTATAGCCCTTGCAGTCCTTGTAGGTTTGCAGTTTTCATTTGGTTCCTGATGATCGTAGGAAAATGGGAGGGACAGGGTGGGGTGGGCTGTGTTCTGTCTTTAGATATCTTATGTCACAGAGAAGATTTGTGTATTTTAATTTTATTGTAACCTGGTTATTTTTCTGTTCTGTTTTGCTCTTTGGTTTGTATTTTGTTGGAAAATCTAAATAAAAAAATAAAAAAAAAGATTCTTATCCATTGGAGTAGAGGAGTAGCCTAGTGGTTAGAGCAACAGCATAGTAACCAAAAAGACCAGCGTTTGAATTACACTAGCATTCCTTATTGCCTTGGGCAAATTACTTAATCCTCCACTATATCAACTACAAACTTTGACAGTGAGTCCTTTGGGGACAGGTAAATACCTATTGTATCTGACTATAACTTGCCTTGAAAGGTGCCTTGCCTGGAAAGGTGTAAGCTACATTAAGAAAAAAAAGAATGTCCCAAGTTATCATAACTTCTTTATTCTCAGTAATTCTCATATAGTCATGATCCTGGTCCTTTTCCGATCCTGCAATGTTGTAGTGTTTACAAAACTTCCAATGGATGAGGTGTGAGATGGATCCTCGAAAAGACAAAAGAATATTAAAAGGATATATATGTGTGTTTTATAGACTACATCAAGGCCTTTGTATAAATCATGAAAAACTGGGTCACATTAAGAAGCATGGATAAACCTGAACTTCTGATAGTTCTCATGCACAAGCTTTACATTGATCAAGAAACAACAGTTTGAACGGAAGGAGAAACAGAATGGTTTAAAATCAGCAAAGGTGTATGACAAGGCTGTATGCTTCCCCCATATGTGTTCAATTTATATGCAGAACAAATTAGCAGAAGCAGTATTTTATGAAGACAGCAGAGGAGTGAAGATTGGTGGAAAACTCATCAACGACCTTTGCTATGCTGACAATATGGTATTATTGGCTGAAAGTGAAGGCGATCTGAAACATCTGCTTATCAAGATCAAAGAACAGCCTTAATACTAGAAGCCCCAAAGTGCATCAATTGACGGAAATGCATCTTCAAAGTTATATACCAGCGCCACTGCTAGAACCATGTCAATTATGTTCCATGACTTTCTTAGCGAGGTCAAGATGTTCAAATATGTGCATCAAAAATTAATGACAGATGCGCCACCTAGCAGGAAAATGACTATATACCTAGAAGCCCCAAAGTACGGCAATTGACGCAACCAAGAAAATTTAGTGGTTTTCACACGTTTCATACAACAACTAACATAAGAACAGTACTAACTAACTAAATGTAAAAGTAACTGCAAATTCAAAAGTAACTGTAAAGTCCATGTCAGTTAACGAACAAACAGGATAAGTATATATGCCTGCACAACCTGTAACATGTAGGTCAACGTTTGAATCTGATTTTGCACCAGCACATCTAGGCACTGCTGTCTTCTTACGAGGTCTCAGCATTCTGTAAATAGAATCATAGAAAAAAAATGAATAAAATTTCAGGGAGGAAGCGATATGCTAAAGATTCTGGAGTGTCGGCCTGTTCTAGGGCATGTTCGAAAGTCACAACATTGTACATACCTCGGTTTTAAATCAATCATTGTTTACAGTTTTACTCTGACATTACAAAACAATAAACACACGATGATGTCATGTAATGACATCACATACTGCACATATTTAACAAATAAGTAACTTCAAATTAATTCACATCTGCATTTCTGCTAAACGCAATCGTCTGATAATGCATCAATTGACACACTTTGGGGTTTCTAGGTAAAATGCCTTTTGGGGCTTCTAGTGTTAAAATGGGCCTGCACTTTAACATGAAGGAAAGAAAGATCCTGAAAACTGACAAAATCTGTAATTTAATTCTTGATGGAGAAGAAATAGAAATAGTAGACAACTTTAACCTGCTTGGATCATAATCAATAAAGAAACAACAAGCAGTCAAGAAATCCAACAATGCATTGCTCTTGGCAGAATGGCTACAAAAGGCCTAGACAAAATTTTCAAGTGCAGAGATGTCCAAGCTAATGTATTTTCAATAGGGATGTGCTTTTGTTTCATATGAAAGCTGCGATTACAGCAAAATAGAAATTGACATCATCATTTCCTTATTCTTGTCAACAGCGCTCACTCTTTCTCAAGTGTGCACTATCTACTCTTTCACAATAGCACACACTATTCATGAGTGCATACTATTATGCAATAGCATCCACTATACATGTGAATAGTGCATGCTATTGCGTAATAGTGAACACTTTAATGAGAGTGCATACTCGTTAAAGAGTGTGTACTATTAAGCAATAATGATGCAAGACTAAAATAAACAAAAAACAAAATGAAAATTTTTGGGCTGCACATCACTAATTTTCAGTAACATATGGATGCAAAAGTTAGGCAGTGAAGAAGAAAGACAGGAAGAAAATTGATGCCTTCAAATTATGGTGTTGGCAAAGAATACTGTGTATACCATGGACTGCCCAAATAACAAATCAGTCAGTACTAGAGGAGATCAAATCTAAGATTTCCTTAAAAACTCAAGAGACATGATTTTGACTTCATACTAATGACACATCATGGAAGGAGAAAGATCATTAGAGAAAGACATCATGCTTGGTAAGGTTGAAGACGAACTCAAAAGAGGAAGGCCAGCAATGTAATGGATTGATACAATAACAGCAGCCATGGATGCCACTCTATCAACAATTATCCACCTGAAGAGATCGAACGCAGTTTAGGACAACTATCCACTTTGGTAGTCATGCTATTTCTTGAGCCCCAGCATACCTATCAACTTCCACGCAGGCCAAGGAAATCCAGTGCCAACTCTTCAATCTCTTGATCTCTCTCCCGTCTCTCCTCTTCATTCTGCCTCCCTGCCCAATCTCCAGCTCATGATAGTCTCTCCCTCCTGTTTGATGTTCTCATCTTCCTCAGATACCTCCGTTGTTTCTCCATCTAAGTGCTCTGGTTATTGTGGTATCTCTTTTTATGCACTCCTTTCTGAACCCATTCTTTTCTTCTCTAGCTCCCTTTCTGTGCTACTGCTCAGCTTTTTTAACACATCCTGACTCAGATACTTTTCTTTAATTTGTCCAGAGATCTTGTACCTGCATCAGTTATCTTCTCCAATTTTTTCTTTGAGATTTTTCTTCTTTCTTCCATCTTTTGGCAAGCTCTCATTTTGTACAGTATTCTCTGTAATCAAATACAGGGTTTGTGGCATAATAGTAGCAGTATATTATCTCTTTTTTTTCTTTAGGAGTCCACCTAACTGTTTTCAGTCCTCTTAGTTTTTTCATTAGTTTCTGTGGTTTATATCCTGCTGCAGTGGACCCACGAACATATTCACCAAGGCCTATGGCTGCATCAGGGATGTTATCTGTTCCTGAAGATTTTGCACTTTTGCTACCACCATTGTTATCCGTAGTGCATAAGCTATGGATGGGCACTATGTCACTTAGCTGAGATTTGGTATATATTTTATATAATGGGATAGCCGCATGAAGGTACAGTACTCAGCAAGACTTAGAGAGAAAAAGTGTCCCCTCAACTTCAAAGATACATAGCAAGTCATACCAGTTTCCTGTTGGATTGTTATTTATTTACAGTGCCTTGTGAAAGTATTAGCCCCCTTGGTTTTTGTCATGTTTTGTCGCATTATGTACAACTTGGAATGAAAATGGAGGTTCATGTGTATGTTAGGTAATTTACCTAATAGTATAGTCCAAATTAGTGAACTGAAATGGCAATAAAATACCTCATATATAAAAGAAAGTAAAAACCGAAAAGTTGTGAGTGCATATGTACTCATCCCTTTTGCTATGAAACCCCTAAATAAGATCTGGTCCAACCAATTAACCTCAGAAGTCACATAATTCATTGATTAGGGTCCACCTGTATGCAATCAGTGTCACATGATCAGTCACATGATGCCTGTATAAATATACCTTTCTGAAAGGCCCCTGACTCAGCAACATGACTAAGCAAGCAACATGAAGACCAAGGAGCACTCCAAACAGGTCAGAGATAAAGTTGTGGAGATGTATAGATCAGGGTTGCATTATAAAAAAATATCCCAAATTCTGAATATCCCATGGAGCACCATTAAATCCATTATAACAAAACAGAAAGAATATGGCACCACTACAAACCTGACAAGAGACGGCCACCCACCAAAGCTCACAGACCGGGCAAGGAGGGCATTAATCAGAGATGCTACAAAGACACCAAGGATAACACTGAAGGAGCTGCAAAGATCCACAGCGGAGATGGGAGTATCTGTCCATAGAACCACTTTAAGCCATACACTCCACAGAGTGGGGCTTTATGGAAGAGTGGCCAGAAAAAGCCATTGCTTAAAGAAAGAAAGAAAAAAACAGGTTTGGAGTTTGCACAACAGCATGTGGCAGACCCCGCAAACACATGGAAGAAGGTTCTCTGGTCAGATGAGATGAAAATTGAAATTTCTGGCCATCATGGGAACACTTCCTATCACCCCGAGAACACCTTTCTCACAGTGAAACATGGTGGTGGCAGTATCATGCTGTGGGGATATCTTTCATTGGCAGGGACAGGAAAACTGGTCAGGATTGTAGGAATGATGGATGGCACTAAATACAGGGCAATTATTGAGGAAAATTGAGAATCTGTGGCATTACTGAAAGATTGCTGTAAACCAATGCAACCCATCTACCTTGAAGAAGTTGGAGCAGTTTTGCCTTAAGAAATTTATTTTATTTAATTTAACAGGTTTTATATACCGCTTTATCCTTTAATCAAAGTGGTTTACAAAGAAACAAAGTATTACATCTAAAGGAGTGGAGGAGTGGCCTAGTGGTTGGGGCAAGGTACTTCAGGCCAGCAGGTCAGGGGTTCAAATCCCACTAGAGGACAGCAACCTTGGGCCGGAAGGACTGGGGTTTCTAGTCCCACAGGTGCTCCTTGTGGTCTTGGGCAAGCCAATTAACCCTCCATAGCCCATGTTCCCTGTAAAATAGTTATCTCCAAGTTATAATGCCCTGTTCAATGTAATTTCAGTTTGTTCAATGTAAACCGCACTGATGCAGAATAGCACAGTATATAAGAGAATGTAAATAAATAAACATGAGCTATATCAAACACTTAATTACAGTAAACATAAGATTGCATTAAGTATTTGTGTCAGAGCTTGGAGAGGGTCCATGAGAGAAGAGGGGGGAGTCTATAGTTAGCATTTCAGAAGAGTGAGCTATTTACAGGGAGGGAAGAATGTTGGTTAGAGGGCTTTGATGAGGATTCTAGGGACCTTATTTACAATTAGAGGAGTGAGCTATATACAGTGAGGGGGTTCGTAAGTTAAGGACTTTACTGGTGGTAGAGGAGGGAAGGGAGTATGTTAAGTGATGGCTCCGTAGTAGTCGGTGAATAGAAAAGTCTTTAACTTTGTCTTGAAGTCTTTGGCATCTGTAGTAGTTCTGATGTCCTGAGGGAGGGAGTTCGAGAGGGAGGGTGCTGCTAGGGACAGTGCCTTCCTGGATGTTGAGTTCGTGGTTTTGAAGTACTGTATGAGGCTGGGGGGTCTGGATGATGTCCATTGTCAGTCTTCGTCTGGGTCTAGCATTGGTTTTAATGTTGATTAAGTCTTTGAGGGAGTTAGCTAGGTTTCACTGAATCTTGTAGAGGATGAGGGCTGTTTTGAATTTGATTCTTGATGTGATTGGGAGCCAGTGTAATTGGCTCAGCATTGGGGTGATGTGCTGGTGTTTTGCGGTTCCTGTAAGGATGAGGGCTGCCATGTTTTGTACCATCTGTAAGGATTGAATTGTTTAGGTGGGTAGACCAAGGAGTATGGCGTTGCAGTAATCCAGTATGGGTGTTATTATTGCTTGGAAGATTGTCCTGAAGTGGTCTTGGTTTAGGATGGGCTTTAGCCTTCGTATGATTGCCAGCTTGTGGTATGCATTCTTAGTGGTCCTGGCGATGTGGGAGTGGAAGTTTAGATTCCTATCCAGAATTACTCCCAGATACCTTATCTCCTCTTTGACTGGGATGGATTCGTTTAGTAGGTCCATGTGCTCAGGGGGAGAGAAGGTGCTGTTGCGTGAGACGAATAGAGCCTCTGTTTTTTTTAAATTGATTTTGAGGCTGTTGTTGGATAGCCATCGGGATATATCGTGGTGGCAGTTAGTTATAGGTGTGTAGTCAGGCTTTTCTAAGTTGATTTGGGTGTAGACTATGATGTCATCTGCGTATAATGCGTATTGAATGCCCTGTTGCTCGATGACGTTGCAGATGGGTTGGATGTAGAAGTTAAAGAGTAGGGCGGATAGTGAAGATCCTTGCATTAATGGAAATGGAGATGATGAGGTTGAGCCAGTCTTGACTTGCTGTTGTCTTCCGTTCAGATATGAGTCAAACCATTTGATTGTAGTATTGCATAGTCCGATGGCCTCTAGCCTTTCGAGGAGGATGGGGTAGGATACAGTGTCGAACACTGCAGTTATATCGACAAAGATGAGGAGGAAGCCCATCTTAATGTTGTTTAGTCCTTTGATGAGTTTGTCTAGTAGCAATGTAAGCAGATATTCTACATTGTGGAGAGGTCAAAATCCGGATTGGTAGGGGTCCAGGGGTGCATGGGTATCCACATGGTCTTGTAGCTGTCGGTATACCGTCTTCTCCAGGATCTTGGCTAAGAAGGGGAGACTAGATATTGGGCGATATGTTGTTGGGTCATTAGGAGAGGGGGTAGTGAGTTTGGAGACAGGGGCAATTTAAGTGGGGGGAGGCATGTAGCCCTGGGTTAGTGATGTGTGCACTATCTTGTGAAAGTGGCTAGCAAGTTCTTCATTTGCAGATTTGATCCATGGGATCGGGCAGGGGTCTGTGGAAGCTGTGCGGTGTTGAGGGTGGATATGGTTTGAGTGATTTCTTCTTTTCAGGGTATGTGGAATTTATCCCATGGATGGCTGGGGATTGTGTTTGTGGGTGTAAGGTTCAAATCCTGTGCTTGTTCTGTACCTGGGGGGGGGGGGGGTATGTTTGGAAAGATGTTGTGCAAAGGTCTCGGTGGGGGGGATTTTAATAACTCCAGTGTTGCTTGGGTCCTTTGTGAATGTGCGGACTATGCTGAAGAGTTCTCTAGGTTTGTTTTTTGCTTTAAGGATGAGGTTGGTGTGGTGCTCCTGTTTTTGTTGGTTAATTAGGTTGTTGTATTCTTCCTGTTTTTCTTGATAAAGCTTCTGGGAAGCTTGTGTCTTATTCTTTCTCCATGCTCGCTCGAGTTTTTGGAGGGTTCTTTTGTCTTCTCTTATTGAGTCGGAGTACCAGGGTACAGATTGTCTTTTAGGTTTGGTACATTGTCTTTGTTTGCTTGCTGGAGTGCTTGATGCTGCTGATATGGTGGTGTTCCAGTGGATTATGGCAGCATCTAAGTTAGATGTATCATGTTCTAGGACTGGGAGGATTTCATGTAGGAATTGCTCCTTGTTGAATGATTTGAATCTCCTTGCTGGTTGTTGTGGAGTTTGTAGGGTGGGAGTGTTCGGATGTGTCACCTTAATTTGTATGGTATGGTGATCCGACCAGGGTATTGGGGTGATTAAGGGGGTGGTTATGGTGTTACTGTTCAGTGTATTGTTAGGGGACAAAGATTAAGTCTGGGGTGGAGCCTAGCTGTTGGGTAGGTGCAGTGATTAGTTGAGTGAAGTCCAGTGCATTCATGGCATTGAGGAATGATTCTGCTTCTCTGTCTGATATGGATTTAAGGTTGAAGTCTCCTAGAATGAATAGTGATTTGTGGAGGGAGTTTGTGATGCATACTGTTTCAAGGGTGAAGGTGAGGTTGTTGGCTGGACCGCTGGGGGCTCTGTAAGTGAGGCAAATAACCAGATGCTTGTTCTGTATTGTGATTGTGTTGCAATGTTGCGTGCTTTGTGTTGCTTTGGTTTTGAATCTGAGGTGAGTTCTGGCAAGGATTAGTACTCCTCCACCTCTTTTTGTGCTCTAGGGCAGCTAAATGCTATGTAAGTGGGTGGTGTTAGCTGATTTAGGATTACTTGATCAGTGTTTGTCATCCAGGTCTCGGTTATGCAGAGTATGTCAGTCTGGTGGAGTTGAAGGTGCTCTAAAATTGTGTTAGTTTTGTTCTTTACAGATCTGGCATTAATGAGTTCTATGCTTGTAGTAGTGTAGGAGGTCTGTTGGGCACATGTGTGAAGGCTGGAGTTGAGTTGTATGAGTGTGGGAGGTCATCTAGGAGGTTTCCTGTGTGCTGTATGTTTGGATGGTAGTGGGTGAAGTAGGAGTATGGGGGGAGGGAGGGTGGGGGTAGAGGTAGGGGAAGAGCAGCTTGGAGGGATGGAGATGCAGAGTAGTAGTAGTAATACATAAATGTATATATGGGTGTGCATTCTTGGGGCTGGCTTATGAGGTTCAGATAGGAGATTTGAGAGTTGGAAATACTTGCTTCTGTCAGTGTTGGTCCAGTCCGTTGGTTTGTTTTGGGCTGGGGCTTGCAATTGGAGAAGTGTGTATTCTGGTGGGGTCTTCCGCTTAGAACGGGCTGGTTGAGGTCCTTCTGGGGTGGAATTGGGGGTCCTGTTGCTTGTAGATGCAGTTCACTTCTAAGGTTCGCGCCTAAGGACCACGCCAAAGGGCCCTCAGGCGCAGGCCCGCCAGGTGTGGACGAACCTTCAGTCTGCTGATTTATATCTGGAAAGGGGAGAGAGGATGCAGAGCAATGATGTAAGGCACAGTGGGAGGAGCTTACCTTACTGCTAGTGCTCTGCAGCTCTCCTCTCCCTTCCTTTGTTCAGCAGGGGAAAGTAAGTTCTATCCAGGCAAGAAATGGGTGAAAATCCCAGTGGCTAGATTTGCTAAGCTAATAGAGACATACCCCAAGAGACTTGCAGCTGTAATTGCAGCAAAAGGTGGCTCTACAACGTATTGACCTTTGGGGGTGAATATATATGCACACTCCTGCTTTCAGTTTTTTTTTTGTCTTAATTATTTTTTGTGTTATAATAAAGGATATTTTGCACCTTCAAAGTCGTAGGCATGATGTGTATATCACATGGTGCTAACCCCCAAAACTCCATTTTAATTCCAAGTTGTAATGTGACAAAACAGGACAAACACAGGGGGGATGATTACTTTTGCAATTCACTGTATTTATTGCAGTTTTAACCCCATTCTGACTAAGGTCAATCAATGGGGTGTACATGCATAAAAACAAGGAAATATAATACAGGCAAAACAAAAACCAGTTGACTTCTTCCATGTCAAGATTCACAAGATTAATATTGAATTCTTTACCCAGATGCTTTTTCCGTTCCCACTTCATGTGCCTTCCTCTGGCCCCCATATACTTTGTTCCTTTTCTTAAATAACATAGGATGAGCCTGCCCATCTTTTATGTTCTTCTAAATTCCCTGCTTTTTCCTCTGACCCTATTCTCACACAGCTCCTCTGACTCCATTCTTACCCAGCTTCTCATTTTTATCTCTTCTGCCATCCCCTCCAAGCTTCACATCCTCAGGCAATCATTTGCCACTGTAACTGTTCCCTTGTATTTCAACCTTGCTATGATTACACAATTTTTCAAAAAACCTCCATTGGTCCCTGCACGCCCTCTGTACTATTGTTCCATCTCTTTCTTCCCTGTTATGTCCAAACTGCTGAAATGCTCAGTTCACGTTCACTGTTTTTTCTTTCATCTTGAATTGCTCTAGATATGCTCCATTTCAGCTTTCACCCTCTACATTTTCTATAGCCAAGGTCAAAGACTTTTACTCTCTCTTTCTTCCTTGATCTATCCTTCTGTTTTGACCATGATGATCACCATCTTGATCATCATCTACTCCTTGATACATTGTACTCTTTCAGTTAACAGAATAAGAACATAAGGAGGAAAGGAACCTCTGGAAAGAGGGGCCATAGGTTCAGAGTGAAAGGGGGTAGACTCAGAAGAAAGCTAAGGCAATGTATTTACTGTGGTTAAGGTGGCTATTTTGCCTTATATCAATTTTGATCAGTTTGTAGTTATTTAGAGATGTTGGCCTCGCAAGTACTCATCCATGCTATTGCTACATCTCACCTTGACTACTGTAATGTCATTTAATGCATAGCTGCATAGTCGTGACTGGTCCAGACAATTTAGAATGTGGCCATTCATGTTCTTTTCATACTCACAGATATTGACCATGTCCCCCCTCCCCCCCCCCCCCCGGCCAACCTCACATAGACACCATTGGCTCCCTAATTGCAATAGGACACAATTCAAACTTCTCATTTTGGCCCATAGTGTCATTAATATCAGGATTCCCCTCATACCTCTCCACTCAGCCTGTTCGGTATTGCCTGGCCCATGCTCTTCACTCCAAGCAGGAGTGTTGTTTGGTTCTCTCTTCCATTCCTTGTTCTTGCTGGAGGTCCACAAGGCAATCTACTTATTTTTTTAGCTTCCTTTATTGTGGAATTCCATTTCCCTGTCCTTACACTCTGAGCATTTCAGGGCAGGTTGGAAAACACACCTGCTGTCTCTTGATTTTGCAGAAATGACTCTTTTGGGTTGAGGCAGGGAGCAGTACTGTACACACCCCTGGGATTTGGTAGATTGTCAGAGTAAACCTCTCTGATGTTGCAATGAAAAAGGGCAGTTTAGTGTCGATTAAACAATAAACAATATTTCTTTATAGAATGCATAGTGATGTATGGAACAGCCTCACAGTGGAGAGAGTAGAGATGAAGACAGTATCTCAGTTCAGAAAAACATGGGACAAGTACAGAAGATCTTTGAGAGAGAGAAAGAGACTGGAGAGCTTAGTAGTCATTTTCTGTTCTTCTGTTACAAATGATAAGATTACCAGAGTTCTCCAATTTTCAGGAATTGTCTCCAATTTTAGAGCAGTGTCCCCGATTCCCACCTGTTTGGCTGCCTTCTGTCCCCGATTCCATCAATGGGGACAGAGGGGGCAGAAAAACATTCATTTTCAATTTAGTGATCTGAATATGTCAGCTTTCAGAGTTTACATCCATTATCTTTATATTTTGCACAATATGAGGGAAATGCATCACTGTTTCTGTTTCTCTGTTGATTTATCTGCTTGGAAGTGATATTGTTGCTGTCATGGGAGGAGGGTGGGGCAGGCAGGTTAATGACTCCTCTTCTCTCCTCCATGCCTTGTTGCTTAAACCTAGAACTAAGGTGTCCCTTCCCCACCCCCCACTACACTTCTGATGTGCCCCAGATTTGCCTGCAGAAAATCTGGTAACACTACAAATGAGGATCTCACCACCAAAGAAATTGGCACTTCCATAGTTACCATGGAGTCCAACCAAACACCTAGACTAACTGCCATTTCTTTCACTTCCAGTTCCACTGCTCAAAAGCTCACTTTTGATTGGCAGTCCAGAACAACCTTTACTATTTGGGATTTACTTGCAGCTTATGTTTCTGCAGCTGCAGTCAAGCTATTTTAACTTTTATTAGCTTCAGCCTATAGTGCATAACTGGATGTCATCTGCAAATTAAAAGCAATCATTGTAGCTTTTAGTAACATTCACAAGTGGACTAAGGTAATTATTAACAATAATTTGAGACAGCACAGAGCCCGATGGACCTCAGATCCAAACATCATGGGAACTGAACATCCATCCTTTCTGAGGATTCATTGTATTCTGCCAAACAAAAAAAGATTCAAACCATCTCCAAGCTATTCTGATAATATCAGTAACCGGGTAAGGCGGACGCGGAGCTCCAGCCCCTTCCATGCCCCCTTTCACAACCACCACCACCCCCACCCCCCCGCCCCCGCCCCTGAAATAATCACAACACTACAAATTATTGGCATTCTAACTGGTCGCAGCTTTTATTAACATAACATTATCCAAACCATCTAACAACAACCATCTTTCACCATACTGGTTCTGGCAGTGGGACGACCCCTCACCAGCCATACGAGTAGCAAAGTGAGTTCCATCCCGCTTCCGCCGGGAACCGTCCCCCGGCAACTCCATCCCCCCCCCCTCCTCCGGCTTCGCCATATTACTAGCAAAAGCCCTGAGGGGTTCTCCAGGTCGTGGGTACCCCACCCCCGCCCTGCGGAGTGCCAATACTCCGGACCCCGAACACCTCCGGGATCCCGCCCTCCCCCCCAACCAGCTGCAACCCCCTTCCCGAATTCACCCGACATAAGGGTGGGAGGGTGGGGACACCCGTCCTCGTCCTCGGCCTCGCCAGACTGACAGCTCCACCAGCACGCTCCTGCTCCCCCAGGGCGCCCCCACCCTCCCGCTCCGCGGCAATTGGCTCCCGCTCAGTTCACTCACCCGCGGGAGCCAATGAATTTAAAAAATGCATTTGCCGCCGCTTTAGCCCCTTCTCTCCCCACCTCCTCTTCAATCCCCAAGGCCGGGGCCACGCACCGTGCCGCCCACCCGGTTATCTGCAGCCTGCTGGCACGTGGCCCTGCAGCCTTCTTGTAACCGTGTAAGGTGGACGCGGAGCTCCAGCCCCTTCCATGCCCCCTTTCACCACCACCCCCCCCCCCGCCCCCGCCCCTGAAATAATCACAACACTACAAATTATTGTCATTCTAACTGGTTGCAGCTTTTATTAACATAACATTATCCAAACCATCTAACAACAACCATCTTTCACCATACCGGTTCCGGCAGCGGGACGACCCCTCACCAGCCATGTGAGTAGCAAAGTGAGTTCCATCCCACTTCTGCTGGGAACTGTCCCCCGGCATCTCCATCCCCCCTCCCTCCTCTGGCTTCGCCATTTTACTAGCAAAAGCCCCGAGGGGTTCTCCGGGTCGGGGTACCCCACCCCCGCCCTGCGGAGTGCCAATACTCCGGACCCTGGACACCTCCGGGATCCCGCCACAGGCTCAGAGGCACCTGCCCTTGAGCCCCCCCCCCCCCAAGCACAAAGCTGCGACCAGCTACCCTGCCCTGCATCACATACTCCACGGCCTCTTACCAATCGTTCAGGAGCAAATCCACCCCAACCGGGGATAGATGTACTCCGTCTAGCCGATATAAGCCAGCACACCCCACCTCAACCCACGGATGCAAAATCTGCCAACCCCCTTTT
The DNA here is from genome assembly GCA_033557465.1 of Ichthyophis bannanicus. NCBI lineage: Eukaryota > Metazoa > Chordata > Amphibia > Gymnophiona > Ichthyophiidae > Ichthyophis > Ichthyophis bannanicus. Next base: position 666,222,357 of record CM066031.1, read on the forward strand.
TCGCACACCCGTCGGCCAATCTGCTGATTAACTTTAATCAACCCCCGAGACCACCTCCGCTGACCCCAGCAAGCCGGCCTCGGAATTATATCTGACCATAACAAAACAACATCCTTAAACATGAACAACACTTGTTCCAGGTCTCTTTATGCAGCTCTGATCAGCTGCTTAACCGTCCAGGCCCCCAAGTCATTGCCTCTGAGATGCAGCAGCAGCAACGCCGGGGATCCACGTGCACGCTGGTGGTGCCAAAGCAAAGGCAAGAACTGCGACCAATGAAGACCGCGCTCGCCCAGCCATGATATGGTCACCTCCGCTTCGTGCAGCCCAATGTTCACCCCCAGGGGCCTCGTCGCTGCTTGTTGACCTGCCCAGTACACAAATGAATGGCCGATCATCCAGCAGCAACACGGCGTCCGGCCCCCATATAAAAGAAACAGCACAGTCAAACATTGGTTCCCCTCGATCCCCCTCACAAACGCACATATCCCCGGAATGCATTAGAGCGCCACCTGCCTATCCGCTGAATCACTCACTCGTTTAAACCCGCCTCTGCAGCGCTGGTGGCCACGCCAATCTGAAATGAATGAGTCGCGAAGTCGCACAGCTCTAAACCCGCCTGGCGCACCGCCATCCGCAGGACTGCCGTGAACTAAAACCGCGAGAGACAGCACGAATTCTCGTTCAAGAAGAGAAATCCCCCCCCCACGTGGCCTCACCCGCAGGTAGGCCTGCATGGCAGCCACTGGACAAGTAAGAGAGTCCTCAATGGCTTTTAATATTACCCATACACCCTTGCCCGCCTGATCAGTCTTGGACCTTGCCAACCGTATGCTCAACTCCGTATTACACACCCGCACATGATGTACCTGTAAAGCCCCTCCCCCCACCGCAGCACTAGACGGCGCCACCAATTCCCCCACCCAGAAAGCCCCAAAGAAGACCACGCAAAACACCGCCTGAAAGAGCGTGACCTCGTATGCAGACGCCGCCACCAAAGGCAGCACGGCACACAGCTTCCTGAGCAGGTCATGCGTGATCGGCCGCCGCCTATCAGCCCGCAGCGGGGTACCCCGCTCCCAACCCATCAGCAAACGGTGCGAAAGGAACCCCCAACTGGGCATTCCCCACCCCACTGCCCTGGAGAAAAAGGCAAATCCCGCTATGTGCGCCCGCACCGTTGATCTCGCTGCTCCCGCAGCCTTTGCTGCCATAATGTAACAGCCCATGATGTGGTCCGGGACAGGACCTTGCCGCTAGAAATTCCACCACTCTGTCGCAGCCTCTGCAATAGGACCGCCAAGTCGCTGGTGACACCGAGCTCCACAACAGGTTCAGCATGCCCTCAGGCCAGTCTGCCATAAATGCTCTGGGACCCGCCTTCCAACTGCATCCGCCTCTGGTGCCAATCGCCGGAAAAGGTCCTACTTGAAACGGGAAAGAGCATCAGCCACCTGGTTAGCACACCCCGGTACATGACGAGCCCTCACCACCACATTCAATCTCAAACAAGCCAGCACAACCTCCCTCATTAGGGCCGCCACCTGTAGGCAACGCGGAGCATACCTATTAATAACGATAACTACCGCTTCGTTATCGCACCACCACAACACCCGTCGATTGCGCAGCCTGTCCGGCCACAACTCCAACACCACCAGCACCGGAAACAATTCCAAGAAGGTTATACTATCGGTCAGGCCTGCTACCCGCTACTCCAGCGGCCAAGGCTCCGCACACCAAGAACCCCCGAAATAAACGGCTAAGCCCAAACTGCCCGCTGGATCTGTAAAGAGCTGCAAATCGAAGGTAGACATTTCCTTTTCCCGTATAACCGCTATGCCATTGAAGCCTCACAGGAACTCATCCCAAACCCCCAAATCCGCCCTCATGCTCCTTGAGACCCTGATGCGGTGATGCGGCTTAAGTGCACCCGACGTAGCCGCCACAAACCTACGCAGGAACACCCGCCCCATCGGAATGACCCAACAAGCAAAGTTCAACGAGCCAATCAAAGCCTGCAACTCCCTCAGCCTTACTTTCGCCAACCCCATCACGTTCGCCACCAGAACCCGCAACCTTGCCACTTTTTCCGATGGCAGGCGAGCCACCATGTCCACCGAATCCAACTCCACCCCCAAAAACGTGAGGCACGTCACCAGGCCCTCCATCTTACCCACTGCCAATGGGACGCCCCAATCCCGCGCTAACCTTACAAAGTCGTCCAGGAACTCCTGACATTGCCCCGACTGCTCACTGCCCACGAATAGGAAATCATCCAGATAATGGACCACATTCGCGCATCCCACCAACTCCTGCAGGGCCCAGTGCATGAACGAGCTAAACATCTCAAAATAAGAACAGGATACCGAGCAACCCATCGGCAAGCACTTATCAAAATAATAATGCCCGTCGAAACTAAAACCCAGCAAATGAAATGAGTCCGGATAGACCGGCAGCAACCGGAAAGCGGATTCGATGTCCACCTTTGCCATGAGGCACTCCGACCCACATTCCCGCACTAACTCCACCGCCTCATCGAAAGATGAGTAACGCACCGCACACAACTCCCATGGAATACAGTCATTGACGGACGCACCAACCGGGAAGGACAGGTTGTGAATCAACCGGTATTTCCCGGGTTCCTTCTTGGGTACAATGCCCAACGGGGAAACCACGAAGTGCTCGAACGGCCATTCCTCAAAGGGCCCGGCTATCCTACCCAACTCCAATTCCACGGCTAACTTGTCCCTAACAATTTGAATAAAACGCTGCACCGATGGTGAGTTACACGCCCTCTCCAAACCCCCTTTTCCTACCACTGGTATGGCAAAGCCATACTGAAGACCCCTCTCAAGCATTACCCCCACCCTGTGCCTCCTGTAGCGCTTCAGCCAAGGCCTAAGAGCCTCAAACCGAATAGGCGTCGGGGCCAGGTCCAACAATACACTATTGCTTGGGAGCAGGCGCGAGGACGCCCAGGGCCCCTTTTCTAACACATTTGATGGCCGAGTGCCCCCCTCCACAGACCGAACAACTATGCCGGAACTTAAAGTCCGGGAAGGGGCAAGAGGACTTGTTAAAATGCCAACAAACGTCCCCAGCTCCCACACCACTTGGTTTTTGTAACCCGGGAGCCCCTCTCCCACGAAAGGGCCGCCCCGCACCCGCTGCCAATGCACTACCCCCTTTTTGTCTGCCACCGCCCCCTGAACCCCTTCCCCCTGCACCCCCTCTCGCCGACATCTGTGTCAGCCAAAGGTTAATGTCCTGCGTCCCCCAAGACAGCAAACTATTCTCCTCCATTTTGTCCCAGAACATCTCATCGTAGTTGAGCCAAGCCCAACCATCATGAGTCTGCGCCGCTTCCAAAATTGAGTCAGCGTAAGCTAGCAACATCCCATATTGCCCCGGGTAATGATGCCCCCACACACTACCCAACCGCAAGAAGGCCCTCATCCAGTTAACGACGTTGTGCAATGCCTTCCGGACCCTCCCCGCCTTCTCATTCTCCCTCCTCTTCCGTTTACTATCCCCCGACCACTTCCTGCCCTCCAGCAGATGGAAGATATCAATATATCTCCTCTTCCTAATTTTCCAACGCAGCTTCCGTGGCACCCCCTCCCATAACTCCAAATAAACCACAAGCGAAGAGCCCCCCCACCTGACGCGGATACCCCCCAGTCCCACCCCTGTCGACTTGCTCCCCAGCCCCCGAGCTCGACGAAGAAGATGAAAACTCATCGGATGACGACGTAGAGGACCTTGACCTCTGCCGCCGCTTACTGGATTGCCTACCCTTCTTTTTTGCCTTGCCCTTCCCCCCCCCCATACCCACTCCCCCATCACTTCGTTCACCCCGCCCCTCTTGCAACTCACCAACTGAAGCAGTCCCAAGCTGTGACACCCCTGCCAGGCCATCCATGGTTGGTAGCCGGTCCTCCACCTGAAGCACCTCATCCTGGTCCACCCGAGCCTCCGCCGTCTGAAAACTTCTCGCAGGCTCCGTGTCCATCTCGCCACCTCGACCCGTCGCAAATCCCAGCTGCCCCGATCTCCACGTCTCTCCAGCCAGCATCTGTGAAGACAAGGAGGGAAACAATGGAGGAGAACCTGCCATGGTCCAAGACGGCTGCCAGGCCCCCAACCACTCGGCCCTGGAAGACCCCTGTCCCCCGCCCCACCAATGCTCCCAAGCCGTGGGATAGAAGCCCCCAGGTACTAAGGCCAGCCCCATGGGCCCCCCCAACCAGACTGTTCTGCTCGGCCACGCCCCCTTGTGGCCCCCCAGGCACAGGGGCAGACCCCGACCTCCCTCCATCCTCCCATCCCCCTTGTGATGCCCCCCAAGCCCTTCCACCCTGCCCAACACGTCTTAAACCTGCCCCGCCACCGCCCCCCTGGAGGCCCCCCTCGGAGCCCCCCTGGCACCGCCCCTGCCCCTTGCCATAACCCGCACAGGATCCCCCCCCACCCCTCTGAGCCCCCTTGCTCCTACTACCCCCTCATCCCGGGCCCCACTCCTATTACCCCTTCTCCCCCTCCCTTTTCTCTGTGCTCCCCCTCCCCCCCAACTTGCTTCCCTTGTGCCATAGCTGCCCTTCCCCCCACCCACCCCTTAGACCGCCTGGCCCCCTGGCCTTCCTTTGCAGGCATGCTAGTGTTCATTTGCTGTGTTTTTTTTTTAACTTAAATTGCTGAATGATAGCAGCCCTGCACTTCTGTCACACTTTCCCCTAGTAAATATGATATTTTTTTTTTAACTCCGCACCGCCCCAATGTACCCAATCGGCCCTACCCAGGCCAAGCACTTGCCTCTGGCCCCGCAGCTGCAGCCGCCAGCGATCTGTCCTCCTGCCGCTCACACACAATCCAGCAACTGCTCCTCCGATCAGCAGCAGCCGAATCGAATGGGGCCCAATACACCGCCATGCCAAAAACCGCTGCTGTCCACCGCCGCTGCTGTCCACCGCCACCGCAATGCCCGCCAAACAGGAACTCCGATGCCCGTCCTCGTCCTCCGCCTCGCCGGACTGACAGCTCCACCGGCATGCTCCTGCTCCCCCAAGGCGCCCCCACCCTCCCGCTCCGCGGCCATTGGCTCCCGCTCAGTTCACTCACCCGCAGGAGCCAATGAATTTAAAAAATGCATTTGCCGTCGCTTTAGCCCCTTCTCTCCCCACCTCCTCTTCAATCCCCAAGGCCGGGGCCACGCACCGCGCCGCCCACCCGGTTATCTGCAGCCTGCTGGCCCGTGGCCCCGTGGCCTTCTCGTTTCTGTAAGGATACTCAGCCAGATTCCATGATAGGAATGGAGGAGTAGCGTAGTGATTAAGGCAGCAGGCTGAGACAAAGGGAAACCAGGGTTCAAATCCTGCTTCTTCTTGTGACCTTGGGCAAGTCACTTAACCCTCCATTGCTTCAGATAAAAACTTAGGTCCTGATATTCTGTTGGGTGGACTATGTGCCACATCAGCACATAGCTCTGCCCACTGACCTCCAACTGAGATATTCAATGCTGCAGTGATGGCATTGAATATCTGGGTTAGGTGCCATGTGGAGTCAGCCACAGAGACTAACTGGGTAGTGGCAATATTGGACTGCTACCCAGTTAGCTCTCTACAGCTCAAACTAGGCAAGTTTTTAGCTTTTCTAGTTCTAGCTATGGCTGCTGACCAGGTAGTGGTCCAATATCACCGCTATCCGGCTATCAGGCCTCCCCACCTCCGCTCCGTCCTATAATGCCTCCGATACTACCCAGATAGCATCGTGGCACGTAGGGGACATATTCGGGAATATTCAACGGCACTAACCGTGTAGGTGCTGTTGAATATTCCTGTTTAAGACATTTACATGATTTACTGGGCTGTAAACCGTGTAAGTGCCCTTCGAATATAAGGCCCTTAGATTTTAAGCTCTCTAGGGACAGGAAAATACCTACTGTACCTGAATGTAGCTCACCTTGAGCTACCACCGAAAAAAGCTCTGAGCTAAATGCAAAGAATAATAATAATCAGCAGTACTGAAATACCGCAAAGAGATCTAAAAGTATGAGTACTGAGTCTTTCCCTTTGTCTGCATACATCCATATACCATTAAGCAAGGTTAAGAAGATTGTCTCTGTCCCATGGGCTTTACAGAACACAGATGGGTTAGTGTGTATCTCATTCATATAATCCAAAAACTGTACAAGTTGCTTGGATATAATATCAATCATGATTATTAGGCACAGAGTCAGGCTACTCCACAAAGAGCTACGACTCATGGATTTCTCTCTCTATTTATTGCTAAGCCATGCTGCAAGAGAGTTACAGTACAGCATGTACAAGTTATGGCAAAGATGTACAGGTTTGATTTCAACTGATAATGGTGGCTAGCTCCTTCTCCTTAGGCTGTGCAACTACTCACTTTCATAATGTTTTGGTGTCACTGATAGAACACAAGGTAAAGGTAGAAAGATCAACACAGGAATACAATAAATGGTTAATACAGGTCACACGCAGTCAATAAAGGAAGTCCTTTCTTCGGAGAACTTACAAACTAATCTAGGGACACAGGCATAGACCAACCCAGCAAGAACTGAGGCTGATCAATATGACCAGGATGGAGACAAAGGCACATAATATCAATAAATGACAAGGCATGTGTGTGAAACACGGGCCTGCACATTTCATGGACCACAAGCAAAGCAAAATACCCTTTCGTATAACCACGGCAGTGGCTGGTATTTCACAGACTGCAGGAAAACGTCCGTCCGCATCTGTACCTTTCATTTGCTGGCATTGTCTTTGCCCATATTTTGGAGGGGGTTAATATCACTATAAAGTGTTTCTATAGAGATTATATTCCAATTTGTCTTGAAACCAGATTGGAATAATAAATGTCAACATGCCCACAGTTGGGCCATCAGCAAGATAATGAGGGCATGATCTTGGTTCTGATGGGCTAGCACAGTGCAATCTTAAACTCATTCTTCATCTGCTGTTGCCTTTACAATTCCAGACTGTGTCATTGCCCCCAAATTAGATCATTCACAGTTTTCCCTAAAACATATATGTGCTAATAATAATAGCCTTTCAAAAAAAGCGAGGCTTGGCTGTGAAAAGGACATTCTACATCACAAAATACAGCACACGCTTTCAAAGCATTCCAAGGAGTCTGATCACCATTCATATATAACCTCTGGACATTTAGTATTCATGATTTGTTCCCCTCAATTGGTTCCAGGTGAGATGTTGCATTTCCTCTCTTTGCGCTTACCAAAGTCACCCTCAGAGTGCCTTCAGAATTCTCTCTGCTTGATACAGCTCCATCCTATTTAACAGGACACCACTCAAGCTGCTTCATTATGAAACATAACCTCACCAAATGCATCTGTGTCCCTTTCAAAGCATCCAGCCATCTGCAGATTTGCTTCGACTGCCAAAAGCGATCAGCAGCTCTAGGGGGATGTACAGTGGGATACAATGGAGCATAATCGATGGCTACTCAAGAGAATTAGATTCCAATGTGTGCATGGAGTAGGGGAGAAATAGACAATGAGCTGTACCTGTGTCACTGGGAATTTGAACTGAAGCAAAGTAGAAAATCTAATTGATCCATCACAGAGAAGAAAGATACTTTTTTCAAGAAATGAAATAGATTCGGTTTTGATGGCTGACAGAGAGGAAATTGAAGCTGTGTCTAGTAGTTTCTAGATAATGCACAATATTTGTAAAATGTAAGATTATACTGTAGCTAAAAAAAAAGTGATGGCAGAATGCAACATAGTTCATTACAGGAAATGATATCATTCCAGTACAGTTGGCAGGAACCTCACAATAAACCCAGCTTGGTGCCGGTGCACATACTGCACTATTATGCTGGGTTTCATTTCCAAGGGAATGGTCAATCTCACCAGAACCAGTGGTGGGAGTATTCAAGCTTATTAGAATTGGCCTAGTTCTCTGAACAGAGCACTACAGTACTGACAGAAGGCACAGTGGTACATGTGCACATGCTGTTCAGAGACTATATTGCACACAAATCTAGCAGCCGTCTTTCCTACATTATATCAAAAGGCTGTGGCATTTTGTTTTAAAGCGTAGGAAGGATATAGTGTCTATTAAAACAGATTGCCCATGATGTCATTTCTTGTTTGGGGGTTTATATTTGTGAATTGGGAACAATTGTTATGCAAAGTACAGTTACACGTGTCATTTGTGAGTGAGCGTGTGTGTATGCTCTTTAAAAGTACAGTATGCCTAGGTGTCGGCTTGTATAATCCTTTGTGAAATGTTCTGTGCCAATCATCTAGTCAGGGAGGCAGGGAGTCCCGCCCTGGCAGAGCATCAGTGTAAGACTTTTCTTTCTCAATTTTCCCTCAGACACACCATCCTGAGAAGCCACTTTTTCCTACCACAGGAAGCCCAAGAGAACACTATAGCTAGCAGTCTGACAGCCAAACTGAACCCTGGCCTTTTGTATCCTGCCAGGTTTGAAAAGCTGGACATCACTCCTAAAAGTGCCCAGAAGATAAAGCCGGTGCTTGAGCGGTGGATGGCCGAGGCTGAGGCCCGCCACCGAGCAGGTATGCAGAACCTGACAGAGTTTATCGGCAGCGAACCCTCCAAAAAGCGCAAGAGGCGCACCTCCTTCACGCCCCAGGCGCTGGAGATCCTGAATGCACATTTTGAGAAGAACACACACCCTTCGGGGCAAGAGATGACAGAAATCGCAGAGAAGCTCAACTACGACCGAGAAGTGGTCAGAGTTTGGTTCTGCAATAAGAGGCAAGCCCTGAAGAATACAATTAAACGCTTAAAACAGCACGAGCCTGGCACAGCAGTCCCAATGGAGCCGATAACAGACTCTCTGGAAGAAAACTCCTAAAAAAATATCTCCAGCAAACTGAACTCTGTGAAATGCCTGTTCCATTACCCCCTGTAAGTAAAAAAAAAAAACATAAAACAAAAAAAAAAAACACCACCATGATAAAATCAGCAACTGGACAGGACTATTTCTAAGTGTCCATGAGTTTTCCCAAATAAAATATACACAGCACTTAGTGTGTTTGTGTGTGTGATAGCATTAGTTTTAATCTTCCAGTCCCTGAGAGAGCCAGTTTTCTAATGAACTTGAAGTAAACCAAACAACTGCTTACTTTTTTTCCTGTGTATTATAACAATGTGAACATGTTTAAAAAAAAAAAAAAAGCTATTACAAAACAGAACAAAAAGACAAAAGAATGAAACCTTTTATCTGGTAAAACAGAATACAAGTCTGCCACCTGGAGGAGCAAACACAGCTTTTCAGGTACCAAGTGCTGATTCAATTTGAGTAACTATTAACCAAAGTCAGAAACACGGCATCACAAACTTTAGATTGTTAGTCACCTCTTTTCTTGAGTGTAAGCTGTGTTATCAATTTTTACATTTTGTACTTTAGAAGAAAACAAAAACCCAGTTCATTTTGATTTCCTATCGTGCCATGGTTGGTCACACACAAGCTAGGACAGAGCAGTATCAGTGACCACGGTTTCATGTCTGTTGTGCATGGTTTTCCATTCTCCAATTGGTCGTGTGCCAAAACTCTTTGGTGTGGTGAGGAGGGAAGCTCGCATTGGGGTTTTCAGCTTAAAAAGAAAAATGCTACAATTTTCACATTTACTTTATTTTTGTTAATTTTTAAAATTTATTTCTCAGACTAGTGTCGCTGTTTCCACCATCCAGCAAGTTACTGAGGCTGAAAAAGGATGGTTATGAGCAGGTCTGAGGAACACCAGAGCTATTGCCACAAGGCAGGTGCTTTCTCAATTAGCAAGCCACGAACCGGGAGCGTTCCAGGAAAACCTATTTCATAAACTAAGCCAACTGCACATTTGGCAAAGGCCGGTGGTCATGCTATGGTTCTTTCTGTATGAAGCAAAATTTTTTGTTTAAAAAAAAAAGTCTTTTAGCCAAAGAGGTTTTTGTGAGAATTTGGTACAAACATGAATTTATCAAAACAATGGACTTATCTGGACAAAGTGAGGACTTCTGGATCCTTCTTTCCCACACTATAAATCTTCTACAGCTCACCCTTTTTGCATCTTATTTTGTGTCAGTACAGAAGACTGGTTTGGTGGGGCTATTACTATTTTTGTTCTTTAACTTTTTCATCTGCTGCTATTCTGCTGCTATATTTTGTTGCTAGGTGGGTATGCTTAATGTATGTCTGATTAGGAGATAAATGATAACGTCTTTGATAATCATTTTGGAAGAGAAAGAAAAAAAGAATCACATCTTCACATGACTGAAATTTAAAAGTTTACATGCAAACAGTTAGCAATTGAGGGGGTATTTGCTCGTTGGCATTAGCAGGTTCATTTAAAATTGTTTGGTACCAACAATAAACAGGACAGAAACAATGGGGAAAACCCAGGCTAGCCAACTGCTTTGTAGACTTTAGATCAGTCGTTCTCAATCCAGTCCTCTGGGGCCCCCTAGGCCAGTCAGGTTTTCAGGATATCCACAATGAATATGTATACAGATCTATCTCATGCATATTCATTGTGGATATCCTGAAAACCTGACTGGCCTGGGGGGCCCCAGAGGCCTGGGTTGAGAACCATTGCTTTAGATATACAAACCAGATATGTCGGTGGGTGTGGGCCCTCTTTTTAAAAGAACCTAGCTGAGCAATTGAAATACTTGCCCTTCTTTCTATTTTAGTAATTGGTTGTGCAAACCTTTCCATAAATCTCAATGGGTTTTAATTTCCAAATAAGTGCACAGTTGTGATAAAAGGGAGGGGGCTCTGGGAGCATGACCATACAGTGAACTGTTCGCTGTGCATAGATTTCTTGATGTTAAACAGCTGGTGAAAGTTTATGACAACTGTCCAATTATCATAAATTGAACAAAATGCACACCTTCCACCTTCTCTAAGAATTGAAAAAACTTGATAAAAAAATATCTAGTGCACACCTATGCTGATACAAAGAAAGCCATGAATAAGGTTAAAGAAGAATTTTGCAATGAAAATATTCTTTTCTTTAATGACACAATGAATAGAAATTTGTCTTTATGTTTTGCTTGCATTAGCACATTAATATTATTGGTGGACTTTACTATACACAAAGGGGCCCTTTAACTAAAGTGTATTGAACAATTGATGCATATTTTAACACACAGTGACCATTACCATGGGGCTTTAGCAATGACTATCACATGTTAAAATCAGTTGTTGTGGTAAAAACGATGGGAGGAGCTGGGCAGGTTATGGGCAGAGAGTGAGCATGGAGTGCACATTGCAGTTAGCGTGCAGTGCTGATCTCGAGCTGTCGATTTTGCAAACACAGGTGTACTTAATGTACCTCAAGAGGAGGCATTAAGTGCACCCGCGGTAACTGAGAATGAATTTAACAAGGGGTAAGGAACTTTTCACTGTGGTATCTTTAGGGGCCATGCTGGCCATGACCCTGCCAGCGTGCAGTCTTTGGACATAATGCATGTTAGGAAAAGAAACCAACACGCAATAAGTGCAAAAACTTACCACGCTTTAGTAAAAAGGCCTCAAAGTTAAGGTTTTATAATCCTCGTACCTTCCAAGGTAGTACACAAAGCAAAAGCACCCAAGATAACACTGCAGGTCTCCCACTGCTAAATGTTTTCATCCATTTTCAGACATCATACTTTTCTTTGGTTTATTTAGCAATCCATACCTGCTTTTCTGGCTATAGAAAGCAGGCCAGTGTGTGCATTTCTGGAAATATGGTCTTTGGTTCCTGGGTTATGAAATAGCTTTATGAATAATATTTGTGCTTTGGAGATGTAAATGTGTCCGACTAATATACAAAGTTAAATCACTGTAAAAAAAAAAAAAAGGTATGCGAGTAATAATCCTTCCTAGTTCCCTCCGTCCTTGGCTAATGCACAGAGCAGACTATTGCTGGCCCATAAAAACTCTGCACACCTGCTATGCTTTTTTTTTTTTAAATGTTGCCAGTTACCCAAGGTTTGTTCAGTCGTAAGTAAACTAACCAGCTCCAAGCTGAGTGTCTAAGGTTAGACAACTGAAAGTAAACTAGAGCAATGCAACAGGAAATTTGCAGAACTCAGCAGAAATGGGCCACAGTGCCTCCTGTATCCACACTGTGACTTTGGTTTACTCCAATGTGGTCATGGTTATCAACCACCTAGAAGAAAAGGTTTGTCATCCGTATATACCAGTATGTACACATCTTAGAAAAATAGCTTATGCGTAAAGGTACGCATGATACAATTAGGCATGTACTTTGGTGGGGTGTGGTCAGGGGAGAAGTTTGGGCAGAGTGCAAGTAGAATCATGATTTACATGCATATTTTATAAAAAAAAAAAAAACAGGTGTGCACACATATTTTGTATGTTAACATTAAGGCCTGCTTCCGAGCCAATATAAATGCCCATGGCTTCAAAAGTGTTGGAAAGCTCCCATCTTATTGCAAGTTTAATGTGCTGGTAGCAATCGTACAGAAAGATTTCATTTACTTTCTCTCCACATAAGATAGAGTTGTATAACATACGTTTTTTTAAGATCTTTTATGAAAATTGATTTCAAACTCAAACAGAATGCATTGGGAGAAGGTTCAAAATGGTCTGCAATGCATGTACTACTATTTTGTTTCCATTCATAACAAATTGCAAGAGAAAAACTTAGATAAGGAAAATGTTAAATGATAAGAACCAGTTAAAAAAAGATTTGTTTCCTGTTATTTTAATTGCTTGATATTGCTTAAGTGAGAATTGCATTTTTTTTTCACCATGCAGGATTTTAAAAGCATACAGAGCAACTAGTAATAGAAAACATTACTGTTGAATCTTTGTCTAAACAAAGGGGCTTGTTTACAAAGCCGCAGTAGCGGTTTCCGATCGTTATCAGAGCCGCGGCCCCCATTGATTTCAATGGGGCCGCGGCTCCGATAACGATCGGAAACCGCTACTGCAGCTTTGTAAACAAGTCCCATAAATTTGGGAACCATTAATAATAGAACTGCAAATTATCTTGTGTTAATTTATATTAGCTATGATGTCACAAGCAATATCACAGAGGTGGGAAGCAATCAGACCCCATTCCATGTGATGTCACGTGTGACTATACTGAACATGCCTTCTCCCATAGTATGAGGTTCATGGGAATGGCAGGGAAGCACCTTTAAATATTTCAAATATGCATAAGCCGTAACATTTTTTATCAATAAAAGCTGTTTGATTGCTTGCTCTGTGCACTTTTGAAATGCTGCACAGTTTATACAGGAGCCAGCTTTCTTTTAATTCCTGAGTGAATTCTTGTTGAGATAACAATGTAAATCAAACGTTTTCCTACGATTCTTATTTATTTTGCAATTAACATTTTTTACTTGTTTATAAAAGTTTTATATTGAGAGATATGTTATTACATTTTCAAGTTTTTATTGTCCATGCCATAACGAGTCCAAAGACTCAGCAGCCACACACAGCTACCAGTGTTTGTGTGTTTAAAGCAGCAGTCCAACACACCCCGACAATGAAATTGACAAGTAGGAGTTCCTTCCAGGGTTGGGCAGATTCTGCAGATGAGTTTGTTTAGTGCATATAACAGTGGACCTCATTCTTAACCCAGAATGTGCTGCGTAAGATCTGTAATAAATGTGCAGTGTTCTTTTTTTTTCTCCCATCCTTTTCTTTGTTGCGTGTATTTTGATCAGTCCATGGGCCAAGTGGTTGTTCTGGGCAAACAACCACACTTTTGAAATAAAAATAAGAGACACTGCAGTGGCTTAAATCCCAAAAGTGACAAGTTGCTGCAAGCCCCTTTTGGCAGCTAAAAGAAAATAATTTACAGATCAGTCCTGAGTGTTCTTATTTGTAGATTATTTGACAGAAAATGAATCTGTATAGAGGAACCGCACATCAGTCTTCTATGTATCAGACACATCCTGAAACTCCATTTTACTGCACATGATGATGAGCTGCAGATATCCTTGACGCTGGTGCATGGGCATAGTTTACAAGAACTGACTGCTGTAGCACGGCAATTGTGACACTGCTAATATTCCTAAGTAGAACTGGCAAAGCCAGGAAAAGGAGAAGAAACATTTAAGTCATGGAAAATAAGGTTCATCTGTTTGAGGTGACTAGAAAGGTCCAAGAATGATAGAATAGACAATTTGGGTGACTGACTTCGGTTCCAAAGGTGCAGATGTGCCAGTCCTAGTTTTCCAAATCCAGTTCCAAAGCATTCTGGGAATTCCTCAGAGCAAAGCACTTTGAAACTGACGTTTACAAGCCAGGACTGACTCACCTGCTCCCTGTGACCATTACTCCTGAAGATTCTTGCAGGAGATACACCTTTTTTTTAAAAGATACTTTTGCCTTAGGAAATCAGGAAAACAAAATCAATTGGGCAGTTTGAGGACAGGAATTTCACAGCATGAAGAGGCTCACCATTAGAATTCCCATGGGGTTAGTGAGGCTGCTTCTTTAAACCAGAAATACATGGGCTACAGCAGAAGACATAACCAACCGTTATTCGCTAAGCCTGTTTTGGGCAACTTAAGTGACGGGATTTTAGTTTCATCACATTAGTCATTGTAACAGCGAACAGGAAAGTAAACAAGGAAGTACAAAATGGATAAGTAGAGGCGTATCAAAGAACTCAAGCTATAACCAAAAAAATAAGATTATATATGTGAAATGCCTTTGCTAGTCTTCTCAATGCTGGACCAAAGCTCAGTGTATGTAGGTATATGCACATTGTATAGATATGGCTTAATGTTGCTGACAATCTTGCAATACTAAACTGTTATTTAAAAAAAACAACAATAAAAAATATATAAAGGAAACCCTGAAACTGTTCATCAGTGTTTTACCTCAGCACTCTACCTGTAACCAATTAATGGCCAACAGTAATGAAATAAAAGCAAAAAGAAGAAATTGATTTTCATGTCAACGCTTGACCGTAAAATCAGTTTGGATACCATTTTGTACAATGAGCTTCATTGATTTATTTATATATTTATTTTAGTCACATGGTTTGCTTGAGTCCAACTTGAGATTACCCCTGTAATATGTTTGTTAAGTTCTTGTTATTACATTTTTTGAGGGAGGGGGTGTGGGTTGGGAGGGAAGCCAGGGAGTGTCGTCACTGTCAGATATTCTGTAACCTATGGAATGGTCACCAGGGTCACTTCTGAAGCACTGCTAAATGATCTGTTGCCTTTGCATGCACAGAGTACACAGCAGACAAGACGGATTGTAGTGTGTGAGTTATCAAAAAAAAAACAAAACACAACAAAATCTACCACTATCATGAAACGACGAGAAACCACGAAAATGAGGAGTTTGGTTTGGGTGGACTTATGACCAGGAAGTGAAACGAGAATGTTCAATGCTCCTTACTGCTCTGACGTTTGAAACCAAAGCTGATTTAACCTACACAGGTTGCTTCACATTTTATAGACTGAAAAAAAAACCTGTACTCTAGAGCAATATCTGTATGGTCAGTAAAGCTGCACTTTGTGTCTTTCTTAACGGCTTCAGATCTGTCACTTTTAATTTGTACCATAAAAATAAAGAATTGTTTGACATGAAAAGAAACATAATGGCTCACTGTTTCTTGCTAAGCCTACTGCAGGATTTAATTGGGTACTGGTGCTTTTGTGATGTGGCAGCTTTGTAGGATCATACCTACTTTATCTGCTTTTTTATCCACTGGTATATTATTTTTTCCCTTTTCTGTATTTTCCTCATCACGTGCACACTGAAAGTTCAACCTGAAATTAGATAAACTCTGTGCGGTGTTTTGCAAGAGAGCAAATGTGGGTGGTAAAAGCACATGGCCCAGACCTGGTTTACTTTCAGGAACTGGTAGAGTTTGAGAATTCCCATAGTTCCCAAAAAGAAAAAGAAGGCAATCAAATGTCAGCCTGAAGATAGAGTAGAAACAAAAATCATTTAATAAATGTTCTTTTTCATCTACCATTTCGCTTTAGGAATGGAATTACAATGGCCTGTGTTACATGAAAAAAAATAATCAGGGCTTCCTTGCATATAGCAACTCCCTGTTTTATAGTGCTAGCCCAGATACAACTAGTAGCTCCTTTAACCTACTCTGTCTTCCTTGTCATCGTTTTTGAGTTTTGCCCCTAAGAAAACAAAGCAGAAATCCCAGCTGAATATGATGTGCTATCCCCACATCCACTGGCCCAAAAGGGAACTGTTGGGCAGCAATCTTATTATCATGGCAGGCAACCAGCCTTCCCATTTTCCATCCTGGCCAGATATTGCAACTGAAAAAGAATCCCAAAATCTGCCCTACAGCAACATGTATTTATTTATTTTTTAATTTATACTAGCTAGATAGAAGACATTATAATCTTTAAAGTAACCAGTTATTTCTGTTCAGGTTTATTTCCCTTCCCTCCCAGCAACTTGCTGCCTTTTCTCC
Organism: Ichthyophis bannanicus; assembly: GCA_033557465.1. Taxonomy (NCBI): domain Eukaryota; kingdom Metazoa; phylum Chordata; class Amphibia; order Gymnophiona; family Ichthyophiidae; genus Ichthyophis; species Ichthyophis bannanicus. The sequence continues at coordinate 666,238,780 of CM066031.1, forward strand.
TATTGCTCAGAGCAGAGATGGATGCCCTCCTCTTTCCGCTAGCCCTCCCTGCAGGACGGTGGCAATATGGCTTTAAACAAACAAAAAAAAACAAAACAATGGAAAGAATAGACTAAAGAGAATCGCACAGGTTGGCCTGAAATTTGCTGCAGCACTATAGGAAAATGTGAAAGCAATGAAAGAGGCAGAATTTTGTGATTAGGAGGCCAACGCAAGGCAATATTTCAAGGACCAAGATGAAAAAAAAAAGAAAGGATTTCAATTTAAAGACGTACGAATGATTGCAAATAAAGTCCTCAACAACAGGCAGAAGCAGCTTGTTAGCACACTCGAGGGTTACCAGAGGGATCTTTGCACCCTGGGAAACAAGAAGCTGAAAAATCCCGAGGCAGGAAAAAAGCTAGACAGCATCTAATTACAGTAGCAATCATATTATGGGCATTTTGCCAATTGTCAAATAAAATGTAACATTTTTCTATGTGGAAGGCTTGATGGATAATGGGCAACATTGCATTTTCATGAAAGGTTGGAAGTGGGACCCCCTCAAACCTGAGCCCATCTATGCAGCTGACATCTTTGTTGACATTTCAAGTTATATATCTGGATTCATTTACAGCAACTTCAATATAATGCTGTGTTTATGTGTTTGTCAATACTGTACATGCTGCTTTACTTTTCAGAAATGCCTCCAATGTTGGTATGTCAGCACTGCTCACCTTTTAGATGCTTCAGTAACATCTATTGATTTTTTTACCATATGTATCTCCCAGTCAATGCCAGCTGTACGGAAATAATTATAAATAATTATGGGCTCAATTTGCCCTAATTCATTGTGGCCTCTGAAAGGCAAAGACGGGAGACAAGCAAACAGAATTGTAACTATTCACCACTGTCTGGAAAATGCCACCACAGGGGAACCTTTTACCCAAAGTGCCGCTGTAGCTCTGCAATTAGCAGGTGTCGAGAGCAAATATTAAAGTGCGGCAACTGCAATGGTCTTGTGCGCTCCAAACTGTGCCATTCGCTATTAACGTGGGTACGCCTAACGCCCCCATGGGGGTATGGTTGAGTGCACCCAAGCTGACTGTAACATTGACAGTGAGCATGCAATATGTACCCCCACGCTAACTGCAATGTGCTCTCTATGCCACACTCCTCTCTTAACCCGCCCATTCCCCACCCCATCATGCCTTTTAGCAGGAAGTAGCTGTTATGCCTATACAGTGAAGATTACCACTGCCCCTCGTGCTTACAGCTGCATGCTAGAACACACGTCAACTGTACAGCAAGCTTTAGTGAAAGGGTCTTTAACACCCTCCTTTTTATCTCACCGATCAGCCTATACACATTCACCCAGGTATATACACACTTTCCATTTGCCCTTGGCAACCCTTACAGTTGCATACACAGGGCCCGATATTCAAAAGGTTTGTGCTGCTGAATTTCCCCTCCTAACTGCGCTGCATGCTCTGATGCTAACTGCATAGCATCAGCGAGTTCCATGGGCGGCACTCGTTAACTTGACCGCCTTTGCTATCTGGCCAGTGGCTGAATAATGCCACTGCCCAACTAGCTAAACCACTAACCGGGCAAACTGGATATTCAATGCCGGTGGCTGGATATAACCCTGGCATTGAATATCTGGGTCTAAGTTTAAACAGCGACAGCCGCACCACTGAATATCAGCCCCTAAGCTTCTAAATTTAGGCTGCTACATTTAGAAATGCAGAATGCAATTACTGCAGGAAGCAGGTTAGTAGAGAGACACTGATGGACCATCTTTCCAATAGTTTCACGTAGTATCATTTACAGCAACGGCATCCTTCTAGCTCAGTGCAATGGGAGGGGGCACCAATCCAATCCTAGCCTGGGGACTTGATGTGGCAGTGGAATGATAAATTGCAATGTCGGGAAAGCTACAGAAAAAGGAAGCCACTGGTTTCTTCCCCCAGCAGCCTTGAAGCACATCAAAGTAAGTCACCACAGAGGAGATGGAGTGGAGGTCAGCAGTACTGTCATGGAGAAGTGGCAGGAAACATCAAAGGTAGTAACAGGGTGCATCAGAGAAATGATAACCCTGAATGATCAGTCCCTGCCGGTGGTTGAGAGCAAGAGATTTAACAGGCTTCTGCATCTCTTAGCTCCCATTTATTGAGCACCCTGCAGGACAGTTTTCAGAAGGCAAGTGATCCCCAGTCGGAATAACCAGTTGGGTGGTCGGCTACAGATAGAGTTGGCAAAAGTAGAAGGCAGCTTCATGCATTTCACCAGTGACATTTGGACAAGTCTGAGAGCTATGTATGCTTAACTCTGCCTGACAGAGGCATAGGTGGCAGATGGCTGAGGAAGAGAAAGGGGGATGCAACTGGAGGAGGGTATTGGTGAGCTGTGCTACACACCAAGGTGATGACTGATAGCCATACCTGGACTCATATCTTAACAGAAATAAGGGCAATGCTGAGAGGCTGGTAGATTCTTTTTTGTAATAGATGGTGGGCTGAACATGGTTAATGCAGTGAAGGAGGGTGGGGGGCTTTCATGAGAGCAATAGGCAGCCCTGCATCAGATGTCATTAAAGTCCAAAATTGCATTTGAAAGCCCCCTATGATGCCAGGATTAGAGAAATATGACTCAGGTCATAGAAGGCCTAAAACCTTCTATGCACTTCCATAAAGTTATCTGTATCGTTATCAACCTGTTCTATGTAAACCATTTTGTTCTGTTCTATGTAAACCATTACGCCTTGTAGAATAACGGTATATTAAATTCAGTTAAATAAATAAAGTTTTTTCAGGGTGACATGGAGGAACTGAGTTTCAGAAGGACAACCCTGAGCCTTCTCATCTCAATCATGAATATTATAATATATGATTATATTATATTATATGAAGTTAAAGGGGTTTTGGCAGCAACAGAGTTCACAGCAGACGTTTTGATGGTTGTGGACTTCTTGCATGTTCAATTGGAAACAAAGATTGCAACCCCTTATGAAGGAAGATGCAAATAAATATTAGCTGTGACCTGAACTAGCATAATGCAGTACAATGCACTGAGTGACAACAAACATAAACTGCTGGTTTAATGCAGAAAAGGGAGCACCAGAGGCAGTGGTGATGCAGAGGGGAAACAGTAGGCATGCTAGCAAGCTGTAGCAACATCCTATCAGCTGAACCCCCCTCCTCCCCCCCAAATCTTTATGCACTAGTGACCCATGAGTATTTCTCATGCATTTATTTGAAATAGCATAGGAAATAGAGAATACATTTCCCATGAAATGACAGTGTTGGCTGGCTTTGAACTGATGACCCTTCGGTTGAAAGGGATCATTCTGCTCCTAAGAAGCTAGCTCTAATTAGCCTATTCTTAGCAATCTCAAGAATTCTGGTAATCTTAGTTCCTGATTCCTGTTTGGTCCAAAGCTTCCCTGTTTGGTCTTGAGCACTATGGAAAACCCTTCCGGGATTTTTTGCCTTGCAAACTTTTTGACTCCTGCTCTACACATTTAGGGCATGATATTCGAAAGGCATGTGCATGGTCTACAGCCCTGTAAACTGTGTAAATGCCACTCAGCAGGATATGCAATGGCATTAACATGGTTAGCGCCACTGAATATCCCCAATCTTCTCCCCTAGACGAATAGCATCAGGACGTGTCATGGGTGGTGGCAGAGGCTAACTGGTAAGAGGTGATATTGCACAGCTACCCGGTTAGCTTTTATGGGTAAAAAATAGATGCTGCAAAAGTTGGCCTATCTTTACCCGTAGAAGCTAACCGGACAACGGTGCAATATCGCAACTACTCAGTTAGCTTCTGCAGCTTCCGGGCATGTGCAATGATCTCGGATATTCAATGCCAGGGTCGCATATGACCCAGCATTGAATATCTGGGGTTATAGGATGGCGGCGACAGCTAGGCGCTATACTCATGCCTATCTGTTCTAATTCAATATCGGGCCCTTAGTCCAAAGCAATGTTCCCTCTAATTTTCTGTAGACTGTGTGCTCATAAAATATCAGCTGTGCAGCTTTTGAAGGAAGGTTAAATTTTTGTGCGCCACATAACAACACTCGGAGTTATATACTTTAAAATTTGACTACACGTCAGAATACAGTATGTACACCACAATGATTGCACTAGAAAATATTGTAGAACTTGTGAAAACCATAAATACACAACAACTTTTAAATTTTAAGATGTCTGTGTTGTTTTCTATCAGAATCAGAACCGTAATTTTTGTGTGCTCTGTTGTAAAGTATGTGCGCTCGCTCGGCGAGGTGTGTGCACGCGCACACGCGCACGCGCACAGCTTAGAGGGAATAGTGGTCCAAAGGCTTTTCTTCCACCGTGTTCCTGGAACTCCTGTTAAATTTGTTTTCTTTGTTGAATTTTTAGACTTACAATCCTAAATCCTTGCGTGCCATTCCAAGTTATCATTATACCATTAGAGACATTTACCAAGCCTATTTCAGATCCTGGCTGTCCAATTAGTGGATCCTATTCAGAAATTCTGTCAAACCACATTTAGTAAAGTAAAAGCTGTAATTAGTAGGGATGTGCTTTGAAATGACTTGGGAAATAAAAGCTGCATCTTTTGCTTTTTACCCCGCTGTTGTAATTGTCTTGGACCAGCAGCAAACCCGTGTCCCTTTGGGTGGAAGGCATTCTGCCTACTGGAGAGCTATCTCTAACCAGTCTATTCTTAGCTGTCTCTTGTATTTCAGGTAATCTTATTTCCTCTTTCCTCTGCTGCTGCTGGTGCCACTCTCACAACTTGCTGCATCGTTGCTCTGTAGCCTGCTATCTCATTTGCAAGGGCCCCTTCAGCTTTGCATCTTGTGGGTACCTTTATGTTTTCATTCTACTACTTTCACCCTCGTTGATCATCGAGCTTAGCTCCCAAACTTTATGCTGCTTTGCTCCATGACCAATGCCTTACTGAGTTGATGCAGCAGTCCTAATTTTTCTGTTTTGCAACCTTCTTTGTACCTACTACCTAGAGTCTTACATTGGCACTGTTGCTATTGCCATTGAAACCCTTTTTTGCTGGCCAAGTTGTTCTTCTAACCATTGTTGCAGCCTTCTCCCATTCCTACAACATTGTTCGTTCTCATTTTTTTCAAATTGCCTTATGAAGAGATATGAGAAAGCTTTTTTTCAAAACAGAAGTTCTCAGTGATTTCAGGAATACCTGTATGTGCGGTACAGGCCTCCCACCCGTCTTGTTGCTGCATTGCCACTCTTCAGATGTCTTATAGCTAGTTCTCTTCAGGTGCTGTCTTTTAGGACCTTGTAGTATTATTCTAGTGCTGTGCTGGTCCTCTTTGGGTGTTTTAGGGCTCTGCAGCCAGTCAAAATGCTTCTTTGGGCCTTCTGGACTGTCTTGCTACTGCCTTGACGTTCGTCAAGTCTTAAAGGCACTTCTAGCCTATCCTGCTGCTGTGTTGGCATTGTACTACTACTTCTTAGTACTTGTGGAGTGCTACAAGGCACACACAGCCGTGTACATACACACAAAAGAGACAGCCCCTGCTCAATAGAGTTTAAAATACAACACACAGGAGTCTAAAGCAAAACTAAGGGGACATGCTTAGACGCACACGGGTGGTAGATAGGAGAATATGGGATTTTAGTCCATGTTTGAATAAGACCAGAGATGGAGCCTGACTACCAAATCAGGTAGTCTGGTCCAAGAACAATGCAGCAAGGTGGAACCCTGGAGATGGCAATGGAAGAGAAGGGCACAGATAAATGTGATTTGCCTAATGAGAAGTGTTCCCGAGGAGGGATGTATGGAGAGATAATGAGGAGCTACAGAATGAATGCACTTTTAGTCAGTAGGAAGAGTTTGGAACTGGATGTGGAAATGGATAGGGAGCCAGTGAGAAGAGGGGTTACATGAATGTAGCAACACAAGCAGAAGAATAGCTATGCAGCTGAGTTTTAAATGTATTGTAAGAAAGAGAAATAATTCCAGGGAACGCCAGCAAAGAATGGATTGCAGTGGTTTAAATGGGAGGTGATTAGAGAGAGCATAAGAGTCTTGGTAGTATGTTCAGAAAGGAAGGAAGAATTTTGCTGATATTATAAAGAAATGACAGGTTTTAGCTATATGTGCAGAGAGAGAGAGAGAGAGAGGAGTCAAAGATGACACCAAGATTGCAAGCAGAGGAAACAGGCAGAATGAAAATATTATCCACAGAAACAGAGAAAGGAGGAAGGGGGAGGTGAGTCTTGGGAAAGATAAAGAGTTCTGACTTGGCCAAGTTCAGTTTCAGATAGCAGTGGGACATTCAGGCAGCAATGTCAGACAAGAAGGCTGAGATTCCTGGAGATATTTCAGGTGGAGAGAGAAAAATCTGAGATTCATCAGCATAAAGATGGTATTGAAAACGATGACAGGTAATCAGGGCACCTAGAGAGTGAATACAGAGAGAGAAAATTCCCTGAGGTATGCCAACATAAAGTGGGATAACAGTAAAGGGAAATCCACCAGAACATAAACTAAAAATGTGATGGGAGAGATAAGAAGAAAAACCAGGACAGAACGGAGTCCCTAAATCTAAGCAAGAACAGGGTATCAAGGAAAATGTTGTGATTAATGTGATTAAGAGTGCCAAAAGCAGCAGATAGATCAAGAAGGATGAGGATAGGATTTAGCCAGGAACAAGTCACTGGAGACTTTGGCAAGGGCTTTTTCGCTAGAATGTAGAGAATGAAAGCCAGATTACAGTGGATCCAGGTTGGCTTAAGAGGAAAGAGTTAAGACAGCAGTGGTGAACTGATCCCTAAAGTAGTTTAGATACAAAAGGAAGGAGGGAGAAGGGCCAAAAACTGGAAGGCAGGTAGGGTCATGTGAAGGTTTTTTGAGGAGAGGTGTGACCATGGTATGTTTGAAGACTATAGGAGCAGTGGCAGTCGAAAGTGATAGGTTGAGAATATGACAGAGGGAAGGGATGGCAGCAGGAGAGATACAGCTTAGTAAATGAGTAGGAATGGGATCAGAGGAGTAGGTAGTGAGTTTGGAAAAGGAGATAAGAAGTGAACTTTCCTCTTCAGTAAGAAACAGGAAGAAATGGTGACAGAGGTTGAAGGAAGGATATGAGAGTGAAGAGGTTGATAGGTGGCCTTGTGGAAAGCTCAAGGCTAATCTTGTGAACCTTATTATGGAAATAGCCAACATTTGGGCAGAAAGGGAAGGAAGGGTTGGGGTGGAAGCACTTTGAAGAGAAAGCTGAGGATTGCAAAGAGATGGTGAGGGTCAGAGGCAAGAGAGTTTGTCATATGGGCACAGTACTCTTGCTTGGTGAGTACTATGGCAGACTAGAAAGAGGTTAGCATGAATATGAAGTGTAGAAAGTCATTATGGATATAGAATTTTAGCCAAAGGCAGAAATTTGAGAACTGGAACATATGCAGCATCTTTCAGAGTTCAGCCAATAACATAAGAAATGCCATACTGGGTCAAGCCCAGTATCCTGTTTCCAACAGTGGCCAATCTAGGTCAAAGGTTCCTAGCAGTTTCCCCAAAACACACACAGGTTACATAATGATTTTATTGGAGCAAGCAGTGCATTTCCCGGGTCCTCTTTAATGATGGTTTATGGACCTTAACTGTTTAAAGGAAGGCGCCATCAGGCACATTGAGCTCAGGAGCACCGCCGACCAACAAAGGCTCCCCCAATTGGGGTTGAAGTGAAAGAGCAGGAATTCCATCTGTTCCCCACTCAAACACTCCAGCCCAATCAGGACCCAGGGACTCTGTTTAAAGGAAGGCACCATCGGGCACACCCGCGCCTAAGGGCCACACCAGAGGGCCATGCCAGAGGGCCCTTTGGTGAGGCCCTTAGGCAGGGAACAGAGGCAGGGATAACTGCCAAACCCTGAATCGGATATGCAGCTATATAGCTCTACTCTACAACGCAAACAATTCCTGCAACTGGCTCACTGCCAGGACAGAAAAGGACACTCCGCCATCCTGAGTCAAGGTAATCAGCTCTGACCCAGTGTCCCCCTTCCTCCTGATTATCTATCTAACTAGACCAAGTCTACCTAACTGGCCGACACACCATTCACCAGAGAAAACTCCCAATAGGACACACCATGGCAGCTCCAAACTACCTTTTTGCTGCAATCATTCTCATAAACCTTCCCCACTGCCACACACAATCCTGACACCATTTCATTACCAACCCATCATGACCACTAATATCCCAAACTGGCAGTCTGCACAAAAATGTTCCAGCAGATAAAACCTTACAGTCATACATCCCAGTACATCACTACATCCACACATGCATTACAATCATTCCCTTACACACACACCCCTATCAGCATTGAGCTAATCAATGCAAGATCTCTAAGAAACAAAATATACACTCTCTCAGAGCACCTCAAGTCTCACCAAACTGATATTTTATGCATAACCGAAACCTGGCATTCCCCCACAGATCAGATTATCTTCAATCAGTTTACTCCACCCACACATACAGCATTCAACTGCCCACGCACAAACAAACGGAGAGGAGGTGTTCTAATCCTAGCACAAAGTAATTTCAGATTTAAACTCTTGCTGACATCAAGCACAACACACTGCAATACCACTATTATAGAGAACAAGCATATTGCCATATGCCTCACCTACAGAGCTCCAAATGCCACCTCCAATGAATTCTCGGCAACCCTCGAATCAGTGTGTGCAGCTAACACCCCCCACAAACCTCTGGTGGTTCTTGGTGATTTTAATCTCAAGTCAACAACACTCAAAGAGGCAGTGCCTTGGTCCAATCACTACATGATACAGCTTTCTATACAGAACCCCAACACAATCCAACAGACGGAACAGTCCCACCCAGGTAGATGATTTAAGAGCTTCAGTAAGGACCACTTCCTCCATGACATCCTCCCAAACTTGAACCAAGACCGCAACGACCTGAACAAACTAATCAATAATTGGAACACAATCATCTCTGCAGCAGCAAAAGGACCAGATGCTCTATACTCCAAACCCGTAAGAAAAAAACAACAGATCGGCACCATGGTACACAAGCGAAATGAGAAATGCAAAGAGAGCCCTATGAAAAACTGAAAGAGATTGGAGAAAAAACAAGACTCAGTTTACCCTGCAGTTCTACCACATGAAGCAACAAGAATATAACAACCTCATCTACCAACATAAAAAGGAATACAATACCAACCTTATACTCAAATCTGTCAATAAACCCAGAGAACTATTTGAAATAGTTAGAACTCTCACAAAAGAACCCAACCACAAAGACGAAGAAATCATATATCCACAAACATTCGCCGACTTCCTCCAGTCTAAACACACATCTTCTCCTGATTGCACCACTAACACTACTATCAGCTCTATACAAATCAGGTATATCTGGGCGAAATTCAGCATCCCATCTGTTGATCAGATAACACAAATCATCTCAGCTCTACACCAGCATCGTGCCATCGGATCCATGCCCAGTAACCTGGATTAAATCAGCTAAAGAAGAGCTCATCCAACTCATCCATAACATTGTACATCAATCATTTATCCTAAGGTTACATGCCAAATGCCCTCAAGATCGCTACAGTCCGCCCAATACCCAAAAATCAGCCTTAAGTAAAAGTGACCCTGCAGCATACCGTCCCATCTCTGGCCTTCCCTTCCTCATAAAGATCATAGAGAAAATTGTTCAACATCAGCTACAGTATCACATCAACTCACATGCACCACTAGATCCTCACCAACATGGCTTTCAGCCTAATCATAGTGTTGAAACTCTACTCATATACTTATTCGACAACTTGATCAGAGGAACAGACAATAACAGTATGGGCTTTCTCCTAATATTCATTGATATCTCCTCAGCCTTTGACACAGTGTCTCACCATATCCTACTAGACAGACTGAAAGACATCGGACTGTACAGCACCACTATTAACTGGCAGGGCTGGCCCGTCCATTGTGCAAGAATGTTGTCTGCACAGGTTCCCGCGTTTCAGGGGGCCCTGCGCAAACAACATTCTGCATCTGCCGGTAAATTAAAAAAAAAAACAACAACTTGCTGCTGCTGCCGCTGCCGCTGAGGCAGTGGCAGAATCGAGTGTCCCGCGGGGCCTCCCTGCCCGGCAGAGTCCTCCATGTGGCCTCAGCTCCCTAAGTGCCGGCTTTCAGAGCCGCTAAGGGAGAGCTTCTCCCTCGCGGCTCTGTTAAGCCGCTGGCACTGATGGGAAACAGGATTTCCTGTTTCCCATCAGCCCCACGGGCTTAAATAGAGCCGTGAGAAAGGGAAACTCTCCCTTTGCGGCTCTGAAAAGCCCGCGCTGAGGGAGCTGAGGCCTCATGGAGGACTCTGTCGGAAAGGGGGGTCCCGCAGGACGCTCGATTCTGCCGATGCCATGGCGGCAGTGGCAGCAGCAGCAAGTTTGGTTTTTTTTAAATCTACCTGGGTTATGGGGGGGCTAAGACTGGAAGTGGGCTGATGGGGGGCTAGGACTGGAAATGGGCAATGGGGGGGCTAGGACTGGTAATGGGCTGATGGGGGGCTAGGACTGGAAATGGGCTGATGAGGGGGCCAGGACTGGTAATGTGCTATGGGGTCTAGGACTGGCAATGGGCTGATGGGGGGCTAGGACTGGTAATGGGCTATGGGGGGCTAGGACTGGCAATGGGCTATGGGGGGATAGGGCAGAAAATTGGCTGATGGGGGGGCTAGTACAGGAAATGGGCTGATGGGGGCTAGAACTGGAAATGGACTGATGGGGGAGCTAGGACTGGTAATGGGCTATGGGGGGGCTAGGACGGGAAATGGGCTGATGGGGGGAGCTAGGACTGGTAATGGGCTATGGGGGGGTGGCTAGGACTGGAAATGGGCTGATGGGGGGGCTGATGGGGGCGAGGAATGGTAATGGGCAATGGGGGGGCTAGGACTGGAAATGGGCTGATGGGGGGCTAGGACTGGTAATGGGCTATGGAGGGGGCTAGCACTGGAAATGGACTGATGGGGGGCTAGGACTGGTAATGGGCTATGGGAGGGCTAGGACTGGAAATGGGCTGATGTGGGAGGGGCTAGGACTGGTAATGGGCTATGGGTGTGGGGCAAGGACTGGTAATCGGCTGGGGGGTTGCTAGGACTGGAAATGGGCTGAGTGGAAGGGGGGCTTGAACTGCAAATAGCTGATGGGGAGGGGGCTTGGAATGGAAATGGGCTGTGAGGGGAGGGAGCTAGCACTGGAAATGGGCTGAGTGGGGGGGAGCTAGGACAGGAAATAGGCTGATGGAGGGGCTAGGATAGGACTGGAAATGGACTGTTGGGGGTGCTAAGATTGGAAATGGGCTGTGGTGGGGGCTTGGATTGAAATGGACTCATGGAGGGGCTAAAACTGGAAGTAGGCTCATGGGGGGCTTGGATTGGAAATGGGCTGAGTGGAGGGGAGCTAGGATTTGACATTGACTGATGGTGGGGCTAGGAAAGGACTAGAAATGGGCTGATGGGAGGCTGGGATTAGAAATGAGCTGATGGAGGAACTCGGATAGGACTGGAAATGGATGGGGGAGCTAGGACTGGAAATAGGCTGATGGTGTGACTAGGGTAGGATTGGAAATGGGCTGAATTGGGGCTAGGACTGGAAATGGGCTGATGCGGGGACTAGAAGGGAGGGATGCTGGGTGGGGCTGGAACTAGAAGGGAGCTGATGTTGAGAGAGGATTAGAATGGGATGGAACTGGGAGAGTGAAATGGAGAGGGGAAAATCTTTTTGTGTGGGACGGAAGACAAATCTACAATTGGCCAGGTATTGGAAGTGGGGATTAAGGATGGAGGGGTAAAATTTGAGTGGATGAAATAGGAATGAGGAAAGAGCAAAAGGAGAAAGATTAGTATGTTAAAGCAGATGTAGAGAGAGAAAGGAAAAAAAAACTAGAAGAGAGAAGAAAGGTCAATGGACAGCAGATGATGGAGAGTTAGCAGAAGACACGAAGAAACCAGAAGAAAGTGGCTGGAGCAATTGCAACTGAAAAAAATGCACAAAAGTTAGAAAAATATCTCTTTATTTTGAATTTATTAAATGGAATATATCAGTTCTGGGAAATGTGCATCATTAACATCTGCGCTTTGTTTAATACAAGAGGAAATTAATTTATAGTTTTATTTCTACAGTGTTGTTGTACATTCCAAGTTTGGCTTTTGGGGTTCCCAGTTTAATTATTGTCTTCCTGTTTCTAAATTGTGATTTCTTGTTTGGTGATGGTCTATGTCAGCAATGGCGAACCTATGGCACGCGTGCCAGCTGTGGCACGCGAAGGCCTTGCAGCTGGCACGCGGGAAGGTCGCACATTAAAAAAAAAAAAAAAGCTGCCCGCTGCCGCCGCGGCGGCATGGAGTGTCCCGCGGGGCTCCCTCTGCCCGGCGGGACTCTCCCGGCGCTGCTCAGCCCCTCTCTGCCGGCTTGCAGAGACGCGAAGGGAGAGTCTCCCTCGGGTCTCTGTTAAGCCCGCAGGGGCTGATGGGAAATTTCCCATCTGCCCCTGCGGGCTTAAGAGAGACGCGAGGGAGACTCTCTCTCCCTTCGCGTCTCTGCAAGCCGGCAGAGAGGGGCTGAGCAGCGCCGGGAGAGTCCCGCCGGGCAGAGGGAGCCCCGCGGGACACTCCATGCCGCCGCGGCGGCAGCGGGCAGCTTTTTTTTTTTTTTTATTGCCATGAGCCGAGGGAGGGGGGTTAAGACTGGCAATGGGCTAGGGAGGGAGAGAGGGGGGTTAAGACTGGCAATGGGCTAGGGAGGGAGGGAGGGAGGGGGGTTAAGACTGGCAATGGGCTAGGGAGGGAGGGAGGTTAAGACTGGCAATGGGCTAGGGAGGGAGGGGGGTTGAGACTGGCAATGGGCTAGGGAGGGAGGGGGGTTGAGACTGGCAATGGGCTAGGGAGGGAGGGAGGGGGTTGAGACTGGCAATGGGCTAGGGAGGGAGGGAGGGAGGTTAAGACTGGCAATGGGCTAGGGAGGGAGGGAGGTTAAGACTGGCAATGGGCTAGGGAGGGGGGGGGGGGAGGGGGTTGAGACTGGCAATGGGCTAGGGAGGGAGGGAGGGGGGTTGAGACTGGCAATGGGCTAGGGAGGGGGGGTTAAGACTGGCAGTGGGCTGGGGAGGGGGGTTAAGACGCAGTGGGCTATGGGGGGGAGTTAAGACTAGCAATGGGCTGTGGGCTGATGAGGGCTGGCAATGGGCTATGAGCTGATGAGGGCTGTCTGGAAATGGGGTGATGGGGGGGTTAGGACTGGTAATGGGCTATGGGGGGGGTTAAGACTGGTAGTGGGCTGATGGGGGGGGTTAGGACTGGTAATGGGCTATGGGGGGGTTAAGACTGGTAGTGGGCTGATGGGGGTGTAGGACTGATAATGGGTTATGGGGGGGGCTAGGACAGGAAATGGGCTGATGGGGAGGGGTTAGGACTTGAGGTGGGCTGATGTGGTTAGGACTGGTAATGGGCTGTGGGCTGATGGGGGGGTTTAGGACTGGCAATGGGCTATGGGGGGCTGACTGGAAATGGGCTGATGGGGGGTTAGGACTGGTAAAGGGTTATAGGGGGGGCTTAAACTGAAAATGGGGTGATGGGGGTTAGGACTGGAAGTTGATTGACGGGGGGCTAGGACTGGTAATGGGTTGGGGTGTTGCTAGGACTGGAAATGGGCTGAGTGGAAGGGGAGGCTAGAACTGCAAATAGCTGATGGGGAGGGGGCTTGGAATGGAAATGGGCTGTGAGGGAAGGGAGCTAGGACTGAAAATGGGCTGATGGAACAGCTAGGATAGGACTGGAAATGGGCTGTTGGGGGGAGCTAAGATTGGAAATGGGCTGTGGTGGGGGCTTGAATTGAAATGGACTCATGGAGGGGCTAGAACTGGAAGTAGGCTCATGGGGGGGCTTGGACTGGAATTGGGCTGAGTGGAGGGGAGCTATGATTTGACATGGGCTGATGGTGGGGCTAGGAAATGAGTAGAAATGGGCTGATGGGGGGGCTAGGATTGAAAATGAGCAGATGAAGGGACTTGGACTGGAAATGGGCTGATGCAGGGACTAGAAGGGAATGGATGCTGGGTGAGACTGGAACTAGAAGGGAGCTGATGTTGGGGGAGGATTAGAATGGGATGGGGCTGGGAGAGTAAAATGGAGAGGGGAAAAATATTTTGTGTAGGAGGGATGAAAAATCTACAATTGGCCAGGTATTGGGAGAGTAATTGGGGATTGAGGATGGAGGGTAAAATTTGTGTGGATGAAATAGGAATGAGGAAAGAGCAAAAGGAGAAAGATTAGTATGTTAAAGCAGATGTAGAGAGAGAGAGAGAATGGAAAAAAAACTAGAAGAGAGAAGAAAGGACAAATGGACAGCAGACGATGGAGAGTTAGCAGAAAACATGAAGAAACCAGAAGAAGGTGGCTGGACCAATTGCAACTGAAAAAAAAAATGCACAAAAGGTAGAAAGATATCTCTTTATTTTGAATTTATTAACTGGAATATGTCAGCTCTGGTAAATGTGCATCATTAACGTCTGCGCTTTGTTTGGTACAAGAGGAAATTCCTATTTGACGTTGCCACTTGTTCTCTTTCCCCAGTATTCTCTGAAATGTATTGGTTTAATATTTGCAGTGTTGCCTTTTGATAGGTAGGGTATGGTGCTTTGTGAGTCCTGGTAATGCTGTCAGGATACGGCGGGTTTGCTATGGGTTCTAAATGGACAGCGTTTGTAGTAGTTCCTAATGTGCCTGGCGGTTGGCACTGGATTATAGTAATGTAGAAATCTTTTTTTTTTTTTTTAACTTTTATTTTCATTTTGCAACAAACAAAAGAAACAACACACCAAAGGAGACAAAACAAGTATACAATAAGGAAAAGTAAACCCAATTACCCCCCACCCCCACGCTTCTTCTCTAGCTGATTATGTCAGCATGTGGGCGCTTCCAAACAACAGTGATTATACATCAAAACAATCAAAAGAGTATCTACGATACAGAATAATCATGGGACAGAGATATATACAAATTTAGACAGTCAGATGAGAGCATTTAGCAGAATGTACATAGTCATTGAGCATCTTCCATTAAGACCGATGATGGGGAGTCTGAATGGGGGAAGCAAACATACGAGGTATTTGTTCATATTTACTGTAGAGACAGACATGATTCCACCATTCATTGGGGCTCAGATGGGAGCTATTTTTCCAGTATTTCGTAATTAGGGAAATAGCAATGCCAAGCATAAAGTCCAAAAGGAAGTAAGCCGTTTTTGGAAGAGAGGGGATCCCCGCAGCTGAGCGAAGTCCCACTATCCTCCAAGAAAGGGGCTCTTGAAAGTGTAAAATAGACTGGATACGACCCCAGACCCGACGCCAGTAATACTGTAGCGCGGGACATTCATACATAACATGAGGTAGTGAACCAATGGCCGCATGACATGTCCAACAACTATTGCCCTGAGTAGTGTTCCATTTGGCTAATCTGTCAGGAGTGTAAAAACACCGGTGGGCAAGAAAGAAGAGTGTCTGAGTGAGTGAGGCGGATCGGGAGACCCGTGTCACTCTACTCCAGACAAGGCTCCATTGCTCCGGGGTCAAAGTCACATGCAATTCTCTCTCCCATGCTTTCTGCGCTATAGGGGTATCTCTAGTTATAGCATTACATAAGGTTTTGTAAAAATTGGATGCCACACCCGATGAACAACCGATAGATCGGATAGTCTCCGACCAACCTTGTGTAGGGGAGGCCGATGGCGGGAGCACCTTAGCACTCCGAAGGCAATGCTGAAGTTGCACCAACTGAAAGTAGTGTTTCGCTGGGAGACCAAATTCAATTTGCAATTCACTAAAAGTTTTCCAGCGACCTTCATGGAACAACTGACTAGGAATCCAAATGCCCCTAGTGTACCAGGGGCTCCACGCCATCGGCTTATTTTGTATTCGAAATCGAGTATTGTACCAAAGTGGGAGCTTGTCTAACGGACAGAGTCGGGAGTCTAAAGAGTGCATAAGAGTATTAAAGGCACCTAAGGTGTCTAAAAGCATTGGTGGATAGTGGGAGTCTGATGGGAGAGTCATACCAGGAAGAAAAGTAAGAGGAATCGGTTTGCAAAGGTCCTCTTCTATGTCTAGCCACACAGGTCTACTCGGTACTGGATCTTCCAGCCAACGAGCGCCTTGTTTGAGAAGAAAAGATTGATGATACTTCAGGAAATCAGGGAATCTGACACCCCCATTTTCCTTATCTGCTTGCAGCTTATGTTTCGCTATCCTAGGTGTCTTGTTTTGCCACAAGTATCTAGTCAGAAGGCCCTCTATATCTTTATATATACGTCGAGGTAAGAGACAGGGCAACATTTCTAAAATATAATTCACTTTCGGAACAATCATCATTTTTATAGTTTCTAATCGACCCCACCAGGTAAGTGTTAAAGGAGTCCAACGGTGAGTAAGCGCCCGGACTTTAGAGGTTAAGTCCTTGGCATTGAAGGAGATAGTGTCTTCCAAAGGAGAACAATAGTGAACCCCAAGGTATTTGACCATGCGAGGTTGCCATAAAAAGGGGAAGGGTTGCATATCGGCCTGATGAAGCAAAGGATTTAATGGAAAGGCTACCGACTTGGTCCAATTTATCTTATAACCGGACAGTTGTGAGTATTTATCAATGTGCTCTAGGACAGCCGGTACTGAGTCTATAGAGACAAAAAGCATAAGGTCATCAGCATACGCTGAAATTTTGATTTCCCTATGGGTGAAGGGGACTCCATGAATCTCCGCCGATTGCCGGATTAGTAAGGCCAAGGGTTCAAGTGCAAGATCGAAAAGAAGTGGAGACAGTGGGCATCCCTGGCGAGTGCCGCGTTGAAGGGGAAAAGGCTGAGACTTTAAAGCATTGGCACATATACTGGCTGTAGGCTGTGCGTACATGGTGCGAAGACAACGGAGAAAACCTTCCCCGAATCCGTACCAGCGGAGGACTGCAAACAGGAAGGGCCACTCTAAACGATCAAAGGCCTTCTCGGCATCAAGTGAGAGGCCAACAAATGGGCGATCAAGATTAACTGCGGTAGTCAGTACATGGCATAGAGTCCGAGCATTGTCAGCAGTTGATCTACCAGGAATGAAACCGCATTGATCTGGGTGTATTAAGGTAGACATCCTATCAGAGAGCCGGGTGGAGAGAATGGTGGCAAATATTTTATAGTCCGCGTTTAGGAGGGAAATGGGACGATAATTAGCTGTTAGTTGCGGGTCTCTCCCCTCTTTCTCAAAAACTACTACATTTGCCATTGAAAAGGACCCAGAAGGAGAACCCTCCTCGGCCAGAGCAGAAAAATAAAGTTTCAAAACTGGAGCTAAGTCAGCGTGAAAGGTTTTGTAGAATTCAGCAGGGAGACCGTCTGGGCCTGCGGCTCGACCTGAGGCACATTTCTTGATAGCAGAATGAATTTCTGAGACAGTAAATGATGTGTCCAAGGCCACTCTATCTTCGTCAGATAGGGTCGGTCTTTGTACCCCTGAAAGTAAGCGTTCAAATACTTCTGGCTCAAAATCACATTCAGATTGATAAAGCCGAGTATAAAAATCACGAAAGAGTTCTAAGATTTCGGTATCTTTAGTGACCAAGCCCCCCCCCCCCCCGACGGATTACGGAGGGCGGTAACACGCTTGGCTTCTTTTTGACCTTTTAGGGCATTTGCTAATAATTTGCCAGCACGGTTATTTTCCCGATAATATAACCCTTGTTGTGATTCAATATTTTTAACAGCAGCAGTGTACAAAAGCTGATTATATTGAAAACGCAAGCGTTGTAAACGGAGTAAAATACATGGGTCAGTACGGGACGTGAGGAGACGCTCCCCAGCTTGTATCTGCTGCTCTAGAATCAGCAAATGCTGCTTTCTTTGTTTCCCCTGCCGAATTTGATAGCTAGTTATAGTTGCGCGGATAGATGCTTTAAAACCCTCCCACCAAGCCCAGCTCGCTGTGTCATGGGGTGAGTTAAAATGAAAATAATCTTGGATAGCGGCCTTTATATCAACCTGAAAATCCTTTTGACCCAGTAGGGATCTATCAAAAAACCAAGCTCGGGGAGAATCATCCCGCGCAGTGACATGTAATGATAAAGATATGGCAGCATGATCTGAAATATGAAGAGGATGAGTCCTAGCCGTGTCCACTTGAGAAATCAGTGCTTTGGAAATGAGAAAGAAATCTATTCTAGATTGAGAGTGATGGGGGGCAGAAAAGAAAGTAAACTCTAAGTCGGAGGGGTGAAGCAGCCTCCATATATCTACCAGCGCAAGATCTTGCATCAGAGCTGTAAGGGTAGCAAGACTCTTGGGTGGACTACTCGTTCTAGGCGGCTGTCTATCTATCAGAGGGTCTAACACTTGATTAAAATCACCACCAAGTATTAATGGAGTATTGGCAGAGGCCTGTGCCAACTGCGCAATACTTGCATAGTAAGCAGGGTTGTCCACATTCGGGGCATAAATGCAAATACACGTGAATTCACTATCTCCAACCTTAAGGTGCACACGGGCCCATCTACCCTCCTTGTCAGCGCTAGTATCAATTACAGTAGCTTGCAAAGATTTCTTAACCAGAATGGCTACCCCGCACCGTTTGGAAACGGCGGGAGAATAGGCAGCCACCATGTAAGGCTTAGCATTGAGTTTCAGTGTTTCAGCAGAGTTTAAGTGCGTTTCCTGAAGAAACGCTAAATCAGCATGCTCATGGCTAAGATAGCTAAGGATTTTCTTTCTTTTGATTGGACTATTAATGCCTTTTACGTTGAGTGATAAGATTTTACATAAGGCCATTCAGAAGAGTTAAAAATTCTGAGCATGATAACGCACATAATTTCACAATGTCCCTCATAGTGACTGTAGCTGGCTGTACATATGGCATAAAAGAAAATAAGCTTAGATAATACAATGAAGCGCCCCACATTAAAAAAGAAAAACCGCTACGCGGTAGAGAAGAAGCAGAACCCCAAAAATTACTGGCGACCATGTGTCTGCGGGGAGAAGCCCCAGAGAAGGCCGAAATTGAAATAACACATAACCTGTAGGACTGTGCGTGCTCCGAATCCGACCGAGGCACACATCATGGAGGAATAGGAGACCATAAATAAAAAAAATTCATAGAAAGAAAGAAAGAAAGTCCAGGTAGTCTCTGTGCTTGACTATGACCGCCGCATCGGGCCCTTCAAAATGGCGGACAGAGCCGGCAAATAAAAGTCCAAGTCTTTGGATTAGCGCATCTGCTCTGCTTCTTTGGAGTCTAAAAATGTTGATAGTAGATCAGGATCTTCGAATGTCCTGGTTTGGTTGTGGAGAGTCACTCGGAGCTTCGCTGGATACAACAGGCCAAAGCGAGCCTGTAGCTGTTGAAGTCGAGGGCGAAAAGCAAGGAGTTTCTTCCGACGGTCAACGGTAGGCTTTGCCAAATCAGGGAAGAAGGAGACTTTGTGACCTTCAAATTCCAAATGATGGTTCACCCGGGCAGCATTTAAAATTTGTTCCACTTGTTGATATCGTAGCAAGCGAAAGATAATAGGCCGGGGGGTCGTTCGGTTGAGCGCCATGTGGGTAGGAACACGGTGTGCACGATCGATTTCCAGTTCTCTATGAAAAGTGATCTTCAGCAAGGAGGGAAGAGTTTTGAGCAGGAATTCTCTCATATCTCCCGCTTCCACCCCCTCCGGTATTCCAATGAGCCTCACATTGTTGCGACGGGCTCGATTATTGCTATCTTCTAACTCCTTTTGAAGATTCTGTATCTGGCGCTCAGCCTTGTCCAGTGTGCCCAAGCGCACCACGTGCGAGTCGAGGACCCCCGCCATATTGTCCTGCCGTAATGAGAGACTTTCAAGTCGGTCCTGGAGCACTCCAAAGTCTTCTCGCATGGCTCGAAGCGCTTCTCCATTGGACTGCACCAATTCCTTCACGCCGCGTATTTCCTCTAAAATCTCCAGGTGCATTTCGGGGTTTTCCCGAAATGGAACCATCTTCTGTGGGGAGGACACCTCCGTTTTGGAGCGTTTTCCGTGAGAAGAAGAAGGAGACCCGAAGTCCAAGCGCGCTGGTTTATGGGCCACCATCCCCCCCGAGGTACCCCGGTCAGCCCGGAGCGAAATAGTAAGTTTGTATAGGTATTAAGTCAGGATTCTAAGTAGGCCTCTCGGGAGCTTCAGCGCGAAGCGTCTTACCCGCTGGACATCAGGCTCCGCCCCCATGTAGAAATCTTTTAGTCTTTCTTTATCCATACACTCATTAAGAGACATGTTTACTAAAAGTTAGTGTATGGTAACATTATGCAAATATTTATGCAAATAAGACCACTTATGCAAATGACGTGCTGGCACTTTGAGGAAATTCTTTGGTTTTGTGCGGCAGTTTGGGCACTCGGGCTCAAAAAGGTTAGCCATCACTGGTCTATGTTCTGCATGTGTAACTGAGCTGAAGTATTCTGTTTATGTAATTCCTATTTGACATTGCCACTTGTTCTCTTTCCCCAGTAAGTCATGTATTGTTATTCCCTGAAATGTATTGGTTTAATATTTACAGTGTTGCCTTTTGATAGGTAATGATGCTTTGTGAGTCCTGGTAGTGCTGTTACGATACGGCGGGTTTGTTATGGTTCTAAATGGGCAGTGTTTGTAGCAGTTCCTAATGTGCCTGGCAGTTGGCACTGGATTATAGTAATGTAGAAATCTTTTAGTCTTTCTTTATCCATACACTCATTAAGAAGCATGTTTACTAAAAGTTAGCGTATGGTAACATTATGCAAATATTTATGCAGATGAGGCCCCGCACACAGTCTCCGCACATGGCCCCGCAGCCCCCTTGTGCCGCCGCTGTTAACTGGTTCTCTTCCTACCTCAACAACTGACAAATACAAGTGAAATGCGGATCCTCCCTGTCTGCACTTTTAACTTATACATACAGCCCATCTGCGTAATCATTAAAAGGCACAAGATCCACTACACCCTATATGCAGATGACATTATGATTTACTCTCCAATCAAACTTGACAACCTGGATTGCTCAAAATTGACAGATTGCCTAGATGAAATGATAAGTTGACCTAAACATCAACTACACCAGGACTGAAGCCCTCTTGGTCACACGAAACCCAGGATTTGGCCTACCACATTCAATCCAGCTCAAAAACAACATCATACCCATCAAATCAGAAGTGAAATACCTTGGAGTCACCTTGGACTGTGAATTGAACCTGCATTCTCACATTAACAAGACAACCAAGAGCGCCTATCACAGGTTGAGTATCATCAGATGGCTCAAACCTTTACTCAGTCAAGATTGCTTCTGCACCGTGCTCCAGGCTATAATCACTCCCATCTTGGACTACTGTAACCCCATATACCTTGGCCTACCCAAATATGCGCTCCACCCCCTACAGATGGTACAGAATACCGCAGCCCATATTATAACAGGTTCATCTAAATATGACCACATCACACCCCTCTTGAACCACCTTCATTGGCTCTCCATTACCTCCCACATCAACAAGAAAACTGCTCTGAACATTTTTAAAATAAAGCAATCCATCTCAGTGGATATATTAAAGAACATCATTAATATGGAGAACAGCTCAAGACCCAGGAGGTTTATCACTACCGACATAATCACTACCCCCAGCGCATACACCAAATCCAAACAATCCACATCCGGAAGAGCTTTCTCCCTGGCTGCCCCAGTGCTATGGAACATCCCGCCCAGACTCTCTAAGAGCCACTTATGATGCCAAGGACTTCCGAAAGAAGCTGAAAACAACTCTCTATGTAGAACATTTTGGAGACAATACATAACAAGTAGAACATAGACCCTTACTCCAGCTAGTGATTCCTTCCTGCTCCTCCTGACTCCCCCCATGCCCTAGCTCCACCCCTTCTGCCTGTTTAACTAATACTCTGTTGTACTATAATGCAAATAGCTCATTCTGTAAATAGTCAATTGAACCAATCTCATGCATGTCCCCCTATCCCTTTGTTTAGGTAAATTCCGCATGTTGCACTGTAAACCGCTTTGATTTTAAGATAAGGCAGTATAGAAAACCTACTAAATAAATAAATAAACTCCAGGAACTTCTCCAAACCTTTTTTAAACCCAGCTTCACTAAAAGCTTTTATTACAATCTACATTAACGAATTCCAGAGATTGATTAAGCACTGAGTGAAAAAATATTTTCTCTTACTAGTCTTCAGTGGATTACACTGTAGCTTCGTTACATATCCCCTAGTCTTTCCACTTTTTGATGGCGTAAACAATCGATCTACATTTACCTATTCCATTCCATTCATTAATTAATAGACCTTTATCATATCTCCCCTCAGTTGTCTCTTTTCCAAGTTGAAGAACCCTAACCTTTTAAGCCTCTCCTCATCAAGGTATCCTTCCATCCCCTTTACCATTTTGGTGGCTCTTCTCTGTACCTTTTCTAATTCTGCTATATCCTTTTTAAGATACGGCAACCAGAATTGCACACAATATTCAAGATGAGGTCACACCATGCAACAATACAGAAGCATTATAATATCCTTTGTCTTAGTCTCCATTCCTTTCCTTATGGTTTCTAGCATTCCATTTGCCTTCTTGGCTGCTGCTGCACACGATGACGCCTAAATCTTTTTACTGGGTGGTGGTTCTTAATGTGGAACCTTGCATAATATAACCATAATTTGGGTTGTTCTTTCCTAAGTGCATAACTTTTCTCTTGTCCACGTTAAATTTCATTTGCCATTTGAAAGTCCAGTCTCCCAGTTTATCAAGGCTCCTCTTGCAATTTTTCACATTCCTCTGGGTTTTAACAACTTTGAATAATTTTGTGTCAACTGCAGATTTGATTACCTCACTCATTGTTTCCATTTCCAGGTCATTTACAAATATATTAAAAAGCAGCAGACCCAGCACAGATCCCTGAACTACTCCACTATTCACCTTTCTCCATTGGGAAAATTGGCCATTTAGCTCTTCCCTCTGCTTTCTATCTTTAAACTAGTTCCGGATCCACAATAGTACACTGCTTCCTATCCTATGACTTTTTAATTTTTCCAAGAGTCTTTCATGAGGGACCTTGTCAAAGGCTTTCTGAAAATCCTGATACACTATATTGACCAGCTCACCTTTGACTATCTGTTTATTCACACCTTCAAAAAAATATAACAGATTAGTAAGAGAAAACCTTCCTTAGCTAAAGCCATGTTAGCTTTCTCCCATTAAACCATTACTATCTACATATTCAGTAATTTTGTTCTTTATAATGGTTTCTACCATTCTACCCAGTACTGATGTCAGGCTCACCAGTCTGTAGTTTCCAAGATCACCCCGGAACCCTTTTTAAAAATTGGAATTACATTGGCCATGCCAATCTTCAGGTATCACAGATAATTTTAATAATAGTTCACAGATTTCTAATAGTAGGTCTGCAATCTCCTATTTTATTTCTTTCAACACTATCCGGTCTAGGTGATTTGCTACTCTTTAGTTTATCAAATAGCTGTAATACATCTTCCCGGTTTCTCGATGCTTCTTTCAATTTTTCCAATGCATCACCTTTAAATACCATTTTAATAATGGGTAACTTCCCTACATCATCTTCAGTAAAGACAGAAGCAAAGAATTCATTCAGTCTCTCCACTATGGCCTTGTCCTCTCTTAGTGCCCCTTTACCCCTCTATCATCTATTAACTATTTTTAGTATGTTTTTTTGCTTCCACAGCAAGCTTTTTTTCAAATTCTCTCTTTGCCTGCCTTATCAATGCCTTGAATCTAACTTGCCAGTGCTTATGTTGTTTCAAGTTTTAGTCATTTGGCTACTTTTTCCATTTCCTGAAATATGCTTTTTTGGCTACAACAGTCTTTCTGACCTCACCTTTTAACCAAGCTGGCTGTTCTTTAGACTTCCTTCCACTTTTCTTAAAGTGTAGAATACAACTGTTCTGGGCCTGCAAGATAGTATTTTTAAACAACACACATGCTTGATATGAATCTTTAACCTTTGCCGCTGCTCCTTTTAGTTTTTTCTTAACTAGTTTTTCGTCAGTTTATCATAGTCTCCCTTTTGAAAGTTAATAGTTAGTACTGTGGATCTCCTTGCTGTCCTTCGTCCATTTATTAAATCAAACATGAGCATGCTATGATCACTATTCCCAAGTGGACCCAATACCTTTGTCTCTTACACCAGATATTGTGTTCGACTAAAGACTAGGTCCAAAATGGCTTCCCCTTTTTTTGGTTCATGAACCAGCTGCCCCAAGAAGCAATCATTTATTCCATCTAGAAACTTTATCTCCCTAGCATGTCCTGCTGTGACACTGACCCAGTTGATACTGGGGCAATTGAAATCACCCATTATTATTACTGTATTGTAACTTTTGTTAGCTTCCCTGATTTCTTTGAACATTTCATCATCTATTTGTTCATTCTGGCCAGGCAGTCGGTAGTACACCCCCACTGCCAATGCCTTCCCCTTGTGACATAGAATTTCAAGCCATAGGATTCTACAGTGTATTTTAGAACATAAGAACATAAGATATGCCATACTGGGTCAGACCAAGGTCCATCAAGCCCAGTATCTTGTTTCCAACAGTGGCCAATCTAGGTCATACGTACCTAGCAGTTTCCCCAAAAGACACAGGTTCCACAATGCTTGTATTGGGTCAAGCAGTGATATCCTGGGTCCCTTTTTAATAATGGTTTATGGACCTTTCCTCCAGGAACTTGTCCAAACCTTTTTTAAACCCATCTACACTAACAGCTGTTACTACATCCTCTGGTAACAAATTCCAGAGTTTGATTACACGTTGAATGAAAAAATATTTTCTCTTATTAGTCTTAAATAGTTTACCCTGTAGCTTCATTGCATGTCCCCTAGTCTTTCTATATTCTGATAACGTAAACAATCGATCTACGTTTACCCGTCCACACTGTTCATTAATTTACAGACTTCTATCATATCTCCCCTCAGCTGTCTCTTTTCCAGGTTAAAGAGCCCTAACCTTTTTAGCCTTTCTTTATAGGGGTATCCTTCCATCCCCTTTACCATTTTGGTGGCTCTTCTCTGAACCTTTTCTAATAACGCTATATCCTTTTTAAGATACAGCGACCAGAATTGCACACAATATTCAAGGTGCAGACACACCATGGAACGATACAGAGGCATTATAATATCCTTTGTTTTATTTTCAATTCCTTTACTTATGATACCTAGCATTCTATTTTCTCTCTTGGCTGCCACTGCACACTGGGCAGAGGGTTTTAACATGTTATCCACAATGACGCCTAAATCTTTTTCCTGGGTGGTAGTTCCTAATGTGGAACCTTGGATCGTGTAACCATAGTTTGGGCTGTTCTTCCGTAGGTGCATAACTTTGCACTTGTCCACATTAAATTTCATCTGCCATTTTGATGCCCAGTCCTCCAATTTATCAAGATCCTCTTGCAAATTTCCACAATCCTCATGGGTTTTAACAACTTTAAATAGTTTTGTGTCATCTGCAAATTCGATAACCTCACTCGTTATTCCCTTTTCCAGGTCATTTATGAATATGTCAAAAACAGCAGACCCAGCACAGATTCCTGGAGTACACCACTATTCACCTTTCTCCATTGGGAAAACTGGCCATTTAGCCCTACACTCTGCTTTCTAACTTTTAACCAATTCCTGCAAAACTTTAATCCTGTGTGACTCAATGTCCTCTCTAACATAGAGTGTAACCCCTCCACCAATTTGATTTACTCTATCATTGTGATATAATTTGTACCCAGGTATCACAGCATCCCACTAGTTGTCCTCTTCCAGCAGGTCTCTGAGAATCCAATCATATCTATCTTCTCATTTAGTGCTATATATTCTAACTCTCCCATCTTATTTATTAGACTTCTAGCATTTGCATACAAGTATATTAGAGGTGGTATTTTATTCATCTTAATCTGATTATCAGTAGCTAGGGGTAATTTGGAATCTTTAAATTCTATCCACTTTGTACTTAGGGAAGCAAGGGAGACCCCCCCCCCCTCCCCGCAAAACCACAAAGCACACAAAAAAAGCAGGAGGAACTGTCACTAGAGGACCAAGACTTTATTACCTGCCACCAGGTATTCCCTACACATGCTTCGGCCCTACAGCCTTCTTCAGGGGACTTCAACTTTGAAAACATACACATACAAAAGATAATAAAATAATGAACAGCAATACATTAAAAGAACATTGAAACTATTTGCAAGTCATGTATGTGTGAAAAAACAATGATGCCATAAATGCATAAATACTAAAAGAATTATAAACATAATAATAATATATAATATTAACCCATAAATAAATAAAAAACATAATAAAACCATATCATAACATACTAAATTGAAGATGTACACATCCAAACTAAGATATAGGGGAATCAACATTAATATTTATTTATTTATTTATTGAACAGCTCTTTTATACCGTTTCTTCCAGCGATCAGGGGCGGTTTACATTGAACAATAACATGAAGATACATAGAACATTGAACAGCTTAATAACATAGTTGGAACTAAAGAACTAGTTAAAACAAACTATATACATAATAGTAATAGATATCCTTTAAAAATATCATAGAAACAAAAATATATCATAAAATTAGAGGTTATGAAAAAAATCTATGGAGAACATATGCTGGAGACTCATCACTTGAAAAGAGACACTTCTATACATTCTCAATAATTAACTATAAGTATACAAGGAAAACATAATGAATGTCATAAAATCCCAAAGGAAGAAATCATCCACATCCAATGTGAGAATAAGAGGACTGTCACGCCTCTTATATTATACATAACTAATATTGCCAATTAGGTGAATTCATAAAAATGGAGGGATAGCAGCTGCAAATCTATACAATAACATGTGCTCTGAGTATTCTAAATCTTATATTTTCGGCACAAAAAGATTGTACTAAGTGTGTCCTAAAAATGTGGATGTGTATCTTATTCTGAAAAGCAATATGGCTACATCTTCAGCCCAAGAAACGAGCAAAGGCCACGTCATATGATCAAGTACAGTAAAAACACCCAACTTTAGTAAGAGAAGAATTAAAAAAAAAAAAAAGACAGAAAACATTCCAGGGGGGCTATATAAAACACAAAGCTTAGCGGGTGAGCCTACTAGGACAAGATAGACATGGAGGGCTCAATGACCCAACATTCCCACACTCTTGCAATACTCCGAATATCACATCTTGCCCACCTCCTGTAGAAATGATGTCTTATAGACAGAACAGTATAAATGTCTCAGGAAATAGCAGTGTAACAAAGTTATGTGTCATTTCAACGTGGATAATTCACCTTCCCATGATCACAGACCAGTTGACCACTCAAAAAATAAGCCCTGTAAAACTGTGGCAAACAGAAGATGCAATATGTCCTTCACTGCATCACCGCCGACTCTATTTTTTCTAGAAATGCACATAAATCTCTAGAGCCATCAAAAGTCTTGGTCTGGTTGTGCAGCGTGACTTTCATGCGAGTAGGATATAGCAATCTAAAATGGGCCTTCAGCTGTATCAAGCGTGGACACAGCAACAAAAGACTCCTTCTCTGATCTACCGTCGCCCTCGCAAAGTCCCGAAAGAAGAGGAGTTTATGCCCCTGATATTCCAAAAGCTGTGAGTGCTCTGGCAGCACCCATTATCTGCAACACTTGTTGAAATCGTAAAACTTTCAGGATAATTGGGAGTGGATGCTTGTTTATGGCCTTATAAGAACATAAAATATGCCATACTGGGTCAGACCAAGGCCCATCAAGCCCAGTATCCTGTTTCCAACAGTGGCCAATCTAGGTCATACGTACCTAGCAGTTTCCCCAAAAGACACAGGTTCCACAATGCTTGTATTTGGTCAAGCAGTGATATCCCGGGTTCCTTTTTAATAATGGTTTATGGACCTTTCCTCCAGGAACTTGTCCAAACCTTTTTTAAACACGGCTACACTAACAGCTTTTACTACATCCTCCAGTAACAAATTCCGGAGTTTGATTACACATTGAGTGAAAAAAATATTTTCTCTTATTTGTCTTGAATAGTTTAACCTGTAGCTTCATTGCATGTCCCCTAGTCTTTCTATATTCTGATGACGTAAACAATCGATCTACATTTACCCGTTCCACTCCGTTCATTAATTTATAGACTTCTATCATATCTCCCCTCAGACGTCTCTTTTCTAGATTAAAGAGCCCTAACCTTTTTAGCCTTTCTTCATAGGGGTATCCTTCCATCCCCTTTACCATTTTGGTGACTCTTCTCTGTACCTTTTCTAATAAGCTATATCCTTTTTAAGATACAGTGACCAGAATTGCACACAATATTCAAGGTGCAGTCACACCATGGAATGATACAGAGGCATTATAATATCCTTTGTTTTATTTTCCATTCCTTCCCTTATGATACCTAGCATTCTATTTGCTCTCATGGCCGCCGCTGCACACTGGGCATTACATTTCATCTGCCATTTTGATGCCCAGTCTTCCAATTTGTCAAGATCCTCTTGCAATTTTTCACAATCCTCTTGGGTTTTAACAACTTTAAATAGTTTTGTGTCATCTGCAAATCTGATAACCTCACTTGTTATTCCCTTTTCCAAGTCATTTATGAATATGTAAAAAATCAGCGGACCCAGCACAGATCCCTGGGGTACACCACTATTCACCTTTCTCCATTGGGAAAATTGGCCATTTAACCCTACCCTCTGCTTTCTATCTTTTAACCAGTTCCTGATCCACAATAGTACACTGCCTCATAAGAACATAAGAACATAAGATATG
The DNA here is from genome assembly GCA_033557465.1 of Ichthyophis bannanicus. NCBI lineage: Eukaryota > Metazoa > Chordata > Amphibia > Gymnophiona > Ichthyophiidae > Ichthyophis > Ichthyophis bannanicus. Next base: position 666,267,604 of record CM066031.1, read on the forward strand.
CCATACTGGGTCAGACCAAGGTCCATCAAGCCCAGTATTCTGTTTCCAACAGTGGCCAATCTAGGTCATATGTACTGTCACCGCCTTCCCCCGCCTAGGCGGTTGCCTGACGAGGAAAGGGGGCTGCACTTTCAATATTTATTTAATATGAACTCCTAGGGCAAAGGCCTCTGGGAGCTGTAGTTCCTTGAGCATTTGATTGTAGTTGTAATAAAGAGATTTAGCCGAGGTTTGAAAGCAACACAGGAAATTTTATTCGCCTACCTTGTTTAACAGGAACTTCTAAGGAAGCTTGGCATAACACATGTAAAGACTTTTTCCACAAGAAATAAAAGGTTGGTAAACTTTCCACAGATATCAATTGCCCTTGCTTGCTTCAACAAGGCAATGATTGCTTTCTTCAAAATAAAGGTTTCAGTTCACAGTCCTTTCTGCAATTAATTGTCCATTGAAGACTTTCATACAGCAATACTCATGTAATAAACTTTTCTTCTTTGCTTCAACTTAATCAGGGTTTTAATTAGTTGCTCTAGAGACTTTAGGCATTCCTCCTTAACAAGCCTCCTGCTTTTAAAACAGCAGCCACACTAATTAACACTTCCTTTCCTTTTCAGAACATACATGCACATAAAACATACTGGAATCTCTTCAAGCTTATAACTCAGAAGATTCTCATTTTACCCTTATGGATAAATCACATTCCATTTCTTGATCAGGTTGACTTAATTCACTATCACCTTCTCCAACTTCCATTGACTCACATTCAGAGCAATCAGGTTCTGCAGCTTCGTTGAACAACCTAATCAGCTGTTCCCCTCGAGACCTCTCTCGGGACTCAGAGCTGCTATCAAAGCAAGGTAATTCCTGATCTTTTACCAAACGTTTCAACAGTTTTAAAGCATTCAAGCTTTCTCTGTTAAGAGGTTTTCTTACCAGCCCTTCTTGAGGTAAGATTCTTGGACTCAGCATCTCCTGGTAAGCCTTTATGATTGAGTCACTCCCAGCAATCTCTCCTGGCTTAAACCTCCGGGTTTTTGAACCTACGGCAGGCTTCCTATAGCCCTGGTACCGGTCCAAACTCTGGAGCTGGCTTTGGGGATACTCTTCCCTCAAACTGGTGTCTGAGAACCTTTCTCTAGACTCCTGGCTAAAATCTTTACTTGCAGTTCCTTTTAGGATTCTCCTCAGCACTGTTTCACTGCCACTTCCTTGGCCATGCTGGTTCCTGCATAGATTAGCCCTTCCGTCTCTCTTCCTCGTGTAATGCTGATGCTCATGCTCAGACTGAGGTTCCTTTCCAGACTCCGCCTCTGAATCAGACTCAGCTCTCGCTCTCCCTCTCTCTCTACTCCCCCCTGTTCTCTGGGGCTTATATGAGTGGGTCTGGCCTGTATCTTTCCACCCCGCCCCCAGCTGTCTTAGATTGCCACCCTCAGTTACCATGGAGCTGGGGCGTGGCCTTAGGACAGCAGCTTTAGACAGGTTTTTTTCATTCTTAGCTGCACTTTTAAAGTGACAATTCCCTGCACTTTCCTTCTGACTGGAGGAAACTGCTAGTGTTTTCTCTATTTCCATAGGCACTGGGCTAGCTTCGCCACCACATATCCCCCCGCTTAAGATATTACGGGCTGGCGTCTTAACTTCAGCACAGCTCGTAATACGCAAAAGGGCGTCCGCGTTGGTGTGCAACTTCCCTGCTCGATGTTCTATGTGAAAGTCAAATGCCTGTAAGGCCATGTACCAGCGGGTAAGACGGGGATTATGATCCTTCATTTGATTTAACCAACACAACGGGGCATGATCAGTCACCAGTAAAAATTTACGGCCCGTCAGGTAAAAACGTAAGGCGTCCACCGCCCACCTTATGGCCAGACATTCCCTTTCCACTGTGGAGTACTTCCTCTCGGGTGGTGTTAACTTTCTGCTTAGGAACATAACAGGATGTTCCTCCCCATCAAACTTCTGCGATAATACAGCGCCCAACCCTGTATCCGACGCATCTGTTTGTACAATAAAAGACCTATTGAAATCTACACCCCTTAATATTGGTGCCTCGCAGAGCTCGTCCTTTAACCTTGAAAAGGCTTGTTCTGCCTCTGCCGACCATTTTACTTGATTGGGTGCATTTTTCTTTAACCCTTCCGTTAAGGCAACGCTCTTGGTAGCAAAATGGGGAATAAATCGGCAGTAATAGCCGATTAAACCAAGAAAGCTACGTAGCTGTTTTTTGGTCAAGGGTCTTGGAAATGCTCTAACACTCTCCACTTTTTCAAGTAGAGGTTTAACTGTGCCCCGCCCTACCAAATGTCCCAAATATTTTACCTGTTTTCCCCCAAACATACATTTAGCCGGGTTTAAAGTGATGCCCGCGCCACGCAAGGCCCTTAAAACGGCTTCAATGCGTGCCAAGTGCTCGCCCCACTGAGAGCTATGGATCACAATGTCATCCATATAGGCGGTCGCGTATTGTTGATGAGGACGCAAGATCACATCAACCAATCGCTGGCAGGTCGCAGCCGCCCCATGCAATCCAAAAGGCATGCGACGAAACCGGAAAAGACCGATGGGGCTGCTGAATGCGGTCTTTGGGCGAGATTCCCTGGTGAGGGGAATCTGCCAATACCCCTTGGTTATGTCAAGAGTGGTCAAGTAAGACGCCTGGCCTAATCGGTCCAGCAGTTCTTCTATCCTTGGCATGGGATAGGCGTCAAACCGGGAAATGGCATTCACCCTGCGGAAGTCAATGCAAAATCGCATTGTTCCGTCTGGTTTGGGTACCAGCACTATGGGGCTGTTCCAGGGACTATGGGACTCCTCAATTATTCCCATTTTAAGCATGTCCTGCACTTGGGATATTACCTCCTGGTGTTTGGCCTCAGGTAACCTGTAGGGTCTCTGGCGTACTATCTCCCCTTGGAGGGTAACTATATCGTGGGCTACCAGCCGTGTCTCACCTGGTATAGGGGTTAAGACATCGGGGAACTTCCGTAGGAGCCTTAGTAACTCCTGCTGCTGAGGCCAGGAAAGTTCTTCCGCTAACCTAGGGACTGGATCTCCCTTGCAATCCGTCAATTGCGGGCCCAGATCCTCTTCCTCTGTTACCTCACAGCTGGCAGCTAAACCCTTTATTTCAGTCTTACTGGTGGAACCAAAACCTCCGGGCCCCCTAGTGGTAGGAGTTAACTCCGTTACCTCCTCCAGGGACGGAAATCGAACCCGTTCACAGATCATTTGAGCTATACGGTCCCCTATATTTACCTTAAAATCCTCTCTTGCAAAGTTAAACAACAGCACCTTAATCGTCCCTCGATAGTTGGGGTCGATTACTCCGGCGCCTATATCAATGAAATTTTTCCAGGCTAAACCTGAATGAGGGGCAAGGCATCCATAACAGCCTGGGGGTATTTCTACTTGTATTCCTGTCTCTACCAGGGCTTTTCCCTGATGGGGGATGATTATCTCCTCTGCGCTACATATATCAAAGCCGGCTGCCATTTGCGCAGCCCGCTTAGGAACTTTTGCATTGGGAGTAGTGCGGCAAAACCTAAGGACAAACTGGGACTTTTTAGGGATGTTCTCCTTATTAGCTATCCCCCCTTTGGCCTGTCGCTGTTCGGTTCCAAACAAAGGATGGGGAACCGGCCTAGCCTTAGTGTTTCTTGTATGTGCAGATGTTGCTTTTTCTCCCTTACACTCATTCCCCCGGGGTACTTTCCCACCCTCCAAATGAGGTGAATCCCCTGGTGGAGCTTCTCTCTTATCTTCTGGGTCTTTTAGTGGTGCTAAGGTGGATGTCTTACTTGTTCTATTCTGGAGACCCTCTGCTATCCCACGCCTAAACTGGGGCCAGTCCCTTCCCAGGACTAACGCTTGTGGGAGCCTTGGTACTACAGCCACAGGTATTTTCCGCTTTATCCCTAAACCTTTCACTGAGACAGTATAAACGGGGTATGACGAGGCTGCCCCGTGAATGCATTGTATCCTTATATGCTTTTCTTGAGGCTCGGGAACCGGACCAATCTGGGATGTTATCTCTTTCCAGAGCTTCCTCGAGATCATAGACTGGTCCGCTCCGGAGTCCAACAAAGCTTCTACTTGGACACCCTCCACCTCTACACCTAGGAGGAATCCTTCTCCCCTCTCTTCAGAATGGGAGGTCATAAGGGCTGTCCTAGCTCTGCAGTCTTTTTTCATGTGTCCCTCTTCCCCACAAGAAAAACATTTTCTTTGCATATATCTGGGTTTATCTAGATGCATTACCTTCATCCCTTCTCCCCATATAGCTTTTCCTTTCCTTTCTGGGGCTACTTCGACTGCTTGCGTTAGACCACCCACCCTAACCGGGCTTGCCACACTGGCCTCTAGGTAACGCTCAGCCAGTGAGGTTGCTGCCTCTGTGGTCTTGCAGTCTTGTAGGATCAGGAAGGATCTCATATCTTTTGGAACAGCGTCCATGAACTGCTCCAAGATAATACCATCTAATAATGACTCCTTCGTTTGAGTCTCAGGCGTCAGCCATTTTAATGCCAACCCTCTAATCCACTGGCACAAAGCACGCGGTGTTTCACCGGGTTTTAATCTAGAGCTCCGCAAAAGGCGGCGGTAGACCATGGGGTTTAGGCCCAAATTGTCTCGTATTGCCTTTTGTAGCTCTTTATAATCGGTGGCTAATTCCACAGGCATAGCCCTATAGGCTGCTAGCGCTTCTCCGATAAAGGAAGCGGCAAGGCGTATGGCCCATTGATCTTTATGTCAACCGGATATAAGAGCTACCCTCTCAAAAGCTGCTAGAAAATCGTCCACATCATCCCCTTTTGCTAATTGCCCAAAAGAGAATGTCCCAGTCTCAGGTATCCCAAACCCTGGTATATCCCTTAAGGAACCTGGTACTGTCCTTGGGGATTCTGCTGCTTGTTTCTGTGCTCCCAGCCAATCACCCTTCTTCTCGAGCAATGGCTTTTGCTGGGCCTGGAGCATGGCCACCGTGTGTTCCAATGTCCATGCCGACATCTCTTGTTGTTTCTGGAATTGTTCGGCCATCCATCTCAAAAGCTCCGTCTGCTCCATCCTTGGTAGTAGCTGAAATGACAAAACAGAGAGAGAAACCACCAAGTGCGGCTCCCAAAATATAGGCCCTCTCTCCTCTGCTCTCCTGGCGCACTGCTGTAGTCCCACCCGGCACTGGTATCCGTTTATACTCCTTTATAAATACGGATTACCTTAGGCAGGTGTAGACTCGGGTTTATCAGCCAGCAGGTCACGGCCTCAGGAATCTGCTCCAATCCGGTCCTTCTGCTGTTGATCCGGGTCCTTCTTTTCCAGCAGGCCGCTTGTATCCTCAGTGCATGTAAAAAAAAAAATTTCCCCTTTTTTTTTTTTTAATTTTCTTGTAGTTCCGGTGTCTTGGGAACACGTGGCCAAGGCGAGATCCTAAATACTACGCCACCTGTCGCCGCCTTCCAACACCTAGGCGGTTGCCTGACGAGGAAAGGGGGCTGCACTTTCAATATTTATTTAATATGAACTCCTAGGGCAAAGGCCTCTGGGAGTTGTAGTTCCTTGAGCATTTGATTGTAGTTGTAATAAAGAGATTTAGCCGAGGTTTGAAAGCAACACAGGAAATTTTATTCGCCTCCCTTGTTTAACAGGAACTTCTAAGGAAGCTTGGCATAACACATGTAAAGACTTTTTCCACAAGAAATAAAAGGTTAGTAAACTTTCCACAGATATCAATTGCCCTTGCTTGCTTCAACAAGGCAATGATTGCTTTCTTCAAAATAAAGGTTTCAGTTCACAGTCCTTTACTGCAATTAATTGTCCATTGAAGACTTTCATACAGCAATACTCATGTAATAAACCTTTCTTCTTTGCTTCAACTTAATCAGGGTTTTAATTAGTTGCTCTAGAGACTTTAGGCATTCCTCCTTAACAAGCCTCCTGCTTTTAAAACAGCAGCCACACTAATTAAAACTTCCTTTCCTTTTCAGAACATACATGCACATAAAACAAACTGGAATCTCTTCAAGCTTATAACTCAGAAGATTCTCATTTTACCCTTATGGATAAATCACATTCCATTTCTTGATCAGGTTGACTTAATTCACTAACACCTCCTCCAAATTCCATTGACTCACATTCAGAGCAATCAGGTTCTGCAGCTTCGTTGAACAACCTAATCAGCTGTTCCCCTCGAGACCTCTCTCGGGACTCAGAGCTGCTATCAAAGCAAGGTAATTCCTGATCTTTTATCAAACGTTTCAACAGTTTTAAAGCATTCAAGCTTTCTCTGTTAAGAGGTTTTCTTACCAGCCCTTCTTGAGGTGAGATTCTTGGACTCAGCGTCTCCTGGTAAGCCTTTATGATTGAGTCACTCCCAGCAATCTCTCCTGGCTTAAACCTCCGGGTTTTTGAACCTACGGCAGGCTTCCTATAGCCCTGGTACCGGTCCCAAACTCTGGAGCTGGCTTTGGGGATACTCTTCCCTCAAACTGGTGTCTGAGAACCTTTCTCTAGACTCCTGGCTAAAATCTTTACTTGCAGTTCCTTTTAGGATTCTCCTCAGCACTGTTTCACTGCCACTTCCTTGGCCATGCTGGTTCCTGCATAGATTAGCCCTTCCGTCTCTCTTCCTCGTGTAATGCTGATGCTCATGCTCAGACTGAGGTTCCTTCCCAGACTCCGCCTCTGAATCAGACTCAGCTCTCGCTCTCCCTCTCTCTCTACTCCTCCCTGTTCTCTGGGGCTTATATGAGTGGGTCTGGCCTGTATCTTTTCACCCCGCCCCCAGCTGTCTTAGATTGCCACCCTCAGTTACCATGGAGCTGGGGCGTGGCCTTAGGACAGCAGCTTTAGACAGGTTTTTTCATTCTTAGCTGCACTTTTAAAGTGACAATTCCCTGCACTTTCCTTCTGACTGGAGGAAACTGCTAGTGTTTTCTCTATTTCCATAGGCACTGGGCTAGCTTCGCCACCACAGTACCTAGCAGTTTCCCCAAGAGACACAAGTTCCACAATGCTTGTACTGGGTCAAGCATTGATATCTTCGGTCACTTCTTAATAATGGTTTATGGACCTTTCCTCCAGGAACTTGTCCAAACCTTTTTTAAACCCAGCTACACCCAGCCTCCTATCCCATGACTCTTTAGTTTTGCCAAAAGTCTCTGATGAGGGACCTTGTCAAAGGCTTTCTGAAAGTCCAAATACACTATATCAACTGACTCACCTTTGTCTACCTGTTTATTTACACCTTCAAAAAAACATAACAGATTAGTAAGACAAGACCTTCCTTGGTGAAAGCCATTTGACTTTCTCCCATTAAACTTTCAATATCTACATGCTCAGTAATTTTGTTTTTTATAATGATTTCTTCCATTTTGCCCAGTACTGATGTCAGGCTCACCGGTCTGTAGTCCAAACAGCAGGAGAAGGAGGTCTTCCACAGAGGTACAATAGGAGGAGGGAGCGGAAGCCAAAAACCATGGCCAAACACAGTTAGGTATATCCAAAAAACTTTACTCATCACCGGTCTGTAGTAACCGAGGTAGATCAGACCCGGTGCTGTAGACCTCCCTTCCCCCCCCCCAACCATTCTTCCTCCCCCCCTCCACCTATGTGCCCAGCCCTTTATCCACACAAACAACCAATCTTTGGAACACAACTGGAGTGGAGGAGTGACCTAGTGGTTGGGGCAAGGTACTTCAGGCTGGAAGGTCAGGGGTTCAAATCCCACTAGAGGACAGCAACCTTGGGCTGGAAGGACTGGGGTTTCTAGTCCCACAGGTGCTCCTTGTGGTCTTGGGCAAGCCACTTAACCCTCCATAGCCCATGTTCCCTGTAAAAATAGTTATCTCCAAGTTATAATGCCCTGTTCAATGTAATTTCAGTTTGTTCAATGTAAACCACACTGATGCAGAATAGCACGGTATATAAGAGAATGTAAAATAAAAAAAATAAAATAAACTGGTCACAGCTTTATTAACCTTTATAACATATCAAACATTACATTCCAGAATAATCTTCTTGACAATCCAATTAGTGGAATAATGCCTCACCAGTCATGCAATTAGCAAGGTGACCTCACCTCCGCTTCCGCCGTGGTCATGCCAATGGCAAGCTTCCTACCCCCTTTTCCCCGACCTCGCCATATAATTAGCAAAAGTCGGCAAGGGGTTGTCCGGGTCAGGGGCACCCACCCCTGGCCCAAGTATAGCCTATGTCTCCGGACCCCAGAAACCTCTGGGATCCCGACCCCCCCCCCTAATGCTGTGACACCCCATCACCAACCCAAATTCCCCACAATCAGGGTGGGAGGGAGGGCCGATATCACCGTGAGCCCTGCCGGTGCAGGCGAACTGGCATGTAAGCCTGCCTCCTCACACCTTCCCTCCACAGATCCTCTCGCCTCATTGGCTCCCCCGCGCTCATGCACACGGGAGGAGCCAATGAATTCAAAAGACGCCTCCAGCGTCAACCCCTGACCCGCCTGCGCCAACAGCCTCGCATAGGGTCCCCGCACCGGGCTGAACTCCCAGTTACGGGTGGCCGCCGCGACTGGGCACCGTGGCCTTACACTTTCCTAAATCACCCCGGAACCCTTTTTAAAAACTGCTGTTACATTGGCCATTTGCCAATCTTCAGGTATCACAGATGATTTTAATGAGAGTTCACAGAATACTAATAGGAGGTCTGCAATCTCATATTTCAGTTCTTTCAACACCCTCAGATGTATACCATCCGGTCCAGATTATTTGCTATTTTTAGTTTATCAAATAGTTGTAATACATCTTCCTGGTTTATCGATATTTCTTTCCTCTGGGGTATATATATCTTTACGTTTTTAAGCCTCATATCACCTGATTTATATAGACCCTGCACTATTTTGGTAGCCTTTTTCTGGCCTGCTTCCACCTTATGAATATTTTTTGGGAGGTACAGCTGCTACATTTGGACATTATGGTCTAGTTCAGGGTTTCCAAAACCTGATTTAGGGACACTACAGTCAGTCAACTTTTCAGGACAGGAACCATGACTATGTAAGAGATAAATCTACCTATGATAGAGATCTACTATATGCACATTTATCTTATTCATATTTATTGCAGATAACTTGAAAACCCATCTAGCTATGGACAGGCTTCAGAAACTATAAGAGGCATCTTCACTTCCTCACAGACCTGTAAGAGGCATCATCACTTCCTTTTTTTATTGGTTATACTACTGCCTTTCTGGCAGGCCAGCAGTTGTAGACCTCTACCATGTTGGCCATGAGCCCTCTTCTCCTGGAGGGACTGCGTTCCCTTTTGTGTGCTTGTTTGAAGGGTGTGTGCTTGTGTTCTCTGCCTCATCTGTTTCTGTTGGGCATATCATGTCTAATTGATCCTTCTGGGGCCAGCTCAGAAAGCAGAAGATTTATCTGTCCTGCTTCTGAGATGGTCCAGTGCTGGGTCATTATTTCTGAAATCAGTATCTGCATCCATGTTTCTTTCTTCTTTGTCAACATTCTCGGATTCCAGTTGGCCTTGGATCCCATTACTTGTGCTTCAAATTCCAGATGGCCATGTGCAGTATAGCCCTAGAATTTTTGTCTGGTATTCTTGTCATAAAGATTTATGCTTCATGCTTGGACTCTTTAGCAAAGGATGAGAGATATGAACTTGCCCATTATATTAAAGGTTAGTGAGTACTGAACTTATGAAGGTTAATAGAAGGTTAAAATTTTGCCTGCTGGATTGAAGATACTTTACTACTTTCCTTCAGAAGAATCTCCATTAATTTATTTATTTTATTTATTTATTTTATTTAACAATCACTTATATACCGCAACCTTCCAAAGATCAGGTGCGGTTTACAAAAAACAAGTTAAGAAACAGTGAAACAATTCTGTTTTTTACATGAAACATCTGTGAACTATGTACAATAGTCTGTTAATTACATAAAAACATTAGTTAACAATTAGATAACATTAGAGAACTATATACAAAGGTATGACACATAATAAGCAAAACATCCTTAATCTAAGTTGGGACAGGGACTAAATACTAGGTAGTTGGGACAGTATGACGTAAAAAATATATTTGAGACTGTGCAGAGTAAATTGCATTAATGTAAATTGATCAGTTGATGAGCGCTATTCATTAGGATAAGAGCAGTGTGGTAAGTTTAATTGAAATTTTGAGTTCATCTTAGTCTAATATCAATATATCTTGTGTCCATCTAGTCATCTGTTATTCATTTTCTATCTGGGATAAAGAGTTTACCATTGGGCCATAGTGTGAGCTAAACAGATAGGTTTTTAGGTTCTTACGGAGCTCTTTAATTTCGATTAATGTTCTTATTTCTTCAGGGAGGGAGTTCCAGAGGATAGGGGCTGCATGAGAAAATGCTTTTTTATTGGTTATCTTTTTGGCTTTTGTGAAATCTTTTGGTATCCTTATTTTATTTGTATAGCCTCTCCTGTGGGCAGTTTTAGTTGGGTCTTTAGTGATAGGTTTGTTTAGTGTGGCTGGGGCCATATTATTTAATGCCTTGAAGGTAGTTATAACCGGGTAAGGCAGACGAGGCGCTTAAGCCCCGCCCCGCCCTGCCCTCTTCCACCACCCTCCCCCTTCCTCTCCACCGAAATAATCACAAAACCACGATTATTGGCATTCAACTGGTCGCAGCTTTATTAACCATAACATTATCAAAACCATCTAACAACAACCAACTTCTGACATAACGGTTCCGGCAGTGGGACGAACCCTCACCAGCCATGTGAGTAGCAAAGTGAGTTCCCTCCCGCTTCCGCCGGCACCATCCCCCGGCAACTACCACCCCCCCTCCTCCGGCTTCGCCATATTATTAGCAAAAGCCCCGAGGGGTTCTCCGGGTCGGGGGTACCCCACCCCCGCCCTGCATATTGCCAATACTCCGGACCTCGGACACCTCTGGGATCCCGCCCCCTCCAGCTGCAACCCCCCTTTCTCGCATCCGCCCGTCCTAAGGGTGGGAGGGAGGGAACACCAGTCCTCTTCCTTCGCCTCGCCAAACTGGCGTCCTGCTGGTGCAGTCCCACCTGCACCGGTACCGCCACCCACTCCTACCACATCCATTGGCTCCCGCAACTATCACTCCCCGTGGGAGCCAATGAATTTAAAAGATGCTTGCCACCGCTTCTTTTGTGCCCCCTCCCCCCACACACACACCTTGCTCGAATCCAGGCCGGGGCCACGCACCACGCCACCCCCCCCCCCCCATTTAACAGCGGCCTGCCGGTATGTGGCCCCGCAGCCTTCTCGTAATCGGGTAAGGCGGACGAGGCGCTTAAGCCCCGCCCCACCCTCTTCCACCACCCTCCCCCTTTCCCCCCCGAAATAATCACAAAACCACCATTATTGGCATTCAACTGGTCGCAGCTTTATTAACCATAACATTATCAAAACCATCTAACAACAACCAACTTCTGACATAACGGTTCCGGCAGCGGGACGAACCCTCACCAGCCATGTGAGTAGCAAAGTGAGTTCCCTCCCTCTTCCGCCGGCACCATCCCCCGGCAACTACCACCCCCCCCCCTCCTCCGGCTTCGCCATATTATTAGCAAAAGCCCCGAGGGGTTCTCCGGGTCGGGGGTACCCCACCCCCGCCCTGCGTGTTGCCAATAGTCCGGACCCCGGACACCTCCGGGATCCCGCCACAGGCTCAGGGACACCTTCCCCTGAGCCCCCCCCCCCCAGTTGCAAAGCTGTGACCAGCTGCCCTGCCCTGCACCACATACTCCAAGGCCTCTTGCCAATCATTCAGGAACAGATCAACCCCAACCGGGGATAAATGTACTCCGTCGTGCCGGTATAAGCCAGCACAATCCACCTCAACCCACGGATGCAAAATCTGCCATCCCCCTTTCTCACAAACCCATCAGCCAATTTGCCGGTTCACTTTTATCAACCCACGAGACCACCTCCGGTGGCCCCAGCAAGCAGGCCTCGGAATTATATCTGACCACAACAAAACAACATCCCCAAACATTAACAACACTTCGCTCAGGTCTCGTTTTGCCGCCCTGATCAGCTGGTTAACTGTCCAAGTCCCCAAGTCGTTGCCTCCGAGATGTAGCAACAGCAACGCCGGGGATCCCCTCACGTGCTGATGGTGCCGCAGCAAAGGCAAGAGCTGCGTCCAGCGAAGACCGCGCTCGCCCAGCCATGAGACGGTCACCTCTGCGTTGTTCAATCCAATGTTCGCCCCGAGAGGCCTCGCTGCTGCCTGCTGACATGCCCAATACACAAACGAATGGCCGATCATCCAGCAGCAAACCGGCATCTGGCCCCCATCTAAAAGAAAAACACAGTTAAACATCGTTCACGCAAACCCCTCACAGACGCACATATCCCCGAAATGCATTAGAGCACCATCTGCCTATGCGCTGAATCTCTTGCTCATGTAGACCTGCCTCTGCGGCACTCGTGGCTGCGCCAATCCTAAATGAATGAGGCGCAAAGTCGCCCGGCTCTAAACCCAACTGGCGCACTGCCATCCTCAGGACTGCGGTATACTGAAACCGCGTCAGACAGCGCGAATCCTCATGTAGGAAGAGGAATCCGCCCCATCGCGGCCTTGCCCGCAGGTAGGCTTCCATAGCAGCCACCAGACAAATGAGGGAACCCCCAATAGCTCTCAAGAACACACATGTGCCTTTGCCCCTCTGATCTGTCTTGGACCGCGCCAACCAGATGCTCAGCCCCTTCTTAAACACCCGCACATGATGCAACTGCAAAGCCCCACCCCAACAGCCGAACTGGACGGTGCCATTAACTCCCCCACCCGAAACACCCCAAAAAAGGCCACACAAAACACTGCCTTAAACAGCGTGACCTCGTATGCAGACGCTGCCACCCAAGGCAGCACAGCGCACAGCTTTCCGAGCAACTCATATGTGATTGGCCGCCGCTTATCCCCTTGTGGACGGCTACCTCGCTCCCAACCTAGCAACAACTGGCGCGAGAGGAAGCCCCAGGAGGGCGCCCCCCACCCCACTGCCCTAGAGAAAAAAGCAAACCCCGCTATGTGCGCCCGCACCGTCAATCTCACTGCCCCCCCCAGCCTTCGCTGCCATAATGTAACAGCCCATGAGATGGTCCGAGACAGGACCCTGATACCAGCCCCTGGCTGTTAAAAAATTCACCACACTTTCGCAGCCTCTGCAATAGGCCCACCAAGTTGCCGGTGAGACAGAACTCTGCAACAGGTTCAGCATGCCTTCAGGCCAATCTGCCATAAGCGCTCCGGGACCCGCACTCCAACAGCGTCTGCTTCTGGTGACAATCTCCGGAACAGGTCCCACTTGAAACAGGAGAGAGCATCAGCAACCTGATTAGCATAGCCCAGTACATGACGAGCCCGCAACACCACATTCAATCGCAAACAAGCCAGCACTACCTCCCTCATTAGGGCCGCCACCCACAGGCAACGCGGAGCGTACCTATTAATAACACTCACCACCGCTTTATTATCGCACCACCACAAAACCCGGCGATTGCGCAGCCGGTCCGGCCACAACTCCAAAGCCACCAGCACCGGGAACAATTCTAAGAAGGTTATGCTGTCAGTTAGTCCTGCCTCACGCCACACCAGCGGCCAAGGCTCCGCACACCATGAGCCCCCGAAATAGACACCCAATCCCAGACCACCCGCCGCGTCAGTGAAGAGTTGCATATCGAAGGTCGACATTTCCTTTTCCCGCATAACCGCGATGCCATTAAAGCCACTCAGGAACTTGTCCCACACCCCCAAGTCCGCCCTCATACTCCTGGAAACCCTGATACAGTGATGCGGCTTACGTACCCCGGTCGTAGCAGCCGAGAACCGGCACAGAAACACCCATCCCATCGGAATGACCCGACACGCAAAGTTCAACGAGCCTATCAATGCCTGCATCTCCCTCAGCGTTACCTTCAACAACCCCATAACTTTCACCACCAGCACCCGCAACCTTGCCACCTTTTCCCATGGCAAATGCGCCATCATGTCCACTGAGTCCAGTTCCACCCCCAAGAATGTGAGGCGAGTTGCCGGGCCCTCCGTCTTACCCGCCGCCAACGGGACACCTCACTCCTGTGCCAGCTTCAGGAAGCCGTCCAACAACTCCTGACATTGCCCCAACTGTGCCCTGCCCACGAATAAGAAATCGTCCAAATAATGGACCACATTCCTGCACCCCAACGACTCCTGCAGAGCCCAGTGCATGAATGAACTAAACATTTCAAAGTAAGAACAGGATACTGAGCACCCCATCGGCATGCACTTATCAAAATAATAATGTCCTTCGAAACTAAAACCCAGGAAATGAAATTAATCCGGGTGCACCGGCAACAAGCGGAAAGCAGATTTGATATCCACTTTTGCCGTCAGACACCCCGGCCCACATACAAGCACGAGCTCCACCGCTTCGTCGAAGGACGCATAACGTACCGCGCACAACTCCCTTGGGATACGGTCATTAATGGACTCCCCACCGGGAAGGACAAGTTGTGAATTAACCGGAACTTCCCAGGTTCCTTCTTCGGAACAATACCCAAAGGGGAAACCATGAAGTCCGCGGACGGCCGTTCCGTAAAAGGCCCAGCCACTCTACCTAACTCCAACTCCCCTGCTAACTTGTCCCTAACAATCTGAGCAAAATGCCGCACCAACGGTGAATTACGCGCCCTCTCTGAACCCCCTTTTCCCACCACTGGTATGGGAAAACCATAACGAAAACCCCTCTCAAGCACCCCCCCCCCCCCCGGCTCCACGCCTCTTGTATCGCTTAAGCCAAGGCCCAAGAGCCTTGAGCCGAATAGGTGTCGGAGCCAAGTCCAACAAATCACTGTTGCTTGGGAGAAGGCGAAGGGACCCGCGGCCCCTTTTCTGATGCATTTAAGTGCTCAGTGCCCCCCTCCGCAGACCGAACAGGCATGCCGGAACTTACAGTCCGGAAACGGGCAAGAGGACTTATTAAATCGCCAACAAAGGTCCCCGGCTCCCCCGCTGCCTGGTCTCTGCAACACGAGAGCCCCACCACGAAAGGGCCGCCCCGCGCTTGCTGGCAAGACACTACCCCCTTTTTGTCCGCCCCCCCCCCTCCGGAACCCCCTCTTGCCGACATCTGAGTCAGCCAGAGGTTAATATCCTGCGTACCCCAAGACAACGACCGATTTTCCTCCATTTTATCCCGGAACTTCTCATCGTAGTTGAGCCATGCCCAACCGTCATGGGTCAGCGCCGCCCCCAAAATCGAGTCCTCGTAAGCTAGCAGCATGCCATACTGCCCTGGGCGATGGTGCCCCCACACACTAGCCAAACGTAAGAAGGCCCTCATCCAGTTAACAACGTTACGTGATACCTTCTGGACCCTCCCTGCCTTCTCGTCTTCCTTCCGTTTTCGCTTACTATCCCCCAACCGCTTCCTTCCCTCCAACAACCTAAAGATATCTATATCTATATCAACACCCTAAAGCTCTCCTCGATCCGTCCCATAATAAAAAACAATAAACTTGACCCAAAGGACCCCAACTCCTACAGACCAATTGCCAGCATACCGCTAATCGCTAAAATAATAGAAAAAACTATACAACTCCAACTACAGGAATACATAGATGAGCAAAAACTTCTTGATGCGCATCAATTCGGATTCCGCCCCTTCCATGGAGTGGAAACCCTCCTAATCGCCTTGACAGACCTCCTCATCCGTGGTACTAATGAAAATAGCAAAGGTTTCCTCCTCCTCTTCATAGACCTATCTGCTGCATTTGACAGCATTAATCACAAAACACTCATCAACAGACTTGAAAACCTAAAAATAGGAGGAACCGTCCTTGAATGGTTCAAATCATACATTTCAAACAGACTCATACAGATACAATTAGGCAAAGAAACATCAGAAACCTTCCCTCAAGGCCAGGGTATCCCTCAGGGATCGGCACTCTCTGCCCTCCTCTTCAATTTATACCTCCAACCAATTACAGACATATTCAAGAAGTATGAAATTAACCATTTCATATACGCGGACGATATCATGCTCGCCATCCCCATAAACACCAACAACCCCAAATACGATAGACTACTCCAATGCATGAATGAGACCACCATATGGCTTGAAAACAACTACCTAAGCATCAATCTCAAAAAGACTGAAGCAATGTTCATAACGAGAAAACCTGACATGGACCACAACTACCCTACCACAATCACAATAAATAACACACCAATACCTATTAAAAAGGAGGTAAAATACCTTGGAATAATTCTGGACCATTCACTCACCATGATCCCACACATAAAACATACAGTAAAAACGATATTCTATAAACTCAAGACAATACAACACCTGAGACCCCTACTCAACACACATGACTTTAGATCAGTGGTCAACTCCCTCATCACCCCCCACTTTGACTACTGCAATAGCATTCTAAATGGCCTACCACTAAAAAGCATATACCTCCTCCAAAGAGCACAAAACATATGTGCCAAGATGGTCACAAAAGCTAAGCTAACAGACCATGTGACCCCAATACTACTAGATCTTTATTGGCTCCCCATAAGCAGCCGAATAAAATATAAAATCCTCCTTACTACCTTTAAACTCCTCAATAACATCTCTCCCTCCCAACTATCTACCCTATTACAAACCCCATCAGAAACTAGAACACGAAGACAGAACGCAACCCACTCCCTCAACATAAAAACTAATTTCAGAAGGACCAGAGCAACGACAAGTGATAGAGCCTTCTCCTTTGCTGCCCCTACCCTCTGGAACGAAATCCCTTTAACCCTCCGCAAAATAAAAGACCTTCACCAATTCAAAAAAGAACTAAAAACATACCTTTTCACAAAACACTTTGAGATCCCCTACCAACAAAAAACCTCTCCGATACAATCACAGAAACACATTCACAGTTCTCAAGACAGAACAAATGATTAAACATAAGAAAGACACTTACTCTACTCTGCCTTACCCTACAGACAAAGATTTACACAAACAAATGGCTATATCTCTATTGTAAATAATACCGGTAACTCAATTATGTTGTGATGACCTGTACATAGTTTGAATAGTGTTATTCTAGTTAATGTTCAAAACATGTTCAATGTAACTAAACGTGTACATAGTTAACACAAGTTCCATGTAAAATATACAGAAGTATATTGATTTTTGTTCGATGTGAACCGCCCCTGATCTCTGGAAGGGGCGGTATATAAGAAACTGTTAAATAAATAAATATATACCTCCTCTACCGGATCTTCCGACGCAGTTTCCACGGCACCCCCTCCCATAATTCTGAAAAGGCCGCTAGCGACGCACCCCCTCCGCCCGGCATGGCCGCTCCCCCAGCCCCACCACTGGCGCTCGCACGCTGGCCCCCGAGCTCGAAGAAGAAGACGAAGCATCACTGGATGACAGCCAACATGGCTTTAGACAAGGAAGATCTTGTCTTACTAATCTGTTATGTTTTTTTGAAGGAGTGAATAAACAGGTGGACAAAGGTGAGTCGGTTGATATTGTGTACCTGGACTTTCAGAAAGCCTTTGACAGGGTCCCTCATCAGAGACTTTTGGCAAAACTAAAGAGTCATGGGATAGGAGGCAGTATACTATTGTGGATCAGGAACTGGTTAAAAGATAGAAAGCAGAGGGTAGGGCTAAATGGCCAATTTTCCCAATGGAGAAAGGTGAATAGTGGTGTACCCCAGGGATCTGTGCTGGGTCCGCTGCTTTTTGACATATTCATAAATGACCTGGAAAGTGGAATAACGAGTGAGGTTATCAAATTTGCAGATGACACAAAACTATTTAAAGTTGATAAAACCCAAGAGGATTGTGAAAAATTGCAAGAGGATCTTGATAAATTGGAAGACTGGGCATCAAAATGGCAGATGAAATTTAATGTGGACAAGTGCAAGGTTATGCACATAGGGAAGAACAATCAAAACTATGGTTACACGATGCAAGGTTCCACATTAGGAACCACCACCCAGGAAAAAGATTTAGGCATCATTGTGGATACCATGTTAAAACCCTCGGCCCAGTCTGCCGCGGTGGCCAAGAGAGCAAATAGAATGCTAGGTATGATAAGGAAAGGAATGGAAAATAAAACAAAATATATTATAATGCCTCTATATCGTTCCATGGTGAGACCGCACCTTGAATATTGTATGCAATTCTGGTCGCCGTATCTTAAAAAGGATATAGCGATTTTAGAAAAGGTTCAGAGAAGAGCCACCAAAATGGTAAAGGGGATGGAGGGATACTCCTATGAAGAAAGGCTAAAAAGGTTAGGGCTCTTTAACCTGGAAAAGAGACGGCTGAGGGGAGATATGATAGAAGTCTATAAATTAATGAACAGAGTGGAACGGGTAAACGTAGATCGATTGTTTACGTTATCAGAATATAGAAAGACTAGGGGACATGCAATGAAGCTACAGGGTAAACTATTTAAGACTAAAAAAAGAAAATATTTTTTCACTCAACGTGTAATCAAACTCTGGAATTTGTTACCGGAGGATGTAGTAAAGGCTGTTAGTGTAGCTGGGTTTAAAAAAGGTTTGCACAAGTTCCTGGAGGAAAGGTCCATAAACCATTATTAAGAAGTGACCGAAGATATCAATGCTTGACCCAGTACAAGCATTGTGGAACTTGTGTCTCTTGGGGAAACTGCTAGGTACATATGACCTAGATTGGCCACTGTTGGAAACAGAATACTGGGCTTGATGGACCTTGGTCTGACCCAGTATGGCATATGTTATGTTCTTATGACGTAGAGGACCGTGACCTCTGCCGCCGCCTACACGAGTGTCGACACTTCTTATTCGCCTTCCCCTTCCCCCCGTAACCTCCCTCCCTACCCCCGATCCCCTTGCAACTCACCCGCTGACGGGGTCCTGAGCTGTGACACCCCTGTCAGTTCCTCTTAAACCAGCATACTGCCCTCCACTCGAATCACTTTGTCCCGAGCTTCCCGTGTCTCCGTTGTCTGAACACCTCTAGCAGGCTCCGCTTCCATCTCGTCACCTCGACCTCCCAACCGGTCCAGCCTCTGCGTATCTGCAGCCAGCATCTGCGAAGACAAAGGAGAAAATGAGGGGAAACCAGCCATGGCCCAAGGCAACTGCCAGGCCCCCAACCACTCTGCTCTGGAGGACCCTTGCCCCCCTCCCCGCCAATGCTCCCAAGCCGTGGGATTCCCTCACCCCGGCGCCCCAGGCCAGCCCCATGGGCCTCCCCCAAGGAAACTGTCCTGCCCTTCCACACCACCTTGTGGCCCCCATGACATAGGTGCAGACCCCGACCTCCCCCCTTCCCCCCTCACCCCCAGTAAGGCCCCCCCCCCCAACACCTTCATCCCAGCCCAACCCATCCAGACCTTGACTCCCCCCTCCCCGCTGGAGGCCCCCTGAGCACCCCCCCACCTCTTGCCAAGACCCGCCCAGGCTCAGCCTCCCCCCTACCCGGCCCACCAGCTCCAACCCCCCCTCACCCCGGACCCCCCTTCTCTTACCCCTCCTCCCGTGCTCCCCCTCCCTCCCCCCCGCATGTGCTCCCCTTGCTGCAGACACCCGTCTGACTGACCCCCGAGACTGCCGAGGCCCCCGGCCCTCCTGAGATGGCATGCTCCTCTCTCAGACCAGTCTCCACTGCCAACTACCAAGTTCCCCCCCCCCCCGAGTGCTAATGTCCTGTCAACCCCAATCTGGTTTACCTATTTTTTATTTTGAAAGCTTCCCCCAATCAATCCCTACCAGCCCCCAAACGCTCCCTCAATGTCGAGCCCCAAAACAAAAGAACAGCGAAAACAAATATGCCTTGCCTGGACCCAAGAGCCGCAGCCGTCCATGTGCAGCAAGCCGGGAGAACTATAGTTTGGAAAGCCCAATTCTGCCGCCACTTTTGACGCCCCGCAGTCTTCCGACGCGAAGAAGGCCAGCCCGCCAAGTTCTGCCGCCGCCAACAAAACAAGGAAACCCCCAGAGCTCCCGCAGCGACACCAGTCCTCTTCCTTCGTCTCACCGAACTGGCGTCCTGCTGGCACGCTCCCACCTGCACCGGTCCCCCCACCCACTCCTACCACATCCATTGGCTCCCGCGGCTATCCCGCGGGAGCCAATGAATTTAAAAGATGCTTGCCGCCACTTCTTTTGCCCCCCTCCCCCACACACACACCTTGCTTGAATCCAGGCCGGGGCCACGCACCACGCCGCCCCCCCCCCCCCCGGTTAACCGCGGCCTGCTGGTACGTGGCCCCGTGGCCTTCTCATTATCTTTTTATAGTTTATTCTGCATTGTATTGGTAGCCAGTGTAAGTTAGCTAATATAGGTATTATATGTTCAAATGGGTGCACCTTCATTATAGTTCTGGCTGCTGCATTTTGAACAAGTTGGAGTCTTTTAATGTTTTGTTTTGTTGCGCCTAGAAGAATTAGATTGGCAAAATCAAAGTGAGGTGTAATGATTGCATGTATTATACTCATAAAGTTATGTAAATGTACAAGTGGGCGTAATTGTTTTAGAATTTTGAGCTTAAAGTAGATTTTTTTTGTTACGTTTCTGATATGGGTGTTCATACTGAGGTGTGTGTCGAGGATCACGCCTAGATATTTCACGTCATTTTTTATATTGATATCATGATTTTGAAGTGTGATGTGAGTTGGGGGAATGAATGATTGGTTTTTCGTTACAATTAATATGTCTGTTTTAGAATGGTTGATATGGAGATTGTGATCTTTTAGCCATATTGTTAGTTCATTGAAGCAATCGGTTAATAGTTGCAGTGGAAGTATATGGATCGTGAATGGAATGTACATCATTATATCGTCAGCGTATATACGATAGAAAACTTTGAATTTTTTAAAGATGTTGCAAACTGTTTGGATATAAATATTGAAGAGGAGGGCTGAAAGGGCAGAGCCTTGAGGGAGGCCAAGTACCTGTTTGTATGTGTTAGACGTTTGGGTGCCGATTCGAACTGTTTGCGTCCTGTTGCTTAGATATGATGCGAACCAATTATGTACTGTTGATCTTACTCCTATTTGTTTGAGTCTATTGAGCATCATAGTATGGTGTACACAATCAAATGCTGCAGAAATGTCAATGAAGAGAAGGATGAACGCTTGTTTAGGGTTATCGATTCCTCTTACAAGTGTGTCGAGAAGTATTGTTAAGACACGGCTGCGAATTAACGCGGCCGGGCGCAGGCACGCGGTGGCGGGCTGAGGGTTGGGGGAAGGGTGGGAGGGGCGGGGGGACGGGGGAGGGGGGGGCGGGCAGGGAGAGCCGCATACAAAAGAGCGCATCCGGCGCTGGCTCGGCCTCTTTTGCCGCTCACCCCCCCCTTCCAGGAGGAAGCTGGACAGGAAGACCAAAGGACTTGCAACGAGGCCGCATCTAGGGAGAGAAACGGAGTGAGACACACGGAGCAGAATACAAATGCAAGTACCGAAATAAACGCATTTAAAAATCATGTAATTAGAGGAACGAGAGGGCAGGAGCGGTGAAGGGAACAGCGCGGTGTTAGCGGCGCTGCAGATACGGCCAGGGAATCCCATTTAGCGATGCCGCGGACGAGTCCGGTAGGGGGGGGCACAAGGCGAGGCGGCAGCAGGAAGCAAAAAGGCTAGCAAACCCCTGAAACGGCAGCCAGCGTCTTACCTGTAGCGATGTGGGAAGTACAGGAGGGACTAGTTTGTAGAGATGCTGGGCTATACGCGGCAACAATGCACCACGGGTACACGTGGCCAAGCACCGGTAATGAATCAAATGCTGGGGAGCAAATATCAACGGGGCGAGGACCAAAAGAAAAGGTGCTCTAAGGGATGGATAGGAGGTTCTTCTTTATATTAAAAAATATATATATATTGGGGGGCGGAGCCTGATGTCCAGCGGGTAGGACGCTTTGCGTTGAAGCTCCCGAGAGGCCTACTCAGAATCCTGACTTAATACCTATATAAATTTACTATTTCGCTCCGAGCTGACCGGGGCACCTCGGGGGGGATGGCGGCCCATAAACCAGCGCGCTTGGACTTCGGGTCTCCTTCTTCTTCTCACGGAAAACGCTCCAAAACAGAGGTGTCCTCCCCACAGAAGATGGTTCCATTTCGTGAAAACCCCGCAATGCACCTGGAGATTTTGGAGGAAATACGCGGCGTGAAGGAATTGGTGCAGTCCAATGGAGAAGCGCTTCGAGCCATGCGAGAAGACTTTGGAGTGCTCCAGGACCGACTTGAAGGTCTTTCATTACGGCAGGACAATATGGCGGGGGTCCTCGACTCGCACGAGGTGCGCTTGGGCAAACTGGACAAGGCTGAGCGCCAGATACAGAATCTTCAAAAGGAGTTGGAAGATAGCAATAATCGAGCCCGTCGCAACAATGTGAGGCTCCTCGGAATGCCGGAGGGGGTGGAAGCAGGAGATATAAGAGAATTCTTGCTCAAAACTCTTCCCTCCTTGCTGAAGATCACTTTTCACAGAGAACTGGAAATCGATCGAGCACACCGTGTTCCTGCCCGCATGGCGCTCAACCGCACGACCCCCCGGCCTATTATCTTTAGCCTGCTACGATATCAACAGGTGGAACAAATTTTACATGCTGCCCGAGCAAATCATCATTTGGAATTTGAAGGTCGTAAGGTCTCCTTCTTTCCTGATTTGGCAAAACCTACCGTTGATCGTCGGAAGAAACTCCTTGCTCTTCGCCCTCGACTTCAACAGCTACAGGCTCGCTTTGGCCTGTTGTATCCAGCGAAGCTCCGAGTGACTCTCCACAACCAGACCAGGACGTTCGAGGATCCTGATCTACTATCAACATTTTTGGACTCCAAAGAAGCAGAGCAGATGCGCTAATCCCAAATCTTGGACTCTTATCTGCCGGCTCTGTCCGCCATTTTGAAGGGCCCGATGCGGCGGTCATAGCCCAGCACAGAAATAGCCTGGACTTTCTTTCTTTCTCTGTATGACTTTTGTCTTTGGTCTCCTATCCCTTCATGATGTGTGCCTCGGTCGGATTCGGAGCACGCACAGTCCTACAGGTTATGTGTTTTTTCAATTTCGGCCTTCTCTGGGGTTTCTCCCCGCAGACACATGGTCGCCAGTAATTTTGGGGTTTTGCTTCTCCTCTACCGTACTGCGGTTTTCTTTGTTAATGTGGGGCGCTTCATTGTATTATATTAGCTTATTTTTCCTATGTCATGTGTACAGCCAGATACAGTCAGTTTGAGGGACATAGTGAAATTATGTGTGCTATCATGCTCAGAATTTTAACTTTTCTGAATGGCCTTATGTAAAATCTTATTATTCATCGTCAAAGGCATTACTGGTCCACTCAAAGGAAAGAAAATCCTTAGCTATCTTAGCCACGAGCATGTTGATTTGGTGTTTCTTCAGGAAACGCATTACACTCTGCTGAAACACTGAAACTCAATGCTAGGCCTCACATGGTCGCTGCCTATTCTCCCACCGTTTCCAAATGGTACGGGATAGCCATTCTGGTTAAGAAGTCTTTGCACGCTACTGTACCTGATATTAGCGCTGACATGGAGGGTAGATGGGCCCGTGTACACCTTGAGGTTGGAGATAGTGAATTCACGTGTATTTGCACTATGCCCCGAATGTGGACAACCCTGCTTACTATGCAAGTTTTGCGCCGTTGGCCTCGGCCTCCGCCAATGCTCCATTAATACTTGGTGGCGATTTTACTCAAGTGTTCCCTCAATCTTTTCTTCTCAAACAAGGTGCTCGTTGGTTGGAAGATCCAGTACCGAGCAGACCTGTGTGGCTAGATATAGTAGCGGGCCTTTGCTAACCGATTTCTTTTACCTTACTCCCTGGTATGACTCTCCCATTAGACTCCCACTATCCACCAATGCTTTACGACACTTTAGGTGCCTTTAATACTCTTATGCAACCTTTCGACTCCCGACTCTGGTCAGTGCAACTTCAGCATTGCATTCGGAGCACTAGAGTACTCCCGCCATCGGCACTCTCTGCATAGGGTTGATTGGAGACTTCCGATCTCTCGGTAGTTCACCGGGTGTAGCATCCAATTTTACTAAACCTTATGTAATGCTATCACTAGAGATACCTCTATAGCGCAGAAAGTATGGGAGAGAGAATTGCATGTGACTTTGACCTCGGAGCAATGGAGCCTTATCTGGAGCAGAGGGACACGGGTTCCCGACCCGCCTCACTCACTCAGACCCTCTTCTTTCTAGCCCACCGGTGTTTTTACACTCCTCACAGATTAGACAAATGGAACACTACTCAGGGTAATGGTTGCTGGACACGTCCTGCGGCCATTGGTTTATTGCTTCATGTTATGCATGAATATCCCGCACTACAGTATTACTGGCGTCGGGTCTGGGGTCGTATTTAGTCTATATCGCACTCTCAGGAGTCCCTTTCTTGGAGGATAGTGGGACTTCGCCCAGTTGCGGGGATCCCCTCTCTCCCAAAAATGGCTTATCTCCTTTCGAACTTTATGCTTGGCATTGCTATTTCCCTAATTAAGTAATACTGGGAAATTAGTTCCCATCTGAGCCTCAATGAATGGTGGAATCATGCCTGTCTCTACAGTAAATATGAACAAATACCTCGTCTGTTCGCTTCCTCCGTTCAGACTCCTTCTCATTGGTCTCAATGGAAGATGCTCAATGAATATGTACATTTTGCTAAAGGCTCTCATCTGACTGTCTAACTTTGTATATATCTCTGTCTCATGATCATGCTGTATTGTGGATACTTTTTTGATCGTTTGATGTATAATCACTGTTAATTGGAAGCGCTCACATGCTGATACAAACGGGTAGAGAAGAAGCACCGGGGTGGGGGGTAATGGGTTTACTTTTCCTTATTGTATACTTGTTTTGTCTCTTTTGGTGTGTTGTTTCTTTTGTTTGTTGCAAAATGAAAATAAAAGTTAAAAAAAAAAAAAAATATATATATATATATTAAAAAAATAAATAAATAAAAAATAAAATAAAACGGACCGCAGAGAGTAAAACTGTTAAGGTTGATGCAATAAAGCAATGGGGGCTGTGAATACCAGAGTAAGGCTTCCATCTGGTGGGGAGAAGCAGTACTGCAGACTGTAGTATGATTTTGTCTGTTCTGCTATGATAGGATCACGAGGAATATCATACTTAATGGACAATGGGGGGATATATGCATACAAAGATGTTTGATAGTGAAATGGACAATGGCGGATATATTCATACAAAGATGTTTGATAGTGATATAGATATGTATAGATAGATGGAGTGAGATTATAGGGACATGGTGAGCACCAGATACATATATGTGGCCATAGGAATCGAGGGGAGCACGGATTGAAGCATGTATCAGAGAATGATAGTAATTTAGACTTTCCATTACCTCTGCTTAGCAATTCTATTCCAGTAAGAGATGCCGAGAAAGGAGACACAAAAGGCTTCCAGGACACTGGGCGCCAAGGCTGCACCGAAGGCAGCGCCAGCATCAAAAGCATGGGCAGCAGCTGGTTCAAACAGGAGAGGGACACGGGGGGCCAGCCATGATGCTACGACCTATGCAGCAGCAGTGAAGCCTCGGCGCAGTGTTAGGAGGAAGGTGCCACAGCAACTGGAAAACTCCGCCCCCCCCCCCCCACAGGGGCAAGAGCTGGAAGACCTGCTCCAGATGGTTCGGGATCAGGTTACGCAACACGGCCTGACCTCAGTGAAACAATGACTGGGAACGCCAGGCTTCACGAACAAAGAAATGCCGTCGACGAGCAGCAGCACGGCAACACCCAGCTCAGCACATGGTAGGTCGGGGTGTGAAAAGGGGGCGACAGAATTATCAACATCATCATCTGACGAGTCCAGTTCAGACAGTGAGGGGGACATACAATGGGCAGACGTGATGCGATATGCATTAAAGAAATTTAAAAGGAGGAAGGGCACGAAACAGTCCCATCCGCTCAAACAGGCCTGGTCTGGGCAAAGTCAGAAGGGCGAGGACCGTGTGTACACGCCATCGGGAGCGGCCCAAAGAACGCAGCTGGATTGGCGCGACACCAGTCGGGACCCACGCTGCGGGGTGAGCTCCCTGGCTGTGTCGGTACCCAAAAAGATAAAAAAGAGGATTTGGAGGAGAGAATATATTGACATATTCTCTCTCCTGCTCAGGGATCAGGATGATGAGTCAAATGGTGGAAAGGATAAGGATAAAAGAAGCGAGAGGGAGAGGAAACCTAAAATTCCCAAATCCATTAACAATTGGGTGACAGCATTCCATGTCTTTATGAGTGTGGTGATGGAGAAAGAACCCGAAGTGGGGCCATACCTGACCAGGTACCTGGACACGATCACCAGAGCACATAAACAATACGGTGGATGGGCCTGGCTTAACTATGATGTGAAGTTCAGGTCATGGCAGAAGATCCCACCCTAGCATGGCACCATAGAATTCTGGACATGTGGACAGAAGAAATGGCGCCCAGTAGGCCATGGTGTCAAGACGGGCAGCAGCAGCTGCTGCCGAGCGCACAGTGGCAACAGCCTTTTCAGAACATGCAATGGTGGCAGGCCAATCAGTTACCAGGGAGACGGGCATGCCGACAGTACAACACAGGGAGTTGTACATGGCAGCCGTGTAAATTCAAGCATGCCTGCTCAGTATGCGGACGTGGACACCCCGCTTTCACATGCAGGGCTCCAAGAGAGGCCAAGCCTTTCAGAGCCCTACAGCAAAGATCCACCAAAGGGGTTGGCTCCAACACCCATCAGAATTGAGCAAATGCGTCCATGGCTAAGAGCATACCCTAAGCGGGACATAGCTATCAGTATCGAAGATGGCTTCACACAGGGTTTCCGCATCCCATCCCTAATTTTGATGAAAAAAGCACAAACGCGCATACGTAATAACCCACCATCTGTCCAAAAACACAATGAGATCGCCCGCAGCAAGATTGCAAAGAATTAGGTATGGGGAGAATAGCGGGTCCTTTCCATTCACCCCCATTCAAGGACATCGTAGTCTCCCCATTGGGGGTCATACCCAAAAAGGAGCCGGGACAATTCCGGTTAATTCATAACCTATCATACCCAGAGGGACAGTCGGTCAATGATTATATTGATCCGGCGTTATGCTCTGTCAGATATGCAACCATGGATCAGGCAATCAGGCTCATACGAAGCAAGGGGCTGCGAGCACAACTGGCGAAGGCGGACATCGAGTCCGCGTTCCGGTTATTGCCAGTGCACCCCGAATCTTTTCCATTGTTGGGTTTCTTGTTCAATGGGGAGTTCTTCTATGATAAATGTTTGCCCATGGGATGCGCGGTATCATGCGCATATTTTGAACAATTTAGTTCATTCCTGCACTGGGTAGTCGAAGACCTGGCGGGCCCCAATACAGTGGTGCATTATCTGGATGATTTCCTATTTGGGAGGAAAGACCATGATGACTGCAAAAGGATATTGGATATCTTTGAGCAGACGGCATGAACGTTTGGGATCCCGTTGGCGAAGGAGAAGACTGATGGCCCGAAAGGGATCATCACTCTCCTGGGCATACAGTTAGATGTGCCGGCACACCGGTCGCGATTGCCAGCGGAGAATGTGCTGAAGTTGAGAAAAGATATGCAACTACTGCAGTCAGCGAAAAGCGACACTCCAACAATTTCAGTCAATACTGGGCCTACTATACTTTGCATGCAGGGTGATACCCATGGGGAGGGTGTTCTGCCGTTGTATGGCAGGGCAACGAAAGGTATCGCTAAAAGATACCATCGCATCCGAGTCACCAGGGAGATACGGGAAGACCTGCAGGTCTGGCTTCAATTCCTTTGCACCTTCAACGGCCTTGCCTTTTGGCAAGCGCTCCCGGTATCTAATGCGGAACTCAAATTCTTCACCGATGCCTCGGGGGGGATTGGTTTCGGCATATACTATAAAGGGGCGTGGTGCTCGGAGACATGGCCCACGGAGTGGCAAATGGACGGAACCACCAGGGACATCACGTTCCTGGAGCTTTTCCCACTAATGGTAGCCCTGCGTATCTGGGCACTGGAGCTCGCCAACAGAGCTATCACCTTCCATATTGATAACCTAGCAGTGGTGTGGGCGGTGAACAGTATGAGAGCCAAGACGCCAAGGGAAGTGGCACTATTAAGGCGAATAGTCTTGCTATGCTTGGCACATAACATAACCCTTAGAGCGGAGCACATCGAAGGCGAGAATAATAACATTGCCGATGCTCTTTCTCGTTCTAAGATCTGGCTTTTTCGCCAACTGGCGCCCGAGGCCGACGCGGTCAAGACAGCGGTGCCTGATCAAGTCTGGGAGTATGGTCCACCGAGATATGGGAGCTCTTGTTAGGCGCCTTAGCAGAGAATACCCAGCGCAGATAGGTAGCGGCATAGGAACAATACCAAACATTTTGCAGAGAAGCCGTCATACAGCAAGAAGACAGATTAAAAGTAGCAACGATTCTGAGATGGATTCTGCATTGCAAGAGCAATGGCTACACAAAAGCGGCAGTACAAGCCCGTTTAGCAGCTGTATCATTCTTTGCAAAGGCTATGGGGAAGAAGAGCCCCAAGGCTGAGTTTATCATAAAGAAGGTAATGAGAGGCTGGTCTGTGGGGCAGCCCCGGAAACTAGACAAACGCCGCCCGATCACTCATCAGATGCTCCAACAACTGATGGTAATGACTAGCCAAGTGTGTTACGATGAGTACGAGACGAGGCTGTTTCGATGCGCCTTTTCCTGGGCCTTCTACGGAGCATTTTGAGTAGGGGAGCTAGTAGCTTCCTCATCCTCGGAACAAGGGACAGCCTGCGGAGGTATGGAAAAGCGCGATGTGAGCATACTCACAAGGGCCATAGTGCTACAGTTGCGCCGATCCAAGACCGACGCAGAGGGAAAAGGGGCACAGGTGGTGCTGTCGGCACTGCACAATGACCCCTCATGCCCACTGAGAAATGCTTTAGCCTACCAACAGTTACGGGCGCACTCAGAAAATCAGTGGTTCGTCCATGCGAACGGTGCCCCCTTATCACGTTTCCAATTTATCAGAGTACTCAAGCTAATAATTGAACGAACTGGACGGGATGCAAGCTTATACGGCTCGCACTCCTTTCACATTGGGGCTGCTTCAACGGCAGCCAGCATTGGGATGTCCAGAGAGCAGATAATGAAGATAGGCCTATGGCGCTCGGATAGATACAAACTATATATACGTCCAGCGCAATGAGGGATGACGGGCTAAGTAAAAAAAAAAAAAGTGTTGTAACAGACAGAGAGTGGGGCGGGGTGACAATGGTAATATATGGAAACATGCTGTATAAAAACAAAGCAAATAATCATCATTGGATAAGTGCTGCCGTAATCATATCTTTCTGATTGTGATCCATGCAGGGGTAAGTCGCCACCTCTGGCCGCGTGAAGTGTGGATATGTGGCCATTCATTTGTTCACTGGGCCCAAAAAAGGATACGGTGCAGACTGCAGGGGTTGAATTTGGGATTACCAAGCACAGAAGCTTCTGTGGTGTGGCTGGGACGACGGGATATGGTGTGGGACCAGCTAGTGCCGTCCTTGCTACAAAGGAAGAGATCAACCGGGAACCCAGCGATGGTTGTGATCCATTTGGGGGGCAATGACCTTGCGTCTACGGGCAGCGTCGAGCTCACCAAGAGGATGCAAAGCGACCTGCTGATGCTGGCTAATACATTTCCCAGGACACTCTTGGCATGGTCACACATCATACCGCGGCAAGTGTGGAGTGGCGAGAACTCGCACAGGGCATTGGAGAGGACAAGACGAAAAGTGAACAGATGGATGGCCCGCTTCATGGGGGCCATAGGGGGATACAGCATCACGCACGACCTCATAGAAGAGAGATGCCCGGGATTGTATCGCACAGATGGAGTGCACTTGTCAGACATTGGAATGGACATTTTTCTCTGCGCCATACAGGATACGGTCGAACGCTTATGGCAGAAGCAGGTGTTGGCCACAGTGGTGCATTGATCGGTGGGGCCCCATCAACAAGCGAGAAGTCGCTGTTGGCGGGGTTGGCTGGAAAAACGCACCCGGTGAGAGAGAACACAGCCTAGGCCTTAAGTAAAGGGGGAGAGGTGCAGGAGAGAAACACGGACCTGTCCCCGGAAAGATTGAGATGGTGACAAGAACACCGCGCAGAGGGCCCCCCTGCCTTGCTTTGACGGCAGGCAAAGTGGGGGTAAAGAAGAAAAGGTTGCCAAGTCTGCTTGAACGGCAGGCATAACAGCTTTTCGACTGAAGGATATGAAAAGACTAAGGGACTGAGAAAAAGCTTTCACGGCAAATTCTTCTCCTGCCACTTACAAAGACTGCGGGATATTGGCTGTGTCTCTCGAGGGGGCAAAAGGAAAGCAGTGCTACAAGGAGTTTGTCTACAGTGTCTTGTTGATTGTTGTGTGCATGCTGTGGCCAACAGTTTTGTGCTGTTAATAACCATTGTTTGTAAATAAATAGAAATAGTTTGGTGAAAGAAAACCCCTGGTGTAACGTTGTGACTTACTAGGGGGGAGGGTATGGGAGGGGGGGCAGGCGACGGGGTAGGGGTAGGAGAACCCGAGGCTGTCATACCAGTTGCGTGGCTGAGACCCGGCTGCGAATTAACACAGCCGGGCGCAGGCACGCGGTGGTGGGCTGAGGGTTGGGGGAAGGGCGGGAGGGGCGGGGGGACGGTGGGGGAGGGGGGGCAGGCAGGGAGAGCTGTGTACAAAAGAGCACGTCCAGCGCTGGCTGGGCCTCTTTTGCCGCTCACCCCCCCCCCTTCCAGGAGGAAGCCGGACACCCGCCCGACCCACCCAATTAGCAAACTGGGGGGGGGGGAGAGTCGCAGCATGCGAGACGGCTGGAAAAACGCACCCGGTGAGAGAGAACACAGCCTAGGCCTTAAGTAAAGGGGGAGAGGTGCAGGAGAGAAACACGGACCTGTCCCCGGAGAGATTGAGATGGTGACAAGAACACCGTGCAGAGGGCCCCCCTGCCTTGCTTTGACGGCGGGCAAAGTGGGGGTAAAGAAGAAAAGGTTGCCAAGTCTGCTTGAAAGGCAGGCGTAACAGCTTTTCGACTGAAGGATACCGGGGAAAATGGTAGAAACCATCATAAAGAATAAAATTACTCAGCATGTAGATAGTCACAACCTAATGGGAGACAGCCAACATGGCTTTAGACAAGGAAGATCTTGTCTTACTAATCTGTTATGTTTTTTTGAAGGAGTGAATAAACAGGTGGACAAAGGTGAGTCGGTTGATATTGTGTATCTGGACTTTCAGAAAGCCTTTGACAAGGTCCCTCATGAGAGACTTTTGGCAAAACTAAAGAGTCATGGGATAGGAGGCAGTGTACTATTGTGGATCAGGAACTGGTTAAAAGATAGAAAGCAGAGGGTAGGGCTAAATGGCCAATTTTCCCAATGGAGAAAGGTGAATAGTGGTGTACCCTAGGGATCTGTGCTGGGTCCGCTGCTTTTTGACATATTCATAAATGACCTGGAAAGTGGAATAACGAGTGAGGTTTTCAAATTTGCAGATGACACAAAACTATTTAAAGTTGTTAAAACCCAAGAGGATTGTGAAAAATTGCAAGAGGATCTTGATAAATTGGAAGACTGGGCATCAAAATGGCAGGTGAAATTTAATGTGGACAAGTGCAAAGTTATGCACCTAGGGAAGAACAACCCAAACTATGGTTACACAATGCAAGGTTCCACATTAGGAACCACCACCCAGGAAAAAGATTTAGGCGTCATTGTGGATACCATGTTAAAACCCTCGGCCCAGTGTGCAGCGGCGGCCAAGAGAGCAAATAGAATGCTAGGTATGATAAGGAAAGGAATGGAAAATAAAACAAAAGATATTATAATGCCTCTATATCGTTCCATGGTGAGACCGCACCTTGAATATTGTGTGCAATTCTGGTCGCCGTATCTTAAAAAGGATATAGCGATTTTAGAAAAGGTACAGAGAAGAGCCACCAAAATGGTAAAGGGGATGGAAGGATACTCCTATGAAGAAAGGCTAAAAAGGTTAGGGCTCTTTAACCTGGAAAAGAGACGGCTGAGGGGAGATATGATAGAAGTCTATAAATTAATGAACGGAGTGGAACGGGTAAACGTAGATCGATTGTTTACCTTATCAGAATATAGAAAGACTAGGGGACATGCAATGAAGCTACAGGGTAAACTATTTAAGACTAATAAAAGAAAATATTTTTTCACTCAACGTGTAATCAAACTCTGGAATTTGTTACCGGAGGATGTAGTAAAGGCTGTTAGTGTAGCTGGGTTTAAAAAAGGTTTGGACAAGTTCCTGGAGGAAAGGTCCATAAACCATTATTAAGAAGTGACCGAAGATATCAATGCTTGACCCAGTACAAGCATTGTGGAACTTGTGTCTCTTGGGGAAACTGCTAGGTACATATGACCTAGATTGGCCACTGTTGGAAACAGAATACTGGGCTTGATGGACCTTGGTCTGACCCAGTATGGCATATCTTTTTTTTTGTAATCATGTCTTTATTGTATAGAATACATGTACAAATAATAAGGAGAAAAATGATCATATGGCAGTCTTAGCAGCTATAACATCCTAACATAAGCAATAAACCGAACCTAATATCTTATCAACATACAGAACCTATGTACAAATAGTCCAGTCGCACCTTCCCCAGGATGTCTTGACTTCACTGTATGCAGAACCGGGTGAAGCTCACCATGATTGACTACCATGGTCCCGTCTAAGGGTGTTCCTACATGAGGAGAAGGGCCCCTACATACGCTTCCTAGAGTGTGTTTTGTATGCGGTAAGAGGTTCCCACTTCAGGCCCGATTTGGTTGTGGATGGATACTTGGTCAAATAGACCTCTTCGTGGATCTTATGTTGGCATAACAGTGCCCACCATCCGTCGCTGTGAACCTTCTCATTGTTCTTCCAACAGGTCAGGATTAACTTTATAGCTATGCTGATCATGATGTTCAGCAGATGACCCTCCTGTTTACTGAGAAGACCGTCGGCTGCGGATTTATGGACCACAATTTGATAGGATATGGGTATGTGAATGGGTAGAATGTCAGATATCCAATGCCAGACACTTTTCCAGTATACCAGGAGACGCGCACAGTAATAGATCATGTGGGAGAGTGTGCCTGTCTCCAACTTGCAGGACCAATATTGAGCGCTACCCTGCGGAGCCCATTTCGCTATCCGAGTCGGGGTCAAATGCGCACGATGAGCAAAGAAATACATTGACTGAGTTAGAGATGCTGCCCTCGTCAATCGAGTTTGCAGAGTCCAGAAGTCATCCCATGAGTCCGCCAGAACACATTCCCCTGTGTCCCTTTCCCAGGCTGACTGTGTCTTTGTACATTGTTTGACAGATGTAGTACGGAAAAGCTCCAGAGATTTTGAGATGACACGGGGTCCACTTTGCAGTTCCCGTAGTGCTGTCAGTAACGGCCATTCAGCTCATATTGCCAGTGGAATTACCCCCGCTTGACTCAGACAGTGCCGAAGCTGGCACCATTGAAAATAGGAAGTACCTGGCAGACCGAATTCATTTCGCAGCATATCAAATGTTTTAAACTTCTTGTCATAGAGCAAGTGACCAAGCATAAATATGCCACACGCCACCCATGCCTTCCAGAAGATCTGACGCCCACCAATAGTAAATCGACGGTTAAGCCATATAGGCGTTGCTGTGGCATAGTCTTCCCCTCCTTCAATGCCGGAGGCCACCAGCTGGCATGCTTGCTGCGTTGCTGCGATAATCGCATCCCGTCGACCCGGGAGAGTTGCTGATGTGCCAATTAACTGGTATCTCGGAAGGGGAGCGAAGATCAAACTCTCCGCCTGCAACCACCTGGAGGATTCACAATCGTCTCCTTCAGCAATCCACTGAATCCCCTGTTTAAGCAGTGAGGCTAAGTGCAAATGCTCTATATCTGGGAAATGTAACCCCCCTTTCGCCTTGGGTAGCCTTAACTTCCACGCAGCGATTCTCGGTACTTTCTTGTTCCAGAGGAAAGTAATCAACAGGCTATTCATTTTTTTGTACCAGCCTGGTGGGAATAAAGCCGGAGCGAGGACCATCTTCACGGCTTCTAATCGTCCCCACCATGTCAGGTGCAGGGGCGTCCACTTCAAAACGTAGTCTCTCACGATCTCCTCACACTGTTTCGCATTGAGAGCCACCGTGTCCTCGAGTGAGCACCCATACTCCACCCCCAGATAGTGGAACGAGGTGCGCGCCACTTGAAAGCCATATGCTGTGAGTTGGTCTTCCCGCACTGCAGTACTGAGAGGTATGATAGTAGTTTTTGACAAGTTAACCTTGTATCCGGATATTGAGGAGTACTGGTCGATTAAGCTCAGGACAACTGGCAGAGATCGGGGCATCAGAAACAATAGCAGGTCATCGGCATAAGCCGACAACTTGCATTGCCCATCCTCTAGATCCACTCCGCGTATGTCATCCCGTTGCCTGATGGCCATTAGTAGTGGCTCTAGGGCTAGGTTGAAAAGGAGTGGGGAGAGCGGACAGCCTTGTCGGGTACCCCTTTGGAGCGCAAAGGGTGCTGAAATCTCCGAGTTGGTGGTTATCCGTGCTGTGGGGTTAGAGCAGGGGTCTCAAACACGCGGCCTGCGGGCCGCATGCGGCCCGCAAGAGAAGTTTCTGCGGCCCGCGATTTATTTATTTTATTTATTTATGTATTTATTTATTTATTTATTTATTTTATTTATTTTCAGGGCCGCGAAGAGAGTAGTATTTCCCTCTCACGGCTCTGTTAAGCCTGCCGGGGCTGATGGGAATTCCCATCAGCCCCGGCGGGCTTAACAGAGCCGCGAGAGGGAAATTACTCTTCTCTTCGCAGCTTGAAAAGCCCGCCGCTGATGTTGCTGAAGCTGAGGGCTCTGCCGGGCACACGGTAAGGGGCCGCGGGACAGCTGATTCTGGCGCTGCCACGGCGGTTTGGGGGGGCTGTGTCAGATATGCCATGCTTTCTCTTGCTCTGCAATGGATCGCCCATAGACAAAAGATGTCGTCATTCATGGATGCTGCAGCCATACGGACAAGAGGTGATGTCCTAAGCTGCTTCTTCTCATTAGCAGGTGCCATGTATGGGTGTCCACTCAGTCGGCATCCATTTGAGTGCTTGATGGGGTCTGGGGTATTTTCAAACCTCCATATTAAATGGGACATCATTAAATATAGGCCAATGCTCATACATTTGTGAGGCTATAAAATGTATTTATAGTCATATTATGGTGAGGAGCATCTCATGCTTGTTTGCCTAAGGCCCAAAGAGATCATACTGCCTTACCCAGGGAATGGACCTAAGTGTCTATAGGAGCTCCTAGAGTCCTCCCCATTACTGCTTCCAGGCATGGAGGAGAGCTAAGGGTTCCTTACCATTAAAGCTTCCAGGCATGGAGGAGAGCACCGAGTTCTTTACCATTACTGCTTCCAGGCATGAAGGAGAGCTCAGGCCTCCTTACCATTACTGCTTCCAGGCATGGAGGAGAGCACCGAGCGGGCGGGGGCGGGGGGCTAGGACTGGAAATGGGCAGATGGGGGTTAGGACTGGAGGTGGTCTGATTGGGGGGGGGGGCTAAGACTGAAAATGGGGTTATGGGGGGGGCTAATAATGAAAATGGGGTGATGGAAGGATTAGGACTGGAAGTGGGCTGTTGGGAGGCTTAGGACTGGTAATGGGCTATGGGGGGGCTAGAACTGGTAATGGACTGGGGGGGGTTGCTAGGACTGGAAATGGGCTGAGTAGAGGGGGGGCTTGAACTGCAAATAACTGATGGGGACGGGGTTTTGGAATGGATATGGGCTGAGTGGAAGTGGGCTTGGAATAGAAATGGGCTGATGGGGAGGGGGGCTTGGAATGGAAATGGGCTGATGGGGAGGGGGCTTGGAAAGGAAATGGGCTGTGAGGGGAGGGAGCTAGGACTGGAAATGGGCTTAGTTGGGGGGAGCAAGGACAGGAAATGGGCTGATGGTGGGGCTAGGATAGGACTGGAATGGGCTGATGATGCGGGGACTAGAAGGGAGCGGATGCTGGGTGGGGCTGAAACTACAAGGGAGCTGATGTTGGGGGAGGATTAGAATGGGATAGGGCTGGGAGAGTAAAATGGAGAGGGGAAAAATATTTTGTGTGGGAGGGAAGAAAAATCTACAATTGGCCAGGTATTGGGTGAGTAAGTGTGGATTGAGGATGGAGGGGTAAAATTTGAGTGGATGAAATAGGAATGAGGAAAGAGCAAAAGGAAAAAGATTAGTATGTTAAAGCAGATGTAGAGAGAGAAAGGAAAAAAAACTAGAAGAGAGAAGAAAGGACAAATGGACAGCAGACCATGGAGAGTTAGCAGAAGACACCAAGAAACCAGAAGAAAGTGGCTGGCACAATTGCAACTGAAAAAAAATGCACAAAAGGTAGAAAAATATCTCTTTATTTTGAATTTATTAACTGGAATATGTCAGCTCTGGGAAATGTGCATCATTAACGTCTGTGCTTTATTTAATACAAGAGGAAATTTATAGTTTTATTTCTACAGTGTTGTTGTACATTCCAAGTTTGGCTTTTGGGGTTCCCAGTTTAATTATTGTCTTCCTGTTTCTAAATTGTGATTCCTTGTTTGGTGATGGTGTATGTTCTGCATGTGTAACTGAGCTGAGGTATTCTGTTTATGTAATTCCTATTTGACATTGCCACTTGTTCTCTTTCCCCAGTAGGTCATGTATTGTTATTCTCTGAAATGTATTGGTTTAATATTTGCAGTGTTGCCTTTTGATAGTTAGGGTATGGTGCTTTGTGAGTCCTGGTAGTGCTGTTACGATACGGTGGGTTTGCTATGGGTTCTAAATGGGTAGTGTTTGTAGTAGTTCCTAATGTGTCTGGCGGTTGGCACTGGATTATAGTAATGTAGAAATCTTTTAGTCTTTCTTTATCCATACACTCATTAAGAGGCATGTTTACTAAAAGTTAGTTTATGGTAACATTATGCAAATATTTATGCAAATGAGGTCCCTTATGCAAATTAGGCCCACGTCTTGTGCGGCCCCCGGGTTACTTTACAAGTCCTCATTTGGCCCTCAAAGCAATTTGAGTTTGAGACCCCTGGGTTAGAGTATAGTAGTGCTATCCTCCTGATGAAACTCTCACTCATCCCATACCACTTCAGGGTCCGAAACAGGAAAGACCACTCCAATCTGTCAAAGGCCTTTTCGGCGTCCAACGCCAGCCCCACTACCGGCTCGGGGTCCGTTCGGGTTTTGGACAGAATACGAGACAACAGACGTCTATTATCCGTAGTGGAACTGCCGGGGATAAAGCCACACTGATCTGTCCGAATCAGGGTGGACATAATTTTATTCAGACGATTAGCTAGGATCTTCGCATAAATCTTATAGTCAGCGTTCAGGAGGGAGATGGGTCTGTAGTTTTCCACCTTCTGCGGGTCACGCCCTGGTTTAGGGTGAATCACTATTGTTGCTTCGGCTAACGCACCCACTGCCGGATTTTCTGCGTACAGGCCACTGTAATATATCTGAAGCATTAGACTGAGTTCACCTTGGCATTTGGAGTAGAATTCTAACGGGATTCCGTCAGGGCCTGCCGCCTTACCCCTAGCGGACTGCTGGATGACCTGCCGTATCTCCGCTACTGTGATCTCTTGATCCAACATTCGTAGTTGGTCAGCAGCTATGGATGGCCCAGAGATGCCCGAGACAAAGTTTTGGAAATCCGTATCTCCACAGTTCACCTCTGAGCTATATAGCTTTCCGTAGAACTCCCTGCAGTGCTCCAAGATTTGCTCATTTTGAAATAAAAGATCCCCTTTCTCATTCTGGAGTGACGTGATGGGGGCCACGTTCTTCCTGGCCTTGAGCAGTTTGGATAGTAGGGAACCTGCTCGGTTGTTCTCAAGATAGTACGTGCTTTGTTGTATACGAGTGATGGATTGAACTTGAGTGTGTAGAAGGCTATTATACTGTTGCCTGAGTTTCCGCAAGCGGATCAACACCATAGGGTCTGATCTTTTAGCTAATAGGCGTTCTCCCGCTTTGATTTGTTTTTCGAGATCATCTTGCACACACCTCTGCTGCTTATTCCTCTGTATCGTGAAAGTTGTTATATGCGCACGGAGTGTCGCCTTGAAACCTTCCCACCATCCCCAAATAGATGTCTCAGAGGGGTTGTTACACTCGTTATAGGACTCTATGGCCTTGCTTATATAGGTTAGAAAGGAGCTATCGGTGAGAAGAGATCTATCAAAGGTCCATCGAGGAGTGCGTTTACGTGATATCCCCAGATCAATGATCAGTGAGACTGCTGAGTGGTCCGATACTGTTCCAGCATGTATAGCCGAGGCAGCCAGTCGTTGAACCAAGCCGGGGGTTATCAAGAAATAATCTACTCTGGTCTGGGTATCATGAGGAATGGAGTAGAAGGTAAATTCCTTGTCAACTGGGTGCAGTAGGCGCCATGCATCACTCAAATGCAACTCTGCCATCATACTCCTTAACACCCCATGTGATTTAGCTTTGTCTGCTGCCCGGTAAGGAAGTCGATCTAAGAGAGGGTCTAGGACTAGGTTAAAATCTCCGCCAAGAATCAGCTCCGTGGTCGCTGCGGCCATTAATTCCATTGCTATACTCCGGTAAAAGGCGGGATCATCTACATTGGGAGCGTAGATGTTCATAAGGGTATATAACTCTTGGTCTAGCTGCAGGGTCACTTTTGCCCACCGGCCCATCGGGTCTGCCGCGGTTTCCTTTACCGTAGCAGGCATGGATTTCCAGAGCAAGGTGAGTACTCCACCTTTCTTATTGAACGCAGGGGATACTGCCACTACCTGGTAACTTTTGGAGCAGACTTTCCGGGACTCCGTTTCCGTCAGGTGTGTCTCCTGAAGATGCACTATGTCCGCTTTCTTTTGCTGGCAGTAAGATAAAATCTTCTTACGCTTTATGGGATTCAGTATTCCTTTGACATTGAGGGTTAGTATTAGTAATTTATTGTCCATCTGTGCCTGAGAGTAGAGGACCTAAGCCAGGTTCTAGCCGCTTCCCTCGTTTCTGCATTCCCTGTCCGTGGAAGGTGTACTGGACTAAACTGGACTGTTCCCCAAAACATTATTAACACAGAACCAAATATCCTATGGCAAATTACCATCAGCTACTGGCAGACGACCTGGGAAGTGATGCCCGTCACCGTTACCAGGTTTAACAAAATCATATAAGCTGTTTCCCATCAAAGACAGTGCATGACATTATCATCCCTCCTCCCCAGCTAGCCCCAATATGCATCAAATGCCCTGCTCATTCCAGTAAATCTGCTCAGGATCTAATACAACAGTGTGGATTAATAAAGCATTTTATCCAATACATTTGACTATAGGCATCATGCTAAACTGTGCCAGTGCCCACGTCTATCTCCCACCCTCCATAATTATACATATGTTTCTCAGGTCTCCATATGACTGGATTCTTGTAAAAACATCTTTAACATTTCTGCATCAGTGAAGTTCCTGGTAACATTGTGCAAAGTCACCCGCATAGTGCCTGGATAATACAAGCCATACCGTGCCTGTAGCCTTTGCATAAGAGGCCTACAGGCCAGCAGGGCCTTGCGTCGGTCCGTGGTCTGCTTACTGAGGTCTGGGAAGAAAGATACATTTTGTCCTTGCACCTGCAACGTCGCGAGCTTCTTGGCAGCTTGCAGAATAAGCAGTACCTGTGGATATCAAAGGACTTTAAATATGATCGGTCGGGGAAGACGGGTGGCGTCTGTCCTCTGCGCGGGAACCCGGTGCGCCCGTTCCAGTTCAAAGGGCTGCTGAAAAGATAGCTGGAGGAGCTCCGGGATCAGCTTCTCTAAATAGTCCATTATGCTCGCCCCCTCTGCCCCTTCGGGGACTCCTACCAGCCGGATATTATTTCGCCGGGCCCGATTATTCTGATCTTCCATCTGGGCCTCGATTTTTTGCAGCGTGCTGCGAGAGCCCCCATCTGTGTAAGCATGGCGTCGTGCCGCTTAACCTGGCCTTCCAACACTTCCACCCGCCCGCTCATCTCCTGCACGTTGCTTTTAAGCTCATTAAGGTCAGCCTGAATGACACCCAGCGATGTCGTGTTGGAGACGATCAGTTCCTTAACCCCTTTTAACTCCGCAAGTATTTCTTGAATGCCTGCGACCGTCGCTTCTTTCCCTTCCGCCGCCATTTTCTGTGGGGAACCCATGTCTTGTTTCGTCCTCTTTGGCGTGGACACTGAGCCGGACTGGAATTCGAGGCGCGCGGGCTTCAGCGCCGACATGGTGGGCAGTGCGGGGAGTGTAGTAGGGTCTCCCGGGGATGATCGTAATCGTCGGTACTGGGCAGGATTCTAAGCTGGTAACGGGAGCTTAGCAATTATGCGGCCAGTCTGCTCCGCTGTTGGCTCCGCCCCCAGTATGGCATATCTTATGATCTTATGTTCTTATGAAAAGACTAAGGGACTGAGACAAAGCTTTCACGGCAAATTCTTCTCCTGCCACTTACAAAGGCTGTGGGATATTGGCTGTGTCTCTCGAGGGGGCAAAAGGAAAGTAGTGCTACAAGGAATTTGGCTACAGTGTCTTGTTGATTGTTGTGTGCATGCTGTGGCCAACAGTTTTGTGCTGTTAATAACCATTGTTTGTAAATAAATAGAAATAGTTTGGTGAAAGAAAACCCCTGGTGTAACGTTGTGACTTACTAGGGGGGAGGGTAGGGGAGGGGGGGCAGGCGACGGGGTAGGGGTAGGAGAACCCGAGGCTGTCATACCAGTTGCGTGGCTGAGAGCGTTTCTACTCCATGACAGGGGCGAAAGCTGTATTGTTGATCATCGAGGGGGGCTGAGGTATCCACGTATTCTTGTGTTTGAAGTTGAACAACCTTTTCGATTAGTTTAACCATAAAGGGTATACTTGAGATGGGTCTGTAGGAGTTCAGTGAAGTTTTGTCGAGGGTGCCGTTTTTAAGTATTGGGCGAATTTGTGCGTGTTTTAGTGTAGGTGGTAGGTACCCTTGGCATAATGATAGATTGATAATAGGAAGAATGAAGGGGGATAGAGTTGGAAGAGTATTCTTTATCCAGGTTACAGGACAAGGGTCTAGGTGAGAAGTTGTGGTATTTAGATTTGAGATAATATTTTTGAGTATGTCTTTAGTTATAGGGTGGAAATCAGACCAATCGTCAGTTTGATGATGGCAGGAATTGATGAGTGGTTTTGGTGAGAATGCGTTAAGTTTTGATTTATTTATATAGTGATTAGCTAAGGTCTGAGCAGTTACATCTGTAATGTCGTTGCTAGAGTTATGGCCGCTATTCCTGTTATCTGGGGTCACCGGCCATTGCCGAACGTTGCCCCCCCCCCCTGGTCCCTTAGCACGCAATCTTTCTAATCTTCTCCCCTGCAGTTCCCATCCAGCCCCATTGGTCCCTATTTTTCCCTCGTCCATATCCTCCCCAGCCCTTCCCTTCATTACGTTTTCACTGGCTCTCCTGAACTGCCGCTCCCTGCGTTCTAAGACCCACCTTATTCACGACCTCTTGTCCCAGCACTCCCTGGATGCCCTCTTCCTCACGGAGACTTGGCTCCGTGAGGGGGAGGACACCCTTCTCCACCAGTGTCTCCCTCCTGGCTACTCTGCATTCCATACCCCCCGCCTTCGTCGTTCTGGGGGCGGGGTGGCGCTGATATTTCAGTCCACCCTTTCCTTTTCGCAAGTGTCTCCCTCTCCAGTATATCCTGAATCCCTGCTAGTTCGCTCCGATTCTCCCTCCCCACTCCTTTTCCTCCTTCTCTATGTACCTCCCTCCTTGCGCCCGGATCTCTGGGATTCCCTTCAGCTTACCCTGTCTGATTCCGTCCTCTTGTCTCCCCACTTAGTCATCTTAGGTGATTTCAATGTTCACTTGCCCCCCCCCCCCCTACGTGCTCGTGACAAGACTCTTATTTCTCTGTTTTCTGACTTGTCTCTCACCCAGCATGTCATCTGCCCTACTCATGTTTCTGGCCGGACTCTGGACCTTGTTCTTACACTCAACCCATCCCCCCATTCCCCGTCCAACTTTATCACCATCCCTGTTCCCTGGTCAGATCACTTGTGCCTTCTTTTCTCTTTTCCATTCCCCCTCCTCATTCACTAGGTTCTCCTCCTGACCCCCCTGTCTCATCTCTCAGGCGGCATCTTACCCCTCGTACACTTCGTGCTTTCCCCCCTGCTCGCTCTCTCTTCCTCCCGGACTTTTTCACTCTCCCAGTTGACCAACAGGTTCATACCTGGTCTTCCATCCTTTCCACTAC
Organism: Ichthyophis bannanicus; assembly: GCA_033557465.1. NCBI lineage: Eukaryota > Metazoa > Chordata > Amphibia > Gymnophiona > Ichthyophiidae > Ichthyophis > Ichthyophis bannanicus. Next base: position 666,309,964 of record CM066031.1, read on the forward strand.
CCTTGATGCTCTCGCTCCCCTTCGCCCTGTATCGCTCCACCCCTCATCTCATCACCCCTGGTATCACCCTGGCCTCTTTCTTCACCGCTCCCACCTCCATCGGGCTGAACGCTTGTGGAGGAAGCATCGCTCTCCTGGCTCTTACTCAGTTTTTTGTCAGGCCCATCTCTCATACCGCTCTCAGATTACTTCAGCCAAACAGTCCTATTATTCTCAGCTCATTGCCACTTCCTCTTGCTCATCCAGATGCCTTTTTCTTGTCCTTAAATCCCTTTCCTCAACCTCTACTCTCCCTCCACACTCTCCCCCGTCAGCCCACAGCCCATCTACCCTTGCTTCCTTCTTTGCCAATAAGGTCCTCTCTCTCCGTTCTTCCTTCCCCGACTGCCCCCCCTTTCCCCTCCCCCAGCCTCCCCTCCTGCTTCTCCCACGGATGGTTCCCCCTCCTTCACTTTCCCCCACACTTGGCATTCCTTTTCGCCCGTCTCCGCCCCTGAAGTCATCAAAGCAGTTTCATCAGCCCATCGGACCACCTGTCCCCTTGATCCCTTGCCTTCCGCTTGGCTGCTCAACTCTGATCTTGCTCTCATGCCCTACATTCTCTCCATTTTCAACACTAGCCTCTCTTCTGGTCTCTTCCCCTCTAGCTGGAAACATGCCATTGTCCGTCCTCTCCTAAAGAAGCCCACCCTCGACCCCGCCACCCCTGCACACTGGCGGCCAGTCACCAATCTTCCTTTTCTTTCGAAAGTCCTTGAGAAGCTGGTGTTTTCCCAACTCGCCACCCACCTTGATTCCACTTTCGCCCTTCACCCCTGTCAATCCGGATTTCGTGCAAGCCATAGCACCGAAACTATCCTCACAGCCCTTCTCTCTGAGCTTTACTGCGCTCACGACCGTGGTGATTTCTCTTTGGTGGTTTCTCTGGATCTCTCTTCCGCTTTTGATATGGTCGATCACCGCACTCTCCTGTCCCGCCTGTCTGATTTCGGTATCGGTGGGTCCGTCTTGCAGTGGTTCCGTTCTTTCCTGTCTTCTCGCACTTTTTCTGTGCACTCCCGTCACTCCACTTCCCCTCCATCCCCCTCTATTTGCGGCGTCCCTCAGGGATCTATCCTGGCCCCCCTACTTTTCAATGCCTTCCTCGCACCGTTGGCTTTACTCATTCAGCAATCCGGTATCTCTTTCTACATTTACGCCGATGACATCTTGCTGGTCCACCATACTTCCTCCTCCACTCCTGACCTTGCCCCACTCAACCATTGCCTGTCTTCCATTACATCCTGGTTCGACTCTAACTTTCTACATGTGAACCCCACCAAGTCTTCCGCAATCTGGTTTTCCTTTGGTCTCTCCCCTCCTTGCATGTCTCCTGTTATGTCTTCCCACTTAATTCCCCTGGTCTCCACCCTTCGCTATCTGGGAGTTACTCTCGACTCAGCCCTCTCCTTTCACCAACACATCTCTGCTGTTATACGCACTTCGTTCTTCCACTTACGCAGGATTCGGGCCGTCCAGTCGTCACTCCCCACCTCCTCCATTGTCACCCTCGTCATGTCTCTCGTCACAACCCGGTTGGACTATTGTAATGTCATCTACGCAGGTCTACCTTCCTCTCAGCTTCGCTGACTGCAATTAGTACAGAACGCCGCCGTTCGTCTTATCACTGGTTCCCCAGCCCGCTCTCACGTGTCCCCCTGCCTTCTTGCCTTACACTGGCTTCCGGTCAAGTTCCAATTCATCTTTAAGGTCCTCATCCTCACACATAAGGCCCTCCATTCCAGCACCCCCCAATATCTGTCAGATATCATTCACCTTCAGCCCTCCCCCCGTCTTCTTCGTTCCGCTTTTGGTAATCGCCTCTTTCTCCCTTCCCCCGCTCAGGCCCACTTAGAGCTCACCCGTCATTCCGCCTTTTTCTTCCTGGGACCAGCTCTCTGGAATTCCCTACCTTTACCCCTTCACCTGGAACTTTCCTATCCCCGCTTCAAAACTCTCCTTAAAACACACCTCATTTGTCAAGCCTTTGATCCCCCCCCCCTGATGATGGTACCTTGTCCCCCAGTTGTCCCCCCCACTCCCGTCCATTATCCCCTCACTAGGCCGCTTCCCTTTCCCCTTCCTTTCCTCTTTCCCCCTCCCGCCCTACTGTCCCCCTGCCCTCTTGGGCTCTTACCCCTTTCTATCTTTCTTCTGTATCTCTCTATCCTATCAATTTTTGGCGTTCTTTTCTGACTGTATTTCCAGTAGCCTGCTGTTATATTGTACACCGCCCTGATGCTTCGGCCTGGGCGGTTCATCAAATGATGCTAATAAAGATAAAGATAAAGATATGTGTTATTAGTTAGGTTTTGAACAATGGTGAATAGTTCTCTTGGTCTATTTATTGATTTAGATAGAATGACTGAATGGAAGTTTTTCTTTGCACTATCTGTTGCCTCTTTATACTTTTTAAGGTGGCTATGATATTTCTCATAGCATGTTGTAGATTTAGTTCTGCACCATTTTAATTCTATTTTCCTCAATTCTCTTTTCATTGATTTTAAGGTGTTGCTAAACCAGGGGGCATCGCTGTTTCTAGGACGGTTGTTCTTTTTGATTAATTGTTTATATGCGGCTGCATTAGTGATTGTTTTATGCCAGATTGCAACAGCTTCGTCTAGGTCAGAAGGTGATGGAGAAAGATGGGGGATAGTTAAATCGAGAAATTCTTCCTCATTGAAACTTTGAAATCTAGGGGTTGGAACCTTTAATGATCTGTTTTTATTATTTGTTTCAGTGTAGGTGAGGCTAAGCTTGATTAGGTGGTGGTCTGACCAAGGGATTGGTGTACACTCTAGTGATGCCGAGTTAAAGAGTTTGTGAAGTACTTCTGGGAGAAAGACAAGGTCAAGTGTTCCTCCTTTATTATGGGTTTTTGTATTGATAATTTGATGGAAGTCCATATCTGATATTGATTCAAGGAGGTGGGCTGAGTGTGAAGAGGGTAGGGATGGAAGGTTAAAGTCACCTAGCATTATTATTGGGTTTAAATCAGTGGATGAGCTAAGGAATTCTATTAGAGCATCCATGTTTTCTGATTTTTGATCAGGTGGTCTGTAAACTAAACAAATTCTAAGGTGATCAATTTTTATGATGAGGGTGTCAATATTGTTGGGGAGGTCAGAGGATTGTGGCTTTGCTTTTAAATCTTTTTTTGTCATCATGAGTACTCCTTTTTTATGGTTTCTGTGTGTGTGAGAAATATCATAATCATTATTGTTTAGTTGGTTTAAGTATACAATATCAGTGTCAGTTAACCAAGTTTCAGTGACACATAGGATGTCTGGTTTTAGGTGGTTTAGCAAGTCAGTGAAGATAGGGAGTTTATTTTTCATGGATCTTGCGTTTATTAGGATACATGACAATGAGATTGGGTTACTTGTATTTTGTTGACTATTTGTTTGTGGTAGTATAGTGGGTTTTATATGTATTAGTCTGTAGTGGTTTGCTTTTGTGTTAATACCAGTGTTAATTTGTCCTGAGGGAGGGTCGGGTCGGATTATTCTTTGTATTATTGGTATTGGTTTGTAGTTTTTATTATTTAAGCTGTGAGTCAAAGCAACTAACGTTATTATTATAGTACAGATGTATAGCATTCTTAAGCAAAAGGTATTTGTAAGTGACATTATTAGAGCTATTGGTTGTGAGGGTGATTTTCTTATATATTGTATGTCACCCACTGTGCTATGAATGAAAAGTGATAGTAGTTTGTACTCTGATGTGGCAGAGCATTGAAGAGTGGTTATAACGTGTTGTAATGATCAGATTAAGTAGCAACTAAACAATTATCGATAGATACAGTTGCAAGCTATACAGTTACAACTGGATACAATCTGTTTAGGTAAGGCTAAGTAATTGTGTCTGTCTAGAGATTCTGGATAAGCAATTATATCTGGACAACGTCTCAAACCGTCTCATATGAAATATCTTTTTCAAGTAATAGAACTAAGTGTACCGCAGGTCAGTTCAAAAAGCTGTACGATCTTGAGGGAGTAACTGATTTGACAGAGTATTGCTAATATTTCAAAATGTCTAGGCACTCCAACAATCATTACATCTCTATGTAGGCAGCTACATACTTCCTCATCAGAACATAGAGGTGTTAGCACTTCAAGTAGTGAAATACTGACACTTAATCCTTAGAACAAGCTAATGCATATGTCGGGTTCAGAGTTACCTGCTTATAGTTACTTGTTGCCGTTGTTCTGATCGTATGAAATCTCTGGGTGCGTAGGATGGTTCCTGTTCCTGCGGTCCACGCCAAAGGGCCCTCTAGTGAGGCCCTCAGGCGCGGGCCCACCCGGTGCAGGCGTGCCCGATAGTGCTGTGCTTTATGTGGGGAGCGTGCTGCCCCGATTGGACAGCACTCTGCAGATGTCCGACTTTACCACCGCTGCCCCTGCTGGAGGCTCAATCCCACTTCGGGGAGAGCTGAAGATGGTGGTGAGTGTGTCCCTTAGTGCCCGATAGCGCTGTGCTTTATGTGGGGAGCGTGCTGCCCTGATTGGACAGCACTCTGCAGATGTCCAACTTTCCCGCCGCTGTCCCTGCTGGAGGCTCGATCCCACCGTGGGGAGAGCTGAAGATGGTGGCGAGTGTGTCCCTTAGTGCCCGATAGCGCTGTGCTTTATGTGGGGAGCATGCTGCCCTGATTGGACAGCACTCTGCAGATGTCCGACTTTCCCGCCACTGCCCCTGCTGGAGGCTCGATCCCACTGCGGGGAGAGCTGAAGATGGTGGCGAGTGTGCCCATGAGGGAAGGGTTAGGACAGCCATTATAGTTGGTGATTCGATCATTAGGCATGTAGATAGCTGGTTGGCTGGTGGGCGTGAGGATCGCCTGGTAGCATGCCTGCCTGGTGCGAAGGTAGCAGACCTCACGCGCCACCTAGATAAGGTCTTAGATAGTGCTTGGGAGGAGTCTGCTGTCTTGGTACATGTTGGTACCAATGACATAGGAAAATGTGGTAGAGAGGTTCTGGAGGCTAAATTTAGGCTTTTAGGTAGGAAGTTGAAATCCAGAACTTCCAGGGTAGCATTCTCCAAAATGCTTCCTGTTCCATGTGCAGGACCCAAAAGGCAGGCAGAGCTCTGGAGTCTCAATGCGTAGATGAGACAATGGTGCAGAGATGATGGTTTTGGATTTGTTAGGAACTGGGGAACATTCTGGGGAAAGGAGGGCTCTTCCGAAGGGATGGGATTCACCTTAACTGGGATGGAACCAGGCTGCTGGCATTAACCTTTAAAAAGGAGATAGAGCAGCTTTTAAACTAGATATTAGGGGAAAGCCGACAGTCGCCCAAGAGCGGATGGTTCGGAAGAATGTATCTTTGAAGGATACTACCAAAAGCAGAGAGGTTCCACAAAAGAGTAAAGTAGCCCAAATGCCCTCAAGTATGGAGCAGACAGAGCTTAAAGATCCCAAATTACCCATGTCTAACAATAGCCAAATTAATATGAATAAAATACATTCTCTAAAATGCTTGTATGCAAATGCTAGAAGTCTAAAAAATAAGATGGGAGAGTTAGAATATATAGCACTAAATGAAAGGTTAGATATGATTGGAATATCAGAGACATGGTGGAAGGAGGACAACCAGTGGGACACTGTGATACCTGGGTACAAACTATATCGTAATGATAGAGCTGATCAAATTGGTGGAGGGGTTGCGCTCTATGTTAGAGAGGGCATTGAGTCAGAAAGGATTAGTTTTGCAGGAAACAAAATCTGCTGTAGAATCTATATGGATTGAAATTCCATGTAAAAGGGGGAAGGCAATGGCAGTGGGGGTGTACTATCGAGCGCCTGGCCAGAATGACCAAATGGATGATGAAATGCTCAAAGAAATCAAGGAAGCTAACAAAAGTTACAGCGCAGTAATAATAATGGGTGATTTCAACTACCCCGGTATCGACTGGGTCAGTGTCACGTCAGGACATGCTAGGGAGATAAAGTTCCTAGATGAAATAAATGACTGCTTCTTGGAGCAGCTGGTTCATGAACTGACCAGAGGGGAAGCCATATTAGACCTAGTCCTTAGTGGAACACCAGATCTAGTGCAAGAGATAAGGTTGTTGGGGACACTTGGCAATAGTGATCATAGCAAGATTGCCTTTAATTTAATTAGTGGAGGAGGGATAGTAAGGAAATCCACAGTACTACCTTTTAACTTTTGAAAGGGAGACTATGATAAAATGAGGAAAACAGTTAAGAAAAAACTAAAAGGAGCAGTTGCAAAGGTTAAAGACGTACATCAGGCTTGGCTTTTGTTGAAAAAATACTATCTTGGAAGCCCAGACCAGCTGTATTCCACGCTTTAAGAAAAGTGGAAGGAAGTCCAAAAAACTGCCAGCATGGTTTAAAGGTGAGGTCAGAGAGGCTGTTGTTGCCAAAAAAGCATCTTTCAGGAAATGGAAAAAAGAGCCAAATGACGAAACATGGAAACAGCACAAGCACTGGCAAGTCAAATGCAAGGCATTAAGGCAGGCAAAGGGAGAATTTGAGAAGAAGCTTGCTGCGGAAGCAAAAACGCAAAGTAAAGACCTTTTCAAGTACATTCGTAGCAAAAAATCTGTGAGAGAGTCAGTTGGTCCATTAGATGATAAAGGGGTTAAAGGAGCACTAAGAGGCGACAAGGCGATAGCGGAGAGACTGAATGAATTCTTTGCTTCAGTCTTTACTGAGGAAGATGTATGTAGCAATATTTGTAAATAGTTTGCCACTGTTATACAAGTTTATGTAGCAAATGCTATAAATAGTTTACCCCTGTTATCCAAGTTACTTGCCCTGTTATCTGTAAACTCTTACATGTTAACTGTACTGAGCATTTTTTGTTCCATGTAAACCGCGCTGATGCTGAATAGTGCGGTATATAAGAGACTGTAAATAAATAAATAAATAAAAGATGTAGGAATGTTACCCTTGACTGAAGTGGTATTTAAAGGTGCGGAAGAATTGAAGGAAATATCGATACATCGGGAAGATGTATTACAACTATTAGATAAACTGAAGAGTAGCAAATCACCTGGGCCGGGTGGTATACATCCAAGGGTGTTGAAAGAACTGAAATATGAGATTGCAGACCTGCTATTAGTAATCTGTGAACTATCATTAAAATCATCTGTAATACCTGAAGACTGGAGGATCGCCAATGTAACACCAATTTTTAAAAAGGGTTCCAGGGGTGATCAGGGAAACTACAGACCGATGAGCCTGACATCAGTACCGGGAAAAATGGTAGAAACCATCATAAAGAATAAAATTACTCAGCATGTAGATAGTCATGACCTAATAGGAGACAGCCAACATGGCTTTAGACAAGGAAGATCTTGTCTTACTAATCTGTTATGGTTTTTTTTGAAGGAGTAAATAATCAGGTGGACAAAAGTGAGTCGGTTGATATTGTGTATCTGGACTTTCAGAAAGCCTTTGACAAGGTCCCTCATCAGAGACTTTTGGCAAAACTAAAGAGTCATGGGATAGGAGGCAGTGTACTATTGTGGATCAGGAACTGGTTAAAAGATAGAAAGCAGAGGGAAGGGCTAAATGGCCAATTTTCCCAAAGGAGAAAAGTGAATAGAGGTGTACCCCAGGGATCTGTGCTGTGTCCGCTGCTTTTTGACATATTCATAAATGACCTGGAAAGTGGAATAACGAGTGAGGTTATCAAATTTGCAGATGACACAAAACTATTTAAAGTTGTTAAAACCCAAGAGGATTGTGGAAAATTGCAAGAGGATCTTGATAAATTGGAAGACTGGGCATCAAAATGGCAGATGAAATTTAATGTGGACAAGTGCAAGGTTATGCACCTAGGGAAGAACAACCCAAACTATAGTTACACGATGCAAGGTTCCACAATAGGAACCACTACCCAGGAAAAAGATTTAGGCGTCATTGTGTGCAGCAGCGGCCAAGAGAGCAAATAGAATGCTAGGTATGATAAGGAAAGGAATGGAAAGTAAAACAAAAGATATTATAATGCCTCTATATCGTTCCATGGTGAGACCTCACCTTGAATATTTTGTGCAATTCTGGTCGCCGTATCTTAAAAAGGATATAGCGATTTTAGAAAAGGTTCAGAGAAGAGCCACCAAAATGGTAAAGGGGATGGAAGGATACTCCTATGAAGAAAGGCTAAAAAGGTTAGGGCTCTTTAACCTGGAAAAGAGACGGCTGAGGGGAGATATGATAGAAGTCTATAAATTAATGAACGGAGTGGAACGGGTAAACGTAGATCGATTGTTTACCTTATCAGAATATAGAAAGACTAGGGGACATGCAATGAAGCTACAGGGTAAACTATTTAAGACTAATAAAAGAAAATATTTTTTCACTCAATATGTAATCAAACTCTGGAATTTGTTACCGGAGGATGTAGTAAAGGCTGTTAGTGTAGCTGGGTTTAAAAAAGGTTTGGACAAGTTCCTGGAGGAAAGGTCCATAAACCATTATTAAGAAGGGACCCAGGATATCAGTGCTTGAACCAATACAAGCATTGTGGAACCTGTGTCCCTTGGGGAAACTGCTAGGTACGTATGACCTAGATTGGCCACTGTTGGAAACAGAATACTGGGCTTGATGGACCTTGGTCTGACCCAGTATGGCATATCTTATGTTCTTATCTTATGTTCTTATGAGTGTGTCCCTTAGCACCCGATAGCGCTGTGCTTTATGTGGGGAGCGTGCTGCCCCGATTGAACAGCACTCTGCAGATGTCCGACTTTCCCGCCACTGCCCCTGCTGGAGGCTCGATCCCACTGCGGGGAGAGCTGAAGATGGTGGCGAGTGTGAATTTTTCTATATCAGAAGCAACAGAGATGTGCATTTGTTGGTGCGCATTCTGTTGTTACCTTAAAACGTTAGTGCATGCTAAGTCAATTTAATTTAATTTAGCCTGTGAATTACTGAAAATTTTTAATACACATTAAACATGTTTATTGAACCAAATGTGTGAAATGAACTAAAAAAAAGTTTGAAAATAAAGAAAAAGGCCAAACTGTAACTGAACTGAAAGTTTTCACCTTGTGCACATCCCTAAGAGGTAAGACAAGAAATTTCCTTCTGCATTTCTATTACCATGTTTATGAAGAGGAACCACATCCATCCTTCTTCGATCCTACAGATGCTCCTGTCTCCATGAACTATTGATCAGATACTTCAGTGGACCAATCAGAATTTCACTTAGCTTTCTTAATATTCTAGAATATTCAGTTCTGTTAGTTCCCCTCAAGCCCTTTCTTCCGGAATGATATGTCATCTACTCCACTACTATATAACCCTATCAACAATTAGCTCTTTCCAGTCCTTTCTTCAGTGATCCTTAAACAAAAGTATGTTTAGAATTTATTCCTAGCTACTCTTCTCATCATACTCCTTTTCTTCTCATAGCCTTACAATCCTACCATTGCCTTACTGGCTTAGCTTAAAAATATAGTCGCCTTCCTTAGCTGCCTTAGCTAACTTTTATCCTCATTCTTGTCTTCATATTCTTAATTTCCTTCTCTGCTTCTTTCAGCTTTATCAGGTATTCTTCCCCATGTTCCTCTTTCTCAGATCTCATGTACTTTCTGAATGTAATTTTATTCCCTTATTTTTTTCAGCCACCACTTTGGAAAACCATACTGGCCTCTTTTTTCCACTGACTTTTACTGACTTTCCTAACATGAAGATTTATGGTATTTATTATAGAACCTTTTAGTTCAGCCATTGTTTCTCTCTTTCACAAAGACCTTACAACCTTGCCAATCCATCCTTAAAGTAAGCCCCCATTTTAACAGTTTATACTCCCGACATCCAGATCTTTGACTTTTGTGTGATCCTTTTTATATGAAACCATAGCATCTGAGGATTGCTGGGTTTCAAATGTCCCAGACAATAGAAACACTTTCTCTGTTGATAAATTTAAAGATGGGACGTTCAAATGGCAGATGAAGCTAATGTGGTCATGTGCAAAGTTATGCACCTAGGAAAGAACAACCCAAACTATGGTTAGGCGATGCAAGGTTCCACATTAGGAGCCACCACTCAGGAAAAAGATATAGGAATCATTGTGGATAACAAGTTGAAACCCTCCACCCAGTGTGCAGCAGCGGCTAAGAAGGCAAATAGAATACTAGGAATCATAAGGAAGGATTGAAGAATAAGACAAAGGATATTATAATGCCTCTGTATCATTCTATGGTGCGACCGCACCTTGAATATTGTATACAATTCTGGTCGGTGTATCTTAAAAAGGTTATAGCGGAATTAGAAAAAGTACAGAGAAGAGCCAAAAATGGTAAAGGGAATGGAAGGATACCTTGATGAGCAGAGGCTTAAAAGCTTAGGGCTCTTCAACCAGGAAAAGAGGCGGCTGAGGAGAGATATGATAGAGGGCTATAAATTAATGAATGGAATGGAATGGGTAAATGTAGACCGATTGTTTATGCCATCATAAAGTAGAAAGACTAGGGGACATGCAATGAGGCTACAGTATATGCCGTTTAAGACTAATAAGAGAAAATATTTTTTCACTCAATGCGTAATCAAACTCTGGAATTCGTTACTGGAGGATGTAGTAAAAGCTGTTAGTGTAGCCGGGTTTAAAAAAGGTTTGGACAAGTTCCTGGAGGAAAGGTCCATAACCCATTATTAAAAAGGACCCAGGAAATCCACTGCTAGTCCCAATAGAAGCATTGTGGAACCTGTGTACTTCTATGGGAACCTGCTAAATACTTGTGACCTGGATTGGCCACTGTTGGAAACAGGATACTGGGCTTGATAGACCTTGGTCTGACCCAGTATGGCATATATTATGTTCTTATGTCTTTAAATAGCAGGTCCAGTATCGCCTCCTCCCTTGTTGGTTTCATTACTATTTGCAGTAGAAGAGCAAGGGTCAAAGCCCATATTCAGTGATTTAATTCTCTGACTGCAAAATACTTAATCTAATCATTAATTTAGCTTCCACATACAGTAATTTTAGAAGAGGCACTATTTAGACATATATGCATTTATTATGCACAGATTTGAAGGCAGTGTGTTCTGAGTGTGGTTTCAGCAGACCTTTTGCTATGGAAATACACAAATTTGTTCAAAAAAATGTCCCTATGGCGTATACACCTGCTCTAAAGCATGCATGAGGTCACCTAATTGCCCAATTGGAGCTGGAATTTGGAAGAGTGATTGGGGAGACATTGTGCTTACCTTCCTGGTATTCACAGCCATCTCAAGTAGCAAAAATGTCTTCAATTTAGAGGTTGGCTCTATAATTGGTTCCCCTTTGAGGTACAGTTTTCCAAAATCCACTGCTTTCACATATCAGTAATGCAAGTTGTTGCTTACATGTGTTAGCACTTACGCACAATAACATAGTGAATGATGCTAGATGAAAACCAGTATAGTCCATGCAGTCTGCCCAGAGAGTGATTAGGGGTGTATCTGAAGCTGCATACAGGTTACCACTCCATACCCCTTTTATGACGAGAAAAAGTCATTTAGCTTTTGCTTTGAGTGGAAATGGTCTATATTTGGATTCCACAAATGCATGGGATAAACACAGAGATCCTTAAATGGAAAAGGATGGAATGGTGAATTGCATCACTGTTTTTGTCTCCACAACCTCCACTGGGAGGGCGTTCCTGGCATCTACCACCACTTCTGTGAAAAAAATATTTCCTGATGTTGCTTTTAACTTTCCCTCCTTGCAACTTGATTTCATGTCTTCTAGTTCTACAGCTTACCCTTATATGGGAAAAATATAAATTTTTCATTAATACCTTTCAAATATTCAAACAACTGTATCATATCACCCCGTCCTCTCCTCTCTGATACACATAGTTAGGCCTTCTCATACGTTATCTGATACAGACCTCTTTTTAATGTGTTTCTCTGTAAAACTGATATTTCATCTGTAGGGCCATCATATACAGGCATTTTCCCACAATTTTCTATACATTTTACTAAAGGCTGCATATTCATTGAGCATTTTGTAAAATGAACTCCAAACTGTGAACATCTTAACTTGAAAATCTCTTTCTAAACTGGATGACCTATCCAGATTTATTAAATATGTCCTGCAGCAAATGGCAGGCCATGGGGCAAAGTCCCTGGCGGCCGCGGTAACCGGGCCAGCGGCACGTGCGAGCCCCGGGAGCAGAGACAGCGTGTGGCGTATGTACGCCGCAGAGGCAGGCAGTGTTTTTTTAATTCATTGGTCCTGCGGTGAGATAGAATGCCGCTGGAACCAATGGGGTCTCGGCTGAGGGAGCAAGCGAGAGGGAAGATGGGAGGGTGTTTAGGGTGGGCGGCAGGTGGCGATCGGCAGCCTGGGGAGCTGGATCGCGGCAGGCACACAGGCTTCTTTGGCAGCCATTTTCCTTTGAGGATCGAAGCGGTCATTCAGCGGGGATCCAGAGGCTGGTTGTGGAGCAGAGGAAGTGCGGTGCTGAGGAGACCGAGACAGACGGTGCTGGGGAGCAACAGGGAGCATGCGGAGTTGTAGGAGCACACGTGGGCCGCGGCGGTGCTCCGTGCTGAAACGGCAGGTGCTGACATCGCTGCAGGCAAGACAATTATTTTAAAAAAAAGGATTAAAGATCGGCAGGGCTTCACTGAATAATGCCTTCTCGGGGAGATAGGGGGGTGCATAACAGAGGTAGGAGGGGGCCTAATACCAGAGTTAGTGTGGGGGGGCTAATACTAGAGGGAGATGTAATAACAGAAGCATTGGGGGGAGAATTCTAGTGGTAGGGGGAGGGAGAGTTCCAGGGGCAGGGGGGGAGAAGTCCAGGGGTAGGGGGGAGGAATTCTAGGGGTAGGGGGAGGACAGAATACTAGCAGGCATAGGGGGAGGTGCAGCACAGTAGCACAAGACAGATGCTCTCCTCAAGGAGAGGGGTATGAGAGTGATGGGGGTGCACTTTCTGTGTTACCCAGCTGAGGAAGAAGCGGGGCTGGAGGACGGGGTCGGTAGGCTAGGGGTAATCGGGGGCTCCCTCGGGCAGGGCAAGTGACTAGCTGTGAAGAAGCTGTGGGGGGTTACAGGAGGGGTCTACGGGCAAGTCAGTATGGGGGGGGGGGAGTGGAAACCAACAGGGACAATTGGGTGGACATTTATCCTTAGCAGAGGGGGGTGGAAGTGGGGCAAAGGGCCCCTGAATCAGGAAGGTGGGGATGTGGACTGAGGGGCAGGGGGTGTAGGACTGTTTTGCAAGGGGGATATTACATTGCATATAGTCCTGAGGCTTGGGAGCATTGGAGGGAAGGTGGTCAAGGATCATCACGGACAGATTGGGCGGGGGCGTGGCAGCCGTCTTGGCAGGCCTTGTTCCCACCCCCCACCCCCGTCTTTTCTTATCTTCCACCCCAGGGTGCAGCAGTGTCTCAGAGCAAAGGAGAGCTTGGAGTGATCAGACCAGCACGCCTTCGAAACATGGAAACCAGTGAGACTGCCAGTTGCCAGAGACAGGAGGAGGCTCGAGAGAGTGTTGAAGGATCGCATCAACAGGAGGCGGCGTCTATGGACCAGGAGCCTTCTGCAAGTCTGCAAGGGACACGCGATGGGACAACAGGTGAGTCTCAGCTTGCGGGCCAGGAAGGAGCGGAGAAAGGCGGGTCACAGGGGAGAGCAGGAAGAAAGGCGCACAAGAAGCGTAAACATTCCCATAGGTGGCACGATAGTTCAGACTCCTCCACATCATCTTCAACGGTCACGTCATCGACATCATCAAGGGACGATAGTGTTGAACAGCCTCAAGGCAGTAGCGAAGTTTTAGGCGCTCAGGCTGGCGGTTCAATGCCTGCCTTGGCGTCCTTTTCTGAACCGTGGGAGGGAGTGCCAGAAATGTTGCAACATAAGATAAGGAAGAGGCGATATATTGACATATTTCGGTTACTGGAGGGCAGGAGGAGGTCCGGGGAGAATAAAAAGAAGAGGAAAGAAGACGAGAAGGCAGGAAGGATTAAAAAGGTGTCAAGGAATGTGGTGAATTGGGCTAGGGCCTTCCTAAGGTTAGCCAGTGTCTGGGGCATAAGCACCCGGCCCATTATGGGATGCTGTTAGCCTATGCAGACTCTATATTGGAGGCGGCACAGACACATGAGGGTTGGGCTTGGCTGAACTATGATGAGAAGTTCAGAGATAAGATGGAGGAGAGCAAGTCCTTGTCATGGGTTACACAGGACATCAACTTGTGGCTAACACAGATGTCGGCCCGGGCTGGCGCTGGAGGGATGGGCGTGATGAGAGGTGGGGTATCAAATGCGGTAGGCAGGGCATGGTCTTTTCAAGCAGGCATGGTTGGGCCACAGCAAAAAGCAGAGAGTAGTGGATCCGGTGACGTCTGTTGGAGGTACAAGTCCTCTTGCCCGTTCCCGGATTGTAAGTTCAGGCAGTCTGTTCCATTTGTAGCAGAGGTCACGCGGCCATCAAATGTATTAAAAGAGGCCCTCCCCCAGTCGGAGGGCAGGCCCCTAAGCAGTAATCAACCAGTGAGCTTAGCGGCGACACCCATAAGGATCAAAGCATTAAGACCGTGGCTTCGCCAGTATCCGAGGCATCGGGATAGGGAGGTGCTGGAGGAAGGTTTTCAGCAGGGCTTCAGCATCCCAATTATGGGAAGGGTAGTGGGGGCAAAGGCCAGGAACTCTCATTTGGTTAGGCACTTTTCTAGGGTGGTAAAAGAAAAGTTGTGGGGCGAGAGTGAGTTAGGTAAGATTGCGGGCCAATTTATGGAGGACCCCTTTGCGAACTTTGTGGTCTCCCCTCTAGGTATCATTCCGAAGAAGGAGCCAGGGAAGTTCAGGTTGATTCACAACTTATCCTTCCCAGAGGAGGCTTCCGTAAATGATCATATCCCTAAGGAGTCCTGTGCGGTACGTTATGCGTCCTTTGATTCTGCTGTATATCTTGTTCAGAAGTGCGGTCCGGGGAGCTTGATGGCCAAGGTAGATATCGAATTGGCTTTCTGATTATTAACGGTGCACCCATCAGCCTTTCATTTGTTAGGTTTCTCATTCTAAGGAAAAAGTTATTTTGATAAATGTATGCCGATGGGATGCTCTGTGTCGTGTGCGTATTTTGAAAAGTTTAGTTCATTTATGCCTTGGGCATTGGTTAAGAAGGTCAGGTGTTCGAATGTGATTCATTACTTGGATGACTTCCTATTCGTTGGTGAGGCTCGGTCCAGTAAGTGCAAGGAACTCTTGGATGGCTTTGTGGAGTTAGCCGGAGAGTGGGGAGTGCTGCTGGCCATTAATAAGACGGAGGGCCCAGCCACAACACTCACCTTCTTGGGTGTGGAATTGGATACAGCAGAGATGGTGGCTCGCCTTCCAGTAGGGAAAGTTGTTAAGCTACGAGTGCTAGTAGCTAATGTGCTGGTGTCCAAAAAAAAAATAACGTTGCGGGAGATGCAGGCCTTAATAAGTTCCTTAAATTTTGCTTGTAGGGTTAGTCCAATGGGGCGAGTGTTTTTACGACGGATAGCGGCAGCCACTTCTGGGATAACAAAGCCGCATCATCAGATTCGAGTGTCAAAGAGCACTCGGGAAGATCTAGCAATCTGGGATATATTTCTGAAAGACTTCAATGGAACGGTAGTGATGTGGGAAGCGGAGGTGTCCAGTGCAGATTTTCAGCTCTTCACGGATGTGGCGGGGGGTGGGGTGGGGCTAGGGATTTACTTTGGAGGGTCATGGTGCATGGGATCTTGGCCTCAGGAGTGGCACGAGGTGGGCTTAACCAGCAACATAGCCTTTTTGGAGCTCTTTCCATTGCTGGTAGTCTTGGAGCTGTGGCCTAGCAGACTGTGGAATCGGAAAGTGATCTGGTGGTGTGATAACACAGCGGTGGCAAGTGTGATCAATAACTATTCGCCGCAATGCTTGCAGGTAACAGCATTAAATTGGGGAGGTGGTTCTGGCATATTTGCGTATCAATGTTTATGTAAGAGCCAGACATATTCCAGGATGCACTAACAGGATTGCTGACACTCTCTCCCGTTTCAAGCGGGACCTGTTCCAAACCTTGGCACCAGAGGCGGATATCGTGGGAGAGAAGGTCCCGGAGAGATTGTGGCAGGTTGGCCTGAGGAAATGCTGAGCCTTCTCCGGAGCTCGGTGTCCTTGGCAACATGGGCAGCTTATCAGCAGGGATGTGACAGAGTGGTGACCTTCTTACAAGCTCAGGGATGGAAGAAGGGGACTGTGGCTGATCAGCTAATGGGGCAATACGTGGTATATGCAAAGGGTACTGGGGCTTCTAGAGCAATGGTGCGGACGCAGCTAGCAGGTTTTACCATTTTTGCTGGAGCGGTGGGCTGGGAGACTCCAGGCGGAGGATTTTTGACCCGAAGGCTGATGCAAGGCTGGGAGCATTCCCTCCCAACCCCAAAGG
This sequence comes from Ichthyophis bannanicus, assembly GCA_033557465.1. Lineage (NCBI taxonomy): Eukaryota > Metazoa > Chordata > Amphibia > Gymnophiona > Ichthyophiidae > Ichthyophis > Ichthyophis bannanicus. Next base: position 666,326,385 of record CM066031.1, read on the forward strand.
ATAGCAGGCAACCTATCACGCATGAGTTGCTAGCCAGACTACTGTTCACATTGCCCGAAGTAGCAAAATCACGTTTCGAAGTAACACTGTTTCACGTGGTGTTTATTTTGGCATTCTTTGGTGCCTTCAGGGTGGGGGAGTTGGCAGCTGACTCCAGCAGGTAAGCGTCGGGGGGTGGGCTGCAGTGCAAGCATGTGCAGCCGATGGAAGGGCGGCTCCACATATGGTTGGCATGCTCCAAGACTGATCAAAGGGGAAAAGGTTGTTGGGTGTTCTTGACCGCAATACAGGGTTCGCTAACATGACCGGTAGAGGCGGTGCGGGCATATTTACAGCTGCGACCGAGGTTGCAAGGACTGCTCTTTCTGTATGAGGATTACAGACCATTAACGCGTTTTCAGTTTATGGCTGTGCTGCACATGGCTCTGCAGAGAGTGGACGAGGATCCTCGGAAATTTGCCCCGCATTCCTTTTGAATCGGGGCGGCAACTAGCACCACGGTCGCAGGGCTAGGGGATCGGGAGATTCAATGCATCGGCAGATGGCAGCCACGGGCGTTTCAGGGATATTTATTTTATTTTATTTATTTAGACAGTTTTGTATACCGCCTTATCCTTCAATCAAAGCGGTCACAACACAATTGGGGGATACATTTAACACGCGGGGATATGAGACACATACACTAATACTTACAGGGAACATGGGCAATGGAGGGTTAAGTGACTTGCCCAAGACCACAAGGAGCATCTGTGGGACTAGAAACCCCAGTCCTTCCGGCCCAAGGTTGCTGTCCTCTAGTGGGATTTGAACCCCCGACCTTCCGGCCTGAAGTACCTTGCCCCAACCACTAGGCTACTCCTACCTCCTATGTGGGAGGGATATGTGCGTCTATAAAAAAAAAACAACAAAAAAAACAGGCTAACTATTTATTTTCTTCACAGATGCGGGACAGGCCCCTATTCGCTGCTGCGTCATCGGTCACTCTTTTGTATATTGGGCAGGGCAGCAAGCGGCAAGGCATACAGTGGGGCCTAACCTGGGATTGGATGTCCAGGAGGTGACCATACTATGGCTGGGCAAGAGAGGGCTTCGGTGGCCTCAGCTGCTGCCTTTGCTTCGGCACCTCGGGCGTGAGAATGGAGCACAGGCACTGCTATTGCTGCACTTGGGTGGCAATTACCTAAGTGCATGGACCTGCAAGCAACTAATTCGTGCAGTCAAAAGGGACTTGGCGGTAGTTGGTAAAATGTTTAAGAATACTGTGATCATGTGGTCATACATTATTCCAAGGCCTGCCTGCTGGGCGCAGAGGAGGTGGTCAAGGGGGTTAACAAAGATAAATAGGCAGATCAGCCGATGGGTGTGTGACCAAGGGGGGTATCAAATCATGCACCCATGGGCCGAGGTGAATTGTGTGGGCTTGTTTAGGCAGGACGGGGTGCATTTAATCCCTGTTGATGGAGATCTGCTCCTGATTGACTGGCAGGAGGCATTGGAATATGCACTGGTTCACGAGGGTCGCTGGTCGCAGCTTCCTTAGGGGGGCGGCAAGGGGACAATTGGTCACCCATGCCGGTGGCGCGAACCCGAGGCAATATTTGGGCGGGGGTGTAGGGCCCCTGACCCGGTCAGCCCCTGCTGGGCTTTTGCTAATCATATGGCGAAGCCGGAAGAAAGGGGCGGGGAGTTAAGCTAGACACGGGGCTTGTCCGCGGTGGTTGCGGAGGATAGGCTCACCTTGCTAATCGCATGGCGGGTGAGGCAGCGATCTGCTAAAAGGATGATTATGTTGAATTGAATTGTTATGATGTTAAAAGATTAATAAAGCTGCGACCAGTTTGAATTCCCAACAGTTGTTGTCTGTTTTATTGTACAGGTGAGACAATGGGTGGAGTGAGAAGAAAGGGGGCAGGAAAGGGGGGAGGGGCAAGCACCGGGTCCGTCGTGCCACGGTTATGGAAAACACCTTTGCTAACTCTGCCTGCAATCAAGCATATTGTGATGTACTGTGAACGAGTTCTGAAGTTAACACTTGGGGGCATGTTTACTAAACTCCGAAATTGTGCGTGGCCCCGTTAGTGTGCGTGTGCCATATAAGGAGTGGGCGGTTCAGGCAGAAAGAAGAAAAAAACCCGACCGTACGTGTGCGCGTCGCGCTAATTTGCGGGGCCCACATTAGCGCGTGGGAAGGCTAAGTGGGGCGCTGCTGAGCACATATCAAAACAGAGCTGTAGCACAACGGTGAACACACTAACCAATGGTGCAGGGACCACAGGTTCAATCCCCCATTGTGTGCAACAAAAAGCTCAGCTGAGGCAACACCTTGAATGTGTAAAAGTGGTTCAGGAGGCAAAGTACTTTTGGACGGCATAAGGCGGCACACTGTTCGTTTTGTACGGCATAAGGCGGCGCACTGTACTATCTGGGCGGAACAAGGCGGCGCACTGTTCTTTTTGGGCGGCACAAGGCGGCGCACTGTTCATTTTGGGCGGCACAAGGCGGCACACTAATTGTGGGCAGCAGGAGGTGGCGCGCTGATGGGCATAAGGCGGCGCGCTGATGCCAAAGCAAAGGAACACAGCCACAGCACAATGGTTGACACTGACCAATGGTGCAGGGACCAGGGGTTCGATCCCTCACAATGCCCAGTGAAAAAGGCTAGCTGAGGCAGTATGTTATATGTTGTGGAGTGCTGTAGGAGGCTTTCTAATTTTATTTTGTGATAACTACTAGCAAACGCACTCTCACAGCATATTAATATAAGGCGGCCCATAAGGCACATGTTACAGTGCACCGTCCGCCAAGGCACCCTAGAATGTCCCATATAGGGCAGCATGTATGTTGCGACACAGGATAATGTATAGTGCACCCTATATGGCTGGCAACCATAACGTGCCCTATAGGGCGCCCCATAAAGCACCCTCAGAGGCACCTTATGGGTACAGTACGCTCAGGGTGGTATTGCTGGCAGCAACATATGTACAGTAAATTAAAATAAATCTGTGGACACCCCTATCACATAACCCCACTGTGGGTTTGAACCCATGACATCTGGCTGCACAGGCAGTGACGTAACCATTGGGCTACAGCTCTATAGCTGTAAGCAGCCCCTGGCTGGCTGCAGATAGCCTGTACGTCACCTCACTGACAGTCTGCTGTTGTGAACCACCCGTACCCATGATGCACTGCACATGCAAATCAGCTGTCCACGATTGAACACAGGATGGGAAATGCACCCCTAAAGCTCCCCGGCCTGGTAGGGGGAAGTGTCCGTGTGCACCCACACAGCACCTCGGCCTGGTAGGGTGTCCTGAGTGGGTGGACAAACGGCAAAGAGTAGCTAAACACCATCACATTGTGCGGTTACTGTGCTCACCCTGAGTGTGAGATGTTGCGCCCAGGACCAGGTCCACAACACCAGACATGGCCGAATGTGGCCATGTCAGAGCTCCAAAGCAGAAATAACCTGTGGAATAGGTAGGTGCTGCATAAACATTTTGGAGAGCTCTGTCTGGCTCAGTTAGTGGGGACCCCCCACCCCCAGGTGGATAAAACAGGGCTTCCCCTCAACAGATCCCCACCCCGATGGCAGTAGAGTGGACCATCACCCCCAGTCCTGCTAGGGAACAGACACCCTACAGGGCAGTCCAAGCAGCTCCACACCCATCCATAACACAATAATCAGACAGACATTAGGCCTGGATATTCAAAGATGCACCCCACCACTATCTAATATTCACCTGCAGCAAGCCATCAGCCACTGCACCCTGCAAGGCACTCCATCACAACACATATCAGCTGTGAACAGTCTGCTGGCTGGTCCTGATGGACATGCATGCACCCACAACTGGGGTGGCAGCACACACAGACAGATAAGTCCATGAAGAGGCCCCCACAGGACACCCATACATATCACATGGGAGAAACACAATATAGCATTATGGGGGTGCCTAGCCATGCTGCCATCACTGCACACTCAGGGTGAGAGTGATCCCCCAGCAGCACATACAGAGGTCACCCTGTCTGTGTAGGTGGTGGCCGGGCACTACCATGCCCCTGCCAGTGCCCTATGCCCTGTGCAGCTGCATCCTGGTCAGTCCACTCTGTCTGAGATATACCCATGGTCCCTTGCTACTCATTATGCACATTGGCAGGCCAATACTGGCAACAGTGTTGGCAGTGTGGGCTGTGGAAGGGGCATGCAGCCAACACCCACTGTATAGACAGACACACAATTCCACACCTATGCCATCATGGTGCTACTATTGAGGAGGTAATTAGCCTTGCCCACCAAACCGGTGCTGGGCACAGCAAGGCATGGATATGCTACGCAGTACTGCTGGGGGTCACTCCCCAGGGTGGTAAACACCATCAGAGGCAAGGGCTGGAGCATGCACCGCAAACACCAAACAGATTGTTCGGATGGGGTCAACTAGCAGTATGTGCGTATCGTATGGATATCTATCTGCCAGTACTCCTAGCAAGCGTCTCAGAGCTGTGTACCGTATACCTCAGGTGTAGGGTTCCATTGCTAGGGTATGCAGGTGCTAGTATTGGGAGATGCACGCAGGGTCCAATGTTCTGCCTCTCCAGGAGACATTGGCGAATGGGGCCTGTGGGTGTGGGTGTGGGTGTGTCTGCCCCTGTTGGCTGCTGCTTTACGGCAGAGATTCCCAACTCCAGTCCAGGTGTGCATCACACTGATCGGGTTTACCTGCTGTTTCTCATGAATATTCATGAGCTACATCTACATGCCATGGGGGTGGTGCATAGATATACAGCACAGGCATTTGTATGAGTGGCAGCATGGACCCTGACTGGTGTGTGGCCCACCAGGACTGCATTTGGGAGATTCTACTCTAGGTACTGCCCCTGTACATGGTGTCTGTGCTCAGTGGGGTAAAAGATAGACGTAGTACCATTGCATATGTCCTCGCCACGAAAGGTTTGTCCTTACTATCACTGTGTAGCTGTGGGAAAAATATGTGGGAAGGATTGGCAGTAGCCCCAGCTGGGCTTTGAACCTGTGACCTTCTGTTCTTGTATGCACTGTCTGTGTGCACTGCACCACCTTGTAGCCACAGATTGGCTGGATTCCCTGGAATGTCCATGCCTGTGGATCTGGCAGGGCCTGTGTGTTGCAGTGGACTGTGCCAGCCTGCACATGGCTTGGCCTCTGTCCTCTGTGGCTAGCTGCCACTGCCCCCTGCACCACATGTACTCGTGCGCCAACATGCAGAAAAAGCAGATGACCTGATTGCAATGTGGCAGTACGGGACTGCATTTGGGGGACTTGGCTGTAGGTATGCCCATTGTTGTGGTGTGTGTGCGGTGTTGGGTAACATATGGGTGTTTCCCCCATGCTTATGTTCCCTGCAATACAGGGGTGTCTGCTCTATCTTTGTTTAGTGGTGGGTAAAATATATGGATGGGGCTGGCAAGTGCCCCAGTTGGGATTTGAACCTCTGGCCTTCTAGTCCTAGAGGTCATGGCTATGTCCTCTGCACCACACTATGGCCACAGAGAGAGTGCAGCCCCTGGAGGTAGTAAACCTGGCAGGATGGAGTCACAAACCCTGCTGTATGCATTTTTACTGTGGGCTCCTTCACCCTGTGTGGTGACAAACGTGCAAATAAAACCCGGGAATGACCACGGAACAAAGGGGGAAAACATATACCCAAGCTGGGCAACAGTGATATTAATGGGCAACCCTAGATAACACTCCCAGGACAGCTCCAGAAAAAGGGAAATGTTTTTTGGACGAGTCTCCGCTCCGTACACCTTTCCATAAATCATTTCCTTTTTTTTTGGAGCTTTCCTGGGTGTGTTATCTAGTAACTCTGGTAACCCGGAGGCCCTCCTCGCCTCCTTCCCATGTCTTAGCATCCCACAATAATATTCCCCCACAAATTCACCAACAACTGTAGTTTGGTACAAACATTTGGTCGCAGCTTTATTTACACCAGTAACAACCGACCCAACACGGGCCTGAATATAAACAATCCAACATAACCCAGCCCCACACCCCATTGCCGGAGGATGCCCCCCACCCGCCATCTTAGTAGCAAGGCGGAGCATCCTCCTCCCCCCCCAAACCCCTCCGCCTGCCTCGCCATACTAGTAGCAAAGGCCGGCTCCCACCCCCCCGCTACCGGGCCGAGACCCCCAACCGGGCTGTCTCGCCCCACCCCCAGGAGCACTTCGCCCCCACTGCTCATAAACCAGTTCAAGCCCGCGCCGCTCCTGCGAGCGCTGGCTCTGTACCCCGCCCCCACCAGCTGCAACATCTCAAAACCACCTCCATAATGGGCGGGTGGGCGGGAACGCATCCGATTCCCGAGGAGCCGCGGCAAGAAGGAGACGGCCACGCGGCTCCTCGCAGACACTGCTCCGGCCCCTTCAGCCCGCGGCCAATGAAATAGCTCCGACAACGCGACGGAGCGATTTCGAATGCCGCACGCACGGCCTCCTCTCTCTCACCCCCCCCCCCCCCGCCCCCCCTCACATACTGGAGGCCGAGGCCGGGCCCGGGCCCAGGTTACTGACGGCCGCGGGACCGGGCCCGCGGCCTCGAGCATTAACTCTGGTAACCCGGAGGCCCTCCTCGCCTCCTTCCCATGTCTTAGCATCCCACAATAATATTCCCCCACAAATTCACCAACAACTGTAGTTTGGTACAAACATTTGGTCGCAGCTTTATTTACACCAGTAACAACCGACCCAACACGGGCCTGAATATAAAACAATCCAACATAACCCAGCCCCACACCCCAATGCCGGAGGGTGGCCCCCACCAGCCATCTTAGTAGCAAGGCGGAGCATCCTCCTCCCCCCCAAACCCCTCCGCCTGCCTCGCCATACTAGTAGCAAAGGCCGGCTCCCCCCCCCGCTACCGGGCCGAGACCCCCAACCGGGCTGTCTCGCCCCACCCCCAGGAGCACTTCACCCCCACTGCTCGTAAACCAGTTCAAGCCCGCGCCGCTCCTGCGAGCGCTGGCTCTGTACCCCGCCACTGGTGCGAGGTATTCACTATCCTCGCACCGCCCCCCCCATAAAGCTGCGACCAATCCATACTAGCGCTTCCTGCCAATCATTAAGCAATAAGTCCTGTCCAACCGGGGACAAGTGTACCCCGTCAGTACGGCACAGTCCAGCACACTGGTGGTCCGCCCAAGGGCGCCGGACCTGCCCTCCCCCGGCCTGCTGCCACCAACGGCCGATCTGCCTGTTGCCTTCGCTAGCCCACTCAGCCACCGTTGCTGAGGCAGGCAGGCCGGCCGCGGGATGATGTCCAACCAGACGATTGCCACGTCTGGCCACTGCTCCTGCAGCGCCCGAAGGACCCGCTGCACCGCTCGAATGAGCTGCCGGCACGTCCCACTGGAGAGATCGTGCCCACCAAGATGTATCAGTAGTCCCACTGGCGCTGTCGTCGCTCCGCATGCTCCCGAATCCATGGAAGGAGCGCTCGCCCAGCCAAACCAACTGGAAATTGTCCAAGAATCCGGCATAAGCCTAGCGGGCCCCGTGCCTTCCCCCATGTAAGCCCGCCCTGCAGTACACCTGAAAAAGAAACACAGCGTTAGCACCCCCCCCCACACCCCCCACCCCTCCCCAGCACCCCAACTCACAACTGGTCCAGGCGCACATAGCCTGCGTAGGCCCCGGATGGCGCATCGCCCGATCCGTTGAACCACCTCACCCCCAGACCAGCATCAGCAGCGCTCATCGCCGTCCTTATCCGGAAGGCTTGAGACGCATACTCTCGCTCATCCAAGCCCAGACGCCGCAAGGCCCGTCGGAGCACCACCATAAATTGAAACTGGGTAACCACACTCCAGTCCCTGTGACAGAAGAAACCACCCGCCAGAACCGGTCGCTGACGCCAATAAGACGCCAAGTTCTGCACCGGACAGGATCCCAGACCCAGAATTGCCTAAAACCTACAGGTCGGTCTGCGAATGGGCCACAAAATATCCGCACTCACGCCTCCTGTAGGCCTCAGGAGTCACGGGACGGCGCCAATCCGGTACCGTTGGCTGCGCTCGCGCCCACCCAGCCAATAGCCGCCTCACCCCATAAAGGGCACCCGGACTGCCCCAGCCGCCGCCCTGCTGAAACAAGGAGAAACCGGCCAACGCTGCCCGTGCCACCGACCGGGACCACGCTATAAAGGAACCCGCCAAGAAATCCTCCACTCTACCACCTCTCCCGCCTTGCCCCATCGGACCGCAACAAGAAGATCAATCCCACGTCCCCCCTCCGCCAAAGGTGCTCCGGCCCCAACGCCGCGGTCTCGTCCGCCCCCGGGGCCAACGCCCGCAACGGCTTCCACTGAAAATGAGACAGAGCGTCCGCAATAGCATTCTGAGCACCCGGCACATGGCGCGCCCGAGCCGGGAGATTGAGACGAAGGCAGGCCAGCCCAACACACACCTCAAGCAGCTACCCGCGGGCACTTGGGCGGATGCCGATTGATGACTTGCACCACCGCGGCGTTGTCGCACCCGAAAACCACCCGCTGAACCCGCAAACCGTTCCGGCCATACCCAGAAGGCCACCCTAAGGGGGAACAATTCCAGGAACGTCACGTTACGCGTCACCCCTTCGCCGTCCAGGATGCCAGCACGGCGCCGCACACCATGAACCAGGGCCGTACCCTCCCATACCCGAACTACCGGCAGCATCCGAAAACAATTCCAAGTCCCGATGGGATAGTACCGCAGACCGCCACACCGAGCAGCCGTTATACCCCCCAGAAATGCATCCCACACCCGCAATTCGGCTCGCATCCCCGACGTCGCCCGGATACGATGATACCCACAGCGCTCGCCGGCCATCACGAAGGATAGCCTCCATGCCAACGGCCTCCCCATTGCAATGACTCGGCAAGCAAAATTCAAGTGGCCGACCCACCTCTAAAGATCCGTTAGCGCCACCTTCGAGGCGGAGCCCACCTCTGCCACCAACAACCGCCGTCGCGCTATGTTATCCGTAGGTAAACATACCTCAAGCTTCACTGAGTCGATCTCGCTCCCCAATAACGAAAGACACGTCACCGGCCCCACTGTCTTACCCTCCGCCAAAGGGATGCCGACTCCTCAGCCAGGCCCAGGAAAAGCCCCAGCCAGGATCCACAGGTTGCGGACCGAGCAGGCCCCACGAACAAAGCGTCGACATAATGCACGATACTCTGGCGCCCCGACCTCCGCACCAACACCCAGTGCAAAACGAGCTGAAGGCCTCGAAGCAAGCACGCGAGATCTCACAACCCAACGGCCTGCACTTATCGCAATAATACTGAGCATCGAAACGAACACCCAGCAAGGGGAAGGCGGAAGGGAGAACCGGTAAAATCCGAACGGCAGATTCAATGTCTGACTTCGCCAGCAAATCCACTTACCGCATTGGCGCCCCAGCTCCAAGGCCTCATCGAAGGAGGCATAGCGCACCGCGCACAGTTCCCGCGGAATGTGGTCGTTCCCCGAGGCCCCAAGGGGGGCAAGACAGATTGTGTATCTGCCGATAACGCCCCGGCTCCTTCTTCGGGAGAACCCCCCAGCGGAGAAACCATAAACGGCGCAAAGGGCGGCCGGTCAAATGACCCTGCGACTCAGCCCAGCGCGCACTCCGCCGCGATCATCATGCGGGCCACCTCCGCCAGCAGCCTCACCGCGCTCGCCTTTCCCCCCCCCCCCACCACATCCCGGACCTTCCTTTGAAATGGGAACGAAAGCCCTCAGAAAAAACCCCCCCGCCCACCACATATTCTCCACCTCACCGTGCCTGGTACCCGCATAAAGCCCCAACGACAGCTGCAACGCCTAAATCCGAAGGGGGGTCGGCGCCAGCCCCCCCCCGCTACCCTCTTCACCTACCTGCTGCCGGCAAACCCAGCACCGTCCGTTGGCTACATTTGACGGCCGCGTGACAGGCACCACAACGCCGGCGGGTGCGCCAAAACTTGCAGTCCGGTTCATTGAAGCGCCAACAAAGGTCTCCGCCGAGACAGCTCGCTGCGCTTTTCCTCGAATCGGGCCCCGGGCCCGCTGGCCAAAAGGACCAAAAGCCCGGCATAGCTGCATTGCCCGATGCCCTAACCGGATCTGCCCCCCCCGAGGATTAAAATCCTTCATTCCCCTCGACAGCTGCCGAATCTCCTCCATCATATCCCAAAACTCCTCTTCGTAAGTAAGCCAGGCCCAACCTTCGTGCGCCCAGGACGCCGCCACGATAGCGTCGGCATAAGCCAGCAGCTCACCGTACCAACTCGGGTCCTCATGCCCCTTACGCCCAGGTCCAATTTTTAAGGTGTTCCAGGACACCTTTCGCACCCTCCCCGCCTTTTCCTCCTCCTCACGTTTCTCGCGACTCTCCCCTGAGCGTCTCTGCCCATCGAGCAGCCGGAATATCGACGTAACGCTACGATCCGTCGCCTCAACTTGCGCGGAACACTCTCCCACAACGCCGCCCACCGCATCAGCGAGGACCCCGCCCCCTCACCTGCTCGCGGCTCGACCGTGGAGGCCGCCGAGGAAGTATCCGATGACCACGAGGACGAAGATGACGCCCTCCGCCGATGATGCCGCCGTTGCATCCGCGACGCTTAGGCTTTACTTGCCCGCGGCGCACCCTCACCCGATGGCTCCACCCCCCAACCGTATTCCCGGTACACTCACCTAGCGCAGCCAGCTCCGCCGTCCCTTGCATCACCGAGGTGGACCCCGTCCGCTCCCCAGAGATTGGATCGGTCTGGCCCAAGCTCCGCGACTTCTCTGTCGAGCCGACTCCCACACCGCCTGCTGCCGCCACTGCACTCCCGGGAACCTGCAGAGGGAGAGAAGAACCAACACACGGGGAGGGAGGAGAACCAACACACGGGGACGGAGGAGCCCCAACCCCCGGAGGAGTCATCCCCTAAGGCCCCACCCCCCACCCAGCTCCCCCTCCTTACACCCCCACCCCTGAGGACCCCCAACCCCCCGGCCGCCCAGCCCGCCGCTCCCCAGGGAAGCAGCCCTCTGCCATTCTGGAAACCGGCCCCCCCCCACCAATCCCCTCCCCAACCCCCCCCCTCCAGGTGCCCACACCCCTAGACTGCTCAGACACCGAGGACCAGTCCGCCCAATCCTCTCCATGCAAACCCGGCCGCCCCCTCCCCTGCGAAAAGGGGCCCCTAGGCTCCCGTGCCACCCAGCGCGCAGGCCACCCCCGCAGGGCAAACGCCCGGGACCTGAACCCACCCTACCCCCCCCCAAGCCCATCCGCTCCCCCCTCCCAGCCCCATCCGCACACCCCCCCAGCCCCTCCACAACCCCCCCCAGCCCATCCGATTCCCCCCCCCAGCCCAACCGCTCCCCCACCTTCAGCCCATCCGCTACCCCCCTCCAGCCCATCCGCCCCTCCCCCTCCAACCCATCCGCCCCCACTGGAAAACACATTAAACACTGAATTTACATTAGGATCGTACAAGATTCATTTACAGTTAACTTATTTGCAGATTGCGTATTTACAGGAAGAGCTTGTATTTACCGGGAGAGCTTATCATCATGGTGAGTTCCAAAGGGGGTGTATGTTTTCAGATTATGGCAAAGTAATCTATGTGTGCACTTGCAAAATGGAGGTGGGGTCATTTACACCAGCTCTAGGGCTCATCCCAGTGAGCATACCTTAATTTAGTAACCTTCTTTGCTACATACGCTAGTATTTTATGAAGGTAAGCAGGCACTTACTTTTCATTATAAAATAGGCTGAACTTAGGAGCTTTAAAATGCTCTGTAACCAAGTGCCTCCTTATAGAATTACCCTGTACACGTGAATAGGTGTAAAAGTCTTCAGTTTCATTTTATGCACAATTTATACAGGTATATACTAGTATTTTATAAAGTTACCCAGACTTCTATGTATCTTTATTAGATAGGCTAAAAATAAGTGCCCACTCACCGGACCCGACAACGCAAACGCATCCGATTCCCGAGGAGCCGCGGCAAGAAGGAGACGGCCACGCGGCTCCTCGCAGACACTGCTCCGCCCCCTTCAGCCTGCGGCCAATGAAATCGCTCTGACAACGCGACGGAGCGATTTCGAATGCCGCACGCACGGCCTCCTCTCTCTCACCCCGCCCCCCCTCACATACTGGAGGCCGAGGCCGGGCCCGGGCCCAGGTTACTGACGGCCGCGGGACCGGGCCCGCGGCCTCGAGCATTTTTGCCCATCACTATAACTGTTCCCCAACTGAATTACTATTTTTCATATTTTTGTGGTGGTCATTTTCTATTTATAATTGCACTTTTGTGCTGTGCACATGTATCACACTGCTCACGTTTTGCGGGTTTCCCCGGTTTTGCTGTACATTGCTGACGGAAATGGTTTCTCTTCCCTTTAAATGCATTCTAACGCGAGTGATTCACTCGCGCTATTTTTTTTTTGGAAATTCAGCCCCGATAATGTGCGGGGCGCCTCTCCCCTCCCCTTCCCCGCCCATTAACCCCTTCTCTCCGCCCCTCCGGGGCCTTCCTCCGCCCTCCGTTAGCCTTTCCACGCTTCTATCGGACATTTGCGGGCACGTACTTGTGCGGCACCCGTTACTGTGACGCGCAAGTGTGCGGGGCTTCATCGCACGTTTGCGGGGCGTTTAAGCGCTCTTAAGTACCGCTTTTAGTGCGCTATTTTGCGGCGCGCTAATTAGCGGTTTTTAGTAAACATGCCCCTTGGTGTCTGTAATGCCTTTCATTCTCTTCCACAGTATATTCTTCTTTTATAGAAAAACTGTCAAAGAAAGGATGCTTTAAACAACAAGTTTTTGCCACATACTGTACCATACTGCTGGGCAAAGAAGTCCATTTCTTGTAAAGAAAGATGCAATCACTGTTAAGCAAAATCTGGTTTTGGCTGTTCAAGCTATTGATGAATGAGAAAGTATTTAAAATTAAATGACTTCATCCCAGAGTTTCTCAGTCATTAATATGTATAAGAGCAAAAATCAATCAAGTATCCAATTTGTATTGACTGAATTCAGGTAGAAATGACTCAAGAAAATATCTATCAATTTAGGAAAACTTTTGCACTACAACCGTTATCAAGCATCTAGACAACTGGGTTAGGCAATTTATTTATTGCACATTTTTACCATAATTGTGTGGTTTCCATGTCTGCTCTATAATCATTATTTAAAGGCCTGGTTTAATAAGTTTTCTTCACCATTGACACAGAATGGATGTTTTATATCTTTATATATTTTCATTCCACACCATCTTTCTTTTTCCACACTCTATAATTAATTTATTTATTTATTTAATCAGTTTTGTATGCCGCCTTATCCTTCAATCAAAGTGTTAACAGGACAACAAAAAGGTTTACATTGGGGCATGGAGGACAGAGAGAAAAGACATTGTAATAAATTACAGTACATCATATTAATTTACAATAAATTACAGTACATTGTAATAGTACATAAAGATAAACTATAATATTATACTATAACATAACAAAATTGAGTAGAAACAGTTAGTAAGGTATCTTGAATTTTTATGTGATAGGTTGTTTGCCATAAGCCTCGATAAAATGAAAACAAATACAAAATAATCTCTTCAATTTTTGATGCTTGTTTAACTTCTCATTGGGAAAAATATGTTAAAATTTCTTATTCTCAACATATCGGTTTAAAATAATCAGTGTATACAGAAGGCAAAAAAGGTGTGCTAAAGGCAAAATTGAACTGCATGGAAATGCTCCAGGATCTGAGCCCACCACCATATGCACAGGAATTAGTTAGCTCTTCATTTTGAGCCCATTACCAAAGCATTTATGCTATGTTGTTGTTGTTAAGTGCCGTCGAGTCGGAATCGACTCATGGCGACCCTCTGGATAGCTATCCTAAATTGTGTTCGGTCTTGAGTCAGGCGGCTCATTGTTGACAGACTGGTACCCGTAGCTGCTGTTATTGTATCGATCCATCTCATTGCTGGCCTTCCTCTTTTGCGTTGACCTTCTATCTTGCCAAGCATGATGTCTTTCTCTAATGATCTCTCTCTTTGCATGATGTGTCCAAAGTATGAAAGTCAAAGTCTTGTCATCTGAGCTTCTAAAGAAAGCTTAGGTTTGATCTCCTCTAGTACTGACTGGTTTGTTCTTCGGGCAGTCCATGGTATACACAGTATTCGCCGCCAGCACCATAATTCAAAGGCATCAATTTTCTTCCTGTCTATCCTTTTCACTGTCCAGCTTTCACATCCATATGATGTTATTGAAAATACCATGGCTTGAATAAGTCAAATCTTTGTATGGAGAGAGACATCTCTGCTCTTGAGAATCTTATCTAGGTCTTTCATAGCCATTCTGCCAAGAGCAATGTGTCGTCTGATTTCTTGACTGCTTGTTGCTTCTTTATTGATAGTTGATCCAAGTAGGTTAACATTGTTCACGATTTCAATTTCTTCTCCTTCAACGATGAACCTGTTGATTATGCCAGTTGTCATGATCTTTGTCTTCTTTACATTAAAGTGCAGGCCCATTTTGAGACTATGTTCTTTGATTGTGAGAAGCAAATGTTTCAGATCATCTTCACTTTCAGCCAGTAATGTGGTATCATCAGCATAGCGAAGATTGTTGATGAGTCTTCCACCAATCTTCACACCTCTGTTGTCTTCATACAATCCTGCTTCTCTGATGATTTGTTCTGCATATAAATTAAACAGGTAGGGGGAAAGTATGCAGCCTTGTCTTACACCTTTGCTTATTTTAAACCATTCTGTTTCTCCTTGTTCCTTTCGAACTGTTGCTTCTTGATCAATGTACAGATTGTGCAAGAGTACAATCAGGTGTTCTGGTATACCCATGCTTCTTAATGTGGCCCAGAGTTTCTCATGGTTTACACAGTCAAAAGCCTTCCTATAGTCGATAAAGCATAAATAGATATCCTTTTGGTATTCTTTAGTCTTTTCAAGGATCCATCTCACATCCGCAATGATGTCTCTCGTTCCTCGCCCTTTCCTGAACCCTGCTTGCACTTCAGGTAGTTCTTGTTCCAGGTATGGTTGTAGTCTCTTTTGAATAATCTTCAGTAGAATCTTGCTGGCATGTGGGATCAGATCGATTGTGCGATAATTTCCAGAGTCAGTTGGATCACCTTTCTTTAGTATTGGTATAAACACAGATCTTTTCCAGTCAGTTGGCCATGATGTTGTCTTCCATATTTCTTGGCAGAGCCTTGTAAGTACAGTAACAGCTGCATCAGATTGCTGTAATACTTCTATGGGAATGCTATCAATGCCTGGTGCTTTCTTCTTTGATAAGGCTTCCAATGCTATAGCCTCTGTTATTTGTGTTAGTCATACAGGGCTACCAGAAAACCGCTAGAAAAGCTATATAATCTAAGCATTAAAAAAAATGGTGAATAGAAGAAAGGAAAAAAGAAGCAGGTACACGAGCTCACAGATTAGAGGTGTAGCCTAGTGGTTAGAGTACTGGCTTACTAACCAAGAGAACATGGTTTGTTTCCCACTAGCACTCCTTATGGACTTGGGCAAGTCATTTACTCCTCCATTGCCTTGGAAGAAAGGCCTGGTAATCTACTTCCGGTCACACTGCCAAGAAAACCCAGGAGCTGCTGGGTTCCCAGGAGTCAACACTGACTTGACAGCACAAGAGATCATTTCAGAAGTCTTGCACATCATCTACTCATGTAGAAAGTGGCACTTACATCTGTAAATTACATACATTTATAGATGGTGGTTGCTAAATTGTGCATTTCCATGTGCAAATGACCTAAGATGCCAAAATTCAAATAGGTTGTGTTCTGCTTGTGTTTTGGGTGAGACAAAATATATGATTTGATTTATTATTTTGATATACTGCTAGTATGTGGCAAAACATCTGACAGTTTACCATATATAACCTTACAAAATATCTAGATTAAAATAACCCAAATTAAAATATCTAACCGTTCCACCCTCCACAATCTCTTATTTCTTAATACCATCACATCCTTATCATCTACTAACTACACATCCTCTCCTACAGTTCATTTTATTTATTACTTGATTACATTTTTATAGCGCTCCTTCCAGAGATCAGGAGTGGTTTACATTATAACAATGAACTTGAACAGTAACAGTTACATTTAATAGGTTTAGAACTTTATACATAGAACAGTTGAATTGAGGGAAACCCTCAAACTATTTACATGAAGCAGTACAAAGCTGGACCGCTGAAGCTATTTACAGAGTATTTACAGTGTTGGTTACAGCATATCAATACACTTAACTAGATATTAGTTGATGGGGATAAGTAGAGGGACAAGGGGTGGCATAGGACGGAGGAGGTAGAGAGGAAGGAAGGAAGGAAGGAAGAGGAATGGAGCCATGGTCTAGGTATTATTGTAAGATTCTCAAAATAGGTGTGTTTTTAGACCTTTGCGGAATGATTGAAGGTCCTTGTTTTCTCTTAGTGTATCAGGAAGACTATTCCATTGCATGGGGGCTACTTATGTGAATGCTCTGTTGCTCGTAATTGTTTTGGTGTTGCGTATAGTGAGTGGGACATTTAGAATGTTTAGTTTGGGGGTTCTTCTATTTCTATTATGAGATTGTATTTCGATGAGTGCGAATAGGTGTGATGGGGCTATGTTGTGTATTAATTTGAACGTCGTCATTATTATCTTGTATCATACACGAGTTTGAATGGGAAGCCAGTGGAGACCCATTAGGACGGGTGTAATATGATCTGAGAACCGCGCTTTCATTATGATTCTTGCCGTGACATTCTGTGCCAATTGCAATATGTTTAATGGGCTTTTTTTGGATTCCTAGTAGTATGCCATTGTAGTAGTCCAAGTGAGGAGATATAAGTGCTTACACTACTGTTCTGAAATCAGACAGATCTATGAGGTTTCCTAGAGGTTGTAAAATTCTTAGTTTGTAAAATATTGTTCTGTTTAATAATCTTAGATGGGTTTCCATACTGAGCGTTTTATCAAGGGTAACCCCTAGGTATTTTATTTCTTGTTTGACGTTGAATAGATTATTATTAAGAAGGATTGTGAAGGGGATTGAATTCAGGTTTTTTTTATAATGAACATTACCTCAGTTTTCTTGAGGTTGATACTCATGTTATTTTCTTGAAACCATGCTCGGGTTTCATTGAGGCAGGCTGTTATGGATTCGTATATCGGGTTACATGTGTCGAATTGGGTGTACAACATAATATCGTCTGCATATAAGTGAAAATTAATTTTATATTTTTTGAATATTGCACAGATAGGCTTTAGGTATAAATTAAATATGAGGGCAGATAATGCTGACCCTTGGGCTATTCCTTTGGTTTGAGGGAATATATTTGATTTTTTTTTTTGTTCAAAGTGTACCTGTTGAACCCGGTTTGTTATATAGCATGAGAACCATTTTAGGGTGGTTCCTTTTATTCCTATGGATTCAAGTCTTGTGATAAGTGTCGTGTGGTTTACAGTGTCAAACGCTGATGTTATATCAAGGAATATTAGGATAAACATTTTTTTTGTATTCTCAAGGCCCTGTATTAACTTGTCAAACAGCATTAGGAGGAGCGTTTCAACTCCATGAAAGTGTCGAAATCCATATTGTTGATCATCTAGGGCATTTGTTGAGTCTATAAAGTCTTGTAGCTGCCGTTGAACTGCTTTCGCAATGGTTTTCGCTATAAAAGGGATGCTTGAAATGGGTCTGTACGCAGAAGGGTCATCTTTGTTAAGTGTTTTGGTTTTTTTTGAATTGGTCGGATAAGTGATCTTTTGAGTTCAGATGGCATACTTCCTTGCTGGAGGGATTGGTTTACTATATTTTGTATAATTGGTGCAATTTCTGTTTTCATTGTCTTGATTCAGGATACCGGGCAAGGATCTAGTGGAGATGTGGCAGTGTTTAACTTTGAGATTATGTCCAATATTTGCCTTGAGTCAATAGAGTGGAAGGTATGCCAAGATTTTGCAGAGGCAGCAGTTGCTGGTATCTGTTGAGGGCTGTTTATGATTTTGGAATTTAGTTTGCTGGCATAGAATTCAGCCAGGGTTTGTGGCTGGATTGGGGATTTTATATTACTATCTTTAGAGGGTTTGGTAATTGATTTTACAAGCTCAAAAAGTTCTCTTGGGTGATTTAAGGCATTATTTAGTATTTTGGAGTGATATTTCTTTTTTGATGAATTTATTGCCTCTTTGTAGATTGCGAGCAATGGCATGTATTGTGTTTTATTTTCTGTGGTCTTTTTAGCTCTCCATTTCTGTTCCACTTTTCTAAGGTCTTTTTTTTCTTGATTAAGTCTGGGGTGTACAATGCTTCTGTTTTATTCTTCATGTTGGTTTGTAGTTTGGGAGGTTGCTTTGCGACTGCTTCTATTCCTGTATTCCATTGGTTTATGAGTACATCAAGGTCAGTTTGTTTAGTATTGACATAGGAGTTAATTGAACTTATTAGTGCATCTTTATAAAAGGTTTTGAACCTGTTTGTGCGTTGTGCATGAGATGATAATTCTTGATTAGAGACGTGCATTGACATATTAAATGTAAATTGGATTAAATAGTGATCTGACCATGGGACCTGAGTTATGTTGTGGGGGGGGGGGGTGTCTGTGGGGAACGCAATTGAGCTAAGGGAGGAAAACCTAGTCAAGTATATTTCCATTATTGTGAGTGGGATTGTGTATTATTTGCTGGTATCCCATTTGGTCCATTGCTTCTAAGAATGCATTTGTGTGTGTTTTTGAAGGGATGCTTAGTTGATATCTCCTAATATAATCTGTGTTTTTCTTATTGGGGTTTGTGGTGGCGAAGCTAGCCCAGTGCCTATGGAAATAGAGAAAACACTAGCAGTTTCCCCCAGTCAGAAGGAAAGTGCAGGGAATTGTCACTTTAAAAGTGCAGCTAAGAATGAAAAAAACCTGTCCAAAGCTGCTGTCCTAAGGCCACGCCCCAGCTCCATGGTAACTGAGGGTGGCAATCTAAGACAGCTGGGGGCGGGGTGGAAAGATACAGGCCAGACCCGCTCATATAAGCCCCAGAGAACAGGGAGGAGTAAAGCAGGAGAGAGAACAGGGAGGAGGAAAGCAGGAGAGAGAGCAGGAGCAAGAGGGAGAGCTGAGTCTGATTCAGAGGCGGAGTCTGGGAAGGAACCTCAGTCTGAGCATGAGCATCAGCATTACATGAGGAAGAGAGACGGAAGGGCTAATCTATGCAGGAACCAGCATGGCCAAGGAAGTGGCAGTGAAACAGTGCTGAGGAGAATCCTAAAAGGAACTGCAAGTAAAGATTTTAGCCAGGAGTCTAGAGAAAGGTTCTCAGACACCAGTTTGAGGGAAGAGTATCCCCAAAGCCAGCTCCAGAGTTTGGACCGGTACCAGGGCTATAGGAAGCCTGCCGTAGGTTCAAAAACCCGGAGGTTTAAGCCAGGAGAGATTGCTGGGAGTGACTCAATCATAAGGGCTTACCAGGAGACGCTGAGTCCAAGAATCTCACCTCAAGAAGGGCTGGTAAGAAAACCTCTTAACAGAGAAAGCCTGAATGCTTTAAAACTGTTGAAACGTTTGGTAAAAGATCAGGAATTACCTTGCTTTGATAGCAGCTCTGAGTCCCGAGAGAGGTCTCGAGGGGAACAGCTGATTAGGTTGTTCAACGAAGCTGCAGAACCTGATTGCTCTGAATGTGAGTCAATGGAAGTTGGAGAAGGTGATAGTGAATTAAGTCAACCTGATCAAGAAATGGAATGTGATTTATCCATAAGGGTAAAATGAGAATCTTCTGAATTATAAGCTTGAAGAGATTCCAGTTTTGTTTTATGTGCATGTATGTTCTGAAAAGGAAAGAAAGTTTTAATTAGTGTGGCTGCTGTTTTAAAAGCAGGAGGCTTGTTAAGGAGGAATGCCTAAAGTCTCTAGAGCAACTAATTAAAACCCTGATTAAGTTGAAGCAAAGAAGAAAAGTTTATTACATGAGTATTGCTGTATGAAAGTCTTCAATGGACAATTAATTGCAGTAAAGGACTGTGAACTGAAACCTTTATTTTCAAGAAAGCAATCATTGCCTTGTTGAAGCAAGCAAGGGCAATTGATATCTGTGGAAAGTTTACCAACCTTTTATTTCTTGTGGAAAAAGTCTTTACATGTGTTATGCCAAGCTTCCTTAGAAGTTCCTGTTAACCAAGGGAGGCGAATAAAATTTCCTGTGTTGCTTTCAAACCTCGGCTAAATCTCTTTATTACAACTACAATCAAATGCTCAAGGAACTACAACTCCCAGAGGCCTTTGCCCTAGGAGTTCATATTAAATAAATATTGAAAGTATAGCCCCCTTTCCTCGTCAGGCAACCACCTAGGCGGGGGAAGGCGGCGACAGGTGGCGTAGTATTTAGGATTTCGCCTTGGCCACGTGTTCCCAAGACACCGGAACTACAAGAAAAAAAAAAAAAAAGGGAAAAATTTTTTTCTTCATGCACTGAGGATACAAGCAGCCTGCTGGAAAAGAAGGACCCGGATCAACAGCAGAAGGACTGGATTGGAGCAGATTCCTGAGGCCGTGACCTGCTGGCTGATAAACCCGAGTCTACACCTGCCTAAGGTAATCCGTATTTATAAAGGGGTATAAACGGATACCAGTGCCGGGTGGGACTACAGCAGTGCGCCAGGAGAGCAGAGGAGAGAGGGCCTATATTTTGGGAGCCGCACTTGGTGGTTTCTCTCTCTGTTTTGTCGTTTCAGCTACTACCAAGGATGGAGCAGACGGAGCTTTTGAGATGGATGCCCTAACAATTCCAGAAACAACAAGAGATGTCGGCACGGACACTGGAACACACGGCGGCCATGCTCCAGGCCCAGCAAAAGCCATTGCTCGAGAAGGTGGGTGATTGGCTGGGAGCACAGAAGCAAGCAGCAGAATCCCCAAGGACAGTACCAGGTTCCTTAAGGGATATACCAGGGATTGGGATACCTGGGACTGGGACATTCTCTTTTGCGCAATTAGCAAAAGGGGATGATGTGGACGATTTTCTAGCAGCTTTTGAGAGGGTAGCTCTTCTATCCGGTTGGCATAAAGATCAATGGGCCATACGCCTTGCCGCTTCCTTGACCGGAGAAGCGCTAGCAGCCTATAGGGCTATGCCTGTGGAATTAGCCACCGATTATAAAGAGCTACAAAAGGCAATACGAGACCGTTTGGGCCTAAACCCCATGGTCTACTGCCGCCTTTTGCGGAGCTCTAGATTAAAACCCGGTGAAACACCGCGTGCTTTGTGCCAGCGGATTAGAGGGTTGGAATTAAAATGGCTGACGCCTGAGACTCAAACGAAGGAGTCATTATTAGATGGTATTATCTTGGAGCAGTTCATGGACGCTGTTCCAAAAGATATGAGATCCTTCCTGATCCTACAAGACTGCAAGACCACAGAGGCAGCAACCTCACTGGCTGAGCGTTACCTAGAGGCCAGTATGGCAAGCCCGGTTAAGGTGGGTGGTCTAACGCAAGCAGTCAAAGTAGCCTCAGAAAGGAAAGGAAAAGCTATATGGGGAGAAGGGATGAAGGTAATGCATCTAGATTAACCCAGATATATGCAAAGAAAATGTTTTTCTTGTGGGGAAGAGGGACACATGAAAAAAGACTGCAGAGCTAGGACAGCCCTTATGACCTCCCATTCTGAAGAGACGGGAGAAGGATTCCTCCTAGGTGTAGAGGTGGAGGGTGTCCAAGTAGAAGCTTTGTTGGACTCCGGAGCGGACCAGTCTATGATCTCAAGGAAGCTCTGGAAGGAGATAACATCCCAGATTGGTCCGGCTCCCGAGCCTCAAGAAAAGTGTATAAGAATACGATGCATTCACGGGGCAGCCTCGTCTTACCCCGTTTATACTGTCTCAGTGAAAGGTTTAGGGCTAAAGCGGAAAATACCTGTGGCTGTAGTACCAAGACTCCCACAAGCATTAGTCCTGGGAAGGGACTGGCCCCAGTTTAGGCGTGGGATAGCAGAGGGTCTCCAGAATAGAACAGGTAAAACATCCACCTTAGCACCACTAAAAGACCCAGAAGATAAGAGAGAAGCTCCACCAGGGGATTCACCTCATTTGGACGGTGGGAAAGTACCCTGGGGGAATGAGTGTAAGGGAGAACAAGCAACATCTGCACATACAAGGAACACTAAGGCTAGGCCGGTTCCCCAGCCTTTGTTTGGAACCGAACAGCGACAGGCCAAAGGGGGGATTGCTAATAAGGAGAACATCCCTAAAAAGTCCCAGTTTGTCCTTAGGTTTTGCCGCACTACTCCCAACGCCAAAGTTCCTAAGCGGGCTACGCAAATGGCAGCCAGCTTTGATATATGTAGCGCAGAGGAGATAATCATCCCCCATCAGGGAAAAGCCCTGGTAGAGACAGGAATACAAGTAGAAATACCCCCAGGCTGTTATGGACGCCTTGCCACTCGTTCAGGTTTAGCCTGGAAAAATTTCATTGATGTAAGCGCCGGAGTAATCGACCCCGACTATCGAGGGACGATTAAGGTGCTGTTGCTTAACTTTGCAAGAGAGGATTTTAAGGTAAATATAGGAGACCGTATAGCTCAAATGATCTGTGAACGGGTTGGATTTCCGTCCCTGGAGGAGGTAACGGAGTTAACTCCTACCACTAGGGGGCCCGGAGGTTTTGGTTCCACCGGTAAGACTGAAATAAAGGGTTTAGCTGCCAGCTGTGAGGTAACAGAGGAAGAGGATCTGGGCCCGCAATTGACGGATTGCAAGGGAGATCCAGTCCCTAGGTTAGGGGAAGAACTTTCCTGGCCTCAGCAGCAGGAGTTACTAGGGCTCCTACGGAAGTTCCCCGATGTCTTAACCCCTATACCAGGTGAGACACGGCTTGTAGCCCACGAGATAGTTACCCTCCAAGGGGAAATAGTACGCCAGAGACCCTACAGGTTACCTGAGGCAAAACGCCAGGAGGTAATATCCCAAGTGCAGGACATGCTTAAAATGGGAATAATTGAGGAGTCCCATAGTCCCTGGAACAGCCCCATAGTGCTGGTACCCAAACCAGACGGAACAATGCGATTTTGCATTGACTTCCGCAGGGTGAATGCCATTTCCCGGTTTGACGCCTATCCCATGCCAAGGATAGAAGAACTGCTGGACCGATTAGGCCAGGCGTCTTACTTGACCACTCTTGACATGACCAAGGGGTATTGGCAGATTCCCCTCACCAGGGAATCTCGCCCAAAGACCGCATTCAGCACCCCCATCGGTCTTTTCCAGTTTCGTCGCATGCCTTTTGGATTGCATGGGGCGGCTGCGACCTGCCAGCGATTGGTTGATGTGATCTTGCGTCCCCATCAACAATATGCAACCGCCTATATGGATGACATTGTGATCCATAGCTCTCGATGGGACGAGCACTTGGCACGCATTGAAGCCGTTTTAAGGGCCTTGCGTGGCGCGGGCATCACCTTGAACCCGGCTAAATGTATGTTTGGGGGAAAACAGGTAAAATATTTGGGACATTTGGTAGGGCGGGGCACAGTTAAACCTCTACTTGAAAAAGTGGAGAGTGTTAGAGCATTTCCAAGACCCTTGACCAAAAAACAGCTACGTAGCTTTCTTGGTTTAATCGGCTATTACCGCCGATTTATTCCCCATTATGCTACCAAGAGCGCTGCCTTAACGGAAGGGTTAAAGAAAAATGCACCCAATCAAGTAAAATGGTCAGCAGAGGCAGAACAAGCCTTTTCAAGGTTAAAGGACGAGCTCTGCGAGGCACCAATATTAAGGGGTGTAGATTTCAATAGGTCTTTTATTGTACAAACAGATGCGTCGGATACAGGGTTGGGAGCTGTATTATCGCAGAAGTTTGATGGGGAGGAACATCCTGTTATGTTCCTAAGCAGAAAGTTAACACCACCCAAGAGGAAGTACTCCACAGTGGAACGGGAATGTCTGGCCATAAGGTGGGCGGTGGACGCCTTACGTTTTTACCTGACGGGCCGTAAAATTTTACTGGTGACTGATCATGCCCCGTTGCGTTGGTTAAATCAAATGAAGGATCATAATCCCCGTCTTACCCGCTGGTACATGGCCTTACAGGCATTCGACTTTCACATAGAACATCGAGCGGGGAAGTTGCACACCAACGCGGACGCCCTTTCGCGTATTACGAGCTGTGCTGAAGTTAATACGCCAGCCCGTAATATCTTAAGCGGGGGGATATGTGGTGGCGAAGCTAGCCCAGTGCCTATGGAAATAGAGAAAACACTAACAGTTTCCCCAAGTCAGAAGGAAAGTGCAGGGAATTGTCACTTTAAAAGTGCAGCTAAGAATGAAAAAAACCTGTCCAAAGCTGCTGTCCTAAGGCCACGCCCCAGCTCCATGGTAACTGAGGGTGGCAATCTAAGACAGCTGGGGGCGGGGTGGAAAGATACAGGCCAGACCCACTCATATAAGCCCCAGAGAACAGGGAGGAGTAAAGCAGGAGAGAGAGCAGGAGCAAGAGGGAGAGCTGAGTCTGATTCAGAGGCGGAGTCTGGGAAGGAACCTCAGTCTGAGCATGAGCATCAGCATTACACGAGGAAGAGAGACGGAAGGGCTAATCTATGCAGGAACCAGCATGGCCAAGGAAGTGGCAGTGAAACAGTGCTGAGGAGAATCCTAAAAGGAACTGCAAGTAAAGATTTTAGCCAGGAGTCTAGAGAAAAGGTTCTCAGACACCAGTTTGAGGGAAGAGTATCCCCAAAGCCAGCTCCAGAGTTTGGACCGGTACCAGGGCTATAGGAAGCCTGCCGTAGGTTCAAAAACCCGGAGGTTTAAGCCAGGAGAGATTGCTGGGAGTGACTCAATCATAAGGGCTTACCAGGAGACGCTGAGTCCAAGAATCTCACCTCAAGAAGGGCTGGTAAGAAAACCTCTTAACAGAGAAAGCCTGAATGCTTTAAAACTGTTGAAACGTTTGGTAAAAGATCAGGAATTACCTTGCTTTGATAGCAGCTCTGAGTCCCGAGAGAGGTCTCGAGGGGAACAGCTGATTAGGTTGTTCAACGAAGCTGCAGAACCTGATTGCTCTGAATGTGAGTCAATGGAAGTTGGAGAAGGTGATAGTGAATTAAGTCAACCTGATCAAGAAATGGAATGTGATTTATCCATAAGGGTAAAATGAGAATCTTCTGAATTATAAGCTTGAAGAGATTCCAGTTTTGTTTTATGTGCATGTATGTTCTGAAAAGGAAAGAAAGTTTTAATTAGTGTGGCTGCTGTTTTAAAAGCAGGAGGCTTGTTAAGGAGGAATGCCTAAAGTCTCTAGAGCAACTAATTAAAACCCTGATTAAGTTGAAGCAAAGAAGAAAGGTTTATTACATGAGTATTGCTGTATGAAAGTCTTCAATGGACAATTAATTGCAGTAAAGGACTGTGAACGGAAACCTTTATTTTCAAGAAAGCAATCATTGCCTTGTTGAAGCAAGCAAGGGCAATTGATATCTGTGGAAAGTTTACCAACCTTTTATTTCTTGTGGAAAAAGTCTTTACATGTGTTATGCCAAGCTTCCTTGGAAGTTCCTGTTAACCAAGGGAGGCGAATAAAATTTCCTGTGTTGCTTTCAAACCTCGGCTAAATCTCTTTATTACAACTACAATCAAATGCTCAAGGAACTACAACTCCCAGAGGCCTTTGCCCTAGGAGTTCATATTAAATAAATATTGAAAGTATAGCCCCCTTTCCTCGTCAGGCAACCGCCTAGGCAGGGGAAGGCGGTGACAGGTTGCACATACTGTTTCTAGCACAGTTGCTAGTACTTCATGGTTAGATGAGGGGGGTCTATATATGAGGCAGATTGTGAGCATTCTGTTCTCAATTTTGAGTATATCTACTCCTTTGAATGAGTTATGGGTGCTGGTGGATAAGTTTAAGGTAGCTCTTGCAATTATCATTAACCCTCCTCCTCTCCTTTTGGTACGAGGGCAATTAAATAGGTTATAAACTGTTTTCCTTAGTTGATTAAGGAGAACTGTGTCCGTGTCGATTAGCCAGGTTTCCGTGATGCATAGTATGTCTGGCTTTTTGCCATTGATGAGGTCCTGTATGAGGGGTATTTTATGATACTTAGGTATGTTAGGTTTTCTATCTGGTAGATCGACATGAGACATGCACATTCTTATTAGAAAGAGGGCATTGCTTTGTGTAATGGGTAAGCAGATTCAATCGTTACACCCTAAATATCTTTCTATTCCAAGCTGGTGGATAAATTAGCAAATATTAGATTGCATTACTGTATTATTCCTATGGATGCACTATCTTCACATAACACACTGTTCACCATACTAACCAATAAATATTTTATTTATCAAATGTTGACATCCCTTACTATCTCATCTCACAATATATCTAAAACTTAGAGAATCAATATAATTAATACATAAATTACTTATACAATGTTAACATCCCTTATTCTCTCACAGTGTGACTATGCATCCTATATAATCATACAATTCCACAATTGTTTTTCCTACAAAATATTAAAATACATTAACATGAATTGCTCACACTACTTTTTTATAAACCTTAAAATGTTCAATTAGTTATGCTGAATTGAAGGTAAAACTTCCTTCTTAATGCTCATTTGAACTGTATAGCTGATATCTGTGGCTGGTCCCACTATAGAGAGTACTCAAATGTTATCCCCAAGTGTCCAGTTCATCAATTTCATAACGTTTTTATAGATGTCCCATAATGGTATCCAGCTCTCTGTATAAAAAGTACGTCACTTTTTTCACTTCCTCATAACTCTTCAGCAGCAATCAGTCCAAAAATTGTCCCAACGCCGTCCACTGGCACTGCCCACGCGTTTCTCTATTTAGTTCTTCAGGGGCTCTTCATTCAAATAGCACTAGTCTCAGCACTCTCCTTACAAAACCTAATGACAACCAGAAATATAATTATAACTAAATTTAAAAACTATCCGTCCACCATTCTATCCTTTACTATCTATTTTGGTAAGACTATTGGTTTAAACTGTTACATTTATCCCCATTAAAGACACTTACTCGATGCTGCCCATGTCCTTGTGCCACTCCTAAGGGCCATGCCAAAGGGCCCTCTGGCGAGGCCCTCAGGCGCAGGCACGCTACGCGTGGGCATGCCAGTTGATGAAGTGAGTATATGTTCTGGCATAGGGCCTGATTGGCCTTGTCGGAGGGGAGCAGGGATGAGCTTACCTGCCCGCTCTCCCTCGATGCCGCTGATCAGGTGCAGGAACCGAGGTGGAGAGACTTTCTCCACTGAAGATGTTTAGTCTTCTGCATATGCTTGTACAAAAAAACAAGCTTTAAGCTGGCTATGAAATTGTTGATCATTGAGTTTCTCACTTACTTCAACTGGGAGGGCATTCCATCACATCAGCTCCATATAACCTAAAACACAATCAGGGTCATTCTGAACTGCGAATAAGCCATTTGCATGTAAACTGCGGACGTGCACCCTGCGGAGACATCTAGACGGCATTCCAAACGCAAGCCTACATGCACGTACAAAAGAGATGTACATGTATCTCTGGACGTGGTTGGGCAGGGGCTGAACATGGACATGGAGGGGAGCAGCATGGGCAAACCATATTCCCTCCGGACCTGTGTACATATAGGTGTTTATCCATGAATGTCTATGTTATACCTGCTAAAACATGGAATAACAGAAATGAAGGGACCAAAAGAAGGGAAAGAAACATTACTGCATAGAGCTAGACATACTGCTCTGTGCCCCACCACATGCTAATGAGAGATATGACGGTTACCCTACCTGTGTGCCTGTGGTAGCAGGGTGCACAGTATGCAGATGTACATACTGTTATGCATAAAGGAGGGACATGTACAAAGTGTGTGAGAAAGAACAGGCAGCACCAGGGCAATAGGGGCAAAAGATACATATGGTCACAGTGACTGAGGCAGAGGGAAACACAGAACCCAGCAGGTGCGTGAAATACATTTTATTGTGTGCATGACAAAAACTATAACACCCACACAACTGACACCAGTGCCCAAGCAAACCCACCCCACACATACAGGTGCCCCCCAAAAGTAAGACACATACTGTCCCTGTCCCACCCCCAGACCCCACTCCCCCACTCCCCCACCTCACCATCCCAGCCCTCACTCCCAACCCCCATCCCAGCCTTCACCCCCCACCCCAGTGACAAGCAATCTTACCCAGGCCTACCACTGCCCCCCATGTACCCTGACCCACCAACAACTCCTTCCCACCCAGAGGCACCACCACTATGCCTCAGTGGTTGGCCATTGGGTGGCATGGGCAATGGCACATCCCCTGAGACCGGGCTGCTGCTGCTGCTTCTGCTCTCCCCACTGGTCTCCCCATGTTGGACCTCACACCCCAGGGCACAGAGCCCAGGATACAGGACTGTTCCACACTGCTGGACCCCAACAAAGATGTGGCCCACTGTTGGTGGATGATGGGGCAGAGGAGTGAGGCACACCAGCTGTGGCAGGAGGCACAGTAGCAGCAGCCAGTGTTGGAGGCGTGCCCTGAGGCCCAGCCAACTTAGTGATAAGTAGGTCAATGTGGGCCCCAAGGTGGCACATGGAGGCATTGAGGTGATTGATCACTGCCAGCTACTCATCCTGGACCACCAATCATTGCTCTTGGAGGGCCAGCCACTGTTCCTGCAATTGCACATTATGCCTGAGGAGTCACAGTTTCTCCTGTGCCTGCGTCTCGTGGCCCACCTGTTGGGTGATCAGGTGCTCAGTACACCTAACCAGCTGTCCATAGGTGCATCAGTGGCACTACCCATGGTGGCCGCTGCCACCAGATTGGGGTTGGGACTTGGGTGATGTCGATGGTGCAAGCTGGTCCTTGGTTTCTGCAGAGCTGGTCCCTCAGGCTCTGTAGCATTGGCCAGCTATGCATCCCCATCCACAGGGACTGCAGGCTGTGATGCAACCCCCCCCCCTCCCTTGTGGCACCATAGCCCTGTCCAACGACGGTGGCAGTGGTGGAGTTACTGATCTGGAGGCATGTATGGCTGCAGCACTGGGTCCAGCATCTGTGGTGGCACCTGCTGAGAGAAACAAGGATGACTAACTTAATACAGACTCCAGCATGCAGCAACCCACCCCCACCCCCACTATGGTTGCAGGGACACCACGGGGCAGCTGGGGCAGTGCAAAGCAGACCAGGGAGATTTTGCCACCACAGAATCACCCGGTGAGCCATAGTTGGGAGATGTGACAGTGCAACAAGGGCATGCGTGCCCCACCCCAAATCAGAAGGGACATGTGTCAGAAGGGCAGTGGGTGGTTCAATGGGTCCTCATACCATGGGTGCAGGCCTGGGGTGGGGGATGTGCAGTATGTGAATATCAGTACAGACACGTACCTTGGACCTGTGGGCACCGAGAGGTGTCCACATCCCCAACACCCTCCAATGTGGCAGCATTCACCGTAGCGAGAACATGCTGCTCCAGCTCAGTGAGGCACATCCCCCTGTCCATCCAGGCCCACAGCACATGCCTTTCTGCAGGCCTCATATCTCATCTGCCGCCACTTGCGCTTGACATCCTCGAACTCATGGTTGTTGTGATAGATCGCATTAAGTTTGCAGCAGATAGAAAGCCACCTGTGCTGCCTCTCATAGGCATCTACATGGGTCTCCTCGGTGCCCATGAGGACCCTGTGGTTGGCAAGCACCTCCTCAATCAGGAGGGTCTACTCCCCATCACTGAAGTTTCTATTTCGAGTAAAAACCTTGGAAGCCATGGTCACTGACAGAGCTGTTCCTGAATGTACCTTCAGGGTATCAGTATCAGTATCAATAGAATGATGTTTCACAGAGGCGTGTCCACACTGGCATTACACATTTCATAGTGATAAGGCGTGCAGTGATGTATATGTCCAGAGGCGTGGAATACGGAACACGTCTGTGCATCTAGATGCACGTACACATCCATGTTTCGCGTCCTACATATAAATATGGGTGCGGCTCCACGCATTTTTCTTTTCCCATGTGCAGCGTGTCTAGGACATCATGGAAGCTGATTTAGTGCAACATATCAGACTCTACAGCAACACTGCCACTGACACGGTAGGTACAAAGGGTCAATGATGTGACTGGGATGGAATGTGTGCTGGGGCCTGTGCTCCTGATACATGTTTGCAGGGCCTGTGGCCCTGTGGGAGGCAGTGGTATGCATGGACCTAGGTGTAGAGAACAGATGCCCTGTGCAGGCACCCACCACAGGCACCCACCACAGGGAGTGTCACCAATTATCCCCTCCCAATACCCCCTGACAGTGGCAGAGGAGCAGGTGATGTGCTATACCACTGGTTCCGCACCCTCCCACCGTGCACATGCTACCAGATCACTCAGTGGGTGGCCCGTCCACCACGCACTGCTTCATGGTTGCATATCTATCTGTGGACATGCCCATTAGGAGCGGGTGCACCCCCACGTGTGCACTGCTGGGGTGTCTCACTCCACACATGCATCAAGGTGTTTAGGAGCTGGTGTGGGCATGTTGCTGTCTGGGATAGGGAATGACTGACCTGCATTAAGACATGGCAGGTCCTGCCCTAACCCCACATCAGGAGATAGAGCAGCTTTTAAACTAGATAATGGGGGAAAGCCGACAGTCGCCCAAGAGCGGATGGTTCGGAAGAATGTATCCTTGAAGGATACTACCAAAAGCAGAGAGTAAAGTAGCCCAAATGCCCTCGAGTATGGAGCAGACAGAGCTTAAAGGTCCCAAATTACCCATGTCTAACCAATAGCCAAATTAATATGAATAAAATACAGTCTCTAAAATGCTTGTATGCAAATGCTAGAAGTCTAAAAAATAAGATGGGAGAGTTAGAATATATAGCACTAAATGAGAGGTTAGATATGATTGGAATATCAGAGACATGGTGGAAGAAGGACAACCAGTGGGACACTGTGCTACCTGGGTACAAACTATATCGTAATGATAGAGCTGATCAAATTGGTGGAGGGGTTGCGCTCTATGTTAGAGAGGGCATTGAGTCAGAAAGGATTAAAGGTTTGCAGGAAACAAAATTTGCTGTAGAATCTCTATGGATTGAAATTCCATTTAAAAAGGGGAAGGCAATGGCAGTGGGGGTGTACTATTGACCGTCTGGCCAGAATGAACAAATGGATGATGAAATGCTCAAAGAAATCAAGGAAGCTAACAAGAACATAAGAACATAAGATATGCCATACTGGGTCAGACCAAGGTCCATCAAGCCCAGTATCCTGTTTCCAACAGTGGCCAATCTAGGTCGTACGTACCTAGCAGTTTCCCTAAAAGACACAGGTTCCGCAATTCTTGTACTGGGTCAAGCATTGATATCCTGGGTCCCTTCTTAATAATGGTTTATGGACTTATCCTCCAGGAACTTGTCCAAACCTTTTTTAAACCCAGCTACACTAATAGCCTTTACTAAATCCTCAGGTAACAAATTCCAGAGTTTGATTACACGTTGAGTGAAAAAATATTTTCTTTTATTAGTCTTAAATAGTTTACCCTGTAGCTTCATTGCATGTCCCCTAGTCTTTCTATATTCTGATAGCGTAAACAATCGATCTACGTTTACCCGTTCCACTCCGTTCATTAATTTATAGACTTCTATCATATCTCCCCTCAGCCGTCTTTTTTCCAGGTTAAAGAGCCCTAACCTTTTTAGCCTTTCTTCATAGGAGTATCCTTCCATTCCCTTTACCATTTTGGTGGCTCTTCTCTGAACCTTTTCTAATAACGCTATATCCTTTTTAAGATACGGCGACCAGAATTGCACACAATATTCAAGGTGCGGTCTCACCATGCAATGATATAGAGGCATTATAATATCTTTTGTTTTATTTTCCATTCCTTTCCTTATGATACCTAGCATTCTATTTGCTCTCTTGGCTGCTGCTGCACACTGGGCCGAGGGTTTTAACATGTTATCCACAATGACGCCTAAATCTTTTTCCTGGGTGGTGGTTCCTAATGTGGAACCTTGCATCGTGTAACCATAGTTTGGGTTGTTCTTCCCTAGGTGCATAACTTTGCACTTGTCCACATTAAATTTCATCTGCCATTTTGATGCCCAGTCTTCCAATTTATCAAGATCCTCTAGCAATTTTCCACAATCCTCTTGGGTTTTAACAACTTTAAATAGTTTTGTGTCATCTGCAAATTTAATAACCTCACTCGTGATTCCTCTTTCCAGGTCATTTATGAATATGTCAAAAAACAGCGGACCCAGCACAGATCCCTGGGGTACACCACTATTCACCTTTCTCCATTGGGAAAATTGGCCATTTAGCCCAACCCTCTGCTTTCTATCTTTTAACCAGTTCTTTATCCACAGTAGTACACTGCCTCCTATCCCATGACTCTTTAGTTTTGCCAAAAGTCTCTGATGAGGGACCTTGTCAAAGGCTTTCTGAAAGTCCAGATACACTATATCAACCAACTCACCTTTGTCCACATGTTTATTCACACTTTCAAAAAAACATAACAGATTAATAAGACAAGATCTTCCTTGTCTAAAGCCCTGTTGGCTGTCTCCCATTAGGCCATGACTATCTACATGCTGAGTAATTTTATTCTTTATGATGGTTTCTACCATTTTTCTGGGTACTGACGTGAGGCTCACCAGTCTGTAGTTTCCCGGATCACCCCTGGAACCCTTTTTAAAAATTGGTGTTACATTGGCGATCCTCCAATCTTCAGGTATTAGAGATGATTTTAATGATAGTTCACAGATTACTAATAGCAGGTCTGCAATGTCATATTTCAGTTCTTTCAACACCCTTGGATGTGTACCATCTGGCCCAGGTGATTTGCTACTCTTCAGTTTATCTAATAGTTGTAATACATCTTCCCGATGTATCGATATTTCCTTCAATTCTTCCGCACCTTTAAAAAGAACTTCAGTCATGGGTAACATCCCTACCTCTTCCTCAGTAAAGACCGAAGCAAAGAATTCATTCAGTCTCTCCGCTATCTCCTTGTCGCCTCGTAGTGCCCCTTTAACTCCTCTATCATCTAATGGTCCAACCGACTCTCTCACAGGTTTTTTGCTATGAATGTACTTGAAAAAATCTTTATTTTGCGTTTTTGCTTCCGCAGCAAACTTCTTCTCAAATTCTCCCTTTGCCTTCTTTATCAGTCTTGCATTTGACCTGCCAGTGCTTGTGCTGTTTCCAGGTTTTGTCGTTTGGCTCTTTTTTCCATTTCCTGAAAGATGCTTTTTTTGCAACAACAGCCTCTCTGACCTCACCTTCAAACCATGCTGGCAGTTTTTTGGACTTCCTTCCACTTTTCTTAAAGCGTGGAATACAGCTGGTCTGGGCTTCCAAGATAGTATTTGTCAACAACACCCAAGCTTGATGTAAATCTTTAATCTTTGCAACTGCTCCTTTTAGTTTTTTCTTAACTATTTTCCTCATTTTATCATAGTCTTCCTTTCGAAAAATTAAACGGTAGTACTGTGGATTTCCTTACTGTCACTCCTCCACTAATTAAATCAAAGGCGATCATGCTATGATCACTATTGCCAAGTGGCCCCAACACCCTTATCTCTTGCACTAGATCTGGTGTTCCACTAAGGATTAGGTCTAATATGGCTTTACCTCTTGTCGGTTCATGGACCAGCTGCTCCAAGAAGCAGTCATTTATGTCATCTAGGAACTTTATCTCCCTAGCATGTCCTGCCATGACACTGACCCAGTCGATACCGGGGTAATTGAAATCACCCATTATTATTACCGAGCTGTAACGTTTGTTAGCATCCTTGATTTCTTTGAGCATTTCATCATCCATTTGTTCATTCTGGCCAGGTGGTCGATATTACACCCCCACTGCCATCGCCTTCCCCTTTTTACATGGAATTTCAATCCATAGAGATTCTACATCAAATTTTGTTTCCTGCAAAACTTTAATCCTTTCTGACTCAATGCCCTCTCTAACATAGAGCACAACCCCTCCACCAATTTGATCAGCTCTATCATTACGATATAGTTTGTACCCAGGTATCAGTGTCCCACTGGTTGTCCTCTGTGATCCTCTGTCTTGAAGGACTAGAACAGGGGACTGTTACTTCTGGAGAGAGATCTGCAATTGTGAGTATATACTTCTGGGAATTTTCTGAAGGGAATTCTTTCTATTAAAGCTATTTAATCTGTGAACCCACTATTTTTTGTTCAATCAGTCAGGGCCTAGTAGCAGCAGTTTAAGTTTAAATTTAAAACACAGAAGAGAACTTTCTGGTTACATTTCATACCCAGCAGAGAGCTTGTAGTTTTAATTTAATAGTCACTCAGGGCCTAGTATCAGTAAAGTACTTTTAGTTTAAATTTAAAACACAGAAGAGAGCTTTCTGGTTAAATTTGGAACCCAGCAGAGAGCTGTAGTTTTAATTTAATAGTCACTCAGAGCCTAGTATCAGTAAAGTACTTTTAGTTTAAATTTAAAACACAGAAGAGAGCTTTCTGGTTAACTTTAGAACCCAGCAGAGAGCTTGTAGTTTAAATTTTATAATAAGTTAGAGCTTAGCAGCAGCAAAGAGCTATAATTTAAATCAAATAAGAATATAGCTTACCTCAGCAGCACAGGACAGGGTACTGTGTAGCAGCCCACTTTTTATAAGTGTTATTTCCCTCCCTCCCTCCCCACACCCACCCACCCCTGGGATAATCGTAGCTTTATAGGTACTTACACATCTTAAAAGACAGGTGGTGCTCTCCAGTGAAGCTCGTTATCTAAATCAGTCATACACTAAGGACCTGAGATTAATTAAGCTTCAGGTGAACAAGGTATATTAAACGTATTAGGTACAGATTTATTGGTATAAATATCCATAGCAACCTTTAGTAAGTAAAGAACTTAAAGATCAAAACAAAAACTTAAAACTAAGATGCAGACAGCAGTCCAGCAGTGAGATGGGGGCTTTCCAGTCTTTTGCATTGAGTGTCACATGTATGATTTTCTCCCAGTTGGTGAGAGGTCTTACGTGTGCACTAGGTGCAAGGAGCTCTTTGCTCTCAGGGAACGAGTCCGTTCTCTAGAGGCTAGAGTAGCAGACTTGGAAAACATAAGAAAGACAGAAAGGTACATAGACGAGACCTACAGGGATATAGTCCTGAAGTCCCACCTCCAGTCTGGCAGCATCCCTGTTGCCATGGAGGAGAGAGGTCACATGACAGGAGAGCATCACCCTGGTGTGGCAGGAAGTGATCCTGTAACTAGGACCTGTCTTCCAGGTGATGTAAAACCCTCTCGCACCGAGGAAGTTTCTCCAGGGCCATGTGCCCATGAGGGAAGGGTTAGGACAGCCGTTATAGTTGGTGATTCGATCATTAGGCATGTAGATAGTTACAGCGCGGTAATAATAATGGGTGATTTCAATTACCATGGTATCGACTGGGTCAGTGTCACGGCAGGACATGCTAGGGAGATAAAGTTACTAGATGAAATAAATGACTGCTTCTTGGAGCAGCTGGTTCATGAACTGACCAGAGGGGAAGCCATATTAGACCTAGTCCTTAGTGGAACACCAGATCTAGTGCAAGTGATAAGGGTGTTGGGTCCACTTGGCAATAGTGATCATGGCATGATCGCCTTTGATTTAATTAGTGGAGGAGGGATACTAAGGAAATCCACAGTACTACCTTTTAACTTTTGAAAGGGAGACTATGATAAAATGAGGAAAATAGTTAAGAAAAAACTAAAAGGAGCAGTTGCAAAGGTTAAAGACTTACATCAAACTTGGGTGTTGTTGAAAAATACTATCTTGGAAGCCCAGACCAGCTGTATTCCACGCTTTAAGGAAAGTGGAAGGAAGTCCAAAAAACTGCCAGCATGGTTTAAAGGTGAGGTCAGAGAGGCTGTTGTTGCCAAAAAAGCATCTTTCAGGAAATGGAAAAAAGAGCCAAATGACGAAACCTGGAAACAGCACAAGCACTGGCAGGTCAAATGCAAGGCATTGATAAAGCAGGCAAAAGGAGAATTTGAGAAGAAGCTTGCTGCGGAAGCAAAAACGTGAAATAAAGATTTTTTCAAGTACATTCGTAGCAAAAAACCTGTGAGAAAGTCAGTTGGTCCATTAGATGATAGAGGAGTTAAAGGGGCACTAAGAGGCGACAAGGTGATAGCGGAGAGACTGAATGAATTCTTTGCTTCGGTCTTTACTGAGGAAGATGTAGGGATGTTAACCATGACTGAAGTGGTATTTAAAGGTGCGAAAGAACTGAAGGAAACATCAATACATCGGGAAGATGTATTACAACTATTAGATAAACTGAACAGTAGCAAATCACCTGGGCCGGATGGTATACATCCAAGGGTATTGAAAGAACTGAAATATGAGATTGCAGACCTGCTATTAGTAATCTGTGAACTATCATTAAAATCATCTCTAATACGTGAAGACTGGAGGATCGCCAATGTAACACCAATTTTTAAAAAGGGTTTCAGGGGTGATCCGGGAAACTACAGACCGGTGAGCCTCACGTCAGTACTGGGAAAAATGGTAGAAACAATCATAAAGAATAAAATTACTCAGCAAGTAGATCACTGTTCCCTCTAAGCTGTGCGTGTGTGCGCACACACATACCTCTCCGAGTGAGCGCACATACTGTATAACAGAGCGCACAAAAATTACGGCTCTGGTTCTGATAGAAAACAACACAGATATCTTAAAATTTAAAAGTTATGATTGTAATTACTAGAAATTTCCCGATTCATTTAGTAATCGTCTATTTTCATTTAATTTGATTAAAATCAATGTTGGGTACATATTGTATTCTGACGTGTAGTCAAATTTTAAAGTATATAATTCCGAGTGTCGTTATGTGGCACACAAAAATTTAACCTTCCTTCAAAAGCTGCACACAGCTGATATTTTATGCGCACACAGCCTACAGAAAATTAGAGGGAACATTGATGTAGATAGTCATGGCCTAATAGGAGACAGCCAACATGGCTTTAGACAAGGAAGTTCTTGTCTTACTAATCTGTTATGTTTTTTTGAAAGTGTGAATAAACAGGTGGACAAAGGTGAGTCGGTTGATATAGTGTATCTAGACTTTAAGAAAGCCTTTGACAAGGTCCCTCATCAGAGACTTTTGGCAAAACTAAAGAGTCATGGGACAGGAGGCAGTGTACTACTGTGGATCAGGAACTGGTTAAAAGATAGAAAGCAGAGGGATGGGCTAAATGGCCAATTTTCCCAATGGAGAAAGATGAATAATGGTGTACCCCAGGGATCTGTGCTGCGTCCGCTGCTTTTTGACATATTCATAAATGACCTGGAAAGTGGAATAACAAGTGAGGTTATCAAATTTGCAGATGACACAAAACTATTTAAAGTTGTTAAAACCCAAGAGGATTGAAAGTGTGAATAAACATGTGGACAAAGGTGAGTTGGTTGATATAGTGTATCTGGACTTTCAGAAAGCCTTTGACAAGGTCCCTCATCAGAGACTTTTGGCAAAACTAAAGAGTCATGGGATAGGAGGCAGTGTACTACTGTGGATAAAGAACTGGTTAAAAGATAGAAAGCAGAGGGTTGGGCTAAATGGCCAATTTTCCCAATGGAGAAAGGTGAATAGTGGTGTACCCCAGGGATCTGTGCTGGGTCCGCTGTTTTTTGACATATTCATAAATGACCTGGAAAGAGGAATCACGAGTGAGGTTATTAAATTTGCAGATGACACAAAACTATTTAAAGTTGTTAAAACCCAAGAGGATTGTGGAAAATTGCTAGAGGATCTTGATAAATTGGAAGACTGGGCATCAAAATGGCAGATGAAATTTAATGTGGACAAGTGCAAAGTTATGCACCTAGGGAAGAACAACCCAAACTATGGTTACACGATGCAAGGTTCCACATTAGGAACCACCACCCAGGAAAAAGATTTAGGCGTCATTGTGGATAACATGTTAAAACCCTCGGCCCAGTGTGCAGCAGCAGCCAAGAGAGCAAATAGAATGCTAGGTATCATAAGGAAAGGAATGGAAAATAAAACAAAAGATATTATAATGCCTCTATATCATTGCATGGTGAGACCGCACCTTGAATATTGTGTGCAATTCTGGTCGCCGTATCTTAAAAAGGATATAGCGTTATTAGAAAAGGTTCAGAGAAGAGCCACCAAAATGGTAAAGGGAATGGAAGGATACTCCTATGAAGAAAGGCTAAAAAGGTTAGGGCTCTTTAACCTGGAAAAAAGACGGCTGAGGGGAGATATGATAGAAGTCTATAAATTAATGAACGGAGTGGAACGGGTAAACGTAGATCGATTGTTTACGCTATCAGAATATAGAAAGACTAGGGGACATGCAATGAAGCTACAGGGTAAACTATTTAAGACTAATAAAAGAAAATATTTTTTCACTCAACGTGTAATCAAACTCTGGAATTTGTTACCTGAGGATTTAGTAAAGGCTATTAGTGTAGCTGGGTTTAAAAAAGGTTTGGACAAGTTCCTGGAGGATAAGTCCATAAACCATTATTAAGAAGGGACCCAGGATATCAATGCTTAACCCAGTACAAGCATTGTGGAACCTGTGTCTTTTGGGGAAACTGCTAGGTACGTATGACCTAGATTGGCCACTGTTGGAAACAGGATACTGGGCTTGATGGACCTTGGTCTGACCCAGTATGGCATATCTTATGTTCTTATGTTCACATCCTGAGCCCCATGCCCATACTGTGGTCACTGTACATGGGGTGTGCATGTTTGGGCCCCACAGGCACATGCCTTTAGGTGTGTTGTCACCAGCTCCTAAACACCTTGATGCATGTGTGGAGTGAGACACCCCAGCAGTGCACACGTGGGGGTGCACCCGCTCCTAATGGGCATGTCCACAGATAGATATGCAACCATGCAGCAGTGTGTGGTGGACGGGCCAGCCACTGAGTGATCTGGTAGCATGTGCACGGTGGGAGGGCGCGGAACCAGTGGTATAGCGCATCACCTGCTCCTCTGCCACTGCCCCTCGGGCCCAGACTGATCATTGACCTGTCGCCCCCCACACACAGGTTCCAGGGGCAGCAGCTGGGTGTTTGAGGATGGCACAGGAGAGGACCAGAGCCATGCTTGCCACTGCCCTTCTGGTGATCGCTGACCATGAGCACCAGCACTCTGCATGCCACCACCTATATTCTAGGGTCTCTAGGCCAAGCGCCCATTACCTGAACATTCATGATAAGCTGTTCCAAACCCAGTACAGATTTGACCATGAGGCAATCCATGACCTGTGTCAGGAGCTGGGACACAGGCACACAGAGGCTGTCCCTGTGAAGATACTTGCAGCACTGGCCTTCCTGCTGACAGGCGCATTCCAGTCTGTTGTGGCTACAGCAGATGGGCTGAGCCAGGCAGCAGTGTTACCCATCATCAGCCAGTTCCTGGATGCCTTCGTGGGATGTGCTTCACAGTACATTACCTTCCCATGCACCCCACAGCAGTAGCAGCAGACCATGCTGGCATTCAGTGAGATCACAGGGTTCCCATCCGTGCTCAGGGCCACTGACTGCACACATGTAGCCCTCTGCCCACCATGCCTGCATAAGGCAGCATACAGGAACCAGAAGGCCTACCACTCCATAAACATGCAGGTCATCTGCAACGCCCTGATGGAGATCCAGGATGTCGTGGCATGCTTCCCTGGCTCCTGCCATGATGCCTACATCCTGGCACAGTCAGGGATACATGCAGACTTTGAGGATGATACAATCACTGGTGGCTAGCTGCTTAATGGGTGGACACAGAGTGGCGTCCCACACACATGCATGCATACCCCCACAGGCACAGGGGCATGGTCAGCCATGTGCATGTAGGCAGGCCATGCCCACAGGGGGGCCACACCATGGCTGTGGGTTGCCCATATGTGGCATGGGAGCCACTGGGCCCCTGCCATTGCATTGTCGGGGAGCCAGCTACAATCACTGCATGGACGTGTTGGGGACTGGGGCTTCACCACAGCTGGGGATGCACATGGGTCAGGGCTGGCCAGCCTCAGGCATGGGGGGGCACCACATGGCACGGCTGCAATGCACATTGTCGTGAGGGCTACCCTGGTGGCTAGTAGAGGTCAGGGCAGGTCAGACACAAAAATTATAAAGTTGATATTGGCAAGTATTCCAAAGGCCCAATTGACTTTTGGTCCTAGTAGTTTCCTTGATACCAATCTTCAATGAAAACAACTGCTCAGAGTGTTGGGAAAAATAAAGGCTTTTTATTTCCCTTCTTCGCAATGGTTCAAATGATTGGAATACAACTATAAAGCAAAATGTCCTTACTTCAGGTGAGGAAAAGAAAAACTCAGGTTTAAACCAAAAACTGTTACTTTCACAGGACTGGTGCTATTTACACAAAACAAGAATGTTCAATTCAGCAAGTCACACAGCTCACAAGCCTGATAAGGATTCTAGGCTTCCTGTAACATAGTATGTACAATCCATTTCTGGATCTGAAATATCCCCTGCTAGTTCCACTTGCATTGGCTCATCTTCCGAAGCCTCTGAATCTGTGTCCCTGGTTTCAGGTAAAATATATTCAGGCTTTTTATACAGTTCCTGTATCACTTCCCAATGTTCTGGGCTAAGCCTAGGGCATCGGCTATGTGCTGTTTTATACTGAAAAGATTCCTCTTTATTCAGAGGTTTTATAGCAGCTCTATGCAAACATTTTCCATTCAGAACTTTCTTCTTAGGTAAACATTTTTCATACCTTGTATCGTAGGAACCTTCAGACAAACGGTTTTCTTCTACTGCCTGTCTTTTCCATACAGCAGCTTTCTGGAATCTTTTTCCAGGAAAGTATGGTTTACCCTGTGAGGTTGGAGTCCCTTCTCCAAGTAAAGGTCTGTGCCTGTACCGGCTTAGCTTCTGGCTTGCCTGTGCAGCACGGCTTAGGTTCTCCAGCTGTCTCTCATTTGACTTTAGACTACAGTTGCAGCAATGCTTTCACCTCTCTGGACAAACAGCTCTCACTCTTGTTTGAGCTGAGACCTTCCCAGGTCCTTCATTAGCTCCAGGGAAATCACCTTCCACTCGGGTTGGTTTGCTAGCGGTAGAGTAATCAGGTTTCCATTCTAACCTCTTTCTCTCTGCGCTGCAAGTGATCCTTCCCTTGCTTCTGCTGGACTTGCCTCCTTGGCCTGCTTCTCTTTCTCCACTGCTGCTCTTCTCTCTCTCCTTCATGCCGACCTCCTTGCCGACCTGTCTCCTGCCGAACTGTCTCCAGTCTTCCCCACTCTCCTTAAGAAGCACTCCTGCCCTCGAGGATTGGAAGCTGGCTGGCATTACCTTGTGACCAGCGGGGCGTGGCTCCTCAGTGTCTCTGAAGTCGCTCTGGCTCCCTCTAGCTAGTT
Source organism: Ichthyophis bannanicus (assembly GCA_033557465.1). NCBI lineage: Eukaryota > Metazoa > Chordata > Amphibia > Gymnophiona > Ichthyophiidae > Ichthyophis > Ichthyophis bannanicus. The sequence goes on from CM066031.1 coordinate 666,367,738, forward strand.
CCTCCGAATAATGCAGCTTGTGCACGTCTTTTTCTCCGTTTAAAACATTTTCTTTTCTTTCAAGAGGGTCTGCTGCATGACAATATACATGTTGGTCCTGGTGGGGTGGCATGTGGTGCATGGGAATGTTGACACCCGCATAGCTGGCCCGCATTACTGCCACTGTTCCTCTCCACAGGTGACAGGGGATACCTACTGAGGGACTGGCTCATGACCCCTGTTGTCAACCCGCGCACACCTGAGGAGCACAGATACAACTGCTCACAGCAGATGACCCGCTCTGTCATCAAGCGGACATTTCACCTGCTGAAGAGCCGCTTCTGTTGCCTTGACTGGTCTGGTGGTGAGCTGCTGTATGCCCTAACCAAGGTGTGCAGGATATTCCTGGCATGCTGCACAACCACACCCTGTGCTGGAGGCAGCCCGCACTTGATGCCAGTCAGCAAGCCCAAGGGTGAGGTGGATGACATGGTGGCACCCCAGCCATCACATGGTCCTACCTACCTTTGGTGTGGCCCTTAGGCATGGACTGCAAGTGGAGACCAATAAATGACCAGAGAAGGCACAACTGAACCTTTACTGAATAACCAATTGGCACCAAAGGTGTATATCAAGCCAGCAGCAAAGAGCAAGCAGCAAAACCAGAGCAACTACTAAGACAAAGGTACAGTAGAAACCATGCTTCCCTATCTAACCCCCATATATCTGATATCAGTATTTCCACATGCACAACCTTTCGCATCAATCCATGCAAACACAATACACAACCCAAAATGCCCCACCCATAACACAGCTCCGAAGCAAACGGCACCAAGTACCTCCAAGTCAAACACACCCAAGACTCACACTCATCCCACGCATTCCAGCACACACCCCAACCTCAGCACACACACAAAGAACTCCAAATTTCCCTCATAAACGCATGGTCAGTGAGGAATAAACTCCCCATGTTCCAAGACCTCATCACATTGCAAAAGACTGATATCCTCTACATAACTGAAACCTGGCTAACAGAATCGGACACAGTGCTCATGAATCAGCTAATGCCTAATGGATATAGTCTTTACAACTGCTCCCGAGCTCACTCCAGGGGAGGAGGAGTAGCCATAATAGCAAAATCCAACCTCCACTTCCAAGACTATGCAACAGAAACCACACAGGAAACAGACATTCTCACAATCACCAACAAGCACCTTTCAATCTGCCTAATATACAGAGCACCTACAGCAAACTCAGAGCTATCAGACATTCTCAAGCAAGTGTCAGATAACACCAATACCACAAAAGAACAAATAATCCTTGGTGATTTCAACCTCCCATCAGTATAAGAGAAACATGCTAATGCTTTCCTTGAAGCAATGGAACTGACACAAATCATCTGTGGTCCAACACATGAGAAGGGAAACACTCTCGATCTCATATTTCTCAACTCTTGAAACACCAATATAAACAAGAACACAACGATCACAACTGTCCCATGGTCTGATCACCATCTCATTACCTTCACCAGCCTGTATCAACTCACACCTGTCAAAGAAGATGCTCAACTAACAAGAAGATTCAAACCATTTAACAAAGAAGACTTCCTAAATCAAGTCCTACCAAACTTACAACCGGATCTATCCGATATTGAAGCCTTAGCCAACAATTGGAACTCCGTAATTGCCTCAGCAGCATGATCAACCACAATGCACATAGAAAGCAGGGTGAGACCAGCAAAAGCATGCTGGTTTATGCCTGCCTTGCGGAAATGGAAGACATGTCTTAGAAGAACTGAGAGGAAATGGAGAAAAACAAAGAATAAAATGGACAGGGTAAGATACGTGAGTGAGCTAGGTAACTATCGCACTGAAACAGATAATGCAAAAAGAACCTATCTCTCAAAGCTTCTAAATACATCAATCAACAAGCCACATGAGCTCTTTGATATTGTCAAGAGGCTAACTAATACACCTAACCATTCAAACCAACTCCAAAACATACCACCGCAACATATGGCAGCACAGTATAAGCAGCTTCAACAACAACCCAATTCACTACGCATAACAGTAAGAGTGGGCAATAATGCTGCCCCTAGCACAGAATGGGAGACATTTGAAACAATATCCAAAGAAAGGATTGAAACCACCATATCAAGCCTAAATACCACCATCTTCCTGCTTGATTCCTGCCCAGTGGACTGGATAAAGAAGACAAAACAGGACTTAAGCTCAGCACTAGCCAACATAGTAAATGAATTGTTCAAACAAGGCTGAATACCCAACAGCCTCAAGATGTCCATCATAAACCCAACCCTCAAGAAACCTGGTCTCGACCCACTGGATCCTACCTCATTCAGACCAGTAGCAGGCCTCCCATTCACCGCGAAAATCATTGAGAAGATAGTCCAACAGCAACTACAAGATCACTTAGATAAAAACAACACACTTGACCCACAGCAACATGGATTCTGACCATCCCATGGGGTTGAAACCCTTATGATCTCACTATTAAGCACCCTAATCAAAGGAATGCAGAAAACAAGCTGGATACACCATGACTTTTCTGGATATATCTTCAGCATTCGATACTGTCTCACACAACACCTTCCTACACAGACTACAGGTGACCGGCATATAAGACAAAGTTCTACAATCGTTCCAGTCCTTCCTAACCAACAGATATCAACTAATTCGAACACCACAACCTCCTCCCCATTTCAACAAACTCAGGAAATACCACAGGGCTCGGCACTCTCTGCTATGCTCTTTAACATATACCTTCAACCACTCTGGCAATAATATGGTCCCACAATATCAACTTCTACATCTATGCAGATGACATTATGCTTTATGGACCTGTCACAACCTCAAATCCAATGAACCCATGACTAATAAACTGTTTCAATGATGTCACTAGATGGCTTCAAGAAAACAATCTCACCATAAACCTTAAAAAGACAGAAGTATTATTTGTTACAAAGGACCAAACCTTCATCCCTCCTCCTGCCTCAACACACCTCACTCTGGGAACAACCCAAATAAGAGTTCAATTATACATAAAATACCTAGGAATGATCCTCGATCACACACCATCATTCAAACAACAGGTCGCAAAAGCTGCAAGGTCAATATTCTTCAAGGCAAAGATGAATCAACAGATCAGACCACTCATAGACTCACAGGATTTCAGATCAGTTATGCAAGCAATGACCCTCCCCCACCTGGATTATTGTAACGCAATATACCAAGGACTCCTGATCACCACCCTCAACCCGCAATGGCAGCCCTCAACATAATGGCCAGAATCATCCAAAGAGTGAAGAAACATGATCACATCACCCCGGTCCTCAGAGATCTCCACATCCTCCCACTGGAAGCGCATATCAAATGTAAAACATTAACACTGATCCATAAAGCACTTCATCAACAACAAGCATCTCATCTTCAAACCCTATTTCCCTGGATGAACTCTGGATGACCTACACGGCAGACCACAAGCAATGCACTCATTGTGCCACATGAAAGAACAAAGTTCAATCAGCAAACCTGCAACCGAGCATTCGACCTATACGCTCCTTTGCTGTGGAACTCTCTTCCAACCAAAGTCCGGAGCAACAAAGACCTCTCCTCATTTAGAAAACAATTAAAAACTCATCTATTCAAGGAACTCCTAGGATCAGAAACGAACAGCACCCTCTGATGTCATGTCCATGATGAATACTAGATAGACTGAGACTGAGAGAAAAACAAGAACTGTAAATAAGATAAGAACCCCTGATGCATACCATATCAGGAATGTAAATATATTAATCCCCCCTTGGTGATGGTATACCCCCCTTGTAAATATGAATTGAGCTGTTTAATGTATCCCCTCTTGTTTGTTGTAAACCGCTTTGACCCAGTGCAAAGTGGTATATAAGCACAGCTAAATAAATAAAATAAATAAATAAAATCCTGGTTAAGGTGGAGTTCATCCCTTTGGAAAAGCCCCTCCTCTCCCCAGAATGTTGCCCAGTTCCTAACAAATCCAAACCCCTCGTCCACGCATTGAAATTCCAGAGTTCTGCCTGCCTTTTGGGTCCTGGGCATGGAACAGGAAGCATTTCGGAGAATGCTACCCTGGAAGTTCTGGATTTCAACTTCCTACCTAAAAGCCGAAATTTGGCCTCCAGAACCTCCCTACCACACTCTCCTATGTCATTGGTACCAACATGTACCAAGATAGCAGACTCCTCCCCAGTGCTATCTAAGGCCTTGTCTAAGTGGCACATGAGGTCAGCTACCTTCGCACCATCATTGAAAGCCTTATCAAAGAACAAAGCACCAGGCATTGATGGCATTCCCATCGAAGTATTACAGCAACTGGATGAAGCTGTTACCATATTTACAAGGCTCTGCCAGGAAATTTAGAAGACAAATTTAGGGCCAGCTGACTGGAAAAGTTCTGAAATACTGAAGAAAGGTCGGTAGTGGTTTGGGATCGGGTCGGCCCTTTCGTGCGGCGGGGGGTAACCCCCCGCAGAAGGTTGGGGTTGGGGGACGGGGGGACTTCTGTTGGCGGTTCAACCGGTCCTTGTGCCCTTTTCCGGATTGTAAATTCCGGCATGCCTGCTCATCCTGTGGGGGCGGACATTCAGCCAGTAAATGTGTTAAAAAAGGAGGGGCAGGTCCCTCCTCATCAGCTGCCAAGTAATTTGGATGTATTGAGTATGGCCCTGACTCCGATTCAGAGAAAAAGTTTAGAGGAATGGTTGCGGGGGTACCCGCGGGGGCGGGATATGGATATGTTGGTACGGGGGTTCTGGGTTGGTTTCTGTATACCCGTGCATGGGACTTTGTCGGGCAGGCCTGCGCGCAACTCGCCTTCAGTAAGGCATTTGCGGCCGGTAGTCCGTGATAAGTTGGCTGTTGAGCTATGTCTGGGTAGAATTGTGGGTCCTTTTGCGGAGCAACCTTTGGCGAACCTGGTGGTTTCGCTGTTCGGGGTGGTTCCGAAGAAGGAGCCGGGGAAGTTTCGACTGATCCATAACTTGTCCTTTCCGATGGGTGCTTCAGTCAATGATCATAGTCCGAGAGAGTTGTGTGTGGTTCATTATGCTTCCTTTGACGAGGCGGTTAGGTTGGTTAGACAGTGTGGCCCGGGAGCCTTGATGGCAAAGGTGGACGTGGAGGTGGCGTTTAGGTTGCTGCCTGTCCATCCAACGGATTTTTATTTATTAGGTTTCTGCTTTGACAATATGTTCTATGTTGATAAGTGCATGCCTATGGGGTGTTCTATATCTTGTTCATATTTTGAGAAGTTTAGTTTCTTTTTGCATTGGAATTTGATCCAGAGGGTCGGCTGCGGTAATGTCGTGCATTATCTCGACGACTTTCTCTTTGTGGGGGCGGCGCAGTCGGGGCAGTGTCAACAGTTGTTAGGTGGTTTTGTGGATATGGCTAGGGCTTGCGGGCTCCCATTGGCTGTTGGAAAAACGGAAGGCCCGGCCACGCGTATTACCTTTTTGGGGGTGGAGCTGGATTCTGTGGAAATGGTGGCGTGCCTTCCAGTGGACAAAGTGATCCGGTTGCGAGTTTTGGTAGCTAACGGTTTGGCATCCACTAAGTTATCGTTGCAGGAGTTGCAGGTTTTGATTGGCTCTTTGAATTTCACTTGCCGTGTCATACCGATGGGCCGTGTTTTTCTGCGATCTTTAGCTGCGGCTACTGTGGGGGTTAGGAAGCCTCATCATCGCATCAGAATGTCCAAGGTCATGAAGGATGACTTGCGAGTTTGGGATGAGTTTTTAGAGGGTTTTAATGGGATCTTAGTTCTGATGGAGGCGGAGATCTCTAGTGCAGATTTGCAGTTGTATACGGATGCGGCAGGTAGTGCAGGACTGGGTATTTATTTCGGAGGGGAGTGGTGTGCGGCCAGTTGGCCGCCGGCGTGGCACTCAGCACGTCTCACTAGTAACATCACGTTTCTGGAACTGTTTCCGTTATTGGTTGTGTTGCATTTGTGGCCGGACAAGCTGCAGAACCGTAGAGTAGTTTGGTGGTGCGACAATGAGGCTGTGGTTGCAGTAATTAATCGATATACGCTGCGGTGTGTGCAGGTGGCCAGGTTGATGAGGGACATCATTTTGACTTGTTTGCGTTTGAATGTTTGTGTGAAGGCCCGGCATATTCTGGGTTGCACTAATAGAATTGCTGATGCCCTTTCTCGTTCCAAGTGGGAGCTGTTCCGGACCTTGGCACCAGAAGTGGAAGTCGAAGGGTTGGCGGTTCCGGAGAACTTATGGCAGATTGGTCAGCGGATTTGATACTGTTGTTGAGGAATTCAGTGGCGCCTTCGACGTGGTCGACTTATCGGAGAGGATTCGACGCGGTGGTGGAATATTTGCAGTTGCGGGGTTGGCAGCCGGGGATGGATGCGGATTCCTTATTGGGGCATTATATAGTGCAAGCAAAGCGAGAGGGAGCCTCCAGGGCGGCGGTACGGAGTCGCTTGGCTGGCTTCACCTTTTTTGCTAGAGCAGCGGGTTGGGGTCATTCAGTCCTTGGGTTCTTGTCTCGGAAATTGTTGCATGGGAGGAGTGGCCTAGTGGTTAGGACAAGGTACTTCAGGCCGGAGGGCCGGGGGTTCAAGTCCCACCTGGGGACAGCAATCTCAGGCCGGAGGGACTGGGATTTCTAGTCCTATAGGTACTCCTTGTGGTCTTGGGCAAGCCACTTAACCCTCCATTGCCCATGTTCCCTGTAAGTATTAGCGTATGTGTGTCATATCCCCTCATGTTAAATGTATCTCCCAATTGACCGCTTTGATCCGGTGAAAAGCGGGATATAAATACAGCTAAATAAATAAATGGCTGGGAGCACGCTTGCCCAGCTCCTCGCGATTCGAGGTTGCCAGTTATGCATGAACTGCTGGTTCGGCTTTGTGCGGCCTTGCCGAGCGTGGCCCTGTCACGTTATGAGGCGATACTGTTCAAGGCAGTTTTTTGTGTGGCTTTCTTCGGAGCCTTTCGGATGGGGGAGTTGGTAGCGAGCTCTAGTCGGGCCACCGCTGTTGGTGGCCTGTTGTGCAACCATGTGCAAGTCCGGGAGGGGCAGCTCTGGGTTAGGTTGGCGAGGTTGAAGATGGACCAGTTAGGAAAAGGTTTGTGGGTGGTTTTGAAAGAGGTCTTATCGTTGCCCACATGCCCGGTGTCAGCCGTGAGAGGTTACATGTTGGAGCGCCTGGCAGCGGGCCGGCTGTTTTTCCAGCATGGGGATTCACGTGGGGTGACACGTTTCCAAGTGGCGGCCGTTCTGCGGCTGGTGTTGCGTCATCTGGGCTTGGATCCGCAGCGATTTGCACCGCATTCATTTCGTATTGGTGCGGCCACCAGTGCGGCGGTGGCTGGGTTATTTGAGGCTGAGATTCAGAGCATTGGCAGATGGAGATCGCAGGCCTTTAACCCTTTCCAGGCCAAGCCCAAAACTTTTGGGATCCAAACTTCTGCCTAAATATTACTATCAAATGGTATATAATACATGACCATGGCAGAGGGAACGGCACTATTGGAACATATTGAATAAGACGGGTACAATTTTCCTGACATATGCAAACTTTAACCCGGCTGCAGAATGTGGATTAAAATATTATAGTAGGCCTTCAAAGGGTTACGGGTTATGTGCGGTTATAAGGGAGTTATGTTCAGATGCCTGACTTATCTTTTCTTTTCCAGATCCTGTGCGGCGCCAGCATGGATGCTGGATGATTGGGCACTCATTCGTGCATTGGGCGGGACTGCAGGCAGCTGAACGACCATTGGGGCGTAATTTAGGTCTTGATCTGGATATGGTGTCCGTCGAATGGCTGGGTGAGCATGGTCTTCGATGGCCACAGTTGTTACCTTTGCTTCGGCACCATCAGCGAGTGAGGGGAGAGCCGGCAGTGATTCTACTGCACATTGGAGGCAATGATTTGGCCGGCGGGACCTGCAAGCAGTTAATCCGAGCAGCTAAGAGGGACATGGCTGAAGTTATTCGGATGTATTCAGAGGTTATTTTGTTGTGGTTGGATAACATTCCGAGGCCTACCTGTCAGCAACAGCAGTGCTGGTCGCGTGGGCTAGCAAAAATCAATCGCCAGATTGAGCGGTGGGTTTGTGATCATGGGGGATATCAAGTATTGCACCCCTGGGTTGACGTCACTTGTGAGGGCTTATACCGGCAGGATGGGGTGCATTTATCTCCTGTGGGAATTGATTTGTTGCTCAATGACTGGCAGGAGGCCTTGGAGTGGGTCATGCAATGGGAGGCTAGATGGTCGCAGTTTGGGCTTGGGGGGGCGGCGTAGGGGAGCGAGCTTCTCCTACGCCGGGTGGCGGGATCCCGGAGGTTTCCGGGGTCCGGAGCCTTTAACTGGAATTGGGGCGGGGGCGGGTGCCCCCAACCCGGATGACCCCTTGCCGGTCTTTGCTAGTAATATGGCGAGGCCGGGGAAAAGGGGGGCTGGTGTTTGCCGCTGGCTTGGCCGCGGTGGTAGTGGAATGAGGTCATCTTGCTAGTGGTATGGCGGGTGATGGCTCGTTCCGCTCCTTGGGTATTATTAAGGAATTTGTGTTACAAGAAATGTTTGGAATTTTTCCTAATTGTTAATAAAGCTGTGACCATATAAGCCCAAGAAAATGCGTTGGTGTGTTTTGTATTGGTGATTGGGAGATATAGGAGGTGGGGGGGAGGGGAGGATGTATAGATTAAGGAAAGGGGGGGGTGTGCGAGCGGGTTAGCACCGGGTCCGACCTGCCTCGGTTATGAAGAGGCCGCGGGGCAGGGTCCCGGCGGCCGGTGGTAACCGGACTCGAGGCCCGGCGCGGGGACCCTGCTCATGGCAGCGCGTGGTGGTTCTGGATTGGAGGCCAGGGAGGCATCGTTTAAAATCATTGGCTCGCCGTTGAGGGACAGCTAGGCGAGCCAATGAGAGGCACCGGTGCATCTGGGGTTCGTGGGAGATGCACGTTGCATCTTCCTCTGTCGTGTGGGGTAGCAGAAGGAGCAGGTCTTTTGCTTCCCACCCTCCCGCCCTTTAGATGGGTTTGGGGGGGGGTGTATCTGTTTAAGGGTTGTCGCAGTGGGGGGTGGGGGTGGCGGGATCCCAGAGGTATCCGGGGTCCGGAGCCTTTAACTGGAATTGGGGAGAGGCGGGTGCCCCCAACCCGGATGACCCCTTGCCGGTCTTTGCTAGTAATATGGCGAGGCCGGGGAAAAGGGGGGCTGGCTTTTGCCGCTGGCTTGGCCACAGTGGAAGTGGAATGAGGTCATCTTGCTAGTGGTATGGCGGGTGATGGCTCATTCCGCTCCTTGGGTATTATTAAGGAATTTGTGTTACAAGAAATGTTTGGAATTTTTCCTAATTGTTAATAAAGCTGCGACCATATAAGACCAAGAAAATGCGTTGGTGTGTTTTGTATTGGTGATTGGGAGATATAGGAGGTGGGGGGGGAGGGGAGGATGTATAGATTAAGGAAAGGGGGGGGGGTGCGAGTGGGTTAGCACCGGGTCCGACCTGCCTCGGTTACAAACAGATAGTTAATTTATACACACACACACACCAACTCTCAACCATCTTAGGCACATCCCTTAATTTATAGTCAGTTTTCTCAATTAAGAGTGACATTTGTTACCCATCAGCAAATGATTAACCCTTAATAGATTATTAGCAGTTCAGTGAGAAGAAAACACATATTAGCAGTTAATATACCTAACAATCCTGGTCCTTCCTTATAGTTTAGGTATCCCTATTCTCTTAACAACTCTAAACATCTAAATAACTCATCAATATAATGATGCAGACAGTAGTACTGCAGCGAAATGGGGGCTATCTGCCCTTTGCATTGAGTGCCACATGTATAACTATTTCCTAGTTGGTGAGAGGTCATGAAAATGCTGATGAAATGGATGATGAAATGCTCAAAAAAATCAAGAAAGCTAACAAAAGTTACAGCGCAGTAATAATAATGGGTGATTTCAATCACTCCAGTATCGACTGGGTCAGTGTCACGTCAGGATATGCTAAGGAGATAAAGTTCCTAGATGAAATAAATGACTGCTTCTTGGAGCAGCTTGTTCATGAACCGACCAGAGGGGAAGCCATATTAGACCTAGTCCTTAGTGGAACACCAGATCTAGTGCAAGAGATAAGGGAGTTGGGGCCACTTGGCAATAGTGATCATAGCATGATCGCCTTTGATTTAATTAGTGGAGGAGGGATAGTAAGGAAATCCACAGTACTACCTTTTAACTTTCAAAAGGGAGACTATGATAAAATGAGGAAAATAGTTAAGAAAAAGCTAAAAGGAGCAGTTGCAAAGGTTAAAGACTTACATCAAACTTGGGTGTTGTTGAAAAATACTATCTTGGAAGCCCAGGCCAGCTGTATTCCACGCTTTAAGAAAAGTGGAAGGAAGTCCAAAAAACTGCCAGCATGGTTTAAGGTGAGGTCAGAGAGGCTGTGGTTGCCAAAAAAGCATCTTTCAGGAAATGGTAAAAAGAGACAAATGATGAAACCTGGAAACAGCACAAGCACTGGCAAGTCAAATGCAAGGCATTGATAAGGCAGGCAAAGGGATAATTTGAGAAGAAGCTTGCTGCAGAAGCAAAAACACAAACTAAAGACTTTTTCAAGTACATTTGTAGCAGAAAACCTGTGAGAGGGTCAGTTGGTCCATTAGATGATAGAGGGGTTAAAGGGGCACTAAGAGGCGACAAGGCGATAGCGGAGAGACTGAATGAATTCTTTGCTTCGATCTTTACTGAGGAAGATGTAGGGATGTTACCCATGACTGAAGTGGTATTTAAAGGTGCGGAAGAATTGAAGGAAATATCGATACATCAGGAAGATGTATTACAACTATCAGATAAACTGAAGAGTAGCAAATCACCTGGGCTGGATGGTATACATCCAAGGGTGTTGAAGGAACTGAAATATGAGATTGCAGACCTGCTATTAGTAATCTGTGAACTATCATTAAAATCATCTTTAATGCCTGAAGATTGGAGGATCGCTAATGTAACACCAATTTTTAAAAAGGGTTCCAGGGGTGATCTGGGAAACTACAGACCGGTGAGCCTGATGTCAGTACCGGGAAAAATGGTAGAAACCATCATAAAGAATAAAATTACTCAGCATGTAGATAGTCATGGCCTAATGGGAGACAGCCAACATGGCTTTAGACAAGAAAGATCTTACTAATCTGTTATGTTTTTTTGAAGGTTTGAATAAACAGGTGGACAAAGGTGAGTCAGTTGATATAGTGTATCTGAACTTTAAAAAAGCCTTTGACAAGGTCCCTCATCAGAGACTTTTGGCAAAACTAAAGAGTCATGGTATAGGAGGCAGTGTACTACTGTGGATCAGGAACTGGCTAAAAGATAGAAAGCAGAGGGTAGGGCTAAATGCCCAATTTTCCCAATGGAGAAAGGTGAATAGTGGTGTACCCCAGGGATCTGTGCGGGGTCCGCTGCTTTTTGACATATTCATTGAGTGGCCTAGTGGTTGGGGCAAGGTACTAGAGGACAGCAACCTTGGGCCAGAAGGACCTGGGTTTCTAGTCCCGCAGGTGCTCCTTGTGGTCTTGGGCAAGCCACTTAACCCTCCATTGCCCATGTTCCCTGTAAGTATTAGTGTATGTGTCTCACATCCCCTCGTGTTAAATCTATCCCCCAACCGCTTTGACCTGGTGAAAAGCGGGATATAAATGCAGCTAAATAAATAAATAATAAATTCATAGACGACCTGGAAAGTGGAATAACGAGTGAGGTTATCAAATTTGCAGATGACACAAAACTATTTAAAGTTGTTAAAACCCAAGAGGATTGTGTAAAATTGCAAGAGGATCTTGATAAATTGGAAGACTGGGCATCAAAATGGCAGATGAAATTTAATGTGGACAAGTGCAAGGTTATGCACCTAGGGAAGAACAACCCAAACTATGGTTACACGATGCAAGGTTCCACATTAGGAACCACCACCCAGGAAAAAGATTTAGGCGTCATTGTGGATACCCTATTAAAACCCTCAGCCCAGTGTGCAGCGGCGGCCAAGAGAGCAAATAGAATGCTAGGTATCATAAGGAAAGGAATGGAAAATAAAACAAAATATATTATAATGCCTCTATATCGTTCCATGGTGAGACCGCACCTTGAATATTGTGTGCAATTCTGGTCGCCGTATCTTAAAAAGGATATAGCGATATTAGAAAAGGTTCAGAGAAGAGCCACCAAAATGGTAAAGGGGATGGAAGGATACTCCTATGAAGAAAGGCTAAATAGGTTAGGGCTCTTTAACCTGGAAAAGAGATGGCTGAGGGGAGATATGATAGAAGTCTATAAATTAATGAACGGAGTGGAATGGGTAAACGTAGATCGATTGTTTACGTTATCAGAATATAGAAAGACTAGGGGACATGCAATGAAGCTACAGGGTAAACTATTTAAGACTAATAAAAGAAAATATTTTTTCACTCAACGTGTAATCAAACTCTGGAATTTGTTAGTGGAGGATGTAATAAAGGCTGTTAGTGTAGCTGAGTTTAAAAAAGGTTTGGACAAATTCCTGGAGGAAAGGTCCATAAACCATTATTAAGAAGGGACCCAGGATATCAATGCTTGACCGAGTACAAGCATTGTGGAACCTTTGTCTTTTGTGGAAACTGCTAGGTATGTGTGACCTAGATTGGCCACTGTTGGAAACAGGATACTGGGCTTGATGGGCCTTGGTCTGACCCAGTATGGCATATCTTATGTTCTTATGTTCATATGTTTTCCTTTGGTGCAAAGAGCTACTGTCTCTCAGAGAATGAGTCCAATCTCTGGAGGCTAGAGTAGAAGATTTGGAGGAGCTGAAGCAGACAGAGAGGTGCATAGAGGGACATAGTAGAGAAGTCTTAACTCCCAGTCTTGCTGTGCTGCCTTAAAGTAGAGAAGTCACTTGGAAGGAGAGCATAATTTGGTATGACAGGAAGTGATCCTGTACCCACCACCTGCCCTCTAGGGGATGCAATATCCTCTTGTACCAAGGATGCGTCTCCAGAGGCTTCTGCATAGGAGGAAAGGGTTAGAATGGTGATCCTAGCTGATGATTCAATCATAAGGCATGTAGATAGCTAGGTGGCTGGTGGGCATGAGGATTGCCTGGTCATTTATATGCCTGGTGCAAAGATGGCAGACTTCATGCGTAACCTACATAGGATTTTAGATAGTATTGGGGAGAAGCCAGCTGTCCTGGAAAATGTGTCATAGGAAAATGTAAGAGGGAGGTTCTGGAAGCCAAATTTAGACTTTTAGACAGAAAGTTGCAACCCAGGACCTCCAGGATAGCACTTTTTGAAACGTTTCCTATGCCACATGAAGGAACCAAGAAACCAAGAGAATTCCAGATTCTCAATGCATGAATGAGATGATTCTGCAGGGAGGAAGAATTTAGATTTGTTAGTGATTGCATGCTTTAATCTGACCGGGCATCAAGTAGCAAAATCCAACCTCGGCTCTTTGACTCCAATTCTCTAAATTCAGTTAAGGGATGAAATGAAAACATACACATAGAATTATATCAGTAACAGTACTACTTAAGGCCTTTAGGGAGAGATTCACAGGCCTGCAAACTTCAGCAATCTCCTGTGATCTCTCTTGAGCTAGGCTACAGTACCTTCTTTTATTAGGGAAAAAACTGCTACATTCTACAATTTTGTCTTATCACTATAAGTCAAGCTTCTGCTTTACAGATCAGGCTAAACAGTATATGTTACAGGTCATAACTAGGCACAGACATTGCTCTTGTTTAATCAGGACCAGCAAAAACATTCTGTCTCCATTAGAAATCTCTCTCGCAAACAATTTCATCTGCAAATTACAACCTTGACTTCTCTCCTACATATCTCTCCAGACTGCTAGACTGTTAGAAAAATTCCAAGCCATATTATTAACTCTTTCAGAGAGCCCTGGAACCCCAATTTAAGTCCCTTTCAACAGAGAGGGGGCTTACAGTATATAGGGAATAAAATGAATATCTTTATGGACTTCTGACTTAATAAAATAAAATCAGGCCCTTAGAATCCAACTACTTTGTTTGCTGACCGAGATCTTTATTCCTCCAAAAGAATTTGTGAAATATTCCTTAATTTCATCTTCCTAACTAAAGATTCTCTTCTTCTGAATATAGCTTGAAGATGGTCCTCTGTTTGTTTATTGCTTTGGGGATAAACTATTGCCTTCAATCTAGTGGCTCCACTGTCTGATGTTTTCAATGCTTCTTTCGAGTCTGGAGGGTTTCAAGAGGACTGGAGAAGGGTGCATGTGGTCCCTTTACACAAAAGTTGAAGTAGAGATGAGGTAGGAAACTACAGGCCAGTTAGTCTGACTTCTGTGGTAAATAAATTAATGGAAAAGCTATTGAAACAGAGGACAGTAAGGTTCCTGGAGTCCAGTGGATTACAAGATCTGAAGCAGCATGGTTTTACTAGAGGCAGGTCTTGCCAAACAAATCTAAATAATTTCTTTGTGTGGGTGACCAGAAATTTGGACCAAGGGAGAGCCCTAGATATGGTGTATTTAAATTTCAATAAATCCTTTGTCACTATTCCACACAGGTGAATTATAAATAAATTGAGCACTCCAGGGATGGACCCTAAAGTGACTGACTGGATTAGCAATTGAGTGGGAGGCAGCAAAGGGTAAAGATAAATGGAGCTAACTCTGTGGAAAAAGATGTTACCAGTGGTGTGCTACAGGGATCTGTACTTGGTCCAATTCTTTTTCACATTTTTGTTAAAAAGGAGGAAGGGCTCCTGATGCAGTATTCACCCTGCTTTTCCATGCTCCTCCTTCGCCTTTTTCCTCTCCACAGCATCACGGTTGGTCTCCAGCATGAGTTCAGGGTGCCTTTTGTAGGTGAGCATGGCAGAGCCCAGCCTTTCTCTCTCTATCGTTACTTTTTACGCCCCCCCCCCCCCCCCCACACACACACACACACTTCCTCTGTTCTCCATCATCATGCATCCCGGTTTTAGCATCTGTGATAGACAGTTGCTCCTGGAGTCTTTTGGGGACCAAGCCTGGAGTGCTGCTCTCTCCTTCCCAGGCTCCTGCATGTGCACTCTCCTTGCAGTCTCTGAATAGCAGAAGTGGCACAGGATCACAAATGCTGAACATGTACAGTACTACTCATCTCTAGGGCCAACTCATCCCTCAACCCCCATTCAAAGAAGGTGGACCATGGGAAGAGACAGTGCTGCTCATGTTCAGAGTCCCCATGGCCCGCACAGCTCTCATGGATCCATTTAGCATAGAGGGGTTGTCAAATGGAACAGCTGCTTTAGGCCTCACATCCCACTGTTACTCCACAGAACATATCAACAGGCTGAAATCAGCATTGCAACAGAGGATGCTTTTAAAAATTTCTCTGCAGTGTTTATAACCCTGATATCACTTTCTGAGCTCTGCCATTGGTGTCAGGGATGGCCCAAGGGGGGGTGCAGGGCCATGTGCAGAGACTCATTGCAGGGCCTCATTTGCATAAATATTTGCATAATGTTAACATGCACTAACTTTTAGTAAACATGCCTCTTAATGAGTGTCTGGATAAAGAAATACTACCAGATTTCAACATTACTATACTCCAGTGCCAACCACGAGGCACATTAGGAAGTACTACAAACACTGCCTATTTAGAACCCATAGCAAACCCACCGTATCATAGCAAACCCTACCTATCAAAAAGGCAACACTGCAAATATTGAACCAATACATCTCAGAGAATACCAATACATCTCCTTCTGGGGAAAGAGAACAAGTGGCACTGTCAAATAGAAACGACATAAACAGAATACCTCAGCTCAGTTACACATGCAGAACATAGACCATCACCAAACAAAGAACAAGGGATCACAATTTAGAAATAGGAAGATAATAATTAAACTGGGAACCCCAAAAGCCAAATTTGGAATGTAAAACACCACTGCAGAAATAAAACTATAAATTAATTACCTCTTCTACTAAACAAAAACGCAAAGACGTCAGCAATGCACATTTCCCAGAGCTGATATATTCTAGTTAATAAATTAAAAATAAAAAAGTATTTTTCTACCTTTTATTATTTGGGCATTTTATTTTTCAATTGCAATTGCTCCAGTTTTCTTTATGTCTTCTGCTAATTCTCCATTGTCTGCTATCCATTTGTCCTTTCTACTAGTTTTTTTCCATTCTCTCTACATCTGCTTTAACATACTGATCTTTCCCCTTTTGATCTTTCCTCCATTTCTCTCTTTATTCCTTTTTCTTCCATTCAAATTTCACCCCTCCATCCTCAATCCCCACTTACTCTCCCAATACCCGGCAAATCATAGATTTTTCTTCCCTCCCACACAAAATATATTTTCCCCTCTCCATCCTCACTTCCCCAGCCCAATCCCATTCTAGTCCTCCCCCAACATCAGCTCTCTTCTAGTTGTAGCCCCACCCAGCATCTGCTCCCTTCTAGTCCCATTCTCCCATCCCCCCGCATCAGCCCATTTCCAGTCCTAGCCTCCCATCAGCCCTTTTCCAGTCCTAGCCCCCCATCAGCCATTTCCAGTCCTATCGCAGCCCCCATCAGCCTATTCCAGTCCTATCCTAGCTTCCCCCCTGAAAAGCCCTGCACCTGTCTGAGCAGCTTCAGAGGGAGCCAGGGAGGCCGGCTCATCTCTGCACAGCACTGGAGTGAAGAACAGCATGTTCCTTCATTCCCACTGTGTTCTGTGAATTTGCACTGAGTGCCGGGAAAGGTTAAAGGGCTTTTCCTGTTTTGGGCATCCCCATCTATCTCCGAAGCCCACCAAGTGGAATGAAGTTCGCACGGGGCACCGTGCGAAAAACATTCTCGCACAATAGACAGGCCAGCCCTGATTGGTGGCATTATGAGGAGAGGCCATGAGAAAGGACAGTGCTTTTACTTATGGGCCCCCTGTTATGCAGGGCTTGGGGCAGTTTAGTTACTTGTTTCTCATTTTGCTAATTCTGAAAATGTGTCTACCTCTACTGTTGCCCACGTGCAACAGGAAACAGGATATAGTAAGTACCCCCCTATCTGCCGCCAGATTCTTGGAAAATGGCAATGCATCAGATTAATTTCTCTGAGGCAGAGACTCGCCTGCTCTGCAGGCTGGTTCTGGAGAATGAAAGTGCCCTGCTCCCAATGGGACTCCGACGGCCAGCCCAAGCTGCAGCACGCAGGGGCTGGGAGTGTAGAGCAGTAAGTACAGTAGGTCAAAGCAGGAAAGGGAGGAGGCAGGGGTAATGCATGTGGTGGGACAACAACATTGCAAAGAGCCAGGAAGTAGCTGCAAAGTAAAAAGGGCAAAAGGAGCAGGGGATAGCTGGACCCACCACACCACCAAATGACTGTAAACACACAAAGCAGGGCCCACACGGGAAACAAGCAAACAGAAATACAATAGCCAAGAGGAAAGCATGTTGGCAATAAATGCAGAATGGACAAAAGGGAAAGCACATATGGAAAAGAAACACAGTGAAAAAAACCTATTGTGTGTAACAGTGCAGCAACATGGCCCAATACCGTCAGCCAAAACATAGCACAGTAGAAACATAGATATATGATGCCAGTAAAAAAACACACATGGCTGAACGAGGCCGCCCCCCACTATCAACCACCACACCAGTCCCCTGAGAGAACCCTGTGTCTGCCCCATGCCCCATGAAGTCTGATACTGTCCACAACAGCACCACCTCCAATGAGAAACTACCCCATGTAGCCACCACTGTGTCTGCAAAGAAACATCACTGCATACGACACCAGAGTATTACCCCTACTGCCCCATCCAATGACATTGTGCAGCAGAGCATGCTGACAATCAAAGGAGACACCCAACCTGTGCATACAAATGTTGCAATCACAGCACTGCCAACCTGCCAGCCCGTCAATGTATACTTAAAAGATCCATAGGTCCATCTGCAGATGACCAAGATCCAGACCACCAACCATATTCATAACCACCCTCTGTAGCATCCCCAACCTGTGATCATCTGTCTGAAGGGGCGGGCACCGGAATTACACAGAAAAACACACTTGTGGATGCATGGAAGACCCACAGTGGCCTGAAAAAGTATCTATCCACTCTGTGTTAGTCCTGGTCTGTAGCAGGATATACAACCTGGAAAGAAGGTGGGGGGTCATGTGAACGTAGGTAAGGGACCTAATAGTATATTGAAAAATGGTGATGTGAAAGGACAATACAATATCTTGTATACAGAAAGAAACACGTAAAACCTGAAAAGGTGTAAGCACATATGTCTCCAACACTCTATCCATGAAACTGCTAAGAGCAGGTCCAACCAAAGAACCATAGATATCCCAAAATGAGGGCAGCAGGGTCTACTGCATGCAAGCAGTGGCAAATGATCTGGCACATGATGCCTGTACAAAGATACCTGTAACAAAAGGCCCGGACCCTGCAACACCACCAAGCAAGCAACAGGATGATCAAGAAGGTGCGGAGATGTAGAGATCAGGCCTGCAGCACAAATCACTATCCCAAAAACGGAGGATGCCTTGAAGCACCAGGAACTGCACTGAAACAAAATATAAAGAACAGGACACCATGACAAACCTGACAAGAGAAGGCTGCCCACCGAAACCCACAGAGTAGGCAAGGAGGGCATAAAGCAGAGATGCCACAAGGACACCAAGGAGAACATGGAAGGAGCTGCAGTGGAGATGGGTGTATCCATCCACAAGGTGGAATGTGACCGAACAGGACAGACACAGAGAGGATGAATACCTTTGCAATGCACTGTAGACAGAGGCACGCTCACCACTTGTCCACCGTTGTCCATACCTCACCAAATGCACCCAGGCATCCCAGTACCATCCGCTGTTGCCCGGCCTACCTGACCAGCCCTGGTAAGAAAAGCAGACACGATCATAGTGAAGTCCCACCCCTGAATTGTGTACTGAGGTTCCACACCACACACATGAAAGTGCCCACCTGGAAAGTAGCAGCCCAAATGCTTGCACTGCAACCATAAAACAGGACATGCCAGCTGCCATGTCTGATACCAGCTTGCAAAGCCCACGATCTGCAGCACAGGGCAGGCAGAAAATGCAGCAGGGTCCCAGAGGAATGTCACAGGCAGCACAGTCCCTGTGGCCCCCTCAGCCCTTCGCCTGGCCAGTCAGCAAAGCAGGCTCACAGGACAGAGGAGGCTTGGGGGACTAGGGCATCCCCCAGACCGGGGTGAGGTAACACTGGAGATGTGGCAACATGATGTGACAGGGTCCAGTGTATGCAGGTGGTGTTATGGCAGGCAGGCAGCTGAAGTGACAGACCTGGGGGGAGAAAAAAACGTGCATATGTAAGACACTTCCTTCCTTCCTCCACAGACGGTTCCACAAACTGCGCAAGACCGAGGCCTACCGGGTGTGGTTCCCTGCCATATGCCGAACACGACCACAGCTGATGGCAAGACTCCGGCAGCAGCTGCAGCGGGAGCGAGGTGAGTGTGGGGGAATGGCACATGAATGGGGACATGACATGCAACATGGCACAGGGCTGGAGTGGCTGGGCATCGCAACAGCAGATAGAGCATGGGGAGGCATCTGACATGGGGACATGGCAGGTGGACACTCCCAACCACTGAAACTAACAGCCACCTCTCTTCATCCCTTACACAGCCATCCCGGTGGAGGACTCACCCCCTCTGTGGCAGAGGAGGAGGAGGATGATGACAATGATGAGAAGGAGAAGGAGGAGACAGAGGACATGGAGGTGGAGGAGGGGGAGGAGCAGTGGACAGCAACAGACAGCCCACGCAGCCTCACCACCACAGCCACTGACAGCCCATCCACAGCCAGTCCCAAAGTGCTATCTAACATCTCCCCATCAGGGGAGAGTGGTGAAGAGGTCATCACCCTCAGCCTCATGGAGGTGCCCCACTCCCCTGAGGGGGAGGGACAGGATAGTACTATGGAGTCTGGGTGGGGCACTCCAAGGTGGGAGGCCCAAGGCACAGCAGGGGCTGAGGGTGGGAAAGCAGGTTACCCCTGGGTGAGTGGCCCTGAGAAGCAGGGGGAGGTGGAAGAGGAGTCTCTGGAGGAGGGGGAACTCAGGGCCATGCCACCCAGGAACACCCAGTGGGTGGAGGAGGGGGGGAGCATGGAGGAAGGGGACAGGAGGGAGCAAGGGCTGGAGGGAGGGGACAGGAGAGGGCAGGGGCAGAGGGAGGGGATGGGGAGTGTATGGGGCAACAGAGCAAGCTCCTGCAGCAGTGGGGGCCCTGGAACAGATCACCGAGTACCTCCGGTGCATCAGGGCTGACATCCAGGCCCTCACCCATGCCGTGCAGTAGCTGACAGAGGCACTCCTGTCCCCATCTGGGCCAATAGAATGAGGCCCCCAGAACCAGGTGCCCATTATTGGGGTGTGCTAGGAAAGCACAGGGCCATATGTGGTAATGTCTGCTGCTGTACTGGAATTAAAGCCTATAATCTTGGAACACTCTGTGTGTATATCCACATAGGGGGTCATTCTGAGGCCTGAATAGTGGGGATGGGGGGTCCCATGTGGACATCCATCCCTGTAATTCGGTCCCCTTTGCGAACCCTGATGAACCTCTCAATATGTACATGGTGGCCAAACCCGGAGGCTAGCCAGGGGTGGGAAAAGGGTAGGGTGGTGGCGGAGAAAGGGGGGCAGTGGGTGATCCGTGGCCCTGGACATAGAGGGCTGATACATATGTTGGACCACGTCACCTGGGACCAGAGGGCATGTAGTGGCAGATGGAGAGAGAGGGGAGTTGGTGGGTGTTGACCACCTGCATTGGCCAGAATGGCTCAATGCATGGCATACCAAGATGTGTACACATGCAAACTCAGTCCATGCCACGATCCAGTCTAACTTCCCTGTTTGTTATACAGGAAGTTTGACAGTGGCAGGAAAGGGCCAGATCAGGGACAGCATTAAGGTGGCCGTTGGGCAGTCATTGGCCCTGGACATACAAGGCCAATTCCAATGTTGGCACTGTACGTATGGGGCCAATAACTTAGACGGGGAATGTATTCCACCTCTGAGGTGGGTTAAGTTCCCCAATGCAGCAGCGGACCGCTGACCTGGGGCTGGAAAGGAGGTTAGAGAGACTCCCTGGCAGCCCAACCCCAGACTTGGGAGGCCGGATCAGGGGTCAGGCTGCAGGGAAAGCAATTCAGGAGCTGGTGGATGGGGATCGCGGCCTTACAATGGAACAGTAGTGCCATGGCAACCGGATGCCAGCTCCATTGTACAGCTCAGACTGAGTTAGCCAGGGAAGGCCTGTATGTGAAGTCTGAATTGTGGACCCAACCTGCACATACAGACCTGTTTGTGATTCTGGTCCTGCAGGGCTAGACGTGCCCCACGGGATCAGAATTGTGACTCCCTTTGTGCGTCCGGTTCCGACTGAGTGCACAGAGGGCCTGGATGTCCAAGATGGAATTGGGTTGATGGGGCCTGCCCGCTGATGCCCAGTCCTGCTACCCACCCCCCAGTTCCAGTGGCACAGGCAGCCTAACTCAAACAAAGTGTGTTTCCATGAGGGTCCTCCTTGTTGCCACAGGACGTTGGTAGGGCCCTCTGGCGAGGCCCTCAGGCATGGACATGCCTCAGATTCAGCTGTTTTTATCCTGTGTTGCTGCTGCTTCCTCATTGATGGTAAGGGCAGGAGTGCTCCGATTGGCCCGCTGCAGCAGAGGGGCGGAGAATCCTGCATTCCTTTCCCCTGTGCTGTGGGATGCCAATCGGGTCAACAGTGGTGGCCGGCTGATGGAGCACCTGAGATTCAGCTTGGATGGAATCAGGCTGCTGGCATTAACCTTTAAAAAGGAGATAGAGCAGCTTGTAAACTAGATAATAGGGGAAAGCCGAATGTTGACCAAGAGCACATGGTTCAGAAGGATGTATCCTTGAAGGATACTAGCAAAAGACTGAAGTTAGGGCATACTGACAGAGAAGTTCCAGTAAAGACAAAAGTAACCCAAATGCCCCTGAATACAGAGCAGACTGAGTTTAAAGATTCCAAATTACCCCTGCCTACTGATAACCAGATTAATATGAATAAAATACAGCTTCTAAAATACTTGTATGCAAATGCTAGAAGTCTAAAAAATAAGATGGGAGAGTTAGAATATATAGCACTAAATGAGAGGTTAGATATGATTGGCAACTCAGAGACATGGTGGAAGGAGGACAACCAGTGGGACACTGTGATATCTGGATATAAACTATATCGTAATAATAAAGCAGATCAAATTGGTAGAGGGGTTGCACTCTATGTTAGAGAGGGCTTTGAGTCACAAAGGATTAAGGTTTTATAGGAAACAAAATACACTGTAGAATGTCTATAGATTGAAATTCCCTGTAAAAAGGGGAAGGGGAAAGTGATGGCAGTGGGGGTGTACTATCAACTGCCTGGCCAGAATGAACAAATAGATGATGAAATGCTCAAAAAAATCAGGGAAGCTAACAAAAGTTACAGCACAGTAATAATAATGGGTGATTTCAGTTACCCCGGTATTTATTTATTTATTTATTACAATCTCTTATATACCGCACTATTTAGCACCAGTGCGGTTTACATAAAACAAAGGACCACAACATCAAGCTGTTTGGTTTTACAGAGAACAGGAAAGGCAACTTGGATAACATAGGGAAATATGAACTGGAACTATTTACATATGTACAGTATACTTAGTGCTACAGATTAGGATATTATCTTACAAAGGTAGTTGAATATGTCAAATATGGAAGAGATGTAGTTAATATGGTGTCTAGCTAACCTGGTAATAATGAATAAGTGGTATTTGAGTGCCTTTCTAAGTTGTGTTAAGTCGGTTACAGCACGAATCTCTGGTGGTAATGTATTCCAACATTTTGGGGCTTAAAGGCTGAAGGCCCTGTTTGATGTTGTTGATGTGCATTTTGTTGATGCCTTTGGGATTACTAGAGCGTTTGAGGATGTGGTTCTCCTAGTTCTGTTGGGCGGAATGGACTGAATGAGGTCTATTAGAGAAGAGGACGTGATGCCATTAATGGCTTTGAATGTGAGTAGCAAGGTCTTGAACAGAATTCTTCCATGTATGGGGAGCCAGTGGAGCTGCATTAATATAGGTGTTACGTGGTCACTCCTCGATGCTCCATAGAGGACTCTGGCAGCGGCATTCATGGCAAGTTGTAGAGGATTCAACGAAGACTGTGGGAGACCTTGAAGAATAGCATTGGCAAAGTCGAAGTGGGGTAAGATTAGGGCTTGATATACTGTCCGGAAGTCGTCTGGGGCTAGTAAGGAGCGAAGGTGTCTGAGTGTCCGGATTTTGAAGTATATGGCTCTAACCGTGTTGGATATGTGTAGTTTCATGTCCAGACGTTGATCCAAAGTGACCCCTAAGTATCGAATTGTGGATTTTGTTTGGAGCTCAGCTTCTTTCACTTTTATATGGGGAGGCGGGGTGAAACTCGGGTCTCTCGTGATAAAGAGCACTTCCGTTTTCTTGTGTTGAATACGGAGGTTTTGAGACAGAAGCCAATTGGACACTGCATCAAAACATTCAATCAGTGGGGAGAGGTCCAAATGTACTGTGGAGAATGGCATGAAGAGCAGAATGTCATCGGCGTATATTAGACAGTCAACCTTGAATGACCTGATGATATTACAGATGGGTTGTATGTAGATGTTGAACATGAGTGATGATAAAGAAGACCCTTGAGGTACACCCTGTCTTTGGTGGAAAGGTTGAGATGCTGCTGCTCCGTATTTTACATGCTGCCATCTTCCATCAAGGTATGATTTGCACCAATCAAGAGCAATGCCGTTGATGCCCTTTTCCTTTAGTCGTCCTAAGAGTAGACCGTGGTGTACCGAGTCGAAGGCTGCAGCGATGTCTAAGAAGATAAGTACGAAACCTTGGCGGATGTTGTCGATACCTGTGATAATATTGTTGAAAAGGGTGGTTAGGAGGGTTTCAACGCCGTGGTACTCCCTGAAGCCATGTTGACAATGATCTAGTGGGGAGGCGGTATCGATGTGATCTTGTATTTGTCTTTGTGCTTCTTTCTCAATTATCTTAGCTAGGAGGGGTATACTAGCTATGGGTCTGTAAGAGTCAACTTTACTTGGGTTGAGCTTGGGGTTTTTCAAAAGGGGTCTAATGGATGTTTGCTTGAGCACTGAGGGGAAGGATCCAGTTGAGAAAGATAGGTTCATCATTCTTGTGATTAATGGGCTAAGTTCACTGCGTAAATCTTTTATCCAAAAGGTGGGGCAGGGGTCGGTTTGTGCAGTGGTGGTATTGAGGGTGGCGATGGTATCTTCAACGTGCTTCTTGGATGGTGTGGAGAACATAGAAAGGTACATTGGGCAGGTGGAGTCTTGTGCAGTGATTGTTGCGATTTTGTCCGTTTGTAGTAGTTTAGATTGCATATGATCGGCGAAAACTTGTGGGTGAATCTCATCAGGCTGTTCTGATGATGGTTCTTTTGATAAAGATTTGACTAAATTGAAGAGATCACGTGGTTTATTTAGTCAGTGTGGAATTGCTTCCTTTTCGCTAAGACAGCTTTTCTATGTGCTGAAAGATGTAGTTTGTAGGCTGTCTGGTCCTCTGTGGAGTGAGATCGACGCCATCGTTTTTCGAGTTTTCGTAGGTGTGTGAGGGAGGCCCGCAAATCTGGAGAGAACCATGGTGAAGGCTTTTTTTCTTTGAGATATTATTAGCATTTGGTTGTTGCGCAATAGAGCTGAGGTTATTATTCCACGAGGCGATCAGGTTTTCCAGGTTGAGGGTAGTATCGTTGTAAAGAGGACGGGTCTCTGCCAGTATGAGCTCTTTATTGAAAGCTCTGAATCTCCGAGATGTAGTTTTAGTGGAGTGGCTCGGCATATAATTGTTGTGTGCTATGTTGTTGTTGATGGGAATAATAAAGTTGATTAACTTGTGGTCCGACCAGGGTACTGAGATCAGAGATGTCACAAATTCTTTGCTTGATTCCAACACTGTCAGAGGGGCAAAAATCATGTCAAGGATGTTTCCCTTTGTATGTGTAGGTTTTTCGATTATTTGCCTGTATCCCAGCTCATCAATCGCTTCTAGGAGGGCTGAGGCATGGCTGGAGTGCAATGACGGGAGATTAAAGTCTCCTAGTATCCAATTTGGTATGCTGGGTTTGCGAGTGTTGGCCGCTAGGTCTAGTATGTTGGGAAGCTCGTCAGTGGAGGGTGAGGGTGCTCTATATAGCAAGTTGATAGAGCATTGATCATTCGCGATGGATAGGATACCTAGGTTGTTTGTACTTGTAGCGTCTATTGTATGGAAATGAAGGTCCGCTTTGGTCAATATGAGAGCCCCTCCTCCTCTCTTGCTCACTCTATGTCGGGAGTGAATGGAGAGGTTGGTAGGTAAGAGTTGATTGACGATTACGTCTACTGAGTCAGTGTTACAGCAGGACATGCTATGGAGATAACGCTTTTCAATGAAATAAATGATTGCTTCTTGGAGCAGCTGGTTCATGAACTGACAAGCGGAGATTCCATTTTGAACCTAGTCCTTAGTGGAACACAAGACCTGGTACAAGAGATAAGGGTGTTGGGGCCACTTGATAATAGTGATCATAGCATGATCACGTTTGATTTAATAAATGGAGGAAGGATGGCAAGGAAATCCACAGTACTACCTTTTAACTTTCAAAAGGGAGACAAATAAGGAACATAGTTAAGAAAAAACTAAAAGAAGCAGTTGCAAAGGTCAAAGATTTACATCAAGTATGGGTGGTTGTTTAAAAATACTATCATGGAAGCCCAGACCAGCTGTATTCCATGCTATAAGAAAAGTGGAAGGAAGTTCAGAAATCTGCTAGCATAGTTTAAAGGTGAGGTCAGAGAGGCTGTTATTGCCAAAAAAAAGCATCTTTCAGGAAATGGAAAAAGGAGCCAAATGATGAAAACTGGAAACAAAATAAGCACTGGCAAGTTAGATGCAAGGCATTGATGAGGCAAGCAAAGAGAGAATTCGAGAAGAAGCTTGCTGTTGAAGCAAAAATGCATAATAAAAACCTTTTCAAGTACATTCATAGCAAATAACCTGTGAGAGAGTCATTTGGACCATTAGATGATAGAAGGGTAAAAGGGACACTAAGAGGGGACAAGGCCATAGCAGAGAGACTGAATGAATTCTTTGCTCCAGTCTTTTTGGTACCTTAGTTCAAAAGGGGAAATATTTTCTTTAGTGGTGTAGGTTTAAAACTGAGCTCTTTGAAGCTACTGACACCTCATCAGGAGTTAGTGGGCCTGATTAGCCTGTGAAAGAACTGAGAGCAGCTGAGGGCTGCATAAAAGTCTTCAGAGCCTTGTATGTTAAGGCATTCCTAAAAGAGGCTCTGCATCTCAAGCAAAGGTAAGGGTGTGTGGCTTTTAATTATTCATTCTCTGCCTGAGAGTTCTTAAAAGGGTTTATGGTACATTTCTAAAACAAAGTTACATTATTTTTGGTGCCTTATTTCAAAAGGGGAAATATTTTCTTTAGTAGTGCAGGTTTAAAACTCTGCTTTTAGTATCTTTCTCAGCTCTTTGAAGCTACTGACATCTCATCAGGTGTTAGTTTCCTCCCTTCCCCCAACTCCCACCTACCCCATGTCAGCAGTCTTGCTATATGGGGTACCTCCCCAATTAGCTACACACTGGGACTTGGAATAGCATAGTTAGAGCACACTTAAAAGAGGTTAATTGCTTTTTCTCTGAAATGGCATCTGGGAAACTGGCTGGTACATTGGTAGGTCTCTCTCTCTCTCTCTTTTGCTTCAACGGGTACCTAAGCTCCACCAACTGAACAATGGCTGGGAAAAATCCTTTCACCAAAGCTTTTGCCCCCGTTACAGCTTCTGGCTCTGTCCAGAGATCCCAATGCCAGTTGAAGAACGGTTCCATGTGCAGGATGCCTGCATGCTGAAGCTCTCAGGAAACAAGTGGAGGAGCTCAGAGAAGAGATGGCGAGGCTGAGGAGCATTCAAGACAGTGAGAAGTACATTGATGAGATGCTTCTTGGAACATTCAAGCTTTCCAGCAGAGGAGAAGATGGGAGCCTACAGAATGACGAAGGTTGGACACGAGTCACCAGGGCCTGCAGAATCACCAATCCAGCTCCTTCAACCCTTGAATTGAAGAACCATTATGCATCCCTGGAAGTGGAGGAGGTGAAAGTATCCCAGGAAAGGGACGAACCAGAGCTCGAACACCCCAAATTTGCAGAATCGGTGACCACATGGAAGTGAAGGATCGTGGTGGTTGGTGAATCTCTTATGAGGGGTACTGAGGCATAAATCTGCCAATCAGACTTGATGTCCACAGAGGTATGCTGTCTGCCAGGTGCAAAATCCAAGAAGAGAGTTTGTCAAGACTCATGAAGCCCACTGACTATTACCCGATGTTGCTCATCCATGTCGGCACAAATGATATTGCCAGGTAACCCTCTGAGCATAACAAAAGTTGCTGTACTTCATGGTTCTGAGACAGAGGATGAAGCAGACTGGTGCACAGGTGATCTCTTCAATACTCCCTGTTGAGGGTAAAGACCAAGGAGAAGAAGCTTGCATCCTGGCGATAAATGCATGGCTATGTGGATTGTGTCATCGAGAGCGTTTTGGTTTCCTGGACCATGGATGCTGTTCCAAGGGTTGCAGAGAAGAGATGATGTCCATCTGTCCAAGAAGGCTCAACATGTCTTTAGTAGCAGACTGTCTAACCTACTGAAGAGGGCTTTAAACTAGATTCATTGGGGATGGGTGAGGAAAGCCTCCAGGTAAGTGAAAGCCCCCAGATAAGTGTAACATTAAATACCTTTATGAAAATGGGTAAAAGGGACAACATATAGAAAGCAGTTGTACAAGGCCTGTAGCATGGGAAATAAGATCCCAGATGTTGAGGCTTTAATGGGAGAGGCTGACTTGGAATTAGTGGCAGTAACAGAGACATAGTTCACAGGCAACCATGACTGGGATGTAACTACACCAAGCTATACTTTATTCAGAAAGGACAGGGTAGGAAGAAGGGGGTGTCACTATATGTAAAGAATAATATTAAAGCTATGGAAATGCAGGGCTTAAAAGGGAGAGAGGAGACACTGTGGGTTAAATTAGAAAGAGAGAAAGAGAAATCTATTTGCATTGGCGTGATATACAGACCTCCTTCACAGGGAGAAGAGGTGGATGGAGATTTAATAGAAGACATACTCAGCTTTGCCAGGAAAGGGGGAAATGCTACTGATAGGGGATTTCAATATGCCAGATGTTGATTGGCACATTCCTGCTGTAGTATCATCTAGAAGTAAGGAGATCCTGGATTCTCTACAGGGAGAACTATTCAGGCAACTGGTAACAGATCGCACACGTGAAGGGGCCATACTGGACTTGGTGCTTACCAATGGTGAAATTGTTTCTGATGCTATAGTGGGAGATCATTTTGCATCCAGTGATCACCAGATGGCGTGGTACAATATTAGGACTAGAGCTGTTAAAATCCATTCAAAAACAAACTTTGCCAAGATGAGCCCATACCTCAAGAAGTCGTTAAGCGGGGTGGGAACAGTTGGGGGATGTAGAAAAACAGTGGGCAAAACTGAAAGGCGATATTTTAAGGGCAACCAACCTTTTTGTTAAAATGGTAAATAAAGGCAAAAGGAAAAGGAGACCTCTATGGTTTTCGAAAGTAGTAGCTGAAAATGTGAAGAATAAGAGGGAGGCCTTAATGAAATATAAGATATCACAGAGAGAGGAAAACAGGCATCTATATTTGGAAAAACTTAGAGAAGCTAGCAAAGTAGTCAGGAAAGCAAAGATTCAAAAAGAGGAGGAAATAGCCAATGCAATAAAATGGGGGTATAAGACGTTTTTCAGATATGTTAATGAGAAGAGGAAGGGAAAAAGTGGTATTGTCAGACTCAAGGGTGAAGGGGGGGGGATATCTAGAAGCTGATGAAAATATAGCAGAATTGCTTAACAAATATTTCTGTTCTGCGTTCACAGATCAAGAACCAAGAGGAGGACCTCAGAAAACACCCACAAACAGGAACAGAAGTGAGAGGCATCTTGACCAATTTTCAGAAGATTGTGTTTGTGAAGTACTAGCTAAACTTAAAGTCGACAAAGTGATTGGACCAGATGGGATACACCCGAGAATACTGAGGAAACTTGGGGACATTCTAGCAGCTCCACTGACTGACTTTTCAATGCCTCTTTGGAGTCGAGAGTGGTGCCAGAGGACTGGAGAGAGGCACATGTGGTCCCTTTACATAAAAGCGGAAATAAGGATGTGGTTGAAAAATACAGGCCGGTTAGTCTAACCTCTGTGGTGAGTAAATTATTGGAAATGCTGATGAAAGAAAAAATAGTGAGGTTTCTGGAGTTCAACGGATTACTGGATCCGAGGCAGCATGGATTCACCAGAGGTAGGTCTTGTCAGACAAATCTGATTGATTTCTTTGACTGGGGACCAGGGAGTTGGAACGAGGGAGAACCTAAGATGTGGTGTATTTAGATTTCAGTAAAGCCTTTAACACCATTCCGCACAGGTGACTTATAAACTAACTGAACACCCTAGGGATAGACCATAAAGTTACTGCTTGAGTACTAACTGGTTGAGTGGGAGGCGGCAAAGGATACAGATAAATGGAGCTCACAGTGAGGAGAAGGATGTTACCTGCAAGGATCTATCCTTGGTCTGATTCTTTTTAACAACTTTGTTAGCGATATTGCGGAAGGGCTGTAGGGTAAGGTTTGCCTCTTTGCAGGTGCGGCCCAAGGGCGGTGTGGGGCTATGTGTAGAGACTCAATAAGGGGCCTCATTTGCATAAATATTTGCATAATTTTAACATGCACTAACTTTTAGTAAACATGCCTCTTAATGAGTGTATGGATAAAGAAATACTACCAGATTTCTACATTATTATACTCCAGTGTCAACCGCCAGGGACATTAGGAAGTACTACAAACACTGCCCATTTAGAACTCATAGCAAACCCACCATATCATAACAGCACTACCAGGACTTACAAAGCACCAAACCCTACCTATCAAAAGACAACACTGCAAATATTAAACCAATACATCTCAGAGAATACCAATACATCTCCTACTGGGAAAAGAGAACAAGTGGCACTGACAAATAGAAACTACATAAACAGAATACCTCAGCTCGGTTACACATGCAGAACATACAGTAGATCATCACCAAACAAAGAACAAGGGATCACAGTTTAGAAACAGGAAGACAATAATTAAACTGGGAACCCCAAAAGCCAAACTTGGAATGTACAACACCACTGCAGAAATAAAATTATAAATTAATTTCCTCTTGTACTAAACAAAATGCAGACATTAAAGATGCACATTTCCCAGAGCTGACATTTTCCAGTTAATAAATTCAAAATAAAGAAGTATTTTTCTACCTTTTGTTGTTTGTGTATTTTATTTTTCTTTTGCAATTACTCCAGTCACTTTCTCCTGGTTTCTTCTTGTCTTCTGCTAACTCTCCATTGTCTGCTGTCCATTTGTCCTTTCTTCTCTCTTCTAGTTTTTTTCCATTATCTCTCTACATCTGCTTTAACATACGGATCTTTCTCCTTTTGCTCTTTCCTCCATCTCTTTCTTTATTCCTTTTTCATCCACTCAAATTTTAACCCTCCATCCTCAAATCCCCACTTACTCTCCCAATACCTGGCCAACTGTAGATTTTTCTTCCCACCCATACAAAATATTTCCCCCTCTCCCAGCCCCATCCCATTCTAGTCCTCCCCCAACATCAGATCCCTTCTAGTTCCAGCTTCTCCCAGCATCCGCTCCCTCTAGTCCCCACATCAGCCCATATCCAGTCCTAGCACCCCATCAGCCTATTTCCAGTCCTAGTCCCCCATCAGCCCTTTCTAGTCCTATCTTAGCCCCTCCATCAGTCCATTTCCAATCCAAGCCCCTCCATCAGCCCATTCCAGTCCAAGTGCCCTCCCATCAGCCCTCCCATCAGCCCATTTTCAATCCTAGCCTCCCATCAGCCTATTTCCAATCCTAGCCCCCAATCAGCCCATTTGTAGTCCTATCCTAGCCTCTCCATCAGCCCATTTCCAGTCCTAGTTCCCCATCAATTTCCAGTCCTATCCTAGCCCCTCCATCAGCCCATTTTCAAACCTAGCCCCCATTAGCCCATTTCCTATCCTAGCTCCCCATCAGCCCATTTCAAATCCTAGCCCCCATTAGCCCATTTCCAGTCCTTTCCTAACCCCAAAATCAGCCCATTTCAAGTCCTAACTCCCCTCCACTCAGCCCATTTCCAGTCCTAGCTCCCCCCATTCCAGTTCAAGCCCCCCCCACTCTGCCCAGTTCTAGTCCAAGCCCCCCTCCCCATCAGCTATGTCCACTCCTAGCTCCTCCTACTCAACCAATTTCCAGTCCAAGCACCCCACTCAGCTCATTTCCAATCCAAGCCCCCCTATGAGTCCATTTCCAGTACTAGCCCCTCCATCAGTCCATTTCCAATCCAAGCCCCCACAATAGCTCATTTCCAATCCTAGCCCACCATCAACCCATTTCCAGTCCTATCCTAGCCCCTCCATCAGCTTATTTCCAGTCCAAGCCCACCCCCCTCCCCATCAACTATTTCCGGTCTAAGCCCCCCTACCCCACTTAGCCCATTTCCAGTCCAATCTCCCCCCAACTCAGCACATTTCCAGTCCTATCCTAGCCCCTCCATCAACCCATCCAGTCCTAGCTTCACCCCCACTCAACCAATTTCCAGTCCAAGCCCCCCCACCCCCCCACCCCCCACTCTGAAGAGCCCCGCGGCTGTCTAAAAAGCTTTAGGGGAAGCCGGAGAGGTCCTGGCTCACCTCTAACAGCTGCCAAAGTGAAGAGTGTTTTTTTTTCTTCACTTCAGCAGCTGTACTGTAATTTACGGCACTGCCGCACTGATGTCAAAGGGGACTTCCTGTTTCCCGGCACTCAGTGTCCTAAACTACAGTACAGCTGCCGAAGTGAAGAAAAAAGATGCTCTTCACTTTGGCAGCTGTTAGAGGTGAGCCGGGGCCTCTCAAGCTTCCTCTAAAGCCATTCTGCCTGCCAATACTGAATGCGGGATGTTGTGGTACGAATAACATTCTCACACAATGGACGGGATGGCCCTGCCTCGTTGCAGATGATACCAAAATATGCAATAGAGTAGACACCCAGGAGGAGTAGATAACATGAGGAGGGATCTAGCTAAGCTTGAAGAATGGTTGAGAATTTGGCAGCTGAGATTTAAAGTTAAAAAATGCAAGGTCATGCATTTGGGCTGCAGCAGTCCAAGGGAGCGATATGCTATAGGGGATGAAGCAGAGGGTAGGGTTAATGGCCAATTTTTCCAGTGGAGAAAGGTGAATAGTGGAATACCCCAGGGATCTGTGCTGGGTCTGCTGCTTTTTAACATATTCATAAATGACCTGGAAATGGGAATAAAACGAGTGAGGTAATTAAATTTGCAGATGACACAAAATTATTCAAAGTTGTTAAAACCCAAGGGGATAGTGAAAAATTGCAGGAGGAGCTTGATAAATTGGAAGACTGGATTTTCATATGGCAAATGAAATTTAATGTGGACAAGTGCAATGTTATGCACCTAAGAAAGGACAACCCAAACTATGGTTACACGATGCAAGGTTCCATATTAGGAACCACCACCCAGTAAAAAGATTTAGGCATCATCATTGATAATATGTTGAAACCCTCGGCCCATTGTGCAGCGGCAGCCAAGAAGGCAAATAGAATGCTAAGAATCATAAGGAAAGGAATGGAGGATAAAACAAAGGATATTATAATGCCTCTGTATCATTCCTTGGTGCGAATGCACATTGAATATTGTGTGCAATTCTGGTCACCGTATCTTAAAAAGGATATAGCGGAATTAGAAGCAGAGATGTCTCTCTCCATGCAAAGATTCGACTTGGGCGGGGCAAACTGTACTCACGATGAGTTCCCAGGCTGCTTTCTGAGGAACACCAAAAAAGGAGAATGGCTAGTGCTTTGACATTTTTGATCCGATACAATGAGGAAGGAGATGAGCTTTTGGACCACATTGTCACAAGGGACGAGACATGGGTTTCTCACATGACTCCAGAATCAAAGCGGCAGTCGATGGAATGGAGACACACGTCATCTCCAGTCAAAGTGAAAGCCAAACAGACAATCTCAACATGCAAAATTATGGCAACTGTGTTCCTCGGAAAGCAGCCTGGGAACCCATCCCGAGAACAGTTTTCTGAACTGCAATTTTTCAAAAACGATTTTGTATAGCATTGACCTTGAAACTTGTGGAAATTTCAGTGACAAAGTGGAAATCGTGAATCGCTGTTCTTCATGAATTTTTGCATCAACTGTGTACACAAAATCTTCTATGATTACTAAAGTCGACCCTATCGCTGTTCATCATGGACATTGTCCCGGCCGTCCTTGAACAATCTCACCCATTTACGCACTTTGCTGTCACTCATCGCATTGGGGCCATACACCTCACATATCTGGCGATGAATGTCCGCTGATGACACGGTCCTTGCTTTCAAAAACTGAATCA
The DNA here is from genome assembly GCA_033557465.1 of Ichthyophis bannanicus. Classification (NCBI taxonomy): domain Eukaryota; kingdom Metazoa; phylum Chordata; class Amphibia; order Gymnophiona; family Ichthyophiidae; genus Ichthyophis; species Ichthyophis bannanicus. Next base: position 666,401,349 of record CM066031.1, read on the forward strand.
CAGACCGTATTTCACAGTCGGAGGGCCGCTCAATTGTCTTAAACATTTTAATGTCTCAGTATAAACCATACAAAGTGACGCTATGGGGTATGTTTAATAAAACCCCGGTAAGGTGCGGGCCCCGGTAGTGTGCGGGTGCCATATAAGGAGTGGGCATTCCGTCCTGAAAAAGAAAAGGCGGAATTTACATATGCGCTAAGGTGCGCGGCGCCCATGTGCGCCCCGCACCTTAGCGCATGAGATAGCTGTGCGGGAGGCATAAGTGGCGCGCTGAAGTGCACAAAAAAGAGCAGAGCCACAGCACAATGGTTAAGACACTGACCAATGATGCAGGGATCAGGAGTTCAATCCCCCACAGTGCCCAATGAAGACAGCTGGCTGAAGCATTAATTTATGAGGCACAGAAATACTGGGCAGCATAAGGCGGCGCACCAATGTTTTTGGCGGCATATTAATACTGGGTGGCATAAGGCAGGGCGCTGATGTTTATGGAGGCATTATAATACTGGGCGGTATAAGTGGCGCGCTGATGTGCTAAGAAAAGAGAAGAGCCACAGCACAATGGTTAAGACACTAACCAATGGTGCAGGGATCAGGGGTTCAATCACCCACAGTGCCCAATGAAAACAGCTAGCTGAGGCATTGCTTTAGGAGCCAGTGTAATATTGTGCAGCATAAGGCGGTGCCCTGATGGCCATAAGGCGGCATGCTAATGATTTTGGAGGCATTTTAATGTTGGCAGGCATATGGCGGTGCGCTGATATACAAGTACAGGAACAGAACCACAGCACAATGGTTAAGGCACTGACCAATGGTGCAGTGATCAGGGGTTCAATCCCCCACAGTGCCCAATGGAGACAGCTGGCTGAGGCATTTAAATGATGGGCGGCATAAGGTTGTGTGCTGTTTTAGGAAGCTTTTTAATACTGGGCGGCATAAGTCGGCGCGCTGATGTGCAATCACAGGAACAAAGCCACAGCACAATGGTTAAGACACTGACCAACAGTGCAGGGATCAGGGGTTCAATCCCCCAAAGTGCCCAATGAACAAGGCTGGCTGAGTCATAACATATTAAGGGAAAGATTGCTTTAGGAGGCATTTTATTCATATTTTAATTATCACTACTAGCAAACGCACTCCCAAAGCATGTTAACATAAGGTGCCCTATAAGGCACATTTTAAAGTGCACTGTCAGCCAAGGCACCCTAGAATGTTGCTTATAGGGCGCTTTAGAGGGTGCCGTATGAGGTACCACAAGGTCAGTGTACTGTTTGTTATGGCAGCACTGTGCAGTTTAAGGAATGAAAAGCATAAGTAGGTGCGCTGACAGGCAAGGAGGAGCAGCAGTGGAGCACAATGGTTAAGGCAATGACTGCTGATACAGGGGTCATGAGTTTGCTCCCCAGTGTGCCTAATACGTAAGGCTGGCTGTGGCATCAGCTTTGCATTGTACAGATTTTGTCCTGCAGCACTTTATTTTTATGTTATTAATTGCTGCCAGCAAACACGCCCTCACGTGCCGTAATTGAAGGTGCCGTATAAGGCACTCTATAAGGCACTCCATAGGGCACATTATAAATTGCACTGTCCGCCACAGCACCCTAAAATGTCCCCTATAGGGCACCCTATAGGTTGCATCACAGGAGAATGTATAGTGCACCTTATATGGACGGGAACCATAAGGTGCCCTATAGGGCGCCCTATAAAGCACCCTCAGAGGCACCTTATGGGTACAGTACGCTGAGGGTGTTTTTGCTGGCATCAAAATATGTACATTAACAAAAGATAATGCATTGGGACAACCCTATCAAATAATCCCACTGTGGGTTTGAACCCATGACCTCTGGTTTCAAAGGCAGTGAAGTAACCATTGGGCTACAGCTCTATAGCTGCTAGCAAGCCCCTGGCTGGCTGCAGAGAGCATGCACGTCACCACACAGACATTCTGCTGTGGTCACCAGGATAGGGTTAGCCCACCCATACCCATGATGCACTGCACATGCAAATCAGCTGTCCACAGATGAACACAAGATGGGCAATGCACCCCCACAGCACCTCGGCCTGGTAGAGGGAAGTGACCATGTGCACACACACACCACCTCGGCCTGGTAGGGGGTACTGACCGTGTGTTTTACTGGCACAGAGTAGCTGCACACTGTCACATTGTGCGGGTACTGTGCTCACCCTGAGGGTGCAGTGAGGCGCCCAGGACCAGGTCCACAACACCTACCATGGCTGAATGAGGCCATGCCAGAGGTCCAAAGCAGTGTTAATGTGTGTAAGATAGGTAGTTTCTACACAAACACCTTGGATATCTCTGTCTGTTTCAGTCAGGTGTAGCCCCCATGGACCCCCCCAGTGGGCCATGCACCACCACCACCACCACCAGGGCCAAGGGTGGCAAACAGAGTCTTCTCTCAAAAGATCCACCTTCTACCTCCCTGCAAAGGTGGCAGTAGAGGGGACCATCAACCCAGGTCCTGCTGAGGAACAGACACCCCACAGGGCAGTCAATGCAGCTGTATACACATCCATAACACAATAGCAGACAGATATTAGGCCTGGATATGGTGAGCTGCACCCCACCACTACCTGATATTCTCCTGCAGCAAGTCATCAGCCACTGCACCCTGCAAGCTGCTCCATCACAACACATACCAGCTGCAAACAGTGTGCTAGTTAGTCCACAGTGCATGTTCCCAGTGGAGATGCATACACCCAGAACTGGGATATCAGCATACACAGCAAGCAGTTAAATCAGTGACTGAGCCCCAAAAGGAAACCCATGTCTATCACAAGAGAAAAATACTATATGGCACTATGGGGGTGCCTAGCCATGCTGTGGTCACTGCACAGTCAGGGTGAGAGTGATCTCTCAGCAGGACATACTGAAGTCACCCTGTCTGTGTAGGTGGTGGCCGGACACTAAAATGGCCCAGTCAGTGCCCTATGCCCTGTGCAGATGCACCCTGGCCAGGCCACCCTGTCCGGCCTATACCCATGGTACCTTGCTCCTCATTATGCACATTGGCAGCCCAATACTGGCAACATTGCTGGCAGTGTGGGCTGTGGAAGGTGTTTGCAGCCACCACACACTGGATAGACAGACAGCCACCCCCACACCTATGCCAGCATTGTGCTACTATAGAGGAGTCCAGCAGCCATACCCACCACACCAGTCCTGGACACAGTACAGGCATGGATATGGTACGCAATACTGTTGGGGGTCACTCCCCAGGGTGGTAAACACTGTCAGAGACCAGACCTGCAGCGCACACCGCAGACATCACAATGATTGTTATGGTGGAGATCAATGAGCAAAATGTGCTTAACGTAGGAATTGATATCTGCCAGTTATCATGGGCAACGTTTAATAGCTGTGTACCATATACCCAGGTGTAGGGTGGCATTGCTAAGGTATGCAACTGCTAGTATTGGGAGATACAGGCAGGGCCCAATGTCCTGCCTCTCCACGAGGCATTGGCCAATGGGGCCTGTGGGTGTGTGTGTGGGTGTGTCTGCCCCTGTTGGCTGCTGCTTTACGGCAGAGTGTCCCAACTCCAGTCCTGGTGTTCAAAACCACTGTTCGGGTTTTCATGCTGTCCCTCATAAATATGCATGAGCTACATCAGCATACCATGGGGGTGGTGCATAGATATGCAACACAGGCATCTTTATTAGAGGCAGCATGGATCCTGAATGGTGTGGGGCCCTCCAGGACTGCATTTGGGAGACTCTGCTCTAGGTAATGCGGCTGTTTATGGTGTCTGTGTTTGGTGTGGTAAAATATAGGCGTATGAACCATGCGTATGTTCTCAGCAATAAAGGTTTGTCCTTACTATCACGGTTTAGTTGTGGGAAAAAAATGTGGCTTGGATTGGCAGTAGCCCCAGCTGGGCTTTGAACCTGTGACCTTCTGTTTCTGCACACACTGTTGTGTGCACTGCACCACTGTGCTGCCACAGATATGCTGTGTTCCCTGGGGAGTCCATGACTGTACATCCGACAGAGCCTGTCTGTTGCGGTGGATGGTGCCAGCCTGCACAGGCCTAGGCCACTGTCTGCTGTGGTTTGCAGCCCTTGCTCCCTCCACCACCTGTACCCTTCCGCCAACATGCAGACATGTCCCTATCTGGGAAAAAGCATATGACCTGATTGAGTTGTGGCACTCCAGGACTGAATTGGGGGGACTCGGCTGTAGGTAATGCCCATTGTTATGGTTTGTGTGCAGTGTAGGGTAAAATATAGGTGTTGGAACCATGCTTATGTTCTCTGCCATAAAGGAGTGTCTGTACTATCACTGTTTATTGGTGGGTAAAACTATGGGGACTGGTTTGTCAGGAGCCCCAGTTGGGATTTGACCCTGTGACCTTCTGGTCCTACAGGCACTGGCTGTGTCCGCTGCACCACACTGTGGCCACAGAGACAGTGCAGTCTCTGGAGATAGGAAACCTGGCCGCACGAGTCAGACACCCTGCTCTGCACAATTTTACTGTGGGCTCGTTTACCTTGTATGGGGACAAAGGTGCAATTAAACCTCAAAAATGACCTCCAAAAAAGGGGAAAAAAACCAAAACCAAGCTGGGCAACAGTGATATCAATGGGCAACATGACAAACACTCCCAGGAAAGCTCCATTAAAATGCAGTGCTTTTTGAACGCGTCTACGGAACGTAGACCCTTCCAAAAATCATTTCTTTTTTTTGGAGCTTTCCTGGGAGTGTTTTTTATGGTTTCCCATTAATATCACTGTTGCCCAGCTGGATTATAATTTATTTGGAATTTGTTGTGGTCATTTTCAATTTATATTTGCTATTTTGTTCTGTGCACATGTATCACACTGCTCACGTTTTGCAGGTTTCCCCGGTTTTGCTGTACATTGCTGACGGAAATGTTTCTCTTCCCTATAAATCGGCTCTAACGCGAGGGTTTCACGCGTGGTATTTTTTTTTGCCGAAATTCAGCCCCGCTCTTGTGCGGGGAGCCTCTCCCCTCCCACTCTCCACCCGTTGACCCCGTCCCTCCGCCCCTCGGGGGCCTTCCTCCGCCCTTCGTACGCCTTTCCCCGCCTCTATCGCACATCAGCGCCCCGCACACGTGCGCGGGCCCGTTAATGTGACGCGCACGTGTGCGCGGCACTTAAGAGCACTTAAGTGCATCATTAGCGTACGCTATTGTGCGCCATGCATGTGTGCGCGTTTTAGTAAACATACCCCTATGACTGCAAATGGCATCTGCTTTTGCACAAGGCATGCCGGGAGCTGGCACGCATGCTTGTTTCTACAGGGGTAAAAAATGTAAAAAGCTACAGCCAATCGGACCTTACTTTAAAAAAAACCCTCGTATTTTCAATAACATCATATGGATGTGAAAGCTGGACAGTGAAAAAGATATACATGAAGAATATTGATGCCTTTGAATTATGGTTCTGCTGCGAATACTGTGTATACCATGGACTGCCCAAAGAACAAACCAGTCAGTACTAGAGGAGATCAAACCTAAGCTTTCTTTAGAAGCTCAGATGACAAGACTTGACTTTCATACTTTGGACACATCATGCGAAGAGAGAGATCATTAGAGAAAGACATCATGCTTGGCAAGATAGAAAGTCAATGCAAAAGATGGATCAATACAATAACAGCAGCTATGTGTACCAACAATGAGCCGCCTGACTGAAAACCGAACACAGTTTAGGACAACTATCCAGAGGGTCGCCATGAGTCAACACCGACTCGACGGCACTTAACGACAACAGCAACAACAATAGATACCCTTATGAGGAGAGGCTAAAAAGGTTAGGGTTCTTCAACCTGGAAAAGAGACAGCTGATGGGAGATATAATAGAGGTCTATAAATTAATGAATGGAGTGGAATAGGTAAACATAGATCGATTGTTTACACCATCAAAATATAGAAAAACTAGGGGACATGCAATGAAGCTAAAGTGCAACCCATTTAAGACTAATAGAAAATATTTCTTCACTCAATGCTTAAACAAACTCTGGAATTCATTACTGGAGGATGTAGTAAAAACTGTTAGTGTAGAGTAAAAAAGGTTTGGACAAGTTCCTGGAGGAAAGGTCCATAAACCATTGTTAAAGGGGACCCGGGAAATCTACTGCTTGCCCAAATGCAAGCATTGTGGAACCTGTGTCCTTTGGGCATATACCTGAATCATAGTTGTGTTGATGGGCTTTCCTCATAGATGAATCAAAATTAAGCATTAACTGACTGCATTGTATTTCATTACAGTTCTTGCAAATTTATTCTTAATTATAAATGCAACACCATTTCTTCTTTGTCTTTTATTTCCAGCATAATAGACCATATGATCATCAGATGCAAAGTGCCTAAAGTCAGTCCATTTCAGTTCACAGACACCCAACAGACTGAGTTGTACACGTTCCATTTCATTCTTGACCACCTCTAACTTCCCTGGGTTCATGCTTCATATGTTCCATGTCCAAAACCATATCATAAATGCTGGCTTTACTCTGAGAAGTCTTCAGCTCATCCCCAGAAGCCATTTGAGTACCTTCCAACCTGGGGGTCTCATCTTCCAGCACTATAGTGCAATTTGTTTTGTGATTATCCATTGGGTTTTAGTGGCAAAATACAGAAGTAGATTTGCCAGGACCTTCTTCCACACAGTTAATTCCAGTGTTGTTGCATTTGTCACAGAAATGTGATCCTCTTCTTACAACACCATCCCATTCTGCTGCTGCCCAGATGGGTGGTTTGTCTTAGTCTGGCACCTTAGCTGAGACCTGTCTATCTTTGGAGACCCTATAGCTTAGCTCTCAGCATCACTGATGCACACAAGGCCTCACAGCATGACAAGCTGCAAACCAAGTGAGGATCTAAATTATGATGCAGTTTCAAACCAGTGATAGGTTATTTTTCTCTTTTGTCCCTAGAGTCCAGAACACTTGCAAAAATTGACCAGATCTGCCAATGACACTCTGACATGTTGCCACCTGATGTTGAATCTTCCATCATGCTTGCCTATGTTAACCAAAACCTTCCATGGAAATACTAATAAAGAAGGGCACCATGCACTTTCTCAAAACAATTTCTCAGGGATCTACTGACCCTTTCCATATGAGTAATGTTTTCTTTGATTTGCAACTTTGATGATTCTCTCATCCCACCACCACAATGTTTGGGTATTATCTGTTGTTTGTCTTTGATGCTTATTTATTGTTTTCCAATAATACCTTGACTATACTGCTTTACTATTAATACAGTGCATGATTTTGATATCTGTCAGTCTCTCCTTACTCTTTATTTAATGTTAACCGGGTAAGGTGGACATGGTGCTCCTGCCCCGCCCCCACACCCACACCCACCCCCCGTCCAGCAAATAACCACAACTCAACCATTGGGAATCAAACTGGTCACAGCTTTATTAACCGTACAACATTATTCTTTAACAACCACCAACAGTAAACCTTCATTAACTGAATTCCGGCCGCGGAACGAACCCTCACCAGCCGTGTGAGTAGCAAGGTGAGTTCCGCCCGCTTCCGCCGGGAACCGGCCACAGGCCATTCCATCCCCCCTCTTCCGGCTTCGCCATATAATTAGCAAAAACCCCAAGGGTTTCACCGGGCCGGGGGTACCCCACCCCCGCCCTGCATCTTACCAATGGCTCCGGACCCCGGACACCTCCAGGATCCCTCAATCCCCCTCCAGCTGCAACCCCCCTCCCCCATTCCTGCCCAACCCTAGGGATGGGAGGGTGGGACGCCAGCCACCTTCTCGCACTCCCCCGGTGACTGACGGTCCTGCCGGCTCGCTCCAACATCCGCCGCCCTCCCCTCCAGGCCCACACTCTTCCCCATTGGCTCCCGCACCCTCTACTCACACGCAGGAGCCAATGGGGCACACTGACGTCACCCCGCTGAAGCCATCGTCCTTCTCCCGGCACGTGGGGCTGGGACCACGCACCCGCCGCCCCCCCCCCCCCCGGTTAACGGCGACCAGCGGGCACATGGCCCGCAGCCTTTCTGTAACCGGGTAAGGCGGACATGGTGCTCCTGTCCCCGCTGCCACCCCCACCCTCATCCCCCACCCCCATCCAGCAAATAACCACAACACAACCATTGGGAATCAAACTGGTCGCAGCTTTATTAACCGTACAACATTATTCTTTAACAACCACCAACAGTAAACCTTCATTAACTGAATTCCCGCCACGGAACGAACCCTCACCAGCCATGTGAGTAGCAAGGTGAGTTCCGCCTGCTTCCGCCGGGAACTGGCCACAGGCCATTCCATCCCCCCTCTTCCGGCTTTGCCATATTATTAGCAAAAACCCCGAGGGTTTCACTGGGCCGGGGGTACCCCACCCCCGCCCTGCATCTTACCAACAGCTCCGGACCCCGGACACCTCCGGGATCCCGCCACGGGCACAGAGACCACCGTCCCTGCGCCCCCCCCCCCCCCACAGCCAAGCTGCGACTAGTTCCCCATCCTTGCACCACATATTCCAAAGCCACTTGCCAGTCATTTAGGAGCAAATCTACCCACACCGGGGAGAGATGCACCCCATCCTGCCGGTATAAACCAGTGCACTCCACCTCCACCCATGGATGCAAAATCTGCCATCAACCCTGCTGACACACCCACCGGCCAATTTGCTGATTAATTTTAATCAACCCACGAGACCACCTCCGATGGCCCCAACAAGCATGCCTTGGAATTATGTCCTCAAATGTAACACTTCAGTAAACTAAAGTAAATCACACATTATTAGCTTTAACTTGTCACCGGGTCTCAGACCTATGCACTTATGCCAAGACTCACGTCTAGTAATTAAGTGCCGTATTTGCATCAATGACCACAGTGTTTTCTCTATAGCTATGGTGTGAAATATATATCTTAAAGGTGAATAAACTTAACTTAAATGCTCCACCGTTATTCTGTTAAACCAATGAAGTGGATCCCGACGCTCAAATCAGGCGCCACTGCGGCGTTTCAAAAGAAACTTTCTTCAGGAGATCCTCCCCGTGCTTTTTGTAGATGCTGCCCACGTCCGCTAATATTTGTCACTCATATACTTTCTGTTTCTCTGAACTCCTCAAGGCGCTGATATGATTCAGAGCAATGGCGTCTTTTTATAGATTCTTCAAAAAGAAGTCTCAAAGCAGTTTTACTCCACAATGGTTTTTACGCTTCCATACTTGTAGGTCATTCCGTACACTTGAAGGAAACCTACGAGAACTTGGAATTGGTTCTTCATAAACTTAAATATAAAGACCATGGTTGGCAAGTGTGTGGGGACTTGAAGGTCTTGTGCATGCTGCTCGGGCAACAAGCTGGGTATACAAAATATCCTTGTTTCTGTGTCTATGGGACAGTCGAGACCAACAAAATCACTGGACCAAGAAGTGTTGGCAGCTGAGGGTGCTAACAGTCGGTGAAAAAAATGTTCTCTGAGAAACTTTGGTACTGGAGGAAATGCACTTCTACCACCTCTCCATATAAAATTGGGATTGATGAAGCAATTCATAAAATCACTTCCAAGAGATGGAGAATGCTTCAAATACTTGGCCACCAAGTTTCCAGGCCTGTCGGAGGCAAAATTGAAGGAAGGTGTGTTCGTCGGACCAGACATTAGAAGGCTTATAGTTGATCAAGTTTGTCAATACCATGACGGATCCTCAAAAAGAAGGGTGGATTGCATTTAAATAAGTCATACAGAAATTTTTAGGCAATAACAAAGATCCTCACTACAAAAAGATCGTCGGACGAATGCTGAAAGCATTTCAAGCTTTAGGTTGCCTGATGAGTTTGAAAGTGCATTTCCTCCAGTCCCACCTTGACTACTTTCCTGAAAATTTGGGAGCTGTGAGTGAGGAACAAGGTGAACGATTCCACCAAACATTAAAGAGATGGAAATAAGATACCAGGGAAAATGGAGCATTACAATGATGGCAGACTACTGTTGGATGCTTCAGAGAGACATTCCAGATGCTACTCACAAGCATAAATGCACCAAGAGGAGCCTCACAAGGAAGAAGAAGAATGAGGGTCTTCTGGTGGAAATCTAAGAGGCGCGCTAGCACCGGTCGAGGCCTAGCACGATTCTCCTGCCATTGGCCCAGCCGGTGTGCTCTTTCCACGCGGACCCGACCTTGCAAATCTGTCAGGCCCAACTCCTTCGGCAGCCACGTGTCAAACAGAGAGAAGAGCTGCTCCCCTGTCCAGGATTCCGGGATCCCAATCAGTCGCAAGTTATTGCGGCGGGATCTATTCTCCAGGTCATCAACCTTGAGAAGCAGGGCGTCAATCTGCGCCTGTTGCTGTTGCTGGGCCCGCTGTGTTGCTGATTCCCCTTCCTCCAGGCTGGTCACTCTCTGCTCAACCTCCTCCATTCTCTTGGTGAGCTCTCCAAACATGTCGGTCATCTCCGCGAGCTTCTGCATCACCGCTGCAAATTTGGGCTCCAGCAATTTGGCAACCTCATATGCCAGCTCTTCCGGCCCCGAATCTGCACTCTCCTTGCCTGGGGAGTCGGGCCCCGCTATCGATTTCGCCGCCGGCGCCATCTTGAGCTCTCGCGCCCCAGCAGCCTTCTCCCGCCTCGCCACAGATTTCATTATCCGGCCCCGTTAGCACCAAAAGCAGGGCACCGGAGCGGTCCTTTAGCGTTCGGTACAGCTGCCGGGTAAGTTTACCGCCCAAGTGTTCTTTTATGCCGCCGATTTAACTGCAGATTCTTAAAGAGGCCTGGGAGCTCGGCAAGGACACGTCCTCACCCGCTCATGCGCTCACGTGATCCCCCCACAAGGAAGAAGAATCAAGTTTAGTGTGTGTAGGTGAGCTCATTTCAGTTCAAAAAAAGGATTTTCATGAAAATATTGTAATAAAACTTTAATTTTATAAGTCTATTTCCATTTATTTTGAGGTATTGCCTTATTTAACATAGTTACCTAAATTGTCAGGAAACGTGATGTCCTATGACAAAATGGAGGTCATTTTCGGATTTAGCGCACCAAAAAACATAAAGATTATGTGGAATAACCAAAACAGCTCTCGAAAATAATTTTTTGCAGACCTGTGAAATGGTTTAACATTTGTCTTTGAATATTATACCATGATGCCTCAGGGAATTCCCCTTCAAAGGGACCACCTTTTTTCTTACAGTATGTCATTACAATTCCTTTAAGTTCCTTAAAATCAAAGGCTTCCATATTTGAGACTGCAGAAAGACTGTAGTTGGTACAGGGGCCTACCTTATTATGTTTTTATTTGGTTTTATGCGACTATCTCAAATGTGCAACCTTGGAAAGAGGAATGCTCACTTTTATGAAGAACTGAGACTTAGAATTATAGTTGGAATGGCATAAATTTTATGGGTGTTCAGTAGAGAGTACTGGCATAAAGACCACGCCTTAAAATTATACCTGAATAAAAAGTGCTTACCAACTTTTAACAGGGTGGAAGTTTAGGGTGGAATTATAGTAAGAAGGGTGTTAGGAGATTAACAGAATTGTCAGTTACTGTATCAGTTGCAGCAAACTTTAAGCCTGCCCTCACCAAGATACATACTGGCAGGAGACTGAGAAATAAAAGGCAGAGGGACAGGAGGTAAAGTAAAGTAGTGTTACCAGGAAAGATGTATATTGTATTCAATGAGGGACTGTTTACCTGTGTACCACTTCCAAACTAAAGCTGGACTCTCTGTCTTTTCTTAGCAGCTCAAATACTAGAGAAAAATCTGTGCCTTGTAACAAACCGTAACAAGCCTCTACATACAAATAAGAAAATTGCAAGCCACTCTATGTAATGTCCCTAGGTGTAGGTAATATTAAAATTCAGGATTATTACAGAGCCTTTTAACAATAAAAATCTCACCTTGTCTAACCCACAAAACAAAGTTATCACTGGAACTTTTCACTAAATAGTGTGTCATCCAGCCTGTAACCAAAATTGTCAATTGTAAATGGTCACAAGGGCTTTTGATTTTCCTGTCGCACCCTGTCTGAAATCTACTTTATTGTATTAGACAAAATTATTACTTACCCAACTGGAGATCTGCTGCGAAATCCGAGACGGGTCCCCATAAAATGTAACCTTTCGCCGCTCTCTACTTTTGGTTACACTCCATTTGGTCCTGGGTTCATTTCACAGAGACAGTAGGGTTAATAGCACAATAAGACAACCAAAACTGGTGTGGCTTGGAAAAAGGGTTTTATATAGTAATAGGCTTATTACAAAGGTACAGAACAGATGTAAAAAGCTGTTATAAAGCTGCTTCGGTCAGAAGTGGGTGTTCAAAGAATAGGAAGAGAAGAGAAAGAAGGGTGGGGGGTAAGGAGTGGGTGTAAGGAGTGTCCGATGAAATAAGAAGAGAGGGAGAGAAGGGTGGGGAGTAAGGAGTGTCTGATGAAATAAGAAGAGGGAGATATTTTTGTGTTTCTCTGCATTTATAGTGAAATTCTTCAGCACCTCCCTTTGTCATAATTTGGTTTGTTTGAGGTCTGATCTCTCCTGAATAGCAAGGAGGGGCTGTTGTCTTACAGACTAATCAGGCAAACTAGGCCCATTAAATCTGGAGACTGACATCACCAGGGGGTCAGAGCTAATTTCATCAGGTAAACTATGCTCATTAAGTCTGGAGAGTGACATCACCAGAGTGTCAAAGCTGCTTACAATCCAAGGTCTGGGAAAAGCCATGACACCTATGCTAGGCATAATGTCATGCTGATGTATGCTGACATGAAGTTGTTCAGGCGCATTATGTTCCATCTAAGATAAGGTTACCCCCATCGAGGTAGGATGGTTTTGACTCCCTCAGTCCAACTGGTAGTCAGAATTTAACTGACTTTCTGGAAGACTCTACTGATAATATTACTAAAGAGAATACTTTGTGACTTTTGTCACTGAATCTGATAAAATTAAAATACTAAAGTTGTTCTTTAAAAATAAGTTGGTGTTATTCTGTGGTCAACCTCTAATGACGTTTCTTCATATCAGTAGAGCTACTCAGGCTCATAGGAAACAGTTTCTTCAGTTGAAGTCTTGAGTGTTGGCCTTGGGAGACACTTTTTTCTTGAAGTTTCCCTGCAAGTGTCTTGTTACCTTACAGGGACAAACTTTTATTTTTGCTGATGTTTCTCATTTGGAAAGTTTTTTAGTGGATAGACAGAAGTGAGGTTATGGAGGATCTGGGTTCAATTAATGCTATCTCTCTATTATGGGCATTTGGGGGTTTTTGTGCCTAAATTGATTGTAAATTTGTGGTTTTTTAATTATATTTTCAGCACAATCTCTTGATGTGGGCTTTGCCATTGGGTTCTTGAATTATGTTTCTTTGTATTATTGACTTTTCTTTCCTTAAATATTTTTCTTTTCTATTGTTTGTAATTATGTGGTCAACATGATGGTTTTCTTGTTCTTTTGTAGTATTATATTGGATAAAACACAATAAAAAAAGAATTCTAAAAAAAAAAAATATATATATATTGTATATACTTATGCGCGTATGGCTGTATGTGAACATTCACTAAGGGACATCCAAGTGCTCTCTGGACGCTCTGAAGCCCAGTCTCACTTTCTGAAAAGCAACGGTATAAATTCCTCCCAAGCAGCCCCTGCAATGCAGGGAAGGCAGGAAGGGGGCCGACATAGCAGGGTGGCAAACTTACATTTGTATGCTACGGTGCCTCCTTTCCAGACCTGGCTGTTAGCTCGCGGGCTGAAGTGTCTCAATAACAGCCTAATGCAAGACCTCCGGGCCTGGAACAGAGGTACTGTGGCAAACAAATGTAAGTTTGCTGGATGGGGCCTCCAGTGCTGGAGAGCGAGAGCGGGGGGAATGCTGCTGTGTGTGTGCTGTTGCCAGAGAGCCGGAGAGTGGGGGAGGGAGCACCAAGGAGGTGAAAATAGGGGAGCCCTCAGCAAAATTTCACTTGAGGGCCCCCCACTAAAACTTTCGCCATTGCTGCAAGGCCTGCCAGCATTTGGCCATACTGCTGTTTCAGGGAGATCATGACAACATATTCTTTGGTTCAACTTTATGATTAAACTTCTTCGCTGCACACACAGCCATCCAATTTCTACCTGAACAAGTTCAATCACAGAGTAAAGTTGAGTCAAAGAATGTGTTGTCTTCATCTCCCTGAGGCAGACGTTCGGCGAAATCCTGATAGCATCGGAGATTCTGACGCATAATAGCGATTTCCAACTGGCGAAAGGGATGTGACTGTAAATGAATGTTAATGAAATATAAGTTGCACATGTGGACTGAAGAATGCACTTTTTAAAAAAATTGAAAAAAACAGTTTGAACTGATAAAAAAAATAGATGAAAAGGTTTTTGACCAATGATGTTCTTGTGACAGTAGAAGCCCCTAGAGGCCATGGAAATTGTCACTGAGGTCTTTTTCTTCTTCTCTTTATATGTATAGACTTTTTGGTGTATGCATAATTGTTCAATAATTTTTTAGAGGAAGATTTGAGATTTATTCTTCCTGTGCCATTAGTTTGAGTTGTGTTCTGTATATGACTGAGACATTCTGCAAGCCTGTAGGTTGTGTACATGGACTTGCACCAGTCCAACTTGTTTTCTATTGGTGCTCTAGTGCCCATTAGAATATTTGCTGTGCCGTCTTTTCATAGGTACGGTCCTTGCTATGTGATTGCTGGAATTTGTGTTGTTATGGTATGGCAGGTTTACTATAGGCTGTAAGTAGTCTTTTTACAGGAATTGGTAATACTTCCTATTGTACCTAAAAGATGACATTGGAGAGTAGTAATATAGAAATCTGATAGTCTTTTTCTAATTCCACTGCAAATGTAAATAATGTTCAGACATCCATACACTTACTGGGACAAACTAGAGGCTTGTGAGGGGCTGCATAGGCATTGATGAGCCAACTAGCGTTGTGGCATTCCAGTGGTGAAGTGGAGGCGGCATCCAGGGGATGACAGGTTAATGGTGATATTCAGCTGCTAGCCGGTTATCCCAAAGTGGGTACTTTAATGGTTGGCCTAACTTTAGCCATTTTAGCTAACTGGCCAGCTGCTAAACATTAATGCTGATCAGTTAGCTAATTCACTATCCAGCCATTCCGGATATTCAATGCCAGTGGCTGGATATGACCCCAGCACTGGATATCCAGGTTAAAGTTTCAGCGGCAACAGCTAAACGCTTTACATAGAAACATAGAAATATCAAGACAGAAAAAGACCACATGGCCTATCTAGTCTGTCCTTTCATATCAACAACTACAACAGTCCCCTTTTTTCCTTTAGAGATCCTCTGTGTTTGTCCCATGCTTTTTTTAATTCAGATACTGTCCTCATCTCCACCACCTCCACTGGGAGACTATTCCACGGATCCACCAATCTTTCCATTAAGAAATATTTCCGCAAATCACTCCTGAATCTATCCCCCTTCACCCTCATCCCATGTCCCCTCGTAGCATAACTTGCTTTCAATTGAAAGAGGCTTTCCCCCTGTACATTTATGCCACGGAGGTATTTAAACATCTCAATCATATCACCTCTATCCCGCCTTTCCTCTAAGGTGTACATATTAAGATTCTTAAGTCTGTCCTCATATGCTTTATAATGAAGACCACTAACCATTTTAGTAGCCACCCTCTGTACCGACTCCATCCTGTTTATATCCTTTTGAAGGTGCGATCTCCAGAATTGTACACTATACTCCAAATGAGGTAGCACCAAAGATTTATACAGAGGCACTATCACCTCATTTTCTGCTAGCCATTCTTCTCCGTATGCACCCAAGCATCCTTCTAGCTTTTGCTGTCACCTTTTCTACCTGTTTAGCTACTTTAAGATCATCAGACACAACCACGCCTAGGTCCCGCTCTTCTTTAGTGGACAAAAGTACTTCACCCCCTATACTATATTGCTCCCTTGGATTGCTGCAGCCAAAATTCATGACCTTACATTTTTTAACATTAAATCCCAGCTGCCAAATTCTAGACCATTCTTCAAGCTTAGCTAGATCCTTCCTCATGTTATCTACACCTTCCTGGGTGTCTACTCTATTACAGATTTTGGTATCATCCGCAAAGAGGCAAACCTTACCAGATA
Source organism: Ichthyophis bannanicus (assembly GCA_033557465.1). NCBI lineage: Eukaryota > Metazoa > Chordata > Amphibia > Gymnophiona > Ichthyophiidae > Ichthyophis > Ichthyophis bannanicus. The sequence goes on from CM066031.1 coordinate 666,417,421, forward strand.
CCCCTACTGCTATATCACTAACAAAGATGTTAAAAAGAATCGGACCAAGGATAGATCCCTGGGGCATACCACTGGTAGCATCCTTCTCCTCAGAGTGAGCTCCATTTACCTGTACTCTTTGTCGTCTCCCACCCAACCAATTTCTAACCCAAGCAGTAAGTTTAGGGTCCATTCCAAGGGTGTTCAGTTTGTTTATAAGTCGCCTGTGAGGAACAGTGGCAAAGGCTTTACTGAAATCTAAATACACCACATCTAGGGCTCTCCCTCGGTCCAACTCCCTGGTCACCCAGTCAAAGAAATCAATCAGATTTGTCTGACAAGACCTGCCTCTGGTGAATCCATGCTGCCTCGGATACTGTAATCCGCTAGACTCCAGAAACCTCACTATTTTCTCTTTCAGCAGTGTTTCCAATAATTTGCTCACCACCGAAGTTAAACTAACCAGTCTGTAGTTTTCAACTACATCCTTACTTCCGCTTTTGTGTAAAGACACCACATGAGCCTCTCTCCAGTCCTTTGGCACCACTCCTGACTCCAACGAGGCATTGAAAAGGTCAGTCAGTGGAGCTGCTAGAACATCCCAAAGTTCCCTCAGTATTCTAGGATGTATCCCATCCGGTCCTATCGCTTTGTCTACTTTAAGTTGAGCTAGTTTCTCATGAACACCGTCTTCTGAAAATTGTTCAAGATGTCTGTCGCTTCTGTTCGTGTTTGTGGGTGTTTTCTTAGGTCCTGCTCCTGGTTCTTCATCTGTGAACACAGAACAGAAATATTTGATAAACAATTCTGCTTTATCCTCATCAGCTTCTACATATTCCACCCCTTCACTCTTGAGTCTGACAATACCACTTTTGCCCTTCCTCTTCTCATTAACATATCTGAAAAATGTCTTATATCCCCCCATTTTATTGCATTGGCTATTTCCTCCTCTTTTTGAATCTTTGCTTTCCTGACTACTTTGCTAGCTTCTCTAAGCATTTCCAAATATAGATGCCTGTCTTCCTCTCTCTGTGATCTCTTGTATTTCATGAAGGCCTCCCTCTTTTTCTTCACCTTCTCAGCTACTTCTTTCGAAAGCCATAGTGGTCTCCTTTTCCTTTTACCTTTATTTACCATTTCAACAAAAAGGTTGGTTGCCCTTAAAATATCCCCTTTCAGTTTTGCCCACTGTTTTTCTACATCCCCCAGCTGTTCCCATCCCGCTAATGACTCCCTGAGGTATTGGCCCATCTTGGCAAAGTTAGTCTTCCTAAAGTCTAAGACCCTCACCTTTGAATGCATTCTAACAGCCCTAGTCCTAATACTGAACCACACCATCTGGTGATCACTGGATGCAAAATGATCTCCCACTATAACATCAGAAACACTTTCACCATTGGTAAGCACCAAGTCCAGTATGGCCCCTTCACGTGTGGGGTCTGTTACCAATTGCCTGAATAGTTCTCCCTGTAGAGAATCCAGGATCTCTTTACTTCTAGATGATACTGCAGCAGGAATGTGCCAATGAACATCTGGCATATTGAAATGCCCTATCAGTAGCACTTCCCCTTTCCTAGCAATGCTGCGTATGTCCTCAATTAACTCTCTGTCCACCTATTCCTCTTGTGAGGGAGGTCTGTATATAACGCCAATGCAAATAGATTTCTCTTTCCCTCTTTCTAGTTTAACCCACATTGCCTCCTCTGTAATTCCAAAGCTTTAATAGTATTTTTTACATATAGTGCCACTCCTCCTCCCCTACTTCCTACCTTGTCCTTTCTGAATAAAGTATAGCCAGGTATAGTTACATCCCAATCATGGTTTTCTGTGAACCATGTTTCTGTAACTGCCACTAAATCCAAGTCAGCCACTCCCACCAAAGCTTCAACATCAGGGATCTTATTTACCATGCTACGTGCATTTATACACACTGCTTTCCATATGTTACCCTTGTTACCCATTTCCATAAAGGTATTTAATGTATCACTTGCCTGGGGGCTTTCTTCATCCATCCCCAATGAATCTAGTTTAAAAGTCCTCTTCAGTAGATTAGCCAGTCTACTACTTAAGACGCATCAACCTTTCTTGGACAGATGGATGCCATCTCTGCTCTGCAATCCTTGGAACAGTATCCCATGGTCTAGGAAACCAAAACACTTGATGACACCATCCACGCAGCCATGCATTCATCTCCAAGATGCGAGCCTCTCTGGCCTTGGCCTTTACCCTCAACAGGGAGGATTGAAGAGAACACCACCTGTACACCTAACTGTTTCACCCTCTGTCCCAGAGTCATGAAGTCACCTTTGATACGCTCAGAGGGATACCTGCCTGTATCATTTGTTCCGACATGGATTAGCAACATTGGGCAATAGTCAGTGGGCTTGATGAGTCTCGGCAAACTCTCCATAACATCTTGGATTTAGGCACCAGGCAGACAGGCATACCTCTCTGGACATCAAGTCTGGTCGGCAGATGGATGCCTCAGTACCCCTCAGAAGAGAGTCACCAACCACTACTACCATTTGCTTCCTAGTGGTCACTGATTCTGCAGCTTTGGGGTACTTGAGCTCTGGTTCTTCCCTTTCCAGGGATGCTTTCACCTCCTGCACTTCCAGGGATGCATAATGGTTCTTCAATTCAAGGGCTGGAAAATTTGAATTGGTGATTCTGCAGGCCCTGGTGACTTGTGTCCAACCTTCGTCATTCTGCCAGCATCCATCTTCTCCTCTGCTGGAGAGCTTGGTTGCTGCAATAAGCATCTCATCAATGTACTTCTCACTGTCTTGAATGCTCCTCAGCCTTGCCACCTCCTCTCTGAGTTCCTCCACTTGTTTCCTCAGAGCTTCAGCATGCAGGCAAACTGCACATGGAACCGGTCCTTCAACTGGCATTGGGACCTCTGTCTGGACAGAGGCAGAAGCTGTAACGGGGTCAACAGCTTTAGTGATACGATTTTTCCCAACCATTGTTCTGTTTGTGGAGCTTAGGTATCTGTTAAAGCAAAAGAGAGAGATCTACCAAAGTACCAGCCGGTTTTCCAGCTGTCCTTTCAGAGAAAAATCAGTTAAATCTCTTTAATTACATTCAAAATGTGCTGTTCCAAGTCCCTGTGGTTTGTTAAATGGGGAGGTGCCCTATAAAGCAAGACTGCTCACTAGGGGTGGGTGGGAGTTGGGGGAGGTAGGTAGGGAACTAACACCTAATTAGGTGTCAGCAGTTCCCAAGAGCTGAGAAAGTTACCAAAGCAGAGTTTTAAACCTACCCCACTAAAGAAAATATTTCTACTAAAGCACCAAAAAGAATGCAACTGTTTTAAAAATACACCAAAACCCTTTTAAGAGCTCCCATTCAGAGAACTAGCAATTTAACAAAAATATACCCTCAAATTCTTACCGTTGTTTGAACTGCATAGCCCCTGTTAGGAATGCCTCAACAGGGCAGGGCTCTGAAGCATTTTATGCAGGCCTCAGCTGCTCTCAGTTCATTCACAGGCTAATCAGGCCAACTAACTCCTAATTAGGTGTCAGCAGTTCCCAAGAGCTGAGAAAGTTACCAAAGCAGAGTTTTAAACCTACCCTACTAAAGAAAATATTTCTACTAAAGTACCAAAAACAATGAAACTTTGTTTTAAAAATATACCAAAACCCTTTTAAGAGCTGCCAGTCAGAGAGCTAGCAATTAAAAAAAATAAACCCTCAAATTCTTACCATTGTTTGAACTGTATAGCCCCTGTTAGGGGCATCAATCACCGCCACTGAATATCCTCCCATACTTTTTGCCATAGGGAAGAGAAATAATGCCAGGGATGGGGTTTCATTTTTAAAAACCACATATACTTTAACCCATGTACTCTGCAATTGCAGAGTACATAGAGCAAAGCTAGACCAGGGCTAAAGCTATTGGCACCCATAGGCAGGACTGGAGAGTAATGGAGAGGAGGTTTCTCCCCTAAAGATCATAAAGAATTGCCCTAAAGCAAACAGAATAGCCTATGCCTAAATTTGGTCCTGGTAAAGACTCCTTGGGGCTGAAGCTCCTAGATGGAATTTCCCTTTGAATACTCTGCAAGGAATTTCCCTTTGAAAATTAGCTGGCAGTACCTATGGGCCTACATACTACCCAGCATTGATAATAGCTACCTTATGACACCACATTGACAATGGACTCAGTCACAGTCCTGCTTTCATATATTTTGACGTTATCAACCTTCACAAAAGGTTCTGCTTCAGGGAATTCATGATTCATTTTCTGCTAGTACTTATCTAAACCACTTTCCTTCATTTTAATGCTGCAACTGCTCTGTAGTCCTATTGAGTTCATTGTGGCATTCACTCTCAAAATGGCTGCGGTGTTTATATATCTCCTTCCATGACATCACTCTTATCTTCCAAACAACTTAATATCAGATTAAGGAGTACCATTCAATTCAGAATTTAACCCTTGAGGGAAGACTGTGCTTGATGTAAAAGTCCAGAATTGTTCCCTGTAATTAAGTTTTTGTGAAACAATGATTCAGGGAAAGTAATTTTCGAAAACATTCCCATAAGTTAAGCAGTGTTTTAGCCTGAAACTGGACTCTTTTATAAATTGCCTACTGGATGGGCATCCCAACTTGTGTTTGGTAGAACCTTTATAAAATACCAAAGGAAACGAGCATGCTCAGATCTGGACTTCTCAATTTCCATCTCAATATTCTATATAAAATGGGGTTTCACATGTCTTTATAAAATACTAGCACAAACATAGTAGCATTTGCAGCTAGACTGAGGTCACAGACATTTACGCCTCCTTGGGAGCAGACATAAATGCCTTCACAGAGTATGTGAGTACATTAGCATATTTGTATATGACTCCACGCAGACCACATTACCAGCAATGCCTACATTAAAAGTAAACACATTCATGCCTATACACCTAATTTTATACCTTCAGTAATATTATAAAAGCTATTTTGTATATGTATATTGTCACATATGTGCTACAATGACCTTATAAAATTATCCCGAAAGTTAGATAACTGTACAGCACATGCCACAGCAATATAACTGAAGAAAAAAGAGGAATGCTTTCTGAGAAGCCCAGAGCTCTCAAGATGCTGTTCAGCACCTACAGATAAAACTCATTTCTCAAAGAAGTACTGTACAGAATAAAACAAAGCTCTGGCTGCTACTATGTGAGTAATTACAGGATGTACATTATTGTCTATTTTTAAATGTGGCTATAAACAGAATTTCACAGTGTCAGGATTCTTTGTGCAAGGTCACTGACTCGTGCCTCTAAACTTAAAACACCTTTCTACTCTTGTTCCAAATAAGCAGAGATAAAGCATCACAAAGGAAGAGTTACTCGCCCCTAGTGACTGGCCGTGCTGTTTGGGTCCTCACTCTCCTTTCTACTTTGCAGAAAAAAAAGACAGTAAGAGTTCCTCCTACGAGGCAGCGAGGTGCTCTCGGCCCATTGTGCTGAATCATTGTCAGGTTAAATTAGGGAGTACAGGCTCCACGAGTGTAAAAAAAATCAATACTTGATGGAAGATTGCTCCCTGGAAAATCTGTTTTGATTCCAGGAATAATTTGCAACCAAAAGGCTCCAGCGAAATGACATGCCATTAGTCAGAAAATGAACACATTCTACTACCATTGAAATTGGACGGAAAGATGTGGAATGATTGACCCATTCATTTGTTCTGCTCTCTGGGCAGAAAAAGTGGGTGTGGTGAGCCTCCTCCCCCTCCCCCAAACCTGGCCCATGCTATGGGCAGCAAAAGAATGAAAAGAAAGAACTGGAGTGTACTGGGAGTGTTCTCGAGACCATTGCTCTGGAGAAATTGCAGATGCCTTTGTCTGGAAGGCCTGACTCTCCTGTGTTTTTTACTTCCTTAGAACAAGTCATGCTAACAATCCTAAACAAAGCAAAGTTTTTCATTTCGTTCAGAAAGGGTTTGCAAAATTAATGGCCCCATAATGTGTTTGCAATAGAAAGTGACCCATCTACTATCACGCTTGATGTCTACCACTTCACTACAATCATCTCTCGGCCTTTAAAACTTTATAGAAAGAAAGAAGGGTGTGCTTTCACCATGCTAGCTACTCTTTGAGGAGCTGGCCTCGATTCAATCAAAGAGGTCCGCGCAGCTTTCAAATTCCATGACAGTGGGGCATCTAAATCTCTGCACCTACATATTCTCTGCCCAAATTGTGATGCTACTTATACTGCTAGGGCATGTTGCATGTGTAGGACTGTAGAATTTGGATCCGTTTGTTTTATTAGGGAGTCAGCAAGATAAAAGTTTCTACTTCATATTTTTCAGAGAAACCTGTACATCAACTAGCCATCTTCTTTTTACCTAGAGCTGACTTTGTTAGAATCTTTTTTTCATACCCAAGAAAATGTAGCAGGCAAGGGTTTAGTTACTTGGGGGTCCGTATTCAGCCATAGAATGGCTACATTTTGATTGGATACCTCAGAATCCAGCCAAATTTTAACCAGGTAAATCTGGAAGGGAAAATAGATGTTCTGAAGGCAAGGATAATATTCAGCACCATCTGGTTAATTTCATGCCATTAACTCGGACCACACAAACAATGCAGGCCCAAATTCACCCTCCTTCCCAATACTCACAATACAAAAAAAATTGTAACAGGCTGATTTCTCTTTCCTTCCAAATTTCTGCAATCCAATAAAAAGGCAACCAGTGAGCAGCTCCCCAGTAGGGTTACCAACTGGCTCCAGATGCGCCCGACAGGCTTGATCCAGTCCTGGGTTTACCCAATTGCATGCAGGGACATGTAGTCTTGCTTTTCCTATGGAGTGCAATGGAGAAATCAGAACTACATGTCCCTGCATGCAATGGGGTAGACCTAGGACTGGATCAAGCTTGTCGGGCGCATCTGGAGCCAGTTGGCAACCCTACTCCCCAGCCCCCCAGCCCCCCCCCCCCCCCCACACACACACAAAAATGCCCTAAAGATAGCTGAAAAAAATGTTGTGGTGCTGATGACTCCCAGATCTACCTCTCTTCACCTAAAATCTCTCACTAGCAGGCCATCTCCAGCCACCCCCCAACTCACCAACAGTCCTTCTCTTCTGCCCAACTCGCAGCAGCCTTTAAACACCATCACATAAATATGTCCCTTTGTTCTTGCGGCTGTGACAGATATAGCCACAGGTATTGCATGCTTTCAAAAGTAAACAGAAGCACTTCCTGTCAAAACAGGATTGTCTTTACCTTTTTAAAACATTGCGTGCCAGCATTGGACTGTACCACAGCCATGGGAACAAACACAAATGCTCTTGCGGCTGTGAAAAGGCAGTGAGGCACACTCAGGTGCCTTTAAAGCTTGTGCACCCGAGCCTGCTTCATTGGCCAAACAATGCCTGTGCAGAATTCCCCCAGGAGTAATACGTCCCCTCTCACACTTTTCTTTCAGAGTACATATACTGTGATTTTTAAGTCTGTTCTGAATATACTTTATGATGAAGATCACTGACCATTTTGGTAGCCACCCCTCTACACAAACTCCATCCTGTTTATATCCTTTTTAAGGGGCAGTCTCCAGAATTGCACACAGTACTTCAATTGAGGCATCATCATAGACTTACATAGAGGCACGATCACCTTATCTTTCCTACTGGCAATTCCTCTCCCTATGCACACAAGCATTCTTCTGACTTTTGCCAGTCCCTTTTCTACTTCTTTGGCCACCTTAAGGTCATCAGATGCGATCACTCTCAGGCCCACTTTTCTCTCATGCACAGAAGTTGTTCACCCATTATATTGTACTGTTCCCTTACAGTAGGTTTTTACAGAAAACTGTTTTTGTGAGAAACTAGCTAAACTTAAAATAGACAAAGCGATGGGACCGGATCTAGAATACTGAGGGAACTTGGGGAGGTTCTAGAAGCTACACTGACTGGCCTTTTCAGTGCCTCGTTGGAGTCAGGGATGGTGCCAAAGGATTGGAGAAAGCACATGTGGTCCCTTTACACAAACGCTGAAGTAAGGATGTGGTTGACAACTACAGACCGGTTAGTTTAACTTCGGCGGTGAATAAATTATTGGAAGACTCACCTACACTGGCTCTCCGTACCATACCGGATTCAATTCAAGTTTCTCATTTTTGTTCATAGGTCGATCCACACTGGTATCCCCATTTACCTCGCTGATCTGGTCCACCTTCACTCCTCCCACTGTCCTCTCCATTCCTTTCATGTAAATCGCATGTCTCTTCCTTCCCCTTCCCAGGCCCATCTGGAATCCACCTGTTCCTCTGCCTTCTATTTCCTTGGCCCTCGTCTCTGAAACTCGCTCCCCACAGCCCTCCGCCTGGAATCTTCACTCAAAACCTTTAAGACCAAACTAAAAACCCACATTTTCTGCTCTGCCTTCAACCTTCCCCCTCCCACTGCCCGCCTTTCCTCCCCCACGCTGAAGCGCACCTACCAGCCTACTCCTTCACTTGCTCTCTGATCCTTTATCCCCCCCCCTCTATTCTTTACCTCTACTCTTTCCTTTCCTGTCCATTTGAATTGGCATTCTTTTCTCTTTCCAGCAGCCTTTGATATATTTGTAAACCACTCAGACGCTTTTGTGATGGGCGGTATAATAAGTTTTTAATAAGCAATAAACAATAAAATAGTGAAGTTTCTGGAATCCAGCAGATTACAGGATCCGAGGCAGCATGGATTCACCAGAGGCCGGTCTTATCAGACAAATCTGATTGATTTCATTGATTGGGTGACCAGGAAGTTGGACTGAGGGAGAGCCCTAGATGTGGTGTATTTAGATTTCAATAAGGCCTTTGACACCGTTCCTCACAGGCAACTTATAAACAAACTAAGCACCCTTGGGATGGACCCTAAAGATACTGCTTGGGTTAGAATTGGTTGAGTGGGAGGGGACAAAGGGTACAGGTAAATGGAGCTCACTCTGAGAAGGAGGTTACCAGTGGTGTGCCCCAGGGATCTGCCTTCACACAATTCTTTTTAACATCTTTGTTAGTGATATAGCGGAAGGGCTGTCGGGTAAGGTTTGCCTCTTTGTGGACGATACCGAAATCTGCAATAGAATAGACACCCAGGAAGGTGTAGATAACATGAGGAGGGATCTAGCTAAGCTTGAAGAATGGTCTAGAATTTGGCAGCTGAGATTTAATGTTAAAAAATGCAAGGTCATGCATTTGGGAATCAGAAGAAACTTACCAGGCCCCCGGTCACATTGTTACCTTTTGTTTAACCTCAACAGCTATTTCCAGTAAGATTTGAAAAGTTGCATTTACCAATGCACTCAGTTAGGAACAAATCACAGCTATTACAAGATGTTATTCACACATATAAGCTTGATTTTCTTGCTATAGCTGAATGTTGACTAACTTAAGACTGATAAACCAAAAAAAAAAACACACTATAAATCGTACTGTATGTATGAAATCTCTTTTTAAATTACTTTTTATCAGACTTCCTTATGGAAGCCCCTCTTTCGGGATGTCTTCCTCACATTACTCAAGTCCTTTTTAATGACAAATGCATATATATTTTTAAAAAGCAGTAATAATCTTCAATTTCTTTCCAAAAAGTTCAAAATCAGTTCATCTCTTTAGAGTTCTTTTAGTTGCTCTTCAAATTTACATGCCCACCTTTAGTTCATTCCTCTGTTTTCAAAAACACAGCATCACCCCCTTCAAAAGTTACAGACCTACTTTTGGTTCATTCCTTTGCTTTCAAAAACACAGCATCACCCTGATATAGCTATATTTCAGACAGACATATAGAAAAGCTATTTCCTTTAATATGTCCTGCTTCAGTGGATAGATAAACAAATGAATTACTTATCTGAATCCATTCATCATATTCAAGGATGAACCGAATAATGAAATTGATACCAAAATTTGTAAAGATTCCGTTCCTTCTAAATATAATATGCAGCATGTATCCAGTCTGTATGGGAAGTGAAATAGTGTGATAGTGACTTTTCAGGAGACATGAAGAATGAATGTGACCAGTATTAGAACTGGAGTATTCATAAATTATTATTACATAATGGTCACTGGGGGATATGTGTTCTTTATATACTAGCCCACAGAGTCCTAATGAATACGATTTTATTTTTGGAATGGCTGTCATTCTTAGAGCTTGATTTGCCATTATTATGGAAAATTTTAATTTACATTGTGCTTCTCCTTTCACAATTGATTTTTATAATTTCTGTCGTCACTAGATTTTTTTTTACAAATGATGAAGTCCCACAACACATGAAAAAAGACATACATTAAATTTGTTCTTTTACACAAATTAATAGTCCACTGTGGACTGATCCATAAGATATTCAGATTGATGCTTTATAAAAGACTGAGCAAAGTCTTATTTCTTTTAAGATGTCATGATTGACCTGGAAACAATCTCAAGGGCACAATTGTGGAAATACTGACGAAAATCATATTTTAGATGTTGATTCTCTGAATGATAAGTGGGTTTTTCTGAAGCCTCAGGGTTAAATATTGAGTTATTGTATGATCTGTGGGAAAACAAAATTGAAATGTAGACAAAGATTCCTAGTTCATGTAAAGCTCTTGCAATGCAATGTGTGCCTTTAAGTCAATGCTGACTCCAGGTGATCCAGTAGTTCCTTGGCAGTGTGACTGGAAGTAAGGGACAAGAGAGAAACAGCAGGCAAAGGCAATAGAGCAAGAGCAGCAGGCACACCCTATTCCCTGCTGAAAAATGTATAGAGTTGAACTTGGCAGATACAGATTATGAGGGATTCTCATGGATGTGATTTGCATCAGAATCATCAAATATTGAACGTTTAAAAGCTGAAGAGGATCTAGATGATCTTGTTAGTGTGCTAAGTAGCAAGGAGGTAGGAAGTGATACTGGCAATGTCAGCATCAGGAGTATCCAACAGGTAGAGCAGAGAGTAGAGACTGGGAGGGATGCTACTGGCCTTTCATTCTCTCCTCCATCCTCAGCCCAAGGTCCAGTAGCGGCAGCAGCAATGGCAGTAATCTCTCCAAAGGAAATAGATGGGAAGTCTTGTAAAATTTTAGAGGTGTGGAGGCATTTTAAAACAAGTTATATCTGTTGTTTGAGATCTTCATTGGCTCCAATTTAAAGGGAGAATTAATTTTAAAATGTTAATTATATTTAGATGTTTTTATTATAATGAACGAGTTTATTTGTTGTCTAGTTTAAAGAACTATATACCACTCAGAAAATTAAGATTACAAAATCAATTGTTATTACAAGCCCATAATTGCATAAGATTAAGTGCACCTCCAGTAAAATCTTGTTTTGTTTTGTTTTTACAATGGTCCAGTATTATGGAATAATTTGGTGCTAGAGGTATGCATGCAGCAAGAATATCTGTTTTTGTGGAAACAAGAAAAAGTGTGCCTTTTTACGCTGTCATTCTTAAAATTAATTATATACTGGTTTTAGAGATTTATAGAATTGTAAGAAAAATCACATTTTTATGAGAATTTAAATGAATGAAAATGTATGCTGGCATTTATATAAATGAAATAATTTTTGTGAGAAATATATATTTTTGTGTACTCTGCCTAGATATGAAAATGTTAGGAGGCAAATGTAAATAAATAAATTAGTTGAGGGAAGCTGATGGGCCATCTTTCCGATATTGGCTTGAAGAACCCTTTGCAGAAACAGCACCCTTTCTAGATTAGTACAATATGTACATTCTCCAAGTAACCAACACAAGCACTTACATGCTCCCAGCCAGGGATATCAGAACAGAGTGGTCCACGTCGGCCCTGGCCTGTCCAAATTTAAACCATTGAAAATGGGCATTCCCTCATCCAATCTCCACTTTCTCCCAATGCCACTGCTGCCACCAAAACATTCCTCTGGGCCCACAGCAATAAAATAAACGGTAGTGCACACCACAGAGTCATTGAGCCCATGCACTCTTGAAGGCCCTGTCATGTTCTACCCCCTCCAATAAATACTTCCTGTTTCTTTAAGGACAAGATGTGGCAGGGCCTTCAAGAGCACATGGTCTCAAAGGCACTATGGTTTGTGTTAGTGTTTCTTTTATTGTTGCCATTGCCACAAGTATGGAGAGAAAGTGGGGCTATAGAGTAGTCAGGGAGGGAGAAATGATGGGAAATGCTAGATGGGGTCAAAAGAGAGACACTGGACCATGTGAGGAGAAGGGAGACAGAGAGAGATGCTGGACCACAGGGGGTAGGAAAGAAACAGGAGAGATGCAGCACCATAAATGGAGGTAGAATAGGGAGATAGAGGAGAGAAGATGGGCATGGGGGGAGAGAATAAGCAGACAGAGGCAATATGCACTATGTGGAAAGGATGAGAGAGAGAGGGAAATATGCTGAATGCCAGAGAAAGAGGGAAAATGCTGTACGGAGCGAATAGGAGAGAGAGAGAAGGTAGTTGGCATTAAAAGATCTGGGTGAAAGGGTAGAAGCAGGTACTATTATGTTGACAGAAGGATCCGATGCTGGGGTGGAGACAAGGGGTGAGACTGAGAAGGAGCTGGGAGCTGATAAGGTTGTCAGTTGGAAAAGGGGGATGGGAACTGGGAAAGAGTCTGATGCTGGGGCTGAGAGAACAAGGCTGCGGATAGGAGAAGGGGGATGATGTTAGCTGATGCTGGGGATGGAAGAAGGGGGTAGGGGGATAACACAGGGAATGAGGATTAAAAAAGAGGGCTCACATTGGCAGTTTCCCAAAAAGATACCCAGGTTCCATAATGCTTGTATTGGGGCAAGCAGTGGATTACCCGGGTCTTCTTTAATAATGGTTTATGGACTTTTTCCTCCAGGAACTTTTCCAAACCTTTTCAAACCCAGTTACACTAACAGATTTTACTATATCCTCGGTGCAACAAATTCCAGAGTTTGATTACACATTGATGAAAAAATATTTTCTCTTATTAGTCTTATATGGGTTACACTAGCTTCTTTGCATGTCCCTTAGTCTTTCTACTTTTTGATGGTGTAAAGAATCGGTCTACATTTACCCATTACACACTATTGATTAATTTATAAACCTCTATCATATCTCTCTCAGCCGTCTTTTTTCCAGGTTGAAGAGCCCTAACCTTTTAAGCCTCTCCTCATAGGTGTATCCTTCCATCCCCTTTAACATTTTGGTGGCTCTTCTCTGTATCTTTTATAATTCCGCTATATCCTTTTTAAGATATGGTGGCCAGAATTGCACACAATATTCAAAGTGTGGTTGCACCATTGAATGATACAGAGGCATTATAATATTTATTTATATATTTATTTTTATTTAACCAGATTTGTATACCACTTTATCCTACAATCAACGTGGTTAACAATACAACTGTGGAATTACATAAAATACAAGGGAAGGGGTGACAAGACATACAAATAGACATAGATTGAATAGTTCTTTGCTCTATCTCATAGATCAGTGGAGTATGAGTTCTTTACCTCCCATAATCATAGATTTCTGTGTATAATAGAGTCTTGAGGGATTTGCGGAAATCCTTAATATCAGTTATAACTCTTAATTCATCCGGAAGAGAATAACCGGGGATCCATACCAGGCGCTCGCCATCCTCCCCCACCCTCCTAGGTCACCCCCCCCTTCCCCCCTCAACATTCCCCATACAATTACACAGACACAATTGCTTGGAAAGAAAACCAGGTCGCAGCTTTATTGCCCATACAATTAACATTTTAACAGTCAACAATAACTTAACCATGAATTCCCCCCCCCCCCCCACCTCCGGCAGAGCGACCCGTCACCCGCCCTACTATTAGCAAGGTGACGTCGCTTCCGCCCCTGGTCCGGTCAACCACCGGTCCAGCTCGAACCACCCCTGCTCAACCTCGCCATATCCCGCCACCGGCATAGACACAACTATGTGGCTTTGCCGCCCCATTACCCGGGCAAAAGCTGCGACCTGCCCAACACCCTCTCCAATGCCTCCTGCCAGTCATTAAGCAGAAGGTCAAGCCCAACCGGAGACAAATGCACCCCATCCGACCTGTACAACCCCGTACAGGCCACATCAACCCAATCATGCTGCACATGGGACCCCCCATGCTCCACCACCCACCTCCCAATCTGCCGGTTGATCTTAGCCAACCCCCGAGACCAGCGCCGCTGCCCCGCGCACACCGGTCGGGGGATGACATCAGACCAAAGCAGCACCACCCCAGCAAACATTAACAGAATTCGAGAAAAATCCCGCATTAATCAATTGCTTACAAGTCCAAGAAGTCAGATCATTACCCCCCAAATGCAAAAGAAGGAACCCGGGCTGTGTGCGAAGACGCGCATGATGACGAAGCAAGGGCATTAGCTGTGGCCACCTCAGTCCTCTCTCGCCCAGCCATGAAAGCGTCATCCCAGCAGACTCTAATCGCAGGTGCCGCCCAAGAGGCCGTTCCTCAGCACGTCTGCCAGCCCAGTAGACAAAGGAATGCCCCAGCATCCAACAGCCCCGCACCACTCTGCCCCGTTCTGCAAAGAAAACACAGTGTTAATGATCTGCCCTTGGACTGCCCGCATATCACAACCGCACATAAGTTTGAAAAGCCCTGGACCGCCACCCGCCGATCGCCTGTATTTGCGCCGGCGACAAGCCAACCCCGGCCGCACTGGTGGCCGCCCCGATGCGGAAGGAATGCGCCGAAAAATGTCGGGTGTCCTCACCCATATGCCGCAGCCCCAACCGTAAGACCGCAGTCACCTGGTAACGAGTGACTAGGCGAGTATCGGCATGAACAAAAAACCCACCCGCCGCCCTAGGCCGAACCTCCATATATGAGCGAGTCGCCGCTACCGGGCAGGTAACCCCACCAATCGCTCGCAACACCACCCACCGACCCCGACCGTGCGGATCGGTCTTGGACTGCTGCAACAGCACCCGCAGGGAATCCCGTGCCAAGTGTACCTGATGTGTCTGCAGACACCTACACCCCCCCCTGCTCCTGGAATCAGCCACCAACTCACCCACCCTGAAGGCTCCAAAAAATGCCAGACAGAAAAGGGCCTGGAACAGGGTAACCTCGTAGGCCGAAGCAGCCACCGCCGGCAACGCAGCGCAAACCCCAGCCAGCAAGCCATGCGTGAGCGGGCGACGCGCATCCGGAAATGGAGGATGAACACGTCGCCAACCCTGCATCAACTGCCGCACCAATGAACCCCCCCCCACAGGGGACCATCCGAGCACTCTAGCGAAAAAAGAAAAGCCCGCTAGGTGCTGCCGAACAGCCGACCGGGAGACGCCCTGTCGCTTGGCGCTCAGAACATAGCCCCCCAATAATGAATCTGGTACCACCCCCCCTTGCCATCCCAGCCCCTGCAGGAACGCCACCACTCGCCGGCAGCCCCGACAATAAGCAGTCCACGTGCCGACCGCCAGAGAACACCGCAGCAGCTCCGTCATCTCCACCGCCCACTGCTCCATAAGCTCCATGGGACCTCCGCTCCCACCGGATCCGCCTCCGGGGCCAACAGCCGGAAACGCTGTAATTGCAAACGAGACAAAGCGTCAGCAATACCATTCTTATGTCCCGGAATGTGCCGCGCCCGCAAGGTCAGATTCAAACGTAGACAGGCAAAGACCACCCGCCGCATTAAAGCCGCCACATCCGCACATCGAGGGGAATAATTATTGACCACACTCACGACGGCTGCATTATCACACCACCACACCATCTTCTTATTACGCAACCGATCGGGCCACAATGCCAACGTCACCAAGATAGGGAACAGCTCCAGAAAGGTAATGTTAGTTAGAAGGCCCGCTTCCCCCCAAGCGGCCGGCCATGGGCTCGCACACCACGATCCCCGGAAGTAAATCCCTAAGCCCACCCCCCCCGCAGCGTCGGTGTACAACTGCAAGTCCTCACTCGAACAGTCCTCTTCTACCAGAACCGTCGATCCATTAAAATCCTGCAGAAAGGCATCCCACACTGCTAAGTCCTCACGCAGACACCTGGAAATCCGAATACGATGATGCGGTTTGGACACACCACACGTAGCCAGCGCCAACCGCCGGAGAAATACACGACCCATAGGAATCACTCTGCATGCAAAGTTCAGGGACCCCAGGAGAGCCTGCATTTCCTTCAGGGTATACTTTGCCGAGACGAGCGCATTGGCCACTAGTACCCGCAACTTCCGCACCTTGTCCGTGGGCAAACGCGCTATCATGGTCGCGGAGTCCAACTCAATGCCCAAAAAATTGAGGGTCGTGGCCGGACCTTCCGTCTTCTGTTCTGCCAACGGGACCCCCAACGCGCCGGCCACAGAAACAAAACCGTCCAACAACTGTTGACACTGCGAAGTGTGGGCTGCACCCACAAAGAAAAAATCGTCCAAATAATGAACCAGATCAGCACAACCCACCTGCGTCTCAACAGCCCAGTGCAGAAAAGTGCTAAAAGTCTCAAAGTAAGCACACGACACTGCACAGCCCATGGGCATGCATTTGTCGAAATAATACTCGCCTGAGACCTTAAAACCCAGCAACGGAAAGGAAGAGGGGTGTACCGGAAGCAAACGAAAGGCGGACTCGATGTCCACCTTCGCCATCAGCGAGCCATACCCGGCCCGCCGAACCAATCGCACCGCCTTATCGAATGACGCATACCGGACTGTGCAGCACTCTCGTGGAATATGAGCATTGACCGACGAACCTTCAGGGTAAGACAAATTATGAATTAAACGGAACTTGCCCTGCTCCTTCTTGGGAATCACCCCCAACGGAGACACCACAAAGTCCTTAAAAGGGGGGTCTGCAAAGGGGCCCGCTATCCGACCCAACCTCAATTCCCCCGCCAACTTCTCGCGAACCACTGCCGCAAAACGCCGCACCGACGGGGCGTTTCGCGCAGCAAAAGAAACCACCTGCCCCGCAACCGGAATAACAAAACCCTGCGAAAACCCCTTGAGAAGCACCCCTCTATCCCGCCCCCGAGGGTACGATAGCAACCAGTCCCGCAATACCTCGAGCCGAATAGGGGATGGGGCCAATGCACAAGTCGCCCTATCACTTAGTGGAGGGCAAGGGGCCCTTTCGCACACATTTCGCTGCGGCATGCCCTCCCCCGCAGACGGAACAGGCATGCCGGAACTTACAATCCGGGAACGGGCAAGACGACTTGTTAAACCTCCAACAAACGTCGGCCCCTGCCCCTGCAGCCGGCTTGCCAAGGCTCCCCCCCCCGCCCCCCCGAAAGGGCCGGTTCACTACAGGAATGGCCACCCCCCCAACCTTCCCACCGCTGCCCCCGACACCCACCCCAGTGGACCTGACGGACATTTGGGTGAGCCACAAATTGATATCCTGCGAACCCCAAGATAACAACTTGTTCTCCTCCATCTTATCCCGAAACTTCTCGTCATAATTGAGCCAGGACCACCCTTCATGGACCTGAGAAGCCTCCAGAATCGAATCAGCATAGGACAAAAGCATCCCGGACTGCTCCGGCCAATGACGTCCCCAAACACTCGCCAAGCGCAAGAAAGCCCGCACCCAATTGACCACTGTCCTCGCCACCTTCCGAACCCTACCAGCCTTTTCATCCTCCTTACGCTTCTTCCTGCTTTCCCCGGATCGCTTACGACCCTCCAGGAGCCGAAAAATATCAATATACCGTCTTTTGCGAATCCTCCTTCTCAATTTCCTCGGAACGCCCTCCCACAATTCCGACAAAACCGTCACCGCAGCAGAACTGCCTCCCGCCGAACCCTTCACTGCTGCCGGCCCACCACCAGCAGAGGACCCCGTGGAAGAACTGGAAGAAGTGGACGAGGACGAACCAGATCCATGACGCCGCCGGCAAGTATGCTTCCTCTTCCTAGCCGCCTTACCAGAGGTATCCGCCCGCGCGCCACTCCCAGCCCGAGCCGCGTGCTCAAACGCCGACACACCCGAGGTACCCTGCTCTATTAGCAACTCCCCAGCGGAACGCTCTTCGCCCGCAGCCCCGCCGGCTGGCGCCAATGACAACTCACCCGTAGCCGAGTCCAACGCAGACGACTGGGTCGCCCGCTGTTGCTCCACGCCGGATGAGGACCGGGACTCTCCACTGAACCCCAATCCGGAGGCCGCACTGATCGCAGGAACTGCCGGCAGAGGATGCATCGCTCCCGCAGTGGCACCACCAGGAACCTGAGAAGACAAGAAAGGGAAAAAAGCAGGAGGAACCGCCGCCGGCCACACCGACGGCCAGGCCCCTGACCAATCCCCCTGAGAGGAACCCAGCCCACCGCCCAGCCAATGCTCCCAACCCGCTGGCCCCAAGGACCCCGCCCCCATCGGAGAACCGGGCAGGACGCCCCCAGCCCCCCCAGCACCCCGCCGTGACCCACGGGCCCCAGCACCCCCCCGTGGCCTCACCCCCTCGCCCCGCTGTCCCCCAACTGCCCCAGCACCAGACCCGCGCCCTGAAGACGCTCTAGCTCCCCGCCCCCCCCGCAACAAGGCAGGAGCCCGTGCCCTGCGGTCCCTGCCCCTGCCAGACCCCTGAGCCTGAGAACCAGGCCCCCGGCCAACACTCCCAGAGACCACAGGCAGGCCCTCCCTGTCCACCCCCAATACAGCCTGTTCCAAACCCCGCGGCCCCCCCGGGTGCCCCACGGCTACCCTAGGGCCCCGCCGGCCCAACAGACGCCGTCCGGGAGCAGCCCCTCGCTGCCCCCGCCCCCCTTTTGCGCCTTTGCCCCCCCCAGCCATAGTTAGGGAAAAGAGGCCTTGCAAACAAAAACCCCGGGACCCACCGCCCACACAGGAAGCCCTCCGGGACACGACCCCACCTACCGGCAGGGAAGGAAAGCAAAAGAACCCCACAGGGACAGCCGCTCACTCCGGGAGCCCCCCCTGCTGGCCGGCAGTGAAGGCAATGAACGCACTGCCGCGGGGACTGCAAACCAGCAGGCCGGAGCGGAAAATACTCCGCTGCACCCTCTCGCGCCGCTCAGCCGCCTCACCCACACCTCACCTCCGGAACGCAGCACCAGCACTGGACAGGCCGCTCACCGCAAGCTCTCAGAAGGTGAGGAACCCCAGCAAAAAGTGAGCTCTGTAAGTTTTAGCTCTGTCTCCACCACGCTGCCGGCTCCCCGCAGACGGACCATGTGCTCTGCGCGCCCCCGCGCCGCCGAAGCACATGGCCCGTCCACTCTTCTGATTGGATGCTGGCTCACTCGCGAAGCCAGCATCCAATCCTTTCAAAAGTTGCTCTCAATCTCCCCCCCCCCCCCCCGCGACCGATGGGCCCGCGCCCGGCTGGAACCGCCGGTTACCGGCGTCCGCCGTGACGCTGCCCGCGGCCTTCTCATTCCAGAGGGCAGGCGCAGAGAATGAAAAGGTTCTGTTGGAAGTAGTTTGCTTAGTTTTATGGTGGCCTGAAGGTAGGCAAAGCTTGTTCATACTCCTAGATCATCTAGGACTGATAGTGGAGACTTTAGACAATAATCCATAGAGGACATCTGCTGAACATAGGTTGATAATCTTGAATATGTTCAAGGTTGTTTTAAATCTTACCCGTGCAGTTATTAGTAGCCAGTGAAGCTGCTGGAAAATGGTGTAATATGTTCATGCTCGGCTATATTCATAATGACGCGTGCTGTGGTATTCTGTACCAATTGAAGTGGGTGAATAGATTTTATAGGCAGACCCTGATATAAAGAGTTTCTGTAGTCTAAGACTGGGATAAAGATCTCTTGACATACGGTGCGAAAATGATTATGGTTGAGGATCGGTTGAAGTTGCCTGACAAGTTTCAATTGCTTATCATCCCTAGCATCCTATCTGCTTTCTTGGCCACTGCTGCACATTGGGCGGAGGGTTTCAACGTATTATCCATGATGACGCATAAATCTTTTTCCTGGGTGGTGGTTCCTAATGTCGAACCTTGCATCGTGTAACCATAGCTTGGGTTACCCTTTCTTGGTGCATAACTTTGCACTTGTCCACATTAAATTTCATCTGCCATTTGGACATCTAGTCTTCCAATTTATCAAGGTCCTCTTGCGATTTTTCACAATCCTCTGGGGTTTTAACAACTTAGAATAATTTTGTGTCATCTTCAAATTTGACTCCCTCTTTCATTATTCCCATTTCCAGGTCATTTATGAATATAGAAACATAAAAACATAGAAATATGACGACAGAAAAAGACCACATGGCCTATCTAGTCTGTCCTTCCATAACAACTACAACAGTCCCCTTTTTACCTTTAGAGATCCTCTGTGTTTGTCCCATGCTTTTTTGAATTCAGTTACTGTCCTCATCTCTACCACCTCCACTGGGAGACTATTCCACGGATCCACTATTCTTTCCGTAAAGAAATATTTCCGCATATCACTCCTGAATCTATCTCCCTCCACCCTCATCCCATGTCCCCTCGTAGCAGAACTTGCTTTCAATTGAAAGAGGCTCTCTCCCTGAACATTTATGCCACGGAGGTATTTAATAAATATTCCAAAAATAAGGCGTTTAGTAAAACACAACTGGGAAATACATCCAAAAACAATTGCTTGTTTGAGCGTAAAAAATGGTTAAATAGACTATATCTAACCACTACCGGAAGGTCTCAGAATTGCACAGCTGTTCACCCAAAGACTCAAGGTCAAACTCAAGGGAACAAAAGCTGAATAACATCAACGACCCCCATTGGTAGCTAGCGGTGATATAGTTATATAACTCGGCCTATATATAGAAAAATAGCTCTCTCTTCACTAATAGTAACACTAAGCCAAGTATAAAGTTTTCTTCTTAGCACCGTTAGAACACACTCAAACAAACTTTTTTAAGCAGATCCAAGCTCCACAATCATCCCGACGCCTCCCCCCAGCGCCTTCGGAGCGTTTCTCCGCAGAGGGTTCTTCAGGGGATTTACTGGATCACCTGCAAACACAACAAACAACGTGTATAACCCGAAAAACAGTGGGCGGCTTGTTTATGAGAACTTTTCTGTTTAGAGAGCAAGTTTATTGCAGATCAATGTGTCAGCTGGCCTTCAGGAGTTCTGTGTAAAGTATAGGGGTGATTAGCGAGTGGGTGGCTTGTCTGTAGTATGTGTATGTACAGGTAGTCTATCGTTTTGGAGGCTATTCCTTTGAATGGGGCAGCTCAGAGCCTCGTTTTGAGTTAGTGCTATTTAATTGAACCCTTTGCTGTTAGTCCGCATGCGCGGCGTCTCTCTGTTGAAAGCTTCTTACGAGTTGAGAATAGATTGGAAGCTGGCACAGTTTTGTGGTGTTTGACGTGGGCAGCATTTTTGTAAGTAACTGCTGATATTTGTTTTACCCACGGATTTTTAATGAGTGATTTTAGAATGTTGTTTTTCGGGTTATACACGTTGTTTGTTGTGTTTGCAGGTGATCCAGTAAATCCCCTGAAGAACCCTCTGCGGAGAAACGCTCCGAAGGCGCTGGGGGGAGGCGTCGGGATGATTGTGGAGCTTGGATCTGCTTAAAAAAGTTTGTTTGAGTGTGTTCTAACGGTGCTAAGAAGAAAACTTTATACTTGGCTTAGTGTTACTATTAGTGAAGAGAGAGCTATTTTTCTATATATAGGCCGAGTTATATAACTATATCACCGCTAGCTACCAATGGGGGTCGTTGATGTTATTCAGCTTTTGTTCCCTTGAGTTTGACCTTGAGTCTTTGGGTGAACAGCTGTGCAATTCTGAGACCTTCCGGTAGTGGTTAGATATAGTCTATTTAACCATTTTTTACGCTCAAACAAGCAATTGTTTTTGGATGTATTTCCCAGTTGTGTTTTACTAAACGCCTTATTTTTGGAATATTTAGTACAGCGTTTACGAGTTGACCTATTGATACGGAGGTATTTAAACATCTCAATCATATCACCTCTATCCCACCTTTCCTCTAAGGTGTACATATTAAGATCCTTCAGTCTGTCCTCATATGCTTTATAATGAAGACCACTAATCATTTTAGTAGCCACCCTCTGCACCGACTCCATCCTGTTCACATCCTTTTGAAGGTGCGATCTCCAGAATTGCACACTATACTCCAAATGAGGTCGCACCAAAGACTTATACAGAGGCACTATCACCTCCTTTTTTCTGCTAGCCATTCCTCTCTGTATGCACCCAAGCATCCTTCTAGCTTTTGCCGTTGCCTTTTCTACCTGTTTAGCTACTTTAAGATCATCAGACACAACCACGCCTAGGTCCCGCTCTTCTTTAGTGGACAAAAGTACTTCACCCCCTATACTATATTGCTCCCTTGGATTGCTGCAGCCCAAATGCATGACCTTACATTTTTTAACATTATATCCCAGCTGCCAAATTCTAGACCATTCTTCAAACTTAGCTAGATCCCTCCTCATGTTATCTACCCCTTCCTGGATATCTACTCTATTGCAGATTTTGGTATCATCTGCAAGGAGGCAAACCTTACCTGAAAGCCCTTCCGCTATATCACTAACAAAGATGTTAAAAAGAATCGGACCAAGGACAGACCCCTGGGGCACACCACTGATAACATCCTTCTCCTCAGAGTGAGCTCCATTTACTTGTACTCTTTGTCGCCTCCCACCCAACCAATTTCTAACCCAAGTAGTAACTTTAGAGTCCATCCCTAGGGTGCTCAGTTTGTTTATAAGTCTCCAGTGAGGAACAGTGGCAAAGGCTTTACTGAAATCTAAATACACCACATCTAGGGCTCTCCCTCGGTCCAACTCCCTGGTCACCCAGTCAAAGAAATCAATCAGATTTGTCTGACAAGACCTGCCTCTGGTGAATCCATGCTGCCTCGGATCCTGTAATCCGCTGGACTCCAGAAACCTCACTATTTTCTCTTTCAGCAGCGTTTCCAATAATTTACTCACCACTGAAGTTAAACTAACCGGCCTGTAGTTTTCAACCACATCCTTACTTCCGTTTTTGTGTAACGGCACCACATGAGCCTCTCTCCAGTCCTTTGGCACCACTCCTGACTCCAACGAGGCATTGAAAAGGTCAGTCAGTGGAGCTGCTAGAACGTCCCCAAGTTCCCTCAGTATTCTCGGGTGTATCCCATCCGGTCCCATCGCTTTGTCTACTTTAAGTTGAGATAGTTTCTCACGAACACAGTCTTTTGAAAATTGTTCAAGATGTCCTTTGCTTCTGTTCCTATTTGTGGGTGTTTTCTGAGGTCCTGCTCCTGGTTCTTCATCTGTGAACACAGAACAAAAATATTTGTTAAGCAAGTCCGTTTTATCCTTATCAGTTTCTACATATTCCTTCCCTGCACCCTTGAGTCTGACAATACTACTCTTGCCCTTCCTCTTCTCACTAATATATCTGAAAAATGTCTTATCCCCCCATTTTATTGCATTGGCTATTCCCTCCTCCTTTTGAATCTTTGCCTTCTTGACTACTTTGCTAGCTTCTCTAAGTTTTTCCAAATACAGATGCCTGTCTTCCTCTCTCTGTGATCTCTTGTATTTCATGAAGGCCTCCCTCTTTTTCTTCACTTTTTCAGCTACTTCTTTCGAAAACCATAGCGGTCTCCTTTTCCTTTTACCTTTATTTACCATTTTAACAAAAAGGTTGGTTGTCCTTAAAATATCCCCTTTCAGTTTTTCCCACTTTTTTTCTACATCCCTCAGCTGTTCCCATCCAACTAACGAATCCCTGAGGTATTGGCCCATCTTCGCAAAGTTAGTCTTCCTAAAGTCTAAGATCCTCGCCTTTGAATGGATTCTAACAGCCCTAGTCCTAATACTGAACCACACCATCTGGTGATCACTGGATGCAAAATGATCTCCCACTACAACATCAGAAACACTTTCACCATTGGTAAGCACCAAGTCCAGTATGGCCCCTTCACGTGTGGGGTCTGTTACCAATTGCCTGAATAGTTCTCCCTGTAGAGAATCCAGGATCTCCTTACTTCTAGATGATACTGCAGCAGGAATGTGCCAATCAACATCTGGCATATTGAAATCTCCTATCAGTAGCACTTCCCCTTTCCTAGCAATGCTGCACATGTCTTCAATTAACTCTCTGTCCACCTCTTCCTCTTGTGAGGGAGGTCTGCATATCACACCAATGTAAATAGATTTCTCTTTCCCTCTTTCTAGTTTAAACCACAATGCCTCCCCTCTCCCTTTTAAGCTCTGCAATTCCAAAGCTTTAATAGTAGTTTTTACATATAGTGCCACTCCTCCTCCCCTACTTCCTACCCTGTCCTTTCTGAATAAAGTATAACTTAAAGTATTCAATTTTTATTTTTTCCATATAGGAGGAAATGCTTTTCTGTTTCTCTCTCTCCGGCATTTTACATTTCACGGAGTTGGGATTCTTATGTTTTCCATTTCATTTTTTTGTCTGAATATGTTTCTAGAGTATTGTCTTTTATTCTCTACTAGTCGATAGTCTATGCTTTGTCTATGTAATTGAGGTAAGGGATTCTGTTAACATGTAGATCTGGCTTGTTCTTTTTTATGCAACTGGAGATTTCTGTTCTAGAACAGTGATTCTCAACCCAGTCCTCTAGGACCCCCAGGCCAGTCAGGTTTTCAGAATATCCACAATGAATAGCCATCTATCTCACACATATTCATTGTGGATATACTGAAAACCCAACTGGACTAGGGGTCCCAGAGGACTGGGTTGAGAACCACTGTTCTAGAATATTTGCATTGTTGATGTTTCAGAGGTAGAGCTGGTGCTGTTTGAGTTCCTGGATTTGGAGTTGGCATGGTATGGTGAGCTTCTTAGAGGCAAATTCCACAAAATTCACATCCATCCCGTGGACACGTTTAAATCATACACGGGCAGGATTCCATGAGAATTCCACACCCGAGGGTATAGACATGCGCGCATTTCTGGAATCAGCCCATAAACGTGTCCAACATGGCACAGGCAAACCACTGTTCAGCTGCCCCAAGCAAGTATCCAGAGTGAGGACTGTGCATGAATGTAGGCATGGGCCATGTGATGTTGCTGAGAAACATGTCCCCGCTAATATTGCAGGACATGGGTAAATGATGCAATCATTTTGGATGTCCCTGCTCTCACCGTATTCTGGAAAGTTGCACGTTTATGATCCTGCCTGTCTCCACAATATATCTGTGGATGCCTCTGATGGCTATGCCTCCTCGGTTAAACCGTGCATCTACTAAACTGCTCTTCTCTCTGACAGTGCTGTGCTGATGCAAACTAGACAAATACTGATGATGCATAAATGCTGATGTAAACTAGACTATATAACTAGTCTCGGGATCACTCCTTCATCTCTCTCCTACACGATTTATCTCTTATACAGCATGTTACCTTTCCTACCCATCAAGCTGGCCACACTCTTGACCTGTTTCTGACATCTTCCTCTTCCTCTCTCTTGGTGCACAATCTCTCCTCTATACCTCTCCCGTGGACGGACCATGTCTGTCTATCAGTTTCCTGTTCTCATCCTCTAAGGCCCTCCTCCCCCGCTTCTCCTTTTTTATCTTCTGTAGTGCCCCCTCCCCCACGGCTTTCTCGTGCTATCTCGTCCCTCACCCATCAGCAATTTCCTGCCGCTACTGAGCTCCTTCCCTTAAACTTTTCCCTTCTTTCTCCTACCTTCCAAGCTGCGCTTTGGTCATCTTCCCTGTCAGCTGCCCTGGACCATATCGCCCCTTTATGGCCTCAGATACCCCGCCATCGGCCCATGCATCCTTGGTACCATGCGGGTCTGCGGCTCTTGCGTACCCAGCTTCGTAGGGCAGAGCGAAAATGGCGTAAGGACCCCACTCCATCCACCTTAGCTTTCTTTAAGTCCAATTACTCTCATTATCATGCTAGCGTTCACCATGCCAAGCGCACCTACTTTTCAAATGCAATCTTGAAGGCTCCAAACCAGACCCGGCACCTTTATTCTACTCTTCAATCCTTATCATCCCTTCAACCCTCTGCATCAGCTGCTCAGATCCATCCCGTTCCACCTCCCTCTCTCTTAGCTTCTTTCTTCAGTGACAAGATTTCCTCTTTAAGAGCATTGTTACCTTCCTGTCCCCCCGCCCCCTAATTCACTCTCCTCCTCCTTTTGCCTCTCCCCCTCCCGCTTCTCAACTTTCCCATTCCTGGGCTTCTTTTTCCTTGATCACTTCCCCGGAACTTCACCACCTTATTTCTTCTTCCAAGAAGACATCCTGTCCTCTTGATCCTATTCCCTCTTCCTGGCTTCTAGATTCTTCTTTGGCTTTTCTACCTCACATTCTTACTATGTTTAACTCCAGTCTACCCACAGGGGTTTTTCCCTCCTCCTGGAAGCATGCCTTAATTCGCCCTATCCTTAAAAATCCCTCACTTGATCCCCTGGTTCCTGTTCACTACCATCCTGTCTCTAATCTTCCTTTCCTCTCTAAACTTTTAGAGAAGTTTGTCTTTGCACAACTCTCCCATCACCTGGATTCCATTAACTTTCTTCACCCTCGCCAATCTGGGTTTCGTCAGGGTCACAGTGTCGACACTATTCTCCTTGCTTTTACTAACGCTCTACATGTGGCTCACGACCGTGGTGACATTTCGGTGACGGTTGCTCTTGACCTCTCAGCGGCTTTTGATCTGGTTGACACTCCCTCCTCCTTCACCGCCTGCGAGAGGCAGGCCTATGTAGTACTGTTCACCACTGGTTTCATTCTTTCCTCTCTTCTCGATCCTGTGCGGTTCTCTCCCCCTCCCCTTTCACCCTTTCTTCAGATTCCTTTCCTCTCCCCTGTGGGGTTCCCTAGGGCTCTGTTTTAGCTCCTCTTCTTTTCAACCTCTTTCTGGCTCCCCTTGCCCTTTTAATTCAACAGTCTGGAGTTTCCGCTTTTCTTTATGCTGATGATATCGTGTTACTTCATCATACTTCCCCCTCTTGTCCTGACCTCTCTGTACTCAATTCCTGTCTTGCTGAAATGGCTAATTGGTTGACCTTAACTGTCTTCACCTTAATCTCACTAAAACTGTTGCTATTTAGTTCTCTCATGGTTGTCCACCCCCCCCCCCCCCTTCTGGCCCCTTCATTTTCTGGCTCCCCTGTCCCTTTGGTCTCCACTTTTCGTTACCTTGGTGTTCACTTCGATTCTGACCTATCCTTTCAGGCCCACCTCTCCCACATCACTAAATCGTCTTTCTTTTTCCTCCGTCAAATTCGTGTGGTGCATCCTTTTTTATCCCCTTCGGCCCTTTCCACCCTGTTGTTGTCCCTGGTTATGTCTCGTGTGGATTTCGCTAACTCTGCTCTCATTGGACTCCCTAAGTCTCGGTTATCTCAATTGCAACGGATACAGAATACTGCTGCTCATCTTGTCTGTCACGCTTCTTCTCGGGACCACATTACACCTCTGCTTTTCCGTCTTCACTGGTTGCCCTTCCCTTACCGCTCTCAATTCAAGCTACTCACCTTGGTTCACAAAGCTCTCCATACAGGCTCCCCTCAATATCTCTCAACCTCCTTTTCTTTCACTCTCCCCAGTATACTCCTCGCTCTTTCCATCTCAACCGCCTCACTCTTCCTTCCCCTTCTCGTGCTCACCTTCAATCCACCCGTGCTTCTGCTTTCTTCTTTGTTGGTCCCGCCCTCTGAAATTCCCTCCCCTCTTCCCTTCGTTTAGAACCTCACCATACCACCTTTAAACAAAATCTGAAAACCCACCTTTTCTCCCTGGCTTTCGATGTGCCCTCTCCTTTTGTGTAGCTCCCATTCTCCCTGCCCTTCGCCTACCCTCTTGTTTCTTTCCCTACCCCTTACTGTTTCTCCTGTCCGCACTATCTTTTATGACGCAATTGTAACTTTCTTTTTCCTTTTCACTGGCTTCGGCCTTTTTAAACTTGATTTTAATTGTACACCGCTTTGATTATTGGAGAAAGGCGGTTTTATCAAAAGACAATAAACATAAACATAATAAACATAGTCTGTTTCATGCCCAGAACACTGCAAAGTAATCAGTGCACTCTAAGCTATTAAAAAATCAAGTAGATATTACAGATTTGTCATGACATACCTTGCATCAAAACGTACATGCCAGCGTAACAACTCCTCAGTAATTCTTGCATTGGTCATCTCTAAAAACACTTTTCAAAATGCTAAGTATAAACCCTTACCAACCTCACAAAAACCTAAACTAACTTTGCAGTTTCCCAAAGGATGCATTGTATTGCTGAGCGACATAACTATGCTCTTCTAATGACTATAGCTGTCTGGCTTTGTCATCTGTTTCCCATATATCTGGGTACTGCCATTTCGCACAGCTGCTCCCTACATATGGCTACACCTTTCTCATACAATGTACACTCTCTTTCCTGGCTTATGTTGGTCTGCATACATCTGCTATCTATGGGGCTATCTGGCCTGCATTCCCAGTCTGCTTTCTGGCACTGCTCCCCTGGTCAGACCTGTGTGGGCATGGAAAGGGGGTAACATACCAAGGGGGTAACATACCAAGTAGCCAGCCTCCAGAGATATCACCACTCTCGCAGATTGCATAGATCCTGGACTGGGTAAGGATGTAGACCACATGGCAAGATCTGGGGAATGTTGCCACAACAGCTGTCAGGTCTCCCAATGCCTGGCACAGCAGCTATATGGCTGCCCTATCAGAGTGGCACCTGGTGTCACTGTGGTCATCCATAAGGTCCAGGTACTAGTCAAGCATTTATGTCCCCCCTGAATTGCAGATCAGCACACAAGATCCTCCTGTGCTACTCTCAAACCACACACACACACAATCTCACTTGCAGGGACAAATTGTAGAACACAGCAGAATATTTAAGTACTGACCTTATTCCATGCCTCCGGCAGGAATAACAGGCACATCTCCAGGGAAGTCCAAAAATGTACACAAGCCTTTCCGAAATACACTATACATGTTTCCGTGGCTGAAAACGCCCCCATTCCACCTCTTCTGGGTACGTTCTGACATCCCCGTACAAGCGAGATAAAAGTGTGCAGGCGACATGTACAGAATACATTCATAGCCAATTTTGGCACATAAAAGTCCCCAGCACACATACAAACCCTTATTCAGCTTCTGGAATGACCCTGTTAGTATCCATTTGCAGGGTTTTGTGTTACTTCACACAGGGGCTCTTTTTCCAAATTGTGCTAATAGTTAACATGCACTTTAATGTGAGGTAACATAATATATGACGGCAAGAGTAGGTGCACCCAGAAAGGCGGCAAGAGTAGGTGCACCCGTAAACAGGGGAGTGGCTAAACTTCAAGATGGCGACGGAGCGATAGCAGGCTGAACATGCCTAAGCGTAAAGGCAAGCAAAGGGCTCCTCCCGCGGAGCCTGTACCTGCCATTGAGGGTCCTATGGATCGTTTCGTTCAGCTAACGGAGCAGCAGAAAGGGGAGATTCGAGCGGGCGTGACGTCACCGGCTGAGGTGGTTTCGGCGTTGTCAGCTCTGGAGGTTTCTCTTTCCCCGAATGGGCGTCAGCCGCCTTCTGTTTCGACCCTCCTGGTGACCCCCCATGCAAGAGGAGATGAAGGTCTATCCAAAGAGGTGAAAGTGGCGCCTCATGAGCGGGCCTTGCTTGAGGAGAGACCCGGGGAGCAGCCTAGGGATTCTGTGGCTGTGGATGTGGTCGGATTTCAACCTGTGGATACGGCTGTGCTCTTTCATGGAGTGAATGGGGCCCATGGAAGGGTAGCTCCTCTCACTGTAACTGCGACGTCTGAGTTGCCTAAAGGTTTTTCTTTGAGGCGCCCGACGGAGATTTCCCTGGAAAGCATTTGGGAGGCGATCTCTCAATTATCCAGCGTTGTAAGTCAACAGGTGGTTCTAACTATGTCACGGCTGGATAAGCTAGAGGACTCATGCTCTGGGTTCAAGGTGGAATTGGCTGAACTTAAGATAAAAATTGATACTGGGGAATAGAAAGTGTTTCGAGTTTCGGAGGTATCTGATTCTTTAGTGAAAGATAATGTGGCTATAAGAATGAAAATGGAAAATCTAGAAAATACTCTTAGGGCTTCTAATATTCGGTTACTTAATTTTCCAGTTGTACCAGCAATTGCTCCTGTGAAGTTGTATAAAAAATATAGTCATGAGGTTTTGCTGGTACTGCCTGACCTAACCCCTCCAGTGTCTAAAGCTTACTTTTGGCCATTTGGTAAGAAAGAAGGGAAGGTGGCTGTTGGGACGTTGGAAATGGATATATTGGATGTATCAGCTCTTCTACAAACGCCTAAGGAAGAAGAACTAACGGTGTCTGCTTTGCTAGTGACTTTTGCGATTCCATCTGATAGAGACTGGATTCTTAAGCTTTATTTCAGAAAACGTACTAGCTTATTTATGGGGTCGTGAATGAGACCCCATTATAATTTTATGCTCTGTTCTCTGTCCCCTCTTTAAAATTTCCTGGGCTAATTTTCTTATTGTTGAAGAATACTGTGGAGTCACCTATCCCTGGCTTTCTTTTCTATTGCTACTCCCCCCCATATTTTGGTGGACTAATGACACTCTTGATGTAAGTTTTTTTTGTAATTGTTTCCTTGTATTATTACTGAACAAGTTGTGTCTTTGTCTGTACAAGCACGTTGCTTGATTATAATTATAAACTTGTATAAATAAAAAAAAAGAGTAGGTGCACACACTGCTCCGTGGTCAGCCCTATTTGTTGAGATATAAGAGACAGCTATGTTTATTTTGATTTTATCCTGTTGCTATAAAAGGATCCATGCCATTTTGAATTGTGTCACTGTATTTGCCCCCACCTCCATCGGGAGAGCAGTCCAAGCATCCACCACCCTTTCAGTGAAAAAGTATTTCCTGACATTGCCTTTCAGTTTAACCCCTTGCAGCTTCATGTTATGCCCTCTAGTTTTACAGCTTCCCCGTCTTTGGAAGAGGTTTGTTTGTTCATTAATACTCTTTAAGTATTTAAAGGTCTGAATCATATCTCCTCTGTCCCTTCTCTCCTCCAGAGTGTACATATTTAGGTCTTCAAGTCTCTTCTCATAGGTCTTCTGACGCAGGCTCCAAATCATTTTGGTCGCCTTCCTCAGAATCGTTTCCAAACTTTTTATATCCTTTGTCAGATATGGTCTCCAAAACTGAACAAAATATTCCAAGTGAGACCTCACCAGTGACTTGTACAGTGGCATTAGTACCTCTTCCTTTCTGCTGGCAATTCCTTTCTGTTTGCAATCCAGCATCCTTCTGGCTTTTGCCACCGCCTTGTCATATGTTTCCCCACCCTGAGATCCTCAGAAACAATCACTCTGAGGTCCTTCTCCTGGTCCATGCACACCAATCTCTCGTAACACAAAGCCGCCATGCCGCCCAGCAAGGGTGACCAACTACCCTGCCTAATAGACACCCCCAGCCTGGGCACTACTGGTTCCAATGCCTTCAGCCACCAGTGAAACCAATCCGAGGGTGAGGTCATTTGAGTTCCAGCACCCGTTCTGATGTCAGACACTCTGTGCTCAATGACCCTAGGTGTGGGGGGAATGGATGAGCCAGCCAAGCTCAGCAAAACATTGCTGCCCAAGCCGGGGCTCTCCCCTGCCCCAACAGCAGGAATTCCCAAAAGCTTCACCTGTGTGAAGATATTCATGGTGCGCTGTCCCACCAGCAATGTTCCCTCTAATTTTCCGTAGGCTGTGTGCGCATAAAATATCAGCTGTGCAGCTTTTGAAGGAAGATTAAATTTTTGTGCGCCACATAACGATACTCGGAGTTATATACTTTAAAATTTGACTACACATCAGAATACAGTATGTACACCACATTGACTGCACTAGAAAACATTGTAGAACCTGTGAAAACCATAAATACATAACAACTTTTAAATTTTAAGATGTCTGTGTTGTTTTCTATCAGAACCAGAACCATAATTCTTGTGCGCTCTGTTGTAAAGTATGTGCGCTCGCTCAGCGAGGTGTGTGCGCGCGCACACGCGCACAGCTTAGAGGGAACAGTGCCCACCAGCCCCACTTTGGGCATGGAGGGGATACCTCCCTTGCCCTTGGCCTTCCACTTTGGCTTAGAAGAAATAAAATCAGTAAGGAACAATCACCAACACAACCTACTCCGACGCCCGCTGGAGGAGAACTAGCCTCCAGGGCTGAATATTGGGCCCTTGGTCTTTATCAGCCATCATTTGCTATGTTATTATATAAGCATAATAGCTGACTATCACTATTACACATGGTATGTATATTCAGTGCTACCACCTATCTGGATAGACTGGAACACTGCCAATTACATAGTCAATTTTAACGTGTACTTTCTAAAGATTTTCAATGAGAAACCATCTGTGTTATTTTTCTTTGAAAATTAGCAAATGTAATTTCAAGAGAGAAATTTTCAGTCCCTAAATTTCACCAGGTTAATTAATTCAGAGGTGCATATTCAAAGGGGCTTTTCCGGATAGCAGGGCCTATAAGCCCCGATGAGCCCAGTATTTAATGGCACTATTCCTTCTAACTGCCACTTCATTATCCTGATAGTACCATGGCAGTCTTTGGGTTACGCTGGGGAGAAGTGGCCCTTATCCATATAGTGAGTTGATTTTCAGCACTGCTATCCGCATAACTTAAGACAGATAAAAAAGAACATCCTAAGTGTATATGGTTTGGCTATCTGACTGCAAAATCCAGATATTCAGTGCCAACCACTATCCACATACTGCCACCAAATATCCAGAATTTTCTTTTTGCCCAAGGCAGCCAGTTTGTTGAAACTGGCCACTGCAGACTCAGTATTACCCCATCATTGTTTATTTTATTCCGTTTGTTGACCACGTAAAGACAGGTTCAGAGTAGAAATGCTTTAAGAAACTGTCCTGTTCACTAAAACTAAAATTGTCTTTAAATTCATTCATTCCAAATAAATTCTTGTCTAGAAAGCTTTCAAGCTTGTGAAACGTACTTCTAAAGTGCCTTAGACTTATATATTAATACAATCAATAGCAAGAGGCCAACGCCAGACAACAGTAACGCTGCCCATTTCTATGATCAAGTTTCTCCTAGGAATATTTCTGAATACTTTCTTTGACTGGCTAATTTGAGGACCCAATACACTCTTATTTACAGTAAAAGTAATATTACATTTACACCCCCCCCCCCCCCACAAACCTTTGCCTGCATGCACATTTCTGAAAACTTAATAAACTTTTTCTTCACTACTGTCTGAGGCTTTAAGATAAAAAAAAAGGGAAGCCGTGTGAATGGCAGAATGATTCTGGTCAATATCTGGCTATTTGCTCTGTCAGTGCCTTCAAGATATTGTTTAATAATTTAAGAGCAACCCTGTGATTTTCTCTTTTCACAGTTGCAAATTAGGCACTCTCTAAATAATTGACAAAAATACTTAATTCTATGGATTCGTTGAAAAACACACCATTAGAAATAAATGGTTTTCTCTGTCTTTTTTCTGTTAGTGTAGAAAGATTTATGGCTTTTGAAAATTTTCACTGTAAGAACCAGACATCCTTTATCCTAAATGAAAAGTATCTACCTGTCTTTAGTCATCTATCATTATGAAGCTAAAAGAATCGCAAAAGCTGTGTCAGTAACAATGTGTTTAAACTCATACAAAACTCTTGTTAAGCATGTTAAAGTGCAATACAGCAACTGGTAATAGAATATTTTTTGGAATGTGTTTTGGTTAATTCTGGCCCTGTATCTAGTTATAGCATTAATACACTTATCTCACTGCCTATATTATGTATATATATTTCAAAAATAGAAGAGTGACCGTCAGCAGGGGCAGATTGAAGATAAGCAATTTTTAATTTTTAATTGTAACTTATAAGTGTAAAAGAATGTGGACTTTATCAGGGAGGCTGATGATGATGGGGTTTAGAAATGATTGATGATTGCCAGATATATATATATATATATATATATATATATATATATATATCCCTCTGCTGATGGTCTATCTTCTATTTTTGAAACATATATAATATAGCTGCTGATATAAATGTATGAATGCCTTAACTAGATACAGAACTGGATTTTGTCTTTTTTGGGTAAATAGATTCTTACATCTCCTGTGTGAGATCATTTGGAGGGAATGTTGGCGACATTTTGGCTAATTCTGGGGCATGCTTACTAAAAGGCGTGCCAGCAGCATGCAGCCGAGTCATGAAACTAGCGCAGAGGCTCCTGCTAACTTTAGGGGGCTTGTTGCTAACTCGAGGCCCGCACTAACCAGCAAGTGGGAAATTGATGTGTTCGATGGGCACGTGCAAGCACTATTCAGCTTTAAGTGTGCCCATGCTAACAGCCACATTCACGGTTAGTGCAAGCCAAAAATGCCCAAGATCAGGCTGTCAGTGCCCACCTTCTGTTCCTAGTCCACCCAGTGCGCACCCAATCACATGCTGACCAGTTAACACGGGATCACGGTTTGTTAATTTGGAACATTTATCACACGTTACACCCTGTGCTAACTGTGCAGGTTAGTAAACATGCCCCTTTGTATTGTCAGACAAATCTAATTGATTTCTTTGACTGGGTGACCAGGGAGTTGGACCGAGGGAGAACTCTAGATGTGGTGTATTTAGATTTCAGTAAAGCCTTTGACACTGTTCCTCACAGGCGACTTATAAACAAACTGAGCACCCTAGGGATGGACCCTAAAGTTACTGCTTGGGTTAGAAATTGGTTGGGTGGGAGGCGACAAAGAGTACAAGTAAATGGAGCTCACTCTGAGGAGAAGGATGTTACCAGTGGTGTGTCCCAGGGATCTGTCCTTGGTCCAATTCTTTTTAACATCTTTGTTAGTGATATAGCAGAAGGGCTGTCAGGTAAGGTTTGCCTCTTTGCAGATGATACCAAAATCTGCAATAGAGTAGACACCCAGGACGGTGTAGATAACATGAGGAGGGATCTAGCTAAGCTTGAAGAATGGTCTAGAATTTGGCAGCTGGGATTTAATGTTAAAAAATGTAAGGTCATGCATTTGGGCTGCAGCAATCCAAGGGAGCAATACAGTATAGGAGGTGAAGTACTTTTGTCCACTAAAGAAGAGCGGGACCTAGGCGTGGTTGTTTCTGATGATCTTAAAGTAGCTAAACAGGTAGAAAAGGTGACGGCAAAATCTAGAAGGATGCTTGGGTGCATACGGAGAGGACTGGCTAGCAGAAAAAAAGGAGGTGATAATGCCTCTGTATAAGTCTTTGGTGCGACCTCATTTGGAGTATGGTGTGCAATTCTGGAGACCGCACCTTCAAAAGGATGTGAACAGGATGGAGTCGGTGCAGAGGGTGGCTACTAAAATGATTAGTGAGCTTCATTATAAAGCATATGAGGACAGACTTAAGGATCTTAATATGTACACCTTAGAGGAAAGGCAGGATAGAGGTGATATGATTGAGATGTTTAAATACCTCCATGGCATAAATGTTCAGGGAGAGAGCCTCTTTCAATTGAAAGCAAGTTCTGCTACGAGGGGACATGGGATGAGGGTGAAGGGAGATAGATTCAGGAGTGATATGCGGAAATATTTCTTTACAGAAAGAGTAGTGGATCCATGGAATAGTCTCCCAGTGGAGGTGGTAGAGATGAGGACAGTAACTGAATTCAAAAAAGCATGGGACCAACACAGAGGATCTCTAAAGGTAAAAAGTGGACTGTTGTAGTTGTTGTTATGGAAGGACAGACTAGATAGGCCATGTGGTCTTTTTCTGTCATCATGTTTCTATGTTTCTATTGAATGATCCATTCCATCATACATTATTTTTTTGTCCTCTAAATACATGTCTTCCACACCAACAGAGATGCTATTTATTTTTAATACCATAATAAGCATAATAAACATTGGTCTCTATAATTACAAACAAAAATAATGCTAAAATATACATGCAAATGGTAAATGATGTCATAATAAAGGAAAATAATAAAAATAATATAAGGGGCCGCTTTACTTTAGTGCAGTAAGTATTTGCACTTACCGCACCTTAACTAGCAAAGTTAAGGAGGTATTGCAAAGTCCATGCAGTAAAAATAGGGGACAGACCCAGTATCTGCCCTTCATTTAGCACACAGGACAGACCCATGGAGCCCAATTCCATAACATGCACGTCCGACCTGCGGACATGTCTAAAACAAAAACAGGCCCCCTCTGAACCTAAGTCCGCATCCACGGGTCTGGCTGTGCCCACAGGTCTTTAATCGGGGAGATAGACATGTTTAGCGGGCATGTGCAAACACTATTCAGCCAGCCCATGCCTCGGACATGGGAGAAATGTTTTGGACATCCCCCTGCATACACCATATTCTGAAACATTACACGTTTCAGATCCTGCCCGTCCCCGCAGACCCCATGCCCCTCAGGAAAAACATGCATCTCCTAAGCAACTCATCAAAGTAGTTTCCTGATGCATGCTAGACATAAATATCAATGAGAAATGACAGCTGTTGCAACCTAGACCATATACCAGTTCCCTTCATGCCCTGAAAAGTGCTAGGTAAGCCCAGTGCACCCCAATATGGTATACAAGAATATAAGTGTGAACATGTATGTCAGGACATACCTTGCATCAAATGGTACATGGCATTAGGATCCGGCCCCAGTGATTCCTGCCCTGGTCATCTCTACAAACACACCTTAAACTGCTAGGGATGGACCCTCACCAAGTCCACAAAACCCCGAAATTGAAGGACTACCCATAGGGACAGCTACAAATGGAAGTAGATCTGCACTTGTAAGTAATTATCTCCTGGAATGTACTCTAAATCCTGGGGTAAAAGGGTAATCTTTGGGTAAAAGCAGATAAATCTGTGTATTTTAGAATTCAGTGTGTTTGCTGAGTTAGTCAGGTCTTAGTACCACCAGAGAGCTCTTCATTTAAATCAAATCAGAATATAGTTTAGCATAGAAAGTAAAATATTTACTGAAATAACATTGTTTCTAGAGAACTTTTTTATTTAAATCAAATCAGAGTATAACTTAACATACAAGAAGAATAAATAGCCTCCGAGTACAAAGAACTAAACTTGTTTCTAGTGACCTTTACAAAGAGGCCTTCCAATTAGGAGGCAAAAGAGATGTGAAGTTGTCTTAAATAGGTGCTAAAGGCAAGTGACAGATCAAAATGGCAATTTGAAAGGCCCCCTCTATCAAACCAAGGGCTGTGTGAATCACCCAGGAGATTGGTAAAACTTTACCTTAGAAGCACAGGTCAGGGCAGTGTGTAGTCAGCAGTTGACAGTTCTCCAGCCAGCTAGCACTGGACCTGAAGCAGGGTTTTTCGGGAAAAAATTGGATATAAACCCGAAACGTGAGCCGCGTCGTCTGTCTTTTTGGCGCTTTGGCAGCACTTTGGCGAATATGCAATAAGCTAAGTTAAAACTTTCTACTTAATTATTTAAATAAAAGGAGAGGTCACAGCGGTGCTATGGACATTCTGTAGGCACTGAGCTGACCAGCTCTGACAAAAATATTTCTGAAATCTTTTAGGGATTCTAAGGTGATCGGG
This sequence comes from Ichthyophis bannanicus, assembly GCA_033557465.1. NCBI lineage: Eukaryota > Metazoa > Chordata > Amphibia > Gymnophiona > Ichthyophiidae > Ichthyophis > Ichthyophis bannanicus. Next base: position 666,454,797 of record CM066031.1, read on the forward strand.
ATTTTTTATATGTTGGTGACATTTTGTGATTCTGATCGGGTTCAAGTATTTGTCTTCATTTGGTTCCAACAAGAGAGGAAGCCATTTTGGACCTAGTCCTTAGTGGAACAAAAAATCTTGTGCAAGAGATCTTTATCTTTTTTTATCTTTATTTCGCATTTGATATACCGCCCATGCCATGGCATCAGGGTGGTTTACAATAAGTAACAATGCTGCAGTTGGAAATGGAAAAGAATGCCATATGTTGACAGGAAAGAGAGGAGACAGGCAAATCAAAAGGAGAGGCAGGAGAGTGAGACACAAGGAACTAAGAAGACATGGAATGTTATATGCTTGATGGAATAGATGAGTCTTGAGGAGTGCTTTGAATTTTGAATAAGATGATTCGAGATGGAGTGTGAATGGCAGGGCATTCCAGAGAGTAGGACCGATGAAAAAGAAGGCAGCATGATTCTAGGTGAGCCTGAGATAGTGAGGGGAGAGATAGGCGATTAGCATGGAGGGACCGAAACTGATGGTAGGGAGTATGTAGGCATATGAGACTGGCCAAATACTGGGGTGTGGATGTGTGAATAACTTTGTGAGTGAGGATCAGAAATTTGTATTGGATTCTGAAGCAGAGGTGAAGCCAATGAAGCTGAATGAGGAGAGGTGTGATATGATATAAATGCTTGGCATGGGTGATGATACGCGCCAAAGTATTTTGTAGTAGTTGCAAATACTGTAGATGATATCGAGGCAGGTTCACCAAGGCAAAGTTACAATAATCCAATCTATTCATCACCAAGGATAACAGCAGTGTGGTGACCAAGGAAGGTGGTAGAAAGGGACGAACTGCCCTGATCTGGCGAAGTGCACAACAGGAGCGGCGAATGAGGAGGGACAGATGCTCCTGAAATGAAAGTGCCGAATCTAAGGTGACGTCCAGGTAATGAAATGAGGATACCAAAGGGATAGGCAAGGAATCAAGAAGAGAGGCAAGGAGTGCTGAAGGAGAACCACATGACTTTTGATTTAGAAGGGTTAAGATGCAAGTAGTTAGTTGAAATCCATGTGGCAATGCAGGAAAGACAATCATTGAGTGGTGACAGATCATTGGCAACAGGGGTGGTGAGGTAGAGAAAGAATATGTTATCCGCATAAAAATATGCTGACACCGGGTATTGTTGTATGATGAGTGGCAAAGGGGCTAGGAAGATATTAAAGAGCAACAGAGAGAGCACCGAGCCCTGCGGGACTCCACAAACCAGCGGTACAGCATCTGAGGACATGGAGTTGAGATGCACAGAGAAGGAACAGGCAGTGAGGAAAGAACAAAACCAGCACAGCACAGTGCCCCTAACCCTAGAATCATAAAGCGGAGAAAGGAGGGTAGGGTGATCGACTAAATTGAACGCAGAGGAAAGATCTAGTGAAACAGCCAGTAATGTCACCACGATTATGTGCAACATGCAACTCGTTTAGCAAAGAGAGGAGAACAGTTTCAGTACTGTTGCTGGTACAAAAGCCAGATTGGTGGGGGTGAAGAACATTGGTGGACTCAACATGTGATGCTAATTGACCGAAAACCAGCTTTTCCAGAACCTTCACCAGGAATTAGAGATATGAAACTGGGTGCCAATGTACGGGTATAGCTGGATCAAGGGATGGCTTCTTAAGGAGTGGACGAACAACAGCTGACTTCCAAGGATCAGGAAAGATACCAGAGGATAAACTGGAATTATAGATGGTTAGGATAAGTGGTAAAAGGGCAAAAGAGGGCTCAGACAGCTAGCGGGAATGTATGGGGTCTAATAGGCAGGTTGTTTTCCGGGATGTAGAAAGAGCCTTATGTAGCTCCATTGCTGAAATAAGGGTTTTGGGGCCAATTGGCAATAGCTATCATAACATGATCGCATTTAATTTCATAAATGGAGCAAGGATGGCAAGGAAATCCAAAGTACTACCTTTTAACTTTCAAAAGGGAGACTAGGATAAAATGAGGAAAATAGTTAAGAAAAAAACTAAAAGAAGCAGCTGCAAAGGTTAAAAATTTGCATCAAGTATGGGCATTATTTAAAAATACTATTTTGGAAGCTCAGACCAGCTGTATTCCACGCTTTAAGGTGTAAGGAAGTCCAAAAAACTGCCACCATGATTTAAAGGTGGGGTCAGAGATGCTATTGTAGCCAAAAAAGCATCATTCAGGAAATGGAAAAAAGGAGTCAAATGACAAAAATTGGAAGCAACATAAACACTGGGAAGTTAGATGCAAGGAATTGACAAGACAGGCAAAGAGAGAATTTGAGAAGAAGCTTACTATGGAAGCAAAAACATATAATAAAGACTTTTTCAAGTACATTTGCAGCAAAAAAAAAACGTGAGAGAGTAAGTTGGACCATTAGATGATAGAGGGATAAAAGGGGCACTAAGAGGGGATAAGACCAGAGTGAAGAGACTGAATGAATTCTTTGCTATGATTTTAATTGAATAAGATGTAGGGAAGTTACCCATGACTGAAATGGTATTTAAACGCGATGCATCGGAAGAATTGAAAGAAATAGCAATAAACCGGGAAGATATATTACAACTAATTGATAAACTAAAGAGTAGAAAATCACCTGGACTGGATGGTATACACCCAAGGGTGTAGAAAGAACTAAAATATGAGCTTGCAGACCTACTATTAGTGATCTATGAACTATCAGTAAAATCATCTGCAGTACCTAAAGAGTAATGAATGGCCAATGTAACGCCAATTTTTTAAAAAGGGTTCCAGGGGTGATCCAGGAAATTGCAGGCTAGTAAGCCTGACATCAGTCCCTGGAAAAATGGTAGAAGCCATTATAAAGAACAAAATTAATGAACATGGTTTAATGTGAGAAAGCCAACATGGCTTTAGCCAAGAAAGGCCTTGTCTTGAAGGTATGAATAAACAGATAGACAAAGGTGAGCTGGTCGATATAGTGTAACTGGATTTTCAGAAAGCCTTTGACAAGGTCTCTCATGAAAGACTCTTGGCGAAGTTAAAAAATCATGGAATAGGAGGTAGTGTACTATTATGGATCAGGAACTGTTAAAAGAGAGAAAGCAGAGGATAGGGCTGAATGGGCAATTTTCCCTATGGAGAAAGGTGAATAGTGAGTACCCCAGGGATCTGCGCTGGGTCTACTGCTTTTTAAAATATTCATAAACGACCTGGAAATGGGAATAATGAGTGAGGTAATCAAACTTGCAGATGACACAAAATTATTCAAAGTGGTTAAAACCCAAGAGGATTGTGAAAAATTGCAAGAAGAACTTGTTAAATTGGAAGACTGGACATTCAAATCGCAGATGAAATTTAATGTGGACAAGTGAAAAATTATGCACCTAGGAAAGAACAACCCAAACTATGGTTGCACGATGCAAGGTTCCCCATTAGGAACCACCACCCAGGAAAAAGATTTAGATATCATCGTGGATAACACATTGAAAACCTCCGCACACTAGTGGCCAAGAAAGCAAATATAATGCTAGGAATAATAAGGAAAGCAATGGAGAATAAAACAAAGGATATTATAATGTCTCTGTATTATTCCATGGTGTGACTGCACCTTGAATATTGTTTGCAATTCTGGTGGCCGTATCTTAAAAAGGATATAGCGTTATTAGAAAAGGTACAGAGAAGAGCCACCAAAATGGTAAAGGGAATGGAAGGATACACCTATGAGGAGAGGCTTAAAAGGTTAGGGCTCTTCAACCTTGAAAAGAGATGGCTGAGGGGAGATATGATAGAGGTCTATAAATTAATGAATAGAGTTGAACGGGTAAACGTAAATCAATTCTTTATGGCATCAAAAAGTAGAAAGATTAGGGGACATGCAATGACTAATTTTTAATGACTGTTTAAGACTAATAAGAGAAAATATTTTTTCACTGAACGTGTAATTTGCTACCAGAGGATGTAGTAAAAGCTGTTAGTGTAGCTGGGTTTAAAAAAGATTTGGACAAGTTCCTGGAGGAAAGGTTCATAAACCACAGAGGATCCGAGTAATCCACTGCTCGCCCCAGTGCAAGTCTTTTTGGGAACCTGCCAGGTACTTGTGACCTGGATTGGCCACTATTAGAAATAGGATGTGATGGACCTTGGTCTGACCCAGTATGACATTTTTTATATTCTTATAAATTAACCTTGCCGGTCCACAAAGCATACATAATACTGCTGAACAACAAATGTATGTTTTTTCCATGACTCTAGCCTGTAAGTGCACTCATTCTGCGGCTCTGTCCTACCATTCCCCTCTTATCTCTCCCTATACCCCTCCCCGTGAACACTGCTCTTCTGCCAGATTGCTTTTATCTGTGCTCTTCTCTTCTACTGCCATATCCGGACATCGCTCCCTTCACCTTGCTGCTCCGTATTCCTAGAACAAACTTCCTGAGTCTGTACATCATGCTTCGTCCCTGGCCCCTCTCAAATAGAGGCTGAGCACTCACCTAATCGGTGCAGCTGTTGGATTAGATCCACATAAGCTCCCTTGTGCTTCCTGACCATTCCCCCTTGATGCATCCTGTTCACAGCTGCTGTGTTGTCTGCCCTGATAGACTGTAAGCTTCGCTGAGCAGGGACCATCTGTTACGTGTGTCTGTGCAGTGCTGCGTACGCCTTGCAGAGCTATACAAATGATCAGTAGTAGTTGTTGTAGTTGTAGTAGGGCCTTCTGGTTTTGGCATCTGAGGCCCACCTATCTGGGTACTGGCATTTCTCACAGCTGCTATACCTGTCCCATCGTTGCCTATGTCGGTCTGTATACATCTGCTACCTGGGGGAGGGAGGGGGGGGCAAGCCTGTCTGCCTTCCCAAAGCCAGTCTTGTGTCACAGCTCCCTTGGTTAGGGCTGTGGGGGAATGGGAGGGGAGATCCCTGTACCATCACACCAAGTAGTCACACGAAGATAAGTAGATCCCTGATGCAGATAAGTCAAAACATAATATTGTGTCCTATATGGATAGAGTAATTGTCATGGGCATGGACTTAGTTATTGAACTTATCATGTCTTGCTCTTTATTGATCATTTTGTTTAAAGATTTGGACATGCTATGGATTCTATGGTTATGAATTTTAATGCCTGTTATATAGATAATTAGTTTTTGCCCATTGGACTATATTTGAAAAGTACTGGGACACTTATCTATGTTATTTTGAGCTATTGAGCCTTCTTGGACAGATTATGATATGAACATAGTTTTGGCTTAATAGCCTTGATTAAGTCCATTGGCTTGGCGTGCTGGAAGCTATTTGCTCCTTATGTTTTGAGGTCTATTTTAAGGATATATTTTTCTTAATTGAAGTTTTTTTGGAATAATCATTGTGATATTTAACCTTGGCAGACAGTCAATCTGTTTTTTTTATAGATACTCCAGTGAACCAAATGTGTTCCAATGAAACCTAGACAAGGGTTACAGTTCAATAGTAATTCTTCTAGATGTTTCTGATGCATTCATTACAGTGAGGTATACACCCTGTTGACTGAGCAGCTAAAGGGAATTGGTTTTGGGGAAACATTTTTCAATTTATGTTTTTTCTTCTGGGTAGATTAAAGAAACTATAATTGGGTCATTGTTATTCCAAACCATGGAATTGCTACAGAGATCAATATTATAAGGTTTTTTCATTTGATATTAAACTTTATGCAATATTATTGGACACTCTGCCTTATAGTACCATCTCTTTGTTGAAAATATCAGATATACTATCCAGTAGCTGAAGCTGGGCCTAAATAGACTGAGAAAATAGTCATCATTCAAAAAGAGTGAGTAAACTGAAAGAGAATCGCAGGGAAGCCCATGATGGCACCAATAATGTCAGGGATTTCCTGAGCTCCAGTGTGTTCGATCTCAGTCCCTGTTGGCATGGGCAAATGGGAGAGAAGGTACAGATTTTTCCATCTAAATCCAATTCTTTACTGACATTTGGCCCAATGAGCAGGTCAAAGGCTCTAATGTTCATTTGCCGGAAAGTGACGGAGATATCTGCCTGGAGCTCGAAACATCAAGTCCAGAGTTGAAGTATTTCCTGAAGCCTGACGCTGGCCATTCCTCTGCAGCCATGTCAACAAGGCTTGAATGAGCTCCCACAGTATTCAGAGGAGCCTTGCAGGACGTGATCTCCAGGAGTCAGAGGAGTGATTTTGACTTGCAAGATCTTGATGAGAACTTTCTGTGACCATGGGAGATTGGTTTGGGGCTGGTTCCAGAAGTAGTATTTTTCACCATGGCTTAACAGAGTCCTTGTGAATCCCATAATGAGTCTGTTCCAGGAAGCCCCAGTCTTCAATGGAAAAGAGGAAGAAATAGCAATCTTGAATAGTGGGCAGAACTCAGGGAGTACTTCACAGAAAGTAATGCTTGGATCCATATAGTAAGCAATTGTTTCTTTAGTGAAGTATGTTTCTAAATATCTTGATAAGATCTCATTTGTTAAGTAAAGAAATTCATGCTAAATATATAAACTATGATATTGTCTTAGCTCTACATGTGAGGAAAATGGAGATTCTGGAACATAAAATTGCTAAGGCTTCTATCATTAAACAAAACACTGGAGAAGAATAAACTTTATTTAAAGACCAAGATGTATAATTCAGAGAATTCTGAGAGGAAGTACAATATGCATATCTTGCATTTCTTAAGAACTCTTTCATTCTACTTCAGGTGATATTTAGGACGTATTTATTAGAGAATTTGGAGTATACTGTGGTAGCATTATCTCCTATTGAACACCATATTCCATCAAAGAACATTAAGCCTATCAAAAATGAGGTCCAGTTGTTGGAGCAGCTAATTTATTTATTTATTTGCAAGAATTTGATATACCAGTAATGATTAGAACATCATAGCAGTTTACAACAACCTTTAGTCTTTTTAGTTACAGTAACGCAAAGCAAGAACAAAAACCAGAAAGGGCAGAAGGGAAACTGAACAAACATCAGGGAAAGGATGATGTGGTAGCACAGCAATTTTGCTTAGAACAAAGAGAAAAACAACATTCAAAACTGCATGGAAACAGTAGGAGGGAATGTTGTGTTGTTAAGTGCCGTCGAGTCAGAGTCGACTCATGGCGACCCTCTGGATAGCTATCCTAAATTGTGTTCGATCTTCAGTCAGGCGGCTCATTGTTGACAGACTAGTACCCGTAGCTGCTGTTATTGTATCGATCCATCTCATTGCTGGCCTTCCTCTTTTGCGTTGACCTTCTATCTTGCCAAGCATGATGTCTTTCTCTAATGATCTCTCTCTCCGCATGATGTGTCCAAAGTATGAAAGTCGAAGTCTTGTCATCTGAGCTTCTAAAGAAAGCTTAGGTTTGATCTCCTCTAGTACAGACTGGTTTGTTCTTCGGGCAGTCCATGGTATACACAGTATTCGCCGCCAGCACCATAATTCAAAGGCATCAATTTTCTTCCTGTCTATCTTTTTCACTGTCCAGCTTTCACATCCATATGATGTTATTGAAAATACCATGGCTTGAACAAGTTGAGAAGCACAACTAGCTGTCATTGGAAGGCCTGGGTATGGAATTCCACAGATGAGGGGCTTGGAAGCAGAAAGCAATAGAACGGTAGGTTTCTAGGTGCAACATGCGCTCCATGGGAACCGTTAAGAGATTGATGTTTGACAACTGGAGAGTACGAGAATGGCAGTAAGGAATAAGATGTGAGTGCAAATAGATGGGCAGGTCGGTGTAGTATGCACGGTATATTAATGAGAGCTTAAACTTGATTGAAAAAGGCTGAGAAGCCAATGTTGCTTGAGGAGCAGTGGGGTGACATGGTCATATCGCTTAGCATAATTTGGAGGTGTTTTAATTTAGCCTGTAAAAGACCTGTCAGAAGGGAATTGCAGTAATCAAATCTGTTTATAACTAGTGAGCGAAGAACTATTTTAAGTCTTTAGTTTCAAAGTAGGGTTTCAACACTCTTATCATTTTCAATGCAAAGAAACAGCTTTGAACAGTTTTTGAGATATAGGGACTGAAAGGTGATCAGCAAACAGGACTCCAAGGGAACGAATCAAAATCTTTATTGAAATCAGTGTGGAAGAACTGAGATAGGGAAGTGAGTTATTATTATGAGAGATCCAGAGTGCCTCATTTTTATTAGGGTTAAGAATCATTATATGAGACCGGAGCCAGTCTGCTATAGACTGCAATTTGTAATCAATTTCTGACTGAAATAAGGGTTCCCAGTTGTCATGGGCTACAATAAGTTGAATATCATCAGCGTATAAATGTGAGCTGATGTTATGATCTTTGATAAACAGCGCCAAGGAAGATATAAATAGGTTAAAGAAAGTAGGGGCAAGAATAGAATCCTGAGGGACACCATAGGATTGAGGAAAGGAGGTGGACAGGTGGTCATTTATAGAGATCTGGAAGGTGTGGTTTGACAGATATGAGCAAAATCAGTTCAGAGCAACATGAATTATCTCCAAATCTTTTATGAGGTCGAGTAAAAAAGCAGGTCATCGTTTACATCAAAGACAGCGCTCAAGTCTAAATGGATTTCAGGATGCCGCAAAGACTCTCCAAATGAATTGCTGTTTCATTCAGTGTATCTATAAGGGAGATTTTAATGCTGTGTTGTGATCAGAAGCCAGACTGTTGAGGCTGAAAGAACTGAAATATGAGATTGTATAATTACTATTAGTAATCTGTGAACTATTATTAAAATCACCTGTAGTGTAGATTATCTCTTGCTTGTCTACCTGCTCAAGTGGATTCTATTGGTGTACCTCTGGATCTGTCTCTCAGGCACATGACATCAGGGTATCTGAAAGGCTATACAAGAGCATAGCCCCACACAGGCCTCTTGCTTGCCTGCCTGCTTGAGTGGATTCTATTGCTATATCCCTGGATCTATCTCTCTGGAGTCTGATGTCAGGGTGTCTGAAGGGCTATATAAGAACTTAGCCCCTCCGCAGGACTCAGGGATTATCTCTTGCTTGCCTGCCTGCTTGAGTTGATTCTTTTGGTATACCCTTGGATCTGTCTCTCTGGTGCCTGGTGTCAGGGCGTCTGAAAGACTATATGAGAACTTAGCCCCACTGAGGGACACGGTTGCAGGTGCATGACCATTTGGTACATGCTCCGAAGGGACGTGCCCAAAGAGGTAGGTTCTGCCCCTTTGAGCCCCTTCGGAGTACTTGAGGAGCTGTGCTATTGGGAAATGTCAGAAGAAGGTTATATACTCTGAGACCAACAAAGTTAAAGTGGTGGTCCCATGGATTCCCACGTTAAAGTGCTTTCTGGGATGGATTTGTTAGAGCAGTCACCTGAATTGGATGCTCCGGGCTTAACTGTGAATATGGTTTCAGACTATCCCTCCACTAAAAACCCACATTGGGTCTGCTAACCCCACCCAACCAGCTTCTTGTTCTAGAAGCAAAGACCTCCTTGCCTTCTAAATGATATGAAGAGGTTTCTGATGGTTCTCTTTCCTCTGAAGAGACAGGTCTTTGTAATATTGGTAAGACTTTTCTTAAGTTTGTTCCATTACCCCCTCCTATTGAATGAGCTGGAACTTCTGTATAAAAGTCTGTTCCTTTGCAGGAGATTTCCTTATAAGACATTTGGGAGATTGTCTCTCAAAATGAACTTTCATTGCAGTTATCTTTGAAACATGTTTCTGATTTCTCAAAAGAAGTTGTTAAACTTGCGGAACGAGACTGTGATTTCTGCGTTGGACTCTCATACAAAAACTGAATCATAGGTCTCGGTACTGCAGGCAGGATGTGCCTCATCTTTACAAGATTCTTTGTTACTGCATTGGAAACGTGAATTAATAGAAAATGAACGCCGTGCTTTATATTTATGATTGTTGAATTTCCCACAGACGCACTATCTCTTGCTGCAGATTTTGTTTTACAAGTATCTGAAAGAAATTTTGCTACTTCCAAATCCAGACTTGGTTAAAACTTCTAAAATGTACTATATTCTCTTAGGTAAGAAGTCTACTGTGGGGGATGGTACTGTTCCAGTAGGGAAATGGATCAATTAAATCTAGGTGCGAGTCCTCTATGTAGAAGATTTCCTTTCGGGGAACATCGAGAGTTACCTTTATTTCCCACAGCGACAAAAATATTATATTGCGTTTATATTTCGCTAAGAAAAATGAGAAGCTTGTGGACAGACCATACAGATGTTCCCGGACATCGCTAAGACAACACAACTGTGTAGAAAGGCCCTTTTGGAACTTAGACCTCATGTCTTAGCCCTGGGGGACTCTTTATTTTTAAAATAAATATTGTTAGTTTCTAAATGTTTGTTCATCTATCAGGGTGTTAGTTATATATTCTTTGATTTACATCAGTTGGAGCAGTTTCTTCAAGAGAAAGAGTAATGTTACTTTGTATTTTACTTCTGTTATTAATAATTACTTTGGTTACTGGATAAGTATAGTGGGTTATAGAGTTTCAGGGGTTTCACTAATTTTCTGATGTTTGTTGTTTTTCTTTTGTGTTGGCCAGGTATCCTCCTTGATGTGGACTGGATTGTATACTTGTTTTATTATTCTTTATTTTTCTTTTGTAAAAGTTATAAATTTAAAAAAAAATCACCTGTAGAACCTGAAAACTGGCGAATGGTTAGTGTAACACCAATTTTTAAAAAGGGTTCTAGGAGTAATCTATGAAACTACAGGCCAGTAAGTCTGACGTCAGTACCAGGCAAAATGGGAGATACCATTATAAAGAATAAAATTACTGGACATGTAGATAGTCATGGTTTAATGGGAGAAAGCCAACATGGATTTAGTCAATAAAAGCCTTATCTTACTACATAGAAACATAACATATGATGGCAGATAAAGACCAGTATGGTCCATCTAGTCTGCCCAGTAGGTAGCTAGAGTGGTTGTAATTGCTTTTTCATGCAGATCACCACCATCTATGCCTGTGTTTAGCGTTGTACCCGCTGACCCTTGCAGGTCATCCCCCTCCTCACTTTATTGAAGTAGAAAAGATATTTAAGTTTGTTTTGATTTCATCCTCTTACTATAAAAGGATCCACTTTGTCTATCCCATGCCATTTTGAATTCTATAACTGTACTTTTTCTCACCACCTCTATCGGGAGGGCATTCCAAGCATCCACCACTTTTTTCAGTGAAAAAGTATTTCCTGATGATTCTTTTAAGTTTACCGCCTTGCAGCTTCAGTGTATGCCTTCTAGTTTTACAACTTCCCCTTCTTTGAAAAAGGTTTCTTTGTTCATTCATACTCTTTAAATATTTAAAGGTCTGTATCATATCTCCCTTGTCCTTCCTCTCCTTTAGGGTATACATATTTAGGTCTTCAAATCTCTCTAATAATCTGCTATATTTTTTGAAGGTGTGAATAAACAGGTAGATAAAGGTGAGCTGGTTGATATAGTCTATCTGGATTTTCAGAAAGCCTTGGACCAGGTTCCTCATGAGAGACTCTTGGCAAAAATAAAAAAAGTCATGGGATAGGAGGCAGTGCACTATTGTGGATCAGGGACTGGTTAAAAGATAGAAAACAGATAGTAGGGCTAAATGGTCAATTTTCTCAATGGAGAAAGGTGAATAATGGAGTACCCAGGGATCTGTGCTGGGTCCGCTGCTTTTTAACACATTCATAAATGATATGGAAATGGGAATAATGAGTAAGGTAATGATATTTGTAGATAACACAAAATTATTCAAAATTGTTAAAACACAAGAGGATTGTGAAAAATTACAAGAGGTCATTGATAAATTGGAAGACTGGACATCTAAATGGCAGATGGAATTTAATGTGGATAAGTGCAAAGTTATGCACTTAGGAAAGAGGGAGGAGTAGCCTAGTGGTTGGGGCAAGGTACTTCAGGCCGGAAGGTTGGGGGGTTCAAATCCCACTAGAGGACAGCAACCTTGGGCCGGAAGGACTGGGGTTTCTAGTCCCACAGATGCTCCTTGTGGTCTTGGGCAAGCCACTTAACCCTCCATTGCTCATGTTCCCTGTAAGTATTAGTGTATGTGTCTCATATCCCCGCGTGTTAAATTTATCCCCCAATTGTGTTGTGACCGCTTTGATTGAAGGATAAGGCGGTATACAAAACTGTCTAAATAAATAAAAAAATAAAATAAATAAAGAACAACCCAAACTACGGTTACATGATGCAAGATTCCGCATTAGTAGCCACCACCCAGGAAAAGGGATTTAGATTTCATCGTGGATAACACATTGAAACCCTCCACCCAGTGTGCAGCGCGGCCAAGAAAGCAAATAGAATGCTAGAAATCTTAATAAAAGGAATGGAGAATAAAACAAAGGATATTATAATGCCTTTGTATCATTCCATGGTGAGACGTTGATTTCAGCGGAAAACCGTGGTGCAGAGTAATTCCTATTGTTTGTTATCGCCCTGTAAGGAGCAATCACAGCACTGTGGAGTGTACTGTTCCAATTGCCAATTATATCATCCAAACTTGACAGACTCAAATCCAGTAGTGTTAGTACTTGTTGAGGGAAGGTCTCACTATTAAATTTCTTGAATCTTCTGGGTTTCTTAGGTTGACACTCTTTAGTGAATGAAATGGTGGGTAGTATCAAATTAAAATTTATTAAGAAGTGGTTAGACCAAGGGACTAGTAAGACAATTGGTTGGCAGTTGCCCTTTCACTCAAGTAAGTCGTTTGATATAAAAATAAGATCAAGCATGGTTCCCTTTCTATGTGTTGGTGTGGTAATCATTTGAGAGTATCACAAGTTTTCCATGGCTGAAGAGAAAGCATTGGTATCCATGTATGGTAGTGATGGCATATTGAAGTTTCTGAAGAGTATGAAGGGCTTTTGTGGTGAGGTGATGGTGCATACCTCTTCAAGAATAGTTGGGAGGTCTTCATTTATGGAGCAGGGAGCACGATATATCAGACAAAGTGCCAGTTGGATATTGTTATTGTATTAAGGGGTATGTTTACTAAACTGCATTAGTGCAATTCGCGTTAGGAGCCGCGGTAGTAACAGAAACCCCAAATAAGGACATGGGCGGTACATCGTCACCACTAACGCGCGTTAAAAAAATTAGCGAGCATTACCGGGTGCCATGGCGCGTCACTGCGCGTTAAACGTAAGAAGACATACAGACACAAAGCACTCAAACAGAGCTGTAGCACAATGGTTACGGTACTGACCGCTGTTACAGGCAGCATGGGTTCGAGTCCCCAGTGTGCCTAACACAGAAGGCTGTCCCAGGCATCACCCTGTACATTACAGAGGGAAAGAGGAGGCATGTTTTTCATTACGCTGAGTATTAGTGTCAGAAAAATACCCTCGGAGTGTGCCTAGCCACGTACATTGGTGCGTGCGAAGTTGCGTGCATTGGTACGTGCGTAGCCCCATGCGTAGCTGCGTGGGTACGTGTGATTTTACGTGCGTGGGTACGTGTGTTTTTACCAGTGTGGGCATCTTATTTTACAGACTCTGTAGGGCAGAGCTACTCAATTCCGGTCCTGGAGGTCTGCAACCCTGCAGGTTTTCGGGATATCCCTAATGATATGCATGAGATACATATGCATTAGAGATAGCCTGCCAACCTGACTGGTTTGTGGCCCTCCAGGGCTGGATTTGGAGACTCCTGCCTTACATCTCTGTCATTTAAGATTGTGAGTGGGCAAGGTACAAATGTTCTAGACATCAAAAGGGTAGATAGAATGTGTCATATTCCTCCTAGATTCTCAACACCACCAAAAAGTTGTCTAATAGACAATATTTTGGTGGTGGTGAGAAGCAAGGAGGAATGTGACAAATTCTAACCTTTTTGATGTCTTGGACATCTGCACCTTGCCCACTTACAATCTTAAATGACAGAGGTGTAAGGCAGGGGTCTCTAAATCCAGCCCTGGAGGGCCAAAAACCAGTCAGGTTGGCAGGTTATCTCTAATGCATATATATCTCATGCATATCATTAGGGATATCCCAAAAACCTGCAGGGTTGCGGACCTCCAGGACTGGAATTGAGTAGCTCTGCTGTAGGGCAGTGTTTCCCAACCCAGTCCTATGGGGCACACCGGCCAGTCAGGTTTTCGGGATATCCCTAATGACTATGCATGAGATATATATGCATTAGAGATATCCTGCCAACCTGACTGGTTTGTGGCCCTCCAGGGCTGGATTTGGAGACCCCTGCCTAACACCTCTGTCATCTAAGATTGTGAGTGGGCAAGGTACAGATGTCCAAGACATCAAAAAGGTATATAGAATGTGTCACATTCCTCCTCACTTCTCACCACCACCAAAATATTGTCTATTAGACAACTTTTTGGTGGTGGTGAGAATCGAGGAGGAATGTGTCACATTCTATATACCCTTTCGATGTCTAGGACATCTGCACCTTGCCCACTCACAATCTTAGATGACAGAGGTGTTAGGCAGGGGTCTCCAAATCCAGCCCTGGAGGACCACAAACCAGTCAGGTTGGCAGGATATCTCTAATGCAGTGTTTCCCAACCCAGTCCTACGGGGCACACTGGCCAGTCAGGTTTTTGGGATATCCCTAATGACTATGCATGAGATATATATGCATTAGAGATATCCTGCCAACCTGACTGGTTTGTGGCCCTCCAGGGCTGGATTTGGAGACCCCTGCCTATCACCTCTGTCATCTAAGATTGTGAGTGGGCAAGGTGCAGATGTCCAAGACATCAAAAAGGTATATAGAATGTGTCACATTCCTTCTCACTTCTCACCACCACCAAAATATTGTCTATTAGACAACCTTTTGGTGGTGGTGAGAATCGAGGAGGAATGTGTCACATTCTATATACCCTTTCGATGTCTAGGACATCTGCACCTTGCCCACTCACAATCTTAGATGACAGAGGTGTTAGGCAGGGGTCTCCAAATCCAGCCCTGGAGGGCCACAAACCAGTCAGGTTGGCAGGATATCTCTAATGCATATATATCTCATGCATAGTCATTAGGGATATCCCGAAAACCTGACTGGCCGGTGTGCCCCGTAGGACTGGGTTGGGAAACACTGCTCTAATGCATATATATCTCATGCATAGTCATTAGGGATATCCCGAAAACCTGACTGGCCGGTGTGCCCCATAGGACTGGGTTGGGAAACACTGCTGTAGGGTGTCTTGCACCTATGCATTATGCTAGCACAGTGTTTCCCAACCCAGTCCTATGGGGCACACCGGCCAGTCAGGTTTTCGGGATATCCCTAATGACTATGCATGAGATATATATGCATTAGAGATATCCTGCCAACCTGACTGGTTTGTGGCCCTCCAGGGCTGGATTTGGAGACCCCTGCCTAACACCTCTGTCATCTAAGATTGTGAGTGGGCAAGGTACAGATGTCCAAGACATCAAAAAGGTATATAGAATGTGTCACATTCCTCCTCACTTCTCACCACCACCAAAATATTGTCTATTAGACAACTTTTTGGTGGTGGTGAGAATCGAGGAGGAATGTGTCACATTCTATATACCCTTTCGATGTCTAGGACATCTGCACCTTGCCCACTCACAATCTTAGATGACAGAGGTGTTAGGCAGGGGTCTCCAAATCCAGCCCTGGAGGACCACAAACCAGTCAGGTTGGCAGGATATCTCTAATGCAGTGTTTCCCAACCCAGTCCTACGGGGCACACTGGCCAGTCAGGTTTTTGGGATATCCCTAATGACTATGCATGAGATATATATGCATTAGAGATATCCTGCCAACCTGACTGGTTTGTGGCCCTCCAGGGCTGGATTTGGAGACCCCTGCCTATCACCTCTGTCATCTAAGATTGTGAGTGGGCAAGGTGCAGATGTCCAAGACATCAAAAAGGTATATAGAATGTGTCACATTCCTTCTCACTTCTCACCACCACCAAAATATTGTCTATTAGACAACCTTTTGGTGGTGGTGAGAATCGAGGAGGAATGTGTCACATTCTATATACCCTTTCGATGTCTAGGACATCTGCACCTTGCCCACTCACAATCTTAGATGACAGAGGTGTTAGGCAGGGGTCTCCAAATCCAGCCCTGGAGGGCCACAAACCAGTCAGGTTGGCAGGATATCTCTAATGCATATATATCTCATGCATAGTCATTAGGGATATCCCGAAAACCTGACTGGCCGGTGTGCCCCGTAGGACTGGGTTGGGAAACACTGCTCTAATGCATATATATCTCATGCATAGTCATTAGGGATATCCCGAAAACCTGACTGGCCGGTGTGCCCCATAGGACTGGGTTGGGAAACACTGTGCTAGCAGATGTACGTGTGATGGCCTATGGTTTATCAGAGCCTGTGAGCAGGTGCTGGGGTTTCACAGGGTTGGATTGTGCCAGTCACACCCATGATGCACTGCACATGCAAATCAGCTGTCCACAGATACACACCATGGGGAATGCACCCCCACAGCACCTCGGCCTGGTAGGGGGAACTGACCATGTGCACCCTCACAGCACCTCGGCCTGGTAGGGGGTACTGACCATGTGTTGTACTGGCACAGAGTAGCTACACACCGTCACATTGTGTGGGTACTGTGCTCACCCTGAGGGTGCAGTGAGGCGCCCAGCACCAGGTCCAAAGCAATGTTACTGTGTGAGATAGGTAGGTTCTGCAGGACCACCTTGGACATCTCTGTCTGTTTCAGTCAGGTGTAGCCCCCATGCACCACCAGCCCCCTCCCCCAGAGCTGAGGGTGGCAAACAGGGTCTCCCATCAAGAGATCCACAGTCTACCTACCTGCAAAGGTGGCAGTAGAGGGGAACAGACACCCCACAGGGCAGTCAATGCAGCTCTGTACACAGCCATAACACAATAGCAGACAGACATTAGGCCTGAATATTGTATGCTGCACCCCACCACTATCTGATATTCCCCTGGTGCAAGCCATCAGCCACTGCACCCTGCAAGCCACTCCATCACAACACCTACCAGCTGCAAACAGTCTGCTAGTGGCCAGTGGAGATGCCTGTACCCAGAACTGGGATGTCAGCATACACAGCAAGCAGATACATCAGTGACTGGGCCCCAAAAGGAAACCCATATTTATCACATGAGAGAAATACTAGATAGCACTATGGGAGTGCCTAGCCATGCTGTGGTCACTGCACAGTCAGGGTGAGAGTGATCTCTCAGCAGGATATACTGAGGTCACCCTGTCTGTGTAGGTGGTGGCCGGGCACTACAATGTGCCTTTCACTGCCCTATGCCCTGTGCAGATGCACCCTGGCCAGGCCACCCTGTCCGACCTATACCCATGGTACCTTGCTCCTCATTATGCACATTGGCAGCCCAATACTGGCAACATTGCTGGCAGTGTGGGCTGTGGAAGGTGTTGGCAGCCACCACACACTGGATAGACAGACAGCCACCCCCACACCTATGCCAGCATTGTGCTACTATAGAGGTGGTCAGCAGCCATACCCACCACACCAGTCCTGGGCATAGTACAGGCATGGATATGGTACACAAGACTGTTGGGGGGTCACTCCCCAGGGTGGTGAACACTGTCAGAGACCAGACCTGCAGCACACACCGCAGACATCAGAATGACTGTTATGGTGGAGCTCAATGAGCAAAATGTGCTTAACGTAGGAATTGATATCTGCCAGTTATCAGAGGAAACGTTTGATAGCTGTGTACCATATACCCAGGTGTAGGGTGGCATTGCTAAGGTATGCAACTGCTAGTATTGGGGGATACAGGCAGGGCCCAATGTCTTGCCTCTCCAGGAGGCATTGGCCAATGGGGCCTGTGGGTGGGTGTGCGGCCCTGTTGGCTGCTGCTTTACGGCAGAGTTCCCCAACTCCAGTCCTGGTGTTCCAAACACTGTTCTGGTTTTCATGCTGTCCCTCATAAATATGCATGACTACATCTGCATACCATGGGGGTGGTGCATAGCTATGCAGCACAGGCATCTTTATTAGAGGCAGCATGAAGCCGGAATGGTGTGGGGCCCTCCAGGACTGCATTTGCGGGACTCTGCTTTAGGTAATGTGCCTGTTTCTGGTGTCTGTGTTTGGTGTAGTAAAATATAGGCCATGCGTATGTTATCTGCAATAATGGAGTGTCTTTACTATTACTGTTTAGTGGTGGGTAAAACTATGGGTACTGGGTTGGCAGGAGCCCCAGCTGGGATTTGAACCTGTGACCCTCTGGTCTTACAGGCACTGGCTGTGTCTGTTGCACCACACTGTGGCCAAAGAGACAGTGCAGTCCCTGCAGTTAGTTAAACCGGCCTGACGAGTCAGAAACCCTGCTCTGCAACAGGTTTACTGTGGCCTCATTTACCTTGTATGCAGACAAAGGTGCACATAAACCTCAGAACAGACCTCAGAAAAGGGGCACACACCCATAACCAAGCTGGGCAACAATGATATCATTGGACAACATTACACAACACTCCCAGGACAGCTCCATTACAATGAAATGATCTTTGAAAGGGTCTGTGGAGCGTAGACCCTTCCACACATCATTTCTTTTTTATTTGGTGCTTTCCAGGGAGTGTTGTTCCTTGTTGCCCATTGCTATCACTGTTGCCCAGCTGAATTATGCTTTTTAAAATGTTTCTTGTGGTCATTTTTAACGTTTTATGTGAAATTTTGTTCTGTGCACATGTATCACACTGCTCACGTTTTGTGGGTTTCCCCGGTTTTTCTGTACATTGCTGACGGAAATGGTTTCTCTTCCCTTTAAATGCCTTTAACGACAGGTTTTCATTCGCGTTGGAATTGAGCTCGGAAATTCAGGGCGTTAGTATGAGGGGAGCCTCTCCCCACCCACTCCCCGCCCATTTACCCCTTCTCTCCGCCCACTCTCCACCTTCTGCGCTGTTTTAACGTGCCGCGGAGGTTTACGATCGTTAACTATGCTTAACGCGCGTAGTATTACGTTAACGGTCGTTAGCGCGTCGGTACGCGCGTTATACGGCACTTACGGTCGTTAACGTCGTATAACGCACGTTAGTTACGTTTACCGCACTTTAGTAAACATCCCCCTAAGAGTGTATTTGTTAAATGTGGAGTGCGTAATGAACCCTAGATTGTAATAAATAAATAATAAATAAAATAAAATGTGGGCAGTGCCAGTGAGCCATGTTTCAGTAATGCACATTATGTCCAGATTGGTTTCTATTATGTAGTCTGTAATTATGTGGAATTTATTTTGAATGGATTGGGCATTGATCAAGGCAATCTTTAACTGTGTGGGCAGTAGTTTCTGAGTGCTTTGGTTGTGTTGGGGTGGTAAGAGGTCAATTCTTCTTAGTCTACTATGTCGTGTCTGATTTGAGTGGGAGAATGGCTGAATAGTTTGTGTGTGTCTATAACTTTTTATGATTGGGATCAGTTGTGGTGATGGGTGAAACATCTGTTCTAGAGCATGTGCAAAGTAGCATAAGTACTATCATCTCACATAGATTCTACCCATGCTCTTCACCCCCGGCAATCAGGCTTCAGACCCAGTTACAGCACATAAACTATTCTTCTTTCACTGTTTAATAAAAATCACGTCTCGCACAACCAGGGCGACATTACTCTTGCTGTTTCACTGGATCTCTCCGCGGCTTTTGACTTGGTTGACCACTCTCTTTTGCTTTCTTGTCTTCATGATTACGAGCTTCGTGGTTTTGTTCAACACTGGTTTAAGTCATTCCTTTCTCTTCGCTCTTTCTTTGTATCCTGCGGGTCATCCACTTCTCCCACTATCCCCCTCCCATGTGATATTCCCCAGGGCTCAGTGCTAGCACACTTCTTTTCAATATCTTTTTGGCACCTCTTGCCCTACTTATTCAGCAATCTGGTATCTCCTCTTACTTTTATGCCGATGATATCATTCTACTCCACCACACCAGTTACCAGTTTCCCGATCTTGCCCCCATGAACTCCTGCCTATCAGACATTCACACATGGCTGTCCACAAACCATCTCCATCTTAACACTTCAAAATCTGCTGCCATCCAGTTTAGTTTCCACACACCGTGCCTTTACTCACCCCTCAGATTGCTTGTACTCCTGTCTCTCTCATCCAGCCACTTGGGGTCTCATCCAGTATCTTGGGGTCTTACTTGATTCCTCCCTTTCCTTCCATGAGCACCTGTCTTCCTCTGCCAGATCTGTGCAGTTTGCCCTTTCCTCATGGTACCCTCACTCATGACTCTTCTCCTCTCATTGGTCATTTCCCGGTTAGACTACTGTAATGTCACACTTGCAGGGCTTTCTCGATACCAGCTTCATTGCTCCAACTCCTACAGAATACTGCTGCACGTATACTCACTCACTCCTCACGGCACAATCATGTCACCCCATTTCTTATTCACCTTCACTGGCTCCCTCTCAAAGTCCATGTTGACTACAAAATACTCACTCTTGTCCACAAAACTGTGTACACTGGCACCCCACAGTATCTCTCAAATCTGCTCTAGTTTCATACTCCCATACTCCCCACCATCTCCTCAGGTCCATTCATGTCAATCATCTAGTCCTCCACAAATTCACTCAAGCACATCAGGAACAGACCTGGAAATCTGCCCTGTTCTATTTGGTCCCTGTACTGTGGAACTCTCTGCCTCCTACCCTGCACTCCAAAACCTCATTTCCCAAGTTCAAAGCACTGCTAAAAATCCGCCTTTTCCATGTTGCTTTTGACCTCCCTCTCTCCAACTCTCAGCAGAACACCTTTAGTCCTTTCCCCTCCCCACCCCCGAGACTTTATATATTTCTCCTATGCTCCTACCGCCCATCCTCTGCACTCTCTTTTACTCTTTCCTTTCCATATGGTTCCTTTTCATTTTTTCTTATAGCCACTATTTTTATTATTATTGTAAACATTTGATATACTGCCAGGGCTGCCTGGGGAGTAAATCAAATGTTTAATAAAGATAAAGACAGAGATACAGGATGGGAACCTTGTAACAGTGAGCACTACTTTCCATAGTGCTCACTGTAGACTAGGGAATGCTGTCCCTTTGTATGGTAGGGGGCAGATGAACCCTCGAGGCTGTTTCATAGGTCAACTCCATAGGACCATTGAAGGTCCTATATGCGTCATTTTGAGGGCCTCTGTTGATGAGTTCGATGGGGGGAGGAGCACCGTTTCTGCTCAACTCCTTTTTAGCAGTGGTGATGGTCCCACGTTGGTAGCCATGACACTTGAGGCTGGTGTGTTGTGCTGAACAGATGTCTCCCAGCAGTATTTCCCTGCTCATTTAGTTGGTGGGGAGGCTGAAGTGGAGGTTAGTTGGGTTTTGGGAGCAGCTCCTGACTCTTTTGGACAGCAGGAGAGTGAAGCGGTGGCATGAAGCTGTTGTTGGAGTGGATTTGTTCTCTGTGCCATGCTCAAGAGTCAAGCCTAAGGGCCCTCTGGCGAGGCCCTCAGGTGCAGGCCCACCAGGCATGGTCATGCCAAATGGCACCTTGTTTAAAAAGTTCCCAATGAGTTCTGATTGGTCTTGTGTCAGGGAGTGGGGGAGGGGTACAGCCTCCCGCTCCATGTCACAATGCCAATCGGGTCTTCACTGTACTGCTGCAGGCTTCTCCAGGCTGCATTGCCCACAGACAGTAAAGTTTTCTCTCTCAGCTAGTTTGACCCTAATAGTACAGACTTTAACTTACCATCATGCCCAGGGATTTTATCTACTAGGTGGATGCTTTACCACTGCTTCTAATCAGGACCTTTCACAGCCAAATTGCAGGCAAAGCCCTTAACCAAACAAATCCAGGCTGCATTTCCCACAGACAGTAAAGCTCTCGCTCTCAGTTAGTTTGACCCTAAATAGTAGACTACAGCCTAAGACTTTAACTTGCCATTCTCAGTTCCTTAATTAATAAAATCTGTACCAGCATTCTTTCCATCAGACACCTCCTTCATTCTCAGAAATTCTCTCTGTTCCATTTACAAGGCCCCAAAGGCAAGCAGAACCTCAGAGGCTCAATGTGTGGATGAGACAATGGTGCAAGGAAGAGGGCTTTAGATTTGTTAGACACTGTGCAACATTCTGGAGAAGGGGGAACGTATTCTGAAAGGATGGGTTCTACATTAACCAACATGGAACAAGACTGCAGGCATTAACCTTCAAAAAAGGAGATAGAGAAATGTTTAAACCAGATCTTAGGGGAAAACCAACAGTCACTTATGAGTGTGTGGTTCAGCATATCGAATCTTGAAAAGATACTGGCAAAATGCTGAAGTTTAAACATTCCAATACAGAGGTTAGAGTAAAAGCCGAATTAGCCCAAGTGTACTTAAAGAACGGAAAGAGATAGATGATTCCAAATTAACTCTTCAAATAAATGCAACCCAACAACACAAAAAAAAAACACAGTTTAAATTGTCTATACCAAAAGTCTAAAGAGTAAGATTGGAGAATTATAATGTATGAATGTACATATAGCCATCTCAGAGACTTGGTGGAATGAGGACAATCAATGGGACACTGTGATAAACAGGGCCAGTGCACGACTGGAAACAGCCTAGGTGGGCCCCTCCATCCTGCCACCCCCCCCCCCCCAAAGACCAGCGCTCTAGGCAACCACTTATTTTGCCTATGGTAGTGCCAGCCCTGATGATATATTATACAAATAATATTGAAAAGAATGGGTGGAACACATTGATGGAGGGATGGCACTGCAGGCTAAGGATGGCATAGAGTTAAACAGGAAAAAAGTCCTACAGGAGACAAAAGATAATGTAAAATATTTATGTATAGCAATTTCATGTGTGGTGGTGTTATAAAACTGCATGGGAGTCCTCCACCCACACGCCTGCCAGGAAGGGGAGGTACTGCAGTATCGCAGGAGTGTGGGTAGAGGACTCACAAGCAGCTTCACAGGAAATTTGCTGTCCACCCGGACAGATTACAAGACAGACAATGTGGATCAGGAACTGGTTAAAAGACAGAAAGCAGAGTATATGGCTATGTCCAAGTTTCTCAACTGAGAAAGGTGAATACTGGAGTACCTCAGGGATCTGTGCTAGGCCAACTGCTTTTTAACAAATTCATAAATGATCTTGAAATGGGAATAAGAAGTGAGGTGATCAAATTTGCAAATGACACAAAATTATTCAAAGTTTTAAAAACACAAGATGATTGTGAAAAATTGCAAGAGGACGTTGATAAATTGGAAGACTGGACGTCCAAATGGCAGATAAAATTCAATGTGGACAAGGGCAAAGTAGGAAAGAACAACCCAAACTACGGTTATACGATGCAAGGTTCCACATTACGATCCACCACCAAAGAACAAGATTTAGGCCTCATCATAGATAACACATTGAAACCCTCTGCCCAGTGTGCAGCTGTGGCCAAGAAAGCAAATAGCATGCTAGGAATCATGAGGAAAGGAATGGAGAATAAACCAAGAGTAGCATAATGCCTCTGTATAGTTCCATGGTGCAACCGCACCTTGAATATTGTGTGCAATTCTGGTCGCCATGTCTTAAAAAGGATATAGCAGAATTAGAAAAGGTACAGAGAAAAGACACCAAAATGGTAAAGGGGATGGAAGGACACCCCTTTGGGTAAAGGCTTAAAAAAGTTAGGACTCTTCAGCTTGGAAAAGAGATGGCTGAGGGGAGATATGATAAAGATCTATAAATTAATGAATGGAGTAGAATTATTAAATGCAGATATGTTATTTACTCCATCAAAAAGTAGAAAGACTAGGGGGCACGCAATGAATTTACAATGTAACCCATTTAAGAGCAATACAAGAAAATATTTGTTTATTCTGGAATTCCTTGCTGGAGGATATAGTAAAACCTGTTAGTGTATTTGGGTTTAAAATAGGTTTGGACAAGTTCCTGGAAGAAAGGTCCATAAACCATTGTTAAAGAGGACCCAGGACATCCACTGCTTGCCCCATCACAAGCATTGTGGAACCTATCTACCTTTTTGGGAACCTGCCAGGTACTTGTCACCTGGATTGGCCACGGTTGGAAAAAAGATATTGGGCTTGATGGACCTTGGTCTGACGCAGTATGGCATTTCTTAAGTTCTTATCTTCCATGCTGCTTCCCATTTCATTTCCGACAAATGTACATCCTTAGTTGCCACCGATACCAAAGATACCTTACTATATGATTTCAAACCCTCCTGTACCTTCCCTCCACCATTAAAACTGTAGGTACTCATGCAGGTTCTTCCGAATTGTCCTTCATACCTCTTCTCTCTCTAATAAATTTTCATTTAACCTCCAGAAGTTTAAAACATGGTCATCCCCCCTGCATTCTATTGCTACCTAAACTAGTGCATGGCCAGAACCTTTCTTGCTAATCATATCCAACCTAAAATATGTGCTGTGAATATGTGAAAAAAGGGTAAAATCCCTCCTACTCCCATTGCTCATTCTTCACACATCAATTAGTTCAGATTTCTAAATCCTTTCATGGAAATTCTCCGGACACCAAGCCTACTTTGCAAACCCAAATTGCAACTGCTTTAGTCTTTACCCTTCTGTCTCTGGGATGTCTCTTATACACAACTTGCTCCTGCTTATCTGATTCTCAGTATCTTGCAGTTTTGTCAGCATTTGATCTTTCATGCTCTAAGTGACTCATTTCTTTATCATGCTCAACCACATTTCCTCCTATGTCCTTCTGTCTCAGACCTGAGCCACATGCTGGCTCAGGTCTGAGATATCTACCTGCACATCTTGAATCAATTAATTTAAATTATTTTTTTACTGCTCCTATGTCCTCTTTCAGCTCTTTGAATCAGGATTACGTATCTTCCTGTACTCTAGTGCTTCTGTACCGCCTGCCTTTCTCCCCAGCACCTCCTTCTCCTGGGCCATGCTAACTTTCATGGTCATTCCTTCACAAAGAGAACGCAAACTCTTAAATCTGGAAAGAAGTAAAAAGATTGTGGATGCCTTCCAAGAAGCATTGCTCAGACAACTGGTGATGGAATCAACCAGGGAAAGTTTGATTCTGGATTTAGACTCACCAATGGAGATAGCATGTCGAATGTCAGGGTGGGAGACTATTTGAGCAGCAGTGATCATCACACTGTGTGGTTTCAGGTAAAAGTCCAATCATAAACTCAAAGTTCTAGACTTCAAAAACGCTGAGTAAGTACCTAAAGGAGAAATTGGCAGGGTGAGAGTAGATAAGAGAAGTGAAATTGCTGTGGGATAAACTAAGAGAGGCAATAAAAGGACATACAGGGTGGCCCAAAAAAAGTGAGAACATCTCGTAAATTAAAAGCTTAAATAGTTTACTTATTTACCTTTTTTAGCTATATAACGTCTTTATTTCAACAATTTCTGGTCGCCATCTTTTTTTTTTTTTAATTTGTCAATCGTTTACATCTGTCTTTTTGAATTTTTAAATAACTTATATCCTACGAGATGTTCTCACTTTTTTTGGGCCACCCTGTATATGTAAGGAAAGTAAATAAAACCAAGAGGAAAAGGAAACCTATATGGTTCACCATAGAAGTAGCTGCACAAATAAAGGCAAAAAACATAGCTTTCACAAAATTCAGATCAGAAAAAGAGGAACACAGAAAAGAATATAGGATAAAGCTAAAATAGACAAAGAGAGAAATAATGATAGCAAAAGCAGAAGCGGAAGCGGAAGAAAAGATGGCTAAAGATGTGACGTGTGGAAACAAAACTTTTTAAAATATTTCCAGAAGAGGAAGGTCAGAGGTGGAACTGCAAGACTCAAAAGTGCCGAAGATGGATTTGCGGAAAGTGACACTGAAAAAGTGAAAATGCTAAATAAATACTTCTGTATTCACAAAAGAAAATCCTGGAGAAGGATCATGTAAGATTGACAAATATACAAATGGGAATGGCGTAGATACCACACCATTCACAGAAGAAGATGTTTTTGAACAGCCTGAAAAACTGAAAGTGGACAAGGCCATGGGACCAGATGAGATACATCCCAGGTTACTGAAAGAGCTCAGAGAGGTTCTGGCAGGGCCTTTAAATGATTTTTAAGGGATTCTTGGAGAGAGAAGAGGTTCCGCATGACTGGAGAAGGGCAGATGTGGTACCTCTTCACAAAAGTGGTAATAGGGAAGAGATCACAAACTATAGGCTGGTAAACCTTACATCTGTGATGGGAAAAGTAATGGAGGCACTCTTGAAAGAAAGAATAGTGGCCTTTCTGGCAGGGGCAGCCCAAGGGGGGTGCGGGGCCATGTGCAGAGACTCGGTGCGGGGCCTCATTTGCATAAATATTTGCATAATGTTACCATACACTAACTTTTAGTAAACATGCCTCTTCATGAGTGTATGGATAAAGAAAGACAAAGATTTCTACATTACTATAATCCAGTGCCAACCGCCAGGCACATAAGGAACTACTACAAACACTGCCCATTTAGAACCCAAAGCAAACCCACCGTATCCTAACAGCACTACCAGGACTCATAAAGCACCATACCCTACCTATCAAAAGGCAACACTGCAAATATTAAACCAATACATTTCAGAGAACAACAATACATGACCTACTGGGGAAAGAGAACAAGTGGCAATGTCAAATAGGAATTACATAAACAGAATACCTCAGCTCAGTTACACATGTAGAACATAGACCATCACCAAACAAGGAATCACAATTTAAAAACAGGAAGACAATAATTAAACTGGGAACCCTAAAAGCCAAACTTGGAATGTACAACAACAATGTAGAAATAAAACTATAAATTAATTTCCTCTTGTACTAAACAAAGCACAGACATTAATGATGCACATTTCCCAGAGCTGACATATTCCAGTTAATAAATTCAAAATAAAGAGATATCTTTGTACCTTTTGTGCATTTTTTTTCAGTTGCAATTGTTCCAGCCACTTTCTTCTGGTTTATTTGTGTCTTCTGCTATCTCTCCATCGTCTGCTGTCCATTTGTCCTTTCTTCTCTTCTAGTTTTTTTCCATTCTCTCACTACATCTGCTTTAACATAATAATCTTTCTCCTTTTGCTCTTTCCTCATTCCTATTTCATCCACTCAAATTTTACCCCTCCATCCTCAATCCCCACTTAGTCTCCCAATACCCGGCCAATTGTACATTTTTCTTCCCTCCCACACAAAATATTTTTCCCCTCTCCATTTCACTCTCCCAGCCCCATCCCCTTCTAATCTCCCCCAACATCAGCTCCCTTTTAGTTACAGCCCCACCCAGTATCCGCTCCCTTCTAGTCCCCACATCAGCCCATTTCCAGTCCTGGCCCCCCATCAGTCCATTTCCAGTCCTAGCTCCCCCATCCATTTCCAGTCCTATCCGAGTCCCTTCATCAGCTCATTTCCAATACCAGCCTCCCATCAGCCCATTTCTAGTCCTTTCCTAGCCCCACCATCAGCCCATGTTAAATCCTAGCTCCCCTCCACTCAGCCCATTTCTAATCCAAGCCCCCCATGAGCCTACTTCCAGTTCTAGCCCCTCCATGAGTCCATTTCAATCCAAGCCCCCACCACAGCCCATTTCCAATCTTAGCTCCCCCCAACACCCAATTTCCAGTCCTATCCTAGCCCCTCCATCAGCCCATTTCCTGTCCTAGCTCCCTCCCCTAAGAGCCCATTCCAAGCCCCCCTTCCTATCAGCTATTTGCAGTTCAAGCCCCCTTCCACTCAGCCCATTCCCATTCCAAGTCCCCCTCCCCATCAGCTATTTGCAGTTCAAGCCCTCCACTTCCCCTCAGCCCATTTCCATTCCAAGCCCCGTCCCCATCAGCTATTTGCAGTTCAAGCCCCCTACTTCCCCTCAGCCCATTTCCATTCCAAGCCCCGTCCCCATCAGTTATTTGCAGTTCAAGCCCCCTTCCACTCAGCCCATTTCCATTCCAAGCCCCCCTCCCCATCAGCTATTTGCAATTCAACCCCCTTCCACTCAGCCCATTTCCAGTCCTAGCAACCCCCCCAACCCATTACCAGTCCTAGCCCCCCATAGCCCACTCCCAGTCCTAATCCCACAGCCCATTTCCAGTCCTAATCCCCCATCACCCAATTTTTAGTTTAAGCCCCCCCATAGCCCATTACCAGTCCTAACCTCCCCAGCAGCCCACTCCCAGTCCTAATCCCACCAGCCCATTTCCAGTCTTTGTCCCCCATCACCCAATTTTTAGTTTACGACCCCCATAGCCAATTATCAGTCCTAACCCCCCATCAACCCACTTCCAGTCCTAATCCCACCAGCCCATTTCCAGTCCTAATCCCCATCACCCAATTTTTAGTTTAAGACGCCCATAGCCCATTATCAGTCCTAACCCCCCATCAACCCACTTCCAGTCCTAATCCCACCAGCCCATTTCCAGTCCTAATCCCCCATCACCCAATTTTTAGTTTAAGCCCCCCCATAGCCCATTACCAGTCCTAACCTCCCCATCAGCCCACTCCCAGTCCTAATCCCACCAGCCCATTTCCAGTCCTAATCCCCCATCACCCAATTTTTAGTTTAAGCCCCCCCATAGCCCATCACCAATCCTAAACCCCCCCCCCATAGCCCATCACCACTCCTAAACACCCCCAGCGCCCATCACCACTCCTAACCCCCCCCCCAGCGCCCATCACCCATCACCACTCCTAACCCCCAGCCCAGCCCAGCCCAGCCCAGGGAAAATTTAAAATAAAAAAAAGCTGTCTGCTGCCGCTTCCGGGGCCGCCGCAGCAGAATCGAGTGTGCCGCGGGGCCCCCCTGTGCCCGGCAGAGCCTTCCCTCCCCGGTATCAGCTCTCTCCAGCTGCAGTCACACGCGCCGGCTTTCAGAGCGCGAAGGGACTAATTTCCCTTTCGCGCCTCTGTTAAGCCCACGGGGGCTTAACAGAGCAGCGAGGGAGAAACTCTCCTCTCGCGCTCTGAAACCGGCGCATGTGACTGCAGCTGGAGAGAGCTGATACCGGGGAGGGAAGGCTCTGCCGGGCACAGGGGGGGCCCCGCGGCACACTCGATTCTGCCGCTGTGGCCCCGGAAGCGGCAGCAGACAGCTTTTTTTAAATTTTTTTAAATTTTACTTTTGGATTAGAATGTTTTTTCCGCGGGGCCCCCTGAAATGCGGGGCCCTGTGCAAAAAACATTCTCGCTCAATGGACGGGCCGGCCCTGCTTTCTGGAAACCAATGGATTACATGATCCGAGGTAACATGGTTTTACTAGAGGATGATCATGCCAAACAAATTTGATTGAATTCTTTGACTGGGTAACCAGAGAACTAGATAAAGGGAACGTGATATACCTAGATTTCAGCAAAGCCTTTGATACTGTTCCTCATAAGAGGTTTATCAATAAACTGAGCAGCCTGGGGATAGGTTCCAAGGTGATGAACTGGATCAGAAATTGGTTAGCTGACAGACGACAGAAGAAAGTGGTAAATGGAACTCACTCAGAAGAAAGGATGGTGTAGTGGCATGCCTCAGGGATCAATCCTAGGACTGATACTATTTAATGTATCCATGAGTGATATCGCAGAAGGCCGTAATGCAAAAGTCTGCCTTTTTGCAGATGACATGGAAATTTGCAACATGAGAAAGATCTAAAAACACTGGAAGAATGATCTAATGCTTGACAGTTAAGATTTAATGTGAAGAAGTACAAAGTCATGCACTTGGGATGCAGAAATCCAAAGGAATCATATGCGATAGGGGGCGAGAGGTTGTTGTGCACATACCAGGAAAGGGATCTTGGAGTACCAGTTTGAGAATCTCAAAGTGGCGAAACAGTGTGACAAGGCAGTAGTCAAAGCCAGAAGGATGCTGGGCTGCATACAGAAAGGAATAACTTGCAGAAAGGAGGAGGTATTAATGTCCCTATACAAGTTGTTGGTGAGGCCTCACTTGGAATATTGTGTTCAGTTTTGGAGACCATATCTCACAAAGGATATAAAAATACTTAAAATGGTTCAGAGAAAGGCGACCAAAATGATTTGGAGCCTGTGCCAGAAGAAGTATGAGAAGAGGGTGGACAGGGGAGATATGATACAGATCTTTAAATACTTAAAGGGCATCAATGAACAAACAAACCTTTTACAAAGAAGGGGAAGCTGTAAAACTAGAGGGCATACCATGAAACTGTAAGGTGGTAAGCTTAAAAGCAACATGAAGAAATACTTTTTCACTGAAAGGGTGGTGGATGCTTGGAATGCCCTCCCGATGGAGGTGGTAGTGGGGGAAAATACAGTGATTGATTTCAAAATGTCATGGGACAGACACAGTGTATCCCTTTTTAGCCAGAGAATGAAATCAAAGCAAACTTAAATATCTTTTATACTTCATTTAATAGAGGGGGGGGGGGGTTGACTTGCATGGAGCAGCAGGTACAATCCTAAGCACAGGCATAGAGGGGGGTAATCTGCATGGAGCTGCAGTTACAACCACTATAGCCACCTTACTGGGCAGACTAGATGGACCATACTGGTATTTATCTGCTGTTATATACTATGTTACAATGCAAATCAATTGCTTTCCTGCGAGTTATGGACATCAGCCAGTTCCCTACTTATTCCGCTTTCAGTGGGTGCTGCTTTCCACTTGGTGCAATCCTCTATCCAAAGTAGTTTACTTGAATTCTTCCATTTTTGGGCTCAGAACTCTGCTCCTATGCTGCAATCTGGATGCATGACATCACTTCCTCCCACCAAAATGATATTTGAGTTCTTTCCTTAGAGAATGAGTGCTCCCATTAAGGATATCATTTTACACATGCTATTTGGAAATGGCACACTCTAATAAATTAAATAAAAGGCAATAAAATAAAAAACAAACATATTATAAAATCTGTGAAACAAAGAAAACAGAAAGCAAATGAAACAAAAAAATTGTTTTTGCAAGTACAGCAAACAGGTCAATATTCCAAAACACTTAGGGGGTTATTCCCGCTATTTGTAGCTTCTCCTGTCCCCGAATATCTTCCCCGCTGATTGTGTAGGGAATCTAGATGGGGGTGGGGAATGGGCAGCCCGGGGGTGGAGTCTGGTGGGCAGTGGGCGGTTGCCGGTCCTGGACATACAGGGCTTATTCTAATGTCAGTCCTGTATGTCCAGGGCTGGCGAAATGTCTGGGAAAGTTATTCCACCTCCAAGGTGAAATAACTTTCCTGGATGTATTGTTTCTTCTGCTAGGGTGCGGATGGGGCAAGGGGGACCGGCGGACATTTCCCGCAGCCCAACCCTGGCCTTAAGAGACCAGATTGGGGGTCAGACTGTGGGGAATTAACATTATTCTCTGGCGACCGGCATCATGGCTCTTCAATTGAGCCGCGTGCCATGGCAACATGACGCCATGGCACTGCAGCTCCATTGAAGAGCCTTGACTGAGTTAGCCGAGGGCAGTCCTGCGGGATCAGTATTGCAATCCCCTCTGTCTGGTTCAGATCAGACGCACAGAGGGGATCTACGTCTGGGACAGAATCGGGCCCATATGGTTTAGTTTAGTTTAGCTTATTTAGTATTGGATATATTACAATTCATAAAATAATACACAACAGTAATAACAAAACAGCATTGGGTGCTAGCCGCATATGTGCTTTTTAAATTTTATTTCCTGCTGGCGAATGTAAAACATTTTGTCCATACAGGCCAATATAGGGCCATCCGCTGTCCATTTAAGCATAGGAGAGGTCAGAGCAATCCAAGGGTGGGGTCAAATGTTATGCAGTTAGCACAATATTCAGCAGCTGTCCACTATTACTACTACTTATCATTTCTATAGCGCTACTAGGCATACCAGTGCTGTACACATACAGATAAATGAGAGTCTCTGCTCCACAGAACTTATAATCTGCAAAGACAGAGAAACAGAACAAACAGGGGACTGATTAAAATACACATAGATGTAGATGCCCTGGACACCTAGAACCAGCCCTTGTAGTGCACAAATGCCAACATACAAATTTGCGCTTGTGCTGAAGGTGGTGAAAATGTGTGTCTAAATCCAGGGTCTCAAACACGCAGCCCGCGACACATTTGGGGGTGGGGACAAACTCCTTCCGCGCAACAGAACATGTGGTTTGCATGCAACCGTTTCTTCCTTTTCCTGCATGTTAAGCAGCTATGGAGAGGAATCGGGTCTGTCTAGCAGCCTGAAGGGTAAGTTCAGCTTTTGTGTAGTGACGGGAGCAGCTCCTGCGATGTATGTTGTGTATGTGTGTGGTGCTCGCTTTGCCACACGTCGTCACTTCCGACAATGCGGCCCGCGGGTTACTTTATAAGTCCTCATTTGGCCCTCAAAGCAATTTGAGTTTGAGACCCCTGGTCTAAATGGATATTCTATAATATATCTTTGTACATTGCAATCCCACCTCTGCTCTATCCAAATTACACCTCAAGAATGGCAAGGCCGCGGAGCCATGTGCACGCGGCCACCGTTAACCGGGGGGGCGGCCGCGCGCACCCCCAACGGTTAGCGCGGTGAGGCAAGCCCTAGGGGAGGAGCGGCCGGGGAATATCCTGTTCCATTGGTTGCAGCGCATGATGGCATAGCGCGGCAGCCAATGGGACGAAGGATTCGCGAGGAGATGGTGCGGGGACGTAGCGTGGCTCCGGCCTCTTGCCTTCGGATGCCGGAGCCGACGGACGCCCTCCCACCCTCCCTTGTGTTGCGATGGGCAGAGGGGTTGTGGGGTGTTGCAGCTGGAGGGGGGTTGGCGGGATCCCGGAGGTTTCCGGGGTCCGGAGCCGGATGCAAGCATTACGGCGGGGGTGGGGTACCCCCGCCCGGACAATCCCTCAGGTTTTTGCTAATAATATGGCGAAGCCGGATGAGGGAGGGCGAGGCGATTTTGTTGGGGCCTGTACCTGGCGGAAGCGGAAGCGGCGGCACCTTGCTAATAACATGGCGGGTGGTGGCGCGTTCTGCTGGTGGGGGGGGGGGTATGTTAACTTGTTAATTGTAAATTGTGATTGTTATAAGTAATAAAGCTGCGACCAGTTCAATTCCATAGATTGTGTAATGGTTTTATTTGAATGTCAGATATGTGCATGGGATAGGCAAAGGGGGAGGGGGGGGAACAAGGTTGGGATCGCTCGGTCCGCCTTACCCGGTTATGCCTACACGCAGATTGCACCCTTTCTGCGCACACACTTTCTACGCACAGATGCAGTCATGCAATTTTAGAAAAGCTCTATTCTGCATGCAAAACAAGTTTTACACATTGAAAAAGCTTTACAGTCTACAGTCTCAGTAACTCTACTCTTTTCTAGATTTTTAGAGGGCAATTTCATAAACTCACGCATGTTGCCTCACACATATTTGGGTCCTATTTTATAAAGTCATTTACATGCGTATCCAGATAGCTCTGTCCATTTAGGTGGACTTCATCAATAGCTGTCCTAGCATATAGATATCCAGATATCGCCAAACAACAGCTGCTTCACTCAGTATTGACAAGAGGACTTCTACCACATAGCCAACAGAAGAATCACATTTGTGCTGACATGATAAAGCCGCTGCCAATAGCCCACAAAAATGCTAGCTGCAGTCGGGACACGTTTCCTCATGGATGATGATGTGTTATAATTATCATTTCTAATATTCATGAACAGCTTGTGAATATATTACAAATGTTGAAAGCTTGCTTTTGCAAAATATCTATAATGTAAAATCTGACACTTTGGGTAGTTTTACTGTGGCAAAAAGCAAATGGCAGAACTGGGAGAATAAGAGTGGATGAAATAATTTTGTGACAAGACGGGAAATTTTTATTTCATGTTGGTTCGCCAGCACAAACATATTGACAGTTCAGATTCAGATTCTTGGCAGTGAGGGGTTCATGTGAGTTACTAAAATAAATGTTTTTGTTATATCAAGTAAAATTTGAATGCTGAATGCCTCCGTGTTAAAAGGACAAACCAATTTTCTTGTCATGACAATGAATGGGAACCGCCTGTGCTCTTCTGCTATTTAAATGTAATCAGCACAATTCCTTTTTGTCTATTTTGCTTCTTCAAGGAATCTCTCTCTTCCTTCAGTCCCCAACTAATAGTGGCCCAAAGATCATAGTAGATGGTTAATTTGTTATGTCTCAGCTATATGGATATTTTTGTTGTTAGGAAAGTCCATGTTTCGCTGATGACTGGCAGGGGCAACAACTAGTAACACAGAGCGGAATTTTAGAAGAGACATCCAAGTCTGAAAGAAAAGCAGGCACATCCAATTGCAGATGTCATTGCACAAATGTGGATGTGCCCATTTGGACTTCTGCATGGCATTTACATAGACATCCTCAGAACTGTAGTTCAGAACCTGAATGTCTAGGGTAGCCTAATGGTTAGAGTAGTAGGTTAGGAGCAGGATAGCCAGGGTTCATGTCCCACTGCTGCTGTTGTTGGCATCACCCTCTGGATATTTTTCAGTTAAAACAAGCATGTGCATGTCTGGAGCAAGTCTAACATTAGATGCCCATGACATTTCTGAGATCAGGCAGGGATGTCCAGGATCCTGGAAATGCCTTGTCCATGCCTCCAAGTTCCTGGAAACAGCCCAACCATGCCTCCTCTATGCCCCATTCAGACTTGGATGTCCTCACACTGGGGACACCCCAAGAGCTAGCTTCTAAAATGGCTCTGGAGAAGTCTCTGTAGAGGTGGTTAGAGAAACTGCCAGAAGATCAAGGGTTTGATGCCCACTGGCTCTCCTTATGACCTTGGGCAACTCACTTTACCCTCCATTGCCTCAAAAGAAAAGGTCTGGCAATCTACCTCTGGTGATACATTGCCAAGAAAACCCAGAGACAGCTGGGTCACCAGGATTCAGCACTGACTTGACGGCACAAAAAAAAAATAATAGCCCATTTTCAAATGTCCAAAGTATGAATACAGCTTCTAAAATGATGTCCACAGTGTGTTTGTTATAACTGAAAGTAAATGCTTCCTTTGCAGTAGAGTGTAGTACTTCAAATTTCAAGCATATGTACCATTGAACTCAGCATCCTATCTTCAGCAGTGACACATCTAGGCTACTTGACAGATCCAAATGGGAAGATCCATTCCATGTAAAAGGAGTCTCTCTAGTATTTGATTATGGACATCTCCTACAGGGGCATTTGGAGGCCTATTCCAATTTGTACATCCCAGGCCTCTGTGCATCCCATCAGAACCGGACGCACAGAGGTAGACACGATTCTGATCCCATGGGTCACGTCTAGCCCCCACGGGATCAGAATTGTGTCTAAGCCTGTACGTGCAGGCCAGGACCCGATTCCGGTCAGTCTACACGTACAGGCTCCTGCCCGTCTAAGTCAGGCTCCTGAATGAAGCCATGGCACCATTCAGGAGCTGCAATCCCCGGCCACTGCCGACTTTCTTCATTCCCCGCAGTCCGACCCCCGATCTCTCTTCCCATGGCCAGGGTCAGGCTGCAGGGAAATTCCTGCACCCCCTCCACCATTTGCCACTGCCCGGGCTTGCCATCCCCTAACATCTAGGGGAACTTATTCTACCTTAGAGGTAGAATAAGTTCCCCATCTAGTCTGCCGGTTCCTGATGTACAGGGCTGACTTCAGAAATGGCCATGTACATCCGGGACCTTGGATTGCCCACTGCCCGCCCTAACTCCGCCTCCGCCTCTGCCCTGCCCCACTCCTGCCTAGCCTCCTTATACACACTCCTTGTTTGTACGGGGAGGCTTAATCGGGGCGGCAAGGGGGATGAACATTCGTGGTTCAGAATAGACCCCATACTGTAGAAGCCTTTGTTTGGATACAGCTCTACTACTAGCCTTGACCTCATTCTTTGGCAGCAAATTCTGTAGTTTAATTGTGATTTAATTGAATAAAAATGTTCTTGAATGTCAATTTCTTGTTTAATCTGATACTAGATATCTACAAGGAGTCTCCCCCAGTCTTAGGGAACAGCTGTTTACCCTTTTTAAATAGTACTATTTACTTGTTGCACCCCACTTATGGTTTTATAGACCTCTATATATTTATTTGTGAACATTTTATATACCTCTGTCATCTCCCCTCTCAGTATCTTGTCTCCCAGCTGAAGAACTCTAATCTGTTAAACCTTCCTTCATAAAGAAGCTAGTCCATAATCTTTATCATTTTTTGTTGCCCTTCTCTGAACCTTTCTTTGTTCTGCTATATCATAATTAAGATAGTGTGTCAAACAAGAACTGCACACAAATCATGGTGCAGTCAGCCCATGGAAAGATAAAGCCATTATTTTATTTCCAAATATGTTTTACATTCCTTTCCAAATAATTGCTAACATTCTACTTGTTTTTTTAGCCACCACCACACACTAGGCTGAGAATTGTAATGAATTCTCCACAATGACTCCAAGATCCATTAAGAGCTAATATGGAACCGAACACTGTGCACCTATGGCTAAAATTATTTTCCTACAAGCATCACTTTGCACTTTTCCACAGTACATGTCATCTGTCATTTAGATACACAGCTCCTCCAGCAATGTCTCACAATCAGTTCACACTTTAACTACTTTGAATAATTTTGAGTCATTTGCAAATCTGATTGCTTTGCTCGTTGCTTCCTTTTCAAGATCCTTAATGAATGTTACATTTCACTGTTCTCACTGCTTACCTCTCTCCACTTGGGAAATGCCATTTAGTTCTACTCTCCATTTCCAACTTTTTAACTAGTTACCTGTTAAATACAGGACATTATTCTCATGAGGGACTTGTGCTCCTCCCGCATCTCCTCTAACCCAATCCGGGCCTGATTCCAGCTTTAAAAGCAGCTGCACGCTGCCGGGAGTCCCTCTGCAACTTTAACTCTCCACCGGATCAGCGGCACAGAGGGCAGAGCACGTGTGCTCCTCCCGCATCTCCTCTAACCCAATCCGGGCCTGATTCCAGCTTTAAAAGCAGCTGCACGCTGCCGGGAGTCCCTCTGCAACTTTAACTCTCCACCGGATCAGCGGCACAGAGGGCAGAGCACGTGTGCTCCTCCCGCATCTCCTCTAACCCAATCCGGGCCTGATTCCAGCTTTAAAAGCAGCTGCACGCTGCCGGGAGTCCCTCTGCAACTTTAACTCTCCACCGGATCAGCGGCACAGAGGGCAGAGCACGTGTGCTCCTCCCGCATCTCCTCTAACCCAATCCGGGCCTGATTCCAGCTTTAAAAGCAGCTGCACGCTGCCAGGAGTCCCTCTGCAACTTTAACTCTCCACCGGATCAGCGGCACAGAGGGCAGAGCACGTGTGCTCCTCCCGCATCTCCTCTAACCCAATCCGGGCCTGATTCCAGCTTTAAAAGCAGCTGCACGCTGCCGGGAGTCCCTCTGCAACTTTAACTCTCCACCGGATCAGCGGCACAGAGGGCAGAGCACGTGTGCTCCTCCCGCATCTCCTCTAACCCAATCCGGGCCTGATTCCAGCTTTAAAAGCAGCTGCACGCTGCCGGGAGTCCCTCTGCAACTTTAACTCTCCACCGGATCAGCGGCACAGAGGGCAGAGCACGTGTGCTCCTCCCGCATCTCCTCTAACCCAATCCGGGCCTGATTCCAGCTTTAAAAGCAGCTGCACGCTGCCGGGAGTCCCTCTGCAACTTTAACTCTCCACCGGATCAGCGGCACAGAGGGCAGAGCACGTGTGCTCCTCCCGCATCTCCTCTAACCCAATCCGGGCCTGATTCCAGCTTTAAAAGCAGCTGCACGCTGCCGGGAGTCCCTCTGCAACTTTAACTCTCCACCGGATCAGCGGCACAGAGGGCAGAGCACGTGTGCTCCTCCCGCATCTCCTCTAACCCAATCCGGGCCTGATTCCAGCTTTAAAAGCAGCTGCACGCTGCCGGGAGTCCCTCTGCAACTTTAACTCTCCACCGGATCAGCGGCACAGAGGGCAGAGCACGTGTGCTCCTCCCGCATCTCCTCTAACCCAATCCGGGCCTGATTCCAGCTTTAAAAGCAGCTGCACGCTGCCGGGAGTCCCTCTGCAACTTTAACTCTCCACCGGATCAGCGGCACAGAGGGCAGAGCACGTGTGCTCCTCCCGCATCTCCTCTAACCCAATCCGGGCCTGATTCCAACTTTAAAAGCAGCTGCACGACAAGGCGTGCCCGCGCCGTGCGGGCCCGCGCCTGAGGGCCTCGCCAGAGGGCCCTTTGGCACGGCCCTTAGGCAGAGGCCTACTTAAAAACGCCCGATCAACATCCGACGGACCCTCCGATAGTCAAACCTCTCAAATACTAAGCAGCTGGAGTTCCCCTCGGGTTGAGCTCGCGATCAACACTTACAGCAAAGCAGCGTCAGTGATACTCAAGTATCTAGCAGCCTAAGTTCTTCGAGCACGGAGAGTACACGCTGCAGCAACACCACAAAAGACCCAGAGCATAGCAAGTATAACTGTTCTGTTGACAATAATCTGCTCTCTCATACTCTACTGCTAATAACCAACACACTGCAGAACTATACTGTTGATAGTAATCAAACAGCACGAAGAACTTATTACCAACTACTACAATACTGTTGTCAGTACTATTTAACCTCTTACACACTATTATACTGTTACCTACATTATTATACTGTTGTCAGTACTATTTAACCTCTTACACACTATTATACTGTTATCTGCATTATTATACTGTTGTCAGTACTATTTAACCTCTTACACACTATTATACTGTTATCTGCATTATTATACTGTTGTCAGTACTACCCAACCTCTTACACACTATTATACTGTTATCTGCATTATTATACTGTTGTCAGTACTATTTAACCTCTTACACACTATTATACTGTTATCTGCATTATTATACTGTTGTCAGTACTACCTAACCTCTCACACACTATTATACTGCTATCTGCAAATCAAGCTTTATACTGTTGTCAGTACTATTTAGCACATTGTACTACCGCTGTCTGTATTCCTCTATACTGTTGCCAATAACAATTAACCACTTGCACTGTCACTAGTAGTTGATGGTCATTGCACTGCTGCAAGTCATTGCACTGTTACCCATTTAAACTCAATATGTATAAGGTCCTGTTATCACTCACTACCCTGCTTACACTTGAGCTCCCCTGCGTTACAAACGCCCTCAACCATAACTCCAGCTACATACCAATACTACATTCATTTGGAAGGAGATGGTACGAATTCCCTCACAACACAACAGCAAAACGCAACCACACATCTCACTCCCATCTACTTAGCATTCCCCTTCAAGTCCTCAACAAAACGCAAGCTGAGAAGCTCCATCGCCAACGCCTCCTAAAATGTGCATTGATAAATGCCAGATCCATACGATCAAAATGGCCTGCAACCATGGACTTGATTCCTCAATACAATCTCGACATTCTGATGGTCACGGAATCATGGTTATCAGATTGTGACAACATCCTCCTGAATCAGATGCTGCCTACAGGATTTGACCTCTACACATGCCACAGGTCCACTCAAAAAGGAGGCGGAACACTAATCCTCGCCAAAACAGACCTCAATTTCAAGCTATGCAATTCCTCCAGCTCAACCCACCTCGACTCCCTCTCTATA
This sequence comes from Ichthyophis bannanicus, assembly GCA_033557465.1. NCBI lineage: Eukaryota > Metazoa > Chordata > Amphibia > Gymnophiona > Ichthyophiidae > Ichthyophis > Ichthyophis bannanicus. The sequence continues at coordinate 666,494,165 of CM066031.1, forward strand.
TCTAATGAGCTATGCTCAATCAACCTGCTTTATCGAGCACCCTCCCCATCACCGGACGACCTTCCAACAATAATTGAACTCGCGTGCGCAACATCCACCTCACGCTCTCCAAATTGGGTAGTTGGAGATTTTAACCTCCCATCTCTCCATGACAGCCACTCAGAAGCATTTCTAGATGCACTAAAGGATCTAGGCTACAAACAATACGTTGACTCTCCCACCCACACTAAAGGAGGTAAACTAGACCTCATTTTCGCACCTCATTTCAACACCTTATCACAACAAGCCCTTGAACTGTCAGTTATACCAGTGCCATGGTCCGATCACAACCTTATTCGATTCAATATACCCACCTATACCTCTCACGTGAGCCAAAGACCATCTAACTCACCTGGAACCCACTCGGCCCGTTTTCAACCTCTCAACCGCGACAAGGTCCTAGAGAACCTTCAACCTCTCTTGACTAACACCTCCCTCAACTTAGATGACCTAATATCCAAATGGAACGAGAACCTCAGAGCCGCCTCATGTCCATTGCACAAGGATAAGAAAATAAGAAAGCGAGAACATGCGCCTTGGTTCTCTACTGACCTGCGTACATCTCTCATCCATCTACGCAAACTTGAAAGACAGTGGCGTCGAACCCACTCTCCAGAGGCACTTGAAACATATAACTCACACTTAACTACCCACCGTGAGAAGGTAACACTGAGTAAGAAGCTCTACCACACAAACCTATTGAAACGCGCCATCAATAAACCTCATGCACTATTCAAGTTAGTAAAATCCATAACAAGAGAACCAGTTTCAGATCAACCTGCAATGCCGCAGCCACAGGACTACGCAAATTACCTGCAATCAAAAATGATTACAGCCAACACGAGCATAAATACCAACAACCCATCTGTATCACCTAAGCCATCTCAAATAACTCCATTTTGCAACTTCAATACTATATCAACTAGTGAAATTGAGAAAATTATCGCCTCCATCAATCCTAGCACAGCACCCAATGACCCATGTCCAGCCAGCTGGATCAAAGATTTGCGCCATGATCTAAGCCAAATCCTGTACCTGATACTGAACCAGTCCTTCCTAACAGGCTCATTCCCCCAAAGTCTGAAACACACCTCTATCAAGCCCCTACTCAAAAACAGTAAGCTCGATCCATCCAAAGTTGAATCATTTAGGCCAATCTCGAGCATCCCCCAGCTTGCAAAAATTATCGAGAAAGCTGCCCAACAACAGCTCCAGCATCATATTGACACGGAAGCACCACTGGACAAATCACAACATGGATTCAGAGAAGCACATGGAGTTGACACAATCCTTACAACCTTATTCAATGATCTTATCACAGGAATAAACAGCATCAAACAAGGATTTGTACTCATATTTTTAGACATTTCCGCCGCCTTTGATTCTGTGAACCACAACATACTGCTGCAACGTCTGAGAGAGAAGGGGATTCAAAGCACAGCACTGGAATGGTGTAGATCCTACCTTTCCAATAGGTGGCAACAAGTTAAAACGGGCCAGGAATCATCAGAGCCATTCCTACAGTCTCAAGGTGTACCTCAAGGATCTTCACTATCGGCATTAATGTTCAATATATATACAGCCGATATGTGAATTGATCCGATCCTTCAATGTGCAATGCCTGGCATACGCAGATGACATCCTCATATACATGCCGTTTAAAACTGACCAACCAGTGTTTACACCAATAATCAACTGTTTCGGTGCAATAGCTGAATGGCTGCTGACACAAAACTTAAGAATAAATCATAGCAAAACTGATGTACTATTTGTCACAAGGAATCGCAAGTTCATACCTCCTCCGTCACTGCTGGTCAATAACATAGAACTGACGTCCAAACCCACAATCCGATACCTCGGCATCACATTGGATCAACACCTGGATATGACAATGCATGTGAAGAATGTGACAAAGAGGATATATCATAAGATCAGAACGCTACGCCACCTCCGCCCACTACTTGACTATACTGATTACCGATCAACCTTCCAGGCACTAGTCCTCCCACATCTAGATTTTGCGAATATCATCCTCCACGGGCTCTCTCAATCAACCTTAAATCCACTTCGTCTGGCTATGAATGCAGCTGCAAGAGTCCTCTCTGGGTCACCAAGATCTGCTCACATAACGCCTATCATGAAAGACCTACACTGGCTACCTCTACAAGCCAGACTCTCATATAAGTCACTAGTCCTGACCTTCAAGGCCATGAATAACTACCCACCGACACCAATTAGCAAACTAATCCATAACACCCTCGAAAATAGAAACAGAAGGACCACTGCTATGAATACCTTAATAGTTCCCAAGATGATGACATCATGTACCAAAGCTACATCGAACAGAGCTTTCTCAATATTTGCACCCCTGAATTGGAATTTACTTCCCCATGAAATCCGTTGCATCAAAAACCTATTACAATTCCGAAAAGCCGTGAAGCATCACTTATTCACAAAATACTACCCAGACGTGACCTCGGACACTCACACTACCAACAGACCTCCAACTTACACTAAACACCTTAATACCTTAATACAACCAGAAAAAGGTTAAACTCCACGATAGTTCACTTCCCCACTGTTGATCTGTGCCTCCTACATGAATACACATACAATTTCCACTCGAATTTACATATTTATATAGTAAAAGCATATATATAGTATAATGTTGACTGTACATAGTTATCCCTGTTACTCCATGTTATATATTCCTGTGTTCTCTGTAAACTCAATGTTACCTGTTTGCATTGCAGTATATTTGTTCGATGTACACCGCGCTGATTTTAATAGCGCGGTATAGAAGAGATGTTAAATAAATAAATAAATAAATAAATAAATGCCTCCTGAAAGTATTGAAACACTATACCGAGTAGCTCACCCTATCCACATGATTTATATCTAGAGTTTCTGATTTTCAGATATTACCGGAAAACCTACACCACTGATGGGAAAATTGGGCTTTATGGATATAATCAAAATCGCCCCAAAATTATCTTCTCTTACAGGGACCTGATGACATCATGCCAGCTGCTGCCAATGAAGCCAAATGTCATCATCAGACTAGGATCAATTTGGTTCCTCTTCACCTCCAGCCCAAGAAGCAGCGTCTTTTGGTGTACAAAGCATTGCCTGCCTACCCCCCGCCACCTCCACAATACATGTCAATTTTCGAATTAAATTTGACTGCCTGGAAGCCTCAGACTGTTTCCTCTTCTGCTGCAGCTGTGACCCAAGTGTTGCGTTTGGCCCAGGCTGCAGGTGAAGAGAAAGTAGCCCAAGATACCATGGCTATGAATTTTAAATTATGAAATATCGTGCAGCCGTAGGCAGCCCCATGCAATACTGCTGATCTCACAGTCCCTCTTCTCTACCTCTCTTTATAAAGCAGAAGTATCACTAGGAGGTGAAGAACCACAGGATTAGCATATTCCAAGTGCTCTGGATCCCTCAGCTCATGCTAGGTATACAAAGGTAAGAAAGAGATAGAAAATGAAGAGATAAGAGATGTAATGAACAAATGAGGAAGAGAAACAATGAGGGAGGGGAGAAATGCAATGAGAAGTGAGGGTGACTGATAATGTTGAAAGAGAGGGGGAGGGGAAGGTAGAAATAGAAAACTTGAGAAAAAGCGGAGGAAGGAAAGAGATGGGAAAAGGGGATGAAATGGAGAGAGGATATCAAAGAAGACAAGAAGAGAGGGAGAATGAAGAAGGTTTGAATAAATTGACTTGGATCCCCTTGCTGTAACTATAACTGAGAGGTGGGAAGGGCCAGCTAAGGATATGTGACACCCTTGAGCAGTGTACCTCCTTCACTGATGTGCTTTAAGGCCCTTTAGCGCCTGGAGCCCATCGTCCCTCCTTCTCTTCCTCCCCCAAGGTGTCCAGTAAATTCTCTTCCCTATCTCCTTAAGTATCTAGCATCTCTTCTTCCCTTTTACTACTACTACTACTACAACTGAACGTTTGTATAGCGCTACAAGACATACACAGCACTGCACAGACACATGTGAAAGACGTCCCTGCTCATCAGAACTTACAGTGTTATCAAGACAGACAACACAGTAGCTGTAGACATAGGATACAGCTAGGGGGAATGGTAAGGAAGCATGAAGGAGATTAGGTGAGTCAAGAACCGAAAGCAGCAGCAAAGAGGTGAGTTTTCAGCTGGATTTGAAAAGGGTCAAGGTATTCAATATCTCACCCTGTGACAGTCGCTGCTACTGCATCACCTAGGCCTATAGCTCTGAAGCACAGTCAGCATGGGGCCTTGAGTATCCATGTATGCTCAAGGCCAGCCATGTCCCACCCCCTCTGAACTTCCTGTTTCAAAGTGGGCTTAATGCAGCAAGCCTGAGCCACACAGATGTTCAAGGCCTCACACACGCTGATCTCTTTTGGGGTTTTTTTAACCCAACTCAGCTTCTGGCTTCTGCTGCCCTAGTGCCATCCCCAAAATTGTGCTGCTCTAGGCAGATGCCTAGTGCTCCTAGTGGACTGGCCGCCCCAGCAAGTGGGAGAGATAAGGTTGGTGGGAATGAACAAGGGGTTTCAAACATCTTTGGAAATTGAGGAGTATACAGAACAAAAATGCTTGGGTATCCCTGCAGAAAAGCTAACACTAACTCTCACTAACCCTTTCTTTAAAAAAAAAAAGTAAGTCTTTGAAAACTGAATCCACCTAAACTAGGCCTAGAATTATATTTCACGATCCAAGACACCGATAAACCTCTATTTTTCTTACTCTACCAAAGCACTTAATTGCCTGAAAAATAAGTAAGCAGCTAGAATTCCATTCAAAAATACCCAGATCAGAAAACCTGCTTATACCATTACATTTTCTAATAGATTATTTAGGTACAATTTCATTTTGCTAAATCCATATTGGCTATTCCCCATTAAACATGTCTATCCATATGTCCAGTAATTTTATTTTACCCTCTCCAAACACCAGCCTCAGGCTCACTGGTCTGTAGTTCTGAATAACCTCTGGAGCCATCATTAAATGGAGACAGATGCACCAAGGGCCAGGGAGTGTGTCAGGGCAGGAGCGTTGGGATTGGCACTGTTGGGAGGGGATTGGGAATCTGGAATGGAGGAGGGGATAGTTTGGAGAAGGACATGAGGTAAACTGCAGGGGAATAAATCATACATCAAACAGCTCCTATGTGGACAGAGAAGTCAGTCAGGCCAAGAACTCACAAGCACCACCGCCACAAGCATTCCCATAAGAGAACCAAGTTCCATCCTTTCAGACTATATAGCAGGTGTAGATTGGCACATTTTAAAAATCTGCCCTGTACCTCCCCAGCATATGTGAAATGCATCGTGGATGTGCAGGCACACGCGCCACCTAGGCCAAGCACAGAAACATCCCCCATTATGTCCCCGGCAGAGACATGCAGATATCAACCTGTGCATTTTGCCATCTTTTTAAAATGATGCTTTGAACATAGGTGAAGCGTCCATGTTTTTCTGCCACCGCATTCACGTTTAAAATGCAGATAGGGCTTCTAAACTAACCCGCTAGCCTGCAATCAGTCCTCTGGATTGTTAGCTGTGAATGCTCTGCAAGGACCCTCTAGAATGTTATCAGGAGGACAGAACTGGAATACGGGATTATATATATGTCTTGAAACCCTGTCCCGAGTTTTCTTTGAGCAAACAATGTTATAGTCACTGTTCAAGATTAGTGATAGCACTTGCTACTTCTTATAAAGTGCTCCATGATCCCAAATTGAGAAAAAGTAGAAAGCATGGCCTGATATTCAAAGGATTTATGCTTCTAACTTTGAGAGTTATGGAAGGCATATTCAAAATCATGTATATGATTTACAGACCTTCAAACTGCGTAAATGCTGCTCAGCAGTATATTCAGTGACACATACCCGGTTTGAGCCCCCTATCCTCCTCACATAGCCTGGTAAAATGCCCCGATGCTAACTGTCTAGCATCAGGGAGCACAGTGGGGCAGCAACAAAGGTTATCCAGTCTGCGGGGCTATTGAGCCGCTATCCTGCTAACCTAAACTGGCTAAAGTTAGACAGAAAAAAGGCTGTTTCAACTAGCCAATTTATCTATCTGACCTGTAGCTGATTATGCTGCTGGCCAGATAGCTAAATCGCTTATCCAGCATAATCAGATATTCATTGCCGCTGGCTGGACATGGCCACAGCACTGAATATCCCAGGATAATTTAAAGCATCTATATCCAGCCGCTTTAGCTGTGCTCATCAGTCTAGGCAAATTACTGGCAGGCCTAAACTTAGCAGCAGAAATTTTAAGCTCCTAAATTAGGATAAATATTTAGCTGAAAACAGACTACCAAATATGGCTGAAAATAGGGCACTAATTTAGGAGCCTGACTTAGGAGCTCACACACACCCCAACTTTCTTCCAGCAGTTTAGGCTTAGTTCAAGCAAGGTATTCTCAGTATGGTGCATTTTTAAATAATCTCAACTTATTTCTGAACATTCCAAAGAGTTAGATATTTTTCTCTTCAAGTCTCTCTTTTAAATGACCCAATAATGTCCCTTTAAACATATTCTCTCTATGAATTTTTTTTTACCTTTCTATCTGACCAAGTTGTATCGCTTCTGTCCAAAATCTGAGATTCTCCGTTATAAGGGCTATCTCAGGGCAGCGCTATCATTAGGCAAGGCGAGGCAGCTGACTACAGCACAAATTTCTGCTGGTGGCAACCGGAGTTCTCAAACATCCCCACGGAGAACCTCTCACTTTGACTCCAGGCAACAGGAGGCTATATTTCCTTCTCCTTTGGACTCTATCATATCCCCCCTCAGCTGTCTCTTTTCCAAGTTGAAGAGGCACCTTGGAGCTCCTTGGGGCAGCGTGGGAGTAAACGTGAAAGGCGGCCCAGGATCCCCGAGTCCCTGCACTTGCTCAAAGTCTGTCAGTCACACCCTCTTTAAAGCATGAAATATGTATGGCAGCCAAGGGAAGGGATGAGCAAAGATGCTGGAGGAAGGGTGAGTGAGGAGAGATGCTGTAATGGGGGGGGGGGGGAAAGAAGGAAAGCAGGAAAAATGCTGTACATGGCTAGAAGGGAAATAAGAAGAGATGCTTCACCTTAAGCGGTGGGGGTGGGAAACGAAGTAAGTCAAATGTTGGAAGGTGGAGGGGAAGAGAAGCAGGAGACGATGCTGGATTTTGGGGTCATGGATGAGACGGGAAGCAGGTTGCTAGATGCTGAAATTCAGGGTAGTGGGGATGAGAAGGGAAGCAGGAGGGATATGCTGGACCTAAAAGGTGGAAAAGAAGGCAGGGGAGAGATGATAGACACCAATGTTCCTTTTTAAGGTGCACAGCAATCCTCTACCAGCATTCTTTACCAGTGGTAGTGGTGCAACAAAACTCTGGTTTCAGTCACAAAGGACAAGTAAGTTCTTCAGGACTCCCAACAGTCTCGTTTCTTCCCAAATTTAAACCATGATATTCCTGCACCATTCCCAGTGGTATAAACAGAGTGGAGGTCTCTTAGGGTGAATGTTGCTGGTCATGAGAATAGATAAATAGAGAGAGAAGAGATGTTGGGCATGAAAGGAAGCTAGAGAGAGGGGAGGAGTTGCTGGGCATTGGGGGAGAGCTAGAGAGAGACGAGAGTTCTTGAGTATGGGAGAGACCTAGAGAGAGGGAAGAAAGGGAGAGCATGGGGGAGAGAGGGAGGAAAGAATGAAAAGCTGGGGAAAGAGATGGAAAGATGCAGGTAGACGCAGTAAAATGAGGAAGCTTGGATGGTGAGGAGGAGTGAAATCTGAGTGAATAGAGAAGCAGAAAAATAAAACGAAGAAAGCTGAAAGTGAAAGATCAAGTCAAACACTGATGTAGGGAGAGTGAACAAGGCAGAAGGAGAGAAAACAATGGCAAATGAACAGTAATGTAATGTGAGCCTTTGAGTCAGTCCTGACTCCTGGTGACTCAGAAGCTCCTGGGTTTTCTTGGCAGTGTTGCCAGAGGTAGATTGCCAGGCCTTTCTTCTGAGGTAATGGAGGGTTAAGTGACTTGCCCAAGGCCACAAGGAGTGCTAGTGGGAATTGAACCCTGGTTGCTTGGTTACCAAGCCAGTGTTCTAACCACTAGGCTACTCCTCCCCTTGATGAACAGAAGACCCTGCAAATAGTCTACAGAAGACAAAGGAAAGAAACAGATCAACATGATTATAAAGATAAAATCACGAAACAAAGGTAGAAAAAAAGAATCGTGATCTGAATGTGTCAGTTTTTGGAATTTCCACCTACTATATTTGTATTTTTATTTATTTATAAAAATGTACATACTTTTTTCTTGAAACACAGCCATTCAAGATGGTTTCCATTTAATTCTAAAATTAAATTCTGCAGTGGTGCAAGAGATAAGGGTGTCGAGACCACTTGGCAATAGTGATTATAGCATGACAACATTTGATTTAATAAATGCAGGAAGGATGGCAAGGAAATCCATAGTACTACCTTTTAACTTTCAAAAGGGAGACTATGATTTAAAAAAAAGGAAAATAGTTTAAAAAAATAAAAGAAGCAGCTGCAAATGTTAAAAATTTGCATCAAGCATGGGAGCTGTTTAAAAATACCATCTTGGATGCCCAGACCAGCTGTAATCCATGCTTTAAGTGAAGTGGAAGGAAGTCCAAAAAACTGACAGCATGGTTTAAAGGTGAGGTCAGAGAGGCTGTTGTAGCCAAAAAAGCATCTTTCAGGAAATGGAAAAAGGAGTCCAATGACGAAAACAAGAAGCAACATAAGCACTGGCAAGTTAGATGCAAGACAGCATTGATAAGACAGGCAAAGAGAGAATTTGAAAAAAAAGCTTGCTGTTTGAAGCAAAAATGCATAATAACAACTTTTTCAAGTACATTCGTAGCAAAAAACCTGTGAGAGAGTCACTTGGACCACTGGATGGATGATAGAGGGGTAAAAGGGGCTCTAAACAGAGAGACTGAATAAATTCTTTGCTTCGGTCTTTACTGAAGATGATGTAGGGAAGTTATCCATGACTGAAATGGTATTTAAAGGTGATGCATCAGAAGAATTGAAAGAAATATCAATAAACCAGGAAAATGTATTACTACTGCATCTACCACTACGGCACAAACTGACCCCTGCCCCGCCTTCTGGATAAAAGAGCTACACTGCGACTTTAGCCCGTTCATAGCCAGGCTCATGGACTTATCCTTCACAACAGGCTCATTCCCCCAATGCCTCAAACATACGTCCATCAGGCCTCTGATGAAAAACAGCAAGCTTGACCCCCAGAAGGTGGACTCGTACAGACCTATAGCCAGTATACCACTTCTGGCCAAGATAATTGAAAATAAGTCCAAAGACAAATACAAGAGCACATCGAGATTTCCGCTCCGCTGGACCCTTGCCAACACGGATTTAGAGAGTCCCATGGTGTTGAAACACTCCTCACCACCCTCTACAGTAACTTAATTACTGGAATTGATAACATCCGTCAAGGGTTTTTCCTCATCTTCATGGATATAGCTGCTGCATTTGACTCAGTAAGCCACGAGCTTCTCCTGGGCCGCCTCAAGGAGAAGGGTATTTGCGACACAGCACTTGAATGGTGCAAGTCATATTTGTCTGACAGATGGCAGCACGTACGATTCGGGGCTTCAACATCAGAACCTTTCCACCAGAGATAAGGCGTGCCACAAGGATCCTCCCTCTCCGCCCTGATGTTCAACATATACATGCAGCCCATCTGTAACCTCATCCAATTTATTCAATGTCGACTGCTTGATATATGCAGATGTACTGCTCTATATGCCATTCTCGACAGAGCAGCTGGACCTCTCCCCACTGACAGACTGCTTTAACGCAGTATCCAACTGGCTCAAATCTCAAAACCTCCGAATACAGCACAAGAAAACAGAGGTCCTTTTCATTACGAGGAACCAAAACTTCACCCCGCCACCCCACTTAAAGGTTAAGGATGCAGAGCTACAAACCAAATCCACAATCCGATACCTTGGAGTCACGTTAGACCAATGACTGGACATGAAGGTGCACATAAGCAACATAGTAAGAGTGATCTACCACAAGATCCGAACACTCATGCACTTACGCTTCCTGCTAGAGCCAGATGACTTCCGGACAATTTATCAAGTCCTGATTATGCCGCACTTTGATTACGCTAATGCAATCCTACAAGGGCTCCCACAATCCACCCTGAACCCGCTCCAACTCGCAATGAAGGCCACGGCGAGAGTTCTACATGGGGCTTCCAGGAGCGACCATGTTACGCCCATCCTGAAACAGCTCCACTGGCTCCCTATACATGGCAGACTCTCTTTCAAAACCCTACTGCTGACTTCAGGCCATTAATGGGCTCTCCTCCACATCACTAGCAGAGCTCATCCAAACCATTTCCCCCAATAGGTCTAGGAGATCTGCAGCAGTCAACACACTGGTAATCCCGAAGGCAATAACCCAATGCACCCATGCTACAGCAAAAAGGGCTTTCAGATTCTGTGCACCCAGATGCTGGAACACCCTACCACCCAGCATCCGGGCAATCCCTGACCTAACCCAGTTTAGGAAGGCACTGAAGCACCAGCTCTTCCTCAAATACTACCCGGAAGATAGTGCTCCAATAGCCCCCTCCCCCATCTAGTACAGCCACAGCAACATACCCTGCAAGCCATCCATGACTATGATTACTTTTGATACGACTTGACGTGACGCCTAGATGTAAATAGTTACCCCAGTTTTATCCAAGTTTTAGTACCTGTTCTTTGTAAACACAGGTCAGCTTGCTGCACTGTGCAAGTCATTCTGTTTCATGTAAACCGCACTGATATTGAATAGCGCGTTATAAAAGAGACTGTAAATAAATAAATTAATTAATTAATTAAATATTTGATAAACTGAAGAGTAGCAAATCACCTGGACTGGATGGTATAACTCTGAGGGTGTTGAAAGAACTGAAATATGAGATTGCAGATCTACTATTAGTAATCTGTGAATTATCATTAAAATCATCTGCAATACCTGACTATTAGTAATCTGTGAATTATCATTAAAATCATCTGCAATACCTGAAGATTGGCGATTGGCCAATGTAACGCCAATTTTTAAAAAGGGTTCCAGAGGATACTACAGACAGATAAGCCTGATGTCAGTACCAGGAAAAATGGTAGAAATCATTATAAAGAACAAAATTACTGAACATGTAGATAGTCATGGTTTAATGGGAGAAAATCAACATGGCTTTAGCCAAGGAAGGTCTTGTCTTACTAATCTGTTATACTTTTTTGACGGTATGAATAAACAGGTAGACAAAGGTTAGCCGGTTGATATAGTATATCTGGATTTTCAGAAAGCCTTTGACAAGGTTCCTCATAAGAGAATCTTGGTGAAATTAAAAAGCCATGGGATAGGAGACAGTGTACTATTGTGGATCAGGAACTGGTTAATAGACAGAAAGTAGAGGGTAGGGCTAAATGGGCAATTTTCCCAATGGAGAAAGGTGAATAATGGAGTACCCCAGGGATATGTGCTGGGTCTGCTGCTTTTTAACATATTCGTAAATGACCTGGAAATGGGAATGAGAGCTGATCAAATCTGCAGATGACACAAAAATATTCAAAGTTTTAAAAATACAAGAGGATTGTGAAAACTTTCAAGAGGACCTTGATAAATTTGAAGACTGGGCATCAAAATGGCAGATGAAATTCAATGTGGACAAGTGCAAAGTTATGCACGTAGGAAAGAAGAACCCAAACTATGGTTATATGATGCAAGGTTCTACATTAGGAACCACCACCCACGAAAAAGATTTAGGGGTCATCGTGGATAACACATTTAAACCCTCCACCCAGTGTGCAGTGGTGGCCAAGAAGGCAAATAGAGTGCTAGGAATCATAAGGAAAGGAATGGAGAATAAAACAAAGGATATTTTTCGTCCTACAGCTGGACTCTCTCTGGGAGGGCTTACAGGCTCTGGAACTTTCCTTTTCATCTCAGTTTGGTGCCCTCCAGAGTGCTCTTGCTTCTATTGTTCAATTTGCAGATAGCAGAAGCAAGAGGTGGCCCAGCTAGAAGTTAAATTGGAGGACACCGTAATTATTTCAGATACTGTTACTAAAGATTTATTGGGTATCCATGGAAAGACTGAAATTTTAGAGAACTCTGTTAGGAAGAGGAATCTACACTTGTTGAACTTTCCTCGTGTTCCTGCATGTCTCACTGAAGGATTTGTTTGTTTCTTATGCTACGTCTGTATTGAAAATCCCTTTGGAGTCAGTACCTCCTTTGGCAAGGATTTTCTATTTGCCAACTACCAAGCATAAAGACCATGGATCTTCTTCACCTGTACATTCCCCACCAATGGACTCTGGATCTAACTGGGTTCCTAGAGACTACTGATCCAGGATTTATCCCGAGGGCTACTTTGCTGCTGGCTCTGGTCCTTGAACCTGATTGAAATGTACTCTTGAAATTATATTTTAAGGCTAGGAATGAGCCCTTTAGGGGGGGGGGAAGGACAATTAGGATGTTTCCTGATGTCTCTAAAGCCACCCAGAAATGTAGGCAAGTTTCTTTTGTTGCGTTCTCGGGTTTTGCAGTTAGGAGGGCTATTCTTCCTGCATTACCTGCATACATGTCTAATTAGCGTCCTCCTCTCCTCCTTCTTTTCGCCGCCGTCTAACTCCTGACACCCTCAGTGTTTTTCCCCCTGTTTCTTCTATCTTTCCCCCAGATTTTGCTCTGCACTCGCCTGACAGCCAGGTTTCCCTTTGGAACTCTCTTCTTACTAATGCCCTGGATGGTCTAGCGCCACTCCGTCCTTTTTCTAGATCCCCTAGTTCAGGTCATTCTCCTTGGTATCATCCTGCCTTACGTCTTCAGCGGACTCAGCTCCGACAAGTGCAGCGTCGTTGGTCTCGTCACCCTTCTCCAGAATTGCACCTTCGCTTCAAGCAGCTATTTGCTGACTATCATTTGGCTGTCCAGTCTGCCAAACATACCTTTTATATTACTGAGAACTCTGAAGCTGCGAATTCCTCTAGCCAACTTTTCACAATCCTGCGTAGGCTTTCTTCTACCGGTTTTAATCGTGCCTCAGCGACCAAGATTCCAGATCCTCATCTGTTGGCCACTTTCTTTTCTGAGAAAATGCTTAACTTGCGTTCTTCCTTTTCGAATCCCCCCCCCCCCCCCGCCTCCTCCATTATCCCCTGTCTCCCCTTGTGGGCTGCCTGCTGCTGACCCTTCATCACTGCCCTCTTCCTCTCTGCCTAATCGGGCTCTCGCCCATACCTGGTCCTCTTTCCATCCTGTTATCTCCGCAGAGTTACTACAAATGCTGTCCAAATCCAGGAAGACCACCTGCAACTTGGACCCAAACCCATCTTGTTGGCTATCTGAGCCTTCTTTACAACTTATACCTATCATCACTACCATCATCAACTCTAGTTTATCTTCTGGCCATTTTCCCTCTCCATGGAAATCAGCTGTTGTCCATCCTCTTCTGAAGCAGTCTTCCCTCGATCCCTCCGTTCTGTCCCATTGGCACCCTGTTTCAAACCTCCCCTTCCTGGCTAAGCTCTTGGAACGTTTTGTTTTTGAACAATTAACCTCTCACGTTGAGACCACTAATACTTTCCACCCCCGTCAAGCAGGTTTCCGGCAAGGACATAGTACTGAAACTGTTCTCCTGGCATTGTTAAACGAATTACTTGTCGCCCATGACCGTGGAGATATCACTCTTCTTGTCTCCCTTGACCTCTCTGCAGTATTCGACCTGATTGATCACCGGACCCTCCTTTCTCGCCTCTTTGATATTGGGCTACGTGGCACGGTTCTGCAGTGGTTTCGCTCCTTTCTCACAGCCCACTCTTTTACTGTCCTTTTGAATGGTCAGTCTTCCTCTTCTCTTCCTCTCACCTGTGGTGTGCCACAGGGCTCTGTCCTCTCCCCTCTGTTATTCAATATTTTTCTCACCCCCTTACCCCTTCTAATCCAGCAGTACCCAGTATCTTCGTATATCTATGCTGATGATATCATTCTCCTTTTCCATACTTCTCCGCTCTCTTTAGATATCTCCCAATTTAACCTCTGTCTCTCCCATATTGCCTCTTGGCTCTCTCAGCATTTCCTACATTTGAACCCTTCAAAGTCCACAGCTATGTGGGTGTCCCTGAGCGGCTCTTGTCCTTCCATTGCCCCTATGATTGACTCGACCTCCATTCTGCTCGTTTCTTCTTTCCAATATTTGGGAGTAATCCTTGACTCCTCGCTTTCCTTCCATAGCCATATTTCTTCCCTTACCCGTCGTTCATTTGCAATCCTGCGTCAAATCAGGGCCGTCCGCTCCCTTCTTCCCTTTGGTTCCTTGGTTACCCTCGTTCTAGCTTTGATTACCAGTAGACTTGATTATTGCAATATCCTTTTGGCTAATCTCCCCAATTATCAGCTTCAACGCCTACAGTTTATTCAAAACACTGCAGCTCGCCTTATTACTTTTGCCCATCGTTTTGATCATGTTACTCCCATTCTCTTTCATTTGCATTGGCTGCCCCTCCGTTTCCACTTCCATTATAAAATTCTCATTCTAACTCATCGTGCCATTCATACTAATAATCCTCTGTATCTTGCTGATCTCATTTCCCTTCATACCCCCTATCGTCAACTTCGCTCACTCCATGCTAATCGTCTGTCCTTACCCTCCCCATCGCAAGCACATCTGGAAAAAACTCGTCATTCAGCTTTCTTTTTTCTTGGTCCCCTGTTGTGGAATGTATTACCACCCTCTCTCCGGTTAGAACTCTCTTATCCCCAGTTCAAAGCCTTACTCAAAACCCATCTTTTCCAACAATCCTTTGATCTCCCTCCTGGTACTCCTCCCTGAAGCTGCTGTAGGTTTGTTTGTTCTATTCCCATCATGTCTTGTCCTGTCTTCCCTCTGTTTGTTCCCCCTGCTCTGTCTTTGTTTGTGCCCGATTGAAGTCCTTGGTTTAGGTGTATAGTCTTTAATTATTCTGTCCTGTCTTTCTTTTCTTTCCTGTCATACCATGGCATTCCTTTTTCTATAGTTTGCAGTGTTGACCTTTTGATTTTTATTGTAAACCGCTTTAATGTCTCGGCAAAAGCGGTCTATCAAGTGTAGAAATAAAGATAATTAAATATCAGGGAGTTAGTTATACCTTTTTGGAACCAGCACATTCAATTTGTCGCATGTAAGAGTGTGGCTTTCTCTCAGCAGCTTATGGCTCTTTCATCCACCCCCTCTACTTAGAGGTGGGGGTTTTGTTTCGTGAATAGTAATATTCTGCATTAGTCTTGTCTCTTATTTCCTGGAATTTATCTTTTGGTTTATGTCTAGGCCGCCTTTATCACTTGTGGGCTAGTGAATGTTTTAGTGTAATGCTAGGGAAGGCTTTGCCTTCTTATTCTTCTGTTGTATTCTTTTCTGTAACAAGTTGTTGTATCTTGTGTAACTTTAAATTGCATAAATAAATAATAAAAAAAGGATATTATAATGCATCTGTATCATTCCATGGTTTGACCTCACTTCGAATATTTTGTGAAATTCTGGTCACCGTATTTTATAAAGGAAATAGTGGAATTAAAAAAGGTACAGAGAGGAGCGGCAAAAATGGAAAAGGGGATAGAAGGATACCCCTATGAAGAGAGAACATAAGATATGCCATACTGGGTCACACCAAGGTCCATCAAGCCCAGTATCCTGTTTCCAACAGTGGCCAATCTAGGTCATACGTACCTAGCAGTTTTCCCAAAAGACATAGGTTTATCCTCATCGGTTTCTTCATATTCCTCCCCTTCACCCTTGAGTCTGTTAATACCACTTTTGCCCTTCCTCTCACTAATATCTGAAAAATATCTTAACCCCCCAGTTTATTGTATTGGCTTTTTCTTATTTTTGTATCTTTGCTTTCCTGACTACTTTGCCAGCTTCTCTAAGTTTTTCTAAATATTGATGCATGTCTTCCTCTGTGTGATTCCTTGTATTTCATGAAGGCCTCCCTTTTTCTTCACCTTTTCAGCTACTTCTTTTGAGAACCATAGCAGCCTCCTTTTTCCTTTTACCTTTATTTACTATTCTAACAAAAACGTTGGTTGCCCTTAGAATATTCCCTTTCAGTTTTGCCTACTGTTTTTCTATATCCCCCAGCTTTCCCATCCCACTAACTGAGGTATTGTTCCATCTTGGCAAAGTTAGTTTTCCTAAAGTCCAAGACTCTCGCTTTCGAATGCATTTTATCAGCCCTATTCCTAATAATGAACCTCACCATCTGGCGATCACTGGATGCCACTAACATCAGAAACTTTCACCATTGGTAAGCACCAAGTCCAATATGGTCTCTTCACGGGTGGGTTCTGTTACCAGTTGCCTGAATAGTTCTTCCTGTAAAGAATCCAGGAACTCTTTACTTCTAGATGACACCGCAGCTGGGATGCACCAATCAATATCTGGCATACTGAAATTCCCCATCAGTAGCACGTCCCCTTTCTTAGCAATGCTGCGTATATCTTCTATTAAATCTCGGTCCACTTCTTCTCCCTGTGAGGGATGGTAGTACACCATCCATTGCCATTTCCTTCCCCTTTTTACATAGAATTTCTATCCATAGAAATTTGTGTATATTTTTTTTTTACCTGCAAAACCTTTATCCTGTTTTTACTATGCACTCTAACATACAGAACCATCCATACCCCAATATGATCTACCCTATCATTGCAATATAGTTTGTAGCTTGATATCACAGTGTCCCACTGGTTAGGGCTCTTCAATTTGGAAAAGAGATGACTAAGGGGAGATATGATAGAGGTCTATAAATTAATGAATGGAGTGTAATGGGTAAATGTAGATTGATTATTTATGCCATCAAAAAGTAGAAAGACTAGGGGACATGCAATGTAGCTACAGGGTAACCCATTTAAGACTAATAGGACAATTTTTTTTTCACTCAGTGCATAATCAAACTCTGAGATTTATTATTGGAGGATATATAAAAGCTGTTAATGTAGATGGATTAAAAAAAGTTTGAACAAGTTCCTAGAGGAAAGGTCCATAAACCATTATTAAAGAGGACCCAAGAAATCCACTGCTTGCCCCAACAAGCATTGTGGAACCTGTGTGTCTTTTTGGAAAGCTGCCAGGTACTTGTGATCTAGATTGGCCACTGTTGGAAACAGGACACTGGGCTTGATGGACCTTGGTCTGACCCAGTATAACATATCTTATGTTCTTATGTACGTAAATACAAAATTACAAACCCATTTTCAGAAACACTCTCTAAGTAAACAAATACATTTTAGCCCCTTACTGAAGTATACCAATGGGATGCCTTCTTGAAGTTCATTTGACATTTTGTTTCATAATTTTGGAAGAACTATCTTAAAAGCCCCTTTCAGCCACTTTTCTTTTGTAGTGCTCTTCTAGGCTCATATTCATTAACACACTCCAATAAACATTGAGGTTTCCCATTTTCTGCACTTTGAATGTCATAACCATTATTCGGAACTTACATCATTCCTTTATGGGGAGCTTTCATGCTCACCTATTTACTACTCCTCATAACTAATCCGGCTGGCACATTTTGGGCAAATAAAAGCTGTCTAAGAAAAATACTGGGTTATCCACATTTAACATCCCACAATAATCCATCAAACTTCCCACTAATGCTTGAACCACTGCCTTCAATGTGCCCTCCTCCAAATACTGGTGCAATTTACAGATCAATCTCAATTTTACATAAACCCTCTATAATTCCATGGAAACTCGTTTGTGCCCCACTCCTCCTCCTTCTAACATCACACTTAACAATCTTAATGACTCCATCTGCAAATCTCCACCCTGTCCGCTTCATGCTTTATCTTCAATCCTTCTGTCTTTTCATCTCCAAAGCATCAATATGCCTTTTTCTTCCTATTCCAAATCAGACCATTTCATATTAGAAACATAGAAACATAGAAATATGATGACAGAAAAAGACCACATGGCCTATCTAGTCTGTCATTCCATATCAACAACTACAACAGTCCCCTTTTTTCCTTTAGAGATCCTCTGTGTTTGTCCCATGCTTTTTTGGATTCAGTTACTGTCCTCATCTCTACCACCTCCACTGGGAGACTATTCCACAGATCCACCACTCTTTCCGTAAAGAAATATTTCCGCGTATCACTCCTGAATCTATCTCCCTTCACCCTCATCCCATGTCCCCTCATAGCAGAACTTGCTTTCAATTGAAAGAGGTTCTCCCCCTGAACATTTATGCCACGGAGGTATTTAAACATCTCAATCATATCACCTCTATCCCGCCTTTCCTGTAAGGTGTACATATTAAGATCCTTAAGTCTGTCCTCATATGCTTTATAATGAAGACCACTAACCATTTTAGTAGCAACCCTCTGCACCGACTCCATCCTGTTCACATCCTTTTGAAGGTGCGGTCTCCAGAATTGCACACCATACTCCAAATGAGGTCGCACCAAAGACCTATACAGAGGCATTATCACCTCCTTTTTTCTGCTAGCCATTCCTCTCTGTATGCACCCAAGCATCCTTCTAGCTTTTCCCATCACCTTTTCTACCCGTTTAGCTACTTTAAGATCATTAGGCACAACCACGCCTAGGTTCCGCTCTTCTTTAGTGGACAAAAGTACTTCACCTCCTATACTGTATTGCTCCCTTGGATTGCTGCAGCCCAAATGCATGACCTTACATTTCTTTTAACATTAAATCCCAGCTGCCAGATTCTAGACCATTCTTCAAGCTTAGCTAGATTGACCACTAACACTAGATATACAATCCTTGCTAGCTATCATCTCTTTCGTTTTATAGTAATCTGCACAGGTGTGGTGTGATAGCCCATGTGCTCTCACAATCTGACCTAGTGGGCATAAATGTACATTAAACAGAAGTGGAGACAGAGGTGATTCCTCTGGGCACCCCATTTCCATCAGTACCCTCTTGACCACTTTCCTTTACATCTTACCTTAAAACTTCTATCTTTTAAGAAGGGCTTAACCCACTGTGATGCTGGCCCACCAGTCCCCAACTGGAAACAACTCCTTATCAAATACCCAGCATCTACAAAATAAAACACCGCCATGAGGTCCATGGATATTAATAACATTGTGTTAACCTTCATCCAACCAAAAACAAATTTCATCCAACATAGCCACAAGCATAGTTTCCATTCCATTTCCTTTCCCAAAACCTGCCTGATCTCCATCCGGCAATTCGTTATCTTCTAGGTATGACCCAACCTGCATTACTACCTCTTATTCTATGAATTTGAGCAGCATCAGCAGGTTTGAAATAGGTGTAAATGTTTCGCACACCATTTCATCTGCCCTTCATTTTTTTAACGATGCCACCTGCACCAATGAAGCATTTACTAAATCTGCCAACCACGGCATCATTGTATTGGATCCTTCTTTAAATATGGTTATAGGAGTGAGGTCTATTGAGAAATAAGTTATAGTCAGTTAATGTGTTTACTACTAATGCCACTCTTTCTACACTGACCTTATACAAGGTCTCTAACTTTATACACTCCCCCACAACTTCCATCCCCTTTTACCTGTCTTCATAGTAAACCTTCCTTCAGACATCCAAAGCCCTCTTCACCGTCCCCCAATTTTAAACCTTTCTTTTGTGCAAGAGGAAATGCATCACTATTTCTTTTTTTCTGCTGTTGTACTGCATGCATAGTGTGGCTTCTTGGGGTTTCAGTTGCATTTTTGTCTACATATCTCTATATTTAGTTTGTGACCATTGAATTCTGTAGCTGGTGAGGGTCTGTGTTCAACTGTGGGTGACAGAGATTAGGTATTCTGTTAGCATGAAGTTTCTATGCAGGGTGCAGCTATGGCAACTTCTCTGAACTGCAATGCCACAGGGTGCCCCAACCCTGCACAGAAGTGAAGAGAACATAGCCTGCCAAATAGTCTTGGTGCCTGCTCTCAAACCTCTGTCTTTGGCCTATAAATCTCTAAAGCTAACACTGTATAATAAAGTAAAGGACAGCTGCTATGTAAAGATCTATGGTACTTTGGCCTGTTCAGGTTTCTAAATAGGTGTATTGATGTTCTAGGCCCCACTACAATATTTACAATTTTGCCTTTTCCAATGTAAGATCCTTGTGAGAGTCCTGGGAGTTAGAGCAAATCTACCATTCCATAACAGCACCATAGGTCCTTAGTGACTTTTGTAGGGTTTTGTATTACTTCACAATATTCATGATACTGTACCATTGAAGGTTTATATTGGCACCAGAATCAGAATTTTCTTTTTGTGTAACGAGTTCTACTGGGAAATGTCCTAGTTCTTCTCTGTACATATTGTTAGGTGAGGAAAGCTTCTGTAGATGCAGAACATGTGTTTATTTTTAACACCATGATAGCATTGTGTAGAGAGGGTCGTGGGGATCCAACATTTTTTAAATTACAGTCCGAGGCTACATAATTTAATTACTACAATATTTGCTGAGCATAACCAGGGACTTAAAAGTTTTCCTTTTTTTTCTATTATATAGCCTGGAAATATAAATTGAACTCTTTATTTTTTTTTTCTTGGTGATCAACATATGTGATACAATCAAGGGTCAGCTCAGGGCCGGACCATCCATTGAGCAAGAATGTTGTTTGCACAGGGCCATGCGCAAACAACATTCTGCATTAAAACTAAAAAAAAAAAAAAAAACCTGGCTGGTGCCGCTGCCGCCTGCCTGGCACAGCCCTCCCGGCCACAGCGGCAGCAGCAGCAGCAGCCAGGTTTTTTTTAGTTTTAAATTTACCTTGGCTGATGGGGGGAGGGGGTCAGGACTGGTAATGGGGGGGCTAAGACTGAAAATGGGGTGATGGGGGTTAGGACTGGAGGTGGGCTGATGGGGGGTTAGGACTGGAAAGGGGCTATGGGGGGGCTAAGACTGAAAATGGGGTGATGGGAGGGTTAGGACTGGAAGTGGGCTGTTGGGGGGCTTAGGACTGGTAATGGGCTATGGGGGGGGCTAGGACTGGTAATGGGCTGTGGGGTTGCTAGGACTGGAAATTGGCTGAGTGGAAGGGGGGCTTGAACTTCAAATAGCTGATGGGGACGGGAGTTTGGAATGGAAATGGGCTGAGTGGGGAGGGAGCTAGGAATGAAAATGGGCTGAGTGGGAGGGAGCTAGGACAGGAAATGGGCTGATGGAGGGGCTAGGATAGGACTGTAAATGGGCTGTTGGTGGGTGCTAAGATTGGAAATGGGCTGTGGTGGGGGCTTGGATTGAAATGGACTCATGGAGGCGCTGGAACTTGAAGTAGGCTCATGGGGGGCTTGGATTGCAAATGGGCTGAGTGGAGGGGAGCTAGGATTTGACATGGGCTGATGGTGGGGCTAGAAAAGGACTAGAAATGGGCTGATGGGGGGTTGGGATTGTAAATGAGCTTATGGAGGGACTTGAATAGGATTGGAAATGGATGGGGGAGCTAGGATTGGAAATGGGCTGATGGTGGGGCTAGGGTAGGATAGGAAATGGGCTGATGGGGGCTAGGACTGGAAATGGGCTGATGCGGGGACTAGGACTGGAAATGGGCTGATGTGGGGACTAGAAGGGAGCGGATGTTGGGTGGGGCTGGAACTAGAAGGGAGGTGATGTTGAGGGAGGATTAGAATGGAATGGGGCTGGGAGAGTGAAATGGAGAGGGGGAAAATATTTTGTGTGGGAGGGAAGAAAAATCTACAATTGGCCGGGTATTGGGAGAGTAAGTGGGGATTGAGGATGGCGGGGTAATATTTGAGTGGATGAAATAGGAATGAGGGAAGAGCAAAAGGAGAAAGATTAGTATGTTAAAGCAGATGTAGATAGAGAATGGAAAAAAACTAGAAGAGAGAAGAAAGGACAAATGGACAGCAGATGATCCAGAGTTAGCAAAAGACAAAAGAAACCAGAAGAAAGTGGCTGGAGCAATTGCAACTGAAAAAAAAATGCACAAAAGTTAGAAAAATATCTCTTTATTTTGAATTTATTAACTGGAATATGTCAGTTCTGGGAAATGTGCATCATTAACATCTACGCTTTGTTTAGTACAAGAGGAAATTAATTTATAGTTTTATTTTTACAGTGTTGTTGTACATTCCAGGTTTGGCTTTTGGGGTTCCCAGTTTAATTATTGTCTTCCTGTTTCTAAATTGTGATTCTTTGTTTGGTGATGGTCTATGTTCTGCATGTGTAACTGAGCTGAGGTATTCTGTTTATGTAATTCCTATTTAACATTGTCACTTGTTCTTTTTCCCCAGTAGATCATGTATTGTTATTCTCTGAAATGTCCTGTTTTAATATTTGCAGTGTTGCCTTTTGATAGGTAGGGTATGGTGCTTTGCAAGTCCTGGTAGTGCTGTTACGATACGGTGGGTTTGCTATGGGTTCTAAATGGGCAGTGTTTGTAGTAGTTCCTAATGTGCCTGGCGGTTGGCACTGGATTATAGTAATGTACAAACCTTTTAGTCTTTCTTTATCTAGGCACTCATTAAGAGGCATGCTTACTAAAGGATAGTGTGTGGTAACATTATGCAAATATTTGTGCAAATGAGACCCTTATGCAAATGAGGCCCCACAAAGAGTCTCCGCACATGGCCCCGCACCGCCCTTGGGTTGCCCCTGGGTCAGCGTACAGATAAATCCAATTATTTGACTGAACCTAGTCCATACTATTAAGCTAAACATCATAGGGGGAGATATTCAATGGCATTTATGCAGTATGTGGACCTGCAAACTGCATAAATGCAGCTCACAGGGGTATCCAGAAGCACTAACCTGGTTAGTGCTGCTGAATATCACCAGTTTGGGATGCTAAATGCCCCAACATTAATTGCTTGGCATTGGGGCAATCCAGGGCAGAATGAGGGAGGCACTGTGGGTTAACCACATAGCGGCAATATTCACTATTCCGTCAACCTGAATTATCAATGCCGGGGCCCAGAGATGGCCCCGGCACTGAATACCTGGGACAAATGTAAAGTGGCAATAACTGATCATCACCGCTGAAAATCCCCCAAGCACAGGAACAGAGCCACAGTACAATGGTCAAAACACTGACCAATGGTGCAGGGATCATGGGTTCAATCCCCCACTGTGCCCAATGAAGAAGGCTAGCTGAGGCATTACCTATTATGGGGAAGATTGCTTTAGGAGGCATTTTATTTTTATTTTAATTATCTCTACTAGCAAACGCACTCTCAAAGCGTGTTAACATAAGGCGCCCCATAAGGTACATTTTAAAGTGCACTGTCCGCCAAGGCACCCTAAAATGTTGCTTATAGGGCGCTCTATAAGTCGCTCCACAGGATAACGTATAGTGCACCTCATATGGACGGTAACCATAAGGTGCCCTATAGGGGGCCCTATAAAGCGCCCTCAGAGGCACCTTATGGGTACAGTACGCTGAGAGTGTATTTGCTGGCAGCAATAATGTACATGAAAAAGAGATAATGCTCTGGGCAGCCCCATCAAACAACCCCACTGTGGGTTTGAACCCATGACCTCTGGCTCCACAGGTGGTGAAGCAACCATTGGGCTACAGCTCTAGAGCTGCTAGCAAGCCCCTGGCTGGCTGCAGAGGGAGTGCATGTCACCACACAGGCAGTCTGCTGTGGTCACCAGGATAGGGTTAGCACACCCGTACCCATGATGCACTGCACATGCAAATCAGCTGTCCACAGATAAACACAAGATGGGATATGCACCCCCACAGCACCTCGGCCTGGTAGGGGGAACTGACCATGTGCACCCCTACAGCACCTCAGCCTGGTAGGGGGTACTGACCATGTGTGTTACTGGCACAGGGTAGCTGCACACTGTCACATTGTGCAGGTACTGTGCTCACCCTGAGTGTGCGGTGGGGCGCCCAGCACCAAGTCCACAGCACCTTCCATGGCAGAAATAAGCCATGCTGCAGTTCCCCAGCAGTGCTAATGTGTGAGATAGTTAGTTTCTGCAGAAACAACTTGGATATATCTGTCTGTCTCAGTCAGGTGTAGTCCCTATGGACCCCTAGGAGGATTATGTACCACCACCCTCCTCTTCCAGAGCTGAGGGTGGCAAACAGGGTCTCACATCAACAGATCCACATTCCATCTCCCTACAATGGTGGCAGTAGAGGGGACCAGCAACCCCAGTCCTGCTAGGGAACAGACACCCTACAGGGCAGTCAATGCAGCTCTATACACATCCATAACGCAATAGCAGACAGACATTAGGCCTGGATATGCTAAGCTGCACCCCACCACTATCTGATATTCTCCTGCAGCAAGCCTTCAGCCGCTGCACCCTGCAAGGTGCTCCATCAAGACACATACCAGCTGCAAACAGTCTGCTAGCTAGTCCATAGTGCATGTTCCTGGTGGAAATGCATGCACCCAGAACTGGGATGTCAGCATACACAACAAGCAGATAAGTCAGTGACTGGGCCCCAAAAGGAAACCCATAAATATCACATGAAAAAAATACTATATAGCACTATGGGGGTGCCTAGCCATGCTGTGGTCACTGCACAGTCAGGGTGAGAGTGATCTCACAGCAGGACATGCTGAGGCCACCCTGTCTGTGTAGGTGGTGGCCAGGCACTAAAATGTCCCAGCCAGTGCCCTATGCCCTGTGCAGATGCATCCTGGCCAGGCCACCCTGTCCAGGCTATACCATGGTACCTTGCTCCTTATTATGCACATTTGCAGGCCAATACTAGCAACAGTGCTGGCAGTGTGGGCTGTGGAGGGTGCTTGCAGCCACCACACACTGGATAGACAGACACCCACACCCACACCTATGCCAGCATTGTGCTACTATAGAGGAATTTAGCAGCCCTGGCCATCACATCAGTCCTGGGCACAGTACAGGCATGGATATGGTACGCAATACTGTTGGGGGTCACTCCCCAGGGTGGTAAACACTGTCAGAGACCAGACCTGAAACACACACCGCAGACATCAGAAAGGTTGTTATGATGGAGCTCAATCAGCAAACTGTGCTTAACGTAGGAATTGCTATCTGCCAGTAATCATAGCAAACGTTTGATAGCTGTGTACCGTATACCCAGGTGTAGGGTGGCATTGCTAAGGCATGCAAGTGCTAGTATTGGGAGATGCACGCAGGTCCCAATGTCCTGCCTCTCCAGGAGGCATTGGCCAATGGGGCCTGTGGGTGTGGGTGTGGGTGTGGGTGTGTCTGCCCCTGTTGGCTGCTGCTTTACGGCAGAGGTTCCCAACTCCAGTCCTGGTGTGCCAAACACTGTTCGGGTTTTCATGCTGTCCCTCATGAATATACATGAGATACATCTGCATACCATGGGGGTGGTGCATAGATATGCAGCACAGGCATCTTTATTAGAGGCAGCATGGAACCTGAATGGTGTTTGGCCCTCCAGGACTGCATTTGGGAGACTCTAGGTAATGTGGCTGTTTATGGTGTCTGTGCTCGGTGGGGTAAAATATAGGCGTATTAACCATGCGTATGTTCTCTGCAATAAAGGTTTGTCCTTACTATCACGGTTTAGTTGTGGGAAAAATATGTGGACTGAATTGGCAGTTGCCCCAGCTGGGCTTTGAACCTGTGACCTTCTGTTTTTGCACACACTGTCTGTGTGCACTGCACCACCGTGTTGCCACAGATATGCTGCATTCCCTGGGGAGTCCATGACTGTACATCCGACAGGGCCTGTTTGTTGCAGTGCACGGCACCCACCTGGACAGGGCTAGGCCATGTTCTGCTGTTGCCACCAGCTGCTGCCACCTCCACCACCAGTACCGCTCCATCCTTAGATTGGAGACAGCATAAACCCTGAAGGATTTGTGGCCCTCCAGCACTGCATTTGGGGGAATCTGCTCTAGGTAATGTGCACGTTTCTGGTGTCTGTGCTCTGTAGGGTAAAATAGAGGTGTTTGAGCCATGCTTATGTTCTCTGCAATAAAGATTCATCTTTATTATCACGATATAGTTGTGGGTAAAATATGGGGACTGGATTGGCAGGAGCCCCAGCTGGGTCTTGAACCTGTGACCTTCTATCTCCAAACAAACTAGTTGTGTACACTGCACCACCGTGTTGCCACAGAGACAGTGCATTCTCTAATGATACCATGACTGTTTGTCCAGCAGGGCCTGTCTGTTCCAGTGCATTGCACCCACCTACACAGGGCTAGGCCATGGTCTGCTCTGGGCAGCTGCCACTGCCCCCCTCCACCTCCAGTACCCCGTGCCACCATGCTGACATGACCTTCTGCTGGTGGTGCTGGTGGTACCCAGTCTCAGGCCATCCTGTGTGCGGGTAGGCGGCTGCCTATGGTGTGGGTTCTGGGGTAGGGGAGCCTGCATATCTGTCCGCACGTCCCCCAATCACCGCCTGCCAATGTTCTGTGCCCTTGGGGGTAGCTGCTGGGTACTATCCCCTGTGACACTGTGCTAAACACTCTCGTGCCCATGTTGGGCCCTCATCAGTTGCTGTCTGGCTGCTGTTCAGTTTCAGCATTCCTAAGTGCCATCTAGGCATCTGCCTAGTCTGCACTGTGCCCCAGCTGCACCACAGCATGTGCCGCCTGCAGCCCTCTGTATCCCCTTTCCCAGCATCTGTCCAGTTGCCCATTCCGACCTGCCCGCCCTGCTGTTGTGGAACATGTGCATGCCATAGATAACCTGTCCAATGGAGAGGTAAACCCTGATCAGTGTTATTTCACTGCGGGATCATTCACCTTGTATGGGGACGGAGCGTAGACCCTCCTAAAATTCATATTTATTTTTTGCATCTTTCTTGGGAGTGTTTTTTGATGTTTCCCATTACTATCACTATTGCCCTGCTTGATTATGATTTTTTTATATTTTGTTGGGGTCATTTTTAATGTTTATTTGCCCTTTTGTTCCGTGCACATGTATCACACTGCTCACTTTTTGTGGGTTTCCCTGGTTTTGAGTTACATTGTTTACAGAAATGGTTTCTCTTCCCTTTAAATCGGCTCTACCGCGAGGTTTTCACCTGCGGTATTTTTTTACTTGAATTTCAGCCCCGCTCGTGTGCGGGGAGCCTCTCCCCTCCCACTCTCCTCCCATTGACCCCTTCTCTCCGCCCCTGGGGAGCCTTCCTCCGCCATCCGAGAGCCTTTCCACGCCTCTATCGCACATCAGCGCGCCACGCACATGAGCGGGCACTTTAGTGCGGCGCGCACGTGTGCGGGGCACAAAAATGCATCATTAGCGTGTGCTAAGGTACCTTAGCGCATGCTATTGTGCGCCGCGCACTTGAGCGCAGTTTAGTAAACATACCCCTAAATATGTACAAATTAAGTTACCAATCAAGGTCCTTTTTACTGAAACAAAACATTAAAGGAAATCGTCGCTCTTGTATCATTATCCTTCACTTCAATATCATCTTTTAAATCATTTGTAACAATTATAAGTCAATATGGCAACAAAGTATCCAATCCAATGTTAAAAGGAAAACACAACAATTTTTTTCTAAACTTGCTGCCCAACAGGGCGCTATGTTGCAGATGAGATTCCACACTCATCATTTGGCTTCAGAGGCCTTCATCCATCCCATTCTGTGACCGGAGCTATGAGGGGATCCTCCCTTTTCAGTACCTTGGTGGGGGCAACATCTCATACCTTGTTTCAGGTAGCAGATTGCCTTGATCCGCTCCTGAGCTATCAGTAGTACTTTTCATTATTCATTGCAATCACCCCAGATAATTGCAATCTCTCACAAACATTAGGCCTAACAAGTTATTTTCCCACAAACTTGTTGAAATTTTATTAGTTAATTAAAATACTCTTCTTACCTTTACTTTCTTTTTCCCTTCTCTAAATTAATTTACTCCCAATCCCACACGATTTTTTTTCGAGTTCAGCCCCTAAACATCTTGTAGTGCTAAGTGCTCGCAGCTGCCAAGGCTGATATTTAAACTCCATGGCTGGCCGGCTACAGCATTTACAATGAAACCAGATATCCTCCAGAGCTGAAAAGTCAGTCACAGCACTGACCAGCAGCCCTATCTGGATCATGGCAGTGTCCAGCTGTTTTTCAGATTGAAAATTGCATAACGTTAGGCCCACATTTTTTGTGGCTGCCTAAAGTTACGCCTGTCTTTATGCGGTTTGTTATCTGGTTAGTGGATAGAATATCACTGCTGGGGGCTGCCACAACACTATCTAGACAGGACCACTGAATAGCCCCCACACCAACACTTATAAGGTTAGCAAGTGCTTTTAACCAGATAAGTTCATTTAAATATCAGGCCTTTGCTTTCCTTTGCTGGTCTCTGGCAATTGGAGACTGGACATCGTTGAGTCTACCATGCAGTTTAAACAATTTTTCACTAATGTAACAGCAGTTGTCCACAGCAGCTATAGCTCTCAAAGATGCACATTCTGGCTTTGCCCATCATCATCAAGCCAACCCTTCCACACCTCAGCACATGTTCCCTGCTGCAGTCATGCTACAAGTACAAGACCCTTTCTCTCTGGCTTCTGTCTCTAACCTTCAAAATATGACAGAAGTATCCTCAAATTTTCTACGTTTAGTGCCTCTTTAATTCTGGCCCCAGTGTCTGAATCCAGGAGCTGCCATCTGCACTTGCTCTCCTGACCAATCTGATCCCGTCTGATCTCTAACACAGGCCATATACTACATCACACCATGGAACAGTGCAGCACCAGGGACACAGGAGAGACTCCCACAATTCCCGACGCAGTGCTCACCCTGCTTTACTATGCTCCTCCCCTTCTTTCTCTCCACCGCAGCATGGTCAGTATTCAGTGGGGGTTCAGGGTGCCTTTTCCAGGCGATCACGAGCGCATCTTCCTGGTGACCATGGCAGAGTCCAGCCTCTTTCTCTCTCATTACTTATCACCTACTCTTCCTCCTTTCCCCATCACTATCTGTCCTGGTTTTACCATCTGTCAGCAGAGATAGCTACTCCTGGAGTCTGAGGGATCAAGCTGGGAGTGGTACCACATTGCTCTGCTCTCTCCATCCCAGGCTCCTGCAACATATTTGCGCTCCCCTTACTGTCTCTGAGCAAGACTTCTGAGCACGTGCAGTGCTGCTTCTCTCTAGGGCCACCTCATCCCTCAATCCCCACGCTTTCTGTTCAAAGAAAGCAGTCTATGGAGAGACATCGCTGCAGATGTCCAGAGACCCCCATGGCCCACACAGCTCTCGCAGCTCCATTTAGAGTGACGCCATCATGTAGGCAGGGCTGCTTTACATAGCATAGAGGGCTTGCCACATGGAACAACTGCTTTAGACCTCACACCCTGCTGCTACTCCCAGCCTTGCAGACACATAACTGATCTCCACTTTGCACATGGTACATACCAACTCCAGTTTCTTTTCACCACCCGTCCCCTTGGGCTGCATCTTACATGTCTACAGATTGAAATCAGCATTGCAATTGCTGCTGCTTTTTCTTTTAATTTTCTGTGCAGTGTTCCAACTCTGACATCACTTCTTGAGCTCTGTTCATCAGTGGAATTATGAGGACAGGCCTGGAGAAAGGACCATGCTTCTATTTTTGGGTCCCACTGTTATGCAGGACCCAGGACAGCTGCCCCTTTTAACTTTTGCTGAAAGCAGCCGTGAGGGTTCATTGTAATGATGTAGCAAAGAGAAAGGCCTAACCAATTCGCAAATGGGAGGGGGAATTGATAAATACATGAATTGGTGAGACTTAGGTTGGTGTTAACCCAAGGGAGCCATGGGAAACAGCCAGAAGGGCTAGGGTGTCCCAAGAAGACAGAAGAGACCTTCCCTTCCAAGCAGAGAGAATCTCTCCTGAGTGTTGAGAGGAGTCAGGTGATGACTCCATGGAGCAGTCTACAGGAGTGCAAGGATTCCCAGATAATTGTCTGGCCTTGGTTCACTGTTTCATCAAAGGGTATTTTGTGGATTTTCTATCTGGGAGCTAAGGAGTTTCTCAGTTTCCTGAGGTCGGAGGAAAAGAGAACTCAGAGGAAGCAGTCAGAAACCCAAGGTTTCCAGATAGTGATTGCACGAGGAGCTTGAAGTGAATGTTCTGAATAATGGGTATTTGCTTTTCTGGTGGATTTTCGCTAAAGCCTTGAACTAGGGACTTCCCAGATTTTGTGCTTCTGTACCATTCCATTTTTCTTAATTTTTGGATTTTAAGTTAACTTCTCTGGTTTGGAATTTGTGACCAAAGGGTAACTTTAAGGCAGGGCCGGTGCTACCCAGTAAGTGGGGTAAGCACGGCAGGGGGGCACCGATCTCTGGGGGGCACCATCACTAGCTGCCTCCACCCCAAAGTAGGAAGACAAGTGTAGCCAGAGAAGCAAAGTCTGGATGCAGGACCAGCATGCCCCATAGACAGAAGGCTGTGCAAGGCTGTGATTGCTGCCTTAAACAACCTCTGCCCAAAGGACACATTACTCCTACGGACAGGCTTAGCCCTCTCTCTGCCCTGATCACTGCTGGGCTCAGCCCTCAAACTGCTGAAGGCTGAGCCCGGCAGCGATCACAGCCAAGAGAGCACTGAGTCTGCCTGCAGGAGTAGCATGTCCTGCGGGCAGCAGCCCTTTAAGGTAGTAATCGCGGCAGAGAGAGGGCAAAACCTGCCCGCAAAAGTAGCGTGTCCCATGCTGGTCCAATGCATTGGTGCTGTTGAGTCCCTCTTGCTGTTTGGCATATTTAGCAGAATGTTTCCTAAGCTCTGTGCTGGTAACACGTGTGGGTTGCATTACTAGCGCAGGGTCATAGGCAATGTTCCCTCTAATTTTCTGTAGGCTGTGTGCGCATAAAATATCAGCTGTGCAGCTTTTGAAGGAAGGTTAAATTTTTGTGTGGCACATAACGACACTCAGAGTTCTATACTTTAAAATTTCACTACACGTCAGAATACAGTATGTACACCACATTGATTGCACTAGATAATATTGTAGAACTTGTGAAAACCGTAAATACACAACAACTTTTAAATTTTAAGATGTCTGTGTTGTTTTCTATCAGAATCAGAACCGTAATTTTTGTGCGCTCTGTTATAAAGTATGTGCGCTCGCTCGGCGAGGTGTGTGCGCGCGCACACGTGCACAGCTTAGAGGGAACAGTGGTCATAGGCCAGCTTCAGGGAGATAGTTATATCCCCCCTGCACTTACCACATTTCAGCATGGCAAAACGGCTGCAGGAGCAACTAAGGCAATCCATTCAGATAGCATTAGTTGCACTCACGCTACTAGGGCTCAGCCATTAGGTTAGTTTCTGCTGACAATACAGACGCCTGTGTGTGAGAGTTCTTTCTCTCACCTCACTCTGGAGGAAAGTATAATTTGGGGAAAGAAATCCTGAAAACCTAAGAGTAATGGAAAAATCATGGCACTTGTTCCCTGGTCTGACTGGAAAGTGGCCATATTATTTTAGCTTTTCTTTCACTTCAGCTTCACTTCGTACTGACAGTATATTGACTCCATGACTGCCAGTAGGAAGTGAAGCTAGAGCGAGAGAAAGCCAGAACACCACATGCTTTATCTTTATCTTTATTTAACACTTATTATACCGCCTAAACCAAGAGGCATGCAGCGGTTTAAAATAAAAACAAAGGAGACTACTGAAGGAAACAGAAAGGAACGCCAATTGTTTACAAAAGGGACAGCAGAAAAGAAGGAGCAGTACAGTGATAAACGCAAAACAGGAGGAAGGGATAAGCGAAGAACAGAGGAAAACAATAAGCGCAATAGAGGGAAGCAATAAGCGCAAAACAGAGGGAAGGGAAACAATCAGTTGTCGGCAGGAGGGGGAGGAGGAGGAGGAATGTCGAAAGCTGTGCAAAAGAGGTGGGTCTTGAGAGAGGCTTTAAAGGTGTGGAGGGAAGATTCCAGACGTAAAGCAAGTGGCAATGAGTTCCAAAGACTGGGACCAAGGAAAAAGAAAGCAGAGGAACGTGTGGATTCAAGACGAGCCCTGGAAGGAGGTGGAAGAAAAAGGCAATTAGCATGAATCGATCAAAGAGCTCTAGAGGGGCAATGGAAGTGAACCAAATCAAGAAATGAAAACACATCCTGTGATCCCAGAAGGGGAAAGCATGGATTTATGGGTTTGTTTATGTGGTTTAAATCAGAAATATATTAATGTTATCACTGTCTTCTTATATTGCTACTATTCCTTTCATCAACATTATATCAATTGTGCTTATAGTTTCTAGATGTACATTGGCTGTATGGTTATAATGTTTTTGATTCCTACATTCTGCACAAAATCTCTCTCCTGCATACCTTTTTAGTGAGCAAAATATTTTTGAGTTGTCTGTTCAGCTGAGTGTTTTTCTTTTGATCCAGTTAACCCAAGTTTATCTATCCTGTTCTCTGTAAGTTCAGTGCGGGCCCCTCCCGTGCCTGGACAAAACCGATGTTATTTGTAAACCGAGCTGAATTTGAAGAGAGCAGTATAGAAAAGACTTTAAATAAATAAATAAATAAATAAATATCTAAAATTTAGCATGCTCTTGAATTATCACAGCCTGTTCATATGATGCTACTGTAAGTATTCTCTGCTCAGTAGTTATTTTTATTCTGGCTATGCATTTGCCCCTTCACTGCAATTTTCTTTCAACACTGGACTTGAAGGAGAAATACTAGCATCATGTGAAGAATTCACAATGGAGTTTTGGGAAAAAGGGGGGTGGTGTGTAGCCAGCATTAATAATGAGAGAGGGGACACTGATCTTATAGGTTGCAGGGGGCACCAGAAATCCTAGCACTGGCCCTGCTTTAAGGCTTGTAATTACTAGAAACGCGAGCAGGTATTTGTAGCAAAGGCAAACATGATTTAGAGATCTCTCAGGTTTTGCTTTCCTTGAGCAACAGAGATGTCTAAGTGGCTCTACTAAAATACTGCATTGTGACCTTTTATGCTACCCAGTGTTTCCTTAACATGGGAGGGCTCTCCTGACTAGTTAGTTGTTTGGCCCCTGGCTGTGCTATGAACCTCTCCTTCTCCTCTGTGCTGTATAACTATGTAGCCAGAGGAATCCACCATTGTGATATTGTGCCAGCCAGCCAAAGAAATGAAACTGCCTTTGGACTAGGTCTTTATTCCAGTCAGGTTTCTGCCTATCTAGGCCAGTGCTATCTAGGGAGAAACCTGACTGGAATAAAGATCTAGTCCAAAGGCAGTTTCATTTCTTTGGCTGGCATAGCCACAATATCACAATGGTGGTTTCCTCTGGCTCCATATTTATAGAGCACAGAGGAGAAGGAGAGGTTCATAGCACAGCCAGGAGCCAAACAACTCAGAAGCAGTGACAAGGATAGCTTAAGCCACTGTACTACAACAGAGGGAGTAAAGGAGAAAGCAGGAGAGAAACAGAAGGACCCTTGGAGACAGAAGAAGCAGCAGGGGTCTTGATCTTGGAACAAGAGGGGAGGAGGGTACAGAGGATGTCCTTTCAGTAAAGACAAGACTTGAAGGAGTGGGTTCTCCATATACTGTATCTTCTCAGAGCCATAGTTTCTCTTTCCCATCCAATCCCATGGCTCCACATTACTTTTTTCTCTTGATGCCAACTCTTCCAATCTTTTCCCTTCATTCATTCAGTTTCAAACCCCAGATCCAAATCACCAACTCCTTACCTTCTTTTCCTCTCCAGCCATTTCATCCCCTACCCCATCAGCTGCTCAAGCTTCAGCATTTTCTTCCTTTCATTCACCCCTTTCCACTCTGATAACACGCCACTCATCACCATCATGCCTCCTCTCCCCCTTACTCTCTTGTTCCTTCTCCTTGTCTCATCTGTTCATCCTGCAGCACTATGGAACAGACACTGAGTGACTCACTCACCCTCCCTCTAACCATCTAGGACATGTTATTTCCCTGTTTGCCCCACTGCTACATCTCCTCATTTTGTACCATTTATCAAAAAATTGCCCTCCTCAGGGGTGACTCTATAATGAGGCCAGGTGAGGCAGTGGCCTCAGGTGGCAACTTTTTGGGGGCGGAAAAAATTGCCCCCAAAAAGCCCGCCTCACTCGGTCTTCAAAAAAAAAAACCCGATGAGAGGAGCCACTGCCAGAGCCGCTGCCACTGCTGCTGCCACCGCAGCAGCAGCACAATGAAGTGCCCCGCAGCCGTGGCCTCCCCGGCAGAGCCCTCCTATTTCCCTCAGTGCTGGCTTTTCAGAGCCGCGAAGGGAGAGTTTTCCCTTTTTCACAGTTCTGTTAGTTGAGCCCACCAGCACTGATGGGAAACAGGAAATGCCTGTTGAAGCGCCTAATGGAGATTGGCCTCCAAGACACCATCATCAAATGGTTTCAATCATACCTCGAAGACAGACAGCAGCGAGTAACATCCAATAACCTCACCTCAGCACCCTTCCATACAACTCAAGGAGTATCCCAAGGCTCCTCACTATCTGCTCTTCTTTTCAACATTTATATTCAGCCCATATGCAAAATATTTAACAAATACAAGATACAATATGCCATATATGCTGACGATATCATGGCATATACCCCTATATACCTGGACACCCCAGACTATACCACTATATCAACCTGTATTCATGAAATAATGACTTGGCTTACTAACAACAACTTAAACATCAACATAAATAAATCTGAAGCAATCATCATTACAAGGGATTTCACATTCACCCCTCCTACCTCTATCAACATCTCAAATACACCGATTACAATAAGAGACGAAGTTCGATATCTTGGAGTGATCTTAGACAAACAACTTACCCTCCAACCGCATATCAACAAGATATCCAAAACAGCCTTCTTCAAACTAGCAATGCTCCGGAGACTAAAACTTTTTCTCAATAAAGAACATTTCCACACAGTATGCCAGGCCATCATTACTCCTGTGCTGGACTACAGTAATCTCCTCTACCAAGGTCTACCTAAACAATCCACTCGCCCCCTTCAAATAGTCCAGAACACTGCTGCCCATATCATCGATAGCACTTCAATACAAGACCATATAACTCCCATACTATATGATCTGCACTGGCTACCAATCTCTGCACAGGCAAAATATAAATCAGCACTCATCTTCAAAATTAAAAACATGTCAGCAGGAATATTACAAGAGCTCATCGGAATCAAAGCAAGCAAAAGACCAGACAAACAGCACCAAAAACACTATACCAACCCCTAGTCTGTTCACAAGAACCAATAAATCCACATCCATGCGAGCCTTCTCTCTTGCTGCCCCTGCTATTTGGAATGTCCTGCCAGAAAATCTAATATCAACAACTGATATAAAAGATTTCCGGAAGTTGCTCAAAACCACTCTATTCATTGAACAATTCAACGAAGACCCCCAATCACATTAACCACTCCACAAGCCAATTTACACAAGCAAAGCCATCTACACCAGTCAACCTCCCACTACACTTACTAAGATGTACATAAGTGGAGTTGATGCTACAAGAGACTAAGGGGCATGTTTACTAAAGTCCGCAAATCTGCGCGACGCAAAATAGCGCACGGCAACGCGGCATTTAAACGCGCAGAAACGCGTTTAAACGCCCCGCACACGTGCGTGTCACCCCCGCACAGGTACGCGGCACACTAATGGGCCCCGTACAAGTGCGGGCCCGCAAATGTCCGATAGAGGCGTGGAACGGCTAAAAGAGGGCGGAGGAAGGCTCCGGAGGGGCGGAGGGACGGGGTCAATGGGTGGAGAGTGGGAGGGGAGAGGCTCCCCGCACAGTATCGGGCCCGAATTTCCATGTAAAAATTAGCGCGAGTGAAACCCTCGCGGTAGAGGGCATTTAAAGGGAAGAGAAACCATTTCCGTCAGCAATGTACAGGAACACCGGGGAAACCTAAAAAACGTGTGCAGTGTGATATATGTGCACAGAACAAAATTGCAAATAGAACCTGAAAATGACCACAACAAAACTATTATAAATAGTAATCCAGCTGGGGAACAGTTATAGTGATGGGCAAATATACAAAACACACCCAGCAAAGCTCCAGAAAAAAGAGATGAATATTGGAAGGGTCTACGGAGCGGAGACTCTTCCGAAAAACATTTCCGTTTTTTGGAGCTTTCCTCGGAGTGTTTGCTATGGTTGCCCATTAATATCACTGTCGCCCAGCGTGGTGATATTTTCTCCCCCATTTCCCGTGGTCATTTCTGGTGTTTATGTGCACGTTTGTCACCAGAAAGGGTGCATATGCCCACAGTAAAAATGAGTAGAGCAGGGTTTGTGACCCCATCCTGCCAGGCTTACTGCCTCCAGGGGCTGCACTGTCTCTGTGGCCAAAGTGTGGTACAGCAGACAGAGTCATTACCTCTAGGACCAGAGGGCAGAGGTTCAAAACCCAGCTGGGGCACCTGCCAGCCCAGTCCCTATATTTTACCCACCACTAAATAAAGATAGCGCAGACACCCCTGTAGTGCAGGGAACATAAGCATGGGGAAAACACCCATATTTTACCCAACACCGCACACACACCACAACAATGGGCATTACCTACAGCCAAGTCCCCCAAATGCAGTCCCGTACTGCCACATTGCAATCAGGTCAACTTTTTTTCTGAGAGATGTTCATGCCAGCATGTTGGCGGACAAGTACATGTGGTGCAGGGGGCAGTGGCTGCTAACCACAGAAGACAGAGGCCTAGCCATGTCCAGGGAATCCAACAAATCAGTGGCTACACAGTGGTGCAGTGCACACAGACAGTGCATGCAAGAACAGAAGGTCACAGGTTCAAAGCCCAGCTGGGGCTACTGCCAATCCTGCCCACATATTTTTCCCACAACTAAACAGTGATAGTAAGGACACACCTTTCATGGCGGGGACATATGCAATGGTAAGACATCTATCTTTTACCCCACTGAGCACAGACACCATGAACAGGGGCAGTACCTAGAGCAGAATCACCCAAATGCAGTCCTGGTGGGCCACACACCAGTCAGGTTCCCTGCTGACACTCATACAAATGCCTGTGCTGTATATCTATGCACCACCCCCATGGCATGTAGATGTAGCCCATGCATATTCATGAGGGATAGCAGGAAAACCCGAACAGTGTGATGCAAACCTGGACTGGAGTTGGGAATCTGTGCCGTAAAGCAGCAGCCATCAAGGGCAGACACACCCACACCCACAGGCCCCATTGGCCAATGTCTCCTGGAAAGGCAGAACATTGGACCGTGCATGCAGCACCCACAACGAGCACTTGCATAACTTACCAATGTCACCCTACACAGCTCTGAGACGTTTGCTAGGAGCACAGGCAGGCAGATATCCATACGTTACGTACATACTGCTAGTTGACCCCATCCAAACAATCTGTTAGGTGTTTGCGGGGCATGCTCCAGGCCTGGCCTCTGACGGTGCTTACCACCCTGGGGAGTGACCACCAGCTGTAATGCGTACCATATCCATGCCTTGCCGTGCTCAGGACCGGTTTGGTGGGCAAGGCTACTTACCCCCTCAATCGTAGCACCATGATGGCAGAGGTGTGGAAGTGTGTGTCTGTCTATACAGTGGGTGTTGGCTGCAAGCCCCTTCAACAGCCCACACTGCCAGCACTGTTGCCAGTATTGGCCAGCCAATGTGCATAATGAGGTGCAAGGTACCATGGGTATAGCCAGGGCAGGGTGGCGTGGCCAGGATGCATCTGCACTGGGCATAGGGCCCTGGCAGGGACATTGGCTGGGATATTGTAGTGTCCGGCCACCACCTACACAGACAGGGTGGCCAAAGCATGTCCTTCTGGGGGATCACGCTCACCCTGACTGTGCAGTGACCACAGCATGGCTAGGCCCCCCCCCCATCCCATAGTGCTGTATAGTAGTTCCCTCATGTGATAGATATGGGTTTCTCTTTGGGGCCCAGTCACTGATCTATCTGCTTGCTGTGTATGCAGACAGCCCAGTTCTGGGTGCATGCATCTCCATTGGGAACATGCACTATGGACTAACCAGCAGATTGTTTGTAGCTGGTAAATGTCTTGCAGGGTGCAGTGGCTGTTGGCTTGCTGCAGGGGAATATCTGGTGGTGGAGTGGGCTTATGTCTGTCTGCTATTGTGTTATGACTGTGTATAGAGCTGCCTGCCTGGGGGGGGGGGTGGTGTTCCTCAGCAGGACTGGGGTTGATGTTGCCCTCTACTGCCACCTTTGCAGGGAGGTAGAGTGTGGATCCCTTGATGGGGACCATGTTTGCCATGGGGGGGTGTGCGCGTGCCTGATAGCGGCAGACAGGGATATCCATGGTGTTTGTGCAGAAACTAGCTATCTGACACATTAACACTGCTTTGGAACGCCCGCTTGGCCTCCATCAGCCATGGCAGGTGTTGTTGACCTGGTCCTGGCCACCTCATTGCACACTCAGGGTGAGCACAGTACCCGCACGATGTAACGGTGTGTGGCTACTCTGTGCCAGTAAAACACCCGGTCAGTGCCCCCTACTAGGCCAAGGTGCTGTGTGGGTGCACCCGGTCACTTCCCCCAACAGGGCCGAGGTGCTGTGGGGGTGCATTCCCCATCTTGTGTCCATCTGCGGACAGCTAATTTGCATGTGCAGTGCATCATGGGTACGGGTGGCCTAACCCTATCCTGTTGACACCAGCAGACTGTCTGTGAGGTGACGTGTAGGCTATCTGCAGCCAGCCAGGGGCCTGCTTACAGCTATGGAGCTGTAGCGCAATGGTTACATCACTGCCTGTGCAGCCAGAGGTCATGGGTTCAAACCCACAGTGGGGCCCTTTGGTAGGGCTGTCCACAGCTTTATTTTTATTTACTGTACATATGTCTATGCCGGCAAGACCACCCTCAGCTTACTATACCCATTAGGTGCCTCTGAGGGTGCTTCATAGGGCGCCCTGTAGGCCACCTTATGGTTGCCATCCCTATAGGGTGCACTATACATTATCCTGTGTCGCAACATACATGCTGCCCTATAGGGGACATTCAAGGGTGCCTTGGCGAACAGTGCACTGTAACATGTGCCTTATGGGCCGCCGTATGTTAACATGCTGGGAGAGTGCGTTTGCTAGTAGTGATAACAAAATAAAATTATACAGCCTCCTACAGCACTCCACAACATAATACATACTGCCTCAGCAGGCATTTTTCACTGGGCATTGTGAGGAGTTGAACCCCTGATTCCTGCACCATTGGTCAGTGTTTTAACCATTGTGCTGTGGCTCTGTTCCTGTGCTTGTGCATCAGCGCGCCGCCTTGTGCCTATCAGCGCGCCGCCTTCTGCCGCCCAAGGGGACCAGTGCGCCGCCTTCTGCTGCCCAAAAATAACTGTGCGCCGCCTTATGCCGCCCAAAAAGCACTGTGCGCCGCCTTATGCCGCCCAAAAATAACTGTGCGCCGCCTTATGCCGTTCCAAATTAATTTGCCTCCTAAAACAATTTTAATCATTACAGTTACTGCCTCAGCTGACCTTTGTCATTGCGCACACTGGGGGATTGAACCCATGGCCCCTGCACCATTGGTCATTGTCCTCACCGTTGTACCACGGCTCTGTTGTTTTGTATACTCAGCAGCGCGCCACTTTGCCTTTCCACGCGCTAATGTCGACCCCCGCACATTAGCGCGACGCGCACACGTCCGGTTGCTTACTACCGTTTTTTTTCTATTTTCTGCCTGAACCGCCCACTCCTTATATGGCACAGGCACACTAGCGCGGCCCCGCACGTTAGGAATGTTTAGTAAACATACCCCTAAGTTTTTTGAAATTACGATGTTACTGCTTAAAATTGCAAGTTCTCTGCTATTGTTTAAATTTGCAAGTTCTTGGTAAAAGTTAAAGTTATTGTAAACTGCCTTGAATGAAAAGGCGGTATATAAAAATTGTTAAATAAATAAAATAAATAAAAATAAAAATGAGCTTTAATTTAGTTTTATAAACTGTGCTGTTGGTTCTTGCTGACCTTTAGTTCCTGGTGTGCAAACGGGACCACACCTAGACCTGTGCAAGTGGTGCAGCCGCACAGGGCAGAAAGGCATTTTCGCAGCACTTTAAGCAGGTCTGGTCCCTCCCACATCTGACGCGATGTCAGAGTAAGGAGGGACAGATCTGCTTAAAGTGCTGGTGCCTTTCAGATTGGGTGCATGCCCCCTCCTCCTCCCTATACCTCCGTCCAGCGCTGCCTGCTCTTTCCCTGCTGCCGGCACCTCCGTGAAAAAAACAGAGGGTGGCAGCAGCAGCAGCAGCTGGACGGAGGTATGGGGGAGAAGGGGGAGCGTGCGCCTGAGCTACAAGTTGCACAGGGTGCGATTGCAGCTCAATACGGCCCTGTGTGCAAACATCTTGCATTTCCTCCATATAATCTAATCAGCTTTTTTCGTTTGGTTCAGTCTCTGATTGGATTTCTGAAAAAGTCCCGCCTTCCTCTAAGGTGGGGGGGGGGGGGTGCCATCTCATTCTTCACCTCAGGCAGCAGATTGCCTTGAGCCGCCCCTGGCCCTCATTTTTTACCTGTGTGCTATCAATGCCCATGCATATTTCCACTGGCACGTTCTCCTATTGCACACTCTAAGTCACGTGTTCTTTCATTGTTTGTTTTAATGACTACATTTTACTTAATAAGTATGTTCTATGTAAAGTTAGACTTTGTTTAATTGTTACATTTTATTACCTACTTTCTATGTAAAGTTAAACTTGTTGAACACGTTAGCTGCACATCACTGCGACTGGTAGATTCAGGAGTATAAAAAAAGCTGCTAAATAAATCAAATATCAATCTCAATCTTGGTCTCCCTAGACATCTCTCATACTCCCTGCGCAGATACACCTGCAGCCCCTCTAATCTTATTCATATCCCTCTCCTTCCTCCCTCTTCTATCCCTTTCTCATGCACTCTGTGGAATTACTAATCTGTCTCCAAGAAACGTATCTACATTCATGACTTCTATCTTTAATGTTCTGCATCTTTTTGCTTTAACCAAGACTCAGTTTTTCCCTGAAGACTCTGCTTCAGTTGCTGCCCTTTGACATGTAGGCTACCTTTTCTCCCATATGTCTTGCCTGGTTAGCCCAGTGGTGGTGTTGAGTTGCTATTCTCTCCTTCCTGTAAGTTTCAACTCCTTCTTTCTCCTCAGTCTCACTCCTTTTCTTCCTTGCAAGTCCACACTATCCACTTACTATACTTATTCCACTATCTCTCTAAGTAGCTGTCATTTATTGACCCCCTGACAAGTCCACCTCTTCCTTTCTCACTGATTTAGACTCCTGCTTTCCTTTTTCTTGAACCATCTTTCCCATTCCTCATTCTTGAGGATTTTAACAATATTTATGACTCCTCTGACTCTTATGTGTCACAGTTTCTTGCCTTAATCTCCTCATTCATCCTCCAGCTGTTTTCTTCTTCTTCTACTCACCAGCATGACCACAGCCTCTACCTTGTCTTTTTCTCCAGCTGCTCACCCTCAACCCTCTCCTTTTAGTTCTTCCCCTATCTGACCATCTGCTAACTTTCACCCTCATCCACACCCTACCACAAGCTTGACCAATTTCCAGCAACATTTAGGAATCTTCAGGCATGTTAACCCTTCAGCTCCCTCCATTGCTGTTTCATTTTCTCTCTCAACCACTGTGTCATCCGAATCTATTGATGAGACTATCTCATCCTTTAACACTATACTTTCTTCTGCCTTGGATGCTCACACTCCTCCCATTCCATGCCTTCTCAGACCTTGTGACACAAACATTTGCAACAGAGTGGACTCCCCCGAGGGAGTGGTTAACATGAAGAATGATCTACAAAAGCTGGAAGAATGGTCTAATGCTTTGCAATTAAGATTTAATGTGAAGAACTGCAGAGTCATGCACTTGGGAAGCAGAAATCCAAGGAAAATGTACGCGGTAGGGGGCGAGAGATTGGTGTGTATGGATCAGGAGAAAGACCTTGGAGTGATTATTTCTGAAGATCTCAAGATGGCAAAACAGTGCGACAAGGCGGTGGCAAAAGCCAGGAGAATGTTGGGCTGCATACAAAGAGGAATTACCAGCAGAAAGGAAGAGGTACTTATGCCACTGTACAAGTCACTGGTGAGGCCTCACTTGGAATACTGTGTTCAGTTTTGGAGACCATATCTTGCAAAGGATGTAAAAAGACTGGAAACTGTTCAGAGGAAGGCGACCAAAATGATTTGGAGCCTGCGTCAGAAGCCTTATGAGAAGAGACTTGAAGACCTAAACATGAACACTTTGGAGGAGAGGAGGGACAGGGGAGATATGATTCAGACCTTTAAATACTTGAAGAGAAATATTGAACAAACAAACCTCTTCCAAAGACGGAGAAGCTGCAAAACTAGAGGGCATAACATGAAGCTACAAGGTAGTAAATTGAAAGGCAATGTCAGGAAATACGTTTTCACTGAAAGGGTGGTGGATGCTTGGAATGTGCTCCCGATGGAAGTGGTGGAGGCAAATATGGTGAGGGAGTTCAAAAGGGCATGGGATAGACACAGTGGATCCCTTTACAGCAACAAGAAAATATCAAAATAATCTGAACCATCTAATTCCTTAACAAATAGGGGTGTACTACAAGGAGTGGTGGGATCACCCATAAACAAAGACATGGGGAAGGGGGGCCTGCACAGAGCGGCAGGTGTACCTACTCTTGACATTGTACTGGGCAGACTAGATGGACCATACTGGTCTTTATCTGCCATCATTTACTATGTTACTATGAAATCCACCATTTGCATTCCTGTGCCCAATCTGCTGAGCACCTTTGGCTCAAATCCCATGCCCATGCTGACTTCATACATTTCATATTCATACTAACCTCCTTCCAGTCAGCCATAGCATTCTCTAAGCAAGAGTACTATGTCCATTAGGCAAACTCTCTTGCCACTGATCCTTGCCATCTCTTTGCCTTGCTCAACTCTGTCCTCAGATTGCCCCAACCCTTCCTTCACTTTATGCCCAGATTTTGGCAGACTAGTTCCATGACAAAGACTACAAGATCAGTATTCATTTCTGCACTGGATCACCCCCATCTGGCCTTCCCCCTCTTCACTCTGAGATCCTTCCTTCAATCCTTATCACCCTTTCTACTTTTACAAAAGACACCCAGGAGGAAAATTTGCTCCTTCTTTAAACTCACTACCTGTTCCTCTGATCCTATGCCCACCCATCTACTAAGCTCTATTTTTTCACCAGGGAGGAGTAGC
Organism: Ichthyophis bannanicus; assembly: GCA_033557465.1. Taxonomy (NCBI): domain Eukaryota; kingdom Metazoa; phylum Chordata; class Amphibia; order Gymnophiona; family Ichthyophiidae; genus Ichthyophis; species Ichthyophis bannanicus. The sequence goes on from CM066031.1 coordinate 666,537,327, forward strand.
CTAGTGGTTGGGGCAAAGTACTTCAGGCCAGAAGGTCAGGGGTTCAAATCCCACTAGAGGACAGCAACCTTGGGCCAGAAGGACTGGGGTTTCTAGTCCCACAGGTGCTCCTTGTGGTCTTGGGCAAGCCACTTAACCCTCCATAGCCCATGTTCCCTGTAAGTATTAGTGTATGTGTCTCATATCCCCGTGTGTTAAATGTATCCCCCAATTGTGTTGTGACCACTTTGATTGAAGGATAAGGTGGTATACAAAAACTGTCTAAATAAATAAATAAAACCTGTCATCCTTTCCATCAGTCATATCCTCAACCTGTTACTTTTCACTGCAAGTGTCCATGCTGCCTTCACTACACTACACTACTCCTCAAAAAACCTTCACTGAATCCTACCTGTCCTTCCAATTATCAACTCATCTCCCTCCTCCCTTTTTCATTTGAATTATTTGAACGTGTGATGTGCTGCCATTGCCTCAACTTTCTTTCCTCTCAAGCCATTCTAGATCCACTGCAGTCTGGCTTTCATCCTCTACATCCTACAGAAATGGCCCTTCCAAAGTCACCAGTGACCTGTTCCTGGTCAAATCTAAGGGCATTTACTCGATCCCCTTCCTTCTTGACCTATTTACTGCTTTTGACATTGTTGACCACCACCTTCTTCTTGATACCCTTCTCTTGCTTGGATTTTGGGGCTCTGCTCTATCTTAGTTTTCTTCTTATCACTCCCATCACACTATCAGTGTACAGTATATACCGATGGACCCTCCTCCATTACTATCCTGCTTTCAGTTCGTATACTTCAGGGCTGTCTTGGGACCTCTTCTATTCTCTCTCTACACTCATTCCCTTGGTGCCCTTAACACCTCTGCCATTTTTACACTGATACTTTCAGTTTGACATCTGAATCCCAGAAATCGCTCCAGAAATCCAAGCTCTAATCTCAGCTTGCTTGTCTGACGTTGCTGCCTTGATGTTCCGCCACCACGTGAAACTGAACATGGCCAAGATGGATCTTCTTATTTTGATCTATAAACCCACTTCTTCTCTTCCTCCCTTCTCTATTTCTGTGGATAACACTGTCATCCTCCCTGTTTCCTCAGTTTGTAACCTTGAGATCATCTTTGACACTTCTCTGTCTTCCTCTGCACATATCCACAGTGAATACTTGTTTCTTTCTTTATAACATCAACAAAATTCATCCCTCCCTCTCAGAACACACTACCAAGACCCTATCCAGCCTCACATCACCTCTCATCTAGACAATTACAACTTACTCCCACTGAATCATCTATCTCCCCTTCAATCTGTTCAAAACTCAATTGCACAGCTAATCTTCTGCCAGTTTCACTATGCTCACATGACCCCTCTTCTCATTGGCTCCCTATCCATTTCTGTATATAGTTCATAGCTCTCCTGCAGACCTACAAATGTATTGAGTCTACAGTTCCTTGTTACCTCTCTTCTCTTATCTTTCCCTACACACTTCTCTGCAACTCCAATCATCTAGAAAATAACTTATCTTCTACTCCCAACTCCAGACTCCATTCTTCACATGTAGCTGCACAATATTTATTTTATTTATTTATTTAATTGGATTTTTATACCGCCTTATCATACAATCAAAGCGGTTTAACAAAAGAGAAAATTAGTAATAGTGAAAAAATCTGTGATAATATATACATAGTGAAAAAATCTGTGATAATATATACAATATACTACCTGAGTTAGTACATCAGGTTTCATCTCTGGTCCTATTGAAATCCAGACTGAAAATTCATCTCTTTGCAGTTGCTTTTTGATCTTGACCTCCTTATTTTCCTGTCATGTGTGTTTTAATCATACCCCATAAAGATTTACCCTAATCCTCTGCCTATTCTGTTTGTCTGTCTTAACAGATTGTTAGTTCGATGGAGCAAGGACTGTCTCTTATGTGCATATTTACAGCACTGTGTATGTTCGTAGCACTATATAAATGAGAAGCAGTAGTAATAGTGCAAAGTCTGCAATCACATCCAGGTCAAGCATCCAGCTCTACAAGGTACTCCAAGGAAAGGAGATAGTAAGGAGGATTCTTCAGGAAAAACGTAGAGATTTGTTTTAACTCTGTTGGATCATGGATGTTTCAAAAAAAAAAATTAAACACTAAGGGGTATGTTTACTAAACTGCGTTAGTGCAAATCGCGTTAGGAGCCGCGTTAGTGAAAGGAAAGCCAAAAAAGGACATGGGCGGGACATCGTAACGACTAACGCGCGTTCCAAAAACTAACGAGCGTTACAGGGCGCCGTGGCGCGTTAAGCATATGAAGGCGTACAGACACAAATCATTGAAACAGAACTGTAGCACAATGGTTAGTGTACTCACCGCTGTTACAGGCAGCACGGGTTTGAGTCCCCAGTGTGCTTAACGCAGAATGCTGTCCCAGACAGCACCCTGTACATTACATAGGGAATGAGGAGGCATGTTTTTCTTTACGTTCAGTAGTTGTTAGTGAAACACACTCTCGCAGTGCGCATAGCCATGTACGTTGGTACGTGCGTGGCTGCATGCGTTGTTACGGGCGTAGCCCCGTGCGTACAATCGTGCGTGGGTACGTGTGTTTTTACCAGCGTGGGCACCTTATAGTACAGACACTTTAGGGTGTCTTGCACTTATGCACTATGCTAACAGATGTACGTGTGATGGCCTATGGTTTATCAGAGCCTGAGAGCAGGCGCTGGATCTTCCCAGGGTTGGATCGTGCCAGTCACACCCATGATGCACTGCACATGCAAATCAGCTGTCCACAGATACACACCATGGGGAATGCACCCCCACAGCACCTCGGCCTGGTAGGGGGAAGTGACCATGTGCACCCCACAGCACCTCGGCCTGATAGGGGGTACTGACCGTGTGTTGTACTGGCACAGAGTAGCTACACACCGTCACATTGTGCTGGTACTGTGCTCACCCTGAGGGTGCAGTGAGGCGCCCAGCACCAGGTCCACAGCACCATCCATGGCGCAGGTCCAAAGGAGTGTTAATGTGTGAGAAAGGTAGTTTCTGCACAAACACCTTGCAGTCAGGTGTAGCCCCCATGGACCCCTAGGTGGCCCATGTACCCCCCCCCCCCCCAAGTGCCAAGGGTGGCAAACAGGGTCTCCTAACAATAGATCCACCTTCTACCTCCCTGCAAAGGTGGCAGTAGAGAGGAACATCAACCCCAGTTCTGGTGGGGAACAGACACCCCACAGGGCAGGCACTGCAGCTCTGTACGCAGACAGACATCAGACCTGGATATGGTAAGCTGCACCCCACCAGTATCTGATATACTCCTGCAGCAAGCCATCAGCCACTGCACGCCACTCCATCAAGACACATACCAGCTGCAAACAGTCTGCTAGTTAGTCCATAATGCATGTGCCCAGTGGATATGCATGCACCCAGAACTGGGATGTCAGCATACACAGCAAGCAGATAAATCAGTGACTGGGCCCCAAAAGGAAACCCATATCTATCACATGAGCGAAATACTATATAGCACTATGGGGGTGCCTAGCCATGCTGTGGTCACTGCACAGTCAGGTTGAGAGTGATCTCTCAGCAGGACATACTGAGGTCACCCTGTCTGTGTAGGTGGTGGCCGGGCACTAAAATGTGCCTGTCACTGCCCTATGCCCTGTGCAGATGCACCCTGGCCAGGCCACCCTGTCCGGCCTATACCCATGGTACCTTGCTCCTCATTATGCACATTGGCAGCTCAATACTGGCAACATTGCTGGCAGTGTGGGCTGTGGAAGGTGTTTGCAGCCACCACACACTGGATAGACAGACAGACACCCCCACACCTATGCCAGCATTGTGCAACTATAGAGGTGTTCAGCAGCCATACCCACCACACCAGTCCTGGGCACAGTTCAGGCATGGATATTGTACGCAAGACTGTTGGGGGTCACTCCCCATGGTGGTACGCACTGTCAGAGACCAGACCTGCAGCACACACCACAGACAGCAGAATGATTGTTATGGTGGAGCTCACTGAGCAAACTGTGCTTAATGTAGGAATTGATATCTGCCAGTTATCACAGGAAACGTTTGATAGCTGTGTACCATATACCCAGGTGTAGGGTGGCATTGCTAAGGTATGCAACTGCTAGTATTGGGAGATACAGGCAGGGCCCAATGTCCTGCTTCTCCAGGAGGCATTGGCCAATGGGGCCTGTGGGTGTGTCTGGCCCTGTTGGATGCTGCTTTACGGCAGAGTTCCCCAACTCCAGTCCTGGTGTTCCAAACCTGTTCGGGTTTTCATGCTGTCCCTCATAAATATGCATGAGCTACATCTGCATACCATGGGGGTGGTGCATAGATATGCAGCACAGGCATCTTTATTAGAGGCAGCATGGAACCTGAATGGTGTGGGACCCTCCAGGACTGCAATTGCGAGACTCTGCTCTGGGTAATGTGCCTGTTTCTGATGTCTGTGTTTGGTGTGGTATAATATAGGCGTATTAACCATGCGTATGTTCTCTGCAATAAAGGGGTGTCTTTACTATCACTGTTTAGTGGTGGGTAAAAATATGGGGACTGGGTTGGCAGGAGCCCCAGCTGGGATTTGAACCTGTGACCCTCTGGTCTTACAGGCACTGGCTGTGTCTGTTGCACCATACTGTGGCCACAGAGATGGTGCAGTCCCTGGAGTTAGTTAAAGCGGCCTGACGAGTCAGGAAACCCTGCTCTGCACAGGTTTACTGTGGGCTCATTTACCTTGTATGGAGACAAAGGTGCACATAAACCTCAAAACAGACCTCAAAAAAAGGGGCAAACACCCATAACCAAGCTGGGCAACAATGATATCATTGGGTAACATTACACACCACTCCCAGGAAAGCTCCATCACAATGAAATGATCTTTGAAAGGGTCTACGGAGCGTAGACCCTTCCAAACATCATTTCTTTCTTTGGTGCTTTCCAGGGAGTGTTGTTCATTTTTGCCCATTGCTATCACTGTTGCCCAGCTGAATTGTGCTTTTTACAATGTTTCTTGTGGTCATTCTTAAGGTTTTATGTGAACTTTTGGTCTTTGCACATGTATCACACTGCTCACGTTTTGTAGGTTTCCCCGGTTTGCTGTACATTGCTGACGGAAATGGTTTCTCTTCCCTTTAATATGCCTTTAACGACAGGTTTTCATTCGCGTTGGAATTGAGCTCAGAAATTCAGCGCGTTAGTATGAGGGGAGCCTCTCCCCGCCCACTCTCCGCCCACTCTCCACCTTCTGCGCTGATTTAACGCGCCGCGGAGGTTTACGATCGTTAACTGCGGTTAACGCGCGTAAAGTACGTTTAACGATCGTTAGCACGTCAGAACGCATGTTTGGACGTGCTAACGATTGTTAAACGTACTTTACGCGCGTTAATCATGATTACCGCACTTTAGTAAACATCCCCCTAAGACAGAAATTTTGTATTTATCTTCAAACCTTTTAACTTCTGTTGGTCCAAACTTACAATCTACTTCTCTTTCTTTCATGCTTAGTGATGGCAAGAGATTTGGGGATTTGGCTAGATACCCAATTGAATTTACATGATTACATTCAAAGATTGGTTAAAGCTGCTTATCATAAATGGTACCTTCTTTAGCGATTAAAGACATATCTTTCATATACTAATTTTCGTTCTGTGTTACAAGTGTCCATCCTTTCACCTGTGGACTATTATAATAGGTTTTTTTTAGGTCTTTCAAAAGCTACTCTGTCTCCTTTACAGTCAATTCAAAATGCTGCTGCTCGTCTTTTAACTGGGTGCAAATGATCCGAGAATATTAGGTATCATTTATTCACTTTGCACTGGCTGCCAGTTGAATTTTGATTATTGTATAAAGTGATTATGATTACTTTTAAATGTTTGCACAACATGGTTCCTGCTAGTCTATTGTCTTCACTTAAATTACACTGTCCTTTACGAACTTTAAGTTCTCAGGATGCACACTTATTGGCTGTTCCCTCCTTTAAATTAATTCACTATCAGTCTAAATGTAAGAGAATTTTCTCGATGACTGCTCCATCTATTTGGAACTACTTGCCAATTGAGGTGCGTGCAGAAGTAGAGATGATGACCTTCTGAAAAAAACGGAAATGTAATTATTTAAACAGGCTTTTCCTGAATTTGTCCGATGGGCATGCTGGATGCGTGAATATTTATGATTGTGTTGAGACTCTGATGGCAATTATATTGTAAGTGTTTTAAATGGCAACCTTTCTGAGTTATACATATGTTATTTTATTTACTTAATTATATTGTTTGTACTGATTGTATGTGACAACATATTGTGTATGTTTCTTGTTACCCACAATTGTGCAGGATATAAATTATTTTTAATAAATAAATAAAACTAAATGTCGGATAAATATAATTGTCTGATTTTCATTCTGTCATTCTACTGTTTTGTTCTTGTTCGTGATCCCTCATTATTTTCAGTAAATGTTTGATTTAGAATAACAAATTCTGGCCCAGGCAGTTACTGAAGTGGGTAAAAATCTGAGTGAGTGGATCTAAGGTGTCAACAGATTCCCAATTTTTATTGATCCAGTCGCAGAACCTTAAAATTCCCAGCGAGTTTAGCCTGTAAGGAAAGTGTTACCTACTGAAGTAGTGCCTCCAGTCTGTTACATAGCTATAAAGAGCCACTATGAGGGACTCCCGGACTGGCAGGAGTTACAGTGGTAAAAACTAGATTTTTTCATCTTAGTGGGAAAATGTGTAATTGAGAGGGTAATATTCAAAGTCATTTCTGTGGATAAAATAGCATTTTACTCCAGAAAATGCAGATTTTTAATTTTGCCCCTTTTATTGATGGTGCAAACACCCACTATGGTCAAAATACATTCTGAGTCAGCAGGTTACGATTTGCTCATACACAATTTAGCCTGTCAGCTAAGAGCAGAGAAAGAATTTGAAATTGCAAGGCTAGAGGCCAATACCACCTCTTCAACCTCCTTAGGTAGAAGTAAGGGAGCTAGCACTACCCTTTCAGCAGCCAGGCCATCAGATTGAGGGACCTGAGGTTGGGGTGCAGAAGGGAACCCTGCTCCTGAGACAGGAGATCTTGTTGCAGCCCTAGAGGGAATGGAGCTTCCATGCCAACTGCAGAAGAAGTGGAAACCAGGGATGCCTCGGCCATCTGGGGGCTACCAGAATCACCGAGGCCTTGTCCCGAAGGATCTTGAACAGAGTTCGAGCCACCAGGGGCGTGGGAGGAAACGCATACAGGAGGCCCGTAGACCATGAGATCAGAAAAGCATCTGTCGCCATCCTCAGAGGATGCGGCTGTCTGGAGCAAAACCTGGGTAGCTGACTGTTTAGTGGAATTGCAAAGAGATCGATGGATGGAAGCCCCCAGCGGAGGAAGATCTGCTGGACCACCAGTGGATTCAACTGCCATTCGTGAGACTGGAGAATCCTGCTTAACTTGTCTGCTAGGAAGTTCTCTTGAGCAGGTAGGTAGACTGCTTTAAGAAACATACCCTGCCTCACCGCAAAGGAGCAAAGGTCCAGTGCCTCCTGACATAGGAGCCTGGACCCTGTGCCTCCTTGTTTGTTCACAAAGAACATTGCCACCTGTCTGTCCGTCTGAACTAGGACAGACTGTTGAGAGAGGGCATGACAGAAAGTTTTCAGAGCTAAGCGGACTGCTCGCAGTTCTAAAAGGGGACCACAGGCCTTGAGTGCATCAGCCCTGGCAATGTGCACCCCAGCCTCTTAAGGAAGCATCTGTTGTCAGCACCCTTGTGTGTGCTGGAGCCTGAAAAGGTACACCCCTGAGAAGGTTTGGTGGATGTAGCCACCACTGCAAGTAGTTCAGAAGTCGTTTGGACACCCTTACTCTGTCTCGGAGGTCGCTGGTGACTTGTGTCCACTGATCTGTGAAGCACCATTGAGCAGTCCACATGTGCAGATGGGCATTTGGGGTCACATGTACAGTGGATGCCATGTGGCCCAGGAGACGCAGGAAGTGCCTCGTGGAAACATAAGAATTGCGTTGGATCTGGTTGACCAAATCCATCAGCCTTTGGGCCCTGTTCTCAGGCAAGTAAGCTCTTGCCTGAAGGGTGTCCAACCTGGTCCCTATAAGCTCTAGGCTCTGAGAGGACTTTGCATAGTTTATGACAAAGCCCAGATGCTGAAGAAGAGAGATAGTGTGAAGAGTGGCCTGTCGGGTCTCCTAGAGTGACTGGCCCCACATTAGCCAGTCGTCCAGGTACGGGAAGACAAAAATCCCCTGATTTCTGAGAAAAGCCGCCACCACTGCTAGGCATTTGGTGAAAACCCTGGAGGCAGAGGTTAGGCCAAAAGGAAGTACCCTGTACTGAAAGTGGTTTCCTCCCACCTCAAATCTGAGATATTGTCTGTGGTCTGGATGGATGAGGATGTGAGTATAAGCATCCATTAGGTCTAAGGAGCATAACCAGTCTCACTGCTGGAGGTAGGGCATCAGTATCCCAAGGGTAAGCATCTTGAACTTTTCCCTCTCCAGAAACTTGTTCAGATTTCGCAAGTCCAGGATAGGTCTGAGGCCTCCTGTTCTCTTTGGTACAAGGAAGTACCTGGAGTAGAATCCTTGCCCTTTCAGGTGGTTCGGCACCGGTTCCACTGCCTGTTCCTTTAGAAGACTTGCCACTCCTGAAGGAGGAGGTTCCTGTGCAGAGGGAGTCTTAGAGGCTCCCCTGGATAGTAGGAGGGGGGGTAGCTGGTGGAAATGGAGCATATAGCCCTTCTGGACTATGCTCAGTACCCAGGTATCCCCTGTGATGGCTGGCCACCTGTAGGCGTACAGGGTCAGCTGACCTCCTGTGCTGAGTGGGGTCACCGGCGGAGGAGAGGCTATGCCTTGGGAGTCAAAAAACCCCTCCCTGCTGTGCAGGAGCCAGAGCTGGAGGCTTGGGGGTTTTCTGCCTACAGGGCCAATGCCCCTGCCCCTTGGCCTGCTGCCCCTGTTGGGGAGCTGGAGAGGCCTGATATTGAGGGTAGGTTTTGTAGGCAGTACCCTTCCTCAGGAAAAATGGCTTCTTTCCCAAGCCCTTCTTTTTGTGAGAAGGGGCAGAAGTCTTTCTGGACAGCCTTGTCTTGGTGAGAGTCTCAGTCTTAATTTCTGCAGCCTTCTCAGTCATGGGCTTGCCAAACAGGTTGTCACCTCAGCACGGGACATCAACCAACTTATCCTGTACCCATGACTCCAGGTCTGACGACTGTAGCCAAGCCTGACAGCGTGCACCAATGCCAGCCGCGGTTACCCAGACCGAAGCCTCAAAGCCATCATAGGCTGCTTGAGAGATGAACTTTGAGCACTCTCGGATCCCTGTAGACAAGGCTTTGATTCTCTGCAAGGGTTCCTCGGAGAGGCCAGCCGAGAACCCGGCAATCTCCTTTGCCAGGTCCTGTAAGTACATGCCCATGTACAGCTGGTAAGTCTGGACACAGCAAGACAGCATCGAGCCCTGGAAGCACTTTCTACTGAGAGCGTCCAGGTTCCGGGCCTCCCAGCCGCAAGGCACCGAGGAGTACATCTTTTGGCTTTTCAGCCTGTGCATGGCCGATTCCACAACCTTGGAGTTGTGCTGTAGCTGCGCCTTTTGGAACCCAGGGCTCTTACGGACTTGATAGATAGAATCGACCCGCTTGCTAAGAACCGGCACCGAGGCTGGTGCTTCCCACATACGGAAAAGCAGCCACTCCAGCATCGGAGGAACCAGTACAGTAAAGGCTTCCTTCGGAGGAAAATCATACTGGAGGGCATCAAGCTCTCCAGCTCGAGGCTCCTCAGTGTCTACCAGGAATACCAAAGCCTTGGCCATGTCCCTGAAGAAATCTGAGAACTGGGTATCCTCCGGGGGGGGGGGGACCATCTCCGAGTTTCGGACTCCGGTGAGTCCGACAGGACGCACCGGCTCCGGAAGGTGTCGGGATACTCCTCATCCTCCGTCTCCCATGCTGACACCTCCAAGGAGTCGTCGAGCGGCTCCGGCTGTGTGGGCCTCGATGGCACCCACCCCGACACCGAGGGCACAGGCGTCGACGACCTCGGCCCCGAACGGGAGGTCGAGGGAGAACTTGGCTGAGTATTGACTCAAGACTTGATCGACTCGAGGATAGACTCGGCCTCCGGGGTCGACTTGGATGTCGAGTTCCCAGTTGTCAGGGCAGATACACCGGTCAGACCCTCGATCAGTACCCACTGCTGCTCCATGAAGGCAGCCAGGCTGCTCTCCAGGGCCGTCAACCTGAAACCAAGCTCAGGAGACTCCGCAGCCCCCAATGGCATCAGGCCTGATGTCAGTTCCCCCGGAGGAGAGTCAACGAGGACAACCGAGGTTACCTGACTCAGTGACTCCAGCTCCAGGCGAGGTAGTTTGGTCGGCCGCTCTGACTCCGAGAACCTGGGTCGGCAGTCAGGGCTCTGCGACCTGGCCCTGGAGGATCCAGGTGCCTCCACTGACACCGCCCTCACAAGCTTCTTCTTTCTTTTGTGCTCCCGGGTGGGAGACCCCCTCTCAGAGGACCCACGACAGCGCTCGGGGTCAGACTCCCGAGCTGTCGAGGCCTCTGATGAAGTCTGGGCCCGGCCAGACGCGGACTCTGAGATAATTCCTTCATGCTGATGCTGACAGCTCCGAAGTGCCTTCGATGACATCTTGCCGCACGAGCCACAGACCAGCGGGTCATGATCGGGCCCGAGGCATCGGAGGCAGCAGTCATGTGTGTCGCTGAGAGACATAAGTTTCTTGCACCGATCACACTTTTTGAACCCTCTGGCAGCCATCGGGGGAAAAAGGACCCCTGCAAGGTCAAAAGACAGGGCTGCCATTGAAAATAAAGAAAAAAGCGCGAACGCTAGTCACAAAGGAAAAAAGTGAAAAAGAAATTCCGGATTCGATACTGGTGTACCGAGCTGAGGCGGGAGGGGAACCGGCGTCGAACCGGATAGAAAACATGAAAAAAAATCACAGAAAAAAAATCTACTTTTCCCGGGTGACATGAACTACGTCCATTGGGCTATGTGGAAAAAGAAAGACTGAGCAAGATAGCACCCTTGGGCGGGAAGGGGACCGTGCATGCTCGCTGCATTCCCAAAGGCTTTCTTTGAAAGCTGGGGAAATGCTCTACATGAGGGCTCCGTCGGTGCCGACATCACCCATATGTGAGGACTGACTTCCTGCTTGGTCCTAGAGAATTATAGGCATGCTATATGTTACCTGCTTAGTGAGGCATTTTTGGTGTATTGCTGGGGTGATCAGACTTAGCAGGCTTGCGACACAGAGCAGTGCAAATAAGGAATTGTATTTCATTTCTCTCAGTTTTTAGCATTCTAGTTTTGTTAATTGTGATGCTGCTGGTGGGTACAGATCTACCTGTTTCTTAGGCTAGTGTGTTATATTGGGCTATATTAGTGTATGAACATAGCGGCCGCCTTTGACTCAGTGAACCATGAGACACTTCTACTCCGACTTAAAGAAAAAGGGATACAAGGCTCAGCACTAGCCTGGTGTAAATCTTATCTCTGCAACAGATGGCAACAAGTCAGAACAGGATCCACGACATCAGAGCCCTTCCCTCTGAAACAAGGTGTACCTCAAGGCTCATCCCTGTCTGCTCTGTTGTTCAACATCTATATGCAGCCTATCTGTGCTTTAATCCGCTCCTTCAATGTCCAATGTCTTGCCTATGCTGACGATATCCTCATCTACACACCTTTTAGGATTGACCAACCCGACTTCTCTCCAATATTGAGATGTTTTGAAGCAGTATCAGATTGGCTTCTAACTCAAAATCTCTGGATCAACAAGAGCAAAACAGACGTCCTATTCATCACAAGGAATCGGAGTTTCGCGCCTCCTCCCTCACTTCAGATCAATAATATAGAATTGAAGACAAAATCCACAATCCGATACCAAGGCATTACCCTCGATCAACGCCTTGATATGTCAGCCCATGTTACAAACACCACAAAAGCAATTTATCACAAAATCCGAACACTAAGACACCTTCGCCCATTACTTGATTTCTCTGACTATCGATCAATATTCCAAGCTCTAATCATCCCGCATCTCGACTTTGTGAATGTCATTCTACATGGACTCCCACAGTCAACCTTAAACCCACTTCGACTTGCTATGAATTCAGCTGCAAGGGTTCTAGTCGGAGCATCAAGGTCGGACCATATAACGCCTATCCTGATAAACCTACACTGGCTGCCACTACCTGCCAGAATCACCTACAAAATTCTAATACTAACCTTCAAAGCCCTCAAGAACCAGCCCCCCATGCCCATCAATGCACTTCTCCACCGTACCACAGTCAACAGAATCAGGAGAACTACACAGATGAACACAATTGAAGTCCCCAAGTTTCTAACAAAATGTACAAAGTCAACAGCCAACAGAGCATTTTCCATTTTTGCACCGATTGCCTGGAATGCCCTCCCAGCAGAACTCCGAGCCACCCCAAACCTGGTGTTGTTCCGAAAAGCCCTCAAACACCATCTGTTCATACAGCACTACCCGGTCTCCAAGTTTGAAAAGCACGCACCCACCTCCTTGACCCTCCACCTAACCCCCCCCCCCCTCCCCATTGAACATCCCCCCACTGATAACAGTTAATCAGCTTTTCCCCTCTCTCTCCATCCTGACCCATGTGTACTAGTATTCGTTACAGACCCCTTACATACCCATTGAGATTAATCATTATCATAACATGTACATAATCTGTATATAGTTCACCTCGTTCCTCCATGTTTTGAATATCCTGTTCTATGTAAGCTCAATGTGCCTATTACATTGTAGTATGTTTGTTGCAACTGTAAACCGCACTGATTATAATAGCGCGGTATATACGAAATATAAATAAATAAATAAATAATAATAAATATAATGATAGGTAGCTATTGTTGGCTAAACAGTACGTACATACAATTATATTTACATTTAGGTTGCAGTTTTCTAGATTCTGGGTTTGTCTGTTGTCCTTATAGAGAATGAGATTGAGTAGTGCAGCCTTTCCAGGTGCTTAAATCAAGTTGTTACAGGATGCAATACAATGTAACAGGAGTGTTATTGCTAGGGATTATAGTGTTTGTAAATAATCAATGATGTCTATGTTATTGCTTTTTTAAACTTACTTGTTGGTGTAGGAGTGCTAATTTGAGTGTAACATATAGTAAGCATAACATGGGTGATGTGCAGTCAAGTTCTTATATGGTTAAGTCAGCTATTTTACAATTGTTAGCTTACAGCAGGCAATAAAGCTTCATAGTATAGTTCTGTTATGTGCTGAAACAGATGTACCTTTGTTTCTATGGCCTAATTTCCAAGCCTAAGGGCCACGCCAAAAGGCCCTCTGGCGAGGCCCTCAGGCGCGGGCACACTTGCTGGTGTGCAGGTTTTTAAAAATGCAGATGAGCCCCCGATTGGTCCTTGGTGGGGGGAGCAGGAGGGGCAAGCAGCTCCCGCTTCCTCCCCCGATGTCCGATCGCTAAGCCGCTGAGCTGGAGAGGAGAGGTCCGGTGAAGAGGCTTACATGTGCTGGTGTGCAGGCTTTTAAATATGCAGATGATCCCCCGATTGGTCCTTGGTGGGGTGAGCAGGAGGGGCAAGCAGCTCCCGCTTCCTCCCCCAATGTCCGATCGCTGAGCCGTGTGTGTTACTGGTGCTCCAGTGAGAAAATGGGAGAATGGTGAGAGGTTCTATGGAAAGAAATAGGTAGGTAGCGGTATATGGAAAAATTTTGGATCTTAGTAATAGGGGTGGTGTGTATGATTTTGGGAGATGTGGGGGAGGGGGTGTTTAGGGGTCTGGATAGTATGTGTGAACAGGGGAATGCAACGGAATGGGGTAATGCTGAAGTGAGACCATGACTGTATAGCATGGGAGGAGGAAGGATAATACACACTCCCCTCACACTCACATATTCTTGCACCTGCTTTACTCCCCTAAGTTAACTTCCCCATCTCTTCTCCCTTGCGGCTCCAATCCGCCTGCAGCTGTTCTCCCTTATCTAACAAGGCTTGGGAATCCAGCTAGCCCCACCATTTCATCTGCCAGTGGCTACTCAAGTAAAGCTTATGTTCCAAGTCTGGCTACCTGCTGTGACTCCCCACATGTGACATCAGAAGGCTCCAATGATGGAGGAGGGGGTGGAAAAAAAGGGTACAATGGGGGGGGGGGCAGCATAGGCTGCAATCTTATTACCATGCAGAAAAAAGCTAAAGTTAAATTATAGGTCATGCTTGAGGTTATTTATGGAAAGTTATGTACTGCCTATGGGACGTCTAAGTTGTGAGATTTACTTGTATCAATCAAAAGCAAAACAAGTAGCATTTTCAACAGCAAGTTGCTAGCCAGCCCAGCGATCTTCTGTACAACAGAGTGTGTGTGCTGTGCAGTTAATTCTAGAAACTGTAGCTTGGGAGACAGAAGGATTTATGCTTCCCTATGTGAAATGCTCTTTCGAGAACTGCAAGTCTCTGGCTCCGCTGTGCATATAGCTACAGAGGGGAGGGGCACTGGTCCCAGATTCCCAGAGACATGAGAAGCCACTAATGTTTCTGGGAAGATTTACAGGCCTGAAGTGAGTAATGAGTTAGGCCTGGTGGCCTGCACACTGCACAAAGAAGAACTGAAACAGAACTAGAGAACAGTGCCTGGAATGAAAGGACATGTCTCTCTCACTCGCATACACAAACCATATCAGACTATAAACACAAATCAAACAGGCAGAAACATGAAGTAAAAGAAGGGAGCTAAAAGAAGTTAAAGAACTCCAATCAATCCTTCAGTTTTTCAGTTTACACAAAGCATTTGTGAAGTCTGGCTCAGGAAAAGAGATGAACAAAATGCAATGGAAAAGATTTTAATATGGAGACTATTAGTGGCAAAAAAAAGCACCAAATGTATCAGCAGATAGGTAAGAAACATTGGCACTACTACATACTTTTCCAAAAACTCAGGCTGCTCTAGCCTGATTTCTAATTCTATTTAATGCTTGTAGTGCCTGATCCAGGGCTGGCCCATCCACTAGGCAGCCTAGGCTAGCAGACCTCTGTGGTGGCATGGTGCCCGTGGCAGGCCATGTGCTTTGGCACACATGGCCTGCTGTCCCCCTTCTGTTGAGCTGCACTGCCCCCCTCTGCTGCTGATTCTGTCTGTTGCTGCCACAGAGCTGCCCCCCCCCCCATCCCATCACTGAAATCAGCAGCAGCGGGGGAGTGGGGGGGGGCAGCGGTGGCACGGGTCAGCACAGGGTGGAGGGCGGTGTGGCTCAACATGGGGGTGTGCGCAGCCAGGGCTTCTGCCTGAGTGGAAGAAACCCTTTGGCTGGCCCTAACCTGACCAGCCATTCACTCACATCGCACCACATCAGGGCTAGGTTGCTGCACAACCTCTACCTGAGAGCAGTCACACATACTTTATTTCACCCTCACTCTAGGCACCCACTTTTATATAGCCCAATGCTTGTGTCTTACCCATTTTGACTATTTGTCCCAACTACATGTCCCCTCTGCTGCTTTTTATGATGTTTCATCGTGTTGTTGCCGAAACTGGCAACGTCCAGGATTCCATGATAACAGCAACCTCGCTCTTCAGCTAGCATATGAGGAGTACGATCTGTCCCACAAATTAACTGCTAACACTCACCATAGTACTTGCATTGTTGCAAAGGAGACATTTTACCCAGGACAGGTGCGAGGATCTGAGGCATCCTGGCTGAATCTCATCCCTTGTGCCCGTCTGCTCCTGTGCCTGCCCCCTCCCTGGGACCTGTGACGGTAGCAATGGCTTCAAACAACTTCTGGCGCTGGGAAGCTATTTGTGCTTCCACCCCCTCCAGTGCCCAGTGCTGACTTCTTCAGGCACCAGAGGGGGTAGAAATGCAAACAGCCCTTAAGTGCCAGAGGTTTAGATAAGCGCTGTGAGGCTATAGGACACCATTGCCACCACCGCAGGTCCCAGAGAGGAGCAGCAGCAGCAGTTGCAATGGGACACCCCTGGTCTACTTGAACTCTAAGCAGCTGCCTAGTTTACCTAATGGTCATGCCAGCCCTAATTTTACCTGATAACTCTCTTTTCTTGAATCCTAGAGCAGTCCAGGTGAGTGGATTTTGCTCCCTTTCCGGCAGGTGGAGGCAGAACAAAGCAACTTTCAGTGATGTCATAACTAGGAATACATATGCTGGTGCAACACAAAGAAGCCAATATGACATTCCCCAAGCAGTAAACTGAAAAAATCTGAAAAAGTCATAATGCATGTTAATAATGAACAATTCAGCAATTTGACAATGCAATCAAAAAGTAACAGGGTGATCTAGGAGGCTTTGATAAAGAAAATTATCAACAGGTATGCAGAATATCTCCTTCCTCATCATCCAGCCAGACCGGTCCAGATGAGTGTGATGTACCCAGGTAATCAAGACTCAGAGCAGGAAGAAAATTCTCTGGATAGGACTGCTGTGCCAAAGATGCCATCTACTCCAACTCCCACATGTAACCTGTAGTACTTTATAAAGGTGCTCAGAAATGACCAGGTATACTACCACTACTACTATTATTAATCATTTATAAAGCAGTACAAGGCATATGCAGTGCTGTACATACACATATAAAGACAGTCCCTGCCTGGCAGATGTCCTCTGGAGGCACCAGGTTTTGTGCCCCAGTGGAATGAGCTTTGATGCATGCTGGCATCTGCTTACCATCAAATGCTGAATGAATGGCCTCCTGAATCCAGCAGAAAACTGAGGACCTCGCCCTTCCTCGGACTGCCAAGACAGACAAAAATAATCAGCCTACCAGAAAAACTCGTAATCTCCAGATATCTGATCTACATCCTCCGCGTGTCCATCAAGCATAGCAAAGAGTCTTATGAACATCCTCTTCGGAGAAGGAGGGCAGAACGACAGTCTAGTTAAGGTGACAGAGGGACAGTACCTATGGGAAAAAGGATGGCACACTCCGGTTGGAATCCCAGATGTTTAGAGACCTTTGCAAATTTTCTTTATTGTCCCTTTGTAAAAAATTCCCTCTCTTATTTTAAGAGCCTTTTCTCATATTAATAGTTTGCAAGTTTCCCTGGTGTGGTTTTGAGCACAGCCCACAAGAAGACAGAAGCCATTGAGATGAACAAAAAATGCTCGCTGCAGGACAAGATCTGCAGGTCAGAGACCCACTTGTTACATGCTATGTTGTTGTTAAGTGCCATCGAATCGGTGTCGACTCATGGCGACCCTCTGGATAGTTATCCTAAATTATGTTCGGTCTTCAGTCAGTTGGCTCATTGTTGACAGACTGGCACCCGCAGCTGCTGTTACTGTATCTATCCATCTCATTGTTGGCCTTCCTTTTTTTGCGTTGACCTTCTATCTTGCCAAGCATGATGTCTTTCTCTAATGTCTTTCTCTAATGCTTTCTTCGCATGATGTGTCCAGAGTATGAAAGTTGAAGTCTTGTCATCTGAGCTTCTAAAGAAAGCTTAGGTTTGATCTCCTCTAGTACTGACTGGTTTGTTCTTCGGGCAGTCCATGGTATATACAGTATTCGCTGCCAGCACCATAATTCAAAGGCATCAGTTTTCTTCCTTTCTATCTTTTTCAGTGTCCAACATTCGCATCCATATGATGTTATTGAAACTACCATGGCTTGGATGAGCTGAATCTGCATGGAGAGAGACATCTCTGCTCTTGAGAATCTTGTCTAGGTCCTTCATAGCCATTCGGCCAAGAGCAATGCATCATCAGATTTCTTAATTGCTTCTTGCTTCTTTATTGATAGTTGATCCAAGTAAGGTTAAAGTTGTCCACGATTTCAATTTCTTCTCCATCAACAATGAACTTATTGATTTTGCCAGTTGTCATGATCTTTGTCTTCTTTACATTAAGGTGCAGGCCCATTTTAAGACTATGGGGTATGTTTACTAAAACCCCGCTAATGTGCGGGCCGCGCTAGTGTGCGGGTGCCATATAAGGAGTGGGTGTTTCTTCCTGAAAAAGAAAAACTGTGATTTAAATATACGCTAAGGTGCGCTGCGCCCATGTGCGCCCCGCACATTAGCGCATGAGAAAGCTGCGCGGGAGGCATAAGTGGCGCGCTGATGTGCAAGCAGAAGAGCAGAGCCACAGCACAATGGTTAAGACACTGACCAATGGTGCAGGGATCAGGGGCACAGTGCCCAATGAAGATGGCTGGCTGAGGCATTACCTATTATGGGGAAGATTGCTTTAGGAGGCAGTTTAATATTGGGCGGCATAAGGCGGCATGCTATTGCTTTAGGAGGCATTTTAATATTGAGAGGCATAAGGCGGCGCGCTGATGTGCAAGCACAAGAACAGAACCACAGCACAATGGTTAAGACACTGACCAATGGTGCAGAGATCAGGGGTTCAATCCCCCAGAGTGCCCAATGAACAAGGCTGGCTGAGGCATTACCTATTATGGGGAAGATTGCTTTAGGAGGCAGTTTATTTTTATTTTAATTATCACTACTAGCAAACGCACTCTCAAAGCGTGTTAACATAAGGCGCCCCATAAGGCACATTTTAAAGTGCACTGTCCGCCAAGGCACCCCAGAATGTTGCTTATAGGGCGCTTTATAGGGTGCCGTATGAGGTACCGCAAGGTCAGAGTACTGTTTTTGACGACAGCACTGTGCAGTTTAAGGAATGAAAAGCATAAGAAGGTGCGCTGACATGCAAGGAGGAGCAGCAGTGGAGCACAATGGTTAAGGCACTGACTGCTGATACAGGGGTCATGAGTTTGCTCCCCAGGGTGCCTAATATGTGAGGCTGGCTGAGGCATCAGCTTTGCAATGTACATTTTCTTTCCTGCAGCACTTTATTTTTATTTTATTAATTGCTGCCAGCAAACACGCCCTCACGTGCCGTAATTGAAAATGCCGTAGAAGGCACTCTATAAGGCACTCCATAGGGCACATTATAAAGTGCACTGTCCGCTACGGCACCCTAAAATGTCCCCTATAGGGCACCCTATATGTTGCGTCACAGGATAATGTATAGTGCAACTTATATGGACGGGAACCATAAGGTGCCCTATAGGGCGCCCTATAAAGCGCCCTCAGAGGCACCTTATGGGTACAGTACGCTGAGGGTGTTTTTGCTGGCAGCAAAAATGTACATCAAAAAAATATAATGCTTGGGGCAGCCCTATCAAATAACCCCACTGTGGGTTTGAACCCATGACTTCTGGCTTCACAGGCAGTGAAGTAACCATTGGGCTACAGCTACTAGCAAACCCCTGGCTGGCTGCAGAGAGCCTGCACGTCACCACACAGACAGTCTGCTGTGGTCACCAGGATAGGGTTAGCCCACCCGTACCCATGATGCACTGCACATGCAAATCAGCTGTCCACAGATAAACACAAGATGGGGTATGCACCCCCACAGCACCTCGGCCTGGCAGGGGGAAGTGACCATGTGCACCCCCACAGCACCTCGGCCTGGTAGGGGGTACAGACCGTGTCTTTTACTGGCACAGAGTAGCTACACACCGTCACATTGTGCGGGTACTGTGCTCACCCTGAGGGTGCGGTGAGGCGCCCAGCACCAGGTCAACAGCACCTTCCATGCCTGAAAGAGGCCATGCTGAAGGTCCAAAGCAGTGTTAATGTGTGAGGTAGGTAGTTTCTGCAGAAACACCTTGGATATCTCTGTCTGTCTCGGTCAGGTGTATTCCCCCAGGAGGATTATGTACCACCACTCTCCTCTTCCAGGGCTGAGGGTGGCAGTAGAGGGGACAATCAACCCCAGTCCTGCTGGGGAAAAGACACCCTTCAGGGCAGTCAATGCAGCTCTGTACATAACCATAACACAATAGCAGACAGACATTAGGCCTGTATATGCTAAGCTGCACCCCACCACTATCTGATATTCTCCTGCAGCAACACTTCAGCCGCTGCACCCTGCAAGGCACTCCATCAAGACACATACCAGCTGCAAACAGTCCACTAGTTAGTCCATAGTGCATGTTCCTGGTGGAACTGCATGCACCCAGAACTGGGATGGCAGCACACACACCAAGCAGATAAGTCAGTGACTGGGCCCCAAAAGGAAACCCATAAATATCACATGAGAGAAATACTACATAGCACTATGGGGGTACCTAGCCATGCTGTCGTCACTGCACAGTCAGGGTGAGAGTGATCTCCCAGCAGTATATACTGAGATCACCCTGTCTGTGTAGGTGGTGACCAGGCACTAAAATGTCCCAGTCAGTGCCCTATGCCCTGTGCAGATGCACCCTGGCCAGGCCACCCCGTCCGGGCTATACCCATGGTACCTTGCTCCTCATTATGCACATTGGCAGGCCAATACTGGCAACAGTGCTGGCAGTGTGGGCTGTGGAAGGTGTTTGCAGCCACCATACACTGTCTAGACAGACACACACTCCGACACCTATGCCAGCATTGTGTTACTATAGAGGAGTTCAGCAGCCATGCCCACCACACCAGTCCTGGGCACACACCGCACACCAGTCCTGGGCACACTGGATATGGTACGCAATACTGTTGGGGGTCACTCCCCAGGGTGGTAAACACTGTCAGAGACCAGACCTGAAGCACACACCGCAGACATCAGAATGATTGTTATGATGGAGCTCAATCAGCAAACTGTGCTTAAGGTAGGAATTTCTATCTGCCAGTACTCATAGCAAACGTTTGAGAGCTGTGTACCGTATACCCAGGTGTAGGGTTGCATTGTTAAGGTATGCAAGTGCTAGTATTGGGAGATGCACGCAGGGCCCAATGTCCTGCCTCTCCAGGAGGCATTGGCCAATGGGGCCTGTGGGTGTGGGTGTGTCTGCCCCTGTTGGCTGGTGCTTTACGGCAGAGGTTCCCAACTCCAGTCCTGGTGTGCCAAACACTGTTCGGGTTTTCATGCTGTCCCTCATGAATATGCATGAGCTACATCTGCATACCATGGGGGTGGTGCATAGATATGCAGCACAGGCATCTTTATTAGAGGCAGCATGTAACCTGAATGGTGTGTGGCCCTCCAGGACTGCATTTGGGAGACTGCTCTTGGTAATGCGCCTGTTTATGGTGTCTGTGCTCGGTGGGGTAAAATATAGGCCTATTAACCATGCGTATGTTCTCAGCAATAAAGGTTTGTCCTTACTATCACGGTTTAGTTGTGGGAAAAATATGTGGACTGGATTGGCAGTAGCCCCAGCTGGGCTTTGAACCTGTGACCTTCTGTTCTTGCACACACTGTCTGCGTGCACTGCACCACCGTGTTGCCACAGATAGGCTGCATTCCCTGGGGAGTCCATGACTGTACATCCGACAGAGCCTGTCTGTTGCAGTGGACGGTGCCAGCCTGCACAGTGCTAGGCCACTGTCTGCTGTGGCTAGCAGCCACTGCCCCTCCACCACCTGTACCCTTCTGCCAACATGCTGACATGTCCTCATCTTGGAAAAAGCATATGATCTGATTATGTTGTGGCACTCCAGGACTGCATTTGGGGGACTCGGCTGTAGGTAATGCCCATTGTTATGGTGTGTGTGCGGTGTAGGGTAAAATATAGGTGCTTGAACCATGCTTATGTTCTCTGCAATAAAGGAGTGTCTTTACTATCTCTGTTTAGTGGTGCGTAAAATATGGGGACTGGGTTGGCAGGAGCCCCAGCTGGGATTTGAACCTCTGACCCGGCAGGCACTGGCTGTGTCTGCTGCACCACACTGTGGCCACAGAGACAGTGCAGTCCCTGGAGATAGGAAACCTGGCCGCACGAGTCAGACTCCCTGCTCTGCACAATTTTACTGTGGGCTCATTCACCTTGCATGGAGACAAAAGGGCAAATAAACCTCAAAAATGACCTCGAAAAAAGAGGAAAAAACACATAACCAAGCTGGGCAACATTGATATCAATGGGCAACATTAAAAACACTCCCAGGAAAGGTCCAAAAAAAGAAATGATTTTTGGAAGGGTCTACGGAGCGTGACCAGCATGACCCTGGCTGCGGCGTTCATGGACAACTGTAAGGGGGTTAGTGTGGATTGGGGGAGCCCTTGTAAGTAATGTGGTATCATCAGCACAGCGAAGGTTGTTGATGAGTTTTCCACCAATCTTCACACCTCTGTTGTCTTCATACAATCCTGCTTCTCTGATGATTTGTTCTGCACATAAATTAAACAGGTAGGGGGAAGGTATGCAGCCTTGTTGTACACCTTTGCTGATTTTAAACTATTCTGTTTCTCCTTGTTCCATTTGAACTGTTGTTTCTTGATCAATGTACAGATTGTGCAAGAGAACCACCAGGTGTTCTGGTATATCCATGCTTCTTAATGTGGCCCAGAGCTTCTCATGGTTTACACAGTCAAAATCCTTGCTGTAGTCAATAAAGCACAAATAGATATCCTTTTGGTATTCTTTAGTCTTTTCAAGGTTCCATCTCATATCCACGATGATGTCTCTCGTTCCTCGCCCTTTCCTAAACCCTGCTTGTACTTCAGGTAGTTCTTGCTCCAGATATGGTTGTAGTCTCTCTTGAATAATCTTCAGTAGAACTTGCTAGCACGTGGGATCAGAGTGACTATGCAATAATTTCCACAGTCAGTTGGATCACCTTTTTTTTAGCATTGGTATAAACACAGATCTTTTCCAGTCAGTTGGCCATGATGTTGTCTTCCAAATTTCCTGGCAGACCCTTATAAGTAGGGTAACAGCTGCATCAGATTGCTGTAATACTTCTACAAGAATGCCATCAATGCCTGGTGCTTTGTTCCTTGCTAAGGCTTCCAATGCTGCTTCAACTTCTTTCATCACCAATAGTTCCGGATCATAAGGTACAGGTTGAAACAGCTGTTGGTCCACTTGATCTTTATCATATAAAAGCTCTGTATATTCTTTCCATCTTTTCTTGATCTTCTCAGCATCATTCAACATAGAACCTTGAGCATCTTGTAACATTCCAATTCAAGGGTTGGAATTTTTTCTTTAACTCTTGTAGCTTTAGGAAAGCCGATCTTGTTCTTCCTCTAAGAGTTTCTGCTTCTATTTCTTTGAATGCGTCATTGTTGGGAGACTATGATAGAATGAGGAATATAGTTAGGAAAAAACTAAAAGGAGCGGTTCCAAAGGTTAAAGACTTACAGCAAGCTTGGGTGTTATTTAAAAATACTATCCTCGAAGCCCAGACCAGCTGTATTCCACGCATTAGGAAAAGTGGAAGAAAGTCCAAAAAACTGCCAGCATGGTTTAAAGGTGAGGTCAGAGAGACTGTTGCTGCCAAAAAAGCAACCTTCAGGAAATGGAAAAAAGAGCCAAATGATGAAAACTGGAAACAGCACAAGCACTGGCAAGTTAAATGCAAAGCATTGATAAGGCAGGCAAAGCGGGAATTTGAGAAGAAACTTGCTACGGAAGCAAAAACACAAAATAAAGACTTTTTCAAGTACATTCGTAGCAAAAGGCCTGTGAGAGAGTCAATTGGACCATTAGATGATAGAGGGGTAAAAGGGGCAGTAAGAGGAAACAAGGCTATAGCAGAGAGACTGAATGAATTCTTTGCTTCGGTCTTTACTGAGGAAGATGTAGGGATGTTACCCAAGACTGAAGTGGTATTTAAAGGTGATACTGCAGAGGAATTGAGAGAAATATCGCTACACCGGGAAGATATATTACAACTATTTGATAAACTGAATAGTAGCAAATCACCTGGACCGGATGGTATACATCCCAGAGTGTTGAAAGAACTGAAATATGAGATTGCAGACCTGCTATTGGTAATCTGTGAACTTTCATTAAAATCATCTGTAATACCTGAAGATTGGAGGGTCGCCAACGTAACACCAATTTTTAAAAAGGGTTCCAGGGGTGACCCAGGAAATTACAGACCGGTGAGCCTGACGTCAATACCAGGGAAAATGGTAGAAACCACTATAAAGAACAAAATTACACAGCATGTAGATAGTCATGGCCTAATGGGAGACAGCCAACATGGCTTTAGACAAGGAAGATCTTGTCTTACTAATCTGATATGTTTTTTTGAAGGTGTGCATAAACAGGTAGACAAAGGTGAGTCGGTTGATATAGTGTATCTGGACTTTCAGAAAGCTTTTGACAAAGTCTCCCATCAGAGACTTTTGGCGAAGCTAAAAAGTCATGGGATAGGAGGCAGTGTACTATTGTGGATCGGGAACTGGTTAAAAGATAGAAAGCAGAGGGTAGGGTTAAATGGCCAATATTCCCAATGGAAAAAGGTGAATAGTGGAGTACCCCAGGGATCTGTACTGGGTCCGCTGCTTTTTGACATATTCATAAATGACCTGGAAAAGGGAATAACTAGTGAGGTTATCAAATTTGCAGATGACACAAAACTGTTTAAAGTTGTTAAAACCCAAGAGGATTGTGGAAAACTGCAGGAGGATCTGGATAAATTGGAAGACTGGGCATCCAAATGGCAGATGAAATTTAATGTGGACAAGTGCAAAGTTATGCACCTATGAAAGAACAACCCACACTATAGTTACACGATGCAAGGCTCCACATTAGAAACCACCACCCAGGAAAAAGATTTAGGAGTCATCGTGGATAACATGTTAAAACCCTCCGCAGCGGCGGCCAAGAAAGCAAATAGAATGCTAGGTATCATAAGGAAAGGGATGGAGAATAAAACAAAGGATGTTATAATGCCTCTGTATCGCTCCATGGCACGACCGCACCTTGAATATTGTGTGCAATTCTGGTCACCGTATCTTAAAAAGGACATAGCGTTATTAGAAAAAGTACAGAGAAGAGCCACCAAATTGGTGAAGGGGATGGAAGGCTACTCCTATGAAGAGAGGCTAAGAAGGTTAGGGCTCTTTAGCCTGGAGAAGAGACGGCTGAGGGGAGATATGATAGAGGTCTATAAATTAATGAATGGAGTGGAACGGATAAACGTGGATCAATTGTTTACGCTATCAGAGTATAGAAAGACTAGGGGACATGTAATGAAGCTACAGGGTAAACTATTTAGGACAAATAAGAGAAAATATTTTTTCACTCAACGTGTAATCAAACTCTGGAATCTGTTACCGGAGGATGTAGTAAGGGCTGTTAGTATAGCTGGGTTTAAAAAAGGTTTGGACAAGTTCCTGGAGGAAAGGTCCATAAACCACTATTAAAAAGGGACCCAGGATATCAATGCTTGACCCAGTACAAGCATTGTGGAACCTGTGTCTTTTGGGGATATTGCTAGGTACGTATGACCTAGATTGGCCACTGTTGGAAACAGGATACTGGGCTTGATGGACCTCGGTCTGACCCAGTATGGCATGTCTTATGTTCTTATGTTCTTAGTACTTTTCCTTGTCTTGTCTTGCTGCACGTTGGAAATATCTGTTGAGTTCTGTGATTGCCTCTTTCTCCTCTGGCTTTAGCTTCTCTGCATTTCTGGGCAATTTTCAGAGTTTCTTCTGTCATCCATTTTGGCCGTTTTTGCTTTTTCACATTTTGTAGAGACTTCTCGCTTTCTTCCAACACTTCCAAAACTCTTCTGGAACTCTGTCATTTGTATGTAAAGCAGCAAGTTGATTTTGCAGGCAGTTTTTAAATTCCAGTCGTATATTCTCAAGGTCATATTTTGCTACATTCATGAGTGACTTGCTCTTTTTCAACTTTAGCTTGAGTTTGCATACTAGTAGTTGGTGATCTGTACCACAGTCTGCTCCAGGTTTTGTCTTTGTTGATGTTATAGAGCTTTTCCACAGATGTAGTCAATTTGATTTTTGTACAATCCATTGGGTTAAGTCCATGTGTACTGTCGCCGCTTGTGTTGCTGGAAGAAGGTGTTTGAGATTAATAGATCATTGGTCTTGCAGAATTCTATAAGTCTTTTTCCAGCTTCATTTCTGTTACCAAGTCCATATTTTCCAGCCATTTTGCCTTCTTCTTTGTTGCCAACATTTGCGTTCCAATCACCATATCATCAGACTATCCTGTTTGCATGTACTGTCAATTTCAGCTTGTACTTGTTCATAGAACTCATCAATTTCATCCTCTTCTGCAGCTGTTGTTGGGGCATATACTTGAATTATAGTTGTGTTGATAGGCATTCCTCGTAGACGAATAGAGATTAAGTGTTCACTGGCTGCATTGTATTTCATTACAGTTCTTGCAAGTTTCTTCTTTATTATTTCCAGCATAATAGACCATGTGATCATCTGATGCAAAGTGCCCGATGCCAGTCCATTTCAGTTCGCTGACACCTAACAGATCAAGTTGTACACTTTCCATTTCATTCTTGACCACCTCCAGCTTCCCTTGGTTTATGTTTCATACGTTCCATGTCCCAATATGTAAGCATCTTTGCAGCTTCTGACTCTCATTTCATATGCAGCTACATCAGCAGTCAGACATCCCGAGGGCTTTAATTCATCCACAACATAAATGCTGGCTTTACTCTGAAACGTCTTCAGCTCCTCCCCAGTAGCTAGTTGAGTGCCGTCCAACCTGGTGGTCTCATCTTCCAGCACTATAGTGCAATTTGTTTTATTGTGACTATCCATTGGATTTTCATGGCAAGATACAGAAGTAAATTGCCAGGCTTTTCCTCTGCGCAGTTTAAGTTTAGTGTTGTTGCCGTTATCACAGATATGTGATCCTCCACCGCCAACACTGTCCCATTCTGCTGCTGCCCAGATGGGTGGTTTGTCTTGGTCTGGCACCTCAGCTGAGACCTGTCCATCTTGGGAGACCCTGCCAGTAGTTAAACTACTGATAGCTTAGCCCTCAGCATCACTGATGCACACAAGCCCTCACAGCACGACAAGCTGCAAACCAAGTGAGGGGGTACATGCTATAGCCAACCAAAAATTCACTTTAAATGTCAAATCATTGAAGGAGGCTTTATGAATGGGCCCAAAGGGAGGCTCTTTCAGTGCCAACACCACCAGAGAGAGGCTCCACTGAGGCAAAACTGGGCCTACAAGTGGACGGAACTACTTTATAAGAACATAAGAAATTAAAGCATTACATAGAGCATCCCAGACCATCCAACCACTCTGCCATTGGACACTGAGCAATGAACAACATTAAATGAACATGAAACAAGACTCAAATTGTAAATAAGTTAGGCCTGTAAATAAGTTATGAAAATGTACTCTTAAAAACCTTATTGTTAAGCTTTCCGCATGATGTGCAACCCCACCCTACCTATAATGTTATAATATTATAATGTACTGTAAATATATTTGAGTTGAGTGTAAACCACCTTCTTATAATGTAAACAGTTACAGTTGAAATGTAAACCACCTTGATTTAAGGAAAAGGCGATATATAGATCCTGTTAAATAAATAAATAAGAAATGACATACTGGATCAGACGAAGGTCCATCAAGCCCAGTATCCTACAGTGACCAATCCAGGTCACAAGTACCTAACAGGTTCCCAAAGAGGCACAGAAGTTCCAGTGCTTGTCCCGGGGCAAGCAGTGGATTTTCTGGGTCCCCTTTCATAATGGTTTATGGACCTTTCCTCCAGGAACTTGTCCAATCCTTTTTTAAATCCAACTGCACTAACAGCTTTTACTACATCCTCCGGTAATGAATTCCAGAGTATGATTATGCATTGAGTAAAAAAATATTTTCTCTTTTTAGTCTTAATGGGTTGCATTGTAGCTTCATTGTGTGTTCTCTAGTTATTCTACTTTCTGATGTCATAAACAACCAAACTACATTTACCAGTTCCACTCCATTCATTTATATATAGATCTCTATCATATTCTCCATCAGTCATCTCTTTTCCAAGCTGAAGAGCCCCAACCTTTTAAGCCTCTCCTCATAGGGTATCCTTCCATTCTCTTTACCACTTTTGAACCTCTTTGTACTTTTTCTAATTCAGCTATATCCTTTTTAAGATATGGTAGCCAGAAATGCACACAATATTTAAGGTGCGGTCACATCATGGAATGATACAGAGTCATTATAATATCTTTTGTGATATTCTCATTCCTTTCCTTATGACTCCGTCCTTGTCTAAAGCCATGTTGGCTGTCTCCCATTAGGCCATAACTATCTACATGCTGAGTAATTTTATTCTTTATGATGGTTTCTACCATTTTTCCCGGTACTGACGTGAGGCTCACCGGTCTGTAGTTTCTCGGATCACCCCTGGAACCCTTTTTAAAAATTGGTGTTACATTGGCGATCCTCCAATCTTCAGGTATTAGAGATGATTTTAATGATAGTTCACAGATTACTAATAGCAGGTCTGCAATCTCATATTTCAGTTCTTTCAACATCCTTGGATGTATACCATCCAGCCCAGGTGATTTGCTACTCATATCTTCATAAATGACTTGGAAAAGGGAATAATGAGTGAGGTAATCAAATTTGCAGATAGCACAACATTATTCAAAATTGCTAAAACCCAAGAGGATTGTGAAAAATTGCAAGAGGACCTTGATAAATTGGAAGACTGGATGTTCAAATGGCATGTGAAATTTAATGTGGCCAACTGCAAAATTATGTACCTAGGAAAGAACAACCCAAACTATGGTTACACCATGCAAGGTTCCATATTAGGAACCACTACCCAGGAAAAAGATTTGTGTCATTGTGGATAATACATTGAAACCCTCCGCCCAGCGTGCAGCAGCAGCCAAGAAAGCAAATAGAATGCTAGGAATCATAAGGAAAGGAATGGAGAATAAAACAAAGGATATTATAATACCTCTGTATCGTTCCACGCTGCAATCGCACCTTGAATATTGTGTGCAATTCTGGTCGCTGTATCTTAAAAAGGATATAGCATTATTAGAAAAGTTACAGAGAAGAGTCACCAAAATGGTCAAGGGGATGGAAGGATATTCCTATGAGGAGAGGCTAAAAAGGTTAGGACTCTTCAACCTGGAAAAGAAAAAGCTGAGGGGAGATATGATAGAGGTCTATTAATGAATGAATGGAGTGGAACGGGTAAACATACATTGATTGTTTATGCCATCAAAATATAGAAGGACTAGGGGACATGCAATAAAGCTACAATATTACCTATTTAAGACTAATAAGAGAAAATATTTTTTCACTCAACGTGCAATCAAACTCTGGAATTCGTTACTGGAGGATGTAGTAAAAGTTGTTAGTGTAGCTGGCTTTAAAAAAGGTTTGGACAAGTTCCTGGAGGAAAGGTCCATAAACCATTCTTAAAGGGGACCCGGAAAATCCACTGCTTGTCCCAATACAAGCATTGTAGAACCTGTATTCCTTGGGAAACTGCCAAGTACTTGTTACCAGATTGGCCACTGTTGGAAACAGGATATTGGGCTTGATGGACCTTGGTCTGATCCAGTATGGCATATCTTATGTCTGTTTATTCATACCTTCAAAAAAATAACACAGATGAGTAAGACAGGACTTTCCTTGGCTAAAACCATGCTGGCTTTCTCCCATTAAACCATGGCTATCTACATGTTCAGTAATTTTTTTCTTTATAATGGTTTCTACCATTTTGTCCAGTACTGACGTCAGGCTCACCAGTCTATAGTTTCCCAGATCACCCCTGGAGCCCTTTTTAAAAACTGGAGTTACATTGGCCACTCTCCATTTCTCAGGTACTGCAGATGATTTTTTTTTTTGCTTCATTTACTTATTTATACTTATTAAACACTATCCAAGCAACATGAAAATCACTGCAATCATACAATAAAACTTAGGAAATCTAACAGATGCTCACATCCCTTCAGCCCAACAGCGGAGATCCCAAGAATAGGAAACAGAAACTAAAGTAACATGTAGGAAAAGACAAAGTCAGCCTAATCAGCAGAGCTAATACTAGTACCCTGCGATTTCCTATGCACTGGCCTGGTGTACAATGGGGAAATGTGAGCTAACAAAAGCAGCTAATACATAACTCACCGAATGGAGCTTTACTAAACACTTGCAAGGAAATCTGAGAAAAAATACCCCCCAAAACTGAATCACTGCATGCTTAAGGAGAAGGAAGTCCCACCATCGCCTCTTCTGGGTCTCCCAGGCCAATTCTAGATATATACGAACATATAAGCTTTGAAACAGTAAAAAGCACTTCTTAAAATACAGCTTAAACAACCACTCTTGAACTGGGGAAGGGCCAGCATTATCACAAGAGTAGAACAAACAATATTTTCAGGAATAGAAGACTCTAAAATATTAGAAATATTAACAATATCAATATGCTGCATATCCACAAGAGACAGCTGCTGAGACCCAGCAGATGCCTTCTTGTGGGTTGGAAAATAATAAATCTTAGATAATGGAGGGTGGGATTCAGGAGGTACCCCATGGATATCCACTAAATACTGTTCAAACATATCCCTTGCTGAAGCTGGGCAAGTCTGAGGAAAATTAACCAAATGAAGGTTGGTAGATCAAACTTGGTTCTACAGGAACTCAGTTTTAAGTTTCAGAGCAGCAAAATACTTGACACACAGAATGGAAATTTTCATGCTTTGAAATGGTAGACTTCAATACCTCCACTGTCTCTTTCACAGCCTAGAATTCCTTGCATTTTTGAGACAATACAGTGTTACCTTGGACATGAGTAATAATCATTTTAATCTGCTGGGTAAAAACTTCCTCCGATTTAGAGATTGCACTTCAAATCGACTCCAAAATAAAGGAATCAAGTCTTTCCAAGGAAAAGGCAAATTCAAGTTTTGATTCTCCCACGAATCCAGAAGAAGGAAGGGTCATTCCTACTACTTCACACTATGGATTCAACATCTGCATGCTCTCCAGAGACTCCAGACCCCTCTCACCTCCTGTTGCCAAAATTGATGACTCATTTGTTGACATCAAGGATGGTCTCAGCCCGGATACATTCTCTCCAACTGGATCAACTACACAGCCCAGCATGGGACCTGGAGATCCAGATGTATCAGGGCAAAGAAACCCTGCAGGTAACACAGGAGGTAGATGCCAGCCTGGTGACAGCTCACAGCTTGAGCAGGATGCTGAGCTCTCTAGCCGTGGTGTCGATAATGGGAAAATGCTGGTGTCCTCCTGCTGACTCCCCAAACGCATCACAAAAGCGTCCATTGGACCAGAAACACGCAAGGTAAGTGAAGCAGAAGGGGGCCCCCGGGGTTTGGGAGTTTTCTTGCCCAGCTTCCTCTTTCTCTTCAGCATCAGGAGTAAAAGCATGACCAACAGCACAGCTGCCTAAGCGGCCATCTTGGATCTCTATAATTTACTATTTCTAAAATTTAGTGGCATCCTACAGATGATTTTAATGATAGTTCACAGATTACTAATAGTAGGTCTGCAATCTCATATTTTAGTTCTTTCTACACTCTTGGATGTATACCATCTGGTCCAGGTGATACATCCTCCTGATTTATTGATATTTCTTTCAATTTTTTTCACTATATCACCTTTATATACCACTTCAGGCACGGGTAATTTTCCTACATCTTCCTCAGTAAAGACTGAAGCAAAGAATTCATTCAGTCTCTCCACTATGGCCTTGTCCTCCCTTAGCATTCATTTTATCCATCTGTTATCCAATTGTCTATCTTGACACTCTCACAGGTTTTTTCTACAAATGTACTTGAAAAAAATTTTATACATTTTTGCTTCCATGACAAGCTTCTTTTCAAATTCTCTCTTTGCCTGCCTTCTCATTGCCTTATATCTAACTTTCCAATGCTTATGTTGTTTCCGGTGCTTGTCATTAGGCTCCTTTTCCATTTCCTGAAGGATCCTTTTTTTTTAAAAAGCCTCATTGGCATCACCTTTAAACCATGCTGGCAGTTTTTTGGCCTTCCTCCTACTTTTCTTAAAGCATGGAATACGTCTGGTCTGGGCTTCCAAGATAGTAATTTTAAACCACCCTCACACTTAATGGAAATCTTTAACCTTTGCTCCTTTTAGTCTTTACTTAACTGTTTTCCTCATTTTATCATAGTCTCCCTTTTGAAAGTTAAAAGGTAGTACTCTGGATTTCCTTGCCATCTTTCTTCCATTTATTAAATCAAATACGATCATGCTATTAGGATCACTATTGCCAAGTAGCCCCAATACCCTTTTCTCTTGCAACAGATCTTGTGTTTCACTAAGGACTAGGTCCAAAATGGCTTCCCCTTTTGTTGGTTCATGAACCAGCTGCTCCAAGAAGCTGTCATTTATTTCATCTAGAAACTTTATCTCTCTAGCATGTCCTGCTGTGACACTGACCCAGCCGATACCAGGGTAATTGAAATCACCCATTATTACTGTGTTGTAACTTTTGTTAGCATCCTGATTTCTTTGAGCATTTCATCATCCATCTGTTCATTCTGGCCAGCAGGTCGGTAGTACACCCCCACTGCCGTTGTCTTCCACTTTTTACATGGAACTTCTATCCATAGAGATTCTACAGGGTATTTTGTTTCCTGCAAAACTTTAATCCTATGTGACTCAATGCCCTCTCTAACAGAGCACAACCCCTCCACCAATTTGATCTGCTCTATCATTGCTATATAGTTTATACCCAGGTATCAGTGTCCCATTGGTCTCTGAGATGTCAGTCATATCTAACCTTTCATTTAGTGTTATATATTCTAGCTCTCCCATCTTATTTTTTAGACTTGCAGCATTTGCATACAGGCATTTTAGAGGTTGTATTTTATTCATATTAATCTGCTAATCAGTTAATAGATGTAATTTGGAATCTTTCAGTTCTGTACTGAAGGACATATTGGTTACTTTTGTCTTTGTTGGAACCTCTGCCAGGATGCCCTAACATCCCTGTTTTGCTAGTATCCTTCAATGATACATCATCCTTCTGAACCATGCGCTCCTGGGTGATGGCGGCTATCCCCTGCTATCTAGTTTAAAAGCTGCTCTATTTCCTTTTTAAAGGTTAATGCCAGCAGCCTGGTTCGATCCTGGTTAAGATGGAGCCCACTCCTTCAGAACAGCCCCTTCCTTCCCCAGAATGTTGCCCAGTTCCTAACAAATCCAAAACCCTCTTCTTTGCACCATTGTCTCATCCATGCGTTGAGACTCCAGAGCTCTTCCTGCCTTTTGGGTCCTGCCCGTCTTACAGGAAGCATTTCAGAGAATGCTACCCTGGAAGATCTGGATTTCAACTTCCTAACTAAAAACCTAAATTTGGCCTTCAGAACTTCCCTCCCACACTTTCCTATGTCATTTGTGCCAACATAAACCAAGACAGCAGACTCCTCCCCAGCACTATCTAAAACCTTGTCTAAATGGTGCATGAGGTCTGCTACCTTCACACCAGGCAGGCATTTATTTATTTTATTTATTTATTTGGAAACTTTTATATACTGCCCCTTCTAGAGATCAGGGGCGGTTTACATTGAACAAAAGTAACAACAAGGAACCATACATTGAACGTTCTGAACATTATAACATTACAAAAAACAGTTGGACTTAGTTGAACATGGAGCTTTTTACACAACTGTGGCTGAACATAGCAACTATTTACAGCTCGAGTCACCGCAACGGGGCTCCAGAAGGTACAGAGCTATATACTACATATGTGTGAGGAGTGAGCAATCTATTGTCTTAGCTGAAGAAGGGTAAGGCTAAGGTTTTATAGGTAGGTTGTTAGGTTGGGTGATCAGTCTGGGACTGCGTTGTTTTTGACAGGATGGCATGCTACCAAACGGTCCTCATGTCCACCAGCCACCCAGCTATTTACATGCCTAATGATTGAATTGCCAACTATAATGGCTGTCCTAACCCTTCCCTCATGGGCACATGGCCCTGGAGAAACCTCCTCAGTGTGAGAGGGCTTTACATCTCCTGGCAGACAGATCAAAGCTACAGGATCACTTCCTGCCACACCCAGGTGATGTTCTCCTTTCACATGACCTCTCTCCTCCATAGCAACTGAGAGGCTGCCAGATTGGAGGTGGGACTTCAGTACTTCATCCTTGTAGGTCTCATCTATGTACCTCTCTGTCTTCCTTATGTCCTCCAAGTCTGCTACTCTTGCCTCCAGAGATTGGACTCTTTCCCTCAGGGTAAAGAGCTCCTTGCACCTAGTACACATGTAAGACACCTCACCAACTGGCAGAAAATCGCACACGTGACATCAGTGTGAAAGACTGGAGAGCCCTCATCTTGCTGTTGGACCGCTGTCTGCATCTTAGTTTTAAGGTTTTGTTTAGCTATTTAAGTTGTTTACTTTAAGTTGTTTGGTATAGAAACATAGAAATATGATGACAGAAAATGACCACATGGCCTATCTAGTCTGTCATTCCATATCAACAACTACAACAGTCCCCTTTTTTCCTTTAGAGATCCTCAGTGTTTCTACCATGCTTTTCGAATTCAGTTACTGTCCTCATCTCTACCACCTCCACTGGGAGACTATTCCATGGATCCACCGCTCTTTCCATAAAGAAATATTACCACAAATCACTCCTGAATCTATCCCCCTTCACCCTCATCCCATGTCCCCTCGTAGCAGAACTTGCTTTCAATTGAAAGAGGCTCTCTCCCTGAACATTTATGCCACGGAGGTATTTAAACATCTCAATCATATCACCTCTATCCCACCTTTCCTCTAAAGTATACATATTAAGATCCTTAAGTCTGTCCTCATATGCTTTATAATGAAGACCACTAACCATTTTAGTAGCCACCCTCTCCACCGACTCCATCCTGTTCACATCCTTTTGAAGGTGCGGTCTCCAGAATTGCACACTATACTCCAAATGAGGTCGCACCAAAGACTTATACAGAGGCACTATCACCTCCTTTTTTCTGCTAGCCATTCCTCGCTGTATGCACCCAAGCATCCTTCTAGCTTTTCCCGTCACCTTTTCTATCTGTTTAGCTACTTTAAGATCATCAGACACAATCACGCCCACGTCCCGCTCTTCCTTAGTGGACAAAAGTACTTCACCCCCGATACTATATTGCTCCCTTGGATTGCTGCAGCCCAAATGCATGCCCTTACATTTTTTAACATTAAATCCCAGCTGCCAGATTCTAAACCCTGTGACATGTCAGGGCCACCATCTTAAACTTGAGACTTCAGAGTCAAGCCCTGATCCAGGTCAGACTGCAAGGAGAACAAAATAGTGACAATACCAGCCTTTCTGGCCTCCATGGATCAAGAGAAACACCATCTCTCAAACTGTCTAGACTGGCACAGAAGCTAAGGACATAGAGGTATCCGGACCTTAAGCAGGGTGTCTAATGTTGCTTTTGGATTGATTGATTGATTTATTCAATAGTTATCCTGCCCTTTCAAATTGCTCAGGATATCTTTATTAAAGCATTTCATAGACCGTCCATCGGGAGCTATTACATACATAATAATAAAAAGTAACATAACACAGATTGTCATAATAACACATAATATCTATTCTTCATAAAAATGACATTACTTAATTTACAAGATCTTACAATGTCCATCATATCTCAGGAAAAAGGTGTTTTATCATCTTTTGAAAACATCACAGATTGTCCATAGAACAGCTGTAAGTGAGAAGGGACAGAGATCCTCCATTACCAGGAATCCCTGCCACAGGAAGTCCTTCTCTTGAGGTAGCAAGAGAGCTGGGACCATGCCAACAGGTTCAAGAAATTCACGTGTCGTGGTCTGTGAGGCCAGTCTCAGACTACTAGGATCACCAGACCCAGATGGGCCTGAATCCTGTGCAAAAGATAGTTCACCAGTGGGCAGGGAAGGAGACATACAGCATCCCTCCTGAAACACAGCAATCAAGCCCACCATCTGCTGATATATCCCACAGCTAAAAAAGTTCCCCACTTTGGCATTCTCCTGAGAGGCCATCAAACTCAACACTAGAAGGCCCCAGCATTGCACCATAAGCTCATATGCCAAAGGGCTGAGCTTCCATTCATCACAATCCACAGAGTTATGACTCAGAAAACCAGCCTGCATATGCCCACAGTGAGCACTGTGGACAGGGCAATCAGATATTAGCACACATAATACAGCTCTGTGACATTGAAAGCCTCATTGGCATGCAAAGTTTGCCTCATTTGTTGACATACACTACTGCCAGAACATTATCTGCAAACATGCAGCAGTTTTGCCCACTAAGAGAGGCCTGGACCTCCCCAGGGCCAGATAGATAACTGGCTTCCAGGGAAATAATTATCCAGGCCTGAGTGGACCAGAGACCCTGGGCCCTCTGGCCCAGGCATTGTGCACCCCAGCCCCTCAGGCTGGTATCTGAGGTGACAAGCACCCAGTCCAGT
This sequence comes from Ichthyophis bannanicus, assembly GCA_033557465.1. Classification (NCBI taxonomy): domain Eukaryota; kingdom Metazoa; phylum Chordata; class Amphibia; order Gymnophiona; family Ichthyophiidae; genus Ichthyophis; species Ichthyophis bannanicus. The sequence goes on from CM066031.1 coordinate 666,573,509, forward strand.
GCTTCCAACAGCATCCTGGACATAGGTGGCAGGACTACTTCACCACCTCAACTGATCCTTGATATCCTGGAGGAAAAATAGGGTTTGGTTAAACAAGTGAGAATGGGGAGACCAGAGAGTTTTTAGGCTTCTCTTTGAGAGCATGAGTGCCCTGGAGCAAGGTCAATTCTATGGACCAGAGGAACTGAAGACAGTCCCAAGCCTGTGGAGCAGACTGAGCATAAACTGCCTTGAGGTGGCTCTGAAGCTTGAAGGACCTCTACATTATGAGGAAGAACTCAGTCCAGGAAAGAGTGAAATGGAACCCCCAAGTACTCCAAGTTCTGGAACAGAAGTTTTAGGCTGCTCTTGAGATAGCTGATCACCTACCCAGCCTTTTGATCCAGTAAATCAACAGGTCTATTTGATCCAGTAAATCACCAGTAAGTCTGATTGGTCAGTCAGATGCTCAGAAATGGGTGAACCCAGATTTCCTGCTTGCACCATTACCTTGAAAGATATGGGAAGTCTTGGCTAAGCCAAAGGGCAGGGCCCAGAACTGGAAATGGCAGTCCATCACACAGAAGCAGAGAACTTGCTGAAGGTGCTCCCACATGGAAATATGACAACACCCCAACTGACTGAACCTTGGGAGGGACTGCTGTAATTTATTGACATGAATAAGTTTTCACTATGGCCCAGCGGAGCCATGAAGAAAACTTGAGCATTTTAAAAACTACAAAAGGACTGCCCCCTCCCAGGACCACTAAGCCCATCCAGATTTTTAGATGGACATCTCCAGGCTCCACACATGACACTAAAAGAGGTACTTAAGGCACTACCAGGCCTATCTCCCAGGAGTCTCTGTGAGTCCCAAGGACTCCCCCATTTCACCAGGTGCCCCCTGAAGAGGAACTGGCCCTTAAAGGGGAGTTTGCTCAGCCATAGTTTGAATGCAGCATCCACTGACCAAGTACAGTGCCAGAGCCATCAATGGGCTACTACCATCACCACCACGGACATGGAAGAGATTCTAATTAATTCTTAGAGGTCACAAACTTTCTAAGCTGTCCACTGCCAACCTCATAGCCTCTGAACTGTCTCACAGTGGCTGGATCCATCATTAGAGGGCTTGCTCCAGGCTCACACACAGCATTGCATGAGAGCCTAAGGGGGTGGCTGCAAAGGTATTCTTAAAGAGGGCCTCGACCCTCCGAACCTGAGACTCCTCAAGTGCAGTGCTTCCCTCCACAGGGATGGTCATGTGCTTTGTCACAGCTTAGGGCTCCCACTTTAGGGAGCCCATAAGGCTAATTCCACTCACCCTGGGACCGAGTGTATGGTTGAGGTAGGACATTAGAGAATTTAGGGTTTTAGGGAGAAAAACCTTGAGATAGACTATGGGGTATGTTTACTAAACTGCGCTCATGTGTGCGGCGCACATTAGAGTGCGCTAAGGTACCTTAGCACACGCTAATGATGCGTATTTGTGCCCTGCACAGGTGCGCGGCGCACTAAAGTGCACGCTCATGTGCGCGGCGCGCTAATGTGCGATAAAGGCATGGAAAGGCTCCCCGAGGGCGGAGGAAGGCTCCCCAAGGGCGAAGAGAAGGGGTCAATGGGTGGAGAGTGTGAGGGGAGAGGCTCCCCGCACACGAGCGGGGCTGAAATACAAGGCAAAAAATACCGCGAGTGAAAACCTCGCGGTAGAGCCTATTTAAAGGGAAGAGAAACCATTTCTGTCAGCAATGTACAGCAAAACCAAGGAAACCAACAAAACAGTGATAAGTGTGATACATGTGCACGGAACAAAAGTGCAAATAAACATTGAAAATGACCCCAGCAAAATAAAATAAAATTATACTCAAGCTGGGCAATAGTGATAGTAATGGGAAACATCAAAAAACACTCCCAAGAAAGCCGCAAAAAATAAATATGAATTTTAGAAGGGGCTACGCTCCGTCCCTATACAAGATGAATGATCCCACAGTGAAAAAGCACTGATCGGGGTTTCCCTCTCCATTGGACAGGTTACCTATGGCATGCACATGTTCCACAACAGCAGGGCGGGCAGGTCGGAATGGGCAACTGGACAGATGCTGGGAAAGGGGATACAGAGGGCTGCAGGCGGCACATGCTGGAGTGCAGCTAGGGCACAGTGCAGACTAGGCAGATGACTAGATGGCACTTAGGAATGCTGAAACTGAACAGCAGCCAGACAGCAACTGATGAGGGCCCAACATGGGCATGAGAGTGTTTAGCACAGTGTCACAGGGGATAGTACCCAGCAGGTACCCCCAAGGGCATAGGACATTGGCAGGCGGTGACTGGGGGACGTGCGGACAGATATGCAGGCACCCCTACCCCAGAACCCGCACCATAGGCAGCCGCCTACCCACACACAGGATGGCCTGAGACTGCGTACCACCAACACCACCAGCAGAAGGGCATGTCAGCATGGTGGCACAGGGGTACTGGAGGTGGAGGGGGGCAGTGGCAGCTGCCCAGAGCAGACCATGGCCTAGCCCTGTGTAGGTGGGTGCAATGCACTGCAACAGACAGGCCCTGCCGGACAAACAGTCATGTTATCATCAGGGAATGCATTGTCTCTGTGGCAACACGGTGGTGCAGTGCACACAACCAGCATGTTTGGAGACAGAAGGTCACAGGTTCAAGCCCCAGCTGGGTCTCCTGCCAATCCAATCCCCATATTTTACCCACAACTAAATCATGATAGTAAAGACGAATCTTTATTGCAGAGAACATAAGCATGGCTCAAACACCTCTATTTTACCCTACAGAGCACAGACACCAGAAACATGCACATTACCTAAAGCAGATTCCCCAAATGCAGTCCTGGAGGGCCACAAATCCTTCAGGGTTTATGCTGTCTCCAATATAAGGATGGAGCGGTACTGGTGGTGGAGGTGGCAGCAGCTGGTGGCCACAGCAGACCATGGCCTAGCCCTGTCCAGGTGGGTGCCATGCACTGCAGCAAACAGGCCCTGTCGGATGTACAGTCATGGACTCCCCAGGGAATGCAGCATATATGTGGTAACACGGTGGTGCAGTGCACGCAGACAGTGTGTGCAAGAACAGAAGGTCACAGGTTCAAAGCCCAGCTGGTGCTACTGCCAGTCCAGTCTACATGTTTTTCCCACAACTAAACCGTGATAGTAAGGACAAACCTTTATTGCAGAGAACATACGCATGGTTAATAGGCCTATATTTTACCCCACCGAGCACAGACACCATAAACAGGTGCATTACCTAGAGCAGAGACTCCCAAATGCAGTCCTGGAGGGCCAAACACCATTCAGGTTTCATGATGCCTCTAATAAAGATGCCTGTGCTGTATATCTATGCACCACCCACATGGTATGCAGATGTATCTCATGCATATTCATGAGGGACAGCATAAAAACACGAACAGTGTTTTGCACACCAGGACTGGAGTTGGGAACCTCTGCCGTAAAGCAGCAGCCAACAGGGGCAGACACACCCACACCCACACCCACAGGCCCCATTAGCCAATGCCTCCTGGAGAGGCAGGACATTGGGCCCTGCGTGCATCTCCCAATAATAGCATTGTGATGAGCCAATACCCTCAAAAAGGCGGTGGTGTCCTTAATGTAAGAAGGAGCTGTCCTAGAGTCCTAGAGTGGCAGTTTTTTACACTGTACCCAAAATTCACAATGATCCAACCAAACCCCCGGGACGTCCAATAGTCTCTACGAGAGGCTCAGTTTTGGAGCCCATATCCACGTATGTGGACTCATATTTGCGTCCCTTACTTACAGACATAACTTCTTACATTAAGGACACCACCGCCTTTTTGAGGGTATTGGCTCATCACAATTCTTTGGCAGGAGTTAAGGATACGGTATTAGTGACTTTAGATGTCACTTATTTGTATACCAGTATCCCTCAACAGGCCGCTTTTGAAGTAGTTGGCCATTATTTACGGTCCTGGGGAGATCTTGATGAAGGTTTGATGGGGTTCATTTTGCAGTTGGCTCGTTTGGCGATTTTCCACAATTACTTTCTTTTTGAAGGGGTCCTTTACCATCAGGTTTCCGGAGTTGCCATGGGCGCGACTTGTGCCCCGTTCATCGCTAATCTATACATGGCACAGTTCGAGGAACGATGGTTGAAAACCAGTACCTATGCAGCTCATATTAAAGTTTGGTGCCGCTTTATAGACGATGTATTTATGATCTGGAGTGGCTCGTTAGCGACATTGGAAGATTTTTTTGGGTGGTTAGATGGATGTGATCCGCATATTAGGTTTACCCACTCCTACAGCAGGGAGGAAATCACTTATTTGGATGTCAAAATAATTAGATAATGGGGAGTCTGGGCTAAGACTTTATATCGGAAGCAAACAGATCGCAATACTTTCCTTCATTTTAAGAGCGCCCACCCGCCCCGGCTGAAAACAGCCTTGCCATTTTCCCAGTTTTTGCGTTACAGAAGGAACTGTTCAGATAAAAGGGATTTCAAATCGGCTTCGTGAACGTTGGCCATCGGCTTTGGAGAACGTGGTTATCCACCACAAGTGGTGAAGCAGGCCTTTCAGAGAGCCTTGTACAACAATAGAGCCCTACTCTTGCGGGATAACCCTGGGGGAGGTTATAAATATGATGATATTAATATCAATCTCATTACAACTTATTCTCCTCTCAGTTAGTCCATCCAGAGGATTTTACGTAAGCACAGCAATGTGCTGGGCAGTATCCCAGCGTTACAGCACAAGAAGATCCGATGTGTGTGGCAGAGGGGTAGAAACCTGAAGGAACATCTCAGTCCAGCGATATTAAAACCTGTAGGATGGCAGGAGATGCCAGTCAATGAATCTTTGGGACATAAAAAATGTGGCATGTGTGGCATTTGCCACATCACTAGAGAGATCAAAGAATTTCAGTACCGTGGGAGGGCCCATAAGTTGAAACAAAGCACCACATGCGAATCTACTCACACTGTTTACATCATTCAATGCCCCTGAGACCTACTTTATGTAGGAAAGACCACCCGGGCTTTTAAAATTCGCATGGCTGAACATAAGAGCACAAAGTCGTTGAGGCCCCCATAGTACAGCATTGCCTTACGTTTCGGCATGCTTTTGAAGATCTAAGATGCTTTTGTATTGAGTGGATTGAGCGAGGGGCTAGGGGGAAGCCCCTTGACCAGTGGCTCATTGTGAAAGAACAACGGTGGATTTTTGAACTTGGAACAGTCGAGCCCGGGGGTCTCAACGGTTACATAGATTAGAGAGCATGTGTGGGGTGAAGAGGTTCTTTTTTGCAATGTGTAGCAGTGTGACATCTGTTTGAACGGTGGCGCCAATTGGAATTGGAGGGCATGGAAAGAAGGCGCTTTGTGAGTGACGTCGGTCAAGCTTTTCTTTTTAAAGTGGGAAGTTTGCAGGTCCTCGAATGCGCGGCGTTTTTTTAGAGTGTCAGAGGCACCGTGAGCAAGCAAGTTGGAGCTTTTCAGACGGGGGCAGCATCAATAATTCTCTCCTCGGATTGCGGAGGTCAGTGACATGGAGATGAAGTACATAAACACTGTGGGGATAGACAGCATTGCTTAGTAGGCTTCTAGTTTTATTTTTTATTTTTTGTCTCACCGCAGATTTGTCTATAAGATGTGGAACCATCATAGATTGCCACAGTTTCCGATAATTAAAACCCCTGAAGAAACATGGAGTGAAACGCATCAGCAGTACTCTTAGTTGGCGTCGGGCAATAGCGTTGGCAACATTGAGACAACGGCACATTAATCAGATAAGATACGTTCCATTTTATTTGAAAGTTGTTATAAGTATTTGGGTCATTGATGCTACTGGGACACACAAACCAAGTCATGTGGTTAGTCGTCCATAAGTCTGAGACCCATTTATAATTTATATAATAATGTTTGTGGATTGGAGTCTGGCAGAGTGAGTGTTTTTAGATAGAGCTGCCTATCACTGAAGACATTGTGGGGTGTACATTACATTTATATAGTCATTATACACTCTGAAGAACAACCTTATTTTTTGAGTGTTTAAAAACATCCATTCCTGCAGCAGGAGGGAAAAAACTGTCACCTGACACCAACAGTTGCTTTGCGCCTTCAGGCCAACACTGCTACTAGATCCAAAGGTTGCTTCCAGTCCTTAGAGCTGAGAATAACTTCCGCGACAAAGGAAGTTATTGATTTGCCTTTGATCGTGGACTCCTCCAGCCGCTGGCACATAGGGCTAGCATGTGCAAGAGCTCCATGGCAAATAAAAGCATTGATGAAGCCAGAATGAGGAGAGGAGTCTGCACTACTGATTCAGTCACAGGTCCTCACCTTCCTATTCACCATATCAAGGTAATAAAGTCAGACCAAGGAAAACACTGTGGAGCATAGGAACTTCATATCCACTATTTTACTCCACATCCCTGCTCCACATGAAAAACCCTTAGCAAATAAGGCCCTAAGATGACACAAAACACAAACAGCTTTCTGTAAGTGGGACTGTGCTTTTCAAATGTTTATGTGTTCTTTGATCTTTGATCTTGTATGCTCATGTTCCCTGTAAAATAGTTATCTCCAAGTTATAATGCCCTGTTCAATGTAATTTCAGTTTGTTCAATGTAAACCGCACTGATGCAGAATAGCGCGGTATATAAGAGAATGTAAATAAATAAATAAATACATTGTATTTATGGTCCTCAAACCTTTCCATGGTCTATGCAGAGGCTCCTACGAGATCAGTTGCTTCCAGAAAAGAAGCAGAAGTTGGTATATCGAAAAATTCAATAAAGTCATGGGAAGTGTATTGCTTTTCTATTGTGCCAGTGATGAAGCAAAAGGTGGCATATCAGATCTTTAGAGGTGCCATAGAGACCTAGGGGGAGCCCTGGTATCTGAATATAGTCCCTTCACTAAAATTATAGATTTATTTTAACATATTGTGCTCCACTTTGTTTTCTCAAGTATGTTTGCAGAGTACGGCAGTTCTGTGACTAATAGAATAGCACTGATTCAGTAGTCCTTTGGCTCCATCTGGTGTTCATAAGCAATGTTTACTGACTTGTATTTCCCTTAAAAATACCTGATGTGTTCAACTTACAACTAATTGGAAAACCTAATTTTTCTCAAGAACTGTCGGAATGGCAACACACTCTACAAAATAAGTGGAAGAGAGAATGTAGCAAGCAAATTTAAGCCTTTGTACCAAAGCTTTTAGTACTGCAGCATCCATGTAAGTCTTCAAGTAGTACCAGTGATGGGCAAGACCTATCAAAAAAAGCAGCAGAACAAATTACTCTAGTATGATTATGGCTTCTATTCCTAAGTATACATTGTAAATTTAGGTGTTTAGCTAGAAAATAATCTTCAAAAGGATATTAACAGGATGGAGTCGATCCAGAATGGTGCTACTAAAATGGTCAGTACCCTCTTCATAAGTTATATGAGAATAGACTTTAAGAAATATTCTTTGGAGGAAAGACAGGAGAGGGGAGATATAATAGACATTTTAATACTTCCATGATATAAATACACAGGAGGTGGCCCTCCTCCAGTTGAAAAGAAGCTCTGGAACGGGGGAGGGAGGAGGGTGGTATATGATGAAGGTGAAAGGGGATAGACTCAGGAGAAATCTGAAGAAATATTTATTTATGGAAAGGTTGGTGGATGTGTGGGACAGCCTCCCAGGTTAAGTGGTGAAGGCAAGAAATGTATTTAAATTCAAGAAAGCATGGAAGAAATGAAAGGATCTCTGAGGGAGAGGAAGGGACTGTGGAATTAAATAGTTGTTATGGATGGGCAGACTGGCTAGTCTGTACAGATCTTCTTTATCTGACATTGTTTTCTATGTTTATTGGGTCTTTGAAGATACAAAAAGAGTCAGTGTTTATCAGCGTTTACATGTCACAGTATCTTGCTTAGTATCTTTTTCCATAGAATCAAACATACACGTTTACACCACTTAGGAGTCATTAACACAGAAGAGACACAAACTCTGAGTGGAAAATAAAGATAAACCAAGAAAGGGGTGAAAAAGCACTGGCAAAATGGTGGTTTTCTAGTGTTTATCCAATAAATTATTTTTTTTTGTATCAGGGATGTTTTATCAGTGTTTATTAGTTGAAACCTAAAATCAGAAGCCCTAATTATGATACACAGTATATTCATCCAGGAAGTCATGGAGAAACCATTTTTTTCTGTTCATTTACTGAAATGTTCTAATCTAAAGGAACTCTTATCTATTTAAACAAAAGTGCTAGCACAAATGAAGACCCTATTTGGCAGTAAAAACTAGTCCTTGAAGTTGTATATTGTATTTTTAAAGGAATAAAGGTGGGCATGCAATACATTCAACATTTGATTAACTTGATCTTTGTATAGCCATGTGCATATGCAGCCAAGAATAGTTTTCATTTAGGTGGAAATGTTTTTGTGACAGATCAGATGCAAAAATACTTTATAATCCAAAGAACACAATCCCAGATCTGCTTGGCCAGTGTGCACATGCTTTGTTGAGATGTCTACAGTCACTGAAATGAATTGTTAGAAGGGGGACGTATCAACAGATACAATAGTGTCCAGCGCCTCTTCTCCTCTTGACATTTCCCCCTGGGGCATAAAATATCTTGGTGACCACAATATTTTCACCTTGAGTCATCTTCAAACAATCCCTTAAATGCATTGTCCAAAGTTTTGGGGAGGAAGTAATCTGGTACATAGAAAACTAAGCAGTCAAAGATTATTATCCCATACTTGGCTCCTACCACATCAGATCAATAGGATCAAGAAGCATACCCATGGCCCATCATATAGAATACCCATCCCTGTGGCCTGACAAATACAATTGAAGGGGGGGAGGGGGGTGCAAGGCTATCCACCCACAGAGTGCCCCATGCTCCCTCCAGTTGGTAGGAGCACTGGGAGAACATCACATGGAGGTGGTGAATCCTAAAGAGCCCCCAGGCTGAACACCCCAGCTTTCAGGAAAACAAAGGCTCAGCAGACTAGGGAAGCCTGCAAGAGCACCACAGAGCAAGGAATACCTCAGCCCCTGGGTACAGGGGGCCAGGGAGGGGACATTGAGGCCCATGTTCAGTGCATGTATACACAGTTATATGTAGGGTTGCCAACTGGCCGGTTTTCAGCCGGCCTGGCCGGTTTTTCCATGGCCAGGCCGGCTGCCGGCGCAGAGGCAAAACCGGCCCTTGAAAAGCCGGTTTTTTTGCTCTGGCCGCAAGATCGGGAGCGGCCGGAGCAAAAAAAAACGGCTTTTCTCCCCCGGAGGGCTTCAGAGGGAGCCGGGGAAGCCCGCGCGAGGCCCCGGCTCCCTCTGAACAGCTGCCAGCGTGAAGAGCCTTTTCCTTCACGCTGGCAGCTGTTCCTGTGAAGCCGCGATTGGTGGGAAAGGTTAAAGGCAATGCCCTTTAACCTTTCCCAGCATTCGCGGCTTCACAGGAACAGCCGCCAGCGTGAAGGAAAAGGCTCTTCACGCTGGCAGCTGTTCAGAGGGGGAGGGGGAGGGGGAGGGGGAGGGGGCCTCGCGCGGGCTTCCCCGGCTCCCTCTAAAGCCTCAGACAGCCGCGGTTTTGGGGGGGGGGAGGCCAAGGACTGCCTGGGCTGTGATGGGGGGAGGGGGCCTGGACTGGAAAAGGGCTAGGAGGGAGTAATTTGACTGGAAATGGATTGTGATGGGGGTTGGGGACATGGACAGGAAAAGGACTATGGGGGGGGGGGGGAGACTTGGACTGGAAAGAAACGGGCTTTGATGGGAGGGGACCTGGACTGTAAAAGGGCTATGGGGGGGGGGACATGGACTGGAAATGGGTTTTGATGGGGAGGGGGACCTGGACTGGAAAAGGGCTGGGGGTGGACATGGACTGGAAATGAGTTGTGATGTGTAGGGGGACCAGGACTGGAAAAGGGCTATGGGGGGGGGAACTTGGACTGGAAAAGGGCTATGGGGGGGAACTTGGACTGGAAATGGGCTATGGTGGAGGGAGGGGGAACGGACTGGAAATAGGCTGTGATTAGGGGGACTTGGACAGGAAATGGGTTGTGAAGGGGGGGGGGACCTGGACTGGAAAAGGGCTATGGGGGGGCATTGGACTGGAAAGAAATGGGCTGTGATGGGGAGGGGGACCTGGACTGTAAAAGTGCTATGTGGGGGGGGGAACATGGACTGGAAATGGGTTGTGATGGGGAGGGGGACCCGGACTGGAAAAGGGCTATGGGGGGGGGGAACTTGGACTGTAAATGGGCTAGGGAGGTGGGAGGGGGATCTTGGACTAGAAATAGGCTGTGATTAGGGGGGCTAGGACTGCAAATGGACTGTGATGGTGCGGGGGGACTCGGACTGCAAATGGGATGTGATGGGGGGGGCCTAGGACTGGAAATAGGCTGTGATGGGGGACTTGGACTGGAAATGGGTTGTGATGGGGGGGGGCTAGGACTGGAAATGGTCTGTGATGTGAGGGCTAGCACTGGAAATGGGCTGATGAAGAGCTGGAATAGGACTGGAAATGGGCTGATGTGGGGCATGGGAGAATGGGATTAGAAGGGAGTGGATGCTGGGTGGGTCTAGAACTATAAGAACTGATTTTGGGGGAGGACTAGAATAGATGGGGAATGAGAATGGAGAGGGGAAAAAATATTTTGTGTGGAAGAAAAGTCTATGATGGGCTGGGTATTGGGAGAGTGAGGGGCTTGAGAATGGAAGGGTGAAATTTAAATGGATGATAAAGGAATAAGGAAAGAATTGGGGGAAAGAGCAAAAGGGAAACAATCAGTATGTTAAAGCAGAAATAGAGAGAGAATGGAAAACATCTAAAAGAGAAGAAAGGACAAATGGATAGCTCGCAGAAGACACGAAGAAGCCAGAAGAAAGTGACCAGAGCAATTGCAACTGAAAAATAAAATGCCCAAACAGAAGGTAGAAAAATACTTTTTATTTTGAATTTATTAGCTGGAATATGTTTGGTCTGGGAAGTGTGTATTGATAACATCTTTGCGTTTTTGTTTATTGCAAGAGGAAATTACTTTATAGTTTTATTTCTCCAGTGTTGTACATTTCATGTTGGGATTTTGGGGTTCCCATTTTAATTATTATCTGACCAAGGAAGTTAGCCTACATGTATCCTCAGTAATTTTTGTGGGTGGGGCTGGGGGCGTGGCAGGGGTGGGACTAGGGGCGGAGAATGGGTGGAGCATGGCGAGCCACAGGTGTCGGGTTTTTCTCGGTGAAAAAGTTGGTAACCCTAGTTATATGCTCCCACATGCAGGAGAGGCAGGGGGTCAGATGGCACTTTATAGGCCACACTCTCATGTAGCCAGTATGTGCAACACTTAATTTGCATGCCTCACCCCCCAATGCCCTCTGCTGGCTCCAACTCTGGCTATGAGGCCAGTACTGGCTGAAGAACAGAGCACAGGCCATATGCCCTGCTACCTCCACAGCCACAACACTAGCAGCCCTCTGACAACTATCATTGCATATGCAGATGTTTACAGCAGTCCATAGGACAGCTGTGGATGTGTCTGTGGATGTTTGTCCACTATCCCGGCAGGGCCACTCCTGAGCTACAGTCCCTGGTTTTGTGGCTGTCAGGCTGCTGTGGTGTACTGCCATGGTAGCTATACCATGCAGTCTCTCCTCCCTGTTGGCCTATGCAGGTGCCTAGATATTCTAACATTGCCTCTTTGCCTTTATTTTCTGCCACGGCAATTGCCCCATTTCTGCCCTTCCCATTTACTAACACTCGCATCTGGAACACATGTTCTACTACTATTACTTATCCTTTGTCTAGTGCTACAAAGCATACACAGCACTGTTCATAAAGATGTAAGACAATCACTGCTCATCAGAGCTTACAATCTAATCAAGATGAAGGACATCACAAAACTGGGGAATAGAGCATGGTAAGATACACATAAGTAGTGAACAAGAAAGTGAGGAGCATCAGGATCCAAAAGTAGCCTCAAAGAGGTGCTTTTTTAGTCTGGATTTCAATAGGGCTAGAGAAGGAGCCTGATGTACTCACTCAGATAGTTTGTTTTAGGCATATGGAGCTGCAAGATGGAATGAACAAAGTCTAGAATAAACAGTGGCAGAGAAGAGCATAGATAAAAGTGGGCTGCCAGAAGAGTGGAGTTTGTGAGGAGGGGATATCTGCACCAATCTCAAACTGTAATTGTACCCCTGAGTCAATGTTCTTGGCTTCAGCCTTTGGGGTGAAGTGCAACACTGTTCTAAGCAAAGACGCCCTATGTAAGTGATTCCCTGGGCTTAAATCCCTCCCAGTAGTCTATGGCTCCATGTGGTGTCCACTAATCAAATGCCAAGGCTCCTTTATCTTTATTTCGGTTTTTGATATACCGCTCTACATTATAAACATCAGAGCGGTTTACAAAGGTTCACAACTGCTGCTGGAAAAGGAAAGGAATTCGACAGGAAAGAGAAAGTATAACAAGACACGTAAGAAGAGAACAGAAAGGAGAAGGGCAGCAGGCCTCAGCATAGAGGGAGGGGAGGAGGCAAATTGAAGGCAGAGTAGAAGAGATGGGCTTTCAACATTGACTTAAATTTGGCAAAGAAGAGCTCTAGTCAGAGACCTGGAGGGAGGGAGTTCCATAGTTTGGGGCCGAGAAAGAAGAAAGCGGAGTTGCAAGTGGACTCCAGGTGCACTAGTGAGGGGAAGAGGAGGGACATACGGTTAGAATGAATAAGCCAGAGTGAGCATTGAGTAGTGTGGAGATGAACCAGGGTAGAGAGATATTGGGGTGTGCCGGTGTGAATTGCTTTGTGGACCAGGGTTAAGACCTTAAACTTAATTTGGAAGGTGAATGGGAGCCAATGGAGACGAATGATCTGCATGGGTGGCATGTGTGACAATGTCAGCTGCGGTGTTTTGAAGAAGTTGAAGCCTGCACAGCTGGCATTGTGGGAGACTGGCAAGGGCAATGTTACAGTAGTCTATCCTAGTCATTATGAGGGAAAGTAGAAGTGTAACCAAAGACGGAGTGGTAAGAAATGGACGGGCAGCATGGATCTGTCACAAGGAGCAGAAGGAGCAGCAAATAATGCATGGAAGGAGGTCATAGAAGGATAGAGTAGAATCTAGGGTGAAACCAAGATAACATAGGGTGGGGACCAAGGGGATGGTGGAGGAAGAGAGTGAGGGGGTTAAGGAGGGGTTGGGACTGCCGAACGTGAACCAAATGGGTAGTCTTTGCCAGATTAAGGTGGAGAACGTTTGAAGACATCCAGGAATTGATGCAGGAAAGACAAGCATTGAGAGGAGTGATATCAGAAATGGTGGGGCAGGTGTGAAGTAGGGGAATGATATCGTCTGCGTAGTAATAAGCAGAGACACCATGCTTTTGAATCAAGAGAGTGAGGGGGGGGCCAAGAAGACAAGGAAGGAGCAGAATGAGTGGAGGACGGAACCACCAATCCTGCCATCACAGAGGCAGGTGAGAAGAATGGCATGATCAAATAAATCGAAGGGGAGGACAGATCCAAAGAGACAGTGATAGAGATGAGCCCATGGTCATGACAGGTATGAAGTTCGTTGAGGATGGAAAGGAAGATGGTTTCTGTGCTGTGACCAGGATGGAAACCTGACTGATGGGGTGCAAGGTGAGAGTGGCATCTATGTGAGAAGAGAGCTGTGAAAAGACCAATTTTTCCAGAAGTTTGGAAAGAAAAAGGAAGGTTATTTATTTATTTAACATTTCTTATATACCGCCTTTCGTGACATCAAGGTGGTTTACATTGAACAAACTGAAGATCAAACTGACATATGATCTTACAGAAGGTAAAGTGAGTCTTGGTTAATTTGGCAAGTGTTATGGGACGGAAAGATAGTCAGCGATGGAAAAGGGTTCGGTCCCCTGAGGCAGAAGTGAGGATGGGGAAAGAGGAAACTGTGGTGGTAGGAAAAAGGGGGGAGGGACAGGTGGGGAAAGTTAAGTGGAGGGCTGCACCTTGTCACTAAAGTAGGAAGCCAGAAGGGCGGGATCAGGAGGGGTAGCCAGTGGGGCTGAGGGAGAGGAGGAGTGAGGGGCTGACAGGGAATGGAGAACAGAGTAGCACTGATGGGAAGAATTAGATGAGGAGGAAATAAGGTTGGAGTAGCAGGATTGTTTGGCAGAATGGATGAGAGAATAATAATGGGAGTGGCAGGGACGAAAGTGTGCTAAGGAGTTGGGCGAGGTGTGCTTGCACCACAGGTGCTCAGCATGACAGAGGAAGGAACGATGCAAGAAGAGACCGGGGTGAAACCAAGGGTGATGGTTGGGCTGGCAGGGGTGGGAAACCGGGCGAATTGAAGAGAGTTTGTCAAGAGCGAAGAGCAGAGTGGACTTCCAGGTCTGGACTTGACCATCAGGAGGGAGAGAGGAGAAATTGGGTTTACAGAGTGTGTTAGAAGACAGGAACTGCTGTAGAGTATTGGGCGTGATCTGGCGTGTGAGTGCAGGGGAATGGGGGCACTTTCCAGAGGGTAGACTTATAAAAAAGAGAAGACAAAAATGATTTGACCAGGGAACTGAGAATGCAGATTGGACAGATGGGATGGAACGGGAGGTGGTGGGGGAGATCACCAGGTCAAGAGTGTGGCCAGCAGGAGGAGTGGGAAAAAGGACATGCTGATGCACAGACAAATCGGCAAGGAGAGCAAGGAAGGTGATATCATGGGGCTTAGAGAGAGAGTTGGGATGTATGTTAAAGTCTCCCACAATCATGATGTGAGGGTATAGAAGAAAGGCCTCAGAAAGAGTGAGAAGGGAGTCTCAAAGGTAGGGTTGAAGGGCAGGAGGGGAGTAGATAAGGAGAAAGTGAAGAGGGAGTTAAGGTGTGGAAGGAGAGACTCAGGGTAATGCAATGTGGGGGAAGAGAGTTCATTAATAGGGGGAGAGGTGAGTAAGAGAGCTGCTACCCCCCTCCAGACCGACCCTGGTGAGAAGTTGCAAGGGCAGAGTATCCTGGGGGGAAGACAGCGGTTGAGGAGCAGCTCTTCGCTGTCGTGAAGCCAGGTCTCAGTGAGGAAAAAAGAGGTTGAGAGAATGTTGTAATATTTAAAAGTATGATGTCCAAATATTCATTTTTATAGGATTTTCTAGGAGGGATGGTATTGAGATGATTTTGATTGAGTTTAATCAAAATCTTGAGGGGGGAGGTGTGCTAGGTGGTTTAAAATCTAATTGAAGGGGACGTAAAGATGAAGGGTTCAGCTGCGGTATCTAATAACCCCTGCACCTATGCTTGGTGCACCTGCCTATCTATTTAAAAACCTTCTCTAGGGCCTAATGTAGACTTGAATTCAGTGTGTATGTACTACCTCTGTCCTGGGTTCTATCTAAACCAGAAAAGAGCAAGTGTAACTGCCTAAACTAGACTCAGGTGCATCAGTATGTCCCTATTCTATAAACTGCAGCCCACACATTATTTTAAAGACTAGCCCAAACTAGGGTTGCCAACCAGCCGGTTTTCAGCCGGCCTGGCCGGTTTTTCCATGGCCAGGCCGGCTGCCGGCGCAGAGGTAAAACCAGCCCTTGAAAAGCCGGTTTTTTGCTCTGGCCTCAAGATCGGAAGCAGCCAGAGCAAAAAACCGGCTTTTCTTCCGATCCGAAGAAGTCCGCGGAGTTAAAAAAAAAAACAGCCCGCACACAGGAAGGCTTCAGAGGGAGCCGGGGAAGCCTGCGCGAGGCCCCGGCTCCCTCTGTACAACTGCCAGCGTGAAGATCCTTTTCCTTCACGCTGGCGGTTGTTTCTGTGAAGCCGCGAATGCTGGGAAAGGTTAAAGGGCATTGCCTTTAAACTTTCCCAGCAATCGCGGCTTCACAGAAACAGCCGCCAGCGTGAAGGAAAAGGATCTTCACGCTGGCAGTTGTACAGAGGGAGCCGGGGCCTCACGCGGGCTTCTCAGGCTCCCTCTGAAGCCCCTCAGACAGCCGCGGTGCTGGTCGGGGGGGGGGGGAGAGGCCAAGGACTGCAAGGGCTGTGATGGGGGGGGGCTAGGACTACAAATGGGCTGGGGGGGAGACCTGGACTGGAAAAGGGCTATTGGGGGGGGTACTTGGACTTGAAATGATTCTGTGATTGGTGGGGGGGGGGACCTGGACTGTAAATGTGCTATGAGGGGGGGAACCTGGACTGGAAAAGGGCTATGGAGGGGGACTTGGACTGGAAATGTTGCTGTGATGGGGGGGGACCTGGACTGGAAATGGGCTGTGAGGAGGGGAACTTGGACTGGAAAAGGGCTATGGGGGGGGACTTGGACTGGAAATGTTGTTGTGATGGGGGGACCTGGACTGGAAATGGGCTATGGTGGAGGGAGGGGGAACTTGGACTGGAAATAGGCTGTGATTAGGGGGGCTAGGACTGCAAATGGGCTGTGAAGGTGCGGGGGGGACTAGGACTACAAATGGGCTGTGATGGTGGGGGGGGGCTAGGACTGGAAATAGGCTGTGATGGGGGGCTAGGGCTAGAAAGAGGCTGTGATGGGGGATTTGGACTGGAAATGGGCTGTGATTGGGGGGGGGGGGCTAGGACTGGAAATGGCCTGTGATGTGAGGGCTAGCACTGGAAA
Source organism: Ichthyophis bannanicus (assembly GCA_033557465.1). NCBI lineage: Eukaryota > Metazoa > Chordata > Amphibia > Gymnophiona > Ichthyophiidae > Ichthyophis > Ichthyophis bannanicus. The sequence goes on from CM066031.1 coordinate 666,590,080, forward strand.
TGGGCTGATGAAGAGCTGGAATAGGACTGGAAATGGGCTGATGGGGGCTACAATAGGACTGGAAATGGGCTGATGTGGGGCATGGGAGAATGGGACTAGAAGGGAGTGGATGCTGGGTGGGTCTAGAACTATAAGGGAGCTGATTTTGGGGGAGGACTAGAATGGATGGGGAATGAGAATGGAAGGGGAAAAGATATTTTGTGTGGAAGAAAAGTCTATGATGGGCCGGGTATTGGGAGAGTAAGAGGGGCTTGAGAATGGAAGGGTGAAATTTAAATGGATGATAAAGGAATAAGGAAAGAATTGGGGGAAAGAGCAAAAGGGAAACAATCAGTATGTTAAAGCAGAAATAGAGAGAGAATGGAAAACATCTAAAAGAGAAGAAAGGACAAATGGATAGCTCGCAGAAGACATGAAGAAACCAGAAGAAAGTGACTGGAGCAATTGCAACTGAAAAATAAAATGCCCAAACAGAAGGTAGAAAATACTTTTTATTTTGAATTTATTAACTGGAATATGTCTGTTCTGGGAAGTGTGTATTGCTAACATCTTTGCATTTTTGTTTAGTGCAAGAGGAAATTACTTTATAGTTTTATTTCTCCAGTGTTGTACATTTCATGTTTGGCTTTTGGGGTTCCCAGTTTAATTATTATCTGACCAAGGAAGTTAGCCTACACGTATCCTCGGTAATTTTTGTGGGTGGGGCTGGGGGCGGGGCAGGGGTGGGACTAGGGGCGGAGAATGGGTGAAGCATGGCGAGCCACAGGTGTCAGGTTTTTCTCGGTGAAAAAGTTGGCAACCCTAGCCCAAACACATGTGCACCAATGTGCTTTGCCTGTGTGCAAGATTGTAAGCATGCCTTGTTTTGGAACAACCTCTCCCCCCCCCCCTCCCCTCTCCTCCAGCCTTTGTTTGTATCGATGGCTGAGGGCTGAGTGGGTAAGATCAAAGTGGGCTCAACGGTTACATCAGTTTGCTTTCACAAAGAGAAATACAATGCTGAACCTTGATGTTTAACATGCAATGATGCAACTGAGAGCATGATTGAAATTTTTGAGCTGAATAAACAGATTTTTATTTTAACTAGGTAGAAGTAACTATTGCTCACCCTTAATAAACTGTTATTTCTCTTCTGAATGTGCCCTGCTCCTCAGATAAATATCTCATTTTCTCTTGACTGAAACTTCCCTATTTTACATTTTCATATATAGTGTAACTTGAGGATTGATACTTTGTGTTACTTATACAGCTTTGTTCTTTAACAGTCAGGTAAGTATACTTATCAGTCTGTGTATGTCTGCCTTTATATAACCAAAAAAAAACCCAACATTTAATACATATGAAATAAAATGTTCATGTTTTAGTCTTGTTTGCTTCTGCTTTTCAAAGAAAATTACCACTGGTAAACTTATCTCGACTCTGATCAGTTCAGTGCTATGCTCGTCATCCCATGTCACTCCTCTTGGTTCACTACACACGTGACACTGTCATCCTGGAACATGGTGCAGCTGATGAAAATCACCTACTTCCTCACTTTAAAAATAAATAAAGGAAAACCCTAACTAAACTAATTCTTTCTTTTCCTCTAGCAAAATTATGTTTTTTTTATATATCATTAGCAGCTCTTGAATAGCTCTTAGCTGACTCAGAATCCTGTACTGTCCCTGCCTATTGAAAAAATAAAGGATAATTGTTTTCCCTGAATAAGAGAGATTTTGGCAAGGAGAGTTATAATATTTTCTTACCCGCACCCAACACTCATGCTCAGCTCTTGTCATTGAACATAGGCCTCAGGTGAATTTAAGTGGAGACAGTCAATGACGTCTTTGCCTCTTAAGCCTTCTCTGGCCTTTTACAGGACTCTCCCTTAGAGATCTCTTGTTCAAGTATTTCCTTCTGCCTCACCAAGTTATCCTGGTTCTAGTAAAGCAGTCAGTGTAGGATTGCAACAGATCCGGCCGTGAATTAGCATGGCCAAACACAAGTATGGCGCCAGCAGGCCAAGGGTTAACCTTGGCGGTGGGTGGGGGGGGAGGGACAGGGCGGGCGGCGCAGCAATCAGCTATAGAAGCGCCGGTCGCACCGTGGCTCGTCCTCTTTTCCTCCTCCCGGCGCACCAGCACGCGCGGGCAATCAAGCGGCCTTCTCCCAGCGGACCCAGCACGATCATCAGAGGCAAGAAGATGAAGTAGGGCAGCGGTGTCGGCGTCTATGCTGCAGGTCTTTGTGTCAGCGTCCGTGCTGCAGGTCTTCGCACGTTCCGAGCGGTTCTGTAGCCGAGTAACAAAAGAAAAGCTCAATTGAAAAAGGGGTGAGCAGAGGGGGAGCACAGGGGGGGGGGGGGGAATGGTCAATTGTACGGAAGGCCTGACCGTGGGAGCAGGGGGGCTGGAGAAAGATACTGATTGGTGGGGTTGGAGGGAGAGATATCATTATGGTGAGGCCTGATCGCGGGGGTATGTCTGATTGCGGGACCATGGGGGGTGCTGGCAGAGACCCCATTTGGCGGGCATGTGGCCTGTTGAGCAGGGGGAGGTGCATGAGGCCCGATGGCTGTCTGCAGGTCCTGGGGCGGCAGGGACCGGCGCTAGTGCCTCAAAAAAAAAAAAAAAAAAAAAGGAGAGTAATGGCATGGGAGGGAGGTGGTGAGGGGTGGGGATTCAAAGATGGGGACGTTTTGAGAAGATCTAATGGCGGCGGGTTCCTGAGGCCACGTGGGCCAGTAAGCAGTGCTCAAATGAGGGAGGAGCTCTCATGGGGTTACAAGGGCCATTGAGGGTGCTGGCCTCGCGGTACGGAGCCCTACCCAAGTAGAGTGGATTAGCAAAATAAGAAAGTCAGCTGAAATAAAGGTGGAAGCTGAGATTTGGTGTGCTGGCAACAAACGTTTAGGGTTACGTGGAGGCCTCTTAGTCTAAATTCATGTGGAAATCACATGGTAAGTCCGTTCCTCAGAGTGTTCTGCATAAGGCTATTTTGCAATGCTATGCTGTGAAGTTTGATCGATAGTACCAGGATGTCCAATTGATATATCAGTGTACCTGGGTTATGTTTTCCTGTTTTCTGTCTTGTGTTCATCGGGTATAGGTTGGGATCATGCAATACATGTGCTTTGGTGGCCATCTAGTGGCCTTAACGGGGATATCTTTTATAATGAGGCAGGGATTGAAGTTTTATTAGCTGATGTGTGGTGCCATCTTGTGGGAGCAAGTGGGATAGTACAAATAAATGAATAGAATATGTCTATTTTGTGTATTCAGTGCAAGGATGGATTAAAAAAGAAAAAAAAATATATATATATAAAGGGGCGGGGGTTAATAAACCAAAAAAAAAAAAAAACAGGAGAAAGAGCAATAAGGGGCATCACAGAACAAAGTTAAAAATTGAAAGGTTCCGAGACAATGATAGCAAAGTGCTAATATGTGCATTCTGTCTCCCCCGTTTCCTTCTTCATAGCATTTGTTCAAGCAGGGTAGTATGCCGCAAAAGGTCACACAGAGCGGAGAAAAGGACTGCAGGAGACAGTCAAACTCAGAGACAGCAGGGAGCATGCAGAGTGCAGAGGGCAGAACGACACGCGGTGCTGCAAAACGGGCACCGGCAGCATCAACAAAGGGGAAAGCAAAGAGCGGGGACGTATCGCGCAGAAGCGAGGTGGTTAAGACTATGCGGCGGAGTAGGCAGGCCCCAGCAAAACAACAAGCACAGCGACATCCAGTCAAGAGTTAGATGAACTATTCCGACTTATATGCAAGCTGGTGAATCAACACAGCCTGAGCGCTTTTAAACAACGGCTGGAGGCATCTAATATGAGGTTGGAAGAATTGCAAACAGTGAGCAACAGCACAGCAAGCACCAGCTCAACGAGCGGTAAGTTGGTGGGTGAAAAGGGAGCACTTGTGTTGTCATCTTCGTCATCAGAAGAATCTACCTCTGATGCGGAGGGGGACATTTCCTTAGCGACTGCAATGCAGAGCATTTTGAAGACTTTCAAAAGAAAAAATAATAAATCCCATAAGGAAAAACAGTTAGCAAGGGTATGGGCAGAGCACAGAGAGGTACCCACGCGGAGAGCGGAAACCGGTGAATCCAGTGTAATTGGGACGGCGACGACGGTCTCAGCTACACTAACAAGCCCAATGGCGGTTAGCGGATACCCGCATTGCGGAGTAAGCTCTCTAGCCAGCGTTGTGCCTAGGAAGTTAAAAAAGCGGATTTGGCGGATGGAATATATTGATATATTCTCCTTGCTGATCAGGAACCTGGAAGGGGAAGCAAAAGAAAGCAAAGATAAGGATAGGAAATGGGAGAAGAAGCCAAAGATTGTAAAATCTATAAACAATTGGGTATCGGCCTTTCATATATTTATGAGTGTGGTTCTGGAGCGGGAGCCAGAATTGAGCCAGTATTTAATCAAATACCTAGACACCATAACCCAAGCACAAAAGCGATTAGGTGGGTGGGCTTGGCTGAACTATGATTTTAAGTTCAGACAAAGCATGGCAGAGGACCCAACCATGACCTGGCAACACAGGATCGTGGATTTATGGCTGGAAGAAATGGCCCCCAACAGACCATGGAGTCAAGAAGGGACCTCGCAGTCCTTTCAGGTGCCACAATAGCAGCAGTCCTCCCAGCTGGCCGGTCGCCGTGCATGCCGGCAGTACAATGCTGGGAGTTGCACATGGCAGCCGTGCAAATTTCAGCATGTATGTTCCAGCTGCGGGGGCAATCCCCCTGTCACCATGTGCCGAGCCAGCAGGGACACCAAAACATTTCGACCAGCACAGCAATGAGGAAGTGTTGGGCATGGCACCAACCCCTATCAGGCTTGACCACATGCTTGTGTGGCTGCGAGCCTACCTGCTACAGGACAAAGCTCTCAATATCAAGAATGGCTTTGCTTATGGTTTCCGGATTCCAGCCTCAGCCCCACCGCTGGGGCAAGTAACTTGCAATTCCCCATCAGTTAAGAAATTCAGCACGGTGGTGCAACAGAAAATATTAAAAGAAATGGAATTAGGGAGGGTGGCAGGCCCTTTCAGGAACCTTCCCATTCCGAACCTGGTGCTGTCCCCGTTGGGAATCGTCCCAAAAAAGGAGCCAGGAAAATTTTGTCTGATCCACAACCTATCGTACCCAGAAGGGAGTTCAGTCAATGACCACATTGATCCGTCGTTATGTTCCGTGAGATATTCGACGATCGATCATGCCGTGGACATTATACGGAAGTTAGGACGACAGGCATGGCTGGCGAAGGCAGATATCGAATCAGCCTTTCGACTGCTTCCGATCCACCCGGAGTCCTTTTCATTGCTGGGTTTCACCTTCTATGGGGAATATTATTATGACAAATGCCTGCCCATGGGTTGCTCGATATCGTGTGCGTATTTCGAGCAGTTCAGCGCATTTATACATTGGGTTGTGGAGGACATAGCAGGTCATTACACCGTTGTACATTACCTGAATGATTTCCTGTTCATTGGAAATGATGGGGAAGACTGACGAAGGATCTTCAATGTATTTGAGCAAGCTGCCAAGTGCTTCGGGATCCCCTTAGCAAAAGAAAAGACTTGTGGGCCCGTGGGGACGATTACATTCTTGGGCATAGAGCTGGATGTAACAGCGCAACGGTCTCGCCTGCCCGGTGACAAAATAAAGAAGCTGAGAATCGCTATTCAGGCCATTCAAGTGCGGACAAAGGCAACGTTGGAACAGTTCCAATCATTGCTGGGTCTGCTGTGTTTTGCATGCAGGATCACAAAGGGCATAAAGGAAGACCTGCGCATGTGGGAGCTTTTCTTGCAATCCTTTAACGGCCTGGCGTTCTGGCAAGAACAGCCAGTGTCGAATGAGGATCTTGACCTGTTCACAGATGCTGCAGGAGGGAACGGTTTCAGAATCTATTTCAGAGGTGCATGGTGTGCAGAGGAATGGCCTTGAGAATGGCACTCTGGGGGTATCACCATGGATATTACTTTCCTTGAGCTCTTCCCCATCGCGGTAGCATTATACATGTGGGCCCCGCAGCTGGGAAACAAAGCAATCACATTCCATACTGACAACATAGCGGTGGTCTACGCAGTAAATGGAATGCATGCGCATACACCGGGGGTTCTGGCATTACTAAGGCATATAGTGATGTTGTGCCTAAAACATAATATAAATATCAGGGCGAAGCACATCCCCGGTCAGCTTAATAACATTGCCGATGCTCTTTCTCATTCCAAGATCCCGCTCTTCCGATTGCTCACACCCGAGGTTGACACAGTCAAGACGGCTATCCCAGAACAAGTATGGGACCTTGGTCCACCGAAGTTTGGGAGCTTGTGCTGAGCTCCCTATCCGAGCGGACAAGGCGGAAATACCTGGCGGCTTGGGAAAAATTTCAAGCTTTCTGCAGAGGAATCGGGATCAAGGACGTCTGTCCCATGACGGAATCCATCCTACAGTGGATCCTGCAGTCAAAGAGTAGAGGAGTTAAGAAATAAGCGATAAAGACGCAATTGGCAGCAATTACTTTCTTTGCGAAAGCAATGGGTAAGAGCAGTCCAAGAGCGGACTTTGTTATAACTAGGGTGATGAAAAGCTGGACGACGGAGCAGCGCTTCAGAAAAGACAGGCGATGCCCTATAACACACCAGATATTGCAGAAACTGATAGTGGTTGCGGGCCAGATATGCTTCAACAATTTTGAGACCCGGCTGTTCAGATGTGCATTTTCTTGGGCGTTTTTTGGAGCATTCCGAATAGGCGAACTGGTAGCCTCGCCGAGTCGTGAACCCGCCGAGGGGGGTATGAGGGAGAAGGATGTCAGCCTACAGAACGGGACACTCATACTGCATGTACAGAGATCCAAAACCGACACCGAGGCAAAAGGTGCACAGATATTGCTAGCCCCACTACCGGGGGACCCATCCTGCCCAGTGAAAACCTTCACCGAATACGTGCAAATCCGGCCGGCAGGTGCTGAGCAATGGTTGGTACATGCGAACGGGGCCCCCCTCTCGCGTTTCCAGTTCGCCAGGGTACTCAAGCTAACTTTGGAGGCAGCAGGTTTGGAGGCGTGCTTTTACGGCACCCATTCCTTCCGTATCGGGGCCGCTTCAACGGCGGCTAGCCTAGGAATGACAAGAGAGCAGATTATGAACATCAGGAGATGGCGCTCTGATAGGTACAAATTATATGTACGCCCGGTTTGACGCCGTGTGTAAGCCCAAATTTGGGATAGGAATAGGTTAGCGTAAAATATGTATTGATCAAAAAAATAAAACTCTGTTCATGGAAATTAAGTTTGATACGAGTTCTTGTACAAGTTATAGGTTAATGCTCGTGAAATATGCAACATAGGAATGATATTCTTGCCATTGTAGTACTTCATCCAAAATGCTATTTAACAAGCTGTTTCTCTTTTTCGACAATAACGTTACATAGGTGCCAATCCCCCTCGCGAGGCATGGATAAGTGGCCATTCGTTTGTTCACTGGGCTGAAAAGAGGACAAGGATCAGACCACAGGGACTTAACTTGGGCCTCCCCAAGGAGAAAGTGGTGGTGAAGTGGATGGGCCGTCGGGGTATGGTGTGAGACCAGCTGATGCCATTCCTCCTGCAGCTGAAGAGAGCAGGTGGACAGCCATGGGCAATAGTGGTTCACCTCGGAGGTAATGACCTGACAGGTACGCGCAGTGTCGAGCTCACAAAGAAAATGCAGAAGGACATGCTGACACTGACGAGTACCTTTCCAGGAGCCTTACTGGTCTGGTCACACATCATACCGCGGCGAGTTTGGAAGGGCGAATGGTCGCACCAGGCAGTAGAAAGAACGAGACGGAAAGTGAATAAGTGGATGGCCAGCTTCATGGAGTCAATTGGAGGATATGGCATCGTTCACGACCTCATAGAAGAAAACTGCCCCGGATTGTATCGTACAGACGGGATACATTTGTCGTAAATTGGGATGGATGTATACCTCTGTGCAATACAAGACATGCTTGAACGCCTCTGGCAGAAACACGTGTTGGCCACAGCGGCAAGGGAGGGTGGGGACCCTCTTGGCAAGCGAGGAGTCGCTGCCGTGAGGGATTGGCAGGAGAGATAGGGAACCCCCCCCCCCTTTACGAGAGAGCGCACAGCCCAGACAGGAAAAGGGGGAGCGGGGCATATAGGAACTGATGTGTCCCCCAATAGTACACAGAGTTGAAGCAGGAACAGTGTCTAGAGGGCCTCCCGACGTTTTCACGGCGGGAGAGATGAGCATAGAGATTCTCAATGTAGCCCTGCTCACGCCTTTGACGGGACTTGGGCAGAGGTAGATCGGGACACTGATGCAAAGAGGAACAGAGCCCTAAAGGGCCTGTTTTCAGCAGCAAGCGCCCCTTAACGATGTTATGCTATTTGGGACTGAGGGCTGTGGGGAAAAGGCTTGGACGGCAGTTTTCCAAAATATCCCTGCCGGGCGTCAAGGACCTGATTAGAGTGGGCTGTGCTTCTTGAGAAGGGATGAGGCAAAATGTTAAATGAATGTATAATTGGTCGTTATGCTATGTATGATGGAATTGTGTTATAATGTTTTGATGTTTTTAGGATTATGCTGTGGCCAACAGTTTTTGATACTATATTTTCCAAATGTTGACAATCAAAATAAAGACGTTTCTTTTGGTGCAAATCCGGATGCAACATGGTTATTCTGGCAGGGGGGAGGGGTGGGGGAGGGAGGGGGAGAGGGTAGCGACCCGAGACCGTCATGCTGTTCGCCTGGCTGTGCTCCTGAACTTTTCCTTAAACACTTCTTTCAAATACCACACAATCTCTTATGGCAGTACTAGAACATGGGCTGCCAATCATCACTTTTAAAATATTATCGCTCTCAGTCAAAGTTTTTTCACACTCTTAACACTATTGACTTGCACCAACTGTACTAGCTTTTAAAAGCAGCTCAGCACTCAGTGACAGCTTCTATTGATCTCCCCTTACTTCCACTGGTTACCTGGGTAATCTGTAGGATTCCACTGAGCTACTGTTGGTGTTTCCATTGCTTCATCATGGATTAGCCAATGGGGTCTCGATCAAAGAATCTTCTTTAGCTTGTCATTCTGCAACTGTCTATCACGGAATGTTTGACATTTTCAGCTGTTGTCAGGGAAACGCCCATAGACTTTAATGCTCTCCATTATTTTCTATGACAGTCATTATTTTCTATGGAAAATAACAAATTTAGACTTCTCAGCTCCCCAAAATTACCACAGACAGCTGTCTTCATTAAAATTCTCCACTAAATCAATTAATCACTTTATCTTTCCTAATAAAATCCCTTTTCTACTACTCTACCCCATACCGTTGTCTTTTCCTATTTTGTACTTTTTCTCTGAGTGCTGTCAGCTTGTCTTCCATACGATAATCTTCATTGTTGCCAATTAAGTCCCCTTAAGCAAACTAGTGTTCATTTTCCCACTTTTAAACAGCATCATGCATGTTTAAATTTAGGATGCCATCTCTTTAAATCTTTGGGAAGTCAACCTCATGTCCATCTCTCCAAGACCCTATTCTGTTCCACACTCACACTCAGAAGTCCGGCTTTGCTCCAGACTGACCCCCCAATAAACCTTTACATTTCCGGAGGCATAGTTCCTTTTAATTTAAAACAAACAGCTGAGCACAAATGTGCCAAAATTCCTCACTATTCCCTGTCCATGATCAGCAGTTTTTTAAACTTTTCTTTAAACTTTACTTAAGAATTGTGCAGGATCCCTTTAATTTTAAAGACAGCTTTACTACCAATGCAGCATTGCTCTCGTCAGAATGGTGCAGCTGAGAATAGCTGCCTTCTTACCTTTGCGGCTCCATTCCCCAGCCTTGACTGGGCTCCCCTCACTGCCTGACAGCTGCGGATCAGAGCCGACAGCTCCTGAAGTCCTCCCCAACCTTTTTATTTTAGATTTAGAGCTGGTGCACCCCATGCATTGCAAATTTCTCATGGTTCGCGGCCTGCAGCCTTGCTGTTTCTGTGGCCTACTATCAACTGCCGGCCCACACCTGACCTCTCAGCAACCACAAAAATGCTCCCACCTATATACTCATGCACCTGGAGAGGGCAAGAGTGGCGGAAATGAGGAGGCGTGGATCAGGGGCGGCTCAAGGCAATCTGCTGCCTGAGGCGAAGGACGAGATGGTGCACCCCCACCCTGTAGAGGGGGGAGGGGCGTTCTCAAAACTCCAGTCAGCGACTGCACAAAACCAAAAAGTTGGCACCTCTGTGGTCAACAAATTTTTACAAAAGTCATGCTACTGAAATAACAATTGTAATTTCTTATCCATTTTTATATGCTCTAGCTTTTTTGTAATCTACAAGAATTAATGTTTACATCACAAAATGCATGTCAATAGTAAATATAATAGGCCTTCGGTTAATACCTGTAAAAAACCAAGTATAGACTACTTCTTAGATTTTTTCGCCAGTCTCTTGTACAGCTGTTTGGGAGCTTCTCTGGGGAGTGTCCAGCAGTATTCAGCCAGCATTGTAGTGGACCATTCTCCCTAGTATCTTTGCTCCATCATTGTGATATCCTGATGAAAACGTTCACCCTGTTCATCACTAATCATACCACAGTTCTCAGGAAAGAAATCGAGATGGGAATGAAGGAAATCGATCTTTACAGACATATTGCATCCACGTTTCTGATACTGCATCAGCATGTCTACTACTAGTTCCTGGTAGTTTTCTGCCCTAACATTCCCAAGAAAGTTAAAATAAGATGGGAGAGTTAGAATATATAGCACTAAATGAAAGGTTCAATGCCTCGTTGGAGTCGGGAGTGGTGCCAAAGGACTGGAGAGAGGCTTATGTGGTGCCTTTACACAAAAGCGGAAGTAAGAATGAGGTTGAAAACTAAAGGCCGGTTAGTTTAACTTCGGTGGTGAGTAAATTATTGGAAACGCTGCTGAAAGAGAAAATAGTGAGGTTTCTGGAGTCAAGCGGATTACAGGATCCGAGGCAGCATGGATTCACCAGAGGCAGGTCTTGTCAGACAAATCTGATTGATTTCTTTGACTGGGTGACCAGGGAGTTGGACCGAGGGAGAGCTCTAGATGTGGTGTATTTAGATTTCAGTAAAGCCTTTGACACTGTTCCTCACAGGCGACTTATAAACAAACTGAGCACCCTAGGGATGGACCCTAAAGTTACTGCTTGGATTAGAAATTGGTTGAGTGGGAGGCGACAAAGAGTACAAGTAAATGGAGCTCACTCTGAGGAGAAGGATGTTACCAGTGGTGTGCCCCAGAGATCTGTCCTTGGTCCGATTCTTTTTAGCATCTTTGTTAGTGATATAGCGGAAGGGCTGTCGGGTAAGGTTTGCCTCTTTGCAGATGATACCAAAATCTGCAATAGGGTAGACACCCAGGAAGGTGTAGATAACATGAGGAGGGATCTAGCTAAGCTTGAAGAGTGGTCTAGAATTTGGCAGCTGGGATTTAATGTTAAAAAATGTAAGGTCATGCATTTGGGCTGCAGCAATCCAAGGGAGCAATACAGTATAGGAGGTGAAGTACTTTTGTCCACTAAAGAAGAGCGGGACCTAGGCGTGGTTGTGTCTGATGATCTTAAAGTAGCTAAACAGGAAGAAAAGGCGACGGCAAAAGCTAGAAGGATGCTTGGGTGCATATGGAGAGGAATGGCTAGCAGAAAAAAGGAGGTGATAATGCCTCTGTATAAGTCTTTGGTGCGACCTCATTTGGAGTATAGTGTGCAATTCTGGAGACCGCACCTTCAAAGGGATGTGAACAGGATGGAGTCGGTGCAGAGGGTGGCTACTAAAATGATTAGTGGGCTTCATTATAAAGCATATGAGGACAGACTTAAGGATCTTAATATGTACACCTTAGAGGAAAGGCGGGATAGAGGTGATATGATTGAGATGTTTAAATACCTCCGTGGCATAAATGTTCAGGGAGAGAGCCTCTTTCAATTGAAAGCAAGTTCTGCTACGAGGGGACATGGGATGAGGGTGAAAGGAGATAGATTCAGGAGTGATATACGAAAATATTTCTTTATGTAAAGAGTAGTGGATCCATGGAATAGTCTCCCAGTGGAGGTGGTAGAGATGAGGACTGTAACTGAATTCAAAAAAGCATGGGACGAACACAGAGGGTCTCTAAAGGTCAAAAGGGGACTGTTGTAGTTGTTGATATGGAAGGACAGACTAGATAGGCCATGTGGTCTTTTTCTGTCATCATGTTTCTATGTTTCTATGATTGGAATATCAGAGACATGGTGGAAGGAGGACAACCAGTGGGACACTGTGATACCTGGGAACAAACTATATCGTAATGATAGAGCTAATCCAATTGGTGGAGGGGTTGCGCTCTATGTTAGAGAGGGCATTGAGTCAGAAAGGATTAAAGTTTTGCAGGAAACAAAATTTGCTGTAGAATCTCTATGGATTGAAATTCCATGTAAAAAGGGGAAGGCGATGGCAGTGGGGATGTACTATCGACCGCCTGGCCAGAATGAACAAATGGATGATGAAATGCTCAAAGAAATCAAGGAAGCTAACAAACGTTACAGCACAGTAATAATAATGGGTGATTTCAATTACCCCGGTATCGACTGGGTCAGTGTCATGGCAGGACATGCTAGGGAGATAAAGTTCCTAGATGAAATAAATGACTGCTTCTAGGAGCAGCTGGTTCATGAACCGACCAGAGGGGAAGCCATATTAGACCTAGTCCTTAGTGGAACACCAGATCTAGTGCAAGAGATAAGGGTGTTGGGGCCACTTGGCTATAGTGATCATAGCATGATCGCCTTTGATTTAATTAGTGGAGGAGGGATAGTAAGGAAATCCACAGTACTACCTTTTAACTTTCGAAAGGGAGACTATGATAAAATGAGGAAAATAGTTAAGAAAAAGCTAAAAGGAGCAGTTGCAAAGGTTAAAGACTTACATCAAGCTTGGGTGTTATTGAAAAATACTATCTTGGAAGCCCAGACCAGCTGTATTCCACGCTTTAAGAAAAGTGCAAGGAAGTCCAAAAAACTGCCAACATGGTTTAACCTTTGAGAGGCCGCTCATAGAAGCAATTGCTTCTAATACTTAATTGTTATGTATTTTAGTACACTACATGTAAATATGTCAAATATAACATTTTCAGCTAATTTGGATATGTACTTCCTAGGAAAAAGCATGTTCCATTTGTGGAACGTTGGCCCCTCCAAGCGTCATTTTTTCAAAACTTTTAATTGCTTTTTTATTGAATATCGTAAACTGGAAACAAACAAATACTTCAATTAAGCAATTTTTAAAAGTAATTAGACACAAACGGAGATGACTGTACAGAATAAAGCTTGAAGGGAAAATTTCAGCGAGAGTGAAAATCTGGAAAACACTTCTCGTGCAGGCGCTTGCCACAAAACTGGCACCATTTTTTTGTATTCTTCGAGCAGACAATGCAACAACCTTGGCTTGTAGAAGACAAATAGTGACTGGTGTTAGCTGAAGCTGTAATAGCAGAGGGAATTGAAGCTGTTGGGCCACCTTTTCGAGAACGATAGCCCTCGAGTCCAACTTTCATAGCCACCAAAGCAACCTCGCGGCGGAAATCCAAGTGACTCAGGGCTTGTTTGCCCAAAAGATGACATTGCAAACGCCAGGCAGCAACAATGGCCATATTTAGACCATTGGCAAACAAATTCCACCACCATTTTTTGCTTCATAATTTAGGACGGTAGCTACCTAGCAAACGATCTAACAAGTCGACACCACCCATACTTTGGTTATAAGCTCCAATCAATTTTAGCTGCTTGATAATGATTTTTTGCTTTTGATTGACAGAATATCGATTGGCATTTTGAAGAGGTTTTGGCTGCATCCAATTTGACATGACTGTAACCACACTGTTGTCATTCCAATGGACACACACCACATTACCATCACCACGGTAATCATATTCGCCACGAGGCTTTTTGGCAAGCTCCTTTGAAGAAACCAAGGGGCACTTGCTGGTACGGTTTTCACGAACAGTTCCAACAGCACAAAAGCCTTTTGCTTTCAGATCAATCATGAGATCATATGAAGTGAAATAGTTGTCAAAAAACAAGTTGTGATGATTTGGATTTTCAACAACTGATATCAAACCAAGAACAACTCTAGTGCCAAGTGGAACATTGTACTGAGGACCATCTTTTTCCTTGGCACCAGTGTAAATTTGCATCGAAAATGGATACCCAGTAGGGCAGCACAACATCCACACTTTGTAACCAAATCGAATTGGCTTACCTCGAATAAACATTTTACAACTGTGGTGCCCATAATATGGCACCCTTGATTCATCAATACTCAAGTTTTCACTGAACACTCCACCGACTTTCACAAACTGTGCTGTGAGGTGATCGTAAAATGGCTCAATTTTTGCTACTTTTCCAGGTTGCAAATTGAGCTTATCAACAATGTGGAAGTAAGTTTTCAAATCCCGGAAATGTTTGCGACTCATTATCTTTGGGACAATATTATTGCTCAAATCCTCGGTGGTCGACCAATAGTGACTTTCTTTGGGCAACTGGTGGTATCCACCGAGGAGCAAAATGCCAAAAAAACGAATCAACTCATCCCCATTTGTATCAATATTTGCCAATTTCTGCTGAGCATAAATATTGGTCATACTGGCAAGATGATCAACGTAATCATCACCAAAAATTTGCATAAAGAAGTCAAAGGGAGATTTATCAATCAAATCAGTGTGAAGATCGGCTAAGTTTTCGGGAGATGCTTCTGGCATTGGAGTCAAAACGTCGTCCCTCTTCATCCATTTTGGGGTTGATTTTATCCACTTACGCTTTTTTGCTGGTTGAGCTGACTGATAATTAGATAAGAGCTCACTGTCACTGTCACTTTCTACCAGCTGATCACTTCCCTCGGATTCCACATTAGCAACTTTTTGAATATCCAGATCTAATTCACCACACACTTCGCCAGGCTCAATAGACTCCAAATTTTCTTCATCAATTTCTTCAATGTCTGAAGCAGCCATTTCATCATTGGGTGGCAAAATCAAAATGTCGGCTTCTTCTACATCTGAATCTTCCGCAATGCGTGTCACTGCTTCTTGAAGCATCAGGCAACGGCATTTAGGCATTATAACTATATAGAATTAGTCGAATAACAATCCTGCAAAAATATGGCAGAAATTGTAAAATGAAAAAAATGACACCCGGAAGTCCCAACGTTCCACAAGTGGAACACACGGAAAGAAATAATCACAAAAACATGAATAGGTTACCGACATGCATAAAACCTGACCAACACACTCATAAAACATTCCAGAGTATGAATCTCACCCTAATAAGACAGATGGACATGTGAGAACAAAATTGTAGAGGGATATATTACATAAACCATAAAGTGCCAACTTTGGTCTATTTTGGCATACTGTAGAAGGGGGTATATTGCCAATTGGAAAAAAAAAATTTATTGCTCAAGAGGGTCAATGTCTATAAACCCATTGACAAAGTTTCATCTAATTTGCTTGAAAATTGATAAAGCTATATCATTGCAAAAATATGTTCCACATGTGGAACGTTGGCGCCTAAAAGGTTAAAGCTGAGGTCAGAGAGGCTGTTGTTGCCAAAAAAAGCATCTTTCAGGAAATGGAAAATAGAGCCAAATGACGAAACCTGGAAACAGCACAAGCACTGGCAAGTCAAATGCAAGGCATTGATAAAGCAGGCAAAGGGAGAATTTGAGAAGCAGCTTGCTGCGGAAGCAAAAACATGAAATAAAGATTTTTTCAAGTACATTCATAGCAAAAAACCTGTGAAAGAGTCAGTTGGTCCATTAGATGACAGAGGAGTTAAAGGGCCACTAAGAGGCGACAAGGCGAGAGCGGAGAGACTGAATGAATTCTTTGCTTTGGTCTTTACTGAGGAAGATGTAGGGATGTTACCCATGACTGAAGTGTATTTAAAGGTGCGGAAGAACTGAAGGAAATATTGATACATCGGGAAGATGTATTACAACTATTAGATAAACTGAAGAGTAGCAAATCACCTGGGCCGGATGATATACATCCAAGGGTGTTGAAAGAACTGAAATATGAGATTGCAGACCTGCTATTAGTAATCTGTGAACTATCATAAAAATCATCTCTAATACCTGAAGGCTTTTTTGCTTTTGAGATCTGGTGTTCTTTCTATTGGAGCTACAATGTTATTGCGTTTTCCTTGTAAGTGTATAGTTTATTTTAGAAATAACAAGTATGGGGGGGGGGCGGAGCCTGATGTCCAGCGGGTAGGACGCTTTGCGTTGAAGCTCCCGAGAGGCCTACTCAGAATCCTGACTTAATACCTATATAAATTTACTATTTCGCTCCGAGCTGACCGGGGCACCTCGGGGGGGATGGCGGCCCATAAACCAGCGCGCTTGGACTTCGGGTCTCCTTCTTCTTCTCACGGAAAACGCTCCAAAACAGAGGTGTCCTCCCCACAGAAGATGGTTCCATTTCGTGAAAACCCCGCAATGCACCTGGAGATTTTGGAGGAAATACGCGGCGTGAAGGAATTGGTGCAGTCCAATGGAGAAGCGCTTCGAGCCATGCGAGAAGACTTTGGAGTGCTCCAGGACCGACTTGATGGTCTTTCATTACGGCAGGACAATATGGCGGGGGTCCTCGACTCGCACGAGGTGCGCTTGGGCAAACTGGACAAGGCTGAGCGCCAGATACAGAATCTTCAAAAGGAGTTGGAAGATAGCAATAATCGAGCCCGTCGCAACAATGTGAGGCTCCTCGGAATGCCGGAGGGGGTGGAAGCAGGAGATATAAGAGAATTCTTGCTCAAAACTCTTCCCTCCTTGCTGAAGATCACTTTTCACAGAGAACTGGAAATCGATCGAGCACACCGTGTTCCTGCCCGCATGGCGCTCAACCGCACGACCCCCCGGCCTATTATCTTTAGCTTGCTACGATATCAACAAGTGGAACAAATCTTACATGCTGCCCGAGCGAATCATCATTTGGAATTTGAAGGTCGTAAGGTCTCTTTCTTTCCTGATTTGGCAAAGCCTACCGTTGATCGTCGGAAGAAACTCCTTGCTCTTCGCCCTCGACTTCAACAGCTACAGGCTCGCTTTGGCCTGTTGTATCCAGCGAAGCTCCGAGTGACTCTCCACAACCAGACCAGGACGTTCGAGGATCCTGATCAACTATCAACATTTTTGGACTCCAAAGAAGCAGAGCAGATGCGCTAATCCCAAATCTTGGACTCTTATCTGCCGGCTCTGTCCGCCATTTTGAAGGGCCCGATGCGGCGGTCATAGCCAAGCACAGAAATTGCCTGGACTTTCTTTCTTTCTCTGTATGACTTTTGTTTTTGGTCTCCTATCCCTTCATGATGTGTGCCTCGGTCGGATTCGGAGCACGCACAGTCCTACAGGTTATGTGTTTTTTCAATTTCGGCCTTCTCTGGGGTTTCTCCCCGCAGACACATGGTCGCCAGTAATTTGGGGGTTTTGCTTCTCCTCTACCGTACTGCGGTTTTCTTTGTTAATGTGGGGCGCTTCATTGTATTATATTAGCTTATTTTTCCTATGTCATGAGTACAGCCAGATACAGTCAGTTTGAGGGACACAGTGAAATTATGTGTGCTATCATGCTCAGAATTTCTAACTTTTCTGAATGGCCTTATGTAAAATCTTATTATTCATCGTCAAAGGCATTACTGGTCCACTCAAAGGAAAGAAAATCCTTAGCTATCTTAGCCACGAGCATGTTGATTTGGTGTTTCTTTAGGAAACGCATTACACTCTGCTGAAACACTGAAACTCAATGCTAGGCCTCACATGGTAGCTGCCTATTCTCCCACCGTTTCCAAATGGTACGGGATAGCCATTCTGGTTAAGAAGTCTTTGCACGCTACTGTACCTGATATTAGCGCTGACATGGAGGGTAGATGGGCCCGTGTACACCTTGAGGTTGGAGATAGTGAATTCACGTGTATTTGCACTATGCCCCGAATGTGGACACCCCTGCTTACTATGCAAGTTTTGCGCAGTTGGCCTCGGCCTCCGCCAATGCTCCATTAATACTTGGTGGCGATTTTACTCAAGTGTTCCCTCAATCTTTTCTTCTCAAACAAGGTGCTCGTTGGATGGAAGATCCAGTACCGAGCAGACCTGTGTGGCTAGATATAGTAGCGGGCCTTTGCTAACCGATTCCTCTTACCTTTCTCCCTGGTATGACTCTCCCATTAGACTCCCACTATCCACCAATGCTTTTCGACACTTTAGGTGCCTTTAATACTCTTATGCAAACTTTCGACTCCCGACTCTGGTCAGTGCAACTTCAGCATTGCATTCGGAGCACTAGAGTACTCCCGCCATCGGCACTCTCTGCATAAGGTTGATTGGAGACTTCCGATCTCTCGGTAGTTCACCGGGTGTAGTATCCAATTTTACTAAACCTTATGTAATGCTATCACTAGAGATACCTCTATAGCGCAGAAAGTATGGGAGAGAGAATTGCATGTGACTTTGACCTCGGAGCAATGGAGCCTTATTTGGAGCAGAGGGACACGGGTTCCCGACCCGCCTCACTCACTCAGACCCTCTTCTTTCTAGCCCACCGGTGTTTTTACACTCCTCACAGATTAGACAAATGGAACACTACTCAGGGTAATGGTTGCTGGACACGTCCTGCGGCCTTGGTTTATTGCTTCATGTTATGCATGAATATCCCGCACTACAGTATTACTGGCGTCGGGTCTGGGGTCGTATTTAGTCTATCTCGCACTCTCAGGAGTCCCTTTCTTGGAGGATAGTGGGACTTCGCCCAGTTGCGGGGATCCCCTCTCTCCCAAAAATGGCTTATCTCCTTTCGAACTTTATGCTTGGCATTGCTATTTCCCTAATTAAGTAATACTGGGACATTAGTTCCCATCTGAGCCCCAATGAATGGTGGAATCATGCCTGTCTCTACAGTAAATATGAACAAATACCTCGTCTGTTCGCTTCCTCCGTTCAGACTCCTTCTCATTGGTCTCAATGGAAGATGCTCAATGAATATGTACATTTTGCTAAATGCTCTCATCTGACTGTCTAACTTTGTATATATCTCTGTCCCATGATCATGCTGTATTGTGGATACTTTTTTTGATCGTTTGATGTATAATCACTGTTAATTGGAAGCGCTCACATGCTGATAAAAACGGGTAGAGAAGAGGCATCGGGGTGGGGGGTAATGGGTTTACTTTTCCTTATTGTATACTTGTTTTGTCTCTTTTGGTGTGTTGTTTCTTTTGTTTGTTGCAAAATGAAAATAAAAGTTTAAAAAAAAAAGAAATAACAAGTATGTTTTTCTTCATAGAAACATAGAAACGTGATGACAGAAAAAGACCACATGGCCTATCTAGTCTGTCCTTCCATAACAACAACTACAACAGTCCACTTTTTACCTTTAGAGATCCTCTGTGTTGGTCCCATGCTTTTTTGAATTCAGTTACTATCTTCATCTCTACCACCTCCACTGGGAGACTATTCCATGGATCCACTACTCTTTCTGTAAAGAAATATTTCCACATATCACTCCTAAATCTATCTCCCTTCACCCTCATCCCATGTCCCCTCGTAGCAGAACTTGCTTTCAATTGAAAGAGGTTCTCTCCCTGAACATTTATGCCACGGAGGTATTTAAACATCTCAATCATATCACCTCTATCCCGCCTTTCCTCTAAGGTGTACATATTAAGATCCTTTAGTCTGTCCTCATATGCTTTATAATGAAGCCCACTAATCATTTTAGTAGCCACCCTCTGCACCGACTCCATCCTGTTCACTTCCTTTTGAAGGTGCGGTCTCCAGAATTGCACACCATACTCCAAATGAGGTCGCACCAAAGACTTATACAAAGGCATTATCACCTCCTTTTTTCTGCTAGCCATTCCTCTCCGTATGCACCCAAGCATCCTTCTAGCTTTTGCCGTCGCCTTTTCTTCATGTTTAGCTACTTTAAGATCATCAGACACAACCACGCCTAGGTCCCGCTCTTCTTTAGTGGACAAAAGTACCTCACCTCCTATACTGTATTGCTCCCTTGGATTGCTGCAGCCCAAATGCATGACCTTACATTTTTTAACATTAAATCCCAGCTGCCAAATTCTAGACCATTTTTCAAGCTTAGCTAGATCCCTCCTCAAGTTATCTACACCTTCCTGGGTGTCTACTCTATTGCAGATTTTGGTATCATCTGCAAAGAGGCAAACCTTACCCGACAGCCCTTCCGCTATATCACTAACAAAGATGTTAAAAAGAATCAGACCAAGGACAGATCCTGGGGTACACCACTGGTAACATCCTTCTCCTCAGAGTGAGCTCCATTTACTTGTACTCTTTGTCGCCTCCCACCCAACCAATTTCTAACCCAAGCAGTAACTTTAGGGTCCATCCCTAGGGTGCTCAGTTTGTTTATAAGTCACCTGTGTGGAACAGTGACAAAGGCTTTACTGAAATCTAAATACACCACATCTAGAGCTCTCCCTCGGTCCAACTCCCTGGTCACCCAGTCAAAGAAATCAATCAGATTTGTCTGACAAGACCTGCCTCTGGTGAATCCATGCTGCCTCGGATCCTGTAATCCGCTGGACTCCAGAAACCTCACTATTTTCTCTTTCAGCAGCGTTTCCAATCATTTACTCACCACCGAAGTTAAACTAACCGGCCTGTAGTTTTCAACCACATCCTTACTTCCGCTTTTTTTTATTTTATTTATTTCAACTTCTTATATACTGCACTCTTTGACATCAGCGCGGTTTACAGATAACATAAAGAAACCAGAACAACAGGCTGTTTGGTATTACATATAACAGGAGTATCAACTTGGATAACATGGGAGAACTATTTACATGGAGTATATAATCTATTAACTAGATAACATGCTCAAACTATTTACATAAAATTAGCAAGAATGCTTGGAACAAGGAGAGAGACTGTGGATTGTATTAGGGAGGGGCTATTATGTTACGCTTCATGTGGATTGTATTAGGGTGGGGCTATTATGTTACGCTTCATGTGGGGTAGTATTTGATGAAAAGGTGCAGTCTAAGGGCCTTTCTGAACTGGGTTAGGTCGGTTATGGCGCGGAGATCAGGTGTGAGAGAATTCCAGCATTTTGGTGCGCTAAACATGAAAGCTCTGTTTGACGTTGATAGGCTGCACGTTGTTATAGCCTTTGGGGTTGTTAGTGAGTTTAATGCTGCCTGTCTCCTATTTCTGTTTGATGGGACGGTTTGGATGAGTTTAGAAAGTGATGTGGACGATGGGCGGAGCCTGATGTCCAGCGGGTTAGACGCTTCGCGCTGAAGCTCCCGAGAGGCCTACTCAGAATCCTGACTTAATACCTACCTAAACTTAATATTTTG
Source organism: Ichthyophis bannanicus (assembly GCA_033557465.1). NCBI lineage: Eukaryota > Metazoa > Chordata > Amphibia > Gymnophiona > Ichthyophiidae > Ichthyophis > Ichthyophis bannanicus. The sequence goes on from CM066031.1 coordinate 666,611,481, forward strand.
CTCCGAACTTACCGGGGTACCTCGGGGGGGATGGCGGCCCACAAACCAGCGCGCTTAGACTTCGGGTCTCCCTCTTCTTCACACGGAAAACGCTCCAAAACAGAGTTGTCTTCCCCACAAAAGACAGTTCCACTTCGGGAAAACCCCGAAATGCAACAGGAGATCTTGGAGGAAATACGCGGTGTGAAGGAACTGGTACAGTCCAACGGAGAAGCGCTCCGAGCCATGCGAGAAGACTTCGGTATGCTTCAGGACCGGCTTGAAGGTCTTTCACTACGGCAGGACAACATGGCGGGGGTCCTCGACTCGCACGCGGTGCGCTTGGTGAAACTGGACAAGGCTGAGCGTCAGATACAGAATCTTCAAAAAGAGTTAGAGGATAGCAATAATCGAGCCCGTCGCAACAATGTAAGGCTCATTGGAGTACCGGAGGGGGCCGAAGCAGGAGATATAAGAGAATTCCTGGTCAAAACTCTTCCCTCCTTGCTGAAGATCACTTTTCACAGAGATCTGGAAATTGACCGAGCACATCGTGTTCCTACCAACATGGCCCTCAATCGGACGACCCCCCGGCCTATCATCTTTCGATTACTGAGATATCAACAAGTTGAGCAGATTCTAAATGCTGCCCGGGCGAATCATCATCTGGAGTTTGAAAGTCATAAAGTCTCCTTCTTCCCTGACTTGGCAAAGCCCACAGTTGACCGTCGGAAGAGACTCCTTGCTTTTCGCCCCAGACTTCAACAGCTACAGGCTCGCTTTGGCCTATTGTATCCAGCGAAGCTCAGAGTGACTCTCCATAACCAAACTAGAACATTCGAAGATCCTGATCTACTAGCAACATTTTTAGATTCCAAAGAAGCAGACCAGATGCGCTAATCCCAACTTGGATCTGTAATCCGCCGGATCTGCCCGCCATTTTGAATGGCCCGACGCGGTGATCACCGCCTGGAACAGAGACTGCCTGGACTTTTCTTTCTGTCTATATATAACTTTCTTGGTCTCCTATCCCTCCATGATGTGCACCTCGGTTGGATTCGGAACACGCACAGCTATACAGGTTATATGTTTCAATTAGGCCTTCTCTGGGGTTTCTCCCCGCAGACACATGGTCGCCAGTAATTTCTGGGGTTCTGCTTCTTCTCTAATGCACTTCGGTGCTTATTTTTTTATATGGGGCGCTTCTTTGTTTTTCATTAGCTTATTTTCTATCATGTCATGTGTACAGCCATATACAGTTAATATGAGGGACATTGTGAAATTATGTGCGTTATCATGTTCTTTTTCAGAATTTTTAACTTTTCTGAATGGCCTTATGTAAGCTCTTATCACTGAATGTAAAAGGCATCAATAGTCCAATCAAAAGAAAGAAAATCCTTAGCTATCTTAATCATGAGCATGCTGATTTAGTGTTTCTTCAGGAAACGCATTTAAACTCCGCTGAAACACTGAAACTTAATGCTAAGCCTTACATGGTGGCTGCCTATTCTCCCGCCGTTTCCAAACGGTGTGGGGTAGCCATCTTGGTTAAGAAGTCTTTGCAAGCTACTGTACTGGATATTAGCTCTGATAAGGAGGGTAGATGGGCCCGTGCACACCTTAAGGTTGGAGATAGTGAAATCACGTGTATTTGTATTTATGCTCCGAATGTGGATAACCCTGCTTACTATGCAAGTATTGCGCAGTTGGCACAGGCCTCTGCCAATACTCCATTAATACTTGGCGGCGATTTCAACCAAGTACTTGATCCTTTGATAGATAGACAGCCGCCTAGAACGAGTGGTCCACCCAAGAGTCTTGATACCCTTACAGCTCTGATGAAAGATCTTGCGTTAGTAGATATATGGAGGCTGCTTCACCCCTCCGACTTAGAGTTCACCTTTTTCTCAGCCCCCCATCACTCACAATCTAGAATAGATTTTTTTCTTATCTCCAAAGCACTGATACCCCAAGTGGACACGGCTAGGATTCATCCTCTCCATATTTCAGATCATGCTGCCATATCTTTCTCATTACATGTCACTACGCAAGGTGAACATCCCCGTGCTTGGTTTTTTGATAGATCCCTACTAGACCAAAAAGATTTTCAGGTTGACATAAAGGCCGCTATCCAAGACTACTTTCATTTTAATTCACCCCATGACACTGCGAGCTGGGCTTGGTGGGAGGGTTTCAAGGCGTCTATCCGTGCAACTATAACTAGCTATCAAATCCGACAGGGGAAACAACGAAAGCAACATTTACTGATTCTAGAACAACAGATACAAGCTGGAGAGCGTCTCCTCACGTCCCATACTGACCCATGTATTTTACTTCGCTTACAACGCCTTCGTTTTCAATACAATCAGCTTTTATATACCGCTGCCGCTAAAAATATTGAATCACAACAAGGGATGTACTATCGGGAAAATAACCGTGCTGGCAAATTGCTAGCCAATGCCCTGAAAGGTCAAAAAGAAGCCAAGCGTGTTACCGCTCTCCGCAATCCGTCGGGGGGGAGCTTGGTCACTAAAGATACAGAAATATTAGAACTCTTTCGTGATTTTTATACTCGGCTTTATCAATCTGAATGTGACTTCGAGCCAGAAGTATTTGAACGATTACTATCAGGGGTACAGCGACCGACCCTATCTGACGAAGATAGAGAGGCCATGGACAAACCATTCACTTTAGCAGAAATTCAATCGGCACTCAAGAGATGTGCCACAGGTCGAGCCGCAGGCCCGGACGGTCTCCCAGCTGAATTCTACAAAACTTTTAACGCTGACTTAGCTCCGTTTTTGAAACTTTATTTTTCTGCTCTGGCCGAGGAGGGATCTCCCTCTGGATCCTTCTCAATGGCAAATGTAGTACTTTTTGAGAAAGAGGGGAGAGATCCGCAACTAACAGCTAATTATCGTCCAATTTCCCTACTAAACGCAGACTATAAAATATTTGCCACCATTCTCTCCACCCGGCTCTCTGACAAGATGTCTACTTTAATACACCCAGATCAATGCGGTTTCATTCCCGGTAGATCAACTGCTGATAATGCTAGGACCCTATGTCATGTACTGACTGCCGCAGTTAATCTTGATCGACCATTGGTTGGCCTCTCACTTGATGCTGAGAAGGCCTTCGACCGCTTAGAATGGCCCTTCTTGTTTGCAACCCTTCGCTGGTACGGATTCGGAGAAGGCTTTCTCCGTTGTCTCCAAACCATGTATGCACAGCCTACAGCTAGTATCTGTGCTAATGCTTTAAAGTCTCAGCCATTTCCCCTGCAACGCGGTACTCGCCAGGGATGCCCATTGTCTCCACTTCTTTTCGATCTCGCACTCGAACCCTTAGCTTTACTAATCCGGCAATCCAAGGATATTCATGGAGTCCCTTTCTCTCATAGGGAAATCAAAATTTCAGCATATGCTGATGACCTGATGCTCTTTGTCTCCCTAGACTCAGTGCCGGCTGTCCTAGAGCAAATTGGTAAATATTCACAACTCTCGGGCTATAAGATTAATTGGACCAAATCGGTAGCCTTCCCACTAAATCCTTTGATCCATCAGGCAGATATGCAATCCTTTCCCTTTTTATGGCAACCTCACATGGTCAAATACCTTGGGGTGCACTACTGCTCTCCTTTAGAAGACACCATCACCTTTAATGCTAAAGACTTAACCTCTAAGGTCCGGGCGCTTACTCAACGCTGGACTCCTTTAACACTTACTTGGTGGGGCCGCCTAGAAACCATTAAAATGATGATTGTTCCCAAAGTGAACTACATTTTAGAAATGTTGCCATGTCTCCTACCTCGACGTACATATAAAGATTTAGAGGGTCTTCTGACTAGATACTTATGGCAAAACAAGACACCTAGGATAGCGAAACATAAGTTACAAGCAGATAAAGAAAATGGTGGTGTCAGATTCCCTGATTTCCTGAAATACCACCACTCTTTTCTTCTCAAACAAGGCGCTCGTTGGCTGGAAGACCTAACACCGAGTAGACCAGTGTGGCTAGATATTGAGGAGGACCTTTGCAAACCAATCCCTCTTACTTATCTCCCTGGTATGACTCTCCCATCAGACTCCCACTATCCACCAATGCTCTTAGACACTTTAGGTGCCTTTAATACCCTTGAGCAATCTCTAGACTCCCGACTTTGTCCGCTAGATAGACTCCCGCTTTGGCACAATGCTCGATTTCAAATACAAAATAAACCGATGGCGTGGAGCCCCTGGTACACTAGGGGCATTTGGATCCCTAACCAGCTGTTCTCTGCTGGTCGCTGGAAGACTTTTAGCGAATTACAAATTGAATTTGGTCTCCCAGCGAAACACTACTTTCAGTTGGTGCAACTTCAGCATTGTCTTCGGAGTGCTAAGGTGCTCCCGCCATCGGAACCCCATACCCAAGGATTGTCGGAGATTATCCGATCTATCGGGAGCTTATCGGGTGTAGCATCTAACTTTTACAAAACTTTATGTAATGCTGTAAATAGAGGCACTCCTACTGCACAGAAATCCTGGGAGCGGGAAATGCATGTAACTTTGACCCCGGAGCAATGGAGCCTAGTCTGGAGCAAGGTAACACGGGTCTCTCGATCCGCCTCACTCACTCAGACACTTTTCTTTCTAGCCCACCGATGTTTCTATACTCCTGACAGGTTAGCCAAATGGAACGCCACCCTGAGCAATAGATGCTGGACATGCCATGCGGCCATTGGTTCACTCACTCATGTTATGTATGAATGCCCCGCATTACAGTATTACTGGAGTCGGGTCTGGGGTCGTATTCAATCTATTTTGCACTTTCAAGAGCCCCTCTCTTGGAAGATAGTGGGACTCCGCTCAGCTGCGGGGATCCCCTCTCTTCCCAAATCGGCTTACTTCCTTTTAGACTTTATGCTGGGCATAGCTATTTCCCTAATTACGAAATACTGGAAAAATAGCTCCCATCTGAGCCCCAATGAATGGTGGAATCATGTCTGTCTCTACAGTAAATATGAGCAAATACCTCGTATGTTAGCTTCTTCCGCTCAGACCCCCCACCACTTGTCTAAATGGAAGATGCTCAACGACTATGTTCAAACTGCTCAATGCTCTCATCTGACTGTTTAAATCTGTGTAAATCTCTGTCACATGATCATTCTGTATCGCAGATACTATTTCTGTTAGTTTTGATGTACAATTACTGTTGTTTGTAAGCGCTTATATGATGATACTTATCAGCTTAGAGAAGAAGCATAGGGGTGGGGGGTAATTGGGGTTGCTTTTCCTTATTGTATGTTTGTATTTGTTTCCTTTGGTGTGTTGTTTCTTTTGCTTGTTGTAAAATGAAAATAAAAGCTTAAAAAAAAAGAAAGTGATGTGGACGATAAACCATTTATGGCCTTAAAAGTGAGAATAAGGGTTTTGAATGTAAGTCTTCCGTGTATAGGGAGCCAATGGAGCTGTTTGAGGATAGGTGTGATGTGTTCATTTTTGGGCGCTCCTAGAAGAACCCTGGCAGCGGTGTTCATGGCAAGCTGTAAGGCGCTTACGGTGGATTGTGGGAGTCCTTGTAGAATGGAATTGGCGAAGTCGAAATGCAGTAGTATCAGAGCTTGGTAGATGGTTCTGAAGTCTTCGTGGTCTAGTAGGGGACGTAGGTGTCTGAGCGTGCGTATTTTGAAGTACACAGATTTCACGATATTGTTTATGTGTGATTTCATATCGAGCCTATGGTCTAGTGTGACTCCGAGGTATTTTATTGTTTCCTTGGTGCCTAGGTCAGCTCCCTTGACACTTATATGTGGTGGTGGAGTGAAGTTGGGGTCTCTTGTGATAAAGAGAACCTCAGTTTTCTTATGCTGAATGCGGAGGTTCTGTGACAGGAGCCATTGTGAGACTGCGTCGAAGCAGTTTGTTATAGGCAATAAATCCATTTGCATTGTGGAAAATGGCATGTAGAGTAGGATATCGTCGGCGTATATCATACATTTCACATTGAAAGACCTGATGATATCGCAGATAGGCTGCATATAGATGTTGAACATGAGGGACGAGAGTGAGGACCCTTGCGGAACGCCTTGTCTTTGATGGAAGAGTTTTGATTCTCCTGTTGCAGATTTAACGTATTGTATTCTGGTATCGAGGTATGATTTACACCATTCAAGTGCTGAGTTGCAGATGCCTTTTTCTTTCAGTCGACCGAGGAGAATCTCGTGATTTACCGAGTCAAACGCTGCTGCTATATCCAAGAAGATTAGCACACAACACCTTGTCGGATGTTGTCTATGGTATTGAGAACATCATTGAAGAGAGTGGTAAGCAGTGTCTCAACGCCATGGAATTCTCTGAAGCCGTGTTGAGAATGATCTAGAGGGGCTGCGGAGTCAATGTGGTCTTGGATTTGGCGCTGTGCCTCTTTCTCAAAGATCTTTGCTAAGAGGGGGATACTGGCTATAGGCCTGTAGGAGTCTGGCCTCTTTGGGTCTAGTTTAGCGTTTTTTAGAAGTGGCCTGATGGATGTGAGCTTTAATGCAGATGGGAAGGAGCCAGTAGTGAAGGAGAGGTTTATGATTCTTGCAATGAAGGGGCTAAATGCACACCGAAGATCCTTAATCCAAAAGGCTGGGCAGGGATCGGTCTGCGCGGTGGTCGTGTTGAGTGAGGTGATTGTGTCTTCAATGTGTTTAGAAGAATGCGCAGTAAGTGCGTGGTAAGGGATGTTGGGTAGGTTGTTTCTTGTATATTGTTTTTTGAGAGTTCATCTGTCTGTAGGAGTTTTGATTGCAAGTAATCAGCGAATTCTTGTGGGTGGATATCATTATTTTGTTCAGAGGATGGTTCCTTTGATAGTGACTTAACCAGGTTGAAAAGGTCACGAGGTTTGTTCAAAGATCTCTTGAGCATATCTGAGTGGTATTGCTTCTTTCTGGTTGTGATTGCCTCTCGGAGAGTTGAGAGGTGGAGAATGTAGGCTTTGTGGTCATCGATAGCCAGTGAGCGGCGCCAGCGTTTTTCGAACCTTCGTAGGTGCGTAAGAGAGGACCGTAGCTCGGGGGAAAACCATGGAGCAGAGGTTCTTTTCCCTGATATGGACTTTTTGTGTGGTAGTTGAGCAACAGCGTTGAGGCTATTGTTCCAGGCAGCGATTGACTCGTCAAGGTTGAGAGTTGTGTTGTTGAGGACTGGTTGGGTACTCGACAGAATAAGTTCTCTGTTGAAAGGTCGAAAGCCCCGTGTTACTCTAGATGGATTGGCGAGTTTACTGGTGTTCAGACTGTTGTTGTTCAGGGGAATTTGTAGGTTTATAAGTTTATGGTCAGACCATGGGACATCGGTGATCGATTTTACAATGTTGCTGTTTTGCTCAGAGACATGGTGGGGGGCGAATACCATGTCAAGAATGTTTCCTTTGGAATGAGTGGGCTCAGTGATCATTTGTTTGTAACCAAGGTTTTCAATGGCATTGAGGAGTGAAGAGGACTGGTTTTGTTGTAGAGATGGGAGGTTCAGGTCTCCCATTATCCAGTTGGGAGTGTTGGGGTTGCAGGTATTGGCGGCCAGATCCAATATGGTGGGCAGGTCGTCTGGGGAGCTCGAGGGGGCTCTGTAGACCAGGTTCATGGAGCATTGTTTATTGGCTATGGAAATTATGTCTAGATTGTTTGTGCTATATGTATATATTGGCTATGGAAATTATGTCTAGATTGTTTGTGCTTTTGTGTAAAGGCACCACATGAGCCTCTCTCCAGTCCTTTGGCACCACTCCCGACTCCAACAAGGCATTGAAAAGGTCAGTCAGTGGAGTTGCTAGAACGTCCCCAAGTTCCCTCAGTATTCTGGAGTGTATCCCATCCGGTCCCATCGCTTTGTCTACTTTAAGTTGAGCTAGTTTCTCACGAACACAGTCTTCTGAAAATTGTTCAAGATGTCCCTCGCTTCTATTCTTTTTTGTGGGTGTTTTCTGAGGTCCTGCTCCTGGTTCTTCATCTGTGAACACAGAACAAAAATATTTGTTAAGCAATTCCGCTTTATCCTTATCAGCTTCTACATATTCCCCCCCTGCACCCTTGAATCTGACAATACCACTTTTGCCCTTCCTCTTCTCACTAATATATCTGAAAAATGTCTTATCCCCCCATTTTATTGCATTGGCTATTTCCTCCTCCTTTTGAATCTTTGCCTTCTTGACTACTTTGCTGGCTTCTCTAAGTTTTTCCAAATACAGATGCCTGTCTTCCTCCCTCTGTGATCTCTTGTATTTCATGAAGGCCTCCCTCTTTTTCTTCACTTTTTCAGCTACTTCCTTCGAAAACCATAGCGGTCTCCTTTTCCTTTTGCCTTTATTTACCATTTTAACAAAAATGTTTGTTGCCCTTAAAATACCCCCTTTCAGTTTTGCCCACTGTATTTCTACATCCCCCAGCTGTTCCCATCCCACTAACGACTCCCTGAGGTATTGGCCCATCTTCGCAAAGTTAGTCTTCCTAAAGTCTAAGATCCTCACCTTGGAATGGATTCTAACAGCCCTAGTCCTAATACTGAACCACACCATCTGGTGATCACTGGATGCAAAATGATCTCCCACTATAACATCAGAAACACTTTCACCATTGGTAAGCACCAAGTCCAGTATGGCCCCTTCACATGTGGGGTCTGTTACGAATTGCCTGAATAGTTCTCCCTGAAGAGAATCCAGGATCTTCTTACTTCTAGATGATACTGCAGCAGGAATGTGCCAATCAACATCTGGCATATTGAAATCTCCTATCAGTAGCACTTCCCCTTACCTAGCAATGCTGCGTATTTCTTCAATTAACTCTCTGTCCACCTCTTCCTCTTGTGAGGGAGGTCTGTATATCACACCAATGCAAATAGATTTCTCTTTCCCTCTTTCTAGTTTAACCCACAATGCCTCCTCTCTCCCTTTTAAGCTCTTTAATTCCAAAGCTTTAATATTAGTTTTTATATATAGTGCCACTCCTCCTCCCCTTCTTCCTACCCTGTCCTTTCTGAATAAAGTATAGCCAGGTATAGTTACATCCCAGTCATGGTTTTCTGTGAACCATGTTTCTGTAATTGCCACTAAATCCAAGTCAGCCACTCCCACCAAAGCTTCAACTTCAGGGATCTTATTTCCCATGCTACGGGCATTAATACACACTGCTTTCCATATGTTACCCCTGTTACCCATTTCCATAAAGGTATTTAATGTATCACCTACCTGGGGACTTTCACTTACCTGGGGGCTTTCTTCACCCATCCCCAATGAATCTAGTTTAAAGCCCTCTTCAGTAGATTAGCCAGTCTACTACCGAAGATGCGTTGACCTTTCTTGGACAGATGGATGCCATCTCTGCTCTGCAACCCTTGGAACAGCATCCCATGGTCTAGGAAACCAAAACGCTCTCGATGACACCATCCTCGCAGCCATGAATTCATCTCCAGGATGCGAGCCTCTCTGCCTTGGCCTTTACCCTCAACAGGGAGGATTGAAGAGAACACCACCTGTGCACCTAACTGCTTCACCCTCTGTCCCAAAGCCATGAAGTCACTTTTGATACGTTCCGAGGTATACCTGGCAGTATCATTTGTTCCAACATGGATTAGCAACACTGGGTAATAGTCAGTGGGCTTGATGAGTCTCGGCAAACTCTCCATAACATCTTGGATTTTGGCACCAGGCAGACAGCATACCTCTGTCTGGTCGGCAGATGGACGCCTCAGTACCCCTCAGAAGAGAGTCTCCAACCACCACTACCCTTCGTTTCCTTCTGGTCACTGATTCTGCAACTTTGGGGTATTTGAACTCTGGTTCTTCCCTTTCCAGGGATGCTTTCACCTCCTCCACTTTCAGGGCTGCATAATGGTTCTTCAATTCAAGGGCTGGAGAAGTTGGATTGGTGATTTTGCAGGCCCTGGTGACTTGTGTCCAACCATCAACATTCTGTTGGCACCCATCTTCTCCTCTGCTGGAGAGCTTGGTTGCTGCAAGAAGCATCTCATCAATGTACTTCTCACTGTCTTGAATGCTCCTCAGCCTTGCCACCTCCTCTCTGAGTTCCTCCTCTTGTTTCCTCAGAGCTTCAGCATGCAGGCACCCTGCACATGGAACCGGTCCTTCAACTGGCATTAGGACCTCTGTCTGGACCGAGGCAGAAGCTGTAACAGGGGCAACAGCTTTAGCAATATGATTTTTCCCAGCCATTGTTCTGTTCGTGGAGCTTAGGTATCTGTTAAAGCAAAAGAGAGAGATCTACCAAGTACCAGCCGGTTTCGCAGCTGTCCTTTCAGAGAAAAAGCAGTTAAATCTCTTTAATTATATTCAAAATGTGCTGGTCCAATTCTCTGTGATTTGTTAAAGGGGGAGGAGTCCTATAAAGCAAGACTGCTCACTAGGGGTGGGTGTGAGTCGGGGTGGGTAGGGAGGGAACTAACACCCGATTAGGTGTTTAGCAGTTTCTAAACCTGAGGAGGTTACTGGAGTTCAGCAACCTACTGTGCTCAAGGCAAGTTCCCCTAAAGCACCAAAAAGAAAGTAACCTTGCTTTAAAAAATATACAAAAAACCCTTTTAAGAGCTCCCAGTCAGAGAGCTAACAATGTAATATAATAAAACAAACAAACCCTCAAATCCTTACTGTTTGTTGATCTGTGGAGCCCTGGTTAGGAAAGCCTCAACAGGGCAGGGCACTGGAGCCTTTTATGCAGGCTTCATCTGCACTCAGGAAACAAGCCCACTAACTCCTGATTAGGTGTTAGCAGTTTCTAAACCTGAGGAGGTTACTGGAGTTCAGCAACCTACTGTGCTCAAGGCAAGTTCCCCTAAAGCACCAAAAAGAAAGTAACCTTGCTTTAAAAAATATACAAAAAACCCTTTTAAGAGCTCCCAGTAAGAGAGCTAGCAATGTAATATAATAAAACAAACCCTCAAATCCTTACTGTTTGTTGATCTGTGGAGCCCTGGTTAGGAAAGCCTCAACAGGGCAGGGCACTGGAGCCTTTTATGCAGGCTTCAACTGCACTCAGGAAACAGGCCCACTAACTCCTGATTGGGTGTTAGCAGTTTCTAAACCTGAGGAGGTTACTGGAGTTCAGCAACCTACTGTGCTCAAGGCAAGTTCCCCTAAAGCACCAAAAAGAAAGTAACCTTGCTTTAAAAAATATACAATAACCCTTTTAAGAGCTACCAGTCAGAGAGCTAGCAATGTAATATAATAAAACAAACAAACCCTCAAATCCTTACTGTTTGTTGATCTGTGGAGCCCTGGTTAGGAAAGCCTCTTCAGCCTGAGGATCTGTCCATGTTTGTATCATCTCACTTGTTGACTTCATCACCTATGGATAACTGATCGTCATATGCAAAATGCTCCGAATCATGCCCCCCCTTGGTGATTTTGTAATTTATTGTTTCCTACTTTTTGGAACGAGGCTTTACCTAGCCTCGTTTGGCAGTTTTCCTTACACCTCTCCCCCATTTAGTGGGCTATAACTGTACTGTGTTAAATTTGTATGATGTTGAAATATTTCCTTTACTTTTCTGCGCAGCTGAGTTTTTCTGTACAAGCTTTGCTTGGTTCTTAATGTAAATTGCATAAATATAAAATTTAAAAAAAATGGTTCCAGGGGTGATCCAGGAAACTACAGACCGGTGAGCCTCACTTCTGTACTGGGAAAAATGGTAGAAACCATCATAAAGAATAAAATTACTCAGCATGTAGTTAGTCATTGGCTAATGGGAGACAGCCAACATGGCTTTAGACAAGGAAGATCTTGTTTTACTAATCTGTTATGTTTTTTTGAAGGTGTGAATAAACAGGTGGACAAAGGTGAGTCGGTTGATATAGTGTATCTGGACTTTCAAAAAGCCTTTGACAAAGTCCCTCATCAGAGACTTTTGGCAAAACTAAAGAGTCATGAGATAGGAGGCAGTGTACTACTGTGGATCAGGAGCTGGTTAAAAGATAGAAAGCAGAGGGATGGGCTAAATGGCCAATTCTCCAAATGGAGAAAGGTGAATACTGGTGTACCCCAGGGATCTGTGCTGGGTCCGCTGCTTTTTGACATATTCATAAATGACCAGGAAAGTGGAATAACGAGTGAGGTTATCAAATTTGCAGATGACACAAAACTATTTAAAGTTGTTAAAACACAAGAGGATTGTGGAAAATTGCAAGAGGATCTTGATAAATTGGAGGACTGGGCATCAAAGTGGCAGATGAAATTTAATGTGGACAAGTGCAAAATTATGCACCTAGGGAAGAACAACCCAAAACTATGGTTACACAATGCAAGGTTCCACATTAGGAACCACCACCCAGGAAAAAGATTTAGGCGTCATTGTGGCTAACATGTTAAAACCCTCGGCCCAGTGTGCAGCGGCAGCCAAGAGAGCAAATAGAATGCTAGGTATCATAAGGAAAGGAATGGAAAATAAAACAAAAGATATTATAATGCCTCTATATCGTTCCATGGTGAGACCGCATCTTGAATATTGTGTGCAATTCTGGTCGCCATATCTTAAAAAGGATATAGCGTTATTAGAAAAGGTTCAGAGAAGAGCCACCAAAATAGTAAAGTGGATGGAAGGATACTCCTATGAAGAAAGGCTAAAAAGGTTAGGGCTCTTTAACCTAGAAAAGAGACGGCTGAGGGGAGATATGATGGAAGTCTATAAATTAATGAACGGAGTGGAATGGGAAAACGTAGATCGATTGTTTACGTTATCAGAATATAGAAAGACTAGGGGACATGCAATGAAGCTACAGAGTAGACTATTTAAGACTAATAAAATAAAATATTTTTTCACTCAACGTGTAATCAAACTCTGGAATTTGTTACCGGAGGATGTAGTAAAGGCTGTTAGTGTAGCTGGGTTTAAAAAAGGTTTGGACAAGTTCCTGGAGTTAAGGTCCATAAACCATTATTAAGAAGGGACCCAGGATATCAATACTTTTGGGGAAACTGCTAGGTACATATGACCTAGATTGGCCACTGTTGGAAACAGGATACCTGGCTTGATGGACCTTGGTCTGACCCAGTATGGCATATCTTATGTTCTTAAAGTTTGTTTACACTAGGCGAAAAGCTTTACATGCTTGTTTCGCATCACCCTGCAGCAAGTTGTTGAACCAGTCATCTTTGAAGAGCTCTCGAATCTGAGGACCCACAAAAACTCCCTCTTTAATCTTTGCTTTGCTGAGTCAAGGGAATTTTTCATGCAGGTATCGGAAAGCTGGCGAAGTACGGTCCATGGCTTTCACAAAGTTTTTCATCAAACCTAGTTTGATGTGAAGGGGTGGTAGCAGGATTTTGTGAGCCTCAACTAGAGCTGGGTGCTGGATATTGTTCTCTCCAACTGTTACATTTTGTCTGCGATTTCATTCCTTCCACAAGTAGTGCCTATCCCTTGCTCAGCTATCCCACTCACATAAGAAACACATGTATTTTATATATCCCTGCTGCAGTCCCATTAAAGGGCAACTACCTTCAAGTCACCACGGAGGTGCCAGCTGTACTAGTTATAGTTAATGGAAGTCAGTAGATACTTTAAATTATCATATGTCTCTTTCATGTGTACCAGATTTCCAAATTCACCATGAAAAACCCTATACATAAAACTTATTTTTGTCGGAGCGAGCCGGAAGAGGGCTGGTACTAAATAACCAACCCACACCTGACGGCGGGCTTTATGTATAGGGTTTTTCATGGTGAATTTGGAAATCTGGATTGCAATTTTATTCACTGGATTAGGTTTAAGTGCTTCAATCTTTCATGTGTACGGCATGCGCTACTGGAATGGATAGAAGACGGTTTCCATTATTCAAAAGCACAGCCTTCAGACTCGGGTTTTGAAGAGTCTATAAATTGTCTCCAGTCTTGTGGGTCATGAGGTTTTAAATATCGGAACAGAATACCAGATTACTTTCCTTTCTGAAGAAAGGCTCCAACTGCTGGTGGCGCTTTCTATTTGAAGTAATGTTGACATCTTCTTCTAGAAGATTCCATTATTGGTATCTTGATCCTAGCAATTCTGCCTTGTTCTTGGATAAGTCCAAATCACGAACCAGGTCATTTAGTTCTTCCTGTGTTATTCTGTGTGGGGTTGATAATGCACCCCAATGAAAATCTGGGTCACTGCATGCTGACGGACAAGGAGAAGAACAGGTCGGCTCGCCCTAGTCCTCAACAGATGAAGCAAGAGAATATTCTGATGGAGGTTCTAGAATAGGAAGTCCCTCACCATGTGGAACTGGTCTCAATGCAGACGGAATGTTTGGGTAGACTATGCTTGACTTCTTTTGCTTCGTTATTCCGCTGGAAAGAGGAGGAAATAAGCAGAAGTAACAGTCATTGATGTGGCTGCTTGGGTCTTTCCACACCATGGGGACTGCAAACGGCATTGATGGTCTTTTGCAATTCAACCACAGCATATATGCGGGGCCCAATGCTTGCCTTGGTCACCAATCTTGCATCCGAAGTAAAGATGATATGCCTTCTTCAGTTGAGAAGTGATACTTTTCTTCTGGTTGGCAAATGTCACTTCCCCACAAATGTAGCAGAAATTGTCAACGGTATTAACGCACTTTCGCAGCATTATTGTTCTGTATTGTACCTAAATGGCTAAAAGTTACATGTAACTGTAGCTTAAACTGTCTCGTACACAGTTTGAAACATTTTAAATGCTCAACCTTTCCGACTGCATATAATACACTGCTGACGTCAGATGGCTTCGGCAGCCGTCTGGCAGTAGTATTGCATTGCATCAGAAAATGATGCAATCAACTCTGGATGATGTGTGCATGCTGATATTATGCAATGTGATGCAATATTACATCATTCAAGGCTTATTTGGGATGTTGTTGATGTCCTGCTGGATACATTTACACGGTGAAACGTCAAAAATGAACTACATGCAATATCTTCAAAACGAGAGCCAATAAAAAGATTTTAATGTTATATTCGTGTTCAGCTCACCAAGATACTACAGATTAGGGCCTTTTAAAGTCAGTAACGATTTCAATGTTGACCAGTGTTATATGGAGGAAATGCAAGATGTTTGCACACCAAGGAACTAAAAGAGCGAGAACCACAGCACAGCACAGAAAATTATCAACAAACATAGTGGAATTCTGCAAGTAGTACCAGGGTTGCAACATCAACGTCTAAGATGTGTGTGGACGAGAGGAAAGAATCTGAAAGAATATTTAAGCCCAACACAACTTAGACCACTACGGCCTCTTGAGCCCAGTGATGAACGGAGAGGACACAGGAAGTGTGGCCAATGTACGATTTGTGCTATCACAATCGAAAGATCGGATTTTTCATACAATGGATCATAATATCGGTTAAGGTCAGTTACCACTTGTGACTCTACTTTTGTCGTTTATGCCATCAGTTTCCCCTGTGGGCTTCTATATATTGGGAAAACCATCCGTGTTTTTAGGGTTCGTATTAAAGAACATCAAAGTCGACTACGTTGTAGAAGGAGAGAAGCGCCATTGGTTCAACATTGCCTGGCGCAAGGCCATCTATTTGAGGAGCTTCGATGTTGGTGTATTGAGGAAGTATTGTTTCCAGCTCAAGGCAAGACTCGGGATCAGTGGCTGCTCTATAGGGAGCAATGGTGGATCCACTCTCTGGCGACAGTACAACCGGGTGGTTTGAATCAAGAAATTGATTGGTCAGGTTGCCTCTAGGTTTTTGGAGGCTGGGACCAATCCCATTAGAGATTTTTAATTGCTGAATGACGTTTCCCTTTAATAAAGAGGTACCGCAGAGCCTATTCCGCATGCGCAGCATTTTTTGACAAGTTTTCATTCTACGAATGTAACGACGATTTATAGGAACGTGGGCAGCATCATGAAATAAGGTATTTAATGTCTTTATTGTCAGTTTCCTATATATTTTACTGATGAGTATTCTGAATAGCAAGTGATTGTGCTCCTGGGATAAGCAACGAAGAATGAGTGTTATCATCTAAGTTTCCTTGTTTTTTCAGATTTTAAACACTGCATTTCTGTATCCCCTGATGAACCGCACATAGAGAAACGCAAGGCGCCAGAATTATCAGCGTTGGGATATCTGTGATAAAGTCATGCTACACTAGAAAATGCTTGAGGGCTAAGCTGTCATAAGAAATCTACCCTAAGCGAAGTATTCTTGTGTACTTGACAATTTTTTGGATATAATAAGCTATAAAACAGCAGATCATTGATGTGAACCGGCACACTATTGAAGTTTCGTTGAAACGAGAGTGTGATGCTCGAGTTTATCTGAGATCAGCTGGAGGACTCATTTCAAGATGTTATAACTCTTAAATAGGCCGAATGAACAATTGTTATAGTTTTGTTGTATTGTGAACTAATACAAAATCCTTTCACAAAGTCACTAAGGATCTACACAGCAAATCTACCATACCATACCAGAATCAATTTCCAAAACTCAGGTGGCCATCCAAAAAAAGCATTACTGGGCCCTGGAACATCCAAACACCTATTTGAGAAGCTGAACAATTCAGATTACTACAGTACAGATCCCTACATATAAACTCTGGTCTTGGTCACACACTCATAACACAGACCCTCACCA
This sequence comes from Ichthyophis bannanicus, assembly GCA_033557465.1. Lineage (NCBI taxonomy): Eukaryota > Metazoa > Chordata > Amphibia > Gymnophiona > Ichthyophiidae > Ichthyophis > Ichthyophis bannanicus. The sequence goes on from CM066031.1 coordinate 666,628,039, forward strand.
AGTGCAGAATAAGTGACCATAACCTAAAAATAAACACATATAGATAAAAATTAAACTGCAACACCAAGAAGCCAGATTCTGCATACAGTGAAATACCAGAGAAATAGAAAGAGATGCATTTCCATGTAATGTATAAAATATAAAGAAAGCACCAAATCAGATAATTACATTGAAAATAAAATTCTCTTTGAATTTTGTCTGACCATTTTATTCCCCGATCATGTAGGTCCCAATCTGAGGTTTTTGCTTTCCTCCATCTCCCAGTGATGCAGGGCCACATGCGGAGACTCACTGCGGCATCAGGTGCATAAATTTAGTATATTTTATTTTTAAATATATATGTCACCCATCTAACATTCTAGGTGGCTTCCAAACATACACCTGCAATTTACTAAAACAGATGCTACAATAAAACAAACATAATAATAAAACATTCAATTTGATTAACAAAAAGCCACTTACACAGCCCCCCCCCCCCCCAACAAACCAATTTAAGTATCTGTGCATCAGATGTAGTTTGCTGACCAGATTGTTGATGAGGAGGGAAGATATAAAATGAGAAACTAATTCTGGTAGCTATGAATTCAAAGGCTGGATTGGATTGTGCTAGAGCTGGAAAGTCTGGAACTCAGCAGTGGTGAAGGTATCAGGATACTACACAAAATTAAACTGAGAGATTCCCTTAAAAATGTAAAATTTCCTTGAGTATGAACTGAAAATATTTTGAATTTCAGTCTGGCAGCATAAAGAACGCAAAACATCAAAGTTCAAAGACAATCCATATTTCAGTAACCCCCCTCCCCCCCAACACCCTACAGTTGACTAAGACTAATAAGAGAAAATTAGTTTTTCATGGCTATCAGGATTAGTTTTGCTTATTTTAGATCTTCCCTCCTTATCAATCTGCTCATAGCAAAATAAATCTGATGTGCAAACTCTGGCAAAAAAGGCACCTCTGAAGGTGAGATGGTCCTTCCAGCAGAGCTATGGAGCTACCTTCTGTGCAATAGTCCTCTGCCCAGCTCAAATCTGAAGGGCCTTCCCTGAGACCCACTGCCTGTCCTAGAGGTGATACAGTGGCCCACCAAAATCTGGCTCTCTACCAACACCAGTGACAATTGTCTGATGCTGCTCCCCCCGCCCCACTAACCTGCTCTGCCTTGCTGTCGCTGAGATTCAAAAAAATAACAACCCGTGCCAAAAACAGCTTTCCAGCAGCTGTGGCAGCACCAAGGTGACTTCAACTGCTGGCAAACTGGCAGTGATTTGGCGCTGCTCTACCCTGCCGCTTTTGCTGTGTTGGGGTCGGCAGCAGCAGCAGCAGAAGCAGACTGCCAAAACTGGGAGTTTCAATTTAAAAAAAAAAAGAGAGAGAGAGAGAGAACCAACCAAGCAAAAGTGTGGGCCCGTGCCTCATTCCACTCATGTGAGCAGACCAGCTGGTCCCGCCCCCTCTGATGTTACATTAGGAGGCGGAACCGGCCAACTGCTCACAAGAGCAGAATGAGGCACGGGCCTGCACTTTTGCTTAATTGGTTGTCTCTTTTTTTTTTAATTCAAGCTCCCAGCTTTGGCGATCTGCTTCTGCTGCTGCCACTGACCCCAACACAGCAAAAGCGGCAGGACAGAGCTGCGCTAAATCGCGAATCTTCTCAAATTTGAGGGTTGTATTTTTTGGCAGTGTGAGGCAGCTGGTGCTAGTGATTTGGAGGCATTTTTTTGCCGCCTCTAAAATTTTGCCGCCTGAGGCAGCCACCTCAACCTGCCTAATTATAGAACCTCCCCTGGCAGGGATCTCACAGTGGGGACAGCAGGATGAAGGGCCTGCCTAGGGTGCCTCTATCCTTTGCACCCGTCCTGCATGGTAAATGATTATTTCGGTCAGCACAGTTATTAAAGATATTCCTGTTCAGTGCCCACAATGAAATTCAGGCTGTCTTGGATGGAAAGCATTATTAGCATCCAAAATTTTGACAACTTGTTTAGCAAGGTGCAAGTTTTCTTTTTTTCTGCAATGGTCTTATCACTAAACGTTTCCAGCTTCCAGAACTAATCTCAGAGAGACTCACATTATCAGTTTTAGCACCAAAGGTATAAATGAAGACCAGCAGTCATTAAACTAGGTGAAATATCATTTGCCATAGACTGAGGAGTTTAGCAGGAGTGGAGGAGTAGCCTAGTGGTTAGAACACTGGCTTGGTAATCAAGCAACCAGGGTTTAATTCCCACTAGCACTCCTTGTGGTCTTGGGCAAGTCACTTAACCCTCCATTGCCTTGGAAGAAAGGCCTGGCAATCTACTTCCAGTGACACTGCCAAGAAACCCAGGAGCTTCTGGGTCACCAGGTGTCAGGACTGACTCAAAGGCACACATTGCATTTTTTGAGGAGTTCAGCAACTCTAGAAGTCTGATAATTCCGTAAAGTGATAAAAGGAGTTTTGGGGTACACTCCTGGAGCCAGTTTTTTGGTATGATATGTAAATTATCCATCTATGTAAATGAAATACTGGTCCTTCCTGTGGTTGACTCTATTCCAAGACTATTACATATCACTGATTTATTTTTTAAGCTATCTGGTTATGAGTCTCCTTCTAAATTGATACATGGTTAAAGATATGCTCAGTTCATTCCCATTTCAATTGAATTCAGATACTTTAAAATATTTAGATTAAACTCTGATAGATATCCTGAGTTCATGACAGAAAGGAACATGAAGAACTTATTAGCAGCTTTTAAAAAGTTGACTATAACATGGCCCCTGCTATATCTTACATGGTGGGGTAAGCTAAAGGCAATAGAGAAATTAAATAAGTAGGGGGAAGTATGCAGCCTTGATGTACACATTTGCTGATTTTAAACCATTCTCCTTGATCTGTTCGAACTATTGCTTCTTGATCAATATAAAGGTTGTGCAAGAAAACTATTAGGTGTTCTGGTATACCCATGCTACTTAATGTTACCCACAGTTTCTTATGATTCACAGTCAAAAGCCTTGCTGCAATCAATAAAACACATATAGATATCCTTTTGGTATTCTTTTGTCTTTTCAAGGATCCATCTCACATCCACGATGTCTCTTGTTCCTCACCCATTCCTGAACCCTGCTTGCACTTGAGGCAGTTCTCATTATAGGTATATTTGTAGTCTCTGCTAGATGATTTTAAGTAGGATCTTGCTGGCATGTGGGATCAGAGCGAGGATATAACAGAATTAGAAAAGGTACAGAGAAGAGCCACCAAAATGGTAAAGGACATTGAAGGATACCCCTATGAGGAAAGGTTTAAAGATTTAGAGCTCTTCAACTTGGAAAAGAGATGGCTGAGGGGAGATAAGATAGAGGTCAATAAATTAATGAATGGAGTAGAATGAGTAAACATAGATAGCTTGTTTACTCCATCAAAAAGTAGAAAGACTAGGGAACACTCAACACATAATCAAACTCTGGAATTCATTATCGGAAGTTGTAGTAAAAGCTGATAGTATAGCTGGGTTTAAAAAGGTTTGGATAAGTTCCTGGAGGAAAGGTCCATAAACCATTACTAAAGAGGACCCAGGAAATCCACTGCTTACTCCGGGACAAGCATTATGGAACCTATGTACATTTTTGGGAACCTGCCAGGTACTTGTGATCTGGATTGACCAGTGTTGGAAACAGGATACTGGGCTTGATGGGTGCTGATCTGATCCAGTATGGCATTTCTTATATTCTAACGCCATCTCATGAGGTGGAGCTAAGTGCACCTGTGCTATTTTTATGCCGCCTTAAGGCACAGAGCTCCATGTGAACTGTCAGTAACATGCTTTCTGTGCCCCTGATGCCTAATGCTGTAATGTTGCACCTAACGCTTCATGGTTTTAGTGTTATTGGTTTGTTAGGTGCAACACCATGGCACCCTTTAATAAAAGATCCCTTTAGTTTTTCCACTATGGCCTTATCTTCCCTAAGTGCTCCTTTTATCTCCTTATGTAATGGTCCATCCAAATCACTCAGAGATTTTCTGCATCTCTTGTTCAAATTTATTGATTTTATAACCATTATAGAATAACTAAATGACATGTGTACTGTGGTAGAAAGGAAAAAAACCCCAAATCATTAACAATCATGAATGAAATTACTATAATCGGCCCCAGGCAACCATATCTGACAACACTTATATTCAAGTCCACTCTTTTTCCAGGCAGTTGTCCCTTCAAATAGCATTGTTTATGGCAACAGAAAGCAAGAAATCCAACAAATGGGCTGCCTCTTTTGAGAGTCTAGAGGGCAGAGCAAAAGATTTTCAAATTACATTTTTCATAAGATGATGCATCTCCTATGTTCAAAATCTTTAATATGGCCCCAGACTGCTTCCCAACAAATTTTTACAATAGCAAAGGATGTATGATAATGTTCCAACATGCAGGCGAGAAGCTCAGAATTTGTTGGGTTCTTCATCGATTTCCCTGCTTTGACTGGGATCCAGATGGCACAATAGGCCAGAAAGTAAAATGACTGAGTCATTATAGTCAAAAGGAATACCATTAGTCTTTTCCCAATGTCTCTCCCGTTGTTTAGGGGTTAACTAATCTTTTAGATCTATTTCACTTACTATACAAGAGAACCATACAGCTTCATAAAATTGAAGGTAGAATCTAGAGACTGCTTTAGGGACAAATGATATAGCATGACAGGTGTTCTTCAGCCTAATCATCCTTCAGAGAGGATAAATCCAATATACATGCCCTAATAGAGTATTGCAATTGATACCACCAAAAATAACAATGTGAAAGAATGTCAAATTCTCCCCTTAGAGATCAGAAGTGTTTCAATTCTTTCCCTTTCAGCAGCTGTCTTATGGACCAAATACCCTTCAACCATTTTGGCCAACAAACTAAGGCATTATCCATCTTAAATAAATCATTGTGCAGTATCAGCAAGCCACTATACTTTTGACTTCCCTCATGGAGGGCAGCTTGCATCTTAGGAAATGATATTATGGTAAAATTTAGCACAGAGAACAGACTTTTTTGGATCTTATAGCTATGCCAGCCAGATGTAAGAATGTAATAGGAGCTATCATACCCTGTTCTGGAAGGAGTCAGATAAGTTTATTTGTTGCCAAGTTCTCTTGAAACTATTGATTTCCCTGCCATAAACCAAAAATTAACTGGTATGATTATAAGTCAGGAAAATTAAACTTTCCAAAGTATCTTAATCTAATTTAAAAAATTTCAGAGCACTTCTGGGAATGTCATCATTCCATAGGAAATGTATCAGAAGCCTCTCAATAGATTTAAATAATGTTTGAGGAAAGATCAGTAGCTCATACCGCACGTATAATTCACCATCCCTATTGCCTCTAGCAGAACAAATCATCAGAGAAGCAGGACCGTATGAAGATAACCAAGGAGTTAAAATTGGTGGAAGACTAAGCTAATGATATCACAATACTGGCTGAAAGTGAAGCCTAAATGTAAGGAAGACAAAGATCCTGACAACTGGCAAAATCAATAAGTTCATCGTTGATGGAAAAGAAATTGAAAAAGTGGAAAATTTTAACCTGCTTGGATCAATAATCAATAAAGAAACAACAAGCAGTCAAGAAATCTGATGATGCATTGCTCTTGGCAGAATGGCTATGAAAAACCTAGACAAGATACTCAAGAGCAGAGATGTCTCTCTCCATACAAAGATTCAACTTATCCAAGCCATGGTATTTTCAATAACATCTTATAGATACAAAAGTTGGACTGAAAAAGATAGAGAGGAAGAAAATCGATGCCTTTGAATTATGGTGCTGGGGAAGAATACTGTATACATCATGGACTGCCCAAAGAACAAACCAATCAGAACTAGAGGAGATCAAGTCAAAGTTCTCTTTAGAAGCTCAGATGACAAGACTTTGGGGTCTGTTTACTAAAAGGCCGGTGTTGTGCAGTCCGCGGTACCGAGCGGGTGCCGTATAAGGAGTGGGCGTTCCGTCGTGAAGAACAGAAGCTGTGATTGACAGATGCGCTAAGGTGCGCGGCGCCCGTGTGGTTAGTGCCCTGTGACATTACGGCGTTTGATCTGTGCACATAGATCACACTGCTCACGGTTTTTGGGCTTCCACTATTGTGCTGCACATTGCTGACGGAAACGGTTTCTTTTCCCTGCACAGCACCTCTAACGCGAGTGTTTCACTGGCGGTAAATTTCTTTGCAGATTCGGGCACGCTCCTGTGCGGCGAGTCTCTCCCCTCCCACATTCCGCCCACTGACCCCGTCTCTCCGCCCCTAGGGGGCCTTCCTCCGCCCTCATTTCGCCTTGGCACGCCTCTTTCGCACATTACCGCCCCGCAAATGTGCGCGTTGTCGGCGCACGCTTGCGGGACCCGTTAATGTGCCGCGCACTCGTACGGGGCGCTTAAGAGCACTTAAATACATCTTTTAGAGCGCTCATGTGCGCCCCGTACATGTGCGCCGTTTAGTAAACAGACCCCTTTGACTTTCATACTTTGGATATATGTGAAGAGAAAGATCATTAGAGAAAGACATCATGCTTGGCAAAATTGAAGGTCATCGCAAATGAGGAAGACCAGCAATGAGATGGACTGATGCAATAGCAACTATGGATGCCACTCTAGAAACAATGAGTCAACTGACTGAAGACCGAATACAGTTTAGGACAGCTATCCAGAAGGTCATCATGAGTCAGAGACTCAACAGCACTTAACAACAATATCATATCCTTTTTAAAATATGGTGACCAGAATTGCACACAATATTCAAGGTGAGGTCACACCATGGAACAATACAGAGGGCATTATAGTATCCTTGGTTTTATTCTTCATTGCTTTCCTTATGATTCCCAGCATTCTATTTGTTTTCTTGGCCGCCGCTGCACTGAGCGAAGGGTTTCAACATGCAGTATTATCCACGATGACCCCTTAAATCTTTTTCCTGGGTGGTGTTTCCTAATGTGGAACCTTGCATTGTGTAACCATAGTTTGGGTTGTTCTTTCCTAGATACATAACTTTACACTTGTGCACATTAAATTTCAGCTGCCATTTGGACATCCAGGCTTCCAATTTATCAAGGTTCTCTTGCAATTTTTCACAATCCTCTGTGTTTTAACAACTTTGAATAATTTTGTGTCATCTGCAAATTTGATCACCTCACTCCTTATTCCCATTTCTAGGTCATTTATGAATATGTCAAAAGGCAGCGGGCCCAGTACAGATCCTTGGGGCACTCTACTATTCACCTTTCTCCATTGAGAAAATTGCCCATTTAACCATATTCTCTGCTATCTTTTAACCAGTTCCTGATCAATAATAGTACAATGCCTCCTATTCTGTGACTTTTTAATTTCATCAAGAGTCTCTCATGAGGGAACTTGTCAAAAGCTTTCTGAAAATCCAAATGTACTATATCGACCTACTCACCTGTTTTTATACACCTTCAAAAAGTATAACATTAGTAAGATGATTTTTCTTGAGTAAGTCCATGTTAGCTTTCTCCTAGTAAACCATGACTATCTACATGTTCAGTAATTTTATTCTTTATAATGGTTTTTACAATTTTGCCTGGTACTGATGTCAGGGTCACCAGTCTAAAGTTTTCCAGATCACCTCTGGAACCCTTTTTAAAAATTGGTGTGACACTGGCCATTCTCCAATCTTCAGGTACTACAGATTTTAATAGTTTACAGATTACTAATAGTAGGTCTCCAATCTCATATTTCAGTTTTTTCAGCACCCTTGGATGTATACCATCTAGTCCAGGTGATTTTATATTCTTCAGTTTATCAAATAGTTGTAATACATCTTCTGAGTTTCGGTATTTCTTTCAATTCTTCTGATACATCACCTTTAAATACCATTTCAGGCATGGATAAATAAAAGGACGAGCGCGGAGTCGAGAAGGACGCCGGTAACCGGGCGGTCGCCCCGGTCCCGGCCCATGCTTCCGGCTTCGGGAAAAGGGGAGGGAGGGTAAGCAAGAGAGCGGGGTTGGATAACGCCGGCAGCATCGTTTAAATTGATTGGCTCCGCAGGTGCGGGGAGCGGAGCCAATTAGAGCTGCCGGCGTTGGAGCCGCTACAAAAGGAGGGCTCACGATTTCCACCCCCCTTTTTTTGGCAGCGGTCTGGGTGTGAAGGCTTGTGAGTGGGAAGGCAGCTCCATTAGGCCTGCTTCATCGGTGTGCCGTGGATCGGGGCTACACGGTAAGCCCGCTTCTTTTTTGGAGGCCTGACGTTGGTGGGTGGAATATCCAGGCGTAGCTTTTCCCGACGGCGGTGATCTGCGGGGGATCTCGGGGCGAGTTGCTTTGCCGGGTGAAGTGCGGGAGACGATATTGTGGCGGGGGGGTGGGGGCTCCTAAGCTTTAATCGGTCGATCCCCTGCCTTCATTGCTGTTAGTGTCCAGTTTGTTGCTAAAAGATGGCTCGGGGAGGATCGAAGGCTGGTGCAAGGGGCCCTGACAGGCCGACAGGGAGTTTTCATGCTCGGGGGGCTCAGGATGCAGGTAGAGGCAGGGCTGCTGAAAGGGGGAGTTGTGGTGGGGGGCAGGGGCAACGCGGATCTTCCACCAGAAGTCTGCCCAGAAAGAAGGTGCCTCAGCGAGGGCGGGGGGGAGGGGGTCCGGCTGTAAGGGGAAAAGGGGCTTCAGGGTCCGGGGTGCGAGGGCAAATCAAGCGTGGGCAGCCTCAGGTAAGGGGTGTTGGGGCTAATACTGGGCAGGTGCCTGATGTTTTTACAGAGCATAGAACTGTGGGAGAAAGGGGGGCTTTGGAGGAGGGCGGGATGGAGCAGGAGCAGGGGAGTTTAGCTCAGAGGGGGTGGAGCTCTGGGAATTTTGGGTGGGGCCCTATGGGTGTGCCTCCAGGAACACCTAACCTGCATCCAAGGGTCATGGCGTCCGGTGAGAGCGCGCCGTGGGGTCCCTGTAACTACGGGGCATGGAGTGGCCCTTCTCAATGGAGGCACTGGTTGGGGGGTGGTCAGGGATCCTCTCGAGCGGAATGGTTGGAGGCGTGGCAGCCAGGGTGGCCCTCTGCTGTTCCCCCCCCCTCTTTTTCCTATTTTGTCTTCGCAGGTCCCAACGCAATCACCAGGAGGAGCTGACTCGGGACGGCTACAAGCGGAGCTCGTGGATATGAATTCTGTTCAGCAGCGGGCGAGGTCCAGTGGGGGTGTGGTTCGGGAAGAAGGTGGTCAGGGGCAAGACGGGGAGCTCAGCACGGTGGATGTTAGCTCCGCGGATATGGTGGCGTCTGCTGCAAGTGTTTTGGGTGAGTTACATGCTGAAGCTGGTGAGAAGAATAGGGAGGGTGGAAAAAGGAAGGAAAAAAGAACACGGAGGAGGAAGCATTCCTGTCGGAGGCGTCGCAGTTCGAGCTCCTCGTCAGTGTCGTCCTCGGTTTCGTCTTCCTCGTCGACGTCCGCGGAGGGTAGCATGTGTCGTCAGAGGAGGGGCGATAAAGGGGTGTTAGGAAAGGGACAGGGGGGAGGTTTGCCTTCAGCAGTGGCTATTTCGGAGTTATGGGAGGGAGTTCCGAAGAAGTTACGGCACAGAATTAAAAAGCGTCATTATATTGACATTTTCCGTTTGCTAGAAGGCCGTAAGCATTCGGGGGAAAGTAAAAAAAAAACGTAAAGAGGACAAAAAGGCTGGGCGCGTCAAGAAAGTTTCGCGGAATGTGGTCAATTGGACCCGAGCGTTTCTGCGTTTGGCCAGTGTTTGGGGACAGCATTTTCCGGGACAATACGAGATGCTTTTATCGTATGCTGATTCAATATTGGAGGCTTCACAGACACATGAAGGATGGTCATGGTTAAACTATGACGAGAAATTTAGGGACAAGATGGAAGAGAATAGACTAGTGTCGTGGGGTATGCAGGACATTAATTTGTGGTTGACACAGATGTCAACCAGGGTGAGTGGGGGAGGAGGGGGAGGGGCAAAAAGTACAGGGGGGATCGCGGCTGGGGCGGGACGGTCCTTTTGGGGGGGAGGGACTTTCGTGCAGCAGCGTGCAGGGGGTAATGGGACAGGCGATGTTTGCTGGAGGTTTAACAAGACCTCGTGCCCTTTCCCAGACTGCAAATTTAGGCACATCTGTTCCAGTTGTGGGGGAGCCCATTCTGCTGTCAAATGTGTTAAAAAAGGAGTCTCTCAGCCCCCTACCCCTGGCACAAAGTAATGATGGGCTATTTTGCCTCGCTCCCACGCCAATCAAAGTGGAAGTACTGAACGTCTGGCTTGGCCAGTACCCTAGACAACAGGATAGGGAAGTTTTGTATTTGGGTTTTAATTTTGGTTTTGTAATCCCAGTGTGTGGGCAGGTGGGGGGGAAGATGGTGAGGAATTCCACGTCAGTTAGGCGCTTCGCGTCTGTAGTGAAAGAAAAGTTGGAAGGTGAATTGCTACTGGGGAGAGTGGCGGGCCCATTTTTGGTACAACCGTTCCCAAGAATGATAATTTCTCTGTTGGGAATAATACCAAAAAAGGAGCCGGGAAAATTCCGCCTGATACATAATTTGTCTAGTCCCATGGGAGCGTCGGTTAATGACTCTATCCCACGGGAACTGTGCTCTGTGAGGTATGCATCATTCGATAAGGCGGTGTGTCTCGTACGGTCAGCCGGGCATAGGGCGCAAATGGCAAAGGTCGATGTTGAATCGGCTTTCCGGCTGCTTCCAGTGCACCCTTCCTCTTTTTATTTATTGGGTTTTCGTTTTGAAGATGGGATTTATTTTGATAAATGCATGCCCCTGGGCTGTTCAGTATCTTGTTCATACTTTGAAAAGTTCAGTACCTTTCTGCAGTGGGCCGTCGAGAGTAAGGTGGGTATAGCGCAGGTAGTACAATATTTGGATGATTTTTTGTTTGTCGGGTCGGCGCAATCGGATGAGTGCCGCTTATTGCTTGACGGTTTCGTAGAATTGTCGCGGGAATTAGGAGTCCCTCTGGCAAAAGAAAAGACGGAAGGTCCTACCACGCGGATTACGTTTTTGGGAGTCGAGCTCGATTCGGAGTTAATGGTGGCACGTTTGCCTCAGGACAAAGTTTGTAGATTGCGCGTGTTGGTTGCTAATGTGCTTGCATCTTCGAAGTTAACGCTGAGGAGATGCAAGCTTTGATAGGATCGTTAAATTTCGCTTGTCGTGTGATTCCAATGGGAAGGGTATTTTTGCGTCGGTTGGCTGCAGCTACGGCGGGGGGGTGTCGGCCTCATCATCATTTGAGGGTCTCAAGGTCAATTAGGGCTGATTTGCGGATCTGGCAGGTCTTTTTGGAGGAGTTTAATGGGACCACAGTTTTAATGGAGCCGGAGCTCAGCAGTGCGGAATTGCAATTGTACACAGATGCGGCGGGAGGCATAGGATTGGGGATTTACTTCGGTGGTGCTTGGTGTGCTGAGCGCTGGCCGCCAGCTTGGCATGAGTCGCGTCTCACCAGTAATATAACGTTCTTGGAGTTGTTTCCCATCTTAGTAGCATTGGAGTTGTGGCCAGACAGGTTTCGGAACAAAAAGGTTCTTTGGTGGTGTGATAATGAAGCAGTCGTGAGTCTGGTGAACCATTATTCGCCGCACTGTGTCGTGGTGGCTAACTTGATGAGGGAAGTAATTTTAGCTTGTTTACGGTTGAATGTGTATCTTAGGGCCCGTCATATACCGGGGTATGCTAATGCGATCGCTGATTCTCTTTACCGTTTCAAGTTGGATCACTTTCGACGACTGGCACCAGAAGCGGAGGCAGAAGGTGCCGAGGTCCCTTGGAAGTTATGGAGTCTTGGTCACCCGGGATGAAGAATTTGCTGCAGAATTCCGTAGCTGCTGGGACATGGGCGGCGTATCTGCGAGGATGTCGGAAAGTAGAGGCTTTTCTGCAAAGCTCTGGTTGGCAGTTTGGGCCGGTTTCTGCTCAGTTGCTGGGACAATATGTAGTCTGGGCTAAGGAGAATGGAGTGACTCGCTCGTCAGTGCGTAGTCACTTGGCGGGTTTTGAATTTTTTGTGAAAGCTGTCGGCTGGGACTTACCGTCCGGGGGTTCTTTAGCCCGACGGTTATTACAAGGGTGGGGTCGAACAACACCTGCTCATCACGATGCTCGTCGGCCGATCACCCATCATGTATTAGAGAGGTTATGCATATCTTTACCGGCCTTTTTTGGTGCCTTTCGCATGGGGGAGCTGGTTTCCAGATCGGGCAGGGCTGGACCGGTGGGGATACTACAGCGGCAACATGTTTGCTTTGAGAAAGGGCAATTGAGAATTTTGTTGGCAAAATCTAAGACTGATCCACAAGGCAAAGGTTTGTGGGTGCGTCTGAACTGGATTCCGGGATTTGCCACGTGCCCAGTGAGCACAATGCGGGCGTATTTACGGGTTCGCCCGGGGGGGGACGGGGGGTTGTTTCTGCATGCGGACGGACGGCTGCTTACGCGTTTCCAGGTTGTGGCGGTATTGCGGTTGGCATTGCAATTCGTAGGTGAGTCCCCTGAGCATTATGCAGCTCATTCCTTTTGCATCGGCGCAGCTACCAGCGCTGCTGCTGAGGGATTGTCGCAGCAAGACATACGGAGTATTGGGAGGTGGCGTTCCCAGGCTTTTCGGGGTTATGTTCGTTTGTGATGGGTGGGGGGGGCATATTACATGGATTGATTCTTATTTTCTTTTACAGTTGGAGACACGAGTGCACAACGCTGTTGGATAATAGGGCACTCTTTCGTGTTTTGGGCCGGTCGGCGAGCAGCTGTGCGACCATTTGGGCCTAACCTGGGGCTGGATCCTGCTCAGGTGTCGCTTCTATGGCTGGGTGAGAGAGGGTTGAGATGGTCTCAGCTCCTGCCCTTGCTTCGGCACCACGAGCGAATGCGGGGCAAGCCGAGGCTGCTACTTTTGCATCTAGGTGGCAATGACCTGGTCGCCTGGACTTGTAAGCAGCTTATCAGAACTGTCATAAAAGATGTAGCTGTGATATTGCGTATGTTCCCAGGGGTTCTGTTAATTTGGTCAGACATTATTCCAAGGCCTGCTTGCGCGGCCCAGCGGCGCTGGTCGCGAGGTCTCACAAAAATAAATCGACAAATAGGGCGCTGGATAAGGGGGCAGGGTGGGATTCAAGTTTTACACCCGTGGGTGGAGGTGGCTTGTACTGGGTTGTACAGGCTTGATGGAGTTCATTTGTCCCCGATAGGTGTCGATTTACTTTTGAATGATTGGCAAGAGGCCTTGGAAGGTGTTCTCCAACGGGAGGCTGACTGGTCGCAGCAGGGCAGTGGGGGGGCGGCACATGGGCATTAATATGCCTGTGCCGGTGACAGGATCCCGGAGGTTTCCGGGGTCCGGAGCCTTTAGCACATACTTGGGCGGGGGTGGGGTGCCCCTGACCCGGATAAGCCCTGCTGGCCTTTGCTAGTCACATGGCGAGGTCGGGGAAAGGGCGGTAGGAAATTGGCCGGTGGTCGGACACGGCCTGAGCGGATGCGACCCCACTTTGCTAATTATGGCTGGTGGGGCATCGCTCCGCTGGTGGGGAAATTGTTAACTAAAATGTTTTGATATGTAAGTTAATTGTTTAAAATATAATAAAGCTGCGACCGGTTGGTACTTCCAATAAGAAAATTGTTGTCTGTGAAGTTTGTATGGTTGGGGCAAGGGGTGGAGGGGGGGGGAGTACGAAGGGGGGGGGTGATTTGAAAAGGATGGGCTTAGGGCACCGGATGCGGCCTGCCACGGTTAATAAAAGGACGAGTGCGGAGTCGAGAAGGACGCCGGTAACCGGGCGGTCGCCCCGGTCCCGGCCCGTGCTTCCGGCTTCGGGAAAAGGGGAGGGAGGGTAAGCAAGAGAGCGGGGTTGGATAACGCCAGCAGCGTCGTTTAAATTGATTGGCTCCGCAGGTGCGGGGAGCGGAGCCAATTAGAGCTGCCGGCGTTGGAGCCGCTACAAAAGGAGGGCTCGCGATTTCCACCCCCCTTTTTTCGGCAGCAGTCTGGGTGTGAAGGCTTCCCTCCCTCCCTCCCCTTAACATGCTATGGAGTTCGGGGGAGTTTTTGTTGGGGTGTCGCAGTAGGGGGGGGGGTGCAAGGCGGGATCCCGGAGGTTTCCGGTGTTCGGAGCCTTTAGCACATACTTGGGCGGGGGCGGGGTGCCCCTGACCCGGATAAGCCCTGCTGGCCTTTGCTAGTCACATGGCGAGGTCGGGGAAAGGGCGGTAGGAAATTGGCCGGTGGTCGGACACGGCCTGAGCTGATGCGACCCCACTTTGCTAATTATGGCTGGTGGGGCATCGCTCCGCTGGTGGGGAGATTGTTAACTAAAATGTTTTGATATGTAAGTTAATTGTTTAAAATATAATAAAGCTGTGACCGGTTGGTACTTCCAATAAGAAAATTGTTGTCTGTGAAGTTTGTATGGTTGGGGCAAGGGGTGGAGGGGGGGGGGAGGAGTGCGAAGGGGGGGGGGGTGATTTGAAAAGGATGGGCTTAGGGCACCGGATGCGGCCTGCCACGGTTACTTCCCTACATCTTCTTCTGTAAAGACTGAAAGAAAATTTTCATTCAGTCTCTCCATTATGCATTGTCTTCCCTTAGTGCCCCTTTTACCACTCTATCATCTAATGGTCCAACTGACTCTCACAGGTTTTTGGCTACTTGAAAAGGTTTTTATTATGTGTTTTTGCTTCCATGGCAAGCTTTTTTTCAAATTCTCTCTGCCTGCCTTATCAATGCCTTGCATCTAACTTGCCCGTGCTTATGTTGTTTCCCCGTTTTCATTATTCGACTCCTTTTTCCATTTTCTGAAAGATGCCTTTTTGGCTACAACAGCCTCTCTGACCTCACCTTTAAACCATGCTGTTAGTTTTTTGGCCTTCCTTCCACTATTCTTAAAGCATGGACTACATCTGGTTTGGTGTTCCAAGATAGTATTTTTAAACAATGTCCATGCTTGATGTAAATCTTTAACCTTTGCAACTGCTCTTTTTAGTTTTTTCTTAATTAATTTTCCTCATTTTCTCATAGTACTGTGAATTTCTCTGCTATCCTTCCTCTATTTATTAAATCAAATGCTATGATCACTATAGCCAAGTGGCCCTAATACCCTTATCTCTTGTACCAGATCCTGTGTTCCCCTAAGGACTAGGTACAGAATAGCTTCCCCTCTTATCGGTTCATGGACCATCTGCTCCAAGAAGCAGTCATTTATTTCATCTAGAAACTTTATCTCCCCAGCATGCCCCGCTGTGACACTGACCCAGTCTAAAACGGGGAAACTGAAATCACCCATTATTACTGTGTTGTAACTTTTGTTAGCTTCCCTGTTCAGGTGAACCCATACTAATCACAAGAGTTGTGGTTAGCGTGTAGTATTTACCCCCGTGCTAGCTGTGCAATGTTCACCATGCCCACTTTTTGCCCCCTTACCATCTGAAAGCGCAATTCACAGATGGTGCATAAATTGGCCTGTGCTCTCATGGCCCCGCACTAGCTGTCAACACATGTTCCAGCACGTCTTCAGCACACACCAGAACATGTGTTGACAGCAAGCACACTTTAGTAAAAGATCCCTTAAATGAATTCTTTGCTTTGATTTTACTGAATAGGATGTTAGGAGATATTTATTTTTATTTATTTAGCATGGTTTATATACTCCCTTTCGCCATGGTCAAAGAGGTTTACATTGAACTACTGATAAGAGATTACTTTAGTTTTAAATTGGTTCAATGTAAAGGTAATAAGTTAAACTTATGTACAGGTAAACGTATGCATATTTAAGGAGGGATACTAGATAGTGCTTATTGGTATTGCTTATTATATTTACATGTCTGGAGACATGAGTTTTGTACAGTATAGGTTAAACAGCTGTTAGGTGTTCACTTTTTTTTGCTGTGGTTAGGAAGGTGGACGAAAGTGTTCTATAAACAGGTGAGTGTTTACGTGTTTTCAGAAAGTTGTAAGGTCTGTGATTGCTCGTAATGAGTCTGGGAGTGTGTTCCATGCTGATGGTGCATACAGTTCAAAAGATCTTTCACAAGCATGATGAGATGATTTTGTTCTTTCGTGAGGGATGATTAAGGTATTCATAATGGATTGTCATCTTGGATGGTTGTGTTGTGGGGTATGAGGGCTTTGTGGGTTAGTAAGAGCATCTTGTACTTGATCTGGCTGGGTAGTGGGAGCCAGTACAATAGTTTCAGAGTGGATGTAATGTGGTCATGAGGTTCCCCTGAGTGTGTTTGCTGCAGCATGTAGGGTTGTTTGGAGAGGGAGTAGAGTTGAGTGTGGGAAGCCTTAATAAATGGAGTTGCAGTAATCCATATGGGGAAGGATTAAGGCTTTGCATGCTGAGCAGAAACCCAGTGGTTCAAGGAGGGGATGCAGTAGCTGGAGGGTTCTGATTTTATAGTAGATTGTTCTTGTGGTGTTTTGCATTTGTGATTTAAGGGAGAGGTGTTGATCAAGCATGATCGCAAGATACATGATTTTGTGTTGTACCTTTATTTTAATATTATTTAGGGTGAAGGAATCCGGAGGTATGAAGTGAGTGTCCTTTGTTACTTCCTTTGTGGAAGTTGATGTTGTGGTTTCTGATGAGTTGACAAAGTGGTTGGAGATAGATGTTGAAGAGTAGTGGGGAAATGGTAGATCCTTGTGGTATGCCTTGTGTCTGCCGGTATGGGGTGGATATGTGGTGTCCAATTTTTATTTGCTGTTGCCCATCGGCGAGGTAGGATCTGAACCATTGCAGCTCAGTGTTGTGAATCCCGGTGGCTTGCAGGCATTGGAAGAGGATGCTATGACATACAGTAATGAAGGCAGCAGAGATGTCAAGGAATATCATGATGTATCCCTGTGTTTTGTTGTGGGTTCCTTTTATCAGCATGTTCATGAGTGAGAACATTAGTGTTTCTACCCCATGGAGCAGATAAAAGCCATGTTTCTGGGGGTCAAGAAGGTTGTTTTTATCAATATGTTCCTGGAGCTGTTGCTGGCCTGCTTTCTCAATAACCTTTGTTATGAATGGGAGACTGGTGATTGGTCTGTAGGATGCTGGGTCCATTGGGTCGAGGTTAGATTTTTTGAGGGTAAGATGGATGGAGGAATGTTTCAAGCATTCTGGCATATATCCTTTTTGTAGTATGGATTGGATGAGTTTTGTGATAAAGGGATTGAGTTCTTGTTTGGCTGATCTGATCCAGGTGACTGGGCATGGGTCAAGAGGGGATGTGGTGTTGGGTGCCGTGATTATGGCTATGATGTTATCTTTGCTGATGGCGGCAAAGGTTGACCAGGAGAGTAGATGGGGTTGGTTGGAGGGGAGGATGGTGAGGTGATTATGGCTATGATGTTATCTTTGCTGATGGCGGCAAAGGTTAACCAGGTAGAGTAGGTGGGGTTGGTCAGAGGGGAGGATGGCGAGATGTTGGGCTGGGGGTGGAGTTTCTTTTATATCGTGCCAGTGTCTGATGGTCGATGTTGATGTCCATGGATGTACTGGAAGGGGGTTTTGTAAGTTATTTGACAATGTCAAATAATTTTCTTGGCCTGTTTAGTGAGCTGGTGATTAGTTTCATGTGATAGGTCCATCTGGCATTGTCAGTGGCATTGTGGTAGGTAGACATCAAGGTCCTGTAGAGGTTTGTCCTCTTTGAGGGTGTTTTTTCTCCATTTACGTTCCATTTTCCAGAGTTTAGTTTTAAGCTTTCAGAGGTCAGGGGTATGCCATGGTGCCCTGGTTCTTATTTGTTGTGGAGGTAGATTTTGAGGTGGATGTTGCTGCCCTCTCAATTATGGCATTCCAGTGCATTATGAGGGTATGGGGGTCAGTTCCTTTATTTTCTAGCTGTGGTAGAATGTTTTGTAGCCAAGATGCCTTATGGAAACTCCTAAATCATTTGTTTTATTGAGGCTGAGTGCTATGTATTGTGTTGTTAAATGGCAGAAGAAAGGTAATCAGGTTGTGATCTGACCAGGGTATGGCTTGGAGGAGTATTGTTTGTGGTGTTTTCATGTGAATTCTTTGGGTGTTGAAGATCAGGTTGAGGTTGTTGCCTTTTTTGCATATGGGGGATTGAATGATACGGTCAAGTTCCATGGCTGTCATTGCTTGTAGGAAGGCTGTTGCATGTTTAAGTTGTGCTGAGGGGAGATTGAAGTCACCCAATATGAGGAGGTCCATGACAGAAATAGTCTTTGATCTTGATGAGTTGGAAGAATTAAAGTAAATCACTTGAGCCTGGAAAATGCAATAGAGCAAATGGACAAACTAAGTAAAAAAAAACACCTAACCAAGATGGTATAGATTCTCTCTTATCTGGAAGCTTAACTGGCTAAGATCGATGGGCCGGCCTGCCCTGTCTTTCTAGTATTTTGCTCCCCCTCCCCAAATGTCTTCTTAATCTTGTTGCCTTTTTTACTGCTCACTCTTGGCTATTTCAACTCAATTTCCTGGTCTCCTTGTACTGAGGGATTTCAATGTACATGCTGAAGATCCCATACAAGTGCGGGACCGCCTACTCACAAGGCTGGCCGCACTCTCAATCTTATCTTCTCATCTGACAATTTACATCAGATTATCATCTCTATTGATGCTACCCTCTTTCCTGGACTGATCATTATCTTATTTCATTCTCTTTTCAGACTCTTCTCCAAACTAAGGCTCATAATTCTCTCAACGTCCGTTGGACCAGATCTCTTCATAAAGTCCTCTCAATGCATTGCCTTCTGCAACAGAGCTATTGCCTGAAACTTTTGTACAGCTATCTCTGATGTAGCAAATACATACTTTGAATAGCACTCAAATTCATACCTCACTAAACATGATGTGTTATGCTCCTTCTCTCACACTCAGAAACATTGTCCCTGGTACTACCCAGGTTTGCTGCTTCTCAAGCAGCAAGCTTACAGGGCTGGGCATATTTGACTAAAGTTCAGAATCACACTTAGCAACACCAAGAATATTTTTAAAACCTAAAAGGAACAAGTCAAAATGGCAAGGAAGAATTTCTACTCAACTACTAAAGAGAGAACAAATCCAAGTCTTTGTTTATGCTTTTTTTCTAAACTCACTTCACCTACTGGCCCTACAAATGATGTTCCCATTCTTCCAGTGGCGAATAGTTGATTATTTTACAAAAAAGTGACAGCTATTTATGATTCTTTCCATTTACAGCCTACTCCCACTTCGCTACTGTTGGATTCTCCAAGAGTTATTGTCCAAAGTACATGAATGACGTTCATTGAATTTTCCATCATCCATGTAACCAATAAACTTCTGCAAGGTCTGAGGTGCACTCTCTGTACTCTTGATCCCCTTCCCTCCCATTAGCTCAAATTGGCTAATGTTCAACTGATTTCTATCATGCATAATATTGTCAATAACAGTCACAGTTTGGGTGATCTGCTGGCACCACTCAAGCAAGCTATTTGTCCAGTGCTAAAGAAGTCCATCCTCGACTTGGCATCTCTTGCCAGTTACAGACCAGTATCAAATTTACCATTTCTATCTAAGATCATTGAGAAAGCCGTCTTTACTCAGCTTTCCAACTCCATTACAAAAAAACAGTCTTCTGCATCCCAGGCAATTGGGCTTTCACTTACATCACTGCACTGCAACTGCAGTCACTGCATTGGTCAGTGAATTGCTATTTCATTTAGATTCACAAAGCAGCCCTCATAATTTCACTTGATCTTATTGCAGCATTTGATGTTATAGATGATTCGCTTCTTGTTGATAGGCTTCATGACATTGGCTTTAAGGATACGGTGATTAAGTGGTTTATCTCTTTTCTATGTTGTTGTGCTTTGCAGGATCAAACCACTCCTAACATTCTTTCAGTATTTGCCTCTCTTCCCTGTGGTGTTCCCCAAGGGTTGTTATTTCCCCTGTACATTTCAATATCTTTCTGGCCCCTCTTTTTACACTTATTTAGGACTGTGGCTTCAGAAGCTGTTGCTCTGCCAATGACATTATCCTTATTTACTGTACCAATACTCCTTCCTCACCAAATCTAGCTTCTAATACTTGTCTTGATTCCATCGCAAACTGGCTGGCTAAGAATCATCTGAAATTAAACCCAGAAAAGTTTCTGGCTCTTTGGATTACCAAAAGTCATTGCTCTCCTGTTGCCAGGCCAAAGATATTAGGCACTCTAGTAGCATTAGTTCAGACCCTGACCCACTGAGGAGTTATATTAGATACACACCCGTCTTTTGATGTCCAAGTGAGTGCTGTAGTGCTTGCCACTTCCTGCATTGATTACTACAACTCCATCGACTGTGGTCTTAAAACCTCGAACTAAAAAAAGCTACAGTTGATGCAAAAGACGGCTATGTGTGTGTTAAGCAGGAATCCTATGTCTGAGCATGTGGCTCCACGGCTTTATCAGCAGCACTGGTTGCTTACTTCTTTCTGATCCCTGCTTAAGATCCTGGTTTTGGCACACAAAGTTGACTATATAGGCTTTCCACTATAACTACCCATGTTACTCATGACACATATCCCCCTCGGTTCTCTCAAAATACCAGCCTCTTGCACCCGATTAGAAGTGTCAAAACACTCAGCCTTCTAATTCTTTGCTTCTACTACTACTTATTTGTATAGTACTACAAAGCCTACGCAGCGTTGTACAGACACATGTAAAAGATGTAAAAGATGTAAAAGATGGCCCCTGCTCAAGACAGACAACACAACTGCTGGATATATCTAGGGACATAAGGAAACACATAGGAGACTAAGTGGACCAGGTTCCAAAAGCGGCCTCGAAGAGGTGAGTTTTCAGCTTGGATTTGAAAAGGGCCAGAGATGAAGCCTGATGCACAGACTCAGGTAGTTTGTTCCAGGCATGAAGAGCAGCAAGGTGGAAGGATTGAAGTCTGGAGTTTGCAGTAGAAGAGAAGGGCACAGATAGAAGAGATCTGCCAGAAGAGCAGAGTTCCCGAGGAGGGGTGTAGGGAGAGATAAGAGAAGAAAGAAAGCGAGGAGCAGCAGAATGAGTGCACTTATAGGCCAGTAGGAGAAGTTTGAACTTGATACGGAAATGAATAGGGAGCCAGTGAAGCAACTTGAGAAGAGGGGTTATATGATCATATCAAGGCTGGTGGAAGATTAGCCACGCAGTTGATTTTTGAACAGATTGAAGAGGAGAGAGATGGTTCAGAGGGAGACCAGCAAGGAGGAAATTGCAATAGTCTAGATGGGAGGTGACTAAAGAGTGGATAAAGGTCTTAGTAGTGTATGTAGAAAGGGACAAATTTTGCTAATCTTACAGAGAAAGAAGCCACAGGTTTTAGCTAATCTGTTGGATGTATGTAGAGAAAGAGAGCATAGAGCCAAAAATGGCCCCAAGGTTGTGAGCTGAGGAAACAGGGAGGAGTGTAGTATTATCCATGCAAATAGAGAAGGGAGGAAAGGGGGAGGTAGGTTTAGGAGGAAAGATAAGGAACTCAGTTTCAGATGGCAGTGAAGCATCCAGGAAGCAATGTTGTATAAGGAGGCAGAGATCTGGACCTGGATTCCTGGAGAGATTTCAGGCACAGAAAGGTAAATCTGATAGTCATCAGCATAAAGATGGTACTGAAAACCATGGGAGGAAATAAGGGCACCAAGGGACTGGGTGTAGATAGAGAAAAGGAGACGTCCCAAGCAATGTTCCCTCTAAGCTGTGCTGGGTCCGCCGGTAACATTCCTGCCGGCAGGGGGGGTGCAGTGCAATCGATCACTCTGCCCCTCCCCCCACCGGCAGGAATGCCGGCGGAGGACCCAGCGCAGATGAAACGGAACATTGGTCCCAAGATAGACCCCTGAGGTACACCAATGGAAAGCAGGATGGTGATAAAGGAGGAATCACCAGAACATACACTAAAATTGTGATGGGAGAGATAAGAAGAAAACTAGGATAGAACAGAGCCCCTAAATCCAGGCAAGGACAGGTTATCAAGGAGGAGATGGTGATCGACAGTGTCAAAGGCAGCAGCAGAAAGGTTAAGAAGAATGAAAATTGAGTACAGGCCATTGAATTTGGCAAGAAACAAGTCACTGGAGACTCTGGCAAGAGACATTTCTGTGGAATGTAGAGAACGAAAGCCAGATTACAGTGAATCCAGAAGGTCTTGAGAGGAAAGAAAGTCAAGACAGCAGAGGTGAACTGTCCATTCAAGTAGTTTTGAGCAAAGGGGAGGATCACAGCATATTTGAAGGCCATAGGCACAGTTACAGTGAAAAACAATAGGTTAAGGAGATGTCAGATGGAAGGGATGATGGCAGAAGAAACAGAGCTTAATAGACAGGTGGGGATGGGATCAGAGGAGCAGGTAGTCAGTTTGGAGGAAGAGAGACGATTTGCAATTTCCTCCTCAGTGTTTTCAGAAAAAGAAGACAGGTGAGGGATGGATTTGGGATTCAAGAGGGGGAAGATGAGGTGTAGGTGAGCCTGCAGAGAATTCAAGGCTAATCTTCTAGAATTCATCATGGAAGTAGTCAACCAAAGTCTGGGCAACAGTGAAGGAGGGATTGGGAGAGGAGGGACCTTGAGGAGATAGTTAAGCATAGCAAAGAGAAGGTGAGGGTCAGAGGTAAGAGAGTTAATCAGATGGACAGAGTACTCTTGTTTGGCGAGAGCTATGGCCAACTGGAAAGAGGTTAGCATGAATTTGAAATGTAGGTCGTTAGCAAAGGAACATGGCTTAAGCCAAAGATACTCAACTGAGAGGGCACAAGAATGTAGGTAGCAGGTTGTCTAGGACAGCCCAGGTTGAAGTACATTATGCCTCACAGGGCATGGAACTGGAGGAGCAAATGCATCCAGAGCAGAGGATAGTGTTATAGGAAGATACTGCCTCATTAACAGACTCAGATGACATAGTGGAGGAAAGAGGTTATAACACAGCAGTGGAGAGAGCTGAAGGGTTGACAGTGTGAAAATTCCTAAACATGTTGGTGGAGATCAGGTGAGAACAAAATGGGGGGTGCTTAAAAGGTGAAGGTTAGTAGGTGATGGTCAGACAAGGGCAAAACTGAGGTGGAGAAGTTGGAGGGTGAGCAGTTGGAGGAGAAGACAAGGTCAAGGCCATGGCCATGCTTGTGAGTAGGAGCAGTAGAGCACAACTGGAGTTTGAATCAGGAGGCTAGGGAAAGGAGCTTTAAGGCACGTGAATGTTAAAATCCCCAAGAATAAGGGAAGGGGAAGACACATCCAGAAAGGAGGAGAGCCAAGAATCAAAGTCGGTGAGAAAGGTAGGGGTGGACTTGCTGGAGGTGGGGGTTGATAAATGACAGCTACCCAGAGAGGTAGTGGAGAAAATAGTTGGATGGCATGAACTTCAAAGGAAGCAATGGAATTAGCTGGAGGCAGAAGGAGGAGCTGGAATTGGCAGAAATGAGAGAGTAGGAAGCCAACACTGCTACCACAGCCAATGGGCCGAGACATATGGGAAAATAGGTAGCCTCCGTGACAGAGGGCAGTGACTGAAGCTAAATCGTCAAGGAGAAGCCAAGTTTCAGTAAGAGCCCGGAGATGTAGAGTATTAGAGATAAAGAAGTCATGAATGAAGGCAAGTTTATTCTCTGCCAGTAAATCGGGATATTCAACGGCCCTTACATGGTTAGTGCTGTTGAATAGGCCCTTCAAAGCTTGCTACATGCCCCGATACTCTGCAGTTAGCATTGGAGCGTGTTGGAGGCAGTCCGGGGCACAGCTGCTAACTGGTTCTGGCGGCTCCGAGGCATGTGCAGCGATGCAGGATATTCAATTCCATCACCGCAGCATTGAATATCCGGTGTTAAGGGTCGGCAGGACGTAGTGGTGCATAGCCTGCCCAGCTGAATATTGGGCTCATAGTCCATATAGAGTTCTAAAAGAACCCAGAAATGAAATTATATTTCAGATTGCTTTTAAAGGATCTTTAATCATTAAAAAGGACTATGCTACCCAAGAAGTGGAGGGTGACTAATGTATCGAGTTTTAATAAGAGCTCCAGAGGGGATCCAAGAAAATATAGACAAGTGAGCCTGACATCAGTGCAGAGCAAAACAGTAGAAGCCATTCTCAAAAAATACACTAAACATGGCTTATTGGGACAGAGCCAACATTGATTTAGCAAAAAGAATTCTTACCTTACCCTCCTGTTAAATTTTTTTAAACAAGTGAAATAAGAGTAAGCTGATTGATACAATATATCTGCATTTTTAGAAGGAATTTAATAAAGTCCCTCCTACGAAGCTCCCACAGAAATTAAAAAGTCATGGGAGAGGAGATAATGCTCTATTCTGGATTGGAAAAGATCGAAAACATAGGATTAAATGATCAGTTTTCACAATGGAAAAAGATAAATTGGTTGAGTGCCACAAGGATCTGTAGTGGGACTGGTGCTTTTTAATATATGTGTAAAAGAAATTATGAATGGGATGACCAAAACCATAGAGGACCGAAAATGATTCAAAGTTATTAGAACACTAGATGACGGTGAGAATTGTAGGAGGACCTTAAAAGACTGAGGGAGAGAATGTCTAAATGGCAGATGAAATTTAATGTAGAAAAGTGCAAAGTGATGATCATAGGGAAAAATAATGCAACTGTAGTTATATGATGCTGAGTTTTGTATTAAAAGTCACCACCCAGGAAAAGGATCTTGGCATCATTATGGGAAATATATTAAAATCCTTGGCTCAGTGTGTCATGGCTATCAAAAAGCAAATAGAAAGACCCCTGTGGTGGCAAGTAGTGGCTGCGGGACACAGGTGGACAGAGGGTGCCAGGCAACAGAAGGTTAAGGGTGACGACGGATGGAGGGGTGAGAGGGCGGGCCCAGAGGAGGCCTATTTTAGCTGCCCACAGCTATAGTGGTAGATCCGTGGAATAGACTCCCAGTGGAGGTGGTAAAGATGAGGACAGTGTCTGAATTCAAAAAGGCATGGGAAAAACACAGAGGATCTCTAAAGAAAAAAAGGGGATGGTTGTAGTGGTTGATATGGAAGGACAGACTAGATAGGCCATGTGGTCTTTTTCTGTCATCATGTTTCTATGTTTCTTTAGCACTGGGGTCGCCCTCTTGCCCCTACAGAAGACGACAGCGTGACGGCTTACCTCCGATGGTGTTAGCGGGCTCCCGGCGTTATTGGCAGCAACTATCCTAAACCCAATCCAGGCAGGGCCTCCAGCGAATGGATCAGGTAGAACACATAGAGAGGGCATGTGAATGGGGTGAGTCATAGCGCTGGATGCCTCCTTCCAGGACATGAGGACCTCCAGGGAAGCTGGGAGACCTGCCTTGTGCGGCTAATGTCCGGGAGGCGGAGGAATGGCGTGCTGACAGGCACTGGAGGGAGTAAGCAGAACAAAGAAGTATTATGGTAAGAAGACAGGGGAGAAGGAAATGCCGATGGAGAAGGCTGTTTTACTCATGGGGGACCTATACTGTGGCCATCTTGGGATTAGCAGCAAGGGGGCCATGTTGCCAGATCGGGAGCTGTGCCTCCCCGAAGGAAAACATGGGGGCAGATGATGGGAGGGGGTAAACTGGGGTAATGTTTGCTATAGTCATACATTTTGTCTACAGTCATGCATATAATATGGGTAGAGTGGGGCATGATGGAAAAGATAGGAGGATTGTTGGTACAGTGGGGAACAGATGGTACCGAGCAGGATGCAAAAAAAACCAAAACAAAAAGCACAGGGAAAGACAATGATAGGTCTTAGGCTGTTAAGAGATTCTCTAAGCAAGACATGAAGTAAGGGGGACATCTAGTGGTTACTAATAGAATGTCAGAATGACAAGACTTCTACTTTTATACTTTGGACACATCATGCGAAGAGAGAGATCATTAGAGAAAGACATCATGCTTGGCAAGATAGAAGGTCAGCGCAAAAGAGGAAGGTCAGCAATGAGATGGATCGATACAATAACAGCAGCTACGGGTACCAGTCTGTCAACAATGAGCCACCTGACTCAAGACCGAACACAATTTAGAATAGCTATCCAGAGGGTCGCCATGAGTCGACTACGACTCGACGGCAGTTAACAACAACAGGGGACATAAGGCAAAAGGGAAAGAATAAAGGATTAGGAAGAGAGACAGCAAGAATAAATACACCTGAGGGGCCCCCTGATCAGCTAGGCCCAGACAGGCAGGTCAGGGTTTTTCCAACAAACTGGATTAATGGAGCATTTTTCTCGGAAGAAAGGCAGAGGACAGAGCGGGACACAGGGATGATGGCAAACTGTGGAAAACAGGAGAGGTTCTATAAAGCAGGTCTTGACGGCAGACATTGCCAAGGCAGCCACAGTTGCAACCAAGAGAAAGAGAACAGAGGACATGGCTGCGGCTCCCACACAGAGCAGTAAGCGGACGACAGTGGCGAAGGTCGTTACCAAAATGAGGCCCACAAGTGATGAAATGGAAGAACTGATACAGGTCCTCCGGGTCCTCTGTCCACCAACAGCCCCAGGCTCCTCCTAATATGGCAGATGATATCAGCGCGCCGAGTGAACAGGGCGACAGGCGACTCACTCCAGCATGGAAAGCTCCCTCCGGTAAGTTTGCTCATGATTGGGTGATGCAAAGTCTGCCCACTTCAATGTCGGAAAGCTCCTCATCAAACAGCGAAGTGGAGCTCACCTTCATTAAATTCATGGAAAATGCATTTAAAAAGCTCAAGGGGCAGAAGAGTTCCACAGACAGGATCTGGCTGAGGGGTGCGAGTGCGGACAGGGCTGGAACCGCCAACTCAGCCATGGGAGCAAGCATGTCCCAACCACCTAAGATGGCAGTGGTTGCAGATGGGGCAGATGTGTGCTACAGTGTGTCCTCTGACACACAAGGTGCCAAAGAAAACGAAGAAAAAAAATATGAAAGAAGTTTATCGATATCTTTGCTTTGCTTATTAGGGACCAGGAGGGTGAGGATAAAGAGGTTAAGGAGAAGGAGAGAGGGGCAGGAAAGAAAGACTTGTTTATCTTGGGCTTTCGATCTATCTATAACCGGGTTTCAGCGTTTCATATCTATATGAGTGTAGTGATGGAGAGGGAGCCTGAACTCGGCCCTTTCCTGATTAGGCATCTCAACAGTAATGCGCATACACAGGGGTTTCGGGGACTGGGCATTGTTGAACTATGATGGCAACTTCCGAAAGTATTTGGTAGTTGACCCCACCCTGATATGGTGTCACCGGGTTTCGACCTATGGTTGGACGAGGTGGCACAGAACAGGCCATTACATAATGATGGTGGGTATTAGCCCTGTCATTCAATACGCGGGCATCTGAGCAAACGTATCCCTCACGGCTGGCAGGGCAGGTGACCGGGCAACAGTTCTGTTGCCAGTACAATACAGGACAATGCTCCTGGAGCCCCTGTAAGTTCAGGCATGTCTGCTCCGGTTGTAGGGTGGGACACCCAATCACGGCATGCAGATTCAAAAAGGATGGAATGATCCACAGCGCTCTGGCTAGCCTCCATCAAGTTTGGAAGCATGCACCACTGACTGTGGGCTTACCCCATGCAGGTGAAGGCCCGCAGCATTGAGGAGAAGTTTGCACAGGGTTTTTGGATCCCCTCAGTGAAACCCACTCACACTCCTTCACACCCGAAATGCGACTCCCCATCCATTATCCGGAACATCATGGTGCTGGAGGAAAAGCTCACCAAGGAGACTGTCTTGGGGAGAATAGCTGGTCCTTTTCGCGAGCCTCCATATAACAACCCAGGGAAATTCTGATTAATTCACAACCTGTCATACCCAGACGGTGACTCGGTTAATGATTATATTAACCTGCAGTTGTGTTTGGCACAATATGCTTCCATTGACTAGGCCATAATTTGGGCATGGGGAATGGGCATGTGGGCCTATCTAATGAAAGTGGACATCGCGTCAGCCTTTCGCCTGCTGCCCATGCACCCGGACTTCTTTAAATTATTCAGTTTCTGTTTTGGTGGGAGTTTTTATTATGACAAATGCATATCCATGGGCTGTTCCATCTCATGCGCCTACTTCGAGTGTTTAGCTCCTTTGTGCATTGGGTGATTGAGGAAATCATGGGGCCAAGAAAGATGGTTCATTATCTCAATGATTTCCTGTTTGTAGGCTCTGGATACGAGCAGTGTCAGCAGGTCATGACATCTTTCCGGCAGATCGCACAGCAATTCGGCATACCCCTGGCAGTGGACAAAACCATGGGCCTGGCGATAGTAATCACCTTTTTGGGTATTGAACTGGATGCCTGGGTGCAGGTGTCGTGCCTGCCACAGGATAAGATTGACAAATTGAGAACAGCTATCAGGCAGATGAAGAGCGCACGCAAGGCAAAGCTGGAGCATTTCCAGTCCTTGATTGGACTTCTCTGCTTCGCCACTAGAGTCATTCCCATGGGGAGGGTCTTTTGCCGGCAGTTGGCCCTGGCAACTAAAGGGGTGAGCAAGTGGCATTACTACAGTAGGGTGGTGAAAGATATAAAGGAAGACCTAAGCATTTGGGAAGCCTTTCTGCGGAACTTCAATGGCATGGCCTTCTGGCAGGACCCTCCTGTTTTCATCTCAGACCTAGAGCTCTACACTGATGCCTCAGGCAGACTGGGATTCGGGATATACTTTTGCAGAACTTGGTGCTCTGAACCATGGCCAAGTGATTGGCACGCAAGCGGCAGCACGAGAGATATCACCTGCCTGCTTACCCCTAAACCGTGGTGACAGCATTGAACATCTGGTTTTGGCACCCAGGGAAAATTGCCTCAGAGCCTAACCGGGTAGTGGCGATATTCCACCTCTACCCAGTTAACAGCCACAGCTAAAACTAGGCGAGCCAAAAGCTGGCCTAGTTTTAGCCACAGATCGCTAGCTGGGTAGCGGTGCAATATCGCCACTTTCCAGTTAGTGGTACTTACCACCTCTGCTCCACTCTGAAACATCCCAACATGCCCTGATGCTAACCAGATAGCACCGGGGCGCATATGGGACATAGACGGGGATATTCAACGGCACTAACTGTGTAGGTGCCATTGAATATCCCCGTTTAAGGCATTTACACGGTTTACTGGGCTGTAAACTGTGTAAATACCTTTCGAATATCAGGCCCCTATGAGCCTTTTTCTTCAAAGAATAGACTCAAAAAATATTGTTCCACAGAGCTTTCACTGGTTTCAAGCCCAGTAGATGTGTTGGTGCCCCTGCCTTAGAGGGGACATGAGCAGTGTCCCTTAAGGACTATACTCTTGCTAGAAGAGGATAGAGGCTAGAGGTGTTGGGAGGGGGAGGGGGAAGGAAACAGGGACAAAATCTTAGGAAACTCAGAATTGAAAGTGATGCCCCAGATATCTAGACCGGCACTTCCATGTTATCCTCTAGGGGCCAAAAACCTGATGGATAAGACAGAGGAGCTCCAAAACATGGAGAAGCCCCTGAAAACCCTGGAGTCAGATCACATGAATCAGAAGGTGCCAATGAAGAAAGCAACATCCTGGAGACCTCCGTGAAATGTGGTGCAGGGCTGCTGCATTTTCCCCAAGGTGAACTTGTATTGTTGGGGCCACAGCTGGATATCCATAAATGAAAAAGAAGTTGTGCCCCTTCCCCCCTGAAGTGTCTGCTTCCACAGCGTAAGATCCAGAAATAAATCTGACCAGTTCCGGAAGTGGAGTTTTCAGAAAGAATGCTTTACAGCTGAAGAAATTTAAATGCAGAAACGATAATCTTCATGTTTGCTCTTTCTTGTCTGCCTGTCCTCTTCTTTTTCAAATATATGAAAGAGACAGCCAAATGATCCCCAGATACCATTACGTCAACCCTAACAGACACTGGGCGTTAATTGCCTTTGAATAGTTACATCAGAATAATTTCTGGAAAAGTACTGCATGAGATCACTATTCTATATAAGTTACCTGCAGTCATGGTCATTGACTAAGCCATTCTAAAAATTATAGTCCCACGTATCGTATAAAATGATAAGCAGCAAAATTTAGTTTGGCCAGTAGATGGCTCTGTTTCATTCCAATGTCATTAGTTATCTTGCAATTCATATATAGTATTCTGTAACATTACTAAGAATGTATACAGTTTATTACTAATGGCTGAAATATCCCTACGTGTTTTATTAAACTAGCATGTTGAATATAAGGTATAATTAATTTGTTAGTGGGCATGAGTTCCATTGGGAGCCTTGTCTTTATTTTCCTATTCTGTATAGCTGACCATTTTAACCCAGTGGCCTAGAAGGTCTCTTTCTGATGAGAGAGGTTGTAAGGGAACACAAGGATTCCCCATTTACTGGAGTAATAACAGAGCTCTAAATGTGTCTGAAAAGTGGAGCAATATGGTATTGTGGAGGAATGGGGCTGAGACAGGGGCGGCCCAAGGGGGGTGCGGGGCCATGTGTGGAGACTCGGCGTGGGCCTCATTTGCATAAGGAGCCTCATTTGCATAAATATTTGCATAATGTTACCATACACCAGCTTTTACATTAGTATACACCAGGGCTAAATGCCAGGCACATTAGGAACTACTACACACACTGCCCATTTAGAACCCATAGCAAACCCGCCGTATCGTAACAGCACTACCAGGACTCACAAAGCACCAGACCCTACCTATCAAAAGACAACACTGAAAATATTAAACCAATACATTTCAGAGAATAACAATACATGACCTACTGGGGAAAGAGAACAAGTGGCAATGTCAAATAGCAACCACAAACAGAATAACTCAGCTCAGTTACACATGCAGAACATAGACCATCACCAAACAAGGAATCACAATTTAGAAGCAGGAAGACAATAATTAAACTGGGAACCCCAAAAGCCAAACTTGGAATGTTCAACACTGTAGAAATAAAACTATAAATTAATTTCCTCTTCTACTAAACAAAGCACAGACGTTAATGATTCACATTTCCCAGAGCTGACATATTCCAGTTAATAAATTCAAAATAGAGATATCTTTCTAACTTTTGTGCATTTTTTTTTCAGTTGCAATTGCTCCAGCAACTTTCTTCTGGTTTCTTCGTGTCTTGTGCTAACTCTCCATCATCTGCTGTCCATTTCTCCTTTCTTCTCTCTTCTAGTTTTTTTTTCCATTCTCTCTGTACATCTGCTTTAACATACTAATCTTTCTCCTTTTGCTCTTTCCTCATTCTTATTTCATCCACTCAAATTTTACCCCTCCATCCTCAATCCCCACATACTCTTCCAATACCCGGCCAATTGTAGATTTTTCTTCCCTCCCACACAAAATATTTTTCCCCTCTCCATTTCACTCTCCCAGCCCCATCCCATTCTAATCCTCCTCCAAAATCTGCTCCCTTCTAGTCCCCGATTCAGCCCATTTCCAGTCCTAGCCCCCCCCCCCCCATCAGCCTATTTCCAGTCCTAGCTCCCCTGTCCATTTCCAGTCCTGAGTCCCTCCATCAGCTCATTTCCAATCCCAACCCCCCCCCCCATCAGCCCATTTCTAGTCCTTTTCTAGCCCAATCATCAGCCCATGTCAAATCCTAGCTCCCCTCCACTCAGCCCATTTCAATCCAAGCCCCCTATGAGCCTACTTCAAGTTCTAGCCCCTCCATGAGTCCATTTCAATCCAAGCCCTCACCACAGCCCATTTCCAATCTTAGCTCCCCCCAACAGCCTATTTTCTGTTCTATCCTACCCCTCCATCAGCCCATTTCCTGTCCTAGCCCCCCCCCCCCCATTTATTTTATTTATTTATTTATTTACTTCTCTTATATACCGCGCTATTAAAATCAGTGCGGTTTACAATTGAACAAAAAACATACTGCAATGTCACACGACATTTGAGTTTTTACATTGAACATGGACGAGATAACCTGGAGGTAACAGGGGTAACTAATTACAGAGTAATTATTCATGGAGTATGGTGAGAAATTATACATATAGTATAGCTTGGTTTCAACATACCATTACCAGTTCTAAACCCCCCCCCCCCATCAGCCCACAGCACATTACCAGTTCTAACCCCATCAGCCCACCTCAAGTCCTAAACCCCCCTCCAGCCCATTTCCATTCCAAGCCCCCCTGCCCATCAGCTATTTGCAGTTCAAGCCCCCTTCCACTCAGCCCATTTCCATTCCAATCCCCCTCCCATCTGCTATTTGCAGTTCAAGCCCCCCTTCCACTCAGCCCATTTCCATTCCAAGCCCCCATCCCCATCAGCTTTTTGCAGTTCAAGCCTCCTCTTCCACTCAGCCCATTTCCAGTCCTAGCAACCCCCCAATCCATTACCAGTCCTAACCCCCCCATTAGCCCACAGCACATTACCAGTTCTAACCCCATCAGCCCATTTCCAGTCCTTGCCCCCCATAGCCCTACCAGTCCTAAACCCGCCCCCCATCAGCCCACAGCACATTACCAGTCCTAAGCCCATCAGCCCACCTCAAGTCCTAACCCTCCCATCAGCCCATTTCCAGTCCTAGCCCCCCCATAGCCCATTACCAGTCCTAACCCCCCCCATCAGCCCACAGCACATTACCAGTTCTAACCCCCCCATCAGCCCACAGCACATTATTAGTCCTAAATCCCCCTCCAGCCCATTACCATTCCTATCCCCCCTCCCTCCCATCAGTCCAGGGAAAATTAAAACTTTAAAAAAAAAAAAAAAAAAGCTGGCTGCTGCCACGCCGCAGCAGTGGCAGAATCGAGTGTCCCGCGGGCCCCCCCCCCTGCCCAGCAGAGCACTTCCTCCCTCCCTGCCTGCTTGCTTGCCTCAGTCCCTCTCCACTTCGGCTTAGAGCCGCGAAGGGAGAGTTTCTCCCTCACGGCTCTGTTAAGCCAGCTGGGGATTATGGGAAATTTCCCATCTGCCCCAGTGGGCTTAACAGAGTCGCGAGGGAGAAGCTCTCCCTTCGCAGCTCTAAGCTGAAGTGGAGAGGGACTGAGGGCAGCAAGCAAGCAGGCAGGGAGAGAGGGAGGGAGTGCTCTGCCGGGCAGGGGGGCCCCGCGGGACACTCAATTCTGCCGCGGCAGTGGCCAGCTTTTTTTTTTTTTTAAATTTACTTTTAAAGCGGAATGTTCTTTGCGCAGGGCCCCCTGTGCAAAAAACATTCTCGCTCAATGGACGGGCCAGCCCTGTGCTGAGAGTATAAACTCTGTGTACTGGGAGGGACTGTGCACTGCTCCAACGCCGGGAGCACCTGGGCAGCAATGTGGTAGGTCCCCAATGCCAACAGGGCCTGAGGTGTGGGGAGAGTGCTCATGCTGTTTGAAGTACCTCACTAGAGATCTACAGAAGAACAGGAAGAAAATATGACTCCAGGAAGCTACAGAGAGGTCCCTGGAAATTCCTGAGCGATCCAGCAGCCCTGCTGTTTCATCTGTATTTGAAATTTATTATGGTTTATTAAATTTGAAATACATCTTTTGCAAGCAGTTTACATAATAAAGGTAAAAACATAAAATCCAATAAATAGAAAAGAACTTCATAACTAGATAGGATTACTACAATAAAGGAGAGCAAACAGATCATAGTGATAGAGGAGTCAAGAGAGACACTGCCCGGTCAGCCAGGACTCCTGCAATGGCTAAAAGGCGTGTTTGAAAAGAAAGAAGTTTATCAAGGTTTTGAACTTCTTAAAAAATGATTTAAAACAGATGAGAGTAGGCAAAGAATTCCATAGGCAAGGGGCAATGTAAAGAAAGTAGAATTCTGCTTAGATTCACATCTGACCAGTGATGGAGAAAAATAACCTGTTGATTTCCATTAAGGGAGCACAGACAACTTGGGGGAGCATACGATGTATTCCTAGATAGGTAGCCTGGTGCGCAATTGTAAATTACTTTGAGCAAAGATGAGGATTTTGAATCAAATCCAATATATGTCAGGCAGCCAATGATGCTGCATGAGCAGGGAAGTGATGTGGTCAGATTTTCTAGCGTTACAAAAGATGCAGATAGCTGTATTTTGAATCATTTGCAATTTTTTTGAGCCTATAACCTGGGAGACCAGAGTAAATGGCATTGCAATAATCTAAATGGGTAATCACTGTACTAAGGAGGATAGTGGCCTGGGCTGCTGAATCTAAAAGGACGAATAGCTCAAAAAATGACATAGGGTAATAAAAGAGGATTTGGTCACCTGACTAATCTGGGCAGAGAATTAAAGATCCGAATCGATGAGAATAACCAAGTATTTACAATTAGGGGTCTCCAACTCCAGTCTTGGAGGGCATCAAACCAGTCAGGGTTATGGGATATGGTAGAATGATGCCAGAGAGGGATGAGGCTACAGAAGAAGGATCTGATCTACCTATCCACGTGGCTGTCAACTTCCTAAGGTTGAGTTTAAGTGAGTTGGAGTAAAGCCAGGTGGCAACTGCCTTGAGGCAGAAATTTATCTGAGTAAGGTCAGGATGAAGCAGGTCACTGTGAGCAATAAGAAGAATGTCATCTGACTAAATACAGAAAGAAATGCCTAAGGATTAAATAAGAATTGCTAGAAGCCTTAGAAAAACATTGAAAAGCAGAGGAGAGAAGGCAGAGCCCTAGAGGACTTCACATTTGAATATCCAACATAGTTTTGGACAGCACTTCAAATTCATCGAGTAAATTAAACTTTTTTCCCAGTCAAATCAGTAAGGACAACCTATTTTTGAGTGCTTAACAAATGACCTCCCATAAACAGCATCCTCATAAGTTATGAGTCGTAACACAGAAAGATTTCCAGAACCTGGGGAAGGCCTAAAGCCCCTGATAAGAACTGTTGCATTTTCAGAAGTACTTCCTGTCTAGGGGAAAGGAGAAGAAAGGCTGGTGTAATAGTTATATCATTGTCTTTTCACAGGTACTGTAGGCTTCTACTAAGAGTTTTAGAATCGAGGACTGCTACATAGAAAAACAGAAACATAGGGGTATGTTTACTAAAGGGCATTAAGGTAGCAGGTGTTAACAGCGGTGATAAGGAGTTTTACATATGTAAAGGGCACTGGGGGGTTAGGAGGCATTCCAGGGTTAAAGGCACAATGGGCCATTTAACATGCGTTAAAAGGACATCAGGCGTTAAGGTGTCAAGCTTGCGCCTTAATGTCAGAAAATGGCTGTCACCCTAATGCTGGATAAGGGAGCACCAAGGAAAGTCAGCATAAAGGTGATGATGGAAGTACAGGTGAAAGCCGATGGACCTGCTAAATTCGTGTGGACCCTTTGTGGCAATCAGTAATTTGGACAAGCATGTGGGAGACAGCTGTACCGATGCACTGAGGGGGGTGCCAATGTAAAACAGCACAATATTAGTGTGTGGCATAGGATGGGGAAGACATGTCCCCCAGCAGAGTCAGAAGTGGCAGGATGTGTGCAGAGAAAGGAGGGCGGAGCAGGAGTGGTACAGATCATGTACAGGAGAGGCGTGCATGAAGAGCCGAAATGTGGGAAAGAGTACCTGTATAGGCCATGGTGTAGCAGTTTGCACATGAGTGCACACAGCCGACAGAGGTGGATGGATTGGCTGAAGGAAGGATGGCGGCAGAGGAGAGAGTAGTATGGGCTTGCAGCACCAATATGCCATAAATGCTATCCCCAACATATTTGTACTGTGTGGGAAAATGTGTGTCAGTGCCACGTGGAAGGCCTGATACCAGACGTGTGTCTCACACCTGTCCCAGCCACACAAACATAATACAACACCACAGACAAATGTGCAGATAACATCTGGACAGGTGTCATCCAAACTGGGCAAATGGGGCATGTACGGACATGATGTGATGGCTATCAGAGGAGCAGGATGTGTCTGCATGTACTGCAGGTGGCTATCAGAAGAACAGGATGTGTCTGCATGTACTGCAGGTGGCTATCAGAGGGGTAGGATGTGTCCGCATGTACTGCAGAGATGTGATAGAGCCAAAGCTGTACAGTCACAGCCATGATATCATATTTGACTCATATCTGACATGTAGGTTACAGCTGTATGTATGTAACTGCCTGTTAGTATACCGCTGTATCAGTGCAGTCATGGCGGGGTACATCTTACTGACAAATTTCTAATGTCAGATGATAAACAGGGACTGTATGGACCTGCAGTCAGCTGAGCCACTGGTGAGTTAAGTGACCTGCTCAAGGTCACAAGGAGGTGTTGTCAGTCCATGAAGGTTGTGGCAGACATAAAATGCGACAGTAACACATTCTGAAGTGTCACATAAGGAGTGCCAATGGGCCTCAAAACCTGGCATCTTGGTCCCCTGGCCATTGCCATGAGCATTATGCCACACCTCCAAGCAGTTGGCTGACACCTGAAGGGTGAACATGTCTGACCCCCTGCAATGGGCTGCAGCAGAGCCAATAAAACCATGCTCTCAGAAGAGCATGATAGGGAATAGCTGACTCTAAGTGTGGCCAGAACGCATAACAAAGTAGAAGGATGTGTGTCTGCAAGTGACAGCAGAGCCTGGGAAATGACCCGAGTAGCACACAGGTCCAAAATGAACAAGTGGGAATCAAACCCTTGTCCCCTGCTTATGAAAACTGTAGGCTGCACCTCCACATCCTTCTGCACAGCAATGTCTGGATTCAAAGAGACTAAAGGTCACTGCCTAAAATGTCTGCTATGCGTGCCTGTACAGGTCAGCCCCTCCAGTATCCATGAGGCACTGCTCATGCAGGACAGCAGTCTGCAGCTGATCACCAAATGGAGAATTCACTGATCCATCACATCAGCTTAAACAGTGTCTGCTACAAGCACAGAACAGCTACAAACCATGCTACTGAGTAGTTTCTGCGGCCACCCTGAGGGTGAGGATGGGCACCCATCACCTGATCCTCAGAGCTTGTACTGTTAGAAATGGTCTCTGCCGGCTATGCTGCAAATCCACATCACTGCCAGTATGTGGCAGGTATTGTCTGCAGTGTGTTATGCAGTTGTTTCCTTCACAATTGCAGCATGCTGTAGGCACCTGTGAGATCTGAGCCCTATGTCCTGCCCCTGTTGGACAGGGACCCTCCTAGAACAGTGCATTTCAGTGTCCAGTGTTGCAGCAGCTGATGCCATGAATGCCAAATGCAGTGGGGGCTTCTAGGCTTGCATGGGGCTGCTGCTACCATCCTGTCGGTCCTGCCATGACCACAGTGAGCAGGCCAGGAACAACTGCTGTCCCAGCCATCTGGAAATACCAATCCACCACAGCCAGACAGCACCAGCTACCCACCACAGGGCTGTTTCAACCATGCACATACCACCTGTGACCGGTCAGCACACAATACATGTGCAAAGAGCAACCATGTACACCCTGGCTTTAGGACAAACAGCATGGTCATGCAGCATTTGGGCTCCCAGGACAGGGAAAGTACCCACATCACTGGAGCTGGACACTATAATTGCACTATGTGGATGCATAACCGTGCCATGGTCACAGCTTGGTCAGAGTGAGAGTGCCCTCACAGCATGAATTGCTGTGGCCACCCAGGCCATGTAGGTACTATAAAGTCTCAGCCATTGATCCGACCTCCAATTCAGACACATCCTGGGCAAACCGCTCTGTTTCAGGCCATACCCATAATCCTCTGTTCTCCATCATGCACATTTGCAGACTAACTCTAGGAACAGCCTAGGCAGTGTGGGACACAGTGCAGTGCAGAAGGCCATAGAACGCTGGAGAGATACACACACACACACACACTGCCATGCTGTGCAAAAGTGGGGATGGTTGGCATTCCTGCTTGCTACTTTGGTCTCCAGATCAGCTCAGGCATTGTTAATGTGTGCTCATTGTGCAGGCACTAGTAAAACGCTCCGACATTAATGCCTGTTATTAACACCCAGCCACTCAGTGTGCCAGTGCTATCAGTCTGCCTTTCCTTCCAGCTGTGGATAGTGGAGCCTATCTGTGTGGCTGATGGGTGTTTGGACCCTTGCTGGCCAATTCATTGGGGGTTGCACATGCTGGTGCTGTACCTGCACTGTAGGCTAAAGATTACCCACAGGGACATGCAAGACATTCATCTGCAGCCAGGCCTTGAACCTGTGACCCTCTGCTCATATACATACTGGCTTTCTGTGTTGCACCACAGAGCTGCCATATGGATTCATCATTCCCTAAGTGGAGCTGTGGTCATTGACAGGGTGAATGCAGGCATGATTAGGGGTCTTCCTATATCTGCTGTGATCTCTGCATGTCCTGTGCCATACCTGTCTGACAAGGTGGGATTGGCAGGTGTTGGACATGTTGTCTGGATCTGTATGCTGCTGGTGGCCGATGCAGCACCCACTGTCAACACCCTCACACCATGCTGACATGGCAGCATGCTGTCAGTGGGGGTGGGGTGAAGTCCCAACCCATCCACCATGTGGCTTAGGCATACACCTAGGGTGCCAGTGCTGGATGAGACATAAGCACACATGGGTAGCCACGTTGACCCTTAAACAGCTGCTGTCAGTGTAACCTCATTCCCACCAGCTGCAGATGTGTCTTGGGGTAAGGTGAACAGCTGCAGCAGTGGTAGTTTCCTGGGTGGCTGCTTTTTGCAACCCCCTGTAGAGCTACATCTTCTGGCACTACCGGCCTCTTCCTCCAGAGACAGAGGCAGTGGCAGTAGGGGGGGACAGTTGAGGTCTCTGCCTGGGTTGCCAGGGGCCCTTGGACCGCCCCATGTTGTGCATCACCTTTTCGCAGCAGCAAAATGTTTGTGTGCTGCCACTGACACTGTACCATCACAGATGTACAACCTGGGCAGTGCCTGGTCTGCCTTGCACACCAGCAACTCCCACTGCATGACCCACATGCTATCCCCTTTGCCCCATCAACATAGTGCCCTTTCACACTTGGGCACTATGCTGTTGCTGCTAATGGAGCACTACTATCACCCTCTTGGGCTCACCTGTCTGTGGGTCACATTGCAGATGTTAAAATAGGCTCTCTCCCCTCAAAATGCCCCCTTTCCACAAGGATTTACTTGGCATTAGAGTTCCCAGTGTTAAAGGGTGCTAACGCAACAGGCATTAAGAGATCACCCGCTGTTAATACCCACTCTGCGCTTCCTTTTCCCTTAATGCTGCAGGAGCCTTTAATGCTCATTAATGCAGCTTTTTTGCAGAGTTAAGGATGCAAGAGTACCAATAACAGGTGTTAACAGCACACTTGCTCCCTTAGCGCCCTTTAGTAAACATACCCCATAGAAAATGATGGCAGATAAAGCACATACAGTCTGTCTAGTCTTCCCATTCATGAGAACTAAGTTCTACAATCTCTTTCACTCCCTCAGAGATCATCTGTATGTGTCACATGCTTTCTTGAATTCATATACAGTTGTCTCCACCACCTTCTCTGGGAGGCTGTTCCATGCATTCTGGAGCAAAGGTCCATAAAACATTATTAAAAGGGGCCCAGGATATCACTGTCTGACCCAATACAAGTATTGAGGAACCTGAGTCTTTTTGGGAAACTGCTAGGTACTTTTATAGGTACTTGCACTGCTAGGTACTTTTATAGGTACTTGCACATTTTAGAGGAAAGGGGTTACTCTCAGGTGCAGCTCTTTATCCAAATCAGTCATATACGGAGGACCTGAGATTAATTAATTAAGCTTCAGGTACACAGGGTGTATTAGGGGTATTAGATACACTTTTATTAGTATAAGCATCTACACCAATCCTTATTATTATATACAGAATTTAAAAGACCTAAACACAAGCTTTAAACTAAGATGCAGACAGAAGTCCAGCAACGAGATGGGGGTTCTCCGGTCTTTTGCATTGAGTGTCACATGTATGATTTTCTCCCAGTTGGTGAGAGGTCTTACATATGCACTAAGTGCAAGGAGCTCTTTGCTCTCAGGGAATGAGTCCGTTCTCTAGAGGCTAGAGTAGCAGACCTGGAAGACATAAGAAAGACAGAGAAGTACATGGACGAGACCTACAGGGATATAGTCCTGAAGTCCCACCTCCAGTCTGGCAGCATCCCTGTTGCCATGGAGGAGAGAGGTCACGTGACAGGAGAGCATCACCCTGGTGTGGCAGGAAGTGATCCTGTAACTAGGACCTGTCCTCCAGGTGATGTAAAACCCTCTCGCACCGAGGACGTTTCTCCAGGGCCATGTCCCCATGAGGGGAGGGTCAGGACAGCTGTTATAGTTGGTGATTCAATCATTAGGAATGTAGATAGCTGGGTGGCTGGTGGACGTGAGGATCGCCTGGTAACATGCCTGCCTGGTGCTAAGGTAGCAGACCTCACGCACCGCCTAGATAGGATCATAGATAGTGCTGGGGAGGAGTCTGCTGTCTTGGTACATGTTGGTACCAATGACATAGGAAAATGTGGTAGGGAAGTTCTGGAGGCTAAATTTAAGCTTTTAGGTAGGAAGTTGAAATCCAGAACTTCCAGGATAGCATTCTCCGAAATGCTTCCTGTTCCACGTGCAGGACCCAAAAGACAGGCAGAGCTCCGGAGTCTCAATGCGTGGATGAGACAATGGTGCAAGGATGAGGGTTTTGGATTTGTTAGGAACTGGGGAACATTCTGGGGAAAGGAGGGGCTCTTCCAAAGGGATGGGCTTCACCTTAATCAGGATGGTACCAGACTGCTGGCATTAACCTTTAAAAAAGAGATAGAGAAGCTTTTAAACTAGAAAATAGGGGAAAGCCGACAGTCACCCAGGAGCGCATGGTTCGGACGAAGGTATCCTTGAAGGATACTACCAAAAGCAGTGAGGTTCCAAAAGGGAGTATAGTAGCCCAAATGCCCTTGAGTAAGGAACAGACAGAGCATAAAGATTCCAAATTACCCATGCCTACCAATAGCCAGATTAATATTAATAAAATACAGTCTCTAAAATGCTTGTATGCCAATGCTAGAAGTCTAAACAATAAGATGGGAGAGTTAGAATATATAGCACTAAATGAGAGGTTAGATATGATTGCACTCTCAGAGACATGGTGGAAGGAGGATAACCAGTGGGACACTGTGATACCTGGATACAAACTATATCGTAATGATAGAGCTGATCAAATTGGTGGAGGGGTTGCGCTCTATGTTACAGAGGGCATTGAGTCAGAAAGGATTAAAATTTTGCAGGGAACAAAATTTGCTGTAGAATCTCTATGGATTGAAATTCCATTTATGAAGGGGAAGTTGATGGCAGTGGGAGTATACTATCGACCGCCTGGCCAGAATGAACAAATGAATGATGAAATGCTCAAAGAAATCAAGGAAGCTAACAAAAGTCACAACAGAGTAGTAATAATGGGTGATTTCAATTACCCCGGTATCGACTGGGTCAGTGTCACAGCAGGACAAGCTAAAGAGATAAAGTTTCTAGATGAAATAAATGACTGCTTCTTGGAGCAGCTGGTTCATGAACCGACCAGAGGGGAAGCCATACTGGACCTAGTCCTTAGTGGAACGCCAGATCTGGTGCAAGAAATAAGGGTGTTGGGACCACTTGGCAATAGTGATCATAGTATGAACATGTTTGATTTAATTAGTGGAGGACAGATAGTAAAGGAATCCACAGTACTACCTTTTAACTTTCAAAAGGGAGACTATGATAGAATGAGGAATATAGTTAGGAAAAAACTAAAAGGAGCGGTTCCAAAGGTTAAAGACTTACAGCAAGCTTGGGTGTTATTTAAAAATACTATCCTCGAAGCCCAGACCAGCTGTATTCCATGCATTAAGAAAAGTGGAAGAAAGTCCAAAAAACTGCCAGCATGGTTTAAAGGTGAGGTCAGAGAGGCTGTTTCTGCCAAAAAAGCAACCTTCAGGAAATGGAAAAAAGAGCCAAATGATGAAAACTGGAAACAGCACAAGCACTGGCAAGTTAAATGCAAAGCATTGATAAGGCAGGCAAAGCGGGAATTTGAGAAGAAACTTGCTAGGGAAGCAAAAACACGAAATAAAGACTTTTTCAAGTACATTCGTAGCAAAAGGCCTGTGAGAGAGTCAATTGGACCATTAGATGATAGAGGGGTAAAAGGGGCAGTAAGAGGAGACAAGGATATAGCAAAGAGACTGAATGAATTCTTTGCTTCGGTCTTTACTGAGGAAGATGTAGGGATGTTACCCAAGACTGAAGTGGTATTTAAAGGTGATACTGCAGAGGAATTGAGAGAAATATCGCTACACCGGGAAGATATATTACAACTATTTGATAAACTGAATAGTAGAAAATCACCTGGACCAGATGGTATACATCCCAGAGTGTTGAAAGAACTGAAATATGAGATTGCAGACCTGCTATTGGTAATCTGTGAACTTTCATTAAAATCATCTGTAATACCTGAAGATTGGAGGGTCGCCAACGTAACACCAATTTTTAAAAAGGGTTCCAGGGGTGACCCGGGAAATTACAGACCGGTGAGCCTGACGTCAGTAACAGGGAAAATGGTAGAAACCATCATAAAGAACAAAATTACAGTCATGGCCTAATGGGAGACAGCCAACATGGCTTTAGACAAGGAAGATCTTGTCTTACTAATCTGATATGTTTTTTTGAAGGTGTGCATAAACAGGTAGACAAAGGTGAGTCGGTTGATATAGTGTATCTGGACTTTCAGAAAGCTTTTGACAAGGTCCCCCATCAGAGACTTTTGGCGAAGCTAAAAAGTCATGGGATAGGAGGCAGTGTACTATTGTGGATCGGGAACTGGTTAAAAGATAGAAAGCAGAGGGTAGGGCTAAATGGCCAATATTCCCAATGGAAAAAGGTGAATAGTGGAGTACCCCAGGGATCTGTACTGGGTCCGTTACTTTTTGACATATTCATAAATGACCTGGAAAAGGGAATAACTAGTGAGGTTATCAAATTTGCAGATGACAAAACTGTTTAAAGTTGTTAAAACCCAAGAGGATTGTGGAAAACTGCAGGAGGATCTGGATAAATTGGAAGACTGGGCATCCAAATGGCAGATGAAATTTAATGTGGACAAGTGCAAAGTTATGCACCTAGGAAAGAACAACCCACACTATAGTTACACGATGCAAGGCTCCACATTAGAAACCACCACCCAGGAAAAAGATTTAGGAGTCATCGTGGATAACATGTTAAAACCCTCCGCCCAGTGTGCAGCGGCGGCCAAGAAAGCAAATAGAATGCTAGGTATCATAAGGAAAGGGATGGAGAATAAAACAAAGGATATTATAATGCCTCTGTATCGCTCCATGGTACGACCGCACCTTGAATATTGTGTGCAATTCTGGTCACCGTATCTTAAAAAGGACATAGCGTTATTAGAAAAAGTACAGAGAAGAGCCACCAAATTGGTGAAGGGGATGGAAGGCTACTCCTATGAAGAGAGGCTAAAAAGGTTAGGGCTCTTTAACCTGGAAAAGAGACGGCTGAGGGGAGATATGATAGAGGTCTATAAATTAATGAATGGAGTGGAACGGATAAATGTGGATCAATTGTTTACGCTATCAGAATATAGAAAGACTAGGGGACATGTAATGAAGCTACAGGGTAAACTATTTAAGACAAATAAGAGAAAATATTTTTTCACTCAACGTGTAATCAAACTCTGGAATCTGTTACCGGAGGATGTAGTAAGGGCTGTTAGTATAGCTGGGTTTAAAAAAGGTTTGGACAAGTTCCTGGAGGAAAGGTCCATAAACCATTATTAAAAAGGGACCCAGGATATCAATGCTTGACCCAGTACAAGCATTGTGGAACCTGTGTCTTTTGAGGATATTGCTAGGTACGTATGACCTAGATTGGCCACTGTTGGAAACAGGATACTGGGCTTGATGGACCTCGGTCTGACCCAGTATGGCATGTCTTATGTTCTTATGTTATGACCTAGATTGGCCACTGTTGGAAACAGGATACTGGGCTTGATGGACCATGGTCTGACCCAGTATGGCATTTCTTATGCTCTTATCCACCATCCTTTCTGTAAAGAAATATTTCCGCAAATTACTCCTGAGTCTATCACTTTCCACCCTCCTACCCTCATTCCAGTGCTTCCTTTCAACTGGAAAGGGCCACCTACTGTGCATTTATATGACAGAGGTATTTAAATGTCTCCATCATTTGATAAATTGCAGAAAGAAAACAGATTAGATACTATATGTAAACACATTCAAGCAAACTAGAATTACCAGGTTCAGGTGTTTTCCTCACCACGACAGTGCAGCGTGTTCCACCTGTAGTCCTTACACTTTGCACAGAGTTGAATTTAAGTAGAAAACACCAAGACAAAAGTGTCTGTGCGGGTACAAACCTTAACTAAGTGTTGGGTACCCTTATCCTCTCTAGTTAC
Organism: Ichthyophis bannanicus; assembly: GCA_033557465.1. Classification (NCBI taxonomy): domain Eukaryota; kingdom Metazoa; phylum Chordata; class Amphibia; order Gymnophiona; family Ichthyophiidae; genus Ichthyophis; species Ichthyophis bannanicus. Next base: position 666,672,185 of record CM066031.1, read on the forward strand.
TTGTGATGAGTTAGACAACACGTTTCAGGCTCTCCCTATAGCAAAATCTTACCTCCTCTAACTCTTGGCACAGAATACATACATATAGTTCAGCTCCACTCTGCATGTGAGATCCATTTTTTCTGCAGATAGAGATCACTGGCTTGAAATGTGCAGTGATTTCTTGCAATTGTTTCTCTCTCTTTCTCTGTTTTCCTCCTAGAAGCATGCAGGAAGGGCTAGTTGCTTTTGTTAGCTCACAAGCAGCTCTGCCCTTATCTGAACCCTACCTGATGAAAGCCTCCAAGTAGCCCAAATGCCCTCAAGTATAGAGCAGACAGAGCTTAAAGAGCCCAAATTACCCATGTCTACCAATAGCCAAATTAATATGAATAAAATACAGTCTCTAAAATGCTTGTATGCAAATGCTAGAAGTCTAAAAAATAAGATGGGAGAGTTAGACTATATAGCACTAAATGAGAGGTTAGATATGATTGGAATCTCAGAGACATGATGGAAGGAGGACAACCAGTGGGACACCGATACCTGGGTACAAACTATATCGTAATGACAGAGCTGATCAAATTGGTGGAGGGGTTGCGCTCTATGTTAGAGAGGGCATTGAATCAGAAAGGATTAAAGATTTTCAGGAAACAAAATTTGCTGTAGAATCTCTATGGATTGAAATTCCATTTATGAAGGGGAAGGTGATGGCAGTGGGAGTATACTATCGACCGCCTGGCCAGAATGAACAAATGGATGATGAAATTCTCAAAGAAATCAAGGAAACTAACAAAAGTTACAGCACAGTAATAACAATGGGTGATTTCAAAGACCCCGGTATCAACTAGGTCAGTGTCACGCCAGTTTTTAAAAAGGGTTCCGGGGTGATCCGGGAAACTACAGACCGGTGAGCCTGACATCAGTACTGGGAAAAATGATAAAAACCATCATAAAGAACAAAATTGCTGAACATGTAGATAGTCATGGCTTAATGGGAGACAGCCAACATGGCTTTAGACAAGGAAGATCTTACTTTACTACTCTGTTATGTTTTTTTGAAGGTGTGAATAAACAGGTAGACAAAGGTGAGTCTGTATATATAGTGTTTTTGACCTTTCAGAAAGCCTTTGACAAGGTCCCTCATCAGAGACTTTTGGCAAAACTAAAGAGTCATGGGATAGAAGGCAGTGTGCTACTGTGGATCAGGAACTGGTTAAAAGACAGAAAGCAGAGGGTAGGGATAAATGGCCAATTTTCCCAATGGAGAAAGGTGAATAGTGGTGTACTCCAGGGATCTGTGCTGTGTCCGCTGCTTTTTGACATATTCAAAAATGACCTGGAAAAGGGAATAACGAGTGAGGTTATCAAATTTGCAGATAACAAAAAAACTATTTAAAGGTGTGAAAACCCAAGAGGATTGTGGAAAATTGTAAGAGGATCTTGATAAATTGGAAGACTGGGCATCAAAATGGCAGATGAAATTTAATGTGGACAAGTACAACGTTATGCACCTAGGGAAGAACAACCCAAACTATGGTTACACGATGCAAGGTTCCACATTAGGAACCACACCCCAGGAAAAAGATTTAAGCGTCATTGTGGATAACATGTTAAAACCCTCGGCCCAGTGTGCAGCGGCGGCCAAGAGAGCAAATAGAATGCTAGGTATCATAAGGAAAGGAATGGAAAATAAAACAAAGGATATTATAATGCCTGTATATCGTTCCATGGTGAGACCACACCTTGAATATTGTGTGCAATTCTGGTCGCCATATCTTAAAAAGGATGTAGTGTTATTAGAAAAGGTTCAGAGAAGAACCACCAAAATGGTAAAGGGGATGGAGGGATACCCCTATGAAGAAAGGCTAAAAAGGTTAGGGCTCTTTAACCTGGAAAAGAGACGGCTGAGGGAGATATGATAGAAGTCTATAAATTAATGAACGGAGTGGAACGGGTTAACGTAGATCGATTGTTTACGTTATCAGAATATAGAAAGACTAGGGGACATGCAATGCAGCTACAGGGTAAACTAATTTAATACTAATAAAAGAAAATATTTTTTCACTCAACGTGTAAACAAACTCTGGAATTTGTTACCGGAGGATGTAGTAAAGGCTATTAGTGTAGCTGGGTTTAAAAAAGGTTTGGACAAGTTCCTGGAGGAAAGGTCCATAAGCCATTATTAAGAAGGGACCCAGGATATCAATGCTTGACTCAATACAAGCATTGTGGAACCTGTGTCTTTAGGGGAAACTGCTAGGTACGTATGACCTAGATTGGCCACTGTTGGAAAGAGGATACTGGGCTTGATGGACCTTGGTCTGACCCAGTATGGCATATCTTATGTTCTTATGTTCACTCTTTAAGCTGCAGAAATTGTCTCACTGATGGAGGCTTCCCTTGTTCCTTGGCCAGTGCTATGCTGTACAAATCCCACAGCAAGAACTCCAGCTTTCCCTGTTTTTTTGTCTCTGAATTTTCTTTGCTTTTCCAGCCACTGTTTTTCCTTCCTTGTGAAGAGTAGGACTCTTGGCAACTCCTATTTTGCTTCCTTAAGGTGAAAGGAAAAATGGTTTTTGTTGTTTTTCTTTTCCTGAAAGCCGTTCTCTCTCCCCAGTGTGCTGAGCTTACGCTGATTAGGCCATTCAAAGCATGAGAGGAGAATGCAGGAAAGAGCAGTTCCTATAGCTTGTGACATGCATATCTATGGCTTGGGTTCGTTTCCTTCTTGCAGCGGACTTCTCATAACACTGCAGCAATAAACAAGCACATTATGTATCCACAGAAACAGCATAGCAAAGGTTAGGGTCAAGAATGTGTTACCTTCGTGGGCAAACAATAGTGACATTTGTCTGTAGGGTCACATATTTTCTATCCATCAGATAAACCGCAGGAAAGGATTATGGTTCCTACTTTCAAAGATAAATTGGAATGTATCTACCGAAATCTAGAGCCCAAACATTTTCATTAACCGGGTAAGGCGGACACGTCGCCTCACGCCCTTCCCAGCCACCCCATTAAACCTTACCCTCTAATCCACAGAAACCACAACAAAACACATGACAACATTCTTGGTCTTAACTGGTCACAGCTTTAATAACCTTTTAACAAACCAACCAAAACAATTCAATACATTATAACTTCCCCCCCCCGCCCCCAAAGCAGAGCGAGCCCCACCAGCCATGTTAGTAGCAAGGTGACGCCGCTTCCGCTTTCGCCGGGTACCGGCCCTACAATTTCTTTACGCCCTCCCTCTTCCGGCTTCGCCATATTATTAGCAAAAACCTGAGGGATTAACCGGGTCAGGGGTACCCCACCCCCACCCTCATGCTTGCCTCCGGCTCCGGACCCGGAAACCTCCGGGATCCCGCCAACCTCCCCCCCAGCTGCAATGACCCCCTATCCCCAAAAACACCGAGCAGCTCCTAGCAAGGGTGGGAGGGCGGGACGTCCGGCGCCTCCAGCCTCCAAATCCAAAAGGGCAGGAGCAGCGCCGAGTCCCCGCACCACCCCCCCACCGACCGAGGTCCCAACCACCCCATTGGCTCCCGCCCATTCAAAACACCAGCGGGAGCCAATGGGGCCGCCGGACGCCGCGATCTCCTCCCGCCGTACAACGTGCCGCCGAAGCACGCGGGCGCGAGTGCACTGCCGCCCCCTCCTCCCCCGGTTAATGGCAGCCATGAGGACTGGGGCCCGCGGCCTTACAATAACCGGGTAAGGCGGACACGTCGCCTCACGCCCTTCCCAGTCACCCCATTAAACCTTACCCTCTAATCCACAGAAACCACAACAAAACACATGACAACATTCTTGGTCTTAACTGGTCGCAGCTTTAATAACCTTTTAACAAACCAACCAAAACAATTCAACACATTATAACTTCCCCCCCCCCCCGCCCCCAAAGCAGAGCGAGCCCCACCAGCCATGTTAGTAGCAAGGTGACGCCGCTTCCGCTTCCGCCGGGTACCGGCCCTACAATTTCTTTACGCCCTCCCTCTTCCGGCTTCGCCATATTATTAGCAAAAACCTGAGGGATTAACCGGGTCGGGGGTACCCCACCTCCGCCCTCATGCTTGCCTCCGGCTCCGGACCCTGGAAACCTCCGGGATCCCGCCACCGGCTCAGGTCAGCCGTGACCTGAGCCGCCCCCCAAAGGAAAGCTGCAACCAGCCCTTGCCCGTAACCTAATACCTTCAAAGGCCTCCTGCCAATCGTTAAGAAGTAAATCCAACCCTACCAGGGACAAGTGCACCCCATCCGGCCTATAGAGGCCAGTGCAACCAACGTCCACCCAAGGGTGCAGAATTTGACATCCCCCTTGCTCCCCCACCCATCTGCCGATTTGACGGTTAATCTTGGTTACACCCCGTGACCACCATCGCTGAGCCCAACAGGACAGCCTTGGAATGATATCAGACCAAACCAAAATTATGCCTGGAAACATGCCCAACACCACCCCCAAGTCCTTTTGAACTGCCCGAATCAACTGTCGGCAAGTCCACGAAACCAGATCGTTGCCTCCTAAATGTATCAGCAAAATATCTGGAACGCCTCTCGAACTCTGGTGGTGCCGAAGCAAAGGCAAGAGCTGGAGCCACCGCAGTCCGCGCTCACCCAGCCATGTGACGGTCACCCCAAGCTCTGTAAGTCCAAAATTCAGCCCCATCGGCCGTGCTGCTGCTCGCCGACCAGCCCAGTACACAAAGGAATGGCCGATCACCCAACAGCAACACGATGCTTGCCCGTTTCCTGTAACAGAAAGGATAAAACAGTTAGTGATCCCCCCCACCGCCCTTACAAACGCACATAGCGGTGGAACGCCTGCGACTTCCATCTCCCAATCCGCTGTATCACCCGTTCTGGCAAACCAGCGCTGCAGCACTGATCGCCGCCCCAATCCGGAAGGAGTGAGGAGCGAACGCACCAGGATCTTCGCCGATCCGCTGCAACGCCAGCCGCAGCACCGCCGTAAACTGGAAACACGTGAGAACCCGCGCATCCTGATGTATAAAAAGACTATCGTCGTTAGCCGGCCGCACGCTTAAGTATGTTTTTAGTAAGGCAACAGGGCACGAGGGGGAGCCCCGCACTTCTTCCAATTCCACCCACGTGCCTCTCCCTACCTGATCCGTCTTAGAACGTGCAAGGCGGATACGAACCTCGCCACTCATCCATTGCACTTGATGCACTTGAACATCTCTCCTACAGCAAAGCCAACCCGACTCCGCCACCAATTCACCCACCCGAAATGCGCCGAAAAATGCTACCGAAAAGACAGCCCGAAAAAGCAGCCCTTCATAAGAGGATGAAACCACCTGAGGCAACACGCTACACAAACACCGCAGCAAATCATGCGTGATAGGGTGCCGCCAATCACCCGATGAAGGGCAAGAACGCTCCCAGCCCTGAAGAAGTCTACGCATTAAAAAGCCCCCGCCCGTCGCCCCCCACCCTACTGCCCGCGCGAAAAAGGAAAAACCAGCCAAATTCCTCCAGACGGTAGTACGCGACAGACCGGCGGCCTTCGCTGCCGATACATACTGACCCAAAAGCTGATCAGAGACTGGACCACACTGCCATCAATGCAACGCCAAGAAGGACACCACACTGCAGCAGCCCCACTGATAGGCTAACCACATTGCTGACGAGACTGAATTCTTCAGCAGCTCCATCATGTCCCGAGGCCAATCCACCATAAGTGCTCTGGGACCGATGCCCCCTCTTCGTCCGCATCGGGCTCCAAGGTCCGAAACAGCTCCCACTTAAAACGGGAAAGAGCATCAGCAATCGTGTTATGACTCCCAGGAATATGACGAGCCTTAATCACTACATTCAACTGCAAACAAGCGAGAACAACCCGACGCATCAAGTCGGCTACAGACCGGCATCGTGGAGAATAATTGTTAAGCACAGACACCACTGATTCGTTGTCGCACCACCAAAGAACTTTACGATTCCGGAGTCTGTCAGGCCACAACGACATAACCACCAGAATGGGGAACAACTCCAGGAAAGTAATATTAGTTGTAAGCCCTGCGTCATGCCAGGACTGTGGCCAACTCGCCGCACACCAAGAGCCCTCAAAATAAATACCCAAGCCTAGACCCCTGGCCGCATCAGTATACAATTGCAAATCCGCAGAAGTCATCTCCCAGTCTCTCAAAACTGTAGTACCGTTGAAGTCACGTAGAAATTTGTCCCAGATCCCCAAGTCCGCTCGCAGGTTGCGTGACAACCTGATCCGATGATGGGGCTTAGTAACTCCAGCCGTAGCTGCTGCCAGCCGCCGCAAGAATACCCTCCCCATCGGGATCACTCTGCAAGCAAAATTAAGTGAACCCAACAAGGACTGCATCTCACGCAACGTCAGCTTGCTGGAAGCAAGCGCATTCGCAACCAGCACCCGCAACTTCCTAACCTTCTCTGGCGGCAGACAAGCTACCATTGCCACAGAATCCAACTCTACTCCCAAAAAGGTAAGACTAGTTGTAGGGCTCTCAGTCTTACCCGCCGCCAAAGGAACACCCCATAATCGAGCCAATTGCACAAAGCCATCCAACAACGCCATGCACTGTCCCGTCTGCATGGCACCAACAAAGAGGAAGTCATCTAAGTAATGCACCACAGAGCGACACCCCACCCAGTCAACGAATGCCCAATGCAGAAACGAGCTAAACTGTTCGAAATACGCACAGGAAATCGAACAACCCATAGGCATGCTCTTGTCAAAGTAAAATTGTTCTTCGAAACAAAAACCTAACAAATGAAAAGCCGATGGGTGCACCGGCAATAAACGGAAGGCAGATTCAATATCCACCTTCGCAAGCAAGCACCCAGGCCCGCATGCCCTCACGAGCTCCACCGCCTCAAAGGAGGCATAACGCACTGCGCACAATTCCTTAGAAATGTGATCATTGACCGAGGAACCAATGGGGAAGGAAAGATTATGTATTAAACGATACTTCCCAGGCTCCTTCTTTGGAATAATACCCAACGGAGATACTACAAAATCAGCGAAAGGTGGCTCAGCAAACGGGCCCGCTACCCTACCTAAAGCAATCTCGCTTGCCAACTTATCCTTCACAACCTGAGTAAACCTCCGAACTGAAGTCGAATTCCTAGCTTTGTTCGCCGCTACCTCACCCATCACCGGAATTCGAAACCCCTCCCTAAACCCAGTTTCTAAAATGTAGCTTACCTTTTTTTTGGGATACCTCTTCAGCCATGGACCTAAAACAGCAACCTCCACAGGGGTGGGAGCCAAGCTCCACAAACCCCTGCTATTTGTGGGGGAAAGCCGCGGCTCCCCCGACAGCCTTTTTAACACATTTGAGGGCTGAGTGGCCCCCATTACAGATAGAGCAAGCGTGCCGGAATTTGCAATCCGGAAAGGGGCATGAAGACTTGCTAAACCTCCAGCACAAGTCCCCAGCTCCCCCCCACCCCCTGGAGTTCTCTGCACCACAGGGGGCACGCCCGATCAAAAGGGCCGACCCGCCCCCACGGTAACCGGCACTCCACCTTTCGACCCGCCCGCACTTCCGCTTAAAGGTCTGATCGCCATCTGCGTCAGCCAAAGATTAATGTCTTGTGTACCCCAGGAAAGCATTTGATTCTCTTCCATCTTATCCAGGAATTTCTCATCGTAGTTGAGCCAAGCCCAACCCTCGTGAGTCTGCGACGCCTCTAGGATGGAATCCGCATAAGCCAGAAGCATACCATACTGATCCGGATGCAAATGCCCCCATACACTAGCCAACCGTAGAAAGGCCCGCGTCCAGTTCACAACGTTCCGCGCCACTCTCCGAACCCTACCCGCCTTCTCATCCTCCTTACGCTTCCGTCGACTATCACCAGACCGTTTCCGACCTTCTAGTAAACGGAAAATATCCAAATAGCGATGCTTCTGAATTTTTTGCCGCAGATTCTTGGGCACTCCCTCCCACAACTCAGAGAAAGCCACCAAGGTAGGCGCCGCTCCAGACTTGCCGGCAAGAACCGCGTTCCCAAAAGCCTCCCGACCCCGACCATGCTCATCCGAATTAGACCCAGACGAAGAATCAGTGGTGAAAGAAGGAGGAGGATCCGGAACGCCTACGCCGATGACAAGAATGCCTCCACCTCTTTTTGGCCCGCCTCTTCCCCTTATCAGCCGACGTATCACCTGCTAAAGCAGCGCCAGCATCCCGCACCGCTGCGCCAGCATCCAATTCCAACTCACCTGCAGCAGTTGACGCCACTTCGGCAGCCACACCGGTCCCCTGTCGCATCGACGCCGCTCCTGGCTCAGGTCGCAGCGTCGTCGCAGTTGCAGTTCCTCCCTCCGTTCCGCCAGGCAAGGGACCCCCATCAGTGCTCGCTGTCGCACCGTCCAGCTGTCTGGAAGCGCCCGTCCAAGGATGTCCCACGTAGTGCCATCCTGAAGATACAGGTGGAGAAAAAACAGAAAAAGGCGAAGGGACACCAGCCAGAGCCCATGGAGGTTGCCAAGCCCCTAGCCACTCTGCACGGGAAGAGCCTTGACCCCCACCCTGCCAATGTTCCCAAGCTGGCGAATAACCAGCCCCCGCCGCCCCCAATAAACCCCCGGGCTTACTGACTCCAACCCCATACTGCCCCCCTGCATGTTTTCCCCCTCACTGCCCATCGCAGGAACCGCACCCCCAACCGGGCCTCCTAAAGACCCCCGAGCCACTCTATTCCCCAAGGAACCTCTTGCCTGCCCCCTGGACCTGCCTCGAATCTGTGGAACTACCGGGACACCCGATACCCCCCTCTGTACCTGCCCCTCATGTCCTGAACCGCCTAAAGCCCCGCCTGAAAGCTCTGCCACGGCTAGGAGCTCTGGCCCGGGTCCCCCCTCGCCCCCTGGTGCCTGAAGCGGATGACCCAGACAGCCTAGGGTCAGGTCCGGACAGTCCCCTGCCCACTTGAGCCATAAGCCCGTCAGGCCCAGAGGAAGCAGCCCCAGCTGACCCTGCCCGCCCAGTTTGTGCCTTGCCAGACCCTTTTCTTTTACGGGTGCCCCCTTTGTCCCCTCTACCCGACATGTTTTGATTGCTAAGTTTGTTCTGTTTAATAATCCCCCACACAAACTAACAGGCCCCCAGGCCCCACAACTCATGTCGGGCACGCTTACCAAAAGCGGATCCTCTGCTGTCAAGCGTATTTGCCGTCTAAAGCCTCTCCAGCCCCAACTTCTGCTGCTGCTGACAGAAACATTTTATTTTCTCTTTGTTATTTAATTTTCACTTTTTCTTCCTGCTCCGATGTACATCCGGCGCCTCCAGCCTCCAAATCCAAAAGGGCAGGAGCAGCGCCGAGTCCCCGCACCACCCCCCCACCGACCGAGGGCCCAGCCACCCCATTGGCTCCCGCCCGTTCAAAACGCCAGCGGGAGCCAATGGAGCCGCTGGACGCCGCGATCCCCTCCTGCCGTACAACGCACTGCCGAAGCACGCGGGTGCGAGCGCACTGCCGCCCCCCCCCCTCCCCCCCCCCCCGGTTAACGGCAGCCGCGAGGACAGGGGCCCGCGGCCTTACAATTCTTTCCGTTTTGTTTATTTGCTTTTTTTCTTATTGTATCATTTCCCGGCAATGGTGTGCCCTATTGAGGACAAGTGTGAGCTATTGCGCAATGGTGTGCACTCTTGCCGGGAAATTGGAAATGATGAAAATGTAATTTCCTTTTGCAGCCAGATCACCGTTTTCATTCAAGACAAAAGCACTTCCCTGCTAAAACCCACATCATATACTTCTCAGTGGGGAACAGGGTGTGCCTGCTACTCTCTTCTGCTGGCTTTCCTGCCATGGAGCGTGTATGCCTATCATCCCTGGGGAAAGTTTAAAATGCACATAGGCACATATGTTGGTTTTATAATATGGTCCATAGTATAAAGCTACTTCAACAATTTCCAACAAGGTGTTTGAAAATTTAGTACAAAATATTCTAATCTTTTTTGTGACATGAATGTAACCTGGTGGTTAAAAATGAAAAAAAGAGTGGATACCTTGTGTTCTTAAGGGAACAGCATGAAAAATCCTGGTGTGGCTCAAATAGAACAGGAAAATAGGTGATTAGGGAAAAAACAGTTTTTATTGTTACAGAACTGTGATGACATCGGCAAGAGAGTGAGTTTCTGCAGAAGGTTTGGAATGTTGATGCTATGATGCAGGACAGTCAATGGCTGAGTGAATGCTGGAGAGACTGGAAGTATATGAGAGCGACTGGTGTCAGGGGCCCTGATAGACTGAGGTTTTGTGAGAGTTTTGAGGAATGTTTGAGAGACTGAGTGAATTTGTATGACTACTGATAGAAAGTGAGTAACCATGGTAACCCGGAGGCCCTCCTCACCCTCCATATCTCACCTTCTACCCGACCCCTCCTTTATGCTTTCCAAATACAAAATACCACAGAAACCATATTATGGTACAACCTTGGTCGCAGCTTTATTTAACACATATAACAAACTTGGGCCAAACATAATCAACATCCCATCACCCCCCCCCCCCAGCACCGGACAATGCCCCCACCCGCCATACTATTAGCAAGGTGGAGCATCATCCTCCCCCGAACCCCGCCACCTGCCTCGCCATGCTAGTAGCAAAGGCCGGCCCACACACCCTTATACCGGACCGAGACCCCCAACCGGGATGTCTCGCCCCACACCCGGGGAGCCCTCGCTCTCCCACTGCTCCTAAATCAGCTAAAGCCCCGCCGCCTTGGCAAGTGCTGGCTCTCTACCCCGCCCCCAGCTGCAACATCCAAATTGCCCACTACACAAAGGGAGGGTGGGCAGGAAACACTTCCTACCCCGCCGAGGAGCCGCGCTGAAAGGGCAAGCCACGCGGCTCCTCGCTGACTCTAGCTCCGCCCTCCATCACACCTGGCCAATGAAATCGCTCCCCCATGTCTTGGGAGAGATTTCACGCCGCTGCTCAACTCCACTCTCACCCCCCCCCCTCCAAACCCCGCCACGTGACAGAGGCCCAGGTTACTGTCGACCGCGGGACCCGGCTCGGCAGCCTCGTGCATAAGTTTTAATCTTTTTCCTTTGGTTTCTGGGTTGAATGAAGTGAATGGGTGTTGTGCTGTATGTGAGAGGGAGAGAAGAGGGAGATTGAGGGAGAAAGTATTAGGAGCTGTCACCAGCAGGAGCTGGACTGTGGCCTAAGCTAACATCCAGACTGCTGGGCCTGACCTTCCTTATAGAAAGTTGTAGTTGTGAGTCAAGTGGTCAGGTTTTTCAAAAGGATTTTTATTCCCCTCCCGGGGTTGGATTTTCAAAAAGGCTTGTCATGATGCAGGCATTGATAAAGTTGGTTTAAAGAAAAGAAATCCTGTTTCTTTTGAGGAACTAGGGGTGCAGTTACCCCCAGGCACAGCTAGAGGGAGCAGGAACAGACATTCGGGAGTTAATGAGCCTAGGAGCTCTGATGACTTGCAGCTGGAAGGGAATCAGGAAGTCATCCAAAACAGTTTACTTTATAAGTCAGAGCAGAATGCTTCTAACAGAGTGAGAAGGAAGGCTGTGAGCCAAACAGGGAAGGCGGAGAGCCAAGAGGACAAGCCTGAGAGCTACCGAGGAGACAAGCCTGAGGGCTGTGAAGGAAGTAAGGCTGGGAGCCATCAAAAAAGGACTGAGAAGAACTTGAGGAGAAACAGACTTCACAAGGTGGGAAGCCAGAAGGCCCAAACTGACCCTGTTGCACAAGGGGAGTTTGGTAGAGCTTGCCCCAAGGTGAGAGTGTCTGCCACGCCTAGTTCTTATAATCTGCCTGGATATAGAACAGAGAGACGAAAGCCAAGAACCAGGGAGAAGGGTTCTGAGAAGAGCTTACTATCTCTGGAGGATTATAGCCAAGTTTTACCAGGTCAGAGAGAAAAGCATTTTTATAATCAACAGGAGTTTTTACCCAGAGTGAGAGGAGAATCCAGGAGAAGTTTTATTCCACTGCCTAGAAGCACAGCTGTGTCCCACGCTGGCAGGCAGAAGTTCAGCTACCAAGGGCGAGGGGCTGGAAGAGAAAACACTGTGGATTTCAACTCTGCTGAACCAAGGTATGAGTCATTAAACAATGACTGTAATTATTGTGATCCTAAAGGCTCTGCTAAAACAAGTGTTCCTTCTGTGAGAAAAAAGAAACCAGATTGGTTTAATAAAATACCAGCAGCCTTGAGAATCCCTGGCTATGGGAAGCCAGACTCCCGAGTTTTAAATCACAAGGCTGAGATAGACAGGGACAGTGAATACTCCTCAACTGAGTACAGTGAAGGAGAGTCCATGGAAATAGATTATCCAAACACTGTTCCCTCACCTATGCCAGATCTCATGGAATGTGATTGGTGCACTGCCTCAGCTCCAGAATCCGTATGTTCCATATAACACAGAAGAATGAATGAAATGTAAATAATGTTTCTTGCACTGAATTCTACTATATGAAAGCCTGCTTAACTGTGAAGCAACAGTTAAGCACTCATAAATATTGGTACCTTTTGACACAAAGGACTTTCTGTTTTCTTGATGTTACCTCTTATGTTGGACCTTTGCATTAACCAGGGAATAAAAGCCTTTATTTCCCTCCACCTGGTCTCTTTAATCAATAACATCGTGACATAATGGCGTAATCTTTATTGTCCGGGGAACCCCCTGTGACAGGCTATAATACAAAAGAACTCAGGATACAACCATTCTTCTGGTAAACTGAAGAAAACTTAAACATAGCATCTTGCTTCAACAGAAATCATAAATCACAGTATAAAGCTTATCCGATATGCTAGCTGTCTCTTCTTAGCTTTCTCAGCACTCACGTGGCACTCTTATCCTGGCTTCAGCATAAGGAGGAACCCATATCGGATAACAGCGTACAATCCATTGCTTCATCACATTAACCTTCAATACCAGCCTCAGTAATCATAGGCTCACACTTTGCTCTATCATTTACAGTATTTTCATTAGAACAGAAAGTTTGCACCTTTCTTAATCCCGTATCTCTCTCAGTGCTCTCTGAACAGCCTTCTTCACAGCAGGGCAAATAGCTGTCATATAACTTGTAGTAGCAGGAAGGAGAGACACCTTTCTCTGAGTAAGCTTTATCTTTAAAACTTTTAAACTTCCTGCCTTTTACATTTGGCTGTAACCCATAACACTGTTCTCTTCTATTATATGAAGATTTCTCCCGTGGAAATCTTTTGCAGGGTTTCACTGGCACACACTCTTCAGGGTCATACATACACACATCTTCAATAGCATTTCTTTCCCTCTCTGGGGCTTGTAACTGTTTTAAGCTGCCATGCTTTTCAGATACATACGGTTTGCCTTTTGCTGCCTCCCATTCATTCAGCACAGCCCGGTGCTTAGGAAATTCAAGCTGCGTCAGAGGTAAGTGCTTCTTACAGCTGATCTCTCTGTGTGAAACTCTCCTTGTTTCTTTTCATGAATTTCTTTGTGACTTCCTGCTAGAAGTTTCAGGCAGTTCTGACTCTGTGTCTGTATTTCCTGAATATTCTGAGCTCTCTTCTGAGTCCTGCAAGTTTTTCGTGTCCTGCCAGTCTAACTGACTGCACTGAGCATTTTTTATACAGCTTCTTGGGCTTTCCCTTGTACAAGTGAAAGCCGTTTTCATCAGCAGCTGGGGAATGCTTACTAGCTAGGCGTGACTGCAGACCTTGTGTCTAAGTTTGTTTGTTGCCTATGGCAACTGGGACCCTTGTGACTTGCCTGCCTGTCAGAATCTAAACTGCAAACAGCAGATTTCTGTGCTTCTGAGGCAGAGGGCAAATCTTCCGTGTTACAGAGCATTGGAAAGAGGACAGAGCTTGAGGTGTAAGATTATTTTTATTTTCCCATCAAAATAGAAAAGAAGAGGGTGTAAGGTTTCAAAGTCATCTTAAATTTGTTTAAGGTTTATTTTTAAGGTAGAAAAAAAGTACTGTAGGAGAAATAAAAAGCTCTTATGATATTTAATTGAAGTTTAGGCTGAAAGGAGAGAGGTATTTACCTTTTGATTAAATCCCTATAGGAGAAGCTAGATAGAGATAGGAAGGGAAGTAGGAAAATATAGGAAAGTGAATTCAGAGTGAATTTATAAGAACTGACAGATAATTTTTTTTATTCTTTTTTAGCCGAGTAATGTTTGGCAGCGGGCTATTGTGACAGTCTGAATTGCTCCTGAAAGAAGAGTCTGTATATGCTGTGCAGGAGTAATAGGACCAGGAAGGGAATACTTTTAAGCAAGCTTGCTACATAATTTTTCTATTTTGATTGTTTAACTTCTTTTTATTTGCTCAGTTAGGAGTTGTGCTGGGTTGGAGGAGGTCAGGATTAATTTAGCATAGGAGAGAGCCATCCAGCTTTGAAGAAAAACATCAAGTTGAAGTTGCATAAGACCGTAGAACATGACTCACTGACCGGAAGACAACCGACCAGACTTGCGCCCCAACGAGAGAAAAGATGAGAGGATAAGTAGAGATGCTTACCTTTATAGGTTACATTTGAGCTCAAATATTTTAAAAGACTTTGAAGTGAAAGTTAAACTCAGATTAATTTTCACATACATACTTAACTGAATGAGAAAAGGGAAGTTTATTGTAACAAATTGTTTAGAAAAATTAAAGGCAACTTTGTTTCCTATATGGACATTTAATTTGTATACATTTATATTACAACACCTTTATTTTGAATGAGAAAAGAAAATCATAAATTTATTTTATTAAGATATGAAAATCTAGGGAAATAAATCTTGTTGAACTAATCCAATTAGCTTCTTTCCTTTTAGTTTTATTTAGTTTCCTGACCATGCGCTCTTCATAGGTAGTCCAGTCTGGACTTAGTGTTTTGGTACCCTCCATCACACCCAAAGTAGGTGAGATAATAGAAACATCCCAGCTACCATGAGAACTCCTACACAAGGGGAAGCCTATTCTATCTTCCTCTAGGGTGAGGGTGGGTGGTGCTTACATTAAGAATCCTGGCAATGACTAGTTTAAAGCTTTTCTCTCTTTTATATGTTCCTTCATGCTCTCAATTTCCATTGTCTAGCCAGAGCAAACAATTTTAAGTTTGAGGCAAACAAGAATTGTGAAGTTGGAGCAAACCTTTTTTTTATTGTATTACTCACTCCTATAGCCCTCAAATGATTTCTTCTGGCTTTATTTTCCTGGTTTTCTTTTGAGTTGTAGCACAGCATTATACAGCGCTGCGTATGCCTTGTAGCACTATAAAAATCATCAATAATAGTAGTAATAGCATTCTGTTTCTCCACCGAGCAGATCTGTATTTGGCATTAGGTACTAGAATGGTCATTGCGACTTGCATGTTCTCCAGTTTTTGCCAGTCAGATTTTTATATTCAGAGAAGGTCTGATGGAAACGTGGAGGTTTTCAAGTCTTGTGGTGGTAAGTGAGGAACCTGCCCGCTGTAATGTATGACCTGAAATTCCAAAATACCTTTGTGCTTGAATGAAGAATACTGGTACCCTGGCTGTGTCAATTAACTTATTCAAATATCTTGTAAGTCATAGGGATATGGTACAGCCAGCAAATTTCCTACACATCAGTTAATCATATGGGTATGATTATATGATTTCTTATGAGACAGATGGCTTATTTCCTAGTGAGAGCAGGTATAGAGTTCAGCAATGGGAATGTTTATTTTTTTATGTTTATTGAATATTAACATTTTATAATTCATTGAATGTTTACCTTAAACATATCTGCTGTAATTTATTGAAAACAATTGTGTATATATTTATAATTTTGCCGCAAGATGCTTTAGGAAATCCTTTGCTATTGAGAAGATGAGGTATAAACATAACACAGGTCTGCAAAAATATTTTGAGAGCTGTTTTGGTTATTCCACATAATCTTTATGTTTTTTGGTGTACTGAATCTGAAAATGACTTCCATTTTGTCATAGGACATCACGTTTCCTGACAATTTAGGTAACTGTTAAATAAGGCAATACCTCAAAATAAATGGAAATAGACTTATAAAATTAAAGTTTTATTACAATATTTTCATGAAAATCCTTTTTTGAACTGAAATGAGCTCACCTACACACACTAAACTTGATTCTTCTTCCTTGTGAGGCTCCTCTTGGTGCATTTACGCTTGTGAGTAGTATCTGGAATGTCTCTCTGAAGCATCCAACAGTAGTCTGCCAACATTGTAATGCTCCATTTTCCCTGGTATCTCCTTTCCATCTCTTTAATGTCTTGGTGGAATCATTCACTGTGTTCCTCACTCACAGTCATGGGTAACATCCCTACATCTTCCTCAGTAAAGACCGAAGCAAAGAATTCATTCAGTCTCTCTGTTATCGCCTTGTCGCCTCTTAGAGCCCCTTTAACTCCTCTATGATAAAATGAGGAAAACAGTTAAGAAAGAACTAAAAGGAGCAGTTGCAAAGGTTAAAGACATACATCAAGCTTGGTATTTAAAGGTGTGGAAGAATTGAAGGAAATATCGATACATCGGGAAGATGTATTACAACTATTAGATAAACTGAAGAGTAGCAAATCAACAGGGCTGGATTGTATACATCCAAGGGTGTTGAAAGAACTGAAATATGAGATTGCAGACCTGCTACTAGTAATCTGTGAACTATCATTAAAATCATCTCTAATACCTGAAGATTGGAGGATCGCCAATGTAACACCAATTTTTAAAAAGGGTTCCAGGGGTGATCCGGGAAACTACAGACCGGTGAGCCTCACGTCAGTACCGGGAAAAATGGTAGAAACCATCATAAAGAATAAAATTACTCACCATGTAGATAGTCATGGCCTAATGGGAGACAGCCAACATGGCTTTAGACAAGGAAGATCTTGTCTTACTAATCTGTTATGTTTTTTTGAAAGTGTGAATAAACAGGTGGAAAAAGGTCAGTCGGTTGATATAGTGTATCTAGACTTTCAGAAAGCCTTTGACAAGGTCCCTCATCAGAGACCTTTGGCAAAACTAAAGAGTCATGGGATAGGAGGCAGTGTACTACTGTAGATCAGGAACTGGTTAAAAGATAGAAAGCAGAGGGTTGGGCTAAATGGCCAATTTTCCCAATGGAGAAAGGTAAATAGTGGTGTACCCCAGGGATCTGTGCTGGGTCCACTGCTTTTTGACATATTCATAAATGACCTGGAAAGTGGAATAACGAGTGAGGTTATCAAATTTGCAGATGACGCAAAACTATTTAAAGTTGTTAAAACCCAAGAGGTTTGTGGAAAATTGCAAGAGGATCTTGATAAATTGGAAGACTGGGCATCAAAATGGCAGATGAAATTTAATGTGGACAAGTGCAAAGTTATGCACCTAGGGAAGAACAACCCAAACTATGGTTACATGATGCAAGGTTCCACATTAGGAACCACCACCCAGGAAAAAGATTTAGGTGTCATTGTGGATAACATGTTAAAACCCTCGGCCCAGTGTGCAGCAGCGGCCAAGAGAGCAAATAGAATGCTAGGTATCATAAGGAAAGGAATGGAAAATAAAACAAAAGATATTATAATGCCTCTATACCGTTCCATGGTGAGACCACACCTTGAATATTGTGTTCAATTCTGGTCGCCGTATCTTAAAAAGGATATAGCGTTATTAGAAAAGGTTCAGAGAAGAGCCACCAAAATGGTAAAGGGGATGGAAGGATACTCCTATGAAGAAAGCTTAAAAAGGTTAGGGCTCTTTAACCTGGAAAAGAGACGGCTGAAGGGAGATATGATAGAAGTCTATAAATTAATGAACGGAGTGAAACGGGTAAATGTAGATCGATTGTTTACATTATCAGAATATAGAAAGACTAGGGGACATGCAATGAAGCTACAGGGTAACCTATTTAAGACTAATAAAAGAAAATATTTTTTCACTCAATGTGTAAACAAACTCTGGAATTTGTTACCGGAGGATGTAGTAAAGGCTGTTAGTGCAGCTGGGTTTAAAAAAGGTTTGTACAAGTTCCTGGAGGAAAGATCCATAAACCATTATTAAGAAAGGACCCAGGATATCCATGCTTGACCCGTACAAGCATTGCAGAACCTGTATCTTTTGGGGAAACTGCTAGGTACATATGACCTAGATTGGCCACTGTTGGAAACAGGATACTGGGCTTGATGGACCTTGGTCTGACCCAGTATGGCATATCTTATGTTCTTATGTTCTGCTACTGTGAAAAATAGATTGTTTATCTCCTTTAAAAAAAAAATCACTGGCAAAACCAGAGGTGGCTCAAGGCAATCTGCTGCCTGAGGCGAGAGTTGAGCTGGTGCCGTGCATTATCACCTCCTTTTTTCTGCTAGCCATTCCTCTCTGTATGCACCCAAGCATCCTTCTAGCTTTTG
Organism: Ichthyophis bannanicus; assembly: GCA_033557465.1. Lineage (NCBI taxonomy): Eukaryota > Metazoa > Chordata > Amphibia > Gymnophiona > Ichthyophiidae > Ichthyophis > Ichthyophis bannanicus. Next base: position 666,690,503 of record CM066031.1, read on the forward strand.
TCGTCGCCTTTTCTACCTGTTTAGCTACTTTAAGATCATCAGACACAACCACACCTAGGTCTAACTCTTCTTTAGTGGACAAAAGTACTTCATCCCCTATACTATATTGCTCCCTTGGATTGCTGCAGCCCAAATGCGTGACCTTACATTTTTTAACATTAAATCCCAGCTGCCATATTCTAGACCATTCTTCAAGCTTAGCTAGATCCCTCCTCATGTTATCTACACCTTCCTTGGTGTCTACTCTATTGCAGATTTTGGTATCATCTGCAAAGAGGCAAACCTTACCAGATACCCCTTCCACTATATCACTAACAAAGATGTTAAAAAGAATCGGACCAAGGACAGATCCCTGGGGCATACCACTGGTAACATCCTTCCCCTCAGAGTGAGCTCCATTTACTTGTACTCTGTCACCTCCCACCCAACCAATTTCTAACCCAAGCAGTAACTTTAGGATCCATTCCTAGGGTGCTCAGTTTGTTTATAAGTCGCCTGTGAGGAACAGTGTCAAAGGCTTTACTGAAATCTAAATACACCACATCTAGGGCTCTCCCTCGGTCCAACTCCCTGGTCACCCAGTCAAAGAAATCAATCAGATTTGTCTGACAAGACCTGCCTCTGGTGAATCCATGCTGCCTCAGATCCTGTAATCTGCTGGACTCCAGAAACCTCACTATTTTCTCTTTCAGCATGGTTTCCAATAATTTACTCATCACCGAAGTTAAACTAACCAGCCTGTAGTTTTCAACCACATCCTTACTAACACTTTTGTGTAAAGGCACCACATGAGCCTCTCTCCAGTCCTTTGGGACCACTCCCGACTCCAACGAGGCATTGAAAATGTCAGTCACTGCAGCTACTAGAATGTCCTCAAGTTCCCTCAGTATTCTAGGGTGTATCCCATCTGGTGCCATCGCTTTGTCTATTTTAAGTTGAGCTAGTTTCTCATGAACAGTGTCTTCTGAAAATTGTTCAAGATATCCCTCGCTTCCGTTCCTGTTTGTGGATGTTTTCTGAGGTGCTGCTCCTGGTTCTTCATCTGTGAACACAGAACAGAAATATTTGTTAAGCAATTCCGCTTTATCCTTATCAGCTTCTACATATTCCTCCCCTGCACCCTTGAGTCTGACAATACCACTTTTGCCCTTCCTCTTCTCACTAACATATCTGAAAAATGTCTTATCCCCCCCCATTTTATTGCATTAGCTATTTCCTCCTCCTTTTGAATCTTTGCCTTCCTGACTACTTTGCTAGCTTCTCTAAGTTTTTCCAAATACAGATGCCTGTCTTCCTCTCTCTGTGATCTCTTGTATTTGAGCAGGAGAGCAGTTTCTTTGCATGCTTCTCCCTGCAGCTGACAACGGGATCTGGAGACAGAAGGGCCCCATATTCCTTTTAGTTATAAGAGAAGCATACCAGTCAAACCACATTGACAGCAGTTGGCATTGGAGGGGGCCATCCTCCTCCTCCTCCTCCCCAGGCCCTTGAGACACAGCCCTATACAAAATCCTGCAAAGTAGAGCTCAAAGAGAGGGAAATCAGATGTAGAAGGTGTGGCATAACAGGGATTTTAGCAGACCTCTGCAAACAAATTTCAAGAGAGCGTTCTCTCACCCCAGTACTCCTCACAGCAGGGTCTCTCAAACTAATTTTTTTCTCAGCTGGTTGGCTGCTGGAGTCGTCCTTCATGCACCAACCATCTGGTCCTTCTGTTGCCATAGCAGGGATCTTATTTGGTCCTGGAACCTTCTCCACCTGCAGAGATGGCAAAGGCATGCCACCCCTTCCCCTCCCCATGCCTAACCTGGTGACCTAGCAGGATCCTCACTCCTGGAATGCTGCTAGTTCTTCATATGGAGAAAGAAACTCTCCATCTTTACCAAGCCTTGAAGCTTGGGCCCGAGGTAGAGCAAGTCCTCCGGTCCCCAGCATATTTACTGGACCTCTCCCATCCCCTGCAGAGACTCAGACTTGAGAGCTCCTCCAGGCACATCTGCTCCCTATAGTGTCAGGGAAAAGCAGATCCCAAGATCATTGCAGGTAATCCTTTTCAGATATATTTTCCCCAAAGTGATTAGGTGTAAATTCCAGTTTTTGTCCAAAGATTTTCAGACACCAGCAATTTTTAGAAGAAATATTAAAACTTCACTCTTTAAGACTACCATTCATTAATTGTTCTGTAGGAGCCATATCTGTTGCAGCATTGACCCTGTTGTGACTTTTACTTGCTGTTTGTCATAAAAGGGCTGTTTGATCACATGATATATAATGTTCCTTTAATTCTACAAACTATTTTTAGGAGTTTGTTAATTTTATCACGTGTGTGTTTATAAATTAGATTTGTTACGATGTTTCGTATGAATTCTCATTTATGTATAAAGTTGTCAGCTACTTTGAGCATGTTTCATGAGGAATGAGATATAAATGAAAAACAAACATTCCAATAGCACACAGAACATTTTACAAAATTATCATGATAGTATTAGCTGCAGTTGGTGGAGGGGGGTGTTAAAACCACACCTTTACCTGAACGATAGGTTAATTTGTGCACATTCTTAAATGCAGATTAAGGCAACTCAAGGTGAGCCTTTAAAATTCTTCTGAAACATGGAACACGCAGAACAAATTTTGTAGGCTTTGTAAATTGATATCTTAGAAACAAGATGAAGCCTTAAGTTACAAAGGTACCCTGCTTTTTATACAGGGCAGATTTGGTTGCACAGGAGGTAGGATGGGCAGCAGTGTGTGAATATTTAAAAGACTTCCCACACTATTCTTCCTAGGTTGTCAGTGTCGCAGTGCTGTAACCCCCCAGATGGTCTCTCTCTCTCTCTAGGTAGATGCCTAGCGACTCCATTGGACCTGTCTCTCCACCACCTTCTCTGGGATAGCATTACAGACATCTAGCTCCCTTTTTGTGAATAAATGTTTTCTGACCATGCTGTCATTACAGCTTCATATCAATATCCCATAACTTTGCAGTTTCCTTTCTTGTGTATTAATGATAGATATTAAAACATTTAAAACATATATCACCTTTGTCTATCCTCTCCTCTATGACATACATACTTAGGTCCTAAGTCTCTTTTCATATGTCTTCTGCCTCAGATTCTACACCATTGTGGTTGCTTTCTTCTGGAACACATCTAGTCGCTTTGTATCCTGATAGAAGCACAAGCTTCAAAAACTGAACATAATATTCCAGGTAAAGCCTTTATCTGCTTATAAAGGATCTTTGCCCAGTCCAGTATCCACCTTATGACACTGTGATAATATCACAGACAGTATATCACCTCAGGGTCGCTTTATCAGCCTCTCACCCCAACACATGCAGCTCCTTTGAATTTCTGCACCCCAATCACTCTGCATTTCTTCTCATTAAAGCTAAACTACCAAGAATTCAAACAAAAACTTGAAGACTGGTTATCATTTCTCAGGTTCTTCACTTCCTCATGTATGTTCAGTCTGTTACAGATCTGCAAAGAGGCAAACTTCCTTCTAACCCTTCTGCAATATTGTTCACAAAGCTATTGAACAGAATCTGTCTCAGTTCTGCTCCTTTAGGTACTCCACTAGTCGCTTTTCTCTCCTCCAGCTGAATTCCTTTTACCACTATCCTATGTCTTATGTACATCAAGCAGTGTCAAATCCAAGTCACTACCTTGAAATGACTCTCCTCCCCCCCCCTCCCCCCAGGTTGCTCCATCTATTCATGTGCCTCATATAAGAAGCAAAAAGGTTTTACTGAAATCCAAGTATACCACATTCAGTGAAAATGTTTGACCTAATTCTCTAGTCACACAATTGAAGAAAACGGATTTGACGTGATCTGCTTTGATAAAATTTTTACTGCCTTAGCTCTTGCAAGCAATTGGATTGTAGATAGTGAACTATCCTTTTCTTAAGTGGCATCACCATTACTTTTCCCCTCAACTGAAGACAGACTCGCCAGTCTGTATTTTCCCACTTCTCCATTACTCTTTTCTTGAAGAGGGACTATAGCCACTCTCTTCCAATTCCAAGGGACCTCTCCCACCTTTACAGATACAGGAGTCTGCCGTCTTGGTACATGTCGGTACCAATGACATAGGAAAATGTGGTAGGGAGGTTTTGGAGGCTAAATTTAGGCTTTTAGGTAGGAAGTTGAAATCCAGAACTTCTAGGGTAGCGTTCTCCGAAATGCTTCCCGTTCCACGCACACGACCCAAAAGGCAAGCAGAGCTCCGGAGACTCAATGCATGGATGAGACAATGGTGCAGAGATGAGGGTCTTCGATTTGTTAGGAACTGGGGAACATTCTGAGGAAAGGAGGGGCTCTTCCAAAGAGATGGGCTTCACCTTAACCAGGATGGAACCAGGCGGCTGGCATTAACCTTTAAAAAAGGAGATAGAGCAGCTTTTAAACTAGATAATAGGGGAAAGCCAACAGTCGCCCAAGAGTGTATGGTTTGGAAGAATGTATCCTAGAAGGATGCTACCAAAAGCAGAGAGGTTCCAAAAAAGAATAAAGTAGCCCAAATGCCCGCAAGTATGGAGCAGACAGAGCTTAAAGATCCCAAATTACCCATGTCTACCAATAGCCAGATTAATATGAATAAAATAGTCTCTAAAATGCTTGTATGCAAATGTTAGAAGTCTAAAAAATGATGGGAGAGTTAGAATATACAGTATAGCACTAAATAAGGGGTTAGATATGACTGGAATATCAGAGACATGGTGGAAGGAGGACAACCAGTGGGACACTATGATACCTGGGTACAAACTATATCGTAATGATAGAGCTGATCAAATTGGTGGAGGGGTTGCGCTCTGTTAGAGAGAACATTGGGTCAGAAAGGATTAAAGTTTTGCAGAAAAAAATTTGCTGTAGAATCTCTATGGATTGAAATTCCATGTAAAAAGGGGAAGGCGATGGCAGTGGGGGTGTACTATCGACCGCCTGGCCAGAATGAACAAATGGATGATGAAATACTCAAAGAAATCAAGGAAGCTAACAAAAGTTACAGCGCAGTAATAATAATGGCTGATTTCAATTACTCCAGTATCGACTGGGTCAGTGTCACAGCAGGACATGCTAGGGAGATAAAGTTCCTAGATGAAATAAATGACTGCTTCTTGGAGCAGCTGGTTCTTGAACCGACCAGAGGGGAAGCCATATTAGACCTAGTCCTTAGTGGAACAACAGATCTAGTGCAAGAGATAAGGGTGTTGGGGCCACTTGGCAAGTGATCATAGCATGATCGCGTTTGCTTTAATTAGTGGAGGAGGGATAGTAAGGAAATCCACAGTACTACCTTTTAACTTTCGAAAGGAAGACTGATTAAAATGAGGAAAATAGTTAAGAAAAAACTAAAAGGAGCAGTTGCAAAGGTTAAAGACTTACATCAAGCTTGGGTGTTGAAAAATACTATCTTGGAAGCCCTACACCAGCTGTATTCCACGCTTTAAGAAAAGTGGAAGCTCAAAAAACTGCCAGCATGGTTTAAAGGTAAGGTCAGAGAGGCTGTGGTTGCCAAAAAAGCATCTTTCAGGAAATGGAAAAAAGAGCCATACTATGAAACCTGGAAACATCACAAGCACTGGCAAGCTAAATGCAAGGCATTGATAAGGCAGGCAAAGGGAGAATTTGAGAAGCAGCTTCCTGAGGAAGCAAAAATACATAATAAAGACTTTTTCAAGTACATTCGTAGCAAAAAACCTGTGAGAGTCAGTTGGTCCATTAGATGATAGAGGTGTTAAAGGGGTACTAATAGGCAACAAGGCTATAGCAGAAAGACTGAACGAATTCTTTGCTTCGGTCTTTACTGAGGAAGATGTAAGGATGTTACCCATGACTGAAGTGGTATTTAAAGGTGCGGAAGAATTGAAGGAAATATCAAAACATCGGAAAGATGCATTACAACTATTAGATAAACTGAAGAGTAGCAAATCACCTGGGCCGGATGATAAACATCCAAGGGTGTTGAAAGAACTGAAATATGAGATTGCAGATCCGCTATTAGTAATCTGTGAACTATCATTAAAATCATCTGTAATACCTGAAGATTGGAGGATAGCCAACGTAACGCCAATTCTTAAAAATGGTTCCAGGGGTGATCCGGGAAACTACAGACTGGTGAGCCTGACGTCAGTACCGGGAAAAATGGTAGAAACCATCATAAAGAACAAAATTGCTGAACATGTAGATAGTCATGGCTTAATGGGAGACAGCCAACATGGCTTTAGACAAGGAAGATCTTGTCTTACTAATCTGTTACATGTTTTTGAAGGTGTAAATAAACAGGTAGACAGACAAAGGTGAGTTGGTTGATATAGTGTATTTGGACTTTCAGAAAGCCTTTGACAAGGTCCCTCATCAGAGACTTTTGGCAAAACTAGAGTCATGGGATAGGAGGCAGTGTACTATTGTGGATCAGGAACTGGTTAAAAGATAGAAAGCAGAGGGTAGGGCTAAATGGCCAATTTTCCCAATGGAGAAAGGTGAATAGTGTTGTACCCCAGAGATCTGTGCTGGGTCCGCTGTTTTTCGACATTCATAAATGACCTGGAAAAGGGAATAGCGAGCGAAGTAATCAAATTTGCAGAAGACACAAAACTATTTAAAGTTGTTAAAACCCAAGAGGACTGTGGAAAACTGCAAGGGGATCTTGATAAATTGGAAGACTGGGCATCAAAATGGCAGATGAAATTTAATGTGGACAAGTGCAAAGTTATGCACCTAGGGAAAAACAACTCAAACTATGGTCACACGATACACATTAGGAACCACCTCCCAGGAAAAAGATTTAGGCGTCATTGTGGCTAACATGTTAAAACCCTCGGCCCAGTATGCAGCGGCAGTCAAGAGAGCAAATAGAATGCTAGGTATTATAAGGAAAGGAATGGAAAATAAAACAGAAGATATTATAATGCCTCTATATCATTCCATGGTGAGACCGCACCTTGAATATTGTGTGCAATTCTGGTCGCTTTATCTTAAAAAGGATATAGCGTTATTAGAAAAGGTTCAGAGAAGAGCCACAAAAATGGTAAAGGGGATGGAAGGATACCCCTATGAAGAAAGGCTAAAAAGGTTAGGACTCTTTAACCTGGAAAAGAGACGGCTGAGGGGAATTATGATAGAAGTCTATAAATTAATGAACGGAGTGGAACGGGTAAACGTAGATCAACTGTTTACATTATGAGAATGTAGAAAGACTAGGGTACATGCAATGAAGCTACAGGGTAAACTATTTAAAAGAAAATATTTTTTTACTCATCCTGTAAACAAACTCTGGAATTTGTTACCTGAGGATGTAGTAAAGGCTGTTAGTGTAGCTGGGTTTAAAAAAGGTTTGGACAAGTTCATGGAGGAAAGGTCCATAAACCATTATTAAGAAGGGACCCAGGATATCAATGCTTGACCCAATACAAGCATTGTGGAACCTGTGTCTTTTGGGGAAAACTGCTAGGTACGTATGACCTATATTGGCCACTGTTGGAAACAGGATACTGCGCTTGATGGACCTTGGTCTGATCCAGTATGGCATATCTTATTGTTCTTATGTGTCCCAGGATTTATCCCTTTTGTTCTCTTTAAATTATAAACCTTTACTGGTAGCTATCAAGATCGGTTTACAAGAATGTTATATCTTGGTTGGAAAAGTTAAATGTCCTCAAGAATTTTATTCTTCCGAAACAGAATTTAACATTCTTCCAATTTATATGCCATTGTCCTTTTAAAATGATTTTAAAAGATATTGTCTGTATTCATTTCACAAGAAAAGAAGCCTCACTTAAATTTTAGGAAATTAATGGCTTCTAAAGAGATATGTGGTTATGAATGGCATTGAGAAAGAGAAGATCTTCAAGTACCAAGAAATGCAGAGACCAAGAACTGTGGCAAAAAGATATTGAGCTATTTCCCATCATGTTGGTTTGCCACGGGCAGGGCCGGCCCAACCACTAAGAAAACTAGGCAGTTGCCTAGGGCAGCAACCTCTGGAGGGCTGCAAACACAGTCCATTCAAAGCTAAATAATATATTTTGACAGCCAGAGGGAGTGTAAACCTTGAGGGTTCCCTAGGGCTCTAACAGTTTGGACTAACTCTAGGGCCAGCCCTGGCCACAGGCTTAATTAAGAAGAATTTCCAAGCACACCTTGATAAATTGCCCATACATGTTACAGCTTATGAACTCCAGAAGGAAGCTCTCTTTAGTATGATGCAGGTACTATGCTGAGCATTAGCAGTAAATCTGGGAGACCAAGAGCATGCTCCACATACCCTGGGGCTTAGGAGTAATGTTCATGACTCATGGTATGCACAATACTAACCCATTTGGAGAAATTGCCCACAAGTAAACCTCTGAAGCTGAAAACTGCCCCATCCCAGCAATTAAGTCTAGCTGCTGAATTTCACAAGACAGAGATACAGCTATAGGGGGGGAAGCATTCTTGGAAGTAACAGTTGGGAATAGGATGTAAGCATGTGTGGGAATTTGATTTTTCCCAATACTGGGTGTAAGTTTTGGCCCAAACTCTGCCCGCAGGTAAAGTACATCATCCATGGGGAAAATAAACTTAAAGGGAACGCTTGGATCTTCAAACTACCCCTTTTGAAGTAAAGACCCAAAAAAAGAAAGAATTAGTGAAAGTAGGCATTGTCTTCTATTTCAAGCAAGTTCGTTTTTTTCTGCAATTTCCATTACAATAGTCTCTCAATATGAAAGTCTCAAACTGCAATTGCCATTTCATTTAATCAGTCATCCAAAATAATTACATATAATGCATCCATAGTTCTCCTCCTGAAAATTTGTAACTGCATCTTGAATCTCTCTGCACCTCTTACAAACACACGCATGCATCACACAGCACACACACTCTGAGACTCAACGCTGCTTTACCCAGTTCCTGCCGCTCCACCATTCCTCTCAGGGGAAAGAGCTGCTACTGCTACACAGCCTGGAGGTAAGCTCCTCCCATGCTCTGACACCCAGAGCATTGCCGCCTCCCAGAATTGGTTCCTTTAAAGACAAGCACTCTAAGTTGCACCCGCACCTGGTGGGTCCATGCCTAAGGACCTCGCCAAAGGGCCCTTTGGCATGGCCCTTAGGCATGGACCACCCCGACCAACCCAAGCCATAGGAACTATCGAACCTGCAACAGCATACGAGGCCGGAACTTGCCACAGAGCCCCCCCAGTGAACATGCTGTGGCTCTGCACATCTAATGAAGCTGCACCAACAGATACAGACCAGCCACAGAATCCAGACCCAGGCTCCATCCCTCCAAGGCAGTGCACCGACTATCACAGATTGCACAAACAGCGCACCACCACCACACAACTTCAAACTCATACTGCTGTCTACTGAGACTCACAGCAAATACACCAAGGACATCATCATGTGGCCTACTGTAGGGAAATCTGACTTAAATCTGCCTTGGGTCTGCTTATATATATATTGGCTTCATATTAGCTTTATATGACTGCACCCTTGCCTGATGATATTATGGATGGCACAGAAGACAAGCATGTGGGTATAAAGGAGTAGATGTGGCCTGCTATGGAGGATTTGCTATGGAGAATTCTGGGTAACCATATTCTGCATAGGAGTATGCAAAAATATTGGGCCTAGCAGTATTTGAGCCTAAGCAAGAAACAGGCTAAGCCAGGAATGCAATGAATTCAAACTTATGAGCATAAACACACTCTCCTACCCTGAAGGTTTCAATTAGTGCCAGAAGAAGAAAATACACAGGAAGGGGCAGAGGTCACAGGCCATGCATAGAAAAATAGACCTAAAAGCATTTCCAGATGTATAGAGGTCATAGGCCATGTATAAATGAGCAGGGTCCAGATGTACAAATGTAAGGAGATTCTCCCCTGGGAAAAGTGTTGCAGGGCCCTGCTGACACTTAAGAATGAATGATGGATTACTGAACAGACATTTGAGACAGAGAGAAATGTATATAAGGCAATTATTTTTCATGTAAGAGTGGGTGGTATTTTCTTCCTCTTCACAGAGAAAGAAAGTACTGTCTGCCATCTCTAGATAGGCATTTGCTGTTTGCTATTTTATAATCACTTTTGTTATTCTAAATAAAAGTCTTTTGAGCTAAAGCAACTGCCGTCTAAGTAATTCTCTGATTGGTGATATTTTGGGCAACCGTTGTGGGAACCAGAAGCTACAATTGGTGCCGAACACCCTCTAAATTTTTTTCCCTTCCAAATTGCCCAAGGACTCCTCTGACTGCAGTTTTTGACTTGTAGTTTTACTTGTCAGAGGGACTACCTCCTGTTTTTCACAGTAGATTAAAAAAAAAAAAACAGGGGATGAGAATACCTTAGGAGGATTCCTTCTGCTGGTACAGAAGATGGGAATACCGCCCTGAGTGACGTCGAGAGAGATTTTGATACCCTAGGACGACTCCAGTGGGTGAGTTTTGTTTTTCCTGTCTACAAACAAAGACGGAAGATTTACCAAGGTTCAATTGGTGGGTGAGTACCAAATTTACACATATGCATATGTATTTTATGTGTTTCATGTTTTGTTATGTAGCAAATCGTTAGATTGTCTTTGCATTTAATTGTAATGGTAGGGAAAGAAAGTTTGAAAGTTTTGCCCAGACATTAGGTCTCTGTCTTTCCGGGATTGATTGATGTACGCTTGAGACTGTACATATCATTGATATGAAGCGAGTGTGTGTCTTTATCCACATTTTCATACCTCCGCGAGGAGATTGGCTGGATTTAGACGAAGCATAAGCGTTGTCAGCGTGTATAAGTCCTGGATTTCTTAAATTTCGCTCCTCTGTTAATTACGAGGTTTGGATTGCTACCTAAAAGTGAAATTGCGCGCGCCTCTGTATATAAGGAGGTTCAATTTGCTATTGGTAAAAGGCGACGTTAATTGCCCCTGTCCCTGAACAGTGAAAACACCAGGTCTACATAGCCTATAGAGAAGGGACAGCTAGGGAAATGTTTAAAAGAAAATCTAAACAGGAAGAAAATACTGAGAAAGGAACTGAGCCCGGTCCTAATCCCATAGATAGCCTTGTTAAACAGAACCCCCTATTGGAGGCTTCAATAAAAAATTGTTCTAAACAATGGGAAAAATGGACGAAAAAAACACCCTCTCTTGCCTGGCCAGCAGGGGGGTCGTTTGATCCGCTCATTTTGACCAAAATTAGGGATCATATTTTATTTAACAAATGTGGCAAAGCCCAATTGGAACATTTGCGACATATTTCCCTGTGGATGCAAGCTGGTCCAGAGCTTTCGCCATCTGCCCCTGTGCCCCCACCTTCTTATTGGGCAGCCGAAAGTAAAGCTATGGCAGCCATAGGCTATTCCGACCCTGTTTTCCAGCCCAAGTCAGAACCGACTTCTCACCCAGCAGCCTCTATACCCCCAGAACAGGTCCTGCATAAACTCTTGGACACTGAGGGAGCTTGGGCAAAGATTGAGGGTCATGTTAACTTAAAAGCCACCCCTGCCCCAGATCCCAGTGCATATGCTGAGGCACAGGCAAGATTAGAAGAGTTGAAACAGCAATTAACAGCAGAACATGAAGATTTAGAAAGTCAGGCTCAAGCTTTAAAGCAATCTGAGGAAAAAATTACTGAGAATCTTAGAAGATGGGAGTTAGACCTGACAGATAGGGAAAAACGTCTTAAGACGATTATAGAAGAGGAAGAAGAGGAGAAGGTAGAGGAGGAAGTAGATGACGAAAAGACAAAAAAGTGCACTTACAGTGATTTGTGGAGTTGTGAAAGGTGGTAAAGCTCTTCGAGCTCCACAACCCTGTATCCTTACTTTTATTACAGAGCAGGAGGATGGCAATGGTTATTATGTTTACCGATGGTCCTCCAACATGTATGGTTGGACAAGAGCCAACCAGCCTCAGATGTTACAGTGGCCCCCTAATGGATCACTAGAAACTGTACACCTTAACACCGCCCGACTCTGCATTCGCGGAGGAGCGGGAGACCCTAACTGGGATTCTGCCTATATGGAAGCAGGTCTGAGGGTTTGGGAGAAGTATGAGAATCAGGACGCTAATAAACAGCTTCTGTTTCCAGTAATCTATACAAATGAAGGAAAATCTAAATATATCCCATGGAGTTACTGATATGACTAATATAGCCAGTAGTCTCCCTCCACTTAGTAGAGGGGGAGAGACATGGATTCAAAAATTTGAAAGAATTACGGCTGGATATCATTTGGCTTTGGGAGATATCAAAGCTTTATTGGCCAAAATTCTGGGAAATAGTGCGACAAATCAAGTGTTCGCCAATGCCGATTTAGGCCAGGTGAAGGTCACAGTTAACACTTATGATGGTTCTTCCTTCAACGAGTTTCGTCCTCGTATTTGGGACTCCCTCAGGGAGATGTACCCTACTCAGCGCAGTTTGGCTCCTCTCACTACTATGAGATTCCAAATAGGTGAGGATATCAGTGCATACCTTGTACGATTTCAAGATTTATGGGAAGCACAAATGGGGGTACCATACGATGATGTTTGTATGAGACCTGTATTTTTCCAGACTTTGTGTAATACATTACCCCCATCCGTAACTGCAAAATTAAAGTCTATAGTAGCCTTGGAGTCTGAGCCATGGCCTAAACAACAGGCCCATATTTTGCATTATATTCGATCTTTAGAGGAGGACACTTTGAAACCTGAGAAGGATTTGAAACAGGCCCAAGCACGCTTGTTACACCTTCAACTTAAAGGGTTACAAGAAATTAAAGATCCCCAATCCACCACCAAATTACATCTTGATAAATCTAATAATGAACTTATTAGACAACTAAAACAAAAATTTAGGGAACAGCAGGAGAAAATTGATGACATGGAATATTTGGATCCTTATGAGGATGATGTTCCAGACCCCTGCGATGAGGTATGGGATAGAGATAAGGAGCGCATTTACTATAACGGAGCCCAACGACCCCGTTATCCTCAGCCACAGCGTCGAGGTCCCTCTTACCAACAAAATACCAACACTCCTGCCCCACAGTGTTGGAACTGTGGTGGTTACGGTCATTTTCAGCGCTCATGCCGTGCTCAGCGCAGAAATGAGAACTTTGATAGGAGGCGTTTTCCCTTGTGGACACCTCCCCGGAATTCTGGACCACCACCCCAACAATGACTGGGAATCTATATCTTACAGGCGAGGCTCACATATCAGGAACCTCTGATCACAGTATATCTTAATGATGAGCCCACAGAAATGTTACTTGATACAGGAGCCACGTCCTCTGTATTAACCGTTTTACCACAGAGATGCCAGCTTAGTAGAAAGAAAATGACTACCACTGGTTTTGATGGTAGACCCCTTACATCTTATCTAACTACACCTATTTGTTTAAGAATAGGAGATCAGCAGATTTCTCATTCTTTTCTGTTTGCCCCATATTGCCCAGTAAATTTGATGGGTAGGGACTTACTGGTGAAATTACAGGTTGAATTCACCTATGGTCCGCTGGGAGAAAAAGGCCCTGAGCGGTCACTGCTACTCAGCCCTTATGGCCGAGTTAAATCACATCTGCCTGTAACCATTCGTATTAAGCCTGGCTGTAAACCACCAAAGATTCCGCAGTATCCCCTCCAACCGGAGGCCCTGCAGGGATCTCGCCAGGAGATTCAGGAGCTGTTACAGCATGGAATTATTGAACTCAGTAATTCCCCATATAACACCCCACTATTCCCTGTGAAAAAGCCTAATGGGAAGTGGAGAATAGTTCATGACTTACGTGCACTTAACAGTGTTATTGAACCACAGTTTCCAGTAGTCTCAAACCCTGCCACATTGCTGACAACGACTACTCTGTACAAATATCATACTGTTCTGGACCTTTCCCATGCCTTTTTTGGGATAGAAGTTGAATCCACATCCCGGCAGTTGCTGGCATTTATTTTTGAGGGTCAGCATTATCAGTGGACCAGGTTACCCCAAGGATATGTGGAAAGCCCCTCCATATTCTCTCAAGCACTAGTTGCTGATTTGCAATCATTCAGGGCAGAGCTGCCCAGCAATGTGTCTTTGTTACAGTATGTAGATGACTTACTGCTTTCCACAGCTGAGGCTGCAACAAATCTGGCCCTCACAGATAAACTTGTTTGTTATCTTTTGGAAAGTGGATACCAGATTAACATGGCCAAGGCACAGATCTGCCAAACTGAAGTCACTTTTCTGGGTTTCCTAGTAGGAGATGGAATGCTGTCTCTGACAGAGAAAACTAAACAACACTGCTTGCAATTACAGATGCCTACCACTGTAAAGCAATTGCGATCTCTGCTCGGCATGATAAATTTCTGCCGAAATTGGATCCCAGGTCATAGTCAACGCACACATCCCTTTCGCAAATATTTAAAAGGGGGGGCTAAGGGGTCGACTGTTATCAGCCTGTCAGCTCCTGACCAGATTTTGCTTCAATCTCTTTTGACTGATGTCTCGCACACACCAAGTATCTGTCTTCCTGACTATTCAAAGGAGATGTTTCTCATTAGCTTTCACGGACATCACACGTGGGCAGCTGTGATTTATCAGGATGATGGTAAAATTGTGTCCTACTTGTCAGGATCTTTTTCTGTTACAGAAATAGTTCTGCCTGATGTTGAGAGAGGGTTAGTAGCCACCAGTGAGGCAGTCAGAAAGACTTATAACACCTTTCATCTCTTGCGACTCACTGTGTATTGCTCCGGTGATGTAGAGGCATTGTTATGCAGTAATACTCTCCACTTTACCCCATATCGGGTGCACCAGCTTTGTGCTACTCTGCTACGGAGTCACATTCTCATTAAGCCATTCCCTGCAAGTCACCCTTTTGGCTACCTACAAAATTTAGTTTCTGTCATTAGTGGAGAGGAAGAAGATAAGATCCCCATTTTTTCTTTTGCAGATAATATTCTGTCTCTTCACGAAATGCCTGTCAATTCTAAAGTCTGGTTCACTGACGGTTCTGAGACGTCACTATGTTCTGGTTTCAGTGCAGTACAAATATCTCCTTCTGGAGACATTCTAGATGTATTGCAATATCAGTTGCCGAGTGTTTATAGTGCTCAAGGTGCAGAACTCTGTGCAATTTTGGCAGTCTTACTGCATCAGGAGAGACAGAACATTATTATATTCACTGACTCCCAATATGCAGCACAAGTGCTGACAGCGCTTCACCAGAAATGGTCACAAAGAGGTTTTATCACTTCCTCAGCCAGCTCAATTTCACATCTTGATGAGATACATCAAATTTATGAGTGTTTAGAGAAACGCAGAATCAACAATCTGTTTCTGTGCTGTGAGTGGGTTCCTGGACATACACAGGGAGACTCTTTCCGCCAGATGGGCAATGCCCTGGCAGATCAGTTAGCCAAAGAAGTAACTAGTAATGCTTCCCTGACTTTACCTGTCACCAGATCACAGATCTATTTAGTACCTGACCTTGCTGATTATCAGAAAGATGCTGTTTCTCATGAAATAGGAAATTGGGAGAGACTAGGTTGTTCCCAAATTAAGAAAATGTGGGTACATCCATCAGGAAGACTCTGTATCTGTTATGTGGCACTAAAACGCCTTACAGATCTCATACACGATATCTATCATTCTAGTACTGCAAATGTCTACAGCATGCTTGAGGACATTTTTTGGTGTCCACACATGAAAAATCGCATTCAGGAACTAGTAGCTAAATGTCCTGTGTGTATCCTGAATTCTCAGCCAGGAGGAAAACCCATAGCCAAAGGTCATCTCCCGGTTCTAAGTGGTCCTTTTGAATCCTGGTATGTAGATTTTACTGACATGATCCACAGATGTGCTCAGAAGCGGTACCTTTTAGTGTGGGTTTGCCCTTGGTCTAAATGGATTGAGGCCTTCCCCTGCAATAGAGAGACTGCTGAAGAAGTAGTAGAGGTTTTGCTAACACAAATAATTCCCCGATTTGGCATTCCTAAAGTCATATATTCTGACAATGGCTCTCACTTTCGTAATGCTCTTGTAACTGCACTCACCCAGCATCTTCCTGTTCAGTGGAAGTATGTTTCTGTGTATAAACCTACTTCCAATGGTCTTGTTGAACGATGTAATGGCATTTTGAAAACTCAACTCAGAAAAATTTGTGCTTCTGGTCATATGACCTGGCTACAAGCATTACCCAATGTGCTTATTTCAGCTGCGTAATAGCCCGATCAAGCGATTACATCTGACACCTCATGAAATGGCCACTGGCCGGCGTATGCGCACAACTAATTTATCACAGTCCCAGGTTCCGATTCATGATAGTCTTTCTGCTTACCTTGCAGGACTCCGGATTGCGCTTCAAGAAATTGCTGACCGTGTAGCAGCCACACAGTCTGTGTCCAGTCCATCCTTATTACCTTGTTTCCCTGTAGGGTCCACTGTCTATAAAAGAAATTGTGTTCGTGTATCCTGGGACTGCCCAACCTTTTCAGGACCCCACGTTGTCACTGCTGCTTCCCCTTTTGCTGCAAGACTGAATGATACTGATACTTGGGTGCATGTCAGCCATCTAAAAGCGTCTCCAGCTGTCCCATCTGATTAATCAGTTTTATTTTCCTACAGAACTCAGTGTTCTCACAACAGTGCTATGTTATTAGTACCAAAGATGATCGCTGTCAAGCCTACTCCATGGGCGTCCTTGTGCTTTTTTCTGGGAATCTCTGTCATAATCGTCCTCCTTATTGAGTGTTTACATCCAGATGGACAGCTAGCTTTGTTTCTTCATGGATTTAACCAGACTAACCAGACGATATCTCGAGCACCCCGAGCTTTACCTGAAGGCTCTCTGAACTTGTGGAAGCAATCAGTATTACACATTGTTTCCCTGATGAACATTACAGACTGCATTATTTGTACCCCTTTACCAAAGGGTGTATCATATGCTCCAGTACATGTTTCAAAGGTTCCCTTAAATGAGTATGCAGGACAGCTTGCTTGTGTAGATAATAATAATTTTTCTGCCAGTTGTTATGAGACTTTTAATTGTTCCCAGACGTGGCATGCAATGAATATGATACATGACCCTTTGCGTGTATATGTTGACCCGAATATGATATTTGATCTATGTTTAATAACAAATGTATCCATTGCTTTTTCAGACAGGTGTAACCTGTCGTATAATGTTATTAATGGATCCTTTCATTTTGCTAGTAATTCTGTCATGATAAAGTGGTATAATCAATCCGGTAATATGGACCCCTCCAATATGAAATATGATTGGAGAAATATTACAAGAAACCCGGTAGTGTTTAATGGAGCTGACTTCCGCTGGTATGTGGGAGTTGGTCCCATTTATCACGATGGTTCAGCTGTGCTGACAACGGGTTCTCAGAATGAATCTCCATATACTTCTTGCTATCTCCCAATGTCCAGTTTCAGGAGGGATCTTACCTCAGCTACCACGGGAAAATCTTTTGTTAAGTGGTTTGATGGGCATCATATGAGTCGCATATGGACACCTGCTACAAACCTCTTTGCTGTAATGGGTCATTATTGGTTGTGTGGGGAAACTCTGTATCAGGTAATTAACCTCTCCCTATTACCCTGTGCTTTGGTTAAAGTTTCTTCTTTTTCTGTCTTGATACCTCTTAATGTTACCCATCATTCTGCTTCTCGCTCCACCCTGCATAGATTAAAACGTAGCTCCTCAGCTTATGCTAGCCCCTGGGATTCCTCTATAGCCGAGGATGATGCCATTCAGGCCTCATTTGAGTATATCAATTCCACTTATCCCATGACTAAAACTCGTTTGGATGCCCTTAGCGCAACGGCCTGGATTCCCTTTGCCACCCCCGCCCTTACTGCTGAGCTTGGTATGGCTGTACGCCGTTTGCAATGTTGTTGCATATTCAAATGAAAGCTGTTACTGAATCCATATCACGCCTAGCCGAGTCCCTTGAACAAAATACACAAATGACTCTGCAGAATAGGCAAGCTTTGGATTTACTTTTGGCTGCTGAAGGCGGAACATGCACTTTCATTAATGCTACGAACTGTTGTACTGTAATCGCTAACCACACGGTGTTTGGGTTAGATGCCATGAATAAGATAAAGCATCTCTCTGAATTGCATATTGATGATTTTAAAGGGGGACTTCAACTTAATAATATTTGGGGTAGTATTGCTTCATGGTTTGCTAGTTTAGGTGTAGGACTTAAAGCCTTCTTTATTACGCTTTTAAGTATAGCTTGTTTTGCAATCATTGCTTGTTGTACCTTATCCATTTTACTTGCCTGTTGTAAACGAATGATATCGCAAAGCACTAAAACCATGTATATTGTGTCAAGGGAACAGTACCAACAATTGCCTTTGAATGATCCATCTTTGTCTCAAATGGTTGTTATTCACGCCCCTTAGTGGGATTATTTTAATTATCCCCCCCAAAAGAAAAAAAGTGGCGAATGTAGGGAAATCTGACTTAAATCTGCCTTGGGTCTGCTTATATATATATTGGCTTCATATTAGCTTTATATGACTGCACCCTTGCCTGATGATATTATGGATGGCACAGAAGACAAGCATGTGGGTATAAAGGAGTAGATGTGGCCTGCTATGGAGGATTTGCTATGGAGAATTCTGGGTAACCATATTCTGCATAGGAGTATGCAAAAATATTGGGCCTAGCAGTATTTGAGCCTAAGCAAGAAACAGGCTAAGCCAGGAATGCAATGAATTCAAACTTATGAGCATAAACACACTCTACTACCCTGAAGGTTTCAATTAGTGCCAGAAGAAGAAAAATACACAGGAAGGGGCAGAGGTCACAGGCCATGCATAGATAAATAGACCTAAAAGCATTTCCAGATGTATAGAGGTCATAGGCCATGTATAAATGAGCAGGGTCCAGATGTACAAATGTAAGGAGATTCTCCCCTGGGAAAAGTGTTGCAGGGCCCTGCTGACACTTAAGAATGAATGATGGATTACTGAACAGACATTTGAGACGGAGAGAAATGTATATAAGGCAATTATTTTTCATGTAAGAGTGGGCGGTATTTTCTTCCTCTTCACAGAGAAAGAAAGTACTGTCTGCCATCTCTAGATAGGCATTTGCTGTTTGCTATTTTATAATCACTTTTGTTATTCTAAATAAAAGTCTTTTGAGCTAAAGCAACTGCCGTCTAAGTAATTCTCTGATTGGTGATATTTTGGGCAACCGTTGTGGGAACCAGAAGCTACACTACCACTCAGCACACCTACTGCTCTCCTACTCCTAGGCCTAGTCCTCTCTATTAGGCCTATAAGTGAACACTGCCATTGCATGCCACCCCTGCCCCATTCCCATCATTCACACTGCCAGACTGAAGCCGTTGAGGCCATGGTTCGACCACAATACCCATCATCACAAAAGACCCAGGCAACTGCTGCCCATCACGATAGAACCCCCACCCCCCATGTGCACACCAGCCACCTCATCAATCGCACCCTGAATAATGCATGCTCTGTCCACAACAAAATACAGATCCTGCACGACTACATCTCTGACAACAATGTAGACCTCATGTGCATCACCAAAACGTGGTTCTCCAAAGAAGAGAATGTTCTAAACCAGCTAAATACTGCCACCCACAATATCCACAGCTGTCTATGCACTTGCAGCAGAGGAGGGGGGTGTGTGCATTCTCTCTAGCAAAACCCTTGGATTCAAAAGCATCAACACTCTTGCCACACCAGACAGATATCCTCACAATTGCGAGCAAACACTTTACCATCTGCCTTGCATCCAGAGTCCCGCTCAACAAGGCAGAGGAACTCACTCTGCTGGATAAAGTCTGCTCTCATACATTCCACCAGAAACACCTCATCCTCCTTAGGGACCTAAACCTAACATCGGCCTTTGACAACTAGAGTGCAACATTCCTCCAGGCCATGAGAGACCTGCAATACACACAACTCATCTCCTCATCAACCCACACCAAATGTGGAATCCGACTTCGTTTTCTTCCCTGACCCTTTGCTGGCATCACCTAAGTACATCCCTCCAGCTACAGCCACCATACCCTGGTCGGATCATCACCTTGTCACTTTCGCACTACCCCAGCAGCACATTGCCTATGCACTGCAAGATGAGACTCCTGCAATGAGATTGTTAATAACCGTTGAAGAACACTCCTTCTTACACAACACCCTACCAGTTCTGAAGAAGCTATTGACAGAAACAGCAGCAGACCTTGAAGCAGCAGTCAGCATCTGGCATTTAACTATCTCCTCTGCCACCACCGCACCCCCTCAGGCTAAAGCCTTGAAGCAGTGGTGACCTGCACCATGGTACTCAGTCAAACTAAGAGAGCAGAAGCCAGTGCTCTGCCTAATTGAATGCTGATGGAGGAAATTCAAAGACTCCAAACTGCACAACAACTACCTGGAAAAGCTTAAAGCATTCTGCAACAGCATATTCAAATCCAAATGAGAATACCATCACAAAGCCCTCTTCCAAGCCCTCAACAAGCCCAGGGAACTCTTCGACCTGGTCCGATCCCTCACAAGGACCCCACCCACTCACACCAAGACAACATTCTCAACCCCCCAAGACATGGCTGACTACCTACAGACCAAACATGTCTCAGTCACCATACCCACTGCAAGCAGGACAACTAATATCACACTGGCATGGACCACCTTCAGAAGCCTACTCCTGAAGAACTGGACTCCATCTCACACATCAACACAACCTCCCCACTGGACCCATACCCAGTGTCATGGATAAAGGATGTCAGGACACATTTCCTATTAATCATAGTGCATTCATCCCTATCCCATGCCTATCTCCCTCCACCCCTCAAACAAGCATCCATCTGTTTGCTCATAAAAGAAGCCCAAATTAGACCCTGGGTCACCCACCTCATACCACCCTATATCCAGCACACCCTTCCTGGCAAAAATAATAGAAAAGACAGTCCAAATCCACCTGCAGGAACATGTCATCCATCACCCACTACTTGACCAACACCAGCATCACTTTCGCCTCCACTATAGCACAGAGGCTCTATTGACATCTCTACTCTCAAGACTTATCATGGGAACAGAGAGCAGGTCAAGAGGCTTCATACTACTCTTCTTGGACATCTCTGCAGCATTGACATGGTGTCTCATCAAATGCTGCTAGACCGGCTCCACGAGATCGGCGTACAGGGCAAACCTCTCCAATGGTTCCATTCATTCCTATCTCAGCACAGCCAGCAGGTAAAAATAGGACAAGGTACATCATCCTCATACACCCTGCCACAGGGAGTACCTCAGGAATCCATACTCTCCTCACTGCTGTTCAACATCTACGTACAACCTTTATGTTCAACCATCCAAACGTTTGACGTCAGCTACCTGATCTATGCAGACAACATAATGATATACATGCCATTCACCACAGCTGCCTACAACTACTCCAACATCTTGGGCTGCTTCAAAACAAATCACCACATGGCTGCAACACCGCAACTTAGTAGTCGACTATAGCAAGCCTGAGATACTGTACATCACCAAAGACCCTGTCTTTATGCCTCCCACAACAGTCTGAATTAATGATAGACCTCCAGGTCAAAATGCAAGTCAAATACCTTGAAGTCACCTTGGATCAGCAACTCAACTTTCAAGCTCACATCCGGAACACCACCAAGGCAGTCTATTATAAACTCAGGACACTACACAACCTATGTCCCCCTACTCTCCTCCGATAACTTCTTTACAGTCTGTCAAGCAACAGTCACCCCCCTGTTTAACTACTACAATGCCATATACAAGGGCTCACCAAACACTCTATCCCTACCACTACAACTAGCATAGAACACTGCAGCATGCACAATCTTCAGAGTACTCAAACACTCCCACATCACAACCATACTAAAATCCCTCTGACTTCACATTGCCTCTACGATCAAATTCAAAGTCCTCACCATCCTACACAAAGCCCAAAATGGCCTCACTGCTAAGTAACTCCAGACATCCCTCAGCACCCCCAGTGCTACCAGACCAAAGTACACTGAATCTTCTTAGCCCACCACCACAGATATGCAGGAGCACTCAATATGCCTGCCTGAGATCATTCTCCCTCTGTGCCCCCACCCTCTGGAACACCCTACCACCCGCCTTGCAAAGCATTCAGCCTGCCAGAACCTTCAACAAACACCTGAAGACCACCTGTATCGAGAACACTATGGCACATACTAGCACTCTTGACGAGAGGCCAGACGAACACTCATGCTTACATCACTAAATCTTGTTGCAACCCGAAGATGCTAAATTGAACTCCTATGCATGATCATTGTAACCCACTACTACTATGCTGAACCTTACTATACCCTTCTTTTAACCCAGCAATACTTTGTCGAACTCCTCCCCCTCACACCAACCCACTGTTTGACTACCACCATTATTATATCTTCCCTCTATTGACTGTCTTGATGATATTACTCCTACTGTTGACTGTACACCGTTTTGACTGGTAATAAAATGGTATACCAAAACTGGTTAAATAATGGGTCGAAAGTGACTGGAGAGGACTTTTTTTGGCAGTACTGCTCCAGTCAAAAAATTCCACAGTTCACCTATCTTTTACAAACATCTTCATGTCCCATGATAAAAGGAAATCATTTTGCTACCTGAAAGCTGAGAAAAATAAAGGAATATCATCCCCCAGTCCATCTAGTTAATTTCCAGCCATTCTCATTTCTTTCCACAAAAAGGAGAGAGTTATATATTTTTTAACTAGCTGAAATATCTCAAATTCTAAACAACTTAGGTTATATTCTTTCTCTCTGATCTTAAGAGCATAAGATATGCCATACTAGGTCCATCAAGCCCTTGTTTCCAACAATGGCCAATCCAGGTCACAAGTACCTGGCAGGCTCCCAAAAAGGCACATAGGTTCCACAATGCTTGTCCTGGAGCAAGCAGTGTATTTCCTGGGTCTGCTTTAATAATGGTTTATGGACCTTTCCTCCAGGAACTTATCCAAACCTTTTTTAAACCCATCTACACTAACAGCTTTCACTACATCCTCTGCTAACAAATTCCAGAGTTTGATTATGCGTGGAGTGAAAAAATATTCTCTCTTATTAGTCTTAACACTGTAGCTTGTGTGTCCTCTAGTCTTTTTACTTTTTGATGGCATATACAATCAATCTACATTTACCCGTTCCGCTCTATACATTAATTTATAGATCTCTATCATCTCTTTCCTCAGCCGTCTCTTTTCCAGGTTGAAAAGCTCTAAGCTTTTAGGCGTTTCCTCATAGGGTATTCTTCCATCCCCTTTACAATTTTAGTGGCTCTTCCCTACATCTTTTCTAATTCTACTATCCTTTTTAAGATACAGCGACCAGAATTGCACATAATATTCAAGGTGCGGTTGCACAATGGAACGATACAGAGGCATTATATTCTCCATTCCTTTCCTTATGATTCCTAGCATAGTTTGGGTTGTTCTTTCCTAGATGCATAAAACTTTGCTCTTAACCACATTACATTTCATCTGCCATAGGAACATCCAGTCTTCCAATTCATCAAGGTTCTCTTGCAATTTCTCACAATCCTCTTGTGTTAACAAATTTAAATAATTTTGTGTCATCTGCAGATTTGATGACCTCACTTGTTGTTCCCTTTTCTAGGTCATTTATGAATGTTAAAAAGTATCAGACCCAGCACAGATCCCTGGGGTACTCCACCATTCACCTTTCCCCATTGAGAAAATTGGCCATTTAGCCCTACCCTCTGCTTTCTCTCTTTTAACTAGTTCTTGATCCACAATAGTACACTGCCTCATAAACCCATGACTTTTTCATTTCACCAAGTGTCTCATGAGAGACCTTGGTCAAAGGCTTTCTGAAAATCCAGATAGACAAAGGTGAGCCAGTTGAAACTGACTGAATTCCAATATAAAAATGGAAAACTTCGTTCCTAGACTATGCTGAAAACACTTTTTTGATTAAAGCCCCCTCCCCCTCACTCAACTTCCACAATATTATTTTCAAGCAGGTTTCCCTACTTGACAAGCAACCCTAACCATGGCATTTATACTCATACGTGACTTGTAAATATTTCAGTCACCATGCTATTCTATAATGTGGTGATAGGGGGAGGAGAGGTGCAAAATAGGCAGTTAAGAGAAAATGACTACAAATGTCTGCTTCAACAAACATCTTTTTCTGCACTCTTAGTAAACTTTGCTCAGAGCAGCCATTACCCAGCTGCTCTGAGGTACGTTTACAGTATTGGCATGCATGGATTTTTTTAGTAGTGATCCCTATGTGGTGGAATTTCCTCCCAGTGATACTTCGGAAGGAGACAAATCTACTTTCATTCCGGAAAGCCTTAAAGACTTTTCTTTTTCCATAGTGTGGGCCAGTTTCCTCTGATAGGCAGGCTGTGGGCTGAGACCGGAGATAGCATGTGTACTCATTTTTGTGGGCTGGGGTTTGTTTATATTAAGAGGTTTGGATGAGTTGTACTGATTGTGTTCTTATTATTTTTTTCAATGTCATGAATGCTTTAGCAATCGGCAGTGTAAGTCTTAAATTAAATTTTTTTTAAAAAATGTAATTTCTTACACCTACCACTATCCATACTGTCATGATCTTGCTGATAACGTTGCACCTAGATTATTGTAATAGCCAATCAAAACTTCAAAATCTTCAGAATATGGCCATAAAACTGCTTCACAATGCTTCTAACTTTGATCACGTGACCCCTTTGCTCTTCAAAAGCCATTGGCTTCCCATAAACTGTTGGATGAAAGTCAAGATCTTGGTCCTGGAACATAAAGCTTTCTATTCAGGGATCTCCCCACATTTACCTATCCACCTAATCAATCCTTATGATCCCTTAATTGACGCTTATTGGTAACTCCCACGACATACTGCCAGGCTCGAATCCACTAAAACTGCTTTTTATGTTCTCACTCCACAGTTATGGAGAGAAGGAATTCTCTTCCTTGGAATTTGAGAGAAGTATCCTCTTGTAGGACTTTTAAGGCCTACTTTTTTTGAGCTAATATATACATTGCACATAGATCGTAGCCTTAGAAGTCACTATATCCATAGGGGGTATTACTATAAATAACAAAATATAGCAATCATCTTCTCTATTCCATTCTTCTCTCCCCCACCATTGCATTCTCTTTATTTCTATTCTTTATTTTTATATTATATTTTATATTGTACAGTTTTGGAGTTTACTTCGATTGTAAACTGCCCTGATACTGAGCAATGGGCAGTGTATCAAATAAGAAAAACTATAAACTATAATGAAACCCAATGGAGAAGATTCTACAAATTTGAAATAATTTCCATTGATTAATAAGAATTTCCAAGCATACCTTGATAAATTACCAATACATGTTCATCTTACAAACTCCAGAAGGAGTTTCTCATTCTCAACTGTTACATTTTAAGTTTGGTCACATGGAATGCCAATGAACTCAATTTAATCTGGTCAAAATTGTTCCATATCTCAAACTCAGAATACAGGCAAACCTATATTCCATTATTGTTCTGCTAGACTAGTCCAGACAAGTGAATTGTGTTCCCCTACTAGCAGATTGATGGAGACAAAGAACCAATGAAAAGCCCATGTTTCAATGACATCACTCCCATGCCTCTATTCACCTCAGCCACCAGAGATCCCTTTAGTATTTCTTTGTCTCCAGCAGATGGTGGATGGATTTTCTCCTCTGAAGAAAATCTGAGGATTGAGAGGAAAAGATTGATTAAATGCTCATGAACGACCCACCTTGAGGATGACTCTCTCACTTGATCATGACATGAGAGATACCACTAAGACTGTGGTCTTTTTGATAGCCATAGGAGGAGGGAAAATTGGTTCAGCTCCATGCTCTTATAAAAACCTATTGAGCAGTCAGAAATTGGAAGGATTTGGAAGGATCAGGAAGAGTGCAGCAGCTTCACACAACCTCAGCATCTGCTCCCTCCTCTGTCCCCCCTGCTCTCCCCCAAAGATTGCAGAAGTCTCTCAGAGGGATCTGCCTGCCAGCCACCTTAAACACAGTGCTGCAAAGCCAGTAAGACAGTTTCAGGGCAGTAGAGCTGAGCCCAGCGTGGATTCTTCATCTTGGGCTCTCAGGGGGCGAGTACCAAGGTTTAACCTTGTCATTGTCCTTTTTGAATGCTTCCCATTCAGTCTTCTTGGGACACAATTCAGGGTGGACCACTGGTGAACACTGGCATGGTGTGGGGCATTCCTGCTGTTTTCTGCATGCGTTAATAGCATTTTTACCAACTGTGTGCATGGTGGTCATGCAGTCCTAGCATGCATTCTGCCCAAGCGGCCCCAATTTCATTCCTTCCCTAGCACTGCAATAAAAGCACAGTTAATGCATGCCTTTTGAGCTTCCGTGACCTTAGCACACACTGTTATGATGCTTACCTTAACTCTTCATGTCTTCTTCCAGGAAACATTGTTTGACATGTGGCAAGTAACCGAGGTGCCTCATTTCTGGATTCTGGATTCTGCTCTTCTTGAATGGCAGCTTCCGAGTGGCCTAGTGGTTGGGGCAAGGTACTTCAGGCCGGAAGGTCGGGGGTTCAAATCCCACTAGAGGACAGCAACCTTGGGCCGGAAGGACTGGGGTTTCTAGTCCCACAGGTGCTCCTTGTGGTCTTGGGCAAGCCACTTAACCCTCCATAGCCCATGTTCCCTGTAAAATAGTTATCTCCAAGTTATAATGCCCTGTTCAATGTAATTTCAGTTTGTTCAATGTAAACCGCACTGATGCAGAATAACGCGGTATATAAGAGAATGTAAATAAATAAATAAATCTCTGGAGGTCCTCCTCCCCTCTCTCTCTCAGCCAGGCAATGCAGCTAGTCAGGCCTTGCCTGCCTCAGTGCAGGTGATGACAGATGGCGCTATGGGTAAGGATATCTAGCTGGCCGGAGGCTCCAGTGACTGTGCTGTGAGTCACTTCTCATCCCCTAGGGGGTTAGCAGGACTAGTCCTACTGACATGGAAATTCAGACCCTGTGGCCTCTGGATGCCCCTGGGTGCAGACTCAGGGGGCAGGCTGAGAGTGGAAGTCCTCTTTGATTGCCTTTGGCTAAAGTGCCCCCGGTGAGAGGCACCCCCCTGGAGATGGGGAACAGCTGGCAGCTGTCTGAGATTTTGACTGTGGCTCAGATTCAGATGGCTCAGTTTTGGGCTCTGATGAGGATGAAGAAACACTCTCCCCTTCACAAAATTGTGAAGAGGCCAAGGTAATCCACCTGTTCTGGAAGGAGGAACTGGCAGCGTTGATTGCCAGGGTTTCAGCCATTTTGAACTTGATGGATACTTCCAGCATAGAGCAGGAAGGAGCAGGAGCACTACCGGCTCAAGGGGTGTGGAAATCCACTACTGTCTTCCCATTCCCAGATGTGATCAAGGATATGATATGGTCGGAGTGGGACTCTCCTGACTCCCTGCCTAAAGGTTAAGGGCGTGCAAGATCTCCACTCTCCCAGCAGAGGAGTATATGGAGTGGTTTGGCATTCCCAAAGTGGATGCTAACGTCACGGTAGTCCTTCTGGTAACTGCCATTACTGTGGAAAGCGGATCAGCCTTAAAGGATTTTCTGTACTGTAAGGTGGATTCGTTGTGAGGAGCCAGTTCACCATAGCAGCTGATATTCTGCAACTGGCAGTATATACCGCCCTGATGTCTTGAGCCCTGCACCACTGGATTGAGTCTCTTCTGCCAGCTGATACTACCCCTCTTTTGGAGTCTGATACAGCCTTCATTTCTGATGCCAGTATGATCTGGTACATTTGGCAGCCAAGTATGGTGCGGCCCAAGGGGGATGCAGGGCAAGGTGCGGAGACTCATTTAGATAAGGGGCCTCATTTGCATAATGTTAATGTGCACTAATTTTTAGTAAACATGCCTCTTAATGAGTGAATTGATAAAGAAAGACTACCAGATTTCTACATTACTATACTCCAGTGCCAACCGCCAGGCAGATTAGGAAGTACTACGAACACAGCCATTTAGAACCCACAGCAAACCAGTCATATCATAACAGCACTACCATGACTCACAAAGTACTATACCCTACCTATCAAAAGGCAACATTGCAAATATTAAACCAATACATCTCCTACTGAGAAAAGAACAAGTGGCACTGTCAAATAGAAACTACATAAACAGAATACCTCAGCTCGGTTACACATGCAGAACACAGACAGCACAGTTACTTACCTGTAACAGGTGATCTCTGGGAACAGCAGGAATTAGTCCTCACATATGGGTACGTCGGTACTGACGGAGCCTGCGCGGGAAAGCTCCCCAGCTTCCCAGAAAGAAAGCTTTTGGGGCCTCCCACTGCGCATGCACGCTGCCTTCCTGACCAACTCTCCTCAGTTCGAGTTTAAAGCTGAGACAATAGAGAGAGGAAAGGAAAGAGAGAGATACAACTCCTAGGGGAGGTGGGTGGGTTGTGAGGACTAATTCCTGCTGTTCCCAGAGATCACCTGTTACAGGTAAGTAACTGTGCTATCTCCAGGAACAAGCAGGAATAAGTCCTCACATATGGGGACTCCCTAGCTGAGATGCCCGGGAGATCCCCTGAAGGGTATGAGACCCTGAAAGGTTCCTCATCTTCCTATGGATCTCAGGCATCCATTCAGGGAAGGTGGGCTGGAGTTGTTCAAGAATGGAACAGGTGTCTGAGGACAGCCTGACCAAACAAGGCATCCCGGCGGGAGTCCTTGTCCAAACAGTAATGGGCTGTAAAGGTATGAACCGAGGCCCAGGTGGTTGCTCGACAGATCTGGTCAATGGACACAGAGTTTAGATGAGCCATAGAGGTGGCCATGGCCTTCACATTGGAGGGCCATGTCACCGCTCACAAAGGTTCTTACTCTGGTAAGCAAAAGAGATACACTGAGCAATCCAATTGGACAGTGTTCTTTTAGAGACTGGAAGTCCTAAATGAGAAGGATCAAAAGCAACAAAAAGCTGAGAAGACTTTTGATGTTGCTGTGTCCTGTGGAGGTAAAAGGCAAGAGCTCTTTTACAATCTAGAGTATGAAGGTTCCTCTCTGCACTGGATGCATGAGGAGCTGGAAAAAAGACAGGTAAATATACCTCTTGATTATGCCTAAAGTGGTCTCCCCTTTTCATCTTAAAGTGGGGATTGGTCCTAAGGACCACCTTATCATGATGGAACCTTGTATAAGGTGGATTAGCCACTAGAGCTTGCAGTTCACTGATACGGCGAGCTGAGGTGACTGCAATAAGGAAAATAACCTTCCAGGAAAGAAATTTCAAGGAGGTAGTGGCTAAGGGTTCAAAGGGTGGCTTCATAAGCTGACCAAGAACCAAGTTTAAGTCCCATGCCACCGGAGGAGGTCGAATGGGAGGTTTAGTTAAGGTTAGGCCTCTCATGAATCTTGAGATAAGAGGATGAGAGGAGATAGGTTGTCCATTGAGAGGTTTAAGAGATGCTGAGATAGCACTCAAATGGATCCTTACTGAATTTGTTTTGAGTCCTGCATTGGAGAGATGCAGGAGATATTCCAATAGAGAATTCAGGGGGAGTGCTAGAGGGTCAAGACCCTTTAGAGCACACCAAATGGAAAATCTTTTCCATTTAAAAGCGTAAGAACGCCTAGTGAAAGGTTTCCTAGAGGCATGGAGGATATCCTTCACCTGCTGCGAAAGATTGAAATCTTGAAGGTCTAGGCCTTCAGTAACCAAGCTCTGAGGTGAAGGGACTTGGGGTTTGGGTGCCACAAAGTTCCCTCCTCTTGAGACAGAAGGTCTGGAGCCGCTCCCAAGTCCAGGGAGGGGGCTTGGGAGAGATGCAGAAGTAGAGGGTACCACACTTGGCGTGGCCAGCGTGGAGCTATGAGGATCATGGACCCTTGATCCCTTTGAAGTTTGAACAGAGTCTTGGGAATCAAAGGAATGGGTGGAAAGGCATACAGGAAGCCCCGACCCCAATGAAGGAGGAAGGCATCCTTGGCCTGAACTCCCTGACACGGAATTCTGGAACAGAACCGGGGAAGTTTGGCATTCCACGGACTTGCAAAGAGGTCTATGTCCGGGGTTCCCCATTTCTTGAAGATTCTGAGTACCTGATCCATGTGCAGGGACCATTCGTGTGGAAGCAGAACTCGACTGAGTCTGTCTGCCCAAGAGTTTTGGATTCCTGGAAGATATACTGCCAGGAGATGGATTTGATGCTCTCTGGCGAAGGCCCATAATCTTAGAGCTTCGTTGCAAAGTGACAGAGAGCCAGTCCCTCCTTGTTTGTTTATGTAAAACATGGCTACTTGATTGTCCGTATGAATAAGGACTGTCCTGTTGCTGAGGAGGGTATGAAAGACTCTGAGAGCTAGAAAGATTGCTCGAAGTTCCAAGTGGTTGATATGAAGGGTGGTCTCCTGTGGAGACCAAGTGCCCTGAGTGGAGAGGTCTTGAAGATGAGCTCCCCAACCTGTTTGGGAGGCATCTGTTGTGAGGGTTACTTGGGGCAGCAATGGTTGAAAGGGGGCCCCCAACAACAGATTTTGAGTGGACATCCACCATTGGAGAGACCAAAAGAGACATTTGGAGTTTGCTATTTGGTCTGAGAGAGCTCCTGATGCTTGAGTCCACTGGGTGGACAAAGTCCATTGAGCTGCTCTCATATGTAGGCGAGCATAAGGCACCACATGTACTGTGGAGGCCATGTGGCCTAATAGTTGTAGCATCTCCCTGGCAGTCAAGTGGCTTCTGGACTGAGTCTGGGAGGCCAAGTGCACTAGACGTTGGCAACGGGCCTGAGGAAGATACCACCACTGCAAGGGCCTATCTAACCAGGCCCCTATGAATTCTAGGGACTGAGTAGGGGTGAGTTGAGACTTTGGCAGATTGATCACAAGTCCCAGATACTGCAGAATGCGTCTGGTGCGGTCCAGGGAAGTCTGAGCCTCGGACTGAGATGGAGCTCGGATGAGCCAGTCGTCCAGGTATGGGAAGACAAAAATTCCCATGGCTCGTAGAAATGCAGCCACTATTGCCATGCATTTGGTAAACACTCTTGGAGCAGAGGCTAGACCGAAGGGAAGTACTCTGTATTGGAAGTGTTTTCCCTGGAACAGAAACCGTTGGAATTTTCTGTGGGATGGATGGATGAGTATATGAGTGTACGCATCCTTGAGATCTAGAGAACAAAGCCAATCCTGACTCTGTAGGTATGGAAGGAGAGTACCTAGAGAAAGCATCTTGAATTTCTCCTTGCATAGGAATTTGTTCAATTCTCAGATCTAGAATGGGTCTGTACCCCCCTGTTTTCTTGGGAATGAGAAAATAAGGGGAGTAAAACCCTGACCCCTGTTGAAGAAGAGGAACCTCTTCTATTGCCCTTTGGGCGAGAAGAGTGGTCACCTCCTGACCCAACAGGTTCAGGAGAGATGGGGGAGAATTGAAACATCTCACCATGGTATGGGGAGGAAGGCTGGAGAAATGTAGTTTGTAGCCCTCTCTGATGATAGAGAGGGTCCACTGTTCTGATGTGATTTGCTCCCATCTGGGAGCAAAATGAGTTAACCTTCCTGGAATGGTGAGAGGCTCTGGATGTTTTAGAGCCAGAAAGGTTATGTTCTCTAGTGTTAAGTCAAAAACCCTGAGGGGGTTGGGACTGCTGGGCTGTAGCAGCCCCTGCAGGTTTTGCCCTGGCCTGTTTAGGCTGCTGACGCTTAGGAGCAAAGCGAGCTGCAGAAGATTGTTGGCCAGTATTTGTAGCAAATCTGGCCGCCTTATAGAAAGGCTTCTTGAAAGATTTTTTCTTGACAGGGGCAGAGGTAGACTTAGAAAGTCTATCTAAAGCAGCATTTTCTGCATCCATTTGGGTGGCTTTGATTTGCCACTCCTTTCCAAACAGATTCTCACCTGTACAGGGCAGATTTCCCAACCCATCCTGGACCCAGGGTTCTAGGTCAGAGGCCTGGAGCCAAGCAATTCTGCAAGACGCTATGGCAATACCTGAGGCTCTGCTAGCACCCTCAAAGGAGTCAAAGGCTGCTCTGTTGGAGAACTTTGAAATATCTTGGGTATGCTTAAGCAAAAGAAGGAACTCCTCCTTTCTATCCTCTGGGATAAATGGGAGACAATGGCGTATTTTCAATGCAATCTCCTTCAGAAACATGCCCATATAGAGGCTGTATGAATTGATTCTGGCAATAAGCATACTTGCTTGGTAGATTTTTCTACCAAAAGCATCCAAAGTCCTACATTCTCTTCCTGGAGGAGTAGAAGAGTGTCTTTTGGTACTCTTTATCCTGGAGATAGGGTGAGAGGAGTCTCCCATAAGTCCATCATGTGTTCTTGAAGAATTTCATGAATGGGCAAGCTGACTACCTCTTTGGGAACCTTAGAGTATCCTAAAATATCAAATTTTTTTGCTCTAGGTTCTTTTTCAGAGGTCACTGAAATAGAGAGACCTTTAGCTACTTCAATGATGAAGTCTTGAAAGGACAAATCCTCTGGAGGAGACATTCTCCTCTTTGGAGAAGAGGGCTCCTCAGGAAGAGTAAGAGATACTTCAGCGGAGTCATCTGATGAATCAGAATCATCAGAAGACTCGAAGTATCGTCTATTTGCTTCCAGGGATCGATAAGCGTATTGACTGGTATCGACATCGGGGGTACCCGGTACCGGATCGGTATCGGGAAAAACCCCGGAACCGGGAACCGGAATCGGTATCCTGGTCGATGTGGATGCCCTGGGTACCGGTATCGGTTGCGGTACCGGAACCGGACTCGGTACCGCTGGCTGCGGTACCGAGGGCGTCGCAGCTCTAATAAAAGCCATAATGGCCTGCTGCATGGATTGAAGTGTATGATCCATAGACACCACGACTGTCTGGATGTCAGTACCGGAAGATTGAGCCGGTACCCCAGAGCAGTCTAACAGGTGATCGGTCGAGGCCGTGCCATCGATGTCAACCTGTAACCCCATAGGAGGAGCTTTGGAAGCCTGAGCTTCCCGCCGGGGTTGTTTGGCTGGGGCAGGGTCCTCAGGGTCAAGCCCGGGGGCATCTCGATACTTAGAGGGAGATTTGCCCTTTGAGGACCTGCCAGAGGAATGTTTGGTTACCTGAGATCCATCAGGAGAAGAAGACCTGGAAGATGTCGATGCTGGAGTATCTGTAGAAAACAGCATGTGAAACTTGGCTGCCCGGTTTTGTAAGCCACGTTTAGACATCAAAGAACAGGATGGGCAATCCGGAATGGAGTGGTCAGGCCCCAAACATTTAAGACACCATTCATGGGTGTCTGTGACTGAAATAGTACCGCTACACTTGGTGCATTTTTTTAAAACCAGAGGCTGGTTTCTCCATGAGGGAGAATTCTGTGAAGGCCTAGAGGCCTCACAGGACAAACACACCAAGTGGGGAAAAATAAGATATATATATATTTTTTTTGTAAAGAAATGAAGAAAAAAGACCGGCGGTACCGGTCCGGAATCGAGGAAGGCAGACACGCGGCCAAAGAAACAAATTAAAACAACAACTTCTTCAACGGTGACAGGAACACGACCTGCTGGCTCCGCGGAAAAAGAAGAACTGAGGAGAGTTGGTCAGGAAGGCGGGAAGGCAGCGCGCATGCGCAGTGGGAGGCCCCAAAAGCTTTCCTGCTGGGGAGCTTTCCCGCGCAGGCTCCGTCGGTACCGACGTACCCATATGTGAGGACTTATTCCTGCTTGTTCCTGGAGATCACCACCAAACAAAGAACAAGGGATTACAATTTAGAAATAGGAAGACAATAATTAAACTGGGAACCCCAAAGCCAAACTCGGAATGTACAACACTGCAGAAATAAAACTATAAAGTAATTTCCTCTTGTACTAAACAAAATGCAGACGTTAACGATGCACATTTCCCAGAGCTGACATATTCCAGTTAATAGATTCAAAATAAAGTATTTTTCTACCTTTTGTTGTTTGTGCATTTTATTTTTCAGTTTCAATTGCTCCAGTCACTTTCTCCTGGTTTCTTTGTGTCTTATGCTAACTCTCCATTGCCTGCTGTCCATTTGTCCTTTCTTCTCTTCTAGTTTTTTTTTCCATTCTCTCTCTACATCTGTTTTAACATACTGATCTTTCTCCTTTGGCTCTTTCCTCCATTTTCTTTTTCTTTATTCCTTTTTCATCCACTCAAATTTTACCCCTCCATCCTCAATCCCCACTTACTCTCCCAATACCCAGCCAATCGTAGATTTTTCTTCCCTCCCACACAAAATATGTTTTCCCCTTTCCATCCTCCCCCCACCTCCCAGCTCCATCCCATTCTGTCCTCCCCAACAATATCAGCTCCCTTCTAGTCCCATTCTCCCATCCTCCCTAGCCCATTTCCAATCCTAGCCCCCCATTAGCCCTTTCCAGTCCTATCCTAGCCCCCCATCAACCCATTTCCAATCCAAGCGCCCCCATCCATTTCCAGTCCTATTCTAGCTACCCCCCTCCCCCCCCCCCCAAGAGCCCTGCGATTGTCTAAAAGGCTTCAGAGGGAACCGGAGATGCCCCGGCTCACTTCTGACAGCCGCTGAAATGAAGAGCGCCTTTCTTTTTCACTTTGGTAGCTGTATTGTAGTTTAGGACACTGGCACGCTGAGATCAAAGGGGACTTCCTGTTTCCTGGCACAGCATGCCAGCATTCTAAACTACAGTACAGCTGTCGAAGTGAAGAAAAAAAAGAATGAGACGCTGTTCACTTTGGCGGCTGTCAGAGGTGAGCCAGGGCCTCTCCAGCTCCCTCTAAAGCTGCCCTGGCCTGCCAGTGCTGAATGCGGAATGTTGTTAGCACGGGGCCCTGTGTGAACAACATTCTTGCATAATGAATGATTGGCTGGTCCTGAAGACTGTCACAGCATTGGATTTGGCTCTGGCACTGAGCAGCCGATACATCCCCAAAGCCTGGTTGGCCCAACTGGCTTTTAAGGGGAAGCTTCTCTTTGGAGCAAATTTGGAGAAGCTGGTGAAGGACCTGGGTGAGAAAATTGTACTGCCTTCCAGAAGACAGGTCCAAGGGGCCTGTGAAGTGGGCTAGTGCCCCTTTGTCAGCCTCTGTCCATCCCCAGGGGTCTTGGGACTGTTGTCATTACTGACCTGGGAAACCTTTCTTCCCCTCTGCTTCAAGGATTCAAACTACTTCTCAGTCCTTTCATGGAACATGTGGGGCCTAGGGACTCTGTCCCCTCCAGAGGACCACCCTTCCAGACTGTGCAATGAAGGTTTGGGGGCCCATACCCTGGTTCCTCCAGTTGGATACAGGCTTCGCCTTTTCTTTCAGGAATAGGCCTGGGTTACCAAGGATCGCTGGGTGCTAGATACCATTCAGTTTGTTTATGTCCTGTAATGCAGAGATGATTCCAGATGCCTTTGTCATCTCCCCTTGTGGATCTGCGATCAAATGTGCCACAGTGCAGACCACCTTGGACAGATTGCTATGCCTAAAGATGCTGGTGCCCATCCCCTGGATGAGTGGGGAAATAGCAGAGACTCCATCTATTTCATAGTGCCCAAAAAGAATGACTTTCTGGCCCATTCTGAACCTCAAGAGGGTCAATGAGCACTTGGGCGTCCTGCGCTTCTGGATGGAAACCTTGCACTCAATGATTCAGGTAGTGTGCCAAGGGGAGTTCTTGGCTTCTCTGGATCTTGTTGAGATGTATTTTCATATCCTGATCTGGATGGATCAGCAAAAGTATTTGCATTTTACTGTGCTTGGCTCTCAGTATCCTTTAATCACCCTTCCTTTTGGGCTATCCATTGCCCCAAGGATGTTCTCCAAGATCATGGTGGTTGTGGCTGCAGCACCAAGGGATCTTTTTCCATCCATATCTGGACAACTGGCTCATCTGGGCCCATTCCCTTTCAGAGGCATCTTGGGTGGAATTTCGAGTGGTGTCCTTTTTTGGAAAGCTTCAGCTGAGGATCAATCGGGAAAGAGTCAGCTGTTGCCCTCACAGTCCCTGGAATGCCTGGGAGTATGTTTCGGCACTCAAATGGGTCAAGTTTTCCTGCCAGAGGAGGTGGTCAAAAAATTGTTGGATTGCCTGGTGTTCTGTGTGCAGCAGGATCCCAGAGTCTGGGATTATCTCCAGTTTCTCGAACTTGATGGTGGCAATCATAGAGATGGTGCCGTGGGCATGTGCTCACATGCTGCCCTTCTTCAGTGGTCCCCACTGATTCAATGGTCCCCAAGTTCTCAGGAGTTTGAGTATAGGCTCTTGCTCCCAATGATGGTGAAGACCAGCCTGTGGTGGTAGCAGTAACACTGTCATTCGAGAAAGGGCTTGCCACTGGAGAATTTCTCCTGGATCCTAATGACAGATGCCAATCTCTCAAGCTGGGGAGCCCCCTGCCAAGACCATATGATCCAGGGCCACTGGAACCACAAAGAAGTGGTATGGTCCATCAACCACCTTGAGGCAAGGGCCATCAAGTTGGCTTTTCTGTGCTTCCGGCCATTGGTCAAGGGCTGGGCGTGTCGAATGTTTTCAGACAATGGCACAGTGGTGGCTTATGGCAATTGGCAAGGTGACATGAGAATTGCTGAGGTAGCTCTGGAGATGGCTCTCCTGTTTGTCTGGGCAAAGAACAACCGCCTAGCCTGGTTGACTCAGCACATTGCCAAATGGACAGTGTGGAAGTAGACTCTCAGTCATCAATCTATGGATCCTGAGAATGGGAGTTGAATCAGGAGGCATTTCAGTGGATTCTGAACCACTAGGGTTGCCCTGAAATGTTCTGTAGGCATCTGTCAGGTAGCAATGTGGGCATCCCTTACCACTTTTGTATAGCATTACCACTTGGATGTCCACGCACAGGTGAATACGGCCATTGCCAAAGTTTGCAATTCCTTCAGTTGTCACATGGAGATAGAGTCAGAGTGTAGACACCATGACGCAGCCTTGCCCAAGTCAGCACCTGCTGTACATGTTTCCTCCATGGCCCCTGGTGGGGCGTTTGATTCAGCATATAAAAAGCCACCCAGGCAGGATTGTTCTGATGGCTCCAGATTAGCTGAGGAGAGCATGGTTCAGAGAGACCTGATGTGGCTCCTGCAGGTGCCTCCTCTTCAATTGCCTCAGTCTCAGGGCCTATTGCGGCAGGGACTGATCATTCTGGAAGATCCGGTTCCCTTCTCACTTACAGCTTGGTTCTTAAAAAGAGATGGCTAGTGTGTAAGGGCTACTCTCCAGCAGTGGTCTCTACTCTGCTCAGAGCCCAGAGGTCTACCAAGCTAGCATGTGTGTGGATCTGGTGCCTTCTTGAGCGATGGTGTAGTGCTCAGCAGTTGGCTCCTGAGGTGGCCAAGAAGCCATCTCTGTTGACCTTTCTTCAGGTTGGCCTGGAGAAGGGCCTGTCCCTTAGCTCATTGAAGGTTCAGGTGGCAGCTTTGGCCTGTTTTCAAGGTCTGGTGGCTGGTAAGTCTCTAGTCTTGCACCCAGATGTCTC
The DNA here is from genome assembly GCA_033557465.1 of Ichthyophis bannanicus. Classification (NCBI taxonomy): domain Eukaryota; kingdom Metazoa; phylum Chordata; class Amphibia; order Gymnophiona; family Ichthyophiidae; genus Ichthyophis; species Ichthyophis bannanicus. The sequence goes on from CM066031.1 coordinate 666,727,935, forward strand.
ATGCTTTCACCAAGGGGTTCAGCATCTGCGTCCTCCCCTCCAGTCAGTGATCCCTTCCTGGGATCTGGGTCTGGTGTTCAGGGCCCTGACAGTGGTGACCTTTGAGCCATTGAAGTGCTTTACTTTGAGGGATTTGACCCTCAAGATGGTCTTTTTGAGTGCTATTTGTTCCGTAAGGCGGATTTCCAAGCTGCAGACTCTGTCTTTCCAGAATCCTTCTGTCCTTTTCAAAGGAGGCAGTTTCAATTCAGCCTGTGCCTTCCTTCTTGCCTAAGGTGCTTTGTCCCTTTAATGTGAATCAAATGGTTGCCTTCTCTAAAGAGCAGTGTTGGGGGAAGGATAAGAATCTTCGCCTTCTGGATGACCAGAGGGTGCTTCTATGGTACTTGAAGGCTGTGAATTACTTTCATAAGTCTGACCATCTTTTTGTGCTGTTTGCTGGCCCACACAAGGGTGATGCGGTGGCAAACTCAACTTTGGGACACTAGATAAAGGAGGCCATTGCCTCGGCATATCTTTTGTGGAACCAGCTGATTCTGGAGGATGTGCGTGCCCATTTTACTTGAGCACAAATATCCTTGTGGGCAGAGTAGAGCTCAGTAGCCCCTGCAAGCATCTGTCAGGCAGCAACATGTGCATCACTCTCCACTTTTGTCAAGCATTACCACTTGGATGTCCACGCACAGATGTACATGGCCTTTGGCTCAAGTGTTTTGCGAACTGCTGCATCATCTTCCTGCCCAGTGGAGTTGTAGCTTTGGTACATCCCACTTTTTTAGGCTGGGATAGCAAGATGATATGGAAGGTGACATTTTATTTACCATGTTAATGTCCTTTCCTTGAGTCTTGCTAGACCAGTTCAGGGCCTGCCTCTGGAACTATATTGTTCTGTTCTTGTGCTGCGGTACCCTTGGGTCCACTATGATTTTTATACTTGGCTCTACAGGTTCCTCGTCTACTGATAGCCTTATATTTATGCTTTCCTGTACATAGTTCTCTATTGTTGATCACTTATTGTTGCTCACGGTTGAGGTTGTGTGAAGCTTGCCATGTTTCTCCCATATGCTTTGGGACATCACTGAATAAGGATTGGTGCATCTAGGGCACATTCCATTATCTCACTGACAAACTTCATGTCCCATGATAAAAGAAAAATATTTTGCTGCCTGAAAGCTGAGAAAAATATAAGATGATCATCCCCCAGTCCATCTAGATCATTTCCAGCCATTCTCATCCTTTTCCCACAAAAAGAAGAGTTATACTGTATATATTTTTAACTACTAGTTGAAGTATCTCAAATTCTAAACAACCTGGCAGGTTATATACCTTCTCTCTGACCTTAACATAAGATATGCCATACCGGGTCAGAACAAGGCCCATCATTCCCAGTATCCTGTTTCCAACAGTGGCCAATCCAGGTCATAAATACCTGGCAGGTTCCCAAAAGGCACATAGGTTCCATAGTTCTTGTCCTGGGGCAAGCAGTGGATTTCCCAGGTCCTCTTTAATAATGGTTTATGGACCTTTCCTCCAGAAACTTGTCCAAACCTTTTTAAACTCAGCCACACTAACAGCTTTTACTACATAGCATCTCTAATGACAGTTCTTTAAGCCAATGGTTTCCAAGCTATAAGTCCCAGATAGAGGGTGGCATTCATAAAATCAGTGAGATGGAATCTATCGGTGTAGTTTGCCTTCTTACTTTGGTGGGAGGGCAAAGGGTAAGGAAGTCAATACTGACAGTGGGGTACCAGATCACCATTAGTTCCTTGCAACATGTGGGTGGACTACTGCACCCCCCCCCCAATTGTCTCCCCAAACTACACCTGTGATGGCATCGCACAAAAGCCACACTCTTGCCCTCTTGTCTAACTGGCAACCATGAGTGGCAGTCAGCATTTGGCCTGCGAGCCAGCATACACTCAAAGACTGTCTCCTTCTCCTTGTAAAAAGCTTCCTATTAAACCAGAAACACCTGCAGAAGACCATGACCTGCAAACACACTGACTTCATATGCCTTGTGCTGATGGCTAGTTTCCTTGCTTGAAGAGAGGTTGAGGAAAGAGAGGTGAAGTGAAGGACTGCTCTTTTGTGTTGGTTGACATTAAAATATCAAATGAATTTAAAGGATTAAAATGGGATCATACTTTTTTTGCATTAAGGCAAGAATGACTTTAAGAGTTAAGAGGAATCACTTCATAAAATGGTGTCATCACTGCAGTTGATACAAGTTTAATTTACTCATGTCCAGAAGACAGGTATGTTTACAATTTAGATGCCTTAGGACAGTTCTCATTGCATTATCTTTGTAATTATAGCCCTGATGCTAATACAGAAGTGTTATCACTTTGGACTTTTGCCAAGATTCAATTAAAGGCAAAACTATAGAGTACTGATGTTTTATCTAGTGCATTTCATCCATATCAAGCTTTGCTTTCCTTCTCATATTGTCTTTGTCTTCAACATGCTAGCTATCACACAGTGGCCATTGAACTCTTCATTTCCAAGACTTGATTGCTGGTCAAAGAAATGGTTGGCAATTGTGCAGGTTGCCAATAGATTCATTTTGATGCTTTCATATGGGACATGCTGTTTCAGCATCCTCCACTTTAACATCTGCATTCATTTTCAGGGCTTCTTCGAAAATGGCTCTCATGGTGACAGGAATGGACATGCAACTGAAACGAAAAAGAAAAGGCTTGCCAAGAGTGTACAGTCTATCAGCAATCTGACTTGCCCTCTATTTATGATCAATTCCATTTACAAACCTTACCAATGATTGAATTTGAAATCTCACCTTTCTAGACCTGCCTCCCTGAATTGACAATCTTTCCCATCTAGGTGCTACGCATAACTCTCCTTAACTTTATCTCCGGACCTTAACACATATATGGTAGCGCAGTCAGTTCTTTAAAAGTTTTAGTATCTTTCAATTAAAAGACAATACTATTGTGCCTTTATAACAGCAAAAAGGTCCTCCATTTCAGGGTTGTTAAGCAGTAAAGCAACTCTAAAGACAAAATGAATTCAACTTCAACTCAGGCACTATGAAACCTGCAATCTTTGCCTGCTACCTTAAGTTTTCTTAACTCAAAAAGATTTTAATATATTTGTATATAAATTACCTCATGCATAAAGACATTACCTATGGACCTCGCAAGAGCCTTGTTTGTGAAAACCCGGAGCTAAGTGTTGTCCAATGGAGCACACTGCTAATATATGGAAACAGCTTTAAGAAAGCATGCATCAACTAGCTACGGAAAGCACTATGACAGGGCTATTGCTTTTACCAAGATGAACTATTTTATAAATAACATGCATTTCTCACCTGACCAATGTTCTAAGTGCAGAATACATAATTTCATTTTTTTTTCATGCCATCAAGTCATTGCTGACTCCTGGCCACCCAGCTGCCTCTGGGTTTTCTTGGCAATGTATCATGGGAAGTAGATTGCCAGCCTTTTCTTCCGAGGCAATGGAGGGTAAAGTGACTTACCCAAGTTCAAAAAGAGTGCCAGTGGGAATTGAACCCTTGATCTTCTGGTACTAGGCAGTTGTTCTGACCACTAGGCTACTCCTTCATCCTCTCAATACATCATAAACACCACACAATAAATATGAATATTAATAGCAACAAATTATGTAAGTTAAAATAATTCTTACCGATAACACCACCTAAAAATTAAGTTAAATCTAACATTTTAATTTAATCAAACTAGAATTCTCAAACTTCAATATTTTCACCTAAATTATCAATAGGCCAAAACCTCACACAGCTCTCGAAAAGCATAGTTACTCGCCTGTAACAGGTGATTTCTGGGAATAGCAGGAATCAGTCTTCATATATGGGTGACGATGGCACGATGGAGCCCAGCATGGGAACACTCCCCAGCATCCATATAGGAATGTTTAGAGAACCTTCCTCCATGCATGCATAGCTGCCTTCCCTCCTGGTCTCCTCAGTCAGGTGAATAGTGAAGAAAGAAAAATCTTTGTATAACAGGGATGAGAAAAAAAGGGGACAACTTGATGGGGAGGTGGGCAAGTTGTGAAGACTGATTCCTGCTGTTTCCGGAGTTCACCTATTACAGGTCAGTAACTATGCTATTCTCCAGGAATAAGCAGGAAGTCAGTCTTCACATATTAGTCACAGAAAAATTAAAAATTAATTTTGCATTATTTTATGCCGATAGGTCAATCACAGCGTATTTGGCAATGCATCATACTTGTGTTAATGCAGATAATTTCTGCTATATTTGTGGTGAAGAGACTTTTACATCACAAAAACGGAATATGATTGTGGCAGTTAAGAAAGCCTACAACTTATATTTTGGCTACAGAATAGGAGATCAGGATAAGAGTTGGGCACCACACACATGCTGCAATATATGTGCAACAAATCTCAAGCAATGGATGAATGGGAAAAGGCAATCAATGCCTTTTGCAGTTCCAATGATCTGGAGAGAGCCCACAGATCACATCAGCAATTGTTACTTCTGCATGGTTCCTCCAATTCAGAAAGGCATATCCAGAAAGAGTAAGTGGACCATGCAATATCCAAAACATTCCATCTGCAATACATCCAGTGCCTCATGAAGAAGGGTTGCCGATTCCCAAAATGTCAATCATTATCATTAGAATCAAGTGAGGAAGAGGAAGAAGTTTGTAGTCATGAATCGTCAACCTCACGTGACCCAGAATTTCTTCTGGCCACTGCTAATGAGCCACACCTTGAATTGAACGACCTTGTCAGGGATTTGGATCTCCCGAAGAATAAAGCTGAGCTTTTGGGTTCTAGACTACAGCAGTGGAATCTTCTGGCTGGTGACATTCGAATTTCTTTTTTCCAGGACCATCAGAAAGACCTGGTGTCATTCTTTTTCAAAGAAGGTAATCTTGCTGCATGCAACAACGTAAAAGGTTTAATGGCAGCTCTCAATATCTATTACAATGCAAATGATTGGAGGCTCTTCATTGATTCATCCAAAGCAAGTCTTAAATATGTATTGCTGCATAATGGCAACTTGCTACCATCAATTCCTATTGGCCATGCAACTTTTATGAAAGAGACTTGACAATATGAAACAACTTTTGAAATGTATAAACTATGATCAACATCTATGGTCAATCTGTGATGACTTCAAAGTGGTCGCCCTCTTGCTTGGTCTTCAGGGTGGACACACCAAGTACTGCTGCTTCCTGTGTGAATGGGATAGTCGTGCTCGAGATTGTCATTTTGTCAAAAGGGACTGACCACTCCGTCAGTCACTGGATCCTGGAAGCAAAAACGTTCTGTTTCCAGCACTTGTAGACAGCAACAAGATTTTGATGCCTTCCTTGCACATCAAGTTGGGACTAATGAAAAACTTTGTCAAGGCAATGGATAAAACTAAATCTGCTTTCAGGTATCTTAGTGGTAAATTTCCTAGACTGAGTGATGCCAAAGTTAAGAAAGGAGTTTGTTGGCCCTCACATTCGTGCACTTCAAGATGACAAATTTCTTTGTTTATTGCATGGAAAGGAAAAGGCTGCATGGATAGCATTTGAATCAGTGACAACATTTTCTTGGAAACAACAAAGTAAATAATTACCAAGAGATTGTTCAAGATCTTCTCAAGGCATACAAAATCTTGGCATCAACATGTCCTTAAAGATTGATTTTCTACACTCATCTAGATTTTTTCCCACAAAATTGCAGAGCAGTAAGTGATGAACATGGAGAACGATTTCACCAAGACATTGCAGCCATGGAAAAGAGGTATCAGGGTAAATGGAGTCCATCAACGCTTGCAGACTACTGCTGGACAGTGACAAGGGATATTCCATTGCTTCAGTACAAGAAACAGATCAGGAAGAGTCGTGAAGCCACTGAATGAGAACAAAAATTGCTAGAATGAACTTACAAATGTTCTTAATGAAAGTTAAATTGCAGACATAATTACTCCTCTGTTTCTTCTAAGTACGTTTATGAACTTTAATTTATAAAAAAACATGCTTGTTGTTGTGCAAAGTTTCATTTGTAATAAAATTTTGATTTACATTTAAGGATTTAGGCTCGATTTTCACCATATATAGTGGTAAAATGTACATTCTTCAACATATCATAGAAACAGGAGCTAATTGACCAATTTCACTATCATATTTGAATTCAGCGTATCAAATTCATTAAGAAATAGCACATTTAATTTCTGAAGCAAACAATTTTTGAAAATTTGTATAACAGTGTTATGAGACGTAATCGGACATTAGATAAGAAATTCCAGAGGTTTGGAAAGACACGAGAATACCCTGAATCTTATATAGGCCATCTTTATCAGTTTTAAAAAAGGCATGGCAACAGCCATCAGAAAATGCCTTCATTGTGGATGCAGCACTGCTAAAGACTGCTTAATTATGTTTGATAATGAATCTTCTGGAGAGAGATTGTTTTGGAAGCATTGTGTACCAAGCTGCTTTGTATCCTTTAATGGGAGTCTAATTGACACATCTGAGTAACAAGTTGGATCTTTGCAATATTAATTCTAATTCTAAGGCAACAGTCAGAGAGAAACCATTTGCTAGCAACAGATGGTACATTTTGATTACTTTGAAATATTCAACTCAAAAAGAGCAGCATGCTATACAGAAACATCCAGGAGCCCTGAGTTTCATCAACATGCCAACACAAAAGGTCAATTACATGATACAGTAGGTCAGATTAACAACATATGCACTCCCTAATAGATCTATCATGATAAATCTAAGCTATTGTTGCATGTGTGCTGATAAGGCCAGCAATAGTCATAATGGGGGTAATGTTATAACAGGATGACTGTGTGAAGTCCAAAAAGGTGCTTTTATGAAGACAACCTAGGCACCTATGTATCTTTATAAAATAGGCTCTCAGAACTGGCACAAACATCCTTGCACAAATTTACCCCTGCTCTGAAGGCATAAATGTGTGCATATACTCGATATGTATATTCTGTATTCAGATTTTATAACACATGCCTATATTGCAGCTCCACCTCTGTTCCACCTAAATTGTGCTCCTAACAACTCTCACATCCAGATTGCGTACAAGTAGGTTCACTCTTTCTATGCTTATGCTTTTTAGAGGCATCTGCAGGTATACACATTTTATAAAAGCCCTTTTCCGTATACAAAGCAGGCTTTGCACTCAGAAAGCATAGTTAATCACCTGTAACAGGTGATCTCTGGGAACAGCAGGAATTTAGTCTTCATATATGGGTGTCGTCGGTACCGACGGAGCCTGCGCGGGAACGCTCCCCAGCGTCCAATTAGAAAGCTTTTGCCAGTGACTTACACAGTGGCATTAGTACCTCTTCCTTTCTGCTGGTAATTCCTCTTTGTATGCAACCCAACATCCTCCTGGCTTTTGCCACTGCCTTGTCACACTCTTTTGCCACCTTGAGATCCTCAGAAATAATCACACCAAGGTCCTTCTTCTGGTCCGTGCACAGCAACCTCTCACCCCCTATTGCGTACATTTCCCTTGGATTTCTGCTTCCCAAGTACATGACACTGCAAGTCTTTGCATTAAATCTTAACTGCTCAACATTAGACCATTCTTCCAGCTTTTGTAGATCTTTCCTCATGTTATCCACTCCCTCAGGGGCGTCCACTCTGTTGCAAATTTTCATGTCATCTGCAAAATGACAGACTTTTCCATTCAGTCCTTCAGTAATATCACTCACAAATACACTGAACACTGCTGGGCCCAGGACAGAACCCTGGGGCACCCTTCTAATCACCCTCCTTTCATCAGAGTGAGCTCCATTTACCATCACCTTCTGTCGTCTGTCAGTCAACCAATTTCTGATCCAGTTCACCACCTTGGGACCCATCCCCAAACTATTGAGTTTATTGATAAGCCTCCTATAAGAAACAGTATCAAAGGCTTTGCTGAAATCCAGGTAGATGACATCCAATCACATGCCCCTGATCTAGTTTTCTGGTCACCCAGTCAAAGAACTCAGATTTGTTTGGCAAGATCGTCCTTTGGTAAAACCATGTTGCCTCAAATCATGCAATCTGTTGTTTTTGAGAAAGTCCACTATACGCTCTTTCAGAAGCACCTCCATTACTTTTCCTGCCACCAAGGTAAGGCTCACCAGCCTTTAGTTTGTCACTTCTTCCCTGTCACCACTTTTGTGAAGAAGTACCATATCAGCCCTTCTACAGTCCTGAGGAACTTCTCCTGTTTCCAAGAATCTGTTGAAAACATTCTTTAACAGCCCTGCAAGAACCTCTGAGCTCTTTCAGTATCCTGGGATGTACCCCATCCGTTCCCATGGCCTAGTCCACTTTCAGTTTTGCAAGTTGTTCTAACATCTTCTGTGAATGTTGTGGTATCTACTTCATTCCCATTTTTATATTTGGGAATCACAGGTGGTCCTTCTCCAGGGTTTTCTTTAGTAAAAAGAGAGCAGAAGTATTTGTTTAGCAATTTCATTTTTTTCAATGTCACTTTCCACGAGTCCGTTCCCAGCACTTCTGAGTCCTGCAATTCCACCTCTGATTTTCCTGAAGAAAGTTTTGCCACCACACTTTCCATCTTTTCCTCTGCCTTTGATTTTGCTTTCCTTATTTCTCTTTTTGTTTCTTTTAGTTTGATCCTGTATTCCTTTGTGTTCCTCTGTTTGCAAGCTTTTGAATTTTGTGAAAGCTGTGTTTTTTCCCTTTGAGCAGCCACTTCCTTGGAGAACCAAATAGGTTTCTTTCTCCTCTTGTTTTTATTTGTTTTCCTTACATATCTATCTGTTGCCCCTTTTATTGCCACCTTTAGTTTAGCCCATTGCAATTCCACTTCCCTTATTCCCTCCCACCCTGCCAACTCCTTCTTCAGGTACTTGGCCAATTTAATGAAGTCAGTGTTTTTGAAGTTTAGGACTTTGAGCTTGCTATGATTGGAGTGCACCTTGGCTTTTATCTCAAACCACACCGGCTACAGCTTGTTTCAATAAGAACGCCACGGTTCAGTGTGTCTGAGCCGCTGGTCATATGGAAACGTTCTGGCTGCTGGCTTGTTTTTTGCACTACAGTTCACCTGCATTTTCACTAAGCTAAATATGCTTTTATTCATTTATGCCGTCATGACTGATAGTCAGTATTAAGCTCAAGCAGGTTTGTAGATGCCTTTATGTTATTTGCTGTATGCCTTTTGTCATTTGGTGGTGTGACGCATGGCTTTGGGGCGATGACAAGTGGGGAGTGGTTTGGGTATTAAATTAATCTCTATAATCACACCGTTGAGCCCCTCACACACCTTCAATTTAATTTGATCTATCATACTTTTGATATATAAAAAGTATCTAATTTTTGTTATAAGAAAATTATTTTGTTTTTTTTATATTGAGCTCCGTTTTTTTTTAACCTGTATTTGGATTCTTGTTTTTTGGTGATTCATTTTGGGGTCCTGAATGGTGTGTGTTTTTGGATATTACAGTCGACCCCTGGTATACATGGGGGTTAGGAACCACACCCACCTGTAAATAGCTGAAATCCGCAAATACTTGAGACCCCCTCTAAAAACACTTATAACTGCCTATTTTAATAGTTCAAACACCAAATATACCTGAAACTATCATCCTAAAACACTTTAATATCATTTCAAAGTCTTCTTACAACATTCCGGGAGGCTTTGGAGGGTCCTTCTTCATGGGCTCGAGAAACATGGTGATAGGAAGCTGCTGTTGCTGCTTCTTTATGCTGACGAGATGGTTATTATAGGGCCCCATGCACGCATCAAGGGCATTTAAAAACTTTATGGCGCGTTCCATATAAGGATCCCATGCCCCAGTCATCTCCTGCAGCTCCCTGGCTGCCCTCATAATTCGGGACAGACGTTCCAAAGACAGGCCCTCATCCTCCTTCTCATCCCCTGAACCTGCCGTGTCTTCTTCCTCACTGGCAGACTTCATCAGCTCTTCCAAATCCTGGTCCATCAGAGGGTCAGAGTGGGCATCAATGAGGGTTCTGACTTCATCCTCAGTGATGTTATCGAAGCCTTCTCCACCAAGCATCCTCGCCAATTGGACTGCCTTATCAATGGCTGAATGTTGAATTTCTTCAGGAGAGAAGCCCTTATAAATCGTGAACACACTCCAGCCATAACTTCTTCCAGCACGCATTAAGGGTCTCCTTCATATCCTTCAATGATCGGCCGATGGCGGTCAGACATGTGGCAATCGTGAATTTACACCAATACCCCTTCAGAGTAAATTCACTGTCAGTGTCCATTTCCTTCACAAGGTGCTCGAGGGAGTTCCGGGTGTAGAGTGCCTTGCAGGCACGGAGCACACCCTGGTACATAGGCTGGAGGAGAGAGGTGGTGTTGGCAGGGAGGAACTCAAGCCGGACTCCCTCGTAATAAAGATCCACAGGGTGGCCAACAGCATTATCCATAAACACCTTGAACTTCATTCACAAGTCGTTGAGGTAATCCTTAACTTGAGGGATGAAGCTCTGAATGAACCAGTTAAACGTAAGGACTTTGGTGATCCAGGCCTTCGCATTGTGCATCCAAAACACAGGCAGCAAGTTCTTGTTCTTATTCTTGAGGGCCTTGGGGTTTGCAGCCTTGTAAATGAGGCCTGGTTTCACACCTGTTCTGGATGGTAGCCCTTGTCCCTGATGATCTTCTTGAAGGTCTCGGGATATTTCGCGGCTGCTTCCGTGTCTGCCGATACCATTTCGCCATGCAGAGAAACACACTTTAGGTGGAACCGCTTCTGGAAATGGTGGACCGTCCCTTGCTGGCCTGAAAACATTCAGGAGCTGACAATGGTCCTGCTTCTTCCTCTCCTTCTTCTTCGGCAGGGTTGTCGAAGCCTAAGAAGTCTGCTTCCTGTACGTGGCCGCCTTCCGTAACAGTCCAAAACTGCTGGTAGAGTTTTCGTGCCTTCTCGCAGATGATGTTTCCATCGAGGGGAATGTTCTTACGGCAGTCCGTTATCCACAACGCCAAGGCCGACTCCATCCTCAAGATGCTCTTATCACGCACAGTGGAAACCGTCTTGGCACTACCGCAGAAGCTAAAATCCATGGTCTTCCTTATCTCTGCCTCTTTCTTTTTGATGTACCAGACGGTACTCTCATTCACGCCATAATGGCGGGCTACTGCGGCGTAACTTCTCCCATCCTTCAACATTTCCAGAAGTGCTATCTTCTCCTAGAGCATCATGACCTTCTTCTGGCGCTTAGGCTCCTTGCCAGAAGCCTTAGAAGCAGCAGGGCATTTAGGAGGCATCTTAGGCCAATTAGCGAAAAGGAAAATGAAAGTAGACTTCTCTTTCAACCTCCTTGATGCAACGTTACTGTACTTCTACGCGAATCAGGGGACCTGGATAAAGCATCCACCATCGTGAACTCCTTTCATCAGGCATTCTCCACGCACAATGAGGAAGCTGTGTTTACATTAATATTAATATTTGAAAATTAGTAAATCATTTTTTATCATAAAAAAATATATTTAGTTAAGAAATAAAATGAAAATTAGCAAATATTTTAGATATGCTCTACGAAAAAAATCCATGAATAGGCAAATTTTCCATGAATAATTTGGAGTTACGTTCCACAGAAAAATCTGCAAATAGGAGAATCCGTGAATACTGAACCGCGAATAGGCGGGGGTCGACTGTAGTGGATAGTTGAATGTCAGAATGAAAAAGCATAGTTACTCACCTGTAACAGGTGATCTCTGGGAACCGCAGGAATTTAGTCCTCACATATGGGTATCGTCGGTACCGGGGCCTGCGCAGGAACGCTCCCCAGCGTCCAATTAGGAAGCTTTTGGGAGCATCCCACAGCGCCTGCATGCTGCCTTCCCACCTTTCCCAACTGCCTCTCTCCAGTTGAGTTTAAAGCTGAGACAACAAGAGAGAGAGAGGGAAAGAGAAAGAGATAGAGAGATACAACTCCTAGGGGAGGTGGATGGGTTGTGAGGACTAAATTCCTGCTGTTCCCGGAGATCACCTGTTACAGGTGAGTAACTATGCTATCTCCAGGAACAAGCAGGAATGTAGTCCTCACATATGGGGACTCCCTAGCTTTATATACCAGGGAGAGATCCCAGAAGTTGTGTGCCCCTGTGAAAGGGCTCCACTTCCCCCCATGGATCTCTGGCATCCAACCAGGGATGGTGGGTAGGAGTTGATTAGGTATGGAACAGGTGTTGGAGAACAGCCTGACCAAACAAGGCATCCCAGCGGGAGTCCTTGTCCAAGCAGTAATGGGCTGTGAAGGTATGAACCGAGGCCCAAGTGGCTGCTTGACAGATGTCGTCGATAAACACAGAGTGCAGATGAGCCATTGAAGCTGCCATGGCTCTCACATTGTGAGCTGTGACATGGCCCTCCAGAAGAAGATACTTACTCTGATAGGCAAAGGAAATACACTGAGCAATCCAGTTAGACAGTGTTCTCTTGGAGACTGGAAGTCCCAAATGAGAAGGATCAAAAGCAACAAAGAGTTGAGAGGACTTTCTATGTTGCTGTGTTCTTCGTAAGTAAAAAGCTAAAGCTCTTTTACGGTCCAAAGTATGAAGATTTCTTTCTGCATTAGATGCATGAGGCCTTGGAAAAAACACAGGCAGGAAGACCGCCTGGTTTAGATGAAAAGGCGAGACCACCTTTGGCATAAAGTGTGGATGAGTCCTAAGGACTACCTTGTCATGATGAAACCTTGCATAAGGTGGATCAGCTACTACTGCCTGCAACTCACTGATGCGACGTGCTGATGTGATTGCAATGAGAAAGATAACTTTCCAAGAAAGAAATTTCAATGAGGTAGCAGCTAAGTGTTCGAAACCAAGAACCAGGTTTAAGTCCCATGCCACAGGTGGTGGCCTAATGGGAGGCTTAGTTAGAAGAAGGCCTCTCATAAATCTTGCTACAAGAGGATGGGAGGAAATAGGCTGTCCATTTAGAGGCTTGAAAGAAGCTGCAATAGCACTCAAATGGACTCTTACTGAGTTTGTCTTAAGTCCTGCATTGGATAAATGAAGGAGATACTCCAGTAATGATTCCAAAGGTATCGCAAGGGGGTTGAGACACTTCTACAAGCACCATATGGTAAACCTTTTCCACTTGAAAGCATAAGAGCGTCTTCTGGAAGGCTTCCTGGAAGCATAAAGGATATCCTTTACTTGCTGAGGGAGGTTAAGGTCATAAAGATCTAGGCCTTCAGCAACCAAGCCCTGAGATGCAGAGACTGGTGATTGGGATGCCATAACATTCTGTTCTCCTGGGACAGGAGATCTGGAGCAGACCCTAACTCCAGGGAAGGAGCTTGAGAGAGATGTAGAAGCAGAGGGTACCACACTTGCCATGGCCAATGTGGAGCTATGAGAATCATACGGCCTCTGTCTCTCTGAAGCTTGAACAGGGTTTTGGGAATCGGGGGAATGGGTGGAAAGGCATACAGGACATCTTGACCACAGTGAAGGAGGAAAGCATCCCTGGCCTGAGAGCCCTGAGCCGGAATTCTGGAACAGAACCGGGGAAGTTTGGCATTCAACGGACTTGCAAAGAGATCTATGTCCGGGGTTCCCCAAATTTGAAAAATCCTAGCCACCTGGTCTGCATGTAGAGACCATTCGTGTGGAAGCAGAACTCGACTGAGTCTGTCTGCCCAAGAGTTTTGTATGTCTGGAAGATACACTGCCAGGAGTTGAATCTGATGCTCTCTGGCGAGGGCCCATAGTCACAAAGCTTTGTTGCAAAGTGACAGAGAGCCTGTTCCACCCTGCTTGTTCACGTAGAACATGGCTACTTGATTGTCCGTATGAATGAGGACTGTCTTGTAGCTGAGCAGGGTGTGGAACACTCGAAGAGCAAGGTAGATTGCTCTGAGCTCCAAGAGATTGATATGTACATGAGTCTCCTGTGGAGTCCAGGTGCCTTGGGTGGAGAGGTCTTGCAGATGAGCTCCCCAACCCATTGGTGAAGCATCTATTGTGAGGGTTGCCTGGGGTAAGGGCTGTTGAAATGGGGACCCCAGCAACAGGTTCTGAGTGGACCGCCACCATTGGAGGGACAAAATAAGGCGATTTGTGTTTGCTATTTTGTCTGACAGGCACCCTGATGCCTGGGTCCACTGAGTGGATAAAGTCCACTGGGCTGCTCTCATATGGAAGCGAGCATAAGGAACCACATGCATGGTAGATGCCATGTGGCCTAGTAGTTGTAGCATTTCTCGGGCAGTGAGATGAGGCTTCAGCACTGCTTGAGAAGCTAACTGCACCATGCGAAGGCAACAGGCATGGGGAAGATAGGCCCTTGCTTTTCTGGTATCCAGCAAAGCTCCTATGAACTCTAGAGACTGAGTGGGAGTTAGACTGGATTTTGGGATGTTTATGACGAGACCCAAATACTGAAGGACACGCATTGTGCAAGATAGAGAAGTCCTGGCCTCTGACTCTGATGGGGCTCGAATGAGCCAGTCCTCTAAGTAAGGGAAGACGAATATCCCTAGAGTGTGGAGAAATGCTGCTATTACAGCCATGCATTTCGTGAACACTCTTGGTGCTGAGGCCAGGCCAAAAGGAAGCACCCTGTATTGGTAGTGCTTTCCTTGAAAAAGGAACCGAAGGAACTTTCTGTGAGTTGGATGGATGAGAACATGGGTGTACGCATCCTTGAGATCTAGAGAACAAAGCCAATCCTGACTCTGAAGGTATGGCAGCAGAGTTCCTAGAGAAATCATCTTGAATTTCTCTTTGAAGAGGAATTTGTTCAATTCTCTGAGGTCCAAGATAGGTCTGTATCTGCCTGTTTTCTTTGGGATAAGGAAATAGGGGGAGTAAAACCCTGTACCCTGTTGGAGGATGGGTACTTCTTCTATTGCCCCTTGGGCAAGAAGCATAGTGACCTCTTGATCTAACAGGTTGATGAGAGAGGTCTGAGAATTGAACTGTCTTACCATTGTGTGAGGGAGCATGCACAGAAAGTGCAGCTTGTACCCCTCTCTTATAATGGAGAGTGTCCAATGCTCTGTTATCTGCTCCCACCTGGGGGCAAAGTGGCATAACCTTCCTGGAATGGTGGAAGGCTCTGGTCCATTGAGGGCCAGGAAGGCTAAGTTCTCTAGATGAAACTCAAAGGCCTTGTGGAGGCTGAGACTGCTGAGACAGTTGGGGCTTAGCAGTCTCTGCTTTCCTTTGTTTAGGTGGTTGCTGACTTTTCTGGGCAGGCTGACCTGCAGAACGCCCCTTCTGGGAATAAGAGGGATAAAACCTCTTTTTTGAGAAGAAAGGCTTCTTGAAAGATTTCTTTTTCTCGCAGGATCAGCTGTGCCTTTGGATAGCCTATCCAAAGTGGAGTTGTCAGCATTTAACTCACTGGCTTTTTCTTGCCAACTTTTGCCAAATAGATTCTCACCTGTACAAGGGATATTGCCTAGTTTGTCCTGCACCCAGAGCTCCAAATCGGATGCCTGGAGCCAGGCAATTCTACTTGCACCTATGGCAATGGCAGAGGTTCTGCTTATGCACTCAAAACAGTCAAAAGCTGTACGGTTGACAAACAGACACATCCTGGGCATGTTTGACCAGTGTGAGAAAATCCTGCCTTCTATCCTTAGGAAGAAGAGGGCTCAAAACCTCTAAATCTCCTGTGACTTCTTTAAGAAACATTCCCATATATAAAATATAGGAACTGATCCTGGCAGAAAGCATGGAAGCCTGGAAAGTACGACGTCCAAAGGCATCCAAAGTTCTACACTCATGTCCTGGAGGATTAGAGGCATGCCTCTTTGCACTTCTGATCCTTCTCATAGCTGATTCCACTACAATAGAGTGGTAAGCAAGCTGAGTTTTCTGGAATCCAGGACAAGGGGGAACTCGATACATGGTATCAAGTGGAGGAGTGGCCTAGTGGTTGGGGCAAGGTACTTCAGGCCGGAAGGTCGGGGGTTCAACCTTGGGCCGGAAGGACTGGGGACAGCAACCTTGGGCTGGAAGGACTGGGGTTTCTAGTCCCACAGGTGCTCCTTGTGGTCTTGGGCAAGCCACTTAACCCTCCATAGCCCATGTTCCCAGTAAAATAGTTATCTCCAAGTTATAATGCCCTGTTCAATGTATTCAGTTTGTTCAATGTAAACCGCACTGATGCCGAATAGCGCAGTATATAAGAGAATGTAAATAAATAAATAAATAAATGGTATCCAGTCTGCGAGAGTGAGGAGAGGTGCTGAGAGGTATCTCCCACATTCTCAACATGAGATCATGTAAGATCTCATGGATAGGCAAGGTAGCTGCCTCCTTAGGAGCTTTGGGATATTGTAAAATCTCCAACTCCTTAGCTCTGGGCTCTGTCTCAGGGGTCACAGTAATGGACAACCCACGAGCCACCTCCCTGATGAAATCTTGAAAAGAGATATCTTCTGGATGAGACATCCTACGTTTAGGAGAGGAAGGCTCCTCCGGGAGAAGTATCCCGGTACCGGCAGAGCTATCAGAATCCTTGGCATCCTCCGAGGCTTCGAAGTATCGTCTGTCCAGATGCTCTTGAAGAGCCCGATACCCGTACCGACCAAAGTCGGTACCGGGGGTAATCGGTACCGGTGTATCGGCACCAGAAGGCATCACATGACTGGATGCCAGCAAAGCTGATGTCGATGCAATCAGTACCGGTACCAACACCAGTGCCGGCATCGGTGCCGGTTGAATCGTCTGATGTGGTTCCGAGGGCATTGATGCCGCAAGGATAGCCACCAGACTGCGTTCAATAGCCAGGAACCTCTGGTCTATCGACGCTGCCGATGCCTGGGTGTCGGTACTGAAAAGAGCCAGTACCCCAGAGCATGGCACCAGTAGTTCTGCCGAGGTCGAAGCCTCCAGAACATCCTGGATCCTCGATAATGCTTTGGAAGTCGAAGCCTCCTGCCGGGGCAATTTTGCTGGTATGGAACCCTCAAGGGCAACGCCAGAGGCATCTCGATGCTTGGAAGGAGATCTACCCTTTGAGGACTGGCTGGACTTATGTTTAGTTACCTGAGATCCATGGGAGGAAGACGAAGCCCTGGAAGACGTCAATGCCACCGAAGCTGCATTGGAGGGAAAAAGGGCACTGAGCTTGGCAGCTCTGTTCTGTCGACCCCTTTTGGACATCATGGCGCAAGCCATGCTCTCGGAGATGGAGTGGTCAGGACCTAAACATTTAAGACACCACTCGTGGGTGTCGGCGACAGAGATGGTACCGCCACACTTGGTGCACTTTAAAACCCGAGGCGGGTTTCTCCATGATGAAGGAAATTTTGGGCCTAAGGCCCAAAATGGCACATGCACCTGGAAAAGAAAAATTTGGAAAAAAGATTTTTTTTTTTTTTTTTTTATACCGTAAAGCATCGAGGAAGGCAGACGCGACCACAAAAAAGAATAAGGAAAATAATTTTTTTTTTTTTTAAGTTTTTATTTAATGCCAACCAAATAACAAATACAAAGAAAATAAGCAGTACATTTTAGTTCATTAACAATAAATTAAATTTAAAGTAAAAAAAAAAAAAAATCACAAATACATACTACATCCCAGCTCACAACATGGAGAACACAGCTGCAACAAGATACTCGGGGAAAACTATTTAAGGCTACAACCCCCAACCTCTACCACATTACAACACCACATCTGGAACCTACAATATACCCCTCTCAAACCTGTAATGAAACTAACAAAGATTCAAGCTGCGAAGGGTCTGAATACACAATTTACACCTTGTAAGGAAACCAAGCATTTACATGGAAAATGAAGGAAGAAGGAACCTCCCCCAGCCAACACTCTAGGTTTGAGCTGAAGGAAGGACCTCCTCCGAGCTTGCGTATGACGAGAGACATCAGGGAAAATGGACAACTTATGGCCATAGAAAAGGAAATCCTTTTTAGTAAAAAAAGCTTTCATGACTGAAGCCTTATCCAAAAGATTGACCAAAGTGACCACTAGGGTGGCGCGGGTAGGAATTAAGGTCTGAGAATTCTCCAAAAAAACCCAGTTAAATCTGAAAGAGTGCCCTCCCCACCCTGCACCACGCTAGTCTCCCCAGGTGTCGCTCGAATAGGCAGATAAAAGGAACGAT
Source organism: Ichthyophis bannanicus (assembly GCA_033557465.1). Classification (NCBI taxonomy): domain Eukaryota; kingdom Metazoa; phylum Chordata; class Amphibia; order Gymnophiona; family Ichthyophiidae; genus Ichthyophis; species Ichthyophis bannanicus. The sequence goes on from CM066031.1 coordinate 666,746,004, forward strand.
CAATCAAGATATTATCAGCATCAGGAAGGAGCAAAACTTCTTTACAATATTGTCGAAATAAATGAACAGATGACAATAAATGTGTTTTGGGAAAATTCAACACACGAATATTCTTGGCACGAGAAACATTTTCAAGTGATTCCAACTGTTGATACAAAAGGACAGTGTCTTTCAGGGCAGATGCACCGGCCACCTGCAAAGAGACGACATGTGCATCGACCCTGTCAGCACGCTGAGATAAACTATTAACAGAAACCTCCACAGTATGTAATCGACTAACAACCTGCTAAGAAAAAACAGCAGTCTGATCCATAAATCTAGACAATAGAGAGTTAGTAGCGGAAACTTGCTTCCAAATATCAGACAAGGTAATTTCACCTCCACTAACAGTCTGAGAGGAAACTAAAATATCCTCGCTACCACCAGCCGATATAGGAACAATAGGAAGTGCCTCACAAGGAGTAGACAACGAAGAAACAGAAGACCCCCTTATCTTCTTCCGAAGAAGAGGATACCTCCGCAGAGGAAGAAGTCAGACCAAAAGCTTGAGAAGATCAAGGTTGGGTGGAGGAGTCCTGTCAATGGAACTCAAGGAAACCCCGGAGACAGGAGAAGAAGAATGCTGAATCTCAGGAACAGGGTTAGACAAAACCACCACATGTTGATCCATAGGACCAACAACTCCGGTGGGAGTAGTAGTAGCAGCAGAATCTTTAGTAGGCTTACTCTTACTTTTCCTCTTCGCGTGACCCCTAGGCATTTCCAAAGCGACTTGGGCCCGGGCCCAGGCCCCAAAGCGGCACCGAAGGGGCACCTTCGGGCGCGCGACCACGGGCCATGACTGCAAGGCAGTCGGCGTTTTAAATATGCTGCAGGAGCCACCAAGCGTCAGCAGGAAGAAGCTACCACAGCCAATCACAGATGGAACAAGGACTGCCGCCGATCCCTGGTATCAGGTACCGCTAGTTCTCCAGGAAAATAATTTTCTGCGGTGACAGGAACATGACCTGCTGGCTCCGTGGAAAACGAAGAACTGGAGAGAGGCAGTTGGGAAAGGCGGGAAGGCAGCACGCAGGCGCTGTGGGATGCTCCTAAAAGCTTCCTATTTGGACGCTGGGGAGCGTTCCCACGCAGGCTCCATCGGTACCGACGATACCCATATGTGAACTACATTCCTGCTTGTTCCTGGAGATTACACTTTGCAAAACCTCCATCTAATATGTGAAGTCCCAAGTAGTTGCCTGCTTTGTCATGCCCTAAAGCTATCACTGGTACTGCAGATAGCACTGGATAGAAGGATGAAGAATGTTTTCCTTTCTTGGGTGCTCTAGTATGTGCTTGGTGTATATGATTCCAATGTTCTATTTTTACAGTACTATAAAACATGTCATATGATATATAGCACAGTTACTTACCTGTAACAGGTGATCTCTGGGAACAGCAGGAATTAGTCCTCACATATGGGTACGTCGGTACCGACGGAGCCCGTGCGGGAAAGCTCCCCAGCTTCTTAGAATAGAAGCTTTTGGGACCTCCCACTGCACATGCGCACTGCCTTCCCGCCTTCCTGAACAGCTCTCCTCAGTTTCGAGTTTATAGCTGAGTCAACAGAGAGAGGACAGGAAGATAGATAGATAAAAGATACAACTCCTAGGGGAGGTGGGTGGGTTGTGAGGACTAATTCCTGCTGTTCCCAGAGATCACCTGTTACAGGTAAGTAACTGTGCTATCTCCAGGAACAAGCAGGAATAAGTCCTCACATATGGGGACTCCCTAGCTTAGATGCATGGGATCCCCTGTAAAGGTTCGCCATCTTCGTATGGATCTCAGGCATCCATTCTGGGAAGGTGGGCAGGAGTTGTTTAGGAATGGAACAGGTGCTTGAGGACAGCCTGGCCAAACAAGGCATCCCGGCGGGAGTCCTTGTCCAAACAGTAATGGGCTGTGAAGGTATGAACCGAGGCCCAGGTAGCGGCTCGACAGATCTGATCTATGGAAACAGAGTGCAGATGAGCCATAGAAGTTGCCATGGCCCTCACATTGTGAGCAGTGACATGGCCTTCCAGAGAAATGTTTTTGCTCTGGTAAGCAAAAGAAATACACTGAGCAATCCAATTGGAAAGTGTACGCTTGGAGACTGGAAGTCCCAAATGGGAAGGATCAAAGGCCACAAAAAGTTGAGAAGACTTTCGATGTGGCTGAGTCCTATTAAGGTAAAAAGCGAGAGCTCTTTTACAATCCAGAGTATGAAGGTTCCTCTCTGCATTGGATGCATGAGGAGCTGGAAAAAAGACAGGTAGATATACCTCTTGATTAAGATGAAAAGGCGAGACCAGTTTAGGCATAAAGTGGGGATTCGTCCTAAGGACCACCTTATCATGATGAAATCTTGTGTAAGGTGGATTAGCCACTAAAGCCTGCAGCTCACTGATGCGGCGAGCCGAAGTGACTGCAATGAGGAAGATGACCTTCCAGGAAAGAAATTTCAAGGAGGTGGAAAACATTGGCTCAAAAGGTGGCTTCATAAGTTGACCGAGCACTAGATTCAAATCCCATGCGACCGGGGGTGGTCTGATGGGAGGTTTAGTGAGAGTCAGGCCTCTCATGAATCTTGCAACAAGAGGATGAGAGGAGATAGGTTGTCCATTTATATGTTTCAAGGATGCTGCAATAGCACTTAAATGGACTCTTACCGAATTCGTCTTGAGGCCTGCATTGGATAGATGCAGGAGATAATCAAGAAGAGAATTCAAAGGAAGTGCCAGAGGGTCAAGACCCTGCTGAGCACACCAAATGGAAAAACGTTTCCATTTGAAAGCATAGGAACGCCTGGTAGAGGGTTTCCTAGAGGCAGAAAGGATATCTTTCACTGGTTGGGAAAGATGAAAGTCTTGAAGGCTTAAGCCTTCAGTAACCAAGCACTGAGGTGAAGGGATTTGGGGTTTGGGTGCCACAAAGTCCCCTCCTCCTGAGACAGGAGGTCTGGCGCAGCTCCCAGATCCAAGTAGGATCCCTGGGAGAGCTGTAGAAGTAGAGGGAACCACACTTGGCGTGGCCAGCGTGGAGCTATGAGGATCATAGTTCCATGATCCCTCTGGAGTTTGAACAGAGTCTTGGGAATCAAAGGAATGGGTGGAAAGGCATATAGGAATGCCTGATTCCAATTCAGGAGAAAGGCGTCCGTAGCCTGAGCTCCCTGACACGGAGTTCTGGAACAGAACCGGGGAAGTTTGGCATTCCACGGACTTGCAAAGAGGTCTATGTCCGGGGTCCCCCATTCCTGAAAGATTCGGTTTATTTGGTCCAAATGTAGGGACCATTCGTGTGGCAGCAGAACTCGACTGAGCCTGTCTGCCCGAGAGTTTTGAACTCCTGGGAGATACACTGCTAGCAGGTGAATCTGATGCTCTCTGGCGAAGGCCCATAGTCTTAGAGCTTCGTTGCAAAGCGACAGAGAGCCCGTCCCTCCTTGTTTGTTTATGTAAAACATGGCCACCTGATTGTCCGTCTGAACTAGGACAGTGAGGTTGGCTAGGAGGGAGTGGAAGACCTTGAGGGCAAGGTAAATTGCTCGCAGTTCCAGAAGATTGATATGAAGGGTGGTCTCCTGTAGAGACCAAGTGCCCTGAGTGGAGAGAGTTTGCAGATGGGCTCCCCACCCTGTTTGGGAGGCATCTGTTGTGAGGGTTGCTTGGGGTAGCAATGGTTGAAATGGAGCCCCCAACAACAGATTCTTGGTGGAAGTCCACCAGTGGAGGGACCAAAACAGACGATCGGAGGTTTGTATTTGGTCTGAGAGCGCTCCTGACGCCTGAGTCCACTGAGTGGCCAGGGTCCATTGAGCTGCTCTCATATGAAGACGAGCATAGGGCACCACATGCACTGTGGAGGCCATATGACCCAGTAGGCGTAGCATTTCCCTGGCTGTCAAGTGAGTGCTGGACTGAGCTTGGGAGGCCAAACTCAGGAGGCGCTGGCCTCGAACATGTGGAAGGTAGGCCCTTGCAGTGATGGTGTCCAACTGGGCCCCTATGAATTCTAGAGATTGAGTAGGGATGAGTTGGGACTTGGGAAGGTTTACTACCAGTCCCAGATACTGCAAAAGGCTCCTTGTGTGGTCCAGGGAAATCTGGGCCTGTGACTGAGTTGGAGCTCGGATGAGCCAGTCGTCCAGATATGGGAAGACAAAGATTCCCATGCCTCTTAGAAATGCGGCTACGACTGCCATGCATTTTGTGAATACTCTTGGAGCAGAGGCTAGACCGAAGGGGAGTACTCTGTATTGGAAATGTTTTCCCTGAAACAGAAAGCGAAGATACTTTCTGTGGGATGGATGGATGAGTATATGTGTATACGCATCCTGTAGGTCTAGAGAACAAAGCCAGTCCTGACCCTGGAGGTAAGGAAGGAGAATGCCGAGAGACAGCATTTTGAATTTCTCCTTGAAGAGAAATTTGTTCAATTCTCTCAGATCTAGGATTGGTCTGAATCCCCCTGTCTTCTTTGGAATGAGAAAATAAGGGGAGTAGAAACCGGACCCTTGTTGAGGAAGAGGAACCTCTTCTATGGCCCCTTGGGCAAGAAGAGAGGAAACCTCTTGACCCAACAGGGTTAGGAGAGATGGGGAGAATTGAATGGTCTCACCATATGATGGGGAGGAAGGCTGGAGAAATGAAGTTTGTAACCCTCTCGAATGATAGAGAGGGTCCATTGTTCTGTTGTGATTTGTTCCCATCTGGGAGCAAAGTGAACCAACCTTCCGGGTATGGTGAGAGGTTCTGGTTGTGTTAGAACCAGAAGTGGCAAGTTCCCTAGGAGCAAGTCAAAACCCCTGAGGGGTTGGAGCCTGCTGAGCTACAGTAGCTGCTGCAGGCTTAGCTCGTGCTTGTTTGGATTGCTGACGCTTAGCAGTATAGCGAGGTTGAGAAGACTGCTGGCCAGTATTTGAAGCAACTCTGGCCTTCTTATAGTAAGGCCTTTTAAAAGACTTTTTCTTAGCAGGAATTGAAGTGGACTTTGAAAGTCTTTCCAAGGTGGCATTTTGAGCATCCATCTGGGTGGCTTTGATTTGCCACTCTTCCCCAAATAAATTCTCACCTGTACAGGGCAGATTCCGTAAGCCATCTAGAACCCAAGGTTCCAGATCAGAGGCCTGGAGCCAAGCAAGACGTCGGGCTGCAATAGCAATGCCCGAAGCCCTACTGGCTCCCTCAAAGGAATCATATGCTGCCCTATTAGAGAACTTAGAAACCTCTAAGAGTTGTTTCACTAGGGAAAGGAATCCCTGCTTTTTATCCTCAGGGATAAAGGGGGCAAAATGCCGCACCTTTTTGGCAAGTTCCTCCAGGAACATGCCCATATAGAGACTGTAGGAATTAATCCTGGCTATAAGCATACTAGCCTGGAAAATTTTCCTACCAAAAGAGTCCAAAGTCTTACATTCCCGTCCTGGAGGGGTGGAAGAGTGCCTTTTGGTACTCCTAATCTTCTTCATTGCAGACTTCACCACAATAGAGTGGTGGGGCAATTGAGTCCTTTGGAAACCAGGAGAAGGAGGGACCCTATACATGGTGTCCAACCTACGGGAATAAGGAGACAAAGTCAAAGGATTTTCCCAGAAATCCATCAGTTGTTCTTGAAGGATTTCATGGATAGGCAGGGTAACTGCCTCCTTAGGGGCCTTTGAGTATCCCAAAATATCCAGTTTTTTGGATCTGGGTTCCTTTTCAGAGGATGTGGTAATAGAAAGGGCTGTAGCCATATCTAAAACAAAGTCCTGGAAGGACAAATCCTCTGGAGGGGACATTCTCCTTTTAGGAGAAGAGGGCTCCTCAGGTAAGTTGAGTGAAAACTCAGCAGAATCATCAGAGGAGTGAAAATCCTCAGAGGAATCGGTGCTTTCCTCTAACGCACGATACGCGTACCGATCGGTATCGATATCGGGCGTATCGGGTATGGAACCGGTATGGAGCGAAAGCCCATACGGTACCGACTTGCGTTTAGAGGTGGACGGCCTCGATACCGGCATGGCGGACGATACCGGTATCGGGCCCGGAACCGCTGAAAGCGGAACCGATGGCGTTGCAGCTTTAATGAAAGCCATGACGGCCTGCTGCATGGACTGTACAGTATCGCCCATGGACGCCATAGCTGCCTGGATGTCGGTACCGGAGTGACCCGGTACCCCAGAGCAGGCTAACAGGTGATCTGTCGAGGCCGTAGCATCGATATCAACCTGAGACCCCTGAATTGGCGTTTTTGGAAGTTGGACTTCCCGCCGGGGTTGTTTGGCTGGGGCAGGGTCCTCAAGTTCTAAGCTAAGAGCCTCTCGATGCTTTGAAGGAGATTTGCTCTTTGAGGACTTGCCCACAGAAGGTTTGGTTACCTGAGATCCATCCGGAGAAGAAGACCTGGATGACTGTGATGCTGTATTCTCTGAGAATTATAATTTTTTAAAGAAAGAAAGAAAAGACCGGCGATACCGGTATCGGTATGGGGAAGGCAGGTACGCGGTCTAAAGAAACAAATAAAATAACAATTTCTTCAGCGGTGACAGGAACACGACCTGCTGGCTCCGCGGAAAAAGAGAAACTGAGGAGAGCTGTTCAGGAAGGCGGGAAGGCAGTGCGCATGTGCAGTGGGAGGTCCCAAAAGCTTCTATTCTAAGAAGCTGGGGAGCTTTCCCGCACGGGCTCCGTCGGTACCGACGTACCCATATGTGAGGACTTATTCCTGCTTGTTCCTGGAGATAGTAATGTTATTGCTTCATTAGATCAGTGCTGTACAACATTAGTAGCTGCAATAGCTCAGGAGTTCAGGAGTAGCCTAGTGGTTAGAGTACTGGCTTGGTAACCACGAGACTAGGATTCAATTCCAACTGACGCTCCTTGTGACCTTGGGCAAGTCCCTTAATCCTCCATTGCCTCAGAAGAAAGGCCTGGAAATCTACTTCCGGTCACACTGCCAAGAAAGCACAGGAGCTGCTGGGTCACCAGGAGTCAGCATTGACTCAAAGGCACACATTGCATTTTGCAAACATGGAGTCTTGTAGGTTGTAAAAATAGAGGGCCCGAGATTGAGTTGCAACAGCTATACATCTCTAAGGCACAAAGCTATCACTGCCGAACTTTAACACCGGATATTCAAGCGGAGGCCATATCCAGGCACCGGAATTGAATATACAGGTATTCCACAATGCACCAAAACACTCCATTTGCTGCAGAAGCTAACCTGGCAGCGGTGATATTGAGCCACTGCCCGGTTAGCTCCTATGAGTAAAGATAGGCATGGGAAAACCTTGACTATCTTTAACCACTGGTCGCTTATTGAGCCTCTGCCTGGTTAGCAACCATGCAGCCTCCACTCTGCCCCAGAATGCTCATGACACGCCCCGATTCTATGCGGATAACATCAGGGCATGTAATGGCAGAACTGGGGGATATTCATCAGCACTAAATGTGTTAGTGCCAATGAATATCGCAGTATAGCAGCATTTACATGGTTTATAGGGTTTTAAACCATGTAAATGCTATTGAATATCATGCCCAGAGTATTTTGTCAGGATCCTTTTCCTAGGTAGAGATCTTGATATTTGAGGTTTGGAAATTAGCATTAGATAATTAGCTAGGTCCTGAGTGACTTTGGCAGTTTTCTACTACTTCACAATATGTCTACTGCTGAGAGGGTTCATGCTGCTATTACTCAGATGACACTGCGGGGAAAATATCCTAGCTCTGTTCTGCACTCATTTTTGAAGGAGGTGTTGGGGGAGGGGGTTCTGTGGATACAGAATATATGTTTGAATTTAATATAGTAAAGGGGAGACGTGCGTGTTGGAGGATTAAAGAGAAAACTGCAATTCAGTGAGGGTTGAAGAGCGCAACCTTTTGTATTCCCCAGCTCCCCCCCCCCCCTGATGTGGCCAGCAGGGGCTGAAGCTTGCACTACTGACTCTTCTGCAGGTATTTTGGAGGGTAGGGAAGAAATGGGGCAAGGGGCGGAGCACAGGCACAACATATGGTGGGTTTTTCTTTTTCAAAAAGTTGGCAACCCTACTAGTGAACATATATTCTCCTTGGTAGGGGATATTGTGGCTCCCCATTGTTCATGGCTAGCACCAGAGTTAGTGGAAAAGCTAGTATTTCTGAAGATAAAACCTCCCCAGTTTAGTTTCCCTTTGTTTTCATGCAAATGGAAGGAGAAATGAATCTCTTCTGTCCAGGATCAAAGGACATGTCTCAGCTTGTTCGCCATGGCATTATCCTTGCCAGCCAGATGTGTCCCAGAAAGTCATCAGAGAAGAAATGGTGTAGTTTCATATTCTGTCTATCTTCCAAGACAGAAGATATGATCCTGTTCCTCCCTGCTGGTTGATGTAGTACATGGCTACATGGTTTTCCATTTTAATCATAACAATTTGTTTGGCCAACCACTCTCTGAAAGCCTTTAGAGCATTTGAAATTGCTCTTGGATCCAGGAAACTGATGTGATGGAGACTCTCCTGGGAGGACCACAGTCCCCGAGTGTGAAACTCATCTGCATGAGCTCCCCAGCCAAGTCTGGATGCAAGGTATTTGGAAAGGCTTTCTTTTCAACAGATTTGAATGAACCATCCACCAGGACAGGGGACATTTGTTGATTGATATATATATATATATATATATTTAACTGCACATCCAGATCTGCTCTGTGTGATGTACAATAAGAAAAAAAAAAACTAATACAGTCACACAAAATAGTTCACAATATAACAGCCCCCTCAACCCCCTCCAAATGCAAATTGAAATAAATGTGTCTTAAGAATCATCCTACATATACTAGGCTGTGGGATGCTCTTGCCTGAGCCCTATCATAAGAGCATTCAACAGGCTAGGTACCTGGACTGAAAAGTCTTGTTCAGATGACAACCCTAACCTCTCGCAGGCTAGGTATTGTAAATAAGCTCCCTTCCCGAGAATGCAGATATCTACCAGGTCTATAAAGGGCTAGCTTACTAAAGAGGTAATGTGGGGCCATACCATGCAAACTATGAAAAGCGAGCAATAAGATCTTATACTGAATTCAGAAGCAGATGGGAAGCCAATATAATTAGATTCAAATTGGAGTGACATGGTCTGACTTCCACAATCCTTTGATAAATGGTATGGACTAGACCATAACCCACACACAAAATTGTGAAAAGAAAGCTCCTCAGCATAGACTTACTCTCAGGCACCTCTCCTCTGAGAAGTACTCCAAGTCATACTCAGACTTCTAGGAACAGTCAGATGTAGACCTGGAGAGTACTCAGACATCTGAGCTTCTGCCTGGTTCAACATGTTCAAAAGTAGACATTGATTCTACATGGGCATGAATTCCTCTGAGAGTGCCAGTGTACCAATGGCCCCAGTGCCTCAGGGAACCACCATTCCCAATGTACTTGAGAAGGATATTGGTTGAACAGTCACCAGTAAAAGGACCATTGAGATCTCAATGATGGTGCCTCTCCTGCAGGCAGGGAGCGAGTCTCAAGGATTGGTTCTGTGTTCCAGTATCAATGCTGTCAAAGCAGTGGCATCACACAGGGCAAAGAACAGTCATTCCTTCCTCTAGGCCTTTCATGAGTCACTCCTTGAGGACTACCATTGATAAAGGTTTGGGGTTTTCATCAGAATCAACCAATGTCTGAAGAATCTGTCAGGAAGTCATGGCAGGCTGGATCTGGCCTTGTGGAGACTGGTGTGGTTTATCCAGCACAATGGAGAATGAGCAGTCCTCAGTTTGGGACTGCTTTGAAGGCCATGGCTTGTCCAGTACCTCTATGATCTTGACATTATCCTCCAATGAACTATGATTCTGATGCATCTCAGCCTCCACTGATGCTCCAAGCCCTTAACCCTCTACATCTGTGAAGATGAAGGTGAATCCTTCCTATTCTTCATGCAGGAACTGGTGGATGACTGCTCCTGGGACATCCTATCAATGCTCAACTCCAAGTGGGTTCAAAGACTCCTCAGTGATGATGCACTTTGAGTCCAGTGCAGTGCCTGATACTGCTGATGCCAGTGGACTGGACGTCTCTGCACCAAAAGTCCTTTTGCACTTTTCTTCTCATCCTCAATCCCTCTTTTTGGAATTTACAAACATACGTGACAAGGTGGTGGTTCATGGCTGGGCCCAGAGCATTGCAGGTACCAGTTAAGGGTGTCTGTCAAAAACATGGTCCTGCTGCACTGGGTGTACTTTTTAAAACAGCCAGGAGAGTTTCTGGGATATCGCATCTGGAAAACTAGCTGCAGCAAAATCAAACACCTCAATTTTAATACAAAGATAGTCTGGTTGGGGTGCCTGTGGCCCAAATACAGCCTCAAGAAGTGATAGAGTAACACAACAAAAACAAAAAAAAGAAAACTTGAAACTGACCAAAAAAAACAGAGTCAAGGGCAGCACTAAAGGAAATGCAACACACAGCAGGAATGGGTAGAAAGAAAAAATTGCAAAGACGAAAAGTTAAACAGAGAATCTGAAACGTCATGGCCCAGGACAATGTGTCTTTAGAGCTCCACAGACAAAATAAGAATGAGAAGATGAGACAAGGTAGCTGTAAGTGGGAAATGGCACACAGATATGGAGCCACTTTAATAACTTCTTGAAGAAGCTGGGACAGGGTTCCTGCATGAGACGTCATTGATGGTGTTCCCCATATGCGAGCATTTATCCTGCTTGTCCATGGAGAAATGAGTATATACCTATTGCTCATGCAGCTAAAGCGTAGTTACTCACCTGTAACAGGTGATCTCCGGAAACAGCAGGAATTTAGTCTTCACATATGGGTATCGTCGGTACCGATGGAGCCTACACGGGAACGCTCCCCAGCGTCCTATAGGAACACTTTTGGGAGCATCCCTCAGCACATGCGCGCTGCCTTCCTGCCTTTCCAACTGTCCCTCTTCGGTTAAGTTTGTAGCTGAGAGAAAGGATAGAGGGAGAGAGGAAAGAGACAAAGAGATAGAGAGCTAACTCCTAGGGGAGGTGGGTGGGTTGTGAAGATTAAATTCCTGCTGTTCCCGGAGATCATCTGTTACAGGTGAGTAACTACACTATCTCCAGGAACAAGTAGGAATGTAGTCTTCACATATGGGGACTCCCTAGCTGAAGATGCCAGGGAGATGGCCCAGGAAGGTTCCACCCTAGAAAGGTAGGCATCCTTCCTCCCATGGATCTCTGGCATTCCACCAGGGTTGGTGGGTAGGAGTTGAATTAGGTCTGAAAGAGATTTTGAACAGCAGCCTGGCCAAAGAAGGCATCCCGACGGGAGGCTTTATCCAGGCAGCAGTGGGCTGTGAAGATGTGTACCGAAGCCCAGGTGGCTGCTTGACAGATGTCATCAATAGACACAGAGTGGAGATTAGCCATGGAAGCTGCCATGGCTCTCATGTTATGAGCTGTGACATGGCCTTGAAGAGGAAGATCCTTACTCTCATAAGCAAAGGATATGCATTGGGCAATCCATTTAGATAAAGTTTTTTTGGAGACTGGAAGTCCCAAATGACTAGAGTTAAAAGCTATAAAAAGTTGCGAGGACTTTCTATGTTGCTATGTTCTCTTGTATGTAAAAGGCTAAGGCTCTTTTACAATCCAAAGTATGAAGGTTTCTTTCTGCATTAGAGGTGTGAGGCCTCAGAAAAGATACAGGAAGATAAATTGATTGATTCAAATGAAAGGCGAAACCACCTTTGGCATAAAGTGTGGATGAGTTCTAAGAACAACCTTATCATGATGAAACCTAGTATAAGGAGGATCAGCCACTAAAGCTTGCAGTTCACTAATGCGACGTGCAGAGGTGATTGCAATTAGGAAGATGACCTTCCAGATCAAAACCTTAAGGATTGTAGTGGCTAAAGGCTCAAAAGGCGGCTTCAGGTGCTGCCCGAGAACTAGATTTAGATCCTATGCCACCGGTGGTGGCTTAATGGGAGGTTTGATCAACAAAAGACCTCTCAAATCTGGATAATTGGTTGTCCATTCAGAGTCTTATAAGAAGCTGCAATTGCACTAAGATGGACTCTTACCGAATTGGTCTTTAGACCAGAATTCGATAAGTGAAGGAGATACTCTAGTATCGATTCTAAAGGTATGACAAGGGGGTTTAATCTCTTCTTGGAGCACCATATAGTAAAACGTTTCCACTTGAAGGCATAAGATCTTGTGGAAAGTTTTCTAGAAGTCTGAAGGATATCCTTTACCTGTTGGGACAGGTTGAAATCCTGGAGGTCTAAGCCTTCAGCAACCAGGCCGTGAGATGCAGGGACTCGGGACTCAGATGCCATAGCGTCCCGTCCTCTTGGGAAAGGAGATCTGGAGCATGCCCTAACTCCAGAGGTGCAGCTTGAGAGAGATGTAGAAGCAGGGGATACCACACTTGGCGTGGCCATCATGACACTATGAGAATCATGCGACCCCTGTCTCTCTGAAGCTTGAAGAGTGTTTTGGGGATGAGCGGAATGGGTTGGAAGGCATAAAGGAGCTGAGCTGTCTTGTAGCTGAGCTGGGCGTGGAATACTCGAAGAGCTAAATAGATTGCTCTTAATTCCAGGAAGTTTATGTGTAGACCAGCCTCCTGTGAAGTCCAGGTGCCCTGGGTAGAGAGATGATTCAGGTGTGCTCCCCAACCCACCTGTGATGCATCTGTTAGGGTGGCCTGAAAGAGGGGTTGATGGAAAGGAGACCCCACTGTCAGATTTTCTAGTGATTGCCACCATTGGAGGGACAAAATTAGTCGTTGAGAGTTTACTATTTTGTCTGATAAATGTCCTGTGGCCTGTGTTCACTGTGTGGATAGGGTCCACTGAGCTGCTCACATGTGGAGGCGAGCATATGGGATTACATGAACTGTGGATGCCATATGTCCCAGCAACTGTAGCAGCTCCCGAGCAGTTAGGGAGGATTTGCCTGCTGATTGAGAAGCTAGTTGCATTATGCGAAGACACCGGGCCTGTGGAAGGAAAGCCTTTGCCTGTCTGGTATCTAGACAGGCCCCTATGAATTCCAATGACTATAGTATACTCTGAACCAATATCTAAAGTGTTATGTATCCTTCAACTAATAAATAACTTTCAACCATATATAGTGTTAATGGTGACTAACGGGTCTCAGACTCTGGGCACCCAAATCATATGGAAACCTTTGGGATTCAAGCCCTCATAGCATCAATGACCCGTGAACTTAATGGCCACCTTTTTGTAACTTATCAAGAAATGTTTAAAAATTGCTTAGCTTGTTAATGCTGTGTTTAGGCATGACCTAAACACAGCATAAACACAGCATTTAGAAGCTAAGCAATTTTTAAACATTTCTTGATAAGAGTTACAAAAAGGTGGCCATTAAGTTCACGGGTCATTGATGCTATGAGGGCTTGAATCCCAAAGGCATCCATATGATTTGGGTGCCCAGAGTCTGAGACCCGTTAGTCACCATTAACACTATATATGGTTGAAAGTTATTTATTAGTTGAAGGATACATAACACTTTAGATATTGGTTCAGAGTATACTATAATCATTGACATATACGACTGAGTAAGACGACCACTATTGGATTTGTGAATCCCTATGAATTCCAGGCATTGGGAAGGAACAAGTTGGGATTTTGGGAAGTTTATTACCAACCCCAAGTATTGGAGGATTCACATTGTGCAAGACAGTGCAGTGCTGGCCTCTGCAACTGTAGTGGCTCGAATGAGTTAGTCGTCTTAAGTAAGGGAAGACAAATATCCCCAGGGTTCGCAGAAATGCAGCTACTACTGCCAAGCATTTCGTGAATATTCTTGGTGATGAAGCCAGACCAAAGGGAAGAACCCTGTACTGGAAATGTTTTCCCTTGAAAAGGAATCTTAAGAATTTCCTGTGATCTGTATGGATCAGAATGTGAGTGTATGCATCCTTTAAGTCTAGAGAGCAAAGACAATCCTGGCTTTGAAGGTATGGCAGAAGAGTTCCTAGAGAAATCATTTTGAACTTCTCTCAGAACAGGTATTTGTTCAATTCTCCGAGGTCTAGAATGGGTCTGTGTCCTCCTGTTTTCTTTGGAATAAGAAAATAGGGGGAGTAGAACCCTGCACCCCATTGAAGAATGGGTACCCCCTTCTATTGCCCCTTGGTCAAGAAGTGTTGTAACAAAACAATGTGCCTGGTGCCGGCGTTGGGAAGTTCTAAAAATCCTGAAGAGTCATTTGGCCACATTGTTTTGTTACAGCAAAACAAAATAAGAATAATTTTATTTCTAATAGTTTTAACTACTATAAGAAAATGAGTCCAGGGTGCACACATTCACTTTGTGAAGTATGAAGAAAATTGTTGACCGTACCTCTTGATAATAAACAGCACGCATAAAAGGTCATTGATGCAAATAGTGTGTCCATGTTGATCAGCTTTGGCTATGGCACCATTAAGTCTGAGACCTTGCGTGACTGCTATTGTGAGTACTCTAAAGAACGAAGTGTGTGTTTGGGAGACTTGGAATAGTGAAGTTGTCTACTACCTTTTGATATATTTGGAGTGTATTTCAGTTAGATAAGTGCAGTCACACTCTGCCAACAGATACTTAGTATTGGGTTGTTTTGTAAAGTGGCATAACTTGCCTGGGATATTGGGGAGTTGGGGACACCTCAGAGGCAGGAAGGCTAAGCTCTCTAGGAAGCCCTTGAGGGGGCTGAACCTGCAGAGCTGGTTGGGCTCTCGGGCCTTTTGGCTTCTTTTGCAGTCTAGTTTTTCCCTTTTGGGCAACCTGACCCTGAGTTTGAATCTGCTGGGTATAGGAAGGATAAAATGTCCTCTTTGCTGAAAGAGGGGTTTTTTATAAGGCTTCTTTTTGGCTGGAGTGGCTGTAGATTTTGACAATCTAGAGTGGTATTGTCAGCATCTAACTCGTTAGCCTTTTCCTGCCAGTTCTTGCCAAAGAGATTCTCTCCGTGCAAGGAATGTTGCCTAAACTTGTCCTGTACCCAAGTCTCCAAGTCTGATGCCTGAAGCCAGGCAATCGTCGTGCACCAATGGCAATAGCAGAGGTTCTGCTGATGCATTCAAAGCAGTCAAAGGCTGCACGATTCACAAACTTGGAGACATCTTGAGCATGCTTAACTAGAGCAAGAAAGTCTGGTCTCTTGTCATCTGGGAGAAGTGGGCTCATAAGCTCCAAGTCTCCTGTAACTTCTTTGAGGAACATTCCCATATATAGTATATACAAACTGATCCTAGCTGAAAGCATGGAAGCCTGAAAAGTTTGGCGCCCAAAAGCGTCCAGAGTCCTGCATTCATGACCTGGGGGACTGGATGCATGCCTCTTTGCACTTTTCATCCTACGCATGGCTGACTTCACCACCATTGAATGGTGTGGCAGCTAAGTCTTTTGAAATCCAGGACATGGCAGGACTCGATACACAGTATCAAGCCTCCTAGAATGAGGAGATGTAGTCAGAGGTGTCTCCCACATTCTGAGCATCAAGTTATGCAGAATTTCATGGATGGGCAGAGTGACTGCCTCTTTTGGAGCTTTAGGATATTGGAGAATTTCCAATTCCTTTGCTCTGGGTTCCTATTCAGGAGCTACCGTGATTGAAAGGCCCTTGGCCACATCACAAATAAAATCCTGAAAAGACATGTCCTCTGGAGATGACATTCTGCGTTGGGGAGAAGAGGGATCTTCCAGGAGAAACCCTCTGGTACCAGCAGAATTGTCAGAGTCTTCAGAATCAGAGGATTCGAAGTATTCCTGACCACGATGCTCATGCAAAGCACGGTCCTGGTATCGACCGAAGTCGGTACCGAGTTGATCCGGTACCAATCTGTCGATTCCAGCCAAAGATGGCATGGGAAGAATTCCCACTGGGGCCGGTACCATCAGTACCGGTACAGGTGTCTGTACCGGTGCCGGTGCCCGTTGAACTATAGGTGTCAACGGTACCGCAGCTGTGAGAAGAGCTGCAATGCTGCGTTCGATAGTGAGGAACCTCTGGTCTTTCGATGCTGCCGATGCCTGGGTGTCGGTACTGGTAAAAAGGGCCGGGACCCCTGAGCATGGCACCAGTAGTTCTTGCGAGGTCGAGGCCTCGAGAACATCCTGGAGCCTCCTTGATGCTTTGGAAGCCGAAGCCTCCCGCCGGGGCTGTTTTGCCGGTGTGGTTCCCTCAAGGGCAATGCCAATGGCCTCTCGTTGCTTAGCAGGAGAGCTACCCTTTGAGGACCGGCTTTTTTGTTTAGTTACCCAAGATCCATGGGAGGAAGAGAAGGCTTTTGAAGATGTTGATGCAATGGATCTGGAATCCGAAGAAAAGAGAGCACCGAGCTTTGCAGCCCAGTTCTGTCTTCCTCTCTTAGTCATCCACATACAGGAGAGACATTCAGATGGAGAATGTTCAGGCCCTAAACATTTAAGTCACCAATCATGGGTGTCAGTGACAGAAATGGTACCGCCACACTTAGTACATTTTTTAAAACCACTAGTTGGTTTTTCCATGTTTCAGGAATATGAGGCCTAATGCCCAAAATGGCGCCTAGCACCGAAAAAGAAAAGTTTCTGAAGAGAAACAGTTCAAAGTATAAAAATTTTGAGAAAAGAAAAGAAAAGAACCGGCGGTACCAGTAGGCATCGTGTGGAGGCAAACGCGACCACAAAAAAAGAAATTTAAAGACAGAATTTTCTGCGGTGACAGGGTATGGGTCCTGTCGGCTCCGTGGAAAATGAAGAACTGAAGAGGGACAGTTGGAAAGGTGGGAAGGCAGTGCGCATGTGCTGAGGTATGCTCCCAAAAGCGTTCCTATTGGACGCTGGGGAGCATACTCGCGCAGGCTCCGTCGGTACCGACGATACCCATATGTGAAGACTACATTCCTGCTTGTTACTGGAGATTAAACATTTCTTTGAATAATGGGATAGCCAAGCATGAATCTCCCATGTGACCAGAACAAAATACTATTTGAGTTTACCATTTCTCTGCCAAATCCAGGCATGTGGGAAACTAGTATCTACTGGAAGAGATACGAGAGCCATGCAAATACCATCTACCATTTACTCACCTCTCTATTACTCCAGTAATGAATTCATTTTTGCACACAAAGGCAGGGTCATTGGGATCCACATAGAGATGGCATTTTATCTGCCTGGAGTTCACAACATCAACTGCAACTGAGCAGAAAAAGAATAAGTGTCAAAACAACATTCACACCTGCTTTGCAATATTGCCTTTGTACTGGCCACTTTTTTAAAAAGTAATATTTATTGAATTTTAAAAGGAAAAGCAGCATAAAACAAACAGAGTATAAACATAGGAAAAATAATATGATATATTACATTAGTAATATCCCAACAAAATAAGAAATATAATTCACTACACCACTTCCAAAAACAATAGAGGAAGCCAAATAATAAAACAAGAAAAAAGAAAGGAAAAATATATATCTTATCTTGATCTGACATTTACTTTAGATAATTGCTGGGTTTGTAGTGGTAAAGACAAGTTCTGTCAGACTACTAAACTATGGGGGTCTTTTACTAATGGATGCCAACTAGCAGCACATGTTCTGGCACACTCTAAAGGCGCGTTGGGATATGCCTTGTCAGCTAGTACAGAGGGATGAATTTGCTGTGTTTGCCTGTTGTGTGACTATTTAATGTTTATTTGTTGTTATTTTTAACATTGTGTATTTTCTTTTTAATTTTTTAAAATGTTTTCGCTTTTGGCATTTTGCTAACTACTTTGAATGAGCTTACAGAAAGGCACTATATAAACAGATTATAAATAAATAATTTTATATAGGGAAGATCAAAAGAAAGTTCAAGGTCCAATTAATGGAGCACAGGAGTTACATTAAGAGGAGTATTAAAGAAAAAACAAATCGATAGAATATTTTATGGAGGATAAGATATGCCATACCGGGTCAGACCAATCAAGCCCAGTATCCTGTTTCCAGTAGTGGACAATCCAGGTCACAAGTACCTGGCAGGATCCCAAAAGGTAGACAGATTCCTTACTTCTTATCCCAACGATAAGCAGTGGATTTCTCACCGTCCATTTTAATAATAGTTTATGGACTTTTCCTCTAGGAATTTGTCCAAACCTTTTTTCCAAATCATCCCTCTAGTCCAGTCCAGTCCCATGGGTTGTACCCCCAACCAGCAGGTGGAGACTGAGGATGAGGGCTTTGGGATGCCATCCTATAAGGGCTCTGTGCTTTAGAAGGTTGTCCAGTATTGCTCAGTCTCCAACAGGTGGTGGGGTCTTCAAGCATCTGGATTGCACTTCAGGAACAAGAGGGAGAGAGGGAGAGACCTTCTCCTTTGGATTCCCTCCTGGGGTGGCAGTGGCAGGGCATTAGCCCATTGCAAAAAGATTTTAAAAAGGAGAATAAAAGACTTCTGATAGAGGCACAAATAAAAAAAAACAAACCCACAAAGGAAGGACCCAATTGTTGGAATTAATAGCACCAAGAATTATTAAGAACAGTGATGGCCTCACTTGTGCATTGGGTGGAAACCTGGGTTCCCTGCATCCCTCCCCACTCACCTTCCATCCCCACCCACTGCTGATTTGAAGGAGCAGCTAGGAATCACACTTCTCCCATCTGCTGATTGTTGGCGAGTATACTTTAATTTTTTTGCTTGCTTCCTTGTGGTTTGCAGTGTAGCTCTGCAGTAGGCTGACAGAGTATTAGTGGCTCGATATAGGTCGGCAGTCTTTTTTCTGTCACCTTGGTGATTTGAGTGGGTGGACCTGCTCAGCAAACATGTGTTAGACATGTCCTCCGGGAAACAGGCCTGCATGGCCTGTGGAGCATGCAGGGGGATGTTGTCTACTGCTGGGCTCTGATGGATCTGCTCCGAGGAGGGAAGATTGGCAGAGGCAGTTCTTGACTCTACTGGCCATTCCTCTGAGGTGCTGAATAAAGCCATGGCAAAGGGGGATTCTGTATCGGGTCAGTCTTTGAAACCTCATGGTCTGCAAGCATGTGAAAGGTAGCCATTTTGCACTGCACGGCTGCAGGAGATGATTCCAGGGCTAACAAGTCCTCAAGGACCTCCTCTAAGGCTAAAAAGCACAGAGTTCAGTCAGAGGTTCTGTATCAGGTCACAGAGATGCTTTTTCACCTGCATTTGTTTTGTTGCTTCACCAGGCTTTCCTGCTGAAGCAGAGCCAGGGAGCGAAGAAAGCCTCTAAAGTCAGGAAGCCCTAATTGGGCAACAATCTGGATTGCCTGCTCCTTCCAGAGACAAGAGGGACACATCTGGCCAAGAGGTCTAGGCCTCAGCAGCTGGGGAAGGCTGCTTCTCCAGAGTCTGACTCATCAGGGGATGCTCTGAAGGGCACCTCTGGAGACTGGGGGGGAGGGGGGGAGAGCCTCAGAAGCCAAGATGGAAGAGGAAGAGATCCCCTTCACTGAGGAGTCTATGGTAGTCTGCATGTTCCGCAAGGAGCCTTGATTTTGTTGTCCCTAGCAGCCTTGAACATGACAGTGGATCCTCTTCCAGAGGAGATTGCCTTGGATGATCCTTTGCTCCAGGGCATATGTTCACCTCAAGGCTTTCCCAATGCACAAGGCCATCAAGCAGATGATCGACAGAGTGGGAACTCCCTGAAGCTAGCTTGCGCGGGGGGCAGACTATGTCCCGCTTGTACCCACTTCTTCCCGGTCAAGTGGAAAGTCCTCAAGGTACCAAAGGTGGATACCTTGGTCACCACCATGATAAAAAAGATCATCCTCCTGGTGGATGGAGGAGCCACACTGAAGGACCCACAGGACAGGAGGTTGGAGATCATGCTGAAGCAGGCATATGAGGCTAATACCCTTACCCTGAAGACCTCTATCTGTAGGACCTACGTGGCTCGGGCATGCCTGTGTTGGGCCCACGGCCCGTCCAAGTCGGGGGCAGGTCTGGAGCTGGCATTTCTGGATTCTGGAGTGGCCTACCTAGTGGATGCCTTTTACGACCTGGTGCATGTCTCCTTCAAGAGCATGGCCTCAGCAATGGCAGCTCACCACCTCCTATGGCTCCATAATTGGACCATGGATGTGTTGTTCAAGGCGCAACTGTCCAAGCTCCTGTTTAAGGGCAAGCTGCTTTTTGGCGAGGCCCTGGAAACATTGGTTAAGGACCTTGATGACTCCAAAGGAGCCCGCTTGCCAGAGGATAAGCCCAAGGGGGCTAAGGCTCCTGCCGTCCTGAGGGGTCAGTTCCGGAATTTTTCTAGATTCCGGGCGATGCGCTTTGCACCCATTCAGAAGGCTTCTTACCCAGCGAGGGGGAATTTCTCCTTTTGTGGTAGAGGAGTGGGCAAGGGACATTACTCATCTGCTGGGGGAAACCACAAAGAAATCACAATGAGATAAGGGGGACCCAAGCAGGGGAGGAAGTCAGAGGATGCCTGCGACTCCTTTACTCTGCTTGGGTCCCAATTACACAGGACTAGTGGGTGTTGGAGATCAATCAGAAAGGGTATGCATTGGAACCGACAGTCCATTCTTGATGTCTTCCTGGTCTCTCCCTACAAATCTGCAGTAAAACACAAGGTGGTAAGGGGCATGCTGGGCAGGATTGTCCATATGTGAGCAGCTCGGCCAGTGCCCGCCAGCCAGTGCAGATCTGGTCATTACTCCATTTACTTCATAGTCCAAGAAGGGTTCTTTCCACCCAACCCTTTATCTCAAGCAAGTCAATAGAGCATTGCAGGTTCCCCATTTTCACATAGAAACCCTGCGATTGGTCAACATCATGGTGCACATGGGCGAGTTACTGATGTCTCTGGACCTCACAGAGATGTGCCTCCACATTCTGATTCAGGGGAACACCAGAATTACCTCCATTTCACGGTGCCCTTGGGACACTTCTTTATCTTTATTTAAAATGTAATATACCACTCACATGTAATGTACCAGAGTGGTTTACATTCATTAAAGGACAAAATACTGCTGTGAAGAAGAAACAGAATGCCAGATATTCAGATAGGAGAGAGATAGCATGTTAAAGAGAAGGATAGCAGATAAGGACTACACCAGGGATGGTAGGACATGGACTTGACATCAGCAGGGGGCGGGGGACAAGGGGAAGGGGGAGGGGGAAGGTCAAAAGCTTATGGAAAAGGTGGGTCTTTAGTCTTGCTTTGAAAGTGTTGAAGGAGCGTTCCAGGCAGAGGGCTGATGGGAGTGAGTTCCAGAGCCAAGGAAAAAAGAAAGAGAAGGACAGAGTGGATTCCAGATGGGCCAGAGATGGGGTATGGAAGAGACATGCAATTAGAATGGATGGACCTTCCAGTTTTGTGTACTCCCATTTTGGACTCGTTACTATGCACAGAATGTTCACAAAGGTCATAGTGATGGTCGCCTTCCGGCAAGAAGGAATTTTGGTGTATCTATACATGGACAATTGGTTGATCCATATGAAGATGAATGAAGACAGCAAGGCCTTAACCCTTTCCAGGCCGAGCCCGAAACTCTTGGGATCCAAAATTCTGACTAAATATTCCTATCAAATGGTATATAATACATGACCATAGCAGAAGGAAAATCACTATTAGAACATATTGAATAAGACGAGTACAATTTTCCTGAAATATACAAAAATTAACCTGGCTGCAGAATGTGGATTAAAAATTTAAAGTAGGCCTTGAAAGTGTTAACCAGGCAAGTGGTCGAATTCCTGCAAAGCTTGGGCTGGGTAGTGAATTTAGAGAAGGGCCACCTCCACCCCTCACAGTGGCTGGCATACTCGGGAGCACTATTTGATACCCAAAATAGGATGGGTGGCACTGCAATCAGAGAGAGAGAGAGAAAAAGGTCTGGGAGCAGGTCTGGCTGTTTCTGTGAATGGCACTGCTTCCAGCTCCTGGGGGCCATGGGCACAGACTCACATGAGACTGCTTCTACATTCCCTCTTGCCCGGTGGTCTCCACAACAGGACCCGCTATCTGGCAGTTACCATATTTGGGTGAGGTCAGACTCAGCCTGCACTGATGGTGTGCATCTGACTGATGGCAGGGATGCTGGGTCTCTAGTCAGTGGAGGAATCATTTTGTTCAATAAATCGGTTGGAACCGAGGGCGATCTTTCGGGCACTACACCATTTTCTGCTGCTGTTGCAGAACCAGACGGTTCAAGGTTTTTTTGGACCGCCACCACGGTAGTCTACATCAACCACCAGGGAAGCACAGCCAGCAGCAGCCTGATGGAAGAAGCGGCCCCATTGCTGCAGTAGGTGGAGCTCCACCTGCATGCTTTTGCAGAGGCACATGTGGCAGGCAAGGACAATGCGCAGGCAGACCTCTGGAGTCATCATCAGATAGACCCAGCAGAATGGTCCTTGGAGAAGTCTGTTTTCAAGAGTCTCACGAGGCTGTGGGGACAACCAGTGATGGACTTAATGGCATCAGCAGCCAATGTCAAGGTGAACGGGTTTTACAGCAGAAGGTGCGAACATATGTCAGAGGGACTCCATGCTCTGGTGCAGCCACTGCTGCAGGAGGACCTGCTATGTGTGTTTCATCCCTGGCCTCTGATAGGCTGGGTGCTTCACTGGATCGAGAGACACCACAGCCTGGTGGTTCTCATAGTGCTAGATTGGTTGCAGAGGCCCTGGTATGCAGAACATCTACGCCTAAAGGCGAGGGCACCCTGGCGGCTACCAATGCATTCAGATCTGTTACGCCAGGGCTCTGTGGATGCCCCAGGTGGATTGATTCTCATTTACAAAGAGGATACTCGCTAGCAGTGGTGGCTACCCTCCTGAAGTGTTCTTTGTCTTATTCCGCATATAGCAATTCTTCGAGAGTTGGTGTGCAGACCAGGGCACCACTTTGCTATTGGCTTTGATACCTCAAGTGTTAGCTTTCCTGCATGCTGGGCATCAAAAAGAACTGGCTCTGGGCTCCTTACAGGTCCTGGTAGCAGCCTTAGTGTCTTACTGATGTAGGGTCTGGGACGTTCCTTTGGCAGCGCATCTGGATGTGGTATGGTTCCTACAGATTGTTAAGCAGGTGCGTCCACTGCAGCAGGTAGTGGTACCACTGAGATTTGAATATCATATTAGAGGCCTTGACGGGGGTCCTCCTTTGAGCCTCCTTAAGGGGATTTCTTTGAAGTATCTTACACTGAAGGCAATATTTCTTGTGGCAATTTGTTCAGCTCAGAAAATTTTGGAACTTCAGGCTTTGTCTTGTCATGAGCCTTACTTAATGTTCCACCCAGAGAAGGTGGTGTTGCAGATAGACACTAAGTTTGGCAGAAAGTATGATACTATGTTCCATTTCAACCCACCTGTCGTGCTTCCGGTCCTTCGAGCCGGGAGATTCAAGGGGGTGGGTTCCAAACTGCATCTGCTCGACATGAAGAGGGCATTGTGGATGTACTTGAGGACGGAGACCTTCCACCACTCAGAGAGACTCTTCATGTTTTTCAGGGGGGACAGGCCACAGTGAGGAGGTGGCAAAGGCGTCCATCACTCAGTGGCTTAAGGAGGTGATTGCGACCGCCTAGTTACTAAAGCACAGGTCAGTGCCATTGAGGTTCCAAACCCACTCGACAAGGTGCAGGCAGTCATCTGGGCGTCATTGCACCCGTTTGCCAAACATTACTGACTTGATCTTTGGGCACGGGAAGTAGCTCGATTCGTGGCCATAGTGCTACAAACAGGTCTTGTGCACCTCCCCCCCCCCCTTCCCATAGAAAGTACTTGTGGTACATTTCATGCATCCGGAATGGAGGCATGATTTGGAAGGTGAAATTAGGCCTTACCTGCTAATTGCCTTTCCTTGAATCCCTCCAGTCCAGTCCCTGCCCAGTTTAGGCCCACTCAGTTAGCATGTCTGGTGTGGAGTCAGTTTGATAGTAGCAAGAGTCTGGTGTTTTCCATACTTTCTGAATGTATAGGGGGGCTCATGTTGGGGTAGGAGCTTCTGTACTGCATTCCTTGCAAGTTCACATCCAGAGATGACAAAAAAAAAAAAAGACTGGTTCATAAAATGAAGAAATTATAGTCAGGCCATTGTCACCTAAGTGATTCCTGTTGGAGAGCATGGGGGGAGGGGACACCTCTTTGGTGGGCGGAGAGATCAACTGTTGTCTGAAAGACAAACTCTGCTTAGTTAGGCATTACTGGCCAACCTTCTGATGCACAGAGTCCTTATAGGATGGTATCACAAAACTGTCATGCTCAGTCTCCACCTACTGGTTTGGGGGCACAACCCATGCATCTGGACTGGAGGGACTCCAGGAAATGCTATTAGCAGGTAAAGTCTAATTTCACTTTAAAACCAGACATACCAACTGCTTTTAGTACATCCTCTGGCAACAAATTCCAGAGCTTAGCTAAACATTAAGAGGTCAAAAATGTTTCTCCATTTAGTCTTAAATGTAGTATTTTGCCGTTTCATTACCTGTAAACATTCAATTCAAGTTTCATCATTCTACTCTGCTTATTATTTTATAGACCTCTATCATATTTCCCCACCGTCATCTCTTCTCCAAGCCAAAGTACCCACAGCCCTTTTATTTCTATGGGCACAGTAGCACATTAACCTTTAATAAACATGCCCCTTACAGTGATATTTAAATTATTTATTACTATTAGTGGTCCTAATTTTAAAAATTACTCAGCTTTACATATATTAATATTTATTTATTCTTGAATATTAAAGTTTATTTTTACTATTTTACTTTTCCCTTCATTTAATGTAAGATCAATTTAATTGGGTAAAATGACTAAATGTATCACTTAAATATGATAAAACCCAAGGAGCAGTTACTAAACTGAGTTGTTCGTGTAGGGTTTAGTGCATGGTAAGCATACCATGCTAAATTTAGCATGGGACTCTGCTTCAAAAGTCCTGTGCTAACTGGGCAGCACACAACTGGGCAGAGATAAGGTGGGTTAGGGGCAGAATGTTGACATTGATGGTGTATCACAGTTAGTATGTGCCTATAATGTCCATGCTAACTGTGAATGTTGCCAATAGCACACTTAATGCCGTCTCAGTGGGTAGTGTTAAGTTCACCCATGGGCACACTTGCTCCCTAAAGTTGGCACAATTTCCCTCACTAGATTCATGACCCAAGTGCGTGTTGCCAGCGTGTTTTTTAATTAACATGCCCCCAAGTTATTTTTCCTGTACTAGGTGATCTCTGTGGACAGCAGAATACAAGCCCTCACAGATGGGTGATGTCATTCGATGGAGTCAACGCAGAGAAAGATTCTCCAGCTTTGGGTACGTTCAAGCAGCTTTTGAAAAGCTCTACCACACATGCCTACATCTTTTCACCTGTTGTGATCATGCAGGACATACTAGTCTTTAATTTAGCCTACATTATGTAAGAATACAACTTCTTGAGGAGGTAGGTAGGTATATGACGACTTGTATCTTGCTGTCCACGGGGAACACACAATACAAGTAACTTTAAAAGCAAGTGCTGACAGACAGGACTCTGTAGCTACAGGCTGTCTCAAACAGGAAAAAGGGGAAAGCTAAAACAAGCAAGGTATCAATGGGAAGATGCCAATTTTTTATTTTTTTTTAAGTGGTAACAAGCCTTTCTAAAATTGCTTTATTTTTAATTTTTTTAAGAGGCAGTCTGCAACAGAAGAAATAATGGGTCTAGGGGGACAGAGTTACATTCTAATCTCCAAAGATTCCAAAGGACTGACTGGCCACTTATTGTGTTTATTCGGATTTGGATTTCTAAATATACCAACCAAAGCTGTTTACAACAACACAAATTAGAAAGAGGGAAAGGAACTCCATCATATCACAGAGAAAGGAAAGAGAACACAAAAAGCATAGAGTTAGAGATTTAACAAATCAAAAAGACAAACACCCAATTATTGATGTGGCTTGTGGGTTGATATCTATGTGACAGCCCTGCATCTCTCATAGAGGCTGACCTCAACTGGGCTATTACTGCAGCCACGGCACTGACATAATGGGCCTTGACATAACCCTGATTGGGCACAAGTGAAGGAAATGCAGTCTGCTAACCAATTGGATATAGTGTATGTGACAATAGCATTAGCCAGTGTATTAGGGTCAAAAGAAATAAAACTAAGTGAACTTTAAAGGCTTCAGTCTACTACAAGTAGACAGCTAAGGCTCATTTGCTATCCAGTGTGCACAAAGCACTTTGATTTTGTGGGCATGAGGATGAGAAAAATGTTGGCAGGACAGCTAACTGATTAAGATGAAAATCCAACACTACCTTGTTGAAAAAAATGTATAAAGTGGATCAGTCAGTAACTAGAGTCTGCTGCTCACTAACTGTGAGCTGACGTTATGGCCACCGAAAAGATGACCACCTAGAGCAGATACTTCAGATCACAGAAATCTATCAGTTCAAAAAGAGTTTCATCAGTTGGGTTAGGACAACGTTAAGGTCCTAGGACACTGTAGGAGGTTGGAACATAAGCAAGCCCCATAAAAAGTGAACTAAAGACTGCACAGAGATGGATCTATCTTCTACATGATGATAGTTTGCTCCAGTTGCATTAAGGCAGACCCTAAAAGAGTTGGGAGGGGGATATTCAGCAGCAGCAGCTAGCCACTGTAAAGTAACTGGCTATCGCTGCTCAACTTAAAACCTGAATATTCAATGCCTGGGCCATGTCCAGCTACCAGCGTTAAATATCCGGGTCGGCCAGACAGCAGTGAAGCTAATTGGGCAGCAGTGATATTCAGCCACTGCCCAGTTAGTTTCTGTGGCAAAAGTAAGGCCAAACTTTAAGGTGCCTAACTTTTGCTGCTTAAGGATAACCGGGCACCACTGCTTGGTTATCTCCAGACAGCATCGGGAAATTCAGTGGTGGCCTCTGGGGATATTCGCCACAATTATCAGGTCTATTAACCACATTAATCTTTCTGAATATCGGTCCCTTGGCCTTTAAGCCTAACTCTGATAGATGTAGAATGTATTCAAGCAGTTTTTGTATGGGACAGAAAAAGGGATCTAGAGCATTTCTAATCACATCAGTTGGCAAACATCTATTTAAAACCATAGGACCTTCTAGTGGAGCCTCTCCAAGAAGCCAGCAAGATTTGCAACACACTGTCGGGCAAATTCAAGGAAGCCAAAGCTTGACTTGTAATGTCCATGCTGTGAGGGGGAGGGATTTGTCAGGATGCAATAACCAAAGCCTGCTTGATCAGTGCCTTGAAAGGCCCAAGTCCTTAAGCACATGCATAAGGTCCACTGAGCTGTTCTCTTTCTGAGGTGTTTCAGGGCATTACACCCCATGCTTTTGAAACTTCTTATGGAAATTTCTAGAAGAGGAACACATAGCAACTTTGGTCAGTGGAGAGCTATGAAGGTCAACATCCCTTGATATCATTTGAGATTTAGGAGGGTCTTCACTAGGGGAATTAGAGAGTATACAAACGGAAAATCCTCTCCCCAATTAAGGAGGAAAGTATCAGAGACTAGCCTGCCATGTGCCCTGAACCTTGAGGGGAAACTGAGGTACTTTGTTCTGAGGAATTATGAAGAGATCCCCTGTTGGTGTGCCCCACTTGGGGATTTCTCAGAGGATCTTTCATGAGTCAGTACCCTGACTCTGTTTGTCTGCTAGGGTATTGACCTTCTCTTCCAGATGTAAGTCTCAGTCATCCCTTGGAAGATGCCCACTTTCATATTCTGATAGTTTCCAAACACAGAAGGCAACGGTGCTGCTTCTCAATGCTTGTTCATGTAGTGCACAAACACTTGGTTTTCTGTCTGGATAAAAATAATTTTGTTGACCAACAGATCAAAAAGCCTTTAGAGTATTCAGTATCATTGTCAGTTCCAGAAAATGTGTCTAATTCTTTATACTACTAACTCCTTGTTTGTATAGTGCTACAAAGCATGCCCAGCGCGGTATATTTCATATCACAAATATGAGACAATCCCTGCCCATCAGAGCTTACATCTAATCAAGATAAACCACACAGTAACTGGGGACTAGGGTAAATCTAGAGGAATTTCAAAGATACAGATCCAAAAGCAGCTTCAAAGAGAATGATTTTTAGCATGGGTTTGAATAGGGCCAGAGACGGAGCCTTGCATGCTAACTCGGTTAGTTCATTCATTCCACCTTGCTGCTCCACATGCATGGAACAAAGTCTGAAGTAGGGAGTGGCAGAGAAGCACATAGATAAAAGTGGTCTGCCAGAAAAGTGAAGTTCCTGAGGAGGGGTGCAGAGATAGATGAGAGGAAAGGTAGTGAGGAGCCGCAGAATGAATGCATATATAGGTCAGCAGGAGAAGTTTGAACTGAATGCGGAAATAGGGAGTCAGTCAAGTGCCTTGAGAGAAGGTTGTGTGAGCATTGTGAGACTGTTGAAAGATTAGCTGTGCAATGGAGTTTTGAACAGATTGAAGAGGAGAGAGAGAGATGATTCAGAGGGAGACCAGAAAGCAGCAGGTTGCCATAATTTAGATGGGATATAACTAGAGAGAGTAGATAAGGATCTTGGGTAGTGTGTTGAGAAAGGAAGGGATGAATTTTGCTCATGTTGTAGAGAAACAGGCTTTAGCTACAGTTGTGGTCGACATTATAGACACCCTTGCATTTTAAGTATGTTTTGTACAATATCTTGAGAAATAAGTGAAAATATTCCAATTATATGTCATCATAATATTTTAATAGTATGTTCAAAGGTGTACAACAACAACAACAAAAAAAAGATGTGCAACGTAGAAGTAATCTGAGAAAAATAAACAAAATATTACTTGAACAGGATTAATGACATCCTTCACTAATATTTAGTTGAACAACCCTTAGCAGTGATGACAACTTCCAAAATGTTTCTTATAGCCATCTATAAGTTTCATACATCAGTGTACTGGTAGTTTCTCCCACTATTCAACTGCAACTTGTTCCAGCTTATGAATGTTTCCAGGATTCTTTTTATCAATGGCAGATTTCAGCTCTTTCCAAAGGTTCTAGAATGGATTGAGATCAGGACTCATTGCTGGTCAGTCCTTTTAACCATTCCTTTGCACTTTTGGATGCATGTTTTTTGGGTCATTGTCCTGCTGGAAGACCCATGAACTTTGACCCAGACCTAGCTTTCTGATACTAGGCAGCTCATTTCACTCCAAAATACCTTGGTAGTCCTCTGACTTCATTATTCCTTTAATACGTTCCAGGCCTCCAGTTCCTGAGGCAGCAAAACAGCCTCACAAAATTATGGAATCTCCATCATATTTAACTGTAGGAAGGGTGTTTATTTCCTTATAAATTTCATTTCTTCACCTGTAAACATATCGCTGGTCTGCATTGCCAAAGAGCTCATGTTTGGTTTCATCTGTCCACAGAACATTTTCCTAGAAGGATTGTGGTTTCTCAAGGTGGGTTTGGGCAAAGATTAGGCATGCCTTTTTATATCTGTCTTTGAGCAGTGTGGTCCTCCTTGGCCTTTGCCCGTGAAGACCTTTGTTTAGTGTGTTGCATATGGTGCGGGTTAAAACCACCATTCCTGATTGTTCCAGGTCAGCCTTAAGGTCTTTGGACATGGTGTTTTTCCATCAGTTCGCACTAACCTTTGAAGATTTCTTGGATTAATTTTCCTCTTCCCACCCTGTCCCAGGAGGTTCTTGACAGCTCCATGAGCAGAAAACATTTTAACAACATTGCAAACTATAGACAGGGATCCCAAGGTCTTTAGAGATGGCCTTGTACCTCTGAAGTTTGATGTTTGGTGAAAATGACTTTTCCAACAGTCTCGGGCAGCTTTTGTCTTCACCATTGTGAAAATGGAACAGGGAGTGAATGTGGCCATTTCAAACATTAGAGCCATCAATCATTGGTTGATTCAAGTCATGCGAGTACTGACAATTGATCACAGGTGCATCTAAATTTTACTGCAGTGGGAATGTAGTTCTTCTATTCAAACTGATTTGAATTGTTTTTAAGGGTGCCATTAACAATGTCCTGGCCAGGTCCCAGTTTTTATACTATTTCCTAAAATGTTTTCTTTAATTGATCGTGTTTTATTTGATTCTTTTGTGTGTTAAATATGTGCGCATAAGAAGTCCAAAGCCATTTCACTGACCACTTTTTTTTTTTAAGAGATATTGAACATTAAGTTATTGAACTGCAAGGGTGCCAGTACTGATGACCACAACTATATCTGTTAGATGTGTGCAGAGAAGGAAAGAGAAAAGTCATAGCTGACTCCAAGGTTGCAAGCTGAGGAAACAGAGATAGGTAGAGTGTTATCCACATAAAAGGAGGAAGGGAGGTGTGAGTTTAGTGAGAAAAATAAAGAGCTTAGTTTTGGCTATGTTCAATTTCAGACAATGGTGGGATATCCAGGCAGCAATATCAGATAAACAGTCTGAGATATGGGCCTGGATTCCTGGAGAGAGGTCAGATGTGGAGAGGTAGATCTGACAGTCATCAGCATAAAGATTATACAGAAACCCATCGGAAGAGATGAGTGTGCCAATGGACTGGGGTGTAGAGAGAAAAAAGGAGAGGTTCCAAGACAGAGCCCTGAAGTACGCTGACTGAAAGTGGTATGGGAGAGTAGAGAAGGATCCAAAACATGCACAAAGTAAGATGGAAGAGAAGACTGACCAGGACAGAACAGAGCTCTGAATCTGAAGGAGAACAGGGTACCAAGAAGGTTGTGATCCAACAGTGTCAAAAGTAGTGGAAATATCAAGAAGGATGAGGACAGAGTTAAGGCCCTTGGGTATGGCGAGGAAGAAGTCACTGGAGACTTTGGCAAAAGCCATTTCTGTAAAATATAGAGGATGAAAGCTAGATTGCAGTGAATTCAGGAGGATATGAGTGGACAGAAAGTCCAAACAGCAGTGAACCGCATGTTCAAGGAGTTTAGAAACAAAGGGGTAGAGGGAGATGAGCTGATAATTAGGACAAGTAGGGTCTAGTGAAGGTTTCTTGAGGAGGGATGTGACCACAGCATGTTTGAAGACTGAAAGACAATTGCAGACAAGCCAAACAATGTTTAAGAAATATAGACATGAAGTTAAAATAAAGCAGACATAGCAATTGAGAGCTTTTAATACAAAACTGAAGTAAAGAGACAGCCATGCAGAACAATAGTTAAGAAATAAATAATGAAAGTCAACTAGAGCAAACTTAGAAGTTAAGTTTTCTGGAGAAACTGTACTCCTTGAGTGTGAATCATCTACATCAGTTCCCCATCTCAGTTTGGATACATTTGTTATGAGGAAAATTTTAGAGGCATTTCAAAAGGTCACGCCATTGACCAGATTGGATCAATCCATCCACCAGGACAAAGTCTCTGAGAGGTATGGAGATACAGATTATGTCTTAGCTTTGAGTGGCTTGAGTTTACTGTGCTTGTCTCATTCTGAGGTGTGTCCAGGGCATTACATGACTTCTTGAGGCCATATGACAACATCTTCAACATGCCCCACAATCACATCTGCTAATTCTGTTGCATCTCATTATGGACACTAGTGTGATTATTCTTTGAGGCAGAAAATTTCACCTTGGTGGTATCCAGCAGAGCTCCTATAAACTTCAATTGGGTGATGGGCTTAAATGGAAGTTTAGGTAATGTCTGACCTCTAATGATGCCAATACCCAAATGGTCATGCCCATGATATTTACACTCCTTTTTGAGTTGTGTCCTTGACCAACCAATCATCCAGACAGGGACACAAGCACACCAGTCTGTGTAGACACATTGCTATTGATCCTTTGACTCTCTCTTCCACTGTCTCATCACCTCTTTTCTTCACTATGTCATCTGAATCTGTTAATGAGACAGTAGCTTCCTATAATGCTGCACTCTCCTCTGCTCTGGATGCTCTTGATCCACCTATACCATGTCCTGTGAGGTGTACTATACTCCAACACTGGTTTTCTTCCACTACCCACTATCTATGGTCCTATGCTCATTTAGCTGAATGCGCTTCACTCAAATCCCACACCCTTGCGGACTTTTTACACTTCAAATTCATGCTTGTCTCTTTCCAGTCAGCAATAGCACTCAGACAAGACTATTGTGTGTCTCTGACTAACTCTCTTGTCTCTGACCCTTGACATCTCTTTACAACTAACAACTTTCTCCTTGAGGTGCCTCTGCCTCCAACCCCTCCTTCCCTTTCTGCCCAAACTCCAGCTATTTCCATGACAAAATCCACAAGATCACCCCCAATTCCCCACTATATCAGCAACATCCCTCCTCCCCCTTCTTCGCTCCCAATTCCCCCTCCACCCCCCCCCCCCCTCCCAATCTCGCTACCCTTTCTTCCTTTTCTATGATCTCTGACAAGGAAACCACACATCTTTCCTCCTCCAAACTTACTATCTGCTCCTCTGATCCTATTCCCACCTTTCTCCTAAGCCCCTTCTCCTCCACTGTTGTCCCTTCCATCTCTCATATTCTTAACTTATTGCTCTCCACTGCAACTCTCCCTGCAGCCTTCAAGCATGTTGTGGTTACACCTCTCATCAAGAAACCCTCACTAGATTCTACCCTGTTCTTCTAATTAGCAACCCATCTCCTTCCTTCCTCATCCTTCTTGACCTTTCTGCTGCTTTTGACACTGTTGACCACAACCTTCTCCACGATACCTTGTCCTCATTTGCTTTTAAGGGCTCTGTGCTATCCTGGTTCTCATCTTCTCTCTTATCACTCTTTCAGTGTTTGTTCTGGTGTATCCGCCTCTGTTGCTATCCCGGCTCTCAGTTGGTGTACCCAAGGATCTGTCTTGGGTCCACTCCTTTTCTCTCTATACCTAGTCCCTTGGTGCACTTAACTCTTCCCATGGTTTTCAGTACCATCTTTATGCTGATGACTCCCAGATCTAACTCTCTACAACTGAACTCTCCAGCAATCCAGGCCCAGATCTCTGCCTGCCTTTCTGACACTGCTGTTTGGATGTCTCACTGCCACTTGAAATTGAACATGGCCAAAACTGAGCTTCTTATTCCACCCCCCCCCCCCCCCAAACCCTCCTTCCTCCTTTTTCAGTCTCTGTGGATAACTCTTTACTCCTCCCCGTTTCTTCTGCTCGCAACCTTTGGGTCATCTGACTCCTATCTTTCTCCACACACATCCATTTGATAGCTAAATCATGCTGTTTCTTTCTCTGTAATATCAACAAAATATGTCCATTCCTTTCTGAATATACTACTAAGACACTTATCCACTCTTTAGTCACCTCCTGTCTTGATTATTGTAACCTATTCCTTGCTAGTCTTCCTCCGAATCAGTTTTCACCTTCAATCTGTTCAGCACTCTGCTGTGCAACTAATCCAGTCTTGTCATGCTCATATTACCCCTCTTCCCAAGTCACTTCATTGACTCCCTATCCACTTCCGCATCCAGTTCAAACTGGTCCTGCTGACCTATAAGTGCATTCACTCTGCAGCTCGTCACTACCTTTCCTCTCTTCTCTCTCCCTACACCCCCCCAGGAACTCTGCTCTTCTGGCAAATCGCTTCTATCTGTGCCCCTCTTTTCTATTGCTAACTCCAGACTTGGTCAGGCGCCTTCTCTGGGCCTTTTTAAATCCAGGCTGAAAACTCACCTTTGTTGCCACTTTCAGATCTCAACTTGCCTGGTCTCCTTTGTGTTTCCGTACCATTCCCCCTAGATGTATCCCGCTCTACACCTACTGTGTTGTCTGTCTTGACTAGATTGTAAGCTCTAATGAGCAGGGACAGTCTTATACATGTGTCTGTGCAGCACTGTGTACATCTTGTAGTGCAATACAAATGCTTATTTGTAAAAGTAGTAGGAGCATTGCTACTAGGCAAATTGCTCTGAAGATGATTCTTAGAAGGATCAGTGACCCTAGGTGTGGAACCCATCCACATGGACTTCCCGGTCCAGTTTGGAATTTTGGTAGGCAAGTGTTTGGAAGGGTAAGCCTTTGGCCAGATTGGATGGAACCAGCCACTGGGATAGGGAATCCTGAAGGGCAGATATGACAGAGATGGCATCAGTGAGCCTGTGAATGGCCTGTGCCCATTACATACTCAAAACTCCACTGAGGTAGTCTTATTTTGAACTGTACCAAGGTATTACATGCATTGTCGAGCCACGTAACCTAACATTCACAACATGTTTCTCATTGATGTCTGCTGACTCTGGCTTATGATCTCCACAGTTGCTACCAGGCAGGTAAATCTCTTGGGAGAAAGAAAGGCCTATGCATGAGTCATGTCTAGCAGAGCTCTGATAAATTCCAATTGAGTTGACAAAAAGTCAAGCAAGATTTGAAAAAGTTAATGACGAGCCCTAGTAACTCCAAGACCCAGATGGTAATGTGTACAGATCTTTGCACCCCTTCCTGAGTGGTGCTGTTGATCAGCCAATTATCCAAGTAGGAGAACATGTGCACATGCTTAGTTTGCATGGACACATTTTGACTATCGCAAGGCCTTTGGTAAAGACACAAGGAGCATATGTGAGGCAAAAGGGGGAACAATACCAGTAGCGATGTTCTGCAACAATGAAATGCAGATACTTTCTGTGAACTGGAAGTATCAGAAGGTGGGTGTATGAATTCTTATGGCTTAGAGAACACAGTCACTCTCTCTTTTGGATAAATGGAAGCAGAGTGTCAAGGATAGGCATTCTGAACTTTCTCCAACTTAATACTTGTTCATATTTTTCAGATTTAAAATGGGATGGAATCCCCCTGTTTTTTTTTGGTGACCAAGAAGTACTCAAAAGAAAGACACCCTTGCCCTTATTGTCCTGCTGGAATGGGCTCAACTGCATTAGCCTGTCAAAGGACAGAGAACACCTAAAGAATCACTTCCTGGTGCTGAGAAGTAATGAAATGTCTCCTCTGAGGCAATTTGACAAACTCAAAAAGATGTAAGCTCTACCTGTCCTGGGCTATTTTGAATAACTACCAGATGGAGGTTATAAGAGACCATCAGTTAACATCTTTTTTTTACATCTTTGTTAGCGATATAGTGGAAGGGCTGTCGGGTAAGGTTTGCCTCTTTGCAGATGATACCAAAATCTGCAATAGAGTAGACACCCAGGAAGGTTTAGATAACATGAGGAGGGATCTAGCTAAGCTTGAAGAATGGTCTAGAATTTGGCAGCTGGAATTTAATGTTAAAAAATGTAAGGTCATGCATTTGGGCTGCAGCAATCCAAGGGAGCAATATAGTATAGGAGGTGAAGTACTTTTGTCCACTAAAGAAGAGCGGGACCTAGGCATGGTTGTGTCTGATGATCTTAAAGTAGCTAAACAGGTAGAAAAGGCGATGGCACAAGCTAGAAGGATGCTTGGGTGCATACGGAGAGGAATGGCTAGCAGAAAAAAGGAGGTGACAATGCCTCTGTATAAGTCTTTGGTGCGACCTCATTTGGAGTATAGTGTGCAATTCTGGAGACCGCACCTTCAAAAGGATGTGAACAGGATGAAGTCGGTGCAGAGGGTGGCTACTAAAATGATCAGTGGGCTTCATTATAAAGCATATGAGGACAGACTTAAGGATCTTAATATGTACATCTTAGAAGAAAGGCAGTATAGAGGTGATATGATTGAGATGTTTAAATACCTCCATGGCATAAATGTTCAGGGAGAGCGCCTCTTTCAATTGAAAGCAAGTTCTGCTACGAGGGGACATGGGATGAGGGTGAAGGGAGATAGAATCAGGAGTGATATGCGGAAATATTTCTTTACGGAAAGAGTAGTGGATCCATGGAATAGTCTCCCAGTGGAGGTGGTAGAGATGAGGACAGTAACTGAATTCAAAAAAGCATGGAACAAACACAGAGGATCTCTAAAGGTAAAAAGTGGACTGTTGTAGTTGTTGATATGGAAGGACAGACTAGATAGGCCATGTGGTCTTTTTCTGTCATCATGTTTCTATGTAATGAAGAAGTTGAGCCTTCCCCCGACCAGAATGTTGCCTGAGATCAGTACTGAACTCTCAGCAATGTTCTCCAGTCGCCAGTCAAAACTCCAATCCCTGGTTTTTGCTTAGATGCTGGCTGGGGCTTTTGAGACCTCTACTTCTTGGATTGGAGTGAGAACTCTACTTGATTTGGGACAAGCGGGAAAAAGAGGAGTACCTATGCCTAAGTGTAAATGATCCTTCTATGCCCTCTTCTGTGGTACCTCAAAGATGTTAAGGAGGTTTGGTCAGGAGAGGGCCTAAAGAGGGTACAGAGTGTCACTGTACTGCTTGATCATGTTAGCAGCTTCTTGCAACTTCTCTGAAAATATTCTCTCCACAGCATGGCATGACATCAGCAAGGTACTCTGGTATGCTGGGTTGTAAGTCTGAGGCATAGAGCCATGAGAGTCTCCAGGCACCAATATTCATTGCGGAGGCTCTTGATGCCATATCAAAATCATCATGTCATTCAGACCATGTATCTTCTGCACTTCTTTCCCTGGCTCACTAGCGACTCGAGTTATGAGGTGCTCTCTGGAGGCATAGGATGTTCCACAAGCGTATACCCATAAAGAGCTGGTAGGATGCTATGTGGTATGTGAGCACAGCATTTTAATAAAACTTTTTCCCGCAAGAATCCAATGTCCTAGCTCCTGCCCCAGGACTGCTGAAAAGTGAGACTTAGAATTCTTGGCTCTTTTGAGAGCATATTCGATGGCAATGGAGTGGTGAGGCAGCTGGAGCTTTTCAAATCAAGGAGTCTTCTGGATTCTATACATAGTCAATGTTCTTACTAACCAGAGACAGAGGGGTCTTTCACATCCTTCATAGGCTACAATTGAGATGTGGTCAGTGCATGGGCATTGTCACCATTTGCTTGAGAATTTTTATTTATTTAAAAGAATTCATAACCCGCTCAAACACTGAGGCGGGTAACAAGAAACATACACATTATATTACATAACATAAGATATGCTATACTGGGTCAGACCAATGTTCATCAATCCCAGTATCCTGTTTCCAACAGTGGCCAATCAGGGTCACAAGTACCTATCAGTTTCCCCAAAAGACACAGGTTCCATAGTGCTTGTATTGGGGCAAGCAGTGGATTTCCCGGTCCCCTTTAATAATGGTTTATGGACCTTTTTTAAACACAGCTAACACTAATAGCTTTTACTACATCCTCCAGAAGTGAATTCCAGAGTTTGATTACATGTTGATTGAAAAAATATTTTCTCTTATTAGTCTTAACCCTGGAATTACCGAGATTGTTTGCACACACTGAATACCGTTGGGGTCATAAATGACCCCACGACAAATTTTAATTGTTAACCATGAAAAATTTAAACTAAACAGACAAAATATTATTCCAAATTAATTATTTATTATATGAAGGTTAAATGTTTTGAAATTTAATGCTTTATCATACAATTGCATGAAGAGTTGCCATGAAAGCAGTTTTTGCATGCACTTGATGAACACAGTAAAGTACTACAGTCATTTGCATGAGACACAGACAATTTCTGAATGTTCTTTGCAAACATTGCACATGCAGGAGGTGCAAACTATGTTGCTTTTCTTGTCTTTTTTTATGGAACAGCAGTGACACCTTGCCCTTTTCTTTGGGATCCCGACATTGCAAACAGCATCAGTGGCTTCTTCAATGCTGGAAGAAGTCTCGCTGCAATTACTCTGAAGCAGCTGCTTTCCTAATTCCAAGAGGAATAGACGTCTGTGCTTTGACTTGGACTGCCATTCTGGATTTAGCGACATCCAAACAATGAAGGCGTTCAAAGCACTGATGTCCAACATGTTGTAGAAGATTGTCACTGGCCAGCGTCTTGTCATTCCCTTTGTGGTATATGTGCGCAACATTTGATCTGCGTTATCTACTCCACCTTTACTAGAATTATAGTCCAAGATCATGTGTGTTTTTTTTGTCTGGACGTGTGTTATCTACTTCTTGATCATGCAGACTGCTCAGAACAACCACCACTTTTCCTTTCTTCGGGCAATAGGAAACCAGATTGGCGTCATTGCGAAAGGCAAACAGTGAAGTGAATACCTCTCGGCCCTTTGCTGTTACAAATTCTGGAGGTAATTCTTTTCTGTTCTTTCGAATTGTCCCCAAAAGTGTCATGTTTTTCTAGCAATTTCCGTGACAGGGATAAACTGCAGAAGAAATTGTCAACAGTAACATTTCTGCCAGATCGCATCAATCCTTCAGTGAGTTGCAGCATAACCCTTTCACCCTGATTCTGTTCCCCGTTTTGTCCGAGTTCCCTTCCTGTATATACTTGAAAACGCAGAACATATGACGTTGCACTGTCACACAACATCCATAGCTTTATGCCATATTTCCAAGTTTTGCTGGGACTATATTGTCTGAACGGAACACGGCCACGAAACGTAAGCAGT
Organism: Ichthyophis bannanicus; assembly: GCA_033557465.1. Classification (NCBI taxonomy): domain Eukaryota; kingdom Metazoa; phylum Chordata; class Amphibia; order Gymnophiona; family Ichthyophiidae; genus Ichthyophis; species Ichthyophis bannanicus. The sequence continues at coordinate 666,784,280 of CM066031.1, forward strand.
TGCTCATCCACAGTAACATTTTCACCAGGAACAAAGGCGTCACTTAGAGTTGCTTCCCAGGTATCAAAATCGTGTCTGATTGGAGCAAGCTTATCCACGCCTCGTTGTTCATGTCTGTTGGTTGCATCATCAAATCTGAGAGCACAAGAAATTTGCTGAAAAAGGTTACAGGCCATATTTTTGCTGAAAACAGAATGACCATCTTCAAGGCACTGTTCCCTCTAAGCTGTGCGTGTGTGCGCGCGCACACACCTCACCGAGCGAGCGCACATACTTTATAACAGAGCGCACAAAAATTACGGTTCTGATTCTGATAGAAAACACAGACATCTTAAAATTTAAAAGTTGTTGTGTATTTACAGTTTTCACAAGTTCTACAATATTATCCAGTGCAATCAATGTGGTGTACATACTGTATTCTGACGTGTAGTCAAATTTTAAAGTATAGAACTCTGAGTGTCGTTATGTGACGCACAAAAATTTAACCTTCCTTCAAAAGCTGCACAGCTGATATTTTATGCACACACAGCCTACAGAAAATTAGAGGGAACATTGTTTCAAGGTTCCACAACTGAACTATGGATTAATTTTGTGACTTGTACATGCCTGAGAGGATCCGAAGTCCAAGAAAACATTGAAATTCTCCGTCTGCCAAATCTTTCCAGGTGTTGTCATAAAAGTGTCTTCTTTGTTTGCTCATCCACATCATGATATCATTCAATAAGTTCTTTCTCATGAACAAGTGGAATGCTGCAAGAGGGCCATCAACATTTCCTACAGCATACCTTGTAGGACCTTGTTCTACGGGCATGACATTAGCTCTGGCATACCTTCCAGCAGCTTGCTTAATAGGTTTCTTGTTCCATGATGTGGCATCCTTAGATACATAGGCTTCACTGGCAACATTTGTGCTTATAGTTGATGACCTCTTAGCTCCTCTATGACCACAACTAAGATTCCTCACAGATGATACCGACACCGAGGACTCCTGCCTTCTTCCCCGTCCAGCACAGCCTCGACCTGTAACTTGACTCTTTGCTGCAGGCGATGTTACCGGCTCAATATTAATCTCACATTCACTTGGCGACCAACTGCTGTCGCCATCTAAATCATGACTGTCATCATCAGATTTATCGCCCAAACTTGGCTGATATGCTTCTTCGCTTGCTGAATATGCTGCAGACGACAACTCAGAGCCGTCACTGTCAACATCTCGTTGCAATATCTCTCTTACTGGGGCAGCTGAATATTTATTTTATCTATTTAACAATTCTTATATACACCACACTATTTCTCATCAGTGCAGTTTACATCGAACAATAAACACTTGGACACACATATTTTGTCCTACGTTTACATAAAACAGGGTTTTAACATGGAGTTAACTGGGGAAACTATATACATATGAGAATTTAGCTTCAAATAAATAACGGGTTGAATCATAACAGGTTTACAATCCGAGTTAGATTAACTCTTCTTTACCAGCAGAGTACAAATACGCTGTAAAGTGCTGTCGTATCATACTGGTGTACAGACGGATTGCAGTTCTAGTATACATGTGTTCTCAGGTGACATGGCTAGGTGAGTTTCCGGGGGGGGAGGGGGGAACATCAGACTGTGTAAAGTGCAAAAGGAATAGGTGATGTTTGAGGGCCTTTCTAAATTGAGTGAGGTCCCTGATTGCCCTTATGCTAGACGGGAGTTTGTTCCAACATCTGGGGGCGTAGCTTGTAAATGCTCTATTGATGGTTGATTGGTTACGTTTTATAGATTCGCTTGGTATCACTAGGGTATTTTCTGCAAGTGCTCTTCTGGATCTGTTGTTGGGGTTGTGAATGAGCAGATCAACAATTGAGGGTGATGTTTTATTGAATGCTTTGAAGGTAATAAGGAGGGTCTTGTATAAGATTCTGGATCTAATTGGGAGCCAGTGAAGCTCTTAATATAGGTGAAATATGTTCCCTCCTGGATGCTCCGCACAGGACACGAGCCACTGCATTCATAGCCATCTGTAGCGAGTTCAGGGTGTTTTTAGGGAGGCCATGTAGTATTATATTAGCATAATCAAAGTGAGGTGTCACTAGGGCTTGGAAAACAGTTCGGAAGTTGTCAGTTTCCATCATGGGTCTCAGGTGGCGGAGGGTTTTGATTTTGAAGTAAAAAGATTTTACTGTGCGTTTGATGTGATCTTTGAAGTCCAAGTGTTGGTCTAATATTACCCCTAGATAACGTATGTTGAATTTGACCAGAAGTTCTGCGTCCCTGACTTTTAGTGTTGATGGCGGAGAGAAGGCTTTGTTTGTTTAGGATGTCAAAATGAATACTTTCATTTTGACATCCTAAACAATAACCTAAAACAAAGATAAAGTTGAATAACACGCAAAGCAGTTTTACTATAGGTGTACAATAATCGTGATGAACGAGCTGAAAGCCTTTAGATTTCATCAGAAATAATGAGAGAACGTATGATATCAATTACAGAAAATGTGTAATTTTCATAAAATAAGAGTACAAAAAATAAATGATGCATAATTAATGATAAATACCTTTGTCAGATCAAAAAATTCACAAAACTGCAAATTGTATCACGATCCAAACCGGACGCAAGCAACTGGGGTCAAAAATGACCCCACTGTACTCTGTGCTGCTATTCATCACTAGCGTTACCTAGCGGATGAAAATTCCTCCTCTCATGGTGCAATATAAAGAGAATATTGACGTGAAAAGTCATAAAAAGATTGCATTCTTGAACTAGTTTCCGAGATACGCGTTGTGAAACTTGCAATGGGGTCACTTTTGACCCCCATCGGTACTCCCAGTGTTAAATAGGTTACATTGCATGTCCCCTAGTCTTTCTATATTTGATGGCATAAAACAATTGATCTATGTTTACCTGTTCTACTCCATTCATTAATTTATAGACCTTTATCATATCTCCCCTCAGCCATCTCTTTTCCAGGTTGAAGAGCCCTAACCTTTTTAGTCTCTCTTCATAGGGGTATCCTTCCATCCCCTTTACCATTTTGGTGGCTCTTCTCTGTACCTTTTCTAATAATGCTATATCCTTTTTAAGATACTGTGACCAGAATTGCACACAATATTCAAGGTGCGGTACATCATGGAACGATACAGAGGCATTATATCATCCTTTATTTTATTCTCTATTCCTTTCCTTATGATGCCTAGCATTCTATTTGCTTTCTTGGCCACCACTGCACACTGGGCAGAGGGTTTCAACATATTATCCACGACGACGCCTAAATCTTTTTCCTGGGTGGTGGTTCCTAATGTGGAACATTGCATCGTGTAACCATAGTTTGGGTTGTTCTTTCCTAGGTGCATAATTTTGCACTTGTCCACATTAAATTTGATTTGCCATTTGGATGCCCAGTCTTCCAATTTATCAAGGTCCTCTTGCAATTTTCCATAATCCTCATGGGGTTTTAAAAACTTTGAATAATTTTGTCTCATCTGCAAATTTGATTACCTCACTCTTTATTCCCATTTCCAGGTAATTTATGAATGTTAAAAAGCAGCGGACCCAGCCCAAATCCCTGGAGTACACCACTATTCACCTTTCTCCGTTGTGAAAATTGGCCATTTAGCCCTACCCTCTACTTTCTATCTTTTAACCAGCTCCCAATCCACAATAGTTACACTGCCTCCTATCTCATGACTTTTTAATTTCGCCAAGAGTTTCATGAGGGATCTTGTCAAAAGCTAACTGAAGATCCAGATACACTGTATCAACTGACATCTTTGTCTACCTGTTTATTCACACCTTCAAAAAAACATAACAGATTAGTAAGACAAGACCTTCCTTGGCTAAAACCATGTTGGCTGTCTCATGAAGCCATGACTATCTACATGTTCAGTATTTTTTTTTTATTTTTTTATTTATAGAATATTCAATAATTACAAGGATACAACACTTGCAAGGAAATCGGGAAATCAGAGAATACAAATATCAAAGGAAAAATCCAGAAGAAATACCATCAACTGAAATGCCCGCTCTAGCCCACAATATGGAAGAATACCAAAAGAAAAAGGAAATCTATAACTAGATACCCTAATAGGAATCAAACAGAGGCATAACAATTTAATCATGAGGGAGTAGAACAAGAGATAGACCCACCAGTAAGGGCCCCACGGGCATTCAAAAAGGAAATCAATTGGGATGGATAAACAAATATATAAGAATTTCCCTCTAATTTCACAAGACACTTACATGGATATTTCAAAAAGAAAAGCCCGCCTAATTGAGAAACCCTAGGATGCAGAATTAAAAATTCTTTTCTATGTCTTTGGGTTTCTCTAGCCAAAGCAGAAACATGCGGATCAGGCAACCTTTGAACACCACATTTCTCATCTTAAAGAACAGTTTTAGAAGCCATTCCCTGTCAGATGCCAAGGCAAAGGTTATTACACAAGTAGCTGGAGTAGCTGCCTCTATATCTGATGACTTTAAAATAGCTGTAACATTTAAAGCATCTAGGTCTTGTAGACCAACTGAGCCTGCGCAGAAGCATCTCCCCAGCTTTCAAACAAAGCTTTTCGGAGATGCCACAACTATGTGTGGTCCCCTTCTCACCCAAGAGTGCCATCTTGCTCAGTCAGATGACATAGCTAGGAAGGCATAAAAATAAAATAAGGTAAAGGAGGCAACTCCAAGGGGAGGAGAGAGGGCGGGTTGTGAGGACTGATTCCTGCTGTCTCTAGAGAACAACTGTTACAGGTGAGTAACTACACTTTCTCCAGGACAAGCAGGAAGTCTGTCCTCAAATATGGTACTCCCTAGTTATAGGCTGCCGAGAGCCAAACCACAACAGCACCAGTGGCAACTGTGACAGGGTAGCCACGAGTTACAAAAGGTGAGTCCCTGATTGAGAGACCCTGCAAAACCCTAGTGTCCAGAGGGGCCATCAATCCAGTAGCCTGAACACAGAAGGATCAGAGGATAGGAGTTGCCTACACCCTGACTAGATTATGGGGTACCACCTGGCCAAAGGCACGGCCCTGATGGGACTCACCTACCAGGCAGTAGTGAGTTGCAAACATTTGAATTGAAGACCATGTGGCAGCCTTGAAGATCTCGGTCACTAGCACTGAGCGCAGGTTCAACACCGAAGTAGCCATCACTCTCACGCGATGCGCTGTGATCCGGTGCTCCAGGGAGAGTTCAGCCCACTCAGACGAGGTGGAAAGGGGATACCATCTTTGGGAAGAATTTGGGGTGCATGCAGAGCACCACTCTGTTCTTGTAGAACTTTGAAGGAGGTGGCACTGCCAGAGCTTGGAGCTCGCTTACTCTGAGTGGATGTAAGAGCCACCAGGAAGGTGACGTTACAGGGGAGATACTGCAGGTGGCAAGTGTCCAGAGGCTCGAATGGTGGCCTGGTGAGTTGTGACAGCACCATGTTGAGGTGCCATTCTGCCGCCGGGGAGTAGACGGGGGCGGGGTTTAGAAAGCAAGAGACTCCAGAGGAATCGAGAGATCAGGGGCTGAACCAATAAGGATTTTCCCCTCGGTGGGGTGGTGATGCGCCAGAATTGTGCTTAGGTGCACTCTGAGTTGGACTTCTGTCCGGCCTGCAACAAATGGAAAAGGTACTGGAGCACCACTTGCACAGCGCAGAAGGGGTTCTCCTGCCTCTGCACACCACACTGAAAACCGACACCTTTTAAAAGGCTTGTGGAGGGCTTGCTGGAGGCCAACACGACCACCTCTATCTCTTGTGGGATGTTAAAGTGAGCCAGAGATACCCTTTCAGCAGCTATGCTGTTAATGTCAGGGACCTCAAGTTGGGGTGTAGAAGGGAGCCCTCCTCCTAAGATAAAAGGTCCGCTGCACAGCCCAGCAGGACTGGGAGTGCCACAGACAATTCGAGCAGTAGTGGGAACCAAGGCTGCTTGAGCCATCTGGAGGCGATTAGTATCAGTGATGCCCCCCTCACATTGGGCCTTGAAGAGGGTCCTGATGACCAGTGGGGTCAGCGGGAAGGTGTAGAAGCAGCCTTCCATCCACAGGATTAGACATGCATCCGCCACTACTCTCAACGGGTGCAGTTACTGTGAGCAAAAGTGGGCAAGCTGTGCATTGTCTGGACTGGCAGAGGTCTGTCTGGACTGGCAGAGGTCTATCGGGGCAGGCCCCAGAGACAGAAGAGCTGAGAGGCTACTCTGGGGTTCAGACAGCACTCATGCGGCTGAAGGACTCTGCTCAGCCTGTCTGCTAGGGCATTGTCCTGGCCTGGGAGGTGGACTGCCCAAAGGAGCATGCCATTGCGAGAGACATAGGAGCAGAGGATTACCACCTCCTGGCAGAGGGAATACGACCCCATGCCCCCCTGCTTGTTAACATAGAACATTGTGACCTAATTGTACGTCTGGACCAGTTCCGTCTGGTGCCACAACAGATGGCGGAATGCCCAAAGGGCCAGAAAGATCGCCCCGAGTTTTAGGAGATTGATCTGAAGCCGAGATCCCACCTGGGACCAGCAGCCCTGTGTGCTAAGATCCCTGCAATGGGCTCCCCAACATAGGAGTGAAGCATCCGAGGTCAGGACCTTTTGTGAAGGGGGGGGCTGGAAGTGCATCACAGCCTGGAGGTGGCAGGAGAGCTGCCACCAATCAAGGGACTCTGCTAGCTGGTGGGTTACTCTGACCCTGTCTCATAATTTACCAGTGGCTTGGGTCCACTGGAAGCGGAGGCACCACTGAGCTGCCTGCATGAGCAAGCGGACTAGTGGGGTCATGTGGACCATGGAGGCCATGTGGCCCAGCAGGCGGAGGAGACAGCGGGCCAGGACCGATTGCCAGAACTGCTAGCTCCTTGAGGCATTCTGCCCTTTCTCTGGGAAGAAAGGCCTTGGCCTGTGGAGTGTCTAGCTGAGCCCCTGTGAATTCCAGGCTTTGGGCTAGAGTCAGATGATAGTTGGGTTCGTTGATGAACCCTAGATGCTGCAGTAAGAGGGTAGCACCCTCTGTGGCCTGCTGTGCCTCTATGGCAGTGCTGCCTCTTATGAGCCAGCTGTCCAAGTAAGGGAAGACGAAGGCGGGCTGCAACCACTGCTAGGCATTTGGTGAACACCATTGGTGCAGAGGCCAGTCCGAAGGGCAGCGCCCCATATTGGCAGTGCTCTCCTCCCATTATGAAGTTTAGGTACTGCCTGTGGGAGGGATAGATTATAATGTGTGTAAACATCCTTTAGGTTCAAGGAGCAAGCCAATCTCCCTGATGGAGATAAGGCAGCAGTGTCCCAAGTAAGAGCATCTTTAACTTCTCCTTCACTAGAAATTTGTTCAGGTTTTGCAGGTTTAGGATGGGCCTGAGGCCTCTGGTCCTTTTTGGGACAAGAAAGTACATGGAATAGAAGCCCTTGCTCCAAAGGTGCTTGGACACCAACTCTACTGCCTTTTCCTTGAGGAGACTTGCGAGATCTGTGAGGAGCAAGGTCTGTTGAAGAAGAGGCCTCAGTGGCTCTCCTGGGAAGAAATCTGGAGGTGCCTGCTGTAGGTAGATGAAGTAGCCATCCTTGACTACATGCAGTACCCAGAGGTCTGGTGGCCCTCAATCACCACAGTGGGCAAAGAGTTGGGCTGAAGGTGGCCTCCTGGGGGAGAGAAGGTCATGCCCTAGGAGTCCAAAGCTCCACCTAGGCTGGGCCAGGGATGGAGTTTGAGGTTTAGGAGTTTTGGCCTTCTGGGTCCTATGCCGTTGTCTTTTGGTCCGAGTACCCTGTGGAGGACCCGAGTAGCCTTGGTATTGCTGGGTATGAGGAAAGACTCCCTTCTTTCTTGGGAAGAAAGGCTTTTCCCCCCTGTGGTTTTCTGCAGGGATGCACAGAAGTCTTTTGGAGAACCTTTGTTGAGTCATAAAATCTGCCTCAATCTTGGCAGCCTTGTCAGACATAGGTTTGCTGAAAAGATTCTCCCTGGTATAGGTGGCATTGAGTAGTTTGTCCTAGACCCACTGTTCAAGGTCAGACGATTGCAACCAGGATTGGCGTTGGCCCCGATGCCAGCGACCATGACTTGTGCTGACAACTCGAAGCAGTCATAAGCCACTCAAGAGGAACTTTGAGCAGTCCTATACTACCGATGTGAGGATCTTGAATCACTGGGTTCCCCATCGAGGCCTTCTAAGAACCCAGCAAGCTCCTTGGTTAGTGCCTTGTGGTACATGCCAATGTAGAGCTCATAGGCCTGGACTCTGTACAAGCATCAAGCCCTCTAAACATTTGCATCTGATGGCATCGAGAGTTCGAGCCTCCCTACCCAGGGAGGTGGAGAAGTGGGTCTTCTGGTTCTTTAATTTGTGCATGGTCGATTCGATGACCATGGAGTTATGCGGTAATTGGGTTTGTGAAACTGTGGGCCCTTGCAGACAATGGGCACTGATGCCAGTGTTTCCCACATCCAGAGGAGCAGCCACTTGAGGATCGGTTGCACCGGCACCATGAGGGTCTCCCAGGGAGGGGCCTCATACTGGAAGATTTTCAGTTACTTGGTGCACAGATCCTCCTCACCCTTGGTCTGGACCAAAAACACCTTAATCATATCCCGTACAAATTTGTGGAAGGCCACGTCCTCTGGCAGAGACCAGCGTCGAGGCACCAGTGGAGATGGGTCTGAGGGAATATCTAGGTGTCTGCGTGTGTCAGGGATGTCTCATCCTCTGTTGAATGATGAGGATTCAGAGGCCCTGCAACTCCACTGGTTGAGGCTCTTGCCCAGGAGCCAGAGGCCTGTCGAGGACCTGGGGTCTGAGTCGCGGACACTAGCCAGTGAGGACCAGATACCCGAGGAACAGGACCGGGATCTCAACCTGCACAGAGGGCTTAATCGAGGCCAGCGGCACTCTATACTCAGCTTGATGACCAGTGACCACCTTACAGTCGAGGGGCTGGTCATCAGGGCAGATAATCTGGGTGAACTGGCCATCATTGCCTGCTGCAGGGCCAGGATAGCAGTGATGATCTTCTCCAAGGCCGCCATTCTGGTCTCCATGGCAGAAGGCTCCACAGCTTTTGGCGCGGTCGTGGACACAGACACCTTCAGAGAAAGTGTCTGTGTCCATGATACTCCAGAGAAAGTGTCTTCAATAACCACCATGGCCTTGAGCACCCTTGGCCAGCCTCCACCTGCCGAAGGTTCCCCTTTTGGAAAACTTGGCTGGGTATCTAACTCCTCTGCATCTCTCCAGTGTGATTTACCGGGTTTCTCCAGACTGACCTCTGGGATCTTTGTGGACTTTTTCCTCTTCTGCTACGGGTTTCTCTCAGAGGATCCGCAGCTTCGGGACTCAGAGGATCCGCAGCGCCTGGGCATCTCAGGATGTGTTTGCATTGGAGCTGGGCACAGAGTTGGACCTCGGTAACATCTTTTCCTGCAACTCCAACAGTTTTTTGTTAGTTGTTGCCAACATAGCATGGCAAAGGTTGCAATTGGAATGGTCATGGTCTGGTCCCAGGCAATGCAAGCAGCAGTCATGGGTATCTGATGGACATGGTTTGACTGCAGCAGCCACAGTTTTTGAATCCACCTGGGTTCATGGTGGATGCACCCGGATGGGGGGGGGGGGTCGTTGACCCCCGAGTGATAAAGGAAGTGAAACGCCAGTTGAGGGAACCTAGAGGAAAAAAGTGGAAGAGGATAGGCCCTAAGAATAGCATCAAAGATGACAGCTCAGAGTGGGAAGAGGAATCAGTACACTTACCAGAAAGCTAAACTGAATTACTAACCTTTAGGAAATTTTTCTGGGGAGACTGGACGTCCATCTGTCCGTTGGACTGCAGAAAAAAGGAGACTGAGCAAGATGGCACCCTTGGGCAGGAAGGGGACCACTTATGCGTGGTAGCATCTCCCAAAGGCTTTCTTTGAAAGCTGGGGAGATGCTTCTGTGCGGGCTTTGTTGGCGCAGATATCACCCATATGTGAGGACTGACTTCCTGCTTGTTCCTGGAGAAAAAAAACAAAGGCAATTTTCCTTCAAAGGAGCTTACTAAATCTGTTATATTTTTTTGAAGTTGTAAATAAACAGGTAGATAAAGAGCCAGTTGATAGTGTATCACAACCTTCGGAATGCCTTTGCCAAGACAAGACTTTCCGTGGCTAAATCCATGTTGTCTTTCTTGTGAAGATCACTAATTCCTTCTGGAAATCAGATTGACTATTTGTGCTGTTTGTGCACCCGTGTAAGGGCGAGGCAGCTGCAAAGTCCACCTTAGCCCATTGGATTAGAGAAGCTGTTGCTTCAGATATGGATGAAGTTGGGAATTACAGGCCAGTTAATCAGACTTCTGTGGCGAGTAAACTAATGAGAGACTCTTGGCAAAATTGAAGTCATGGGATAGGAAGCAGTGTACTATTATAGATCAAGAACAGTGGCTAGAAAACAGAGTAGGGCTAAATGGCCAAATTTTCCCAATGGAGAAAGGTGAATAGTAGAGTACCCCAGGGATCAGTGCTAGGCCTGCTGCTTTTTAACATATTCATAAATGACCTGGAAATGGAAATGGAAATGACGAGTGATCAGCAGATGACACAAAATTATTCAAAGTTGTTAAAACACAAGAGGATTGTTAAAAATTGCAAGAGGGCCTTGATAAGCTGGAAGACTGGACATCCAAATGGCAGCTGAAATTTAATGTGGACAAGTGCAAAAGTTATGCATTTAGAGAACCCCCCAAAACTACAGTTCCACAATGCAAGGTTCCACATTAAGAATCACCGCCCAGGAAAAGGATTTAGGCATCATCATGAATAATATATTGAAACCCTCAGCCTAGTGTGCAGCAGCAGCAGCCAAGAAAGCAAATAGAATGCTAGGAATCACAAGGAAAGGAATGAAGAATAAAACCAAGGATATTATAATGCCTGTGTATTGTTCCATGGTGCCACGGCACCTTGAATATTGTGTGCAATTCTGGTTGCCGTATCTTAAAAAGGATATGGAAGAATTACAAAAGATACAGAGAAGAGCAATCAAAATGTTAAAGGGGATGAAAGGATACCCCCATGAGGAAAGGCTTAAAAGATTAGGGCTCTTCAACTTGGAAAAAATATGGCTGAGGAGAGATTTGATAGGTGTCTATAAAATAATGGAGTGGAACAGATAAATGTAGATTGGTTGGTTACTTTTTCAAAAAGTAGGACTAGGGGACACAGAATGAAGCTACAATGTAGCCCATTTTAAGATTAATAGGCGAAAATATTTTTTTCACTTAACACATAATCAAACTCTGAAATTCGTTACCGGAGGATGTAGTCGAAACAATTCGTGTAGCTGGGTTTAAAAAAGGTTTGGACATGTTCCTGCAGGAAAAGACCATAACCCATTATTAAAGAGGACCAAGGAAATCCACTGCTTAACCCAGGATAAGCAATGTGAAATCAGGGTACCTTTATGGGAACCTGGGTACTGGGCTTGATGTACTTTGGTCTGACCCAGCAAGGCATATCTTATGTTCATTTGTACTGAAGCACAATTCTGTGAATATCAAGTATACATCTTTGTCCTTCCCCAAACACTGATCTGCCGAAAAATATGGGAAACAGACTACCTGACTTAAATCATTTTAGGCAAGGAAGGGACCATCCGAACACACAGCCTCCCTCAAGAAAGATAGATAAGAATCTCTGCATGAGAAATCTTGCAACTTCAAAATGGTACGTGCTGAAAACATGGTGACCAAAAAGACAGTCCGAAGGAAAGCGCCTTCAGAGTAGCCTGCTTCAAAGGTTCAAAAATCGAGCAGATACCAGGGCCCAAAGAATAAGGCCCAAATCCCATGGTATAACAATCAGTTGTACAGGGGTTTGCAAGTAATACACTCCTCAAAGTACTAATCTCAAAGTCCTGAGAGAAAGGTGATCAGCATGCCAGAAGAGCCTTTTGAAGCAGCCTCATTTGCACTCTTGCCCAATGAACCAACCCCAAGGTGGCCACCATTGAAGCCAACAGCTGAAGGTGGTCCCAAACCCTGGAAGTCTATTGCTGGCAGAAGGCCATCAATTGCACCTGCAGCTTGGAAATTCTCTCAGAGGTTAAGACGACTGTACCAGCGTGGGTATCAAATTGCACCCCCAGGTATTCTAATGACTTGGAAGGTTTCAGATGACTCTTGCTTTGATTCACCATCCAGCCAAGACCTTTAAGGAACTTAACTACAAATGCCATCATTTTGAAGGCATCACTGCTGCAACCACAGCGACCTTGAAGGTTCTTGGAGCTAAAATGAGGCCTAAGGGCAGATTGCAGAACAAAATGATTGCCCAAAACTTCAAAACACAGAAACCTTTGCTCCTCCTGAATGGGAATGTAGAAGTACACCTCTACCAAATCCAGAGAAGAAAGCCACTCCCTACTGTGAACTGCTTAAATGACTGACTGAAGCATCTCCATCCAAAAGAGAGGAACCCTTAGGGAAGCATTGACCCTCTTCAGGATAAGGATGGGCCTGAAGAGCCTCCCTTTATTGGTATGACAAAGTAAATGGAAGCATCATCTAGAGCCCCTCTGGGAAGAAGGTATGGCAAATCAGAATCGCAGGGAAAGGCCATGAAGCTGGTGTCACAGATAGGCTCCTTGCACTCCAGTACATAACCATGTCAAATGACATTGAGCACCCAGCGATCGTCAATGACCCAAGCCCATCCCTGGTGAAACAGTCAGATGGCCACCCACAGGAAGCACCTCAAAATGAACTCCCAACCCATCATTGCCCTTGATGGGAGGAGCTAATCCTCAAGGAGGAAGAACCACTGGATTTATGCATCCCCCCCAAAAGGGCTGAGTCCGGGCCCAGGAACCAGAAACCCCAGAGACTGCTTCCTTGGATGGTACCTTTGAGGAATGAGATCGAGGAAACAATATGAAGAGGAGAAAGATGAGAACATATGCCTCCATGACCCCCTAAGTCTGTCCTTTGAAAAGTACTGGGGCTTGGAGTCCCTCAGGTCTATCACAAGCTCCTCAAGATCCTTACTGAACAAGAGCTTCCCCCTGAAGAAGAGTTTGGCTTCCCATCATGGATGCCTTTGAGGCAGAAACAATATGTTGTCTCGGCTTCTCCTAGCCCAAGGCAAAGATCCCAGCTGGTCTGGGGGACAAAAGATTCCCTTGCTCTTATCACTGCATTGCCAGTAAAAGCAAGCTTGCTGAACGTGAAGAGATCCAGACATGTGGAGGCACATTCTAACATGTACGTCTCCTGACCGCCAAAGTGTACAGACATCCGGATGGCCGGGAGACACACTCAATTCTGCTCCTGTGGGGGCTAGATGGGAGGAGAATCACAGCAGTGGCTGGATGTCCGGAATGTGCCCCAATTCAGGTATCCCGAATGTCCAGCCACTTCCCTGGCTCTCAGTTAGGCTCTTGAATGGAGCCGCTGTGCCATGGCGTCCTGTCACCATGGCACTGTAGCTCCATTCAGGAGTTGCTATCCCCAGCTGCCACCAAAAAGTTTCTTTCCCCACAGCCAGACCCCCAAATCTGGCCTCCCATGGCCAGGGTCTTGCAGCAGGAAGCTTCCTGCACCCCTACCTACCTTTTTCCCCACCAGCCACTGCCAAAACACCACATCCAGGGGACTTATTCCACCTCTGAGGTGGAATGTCCCCCGTCTAACCGGCATACCCCAGATGTACAGGGCAGACTTCAGAATCGGCCCTGTATGTCTGGGGTGATGACCCACCCCCACTCTGCCCTCCGCCAGCCCCCATTTAAGGCTCCCCGTACAACTTGGATGTATGTACAGGGAGCCTTTTGCCAGCACCCACATTTGCATAAATAGTGGGGATGTATGTCCAGGCAGGACATACATCCCCATTATTCATGGTTGTGAATGTCCCCCAAAAGGTTCTGAGACCAAAAGCCAGTTCTTAGCTAACGTCTTATCCTTCGAAGGGCATCTCCCTTTCCTGGGCCCCACCTAGAGAAGCAGAAGGTTGGGGGGGGGGGGGAAGAATCATCCAGGCTGGGTGAGAATTCTGCACTCATCATGGGTGAGAATTCTGCACTCATCACCCTTAGCTGAGAATCTGAACTTGGGGATTATCTTTGACTGCAGGATCTCCACCATTAGCTTCTCCTGATCCATTGTGTAATAATCATACATGGTATGCATAGCTTTGAGCCATAGTTTACCATGGCCCAGACAGTTCTTATTTGCTGATATGTGGTGCCTCCTGCCTGGGCAATATCCCCAAGGTCAATGGATTTACATGTGTAATGTAACGTTCACGTGTATCCCAGCACATGCTATTTTGCACATGCAGCTTTATGTGTACAAATTTGCATGTGCATGCAGGCTGCTCCAAGGCAGCAGCAGTACTTAAAACTACACACACTAAGCCAAATCTGATGACACACCATGCACAAGGAAACAAGCCACCCAACTCATGGTTGTAGCTGACAAAAACAGAGACAATATCAATGATGACACTTAGCCCTGGTGGAGCCCAGGGCTGGGCTCAGGCCACTCCCAGGTACTCTGCTCTTTCCTCATATACCTTTCCTCCATCTGATCGCTGCTCTGGGGGGCTGATGGAAGGAGGAGATAGAGGTTGAAGTCTGTGTGAAGACAGGATCTTGATCCAGCTTAATCTTGGGCTCTCAACTGGCCAGGAATTCCAATAGGGCTGGTTCTCCCTATTTTTCTCTCCATGTGGGAAACCATGTGGGTACCTTTAGGCATACTCTGGAGATCCCCGCATGAGTTCTACTGGGTCCAATGCACCCCTTAGGATAGCTACACAGGAACTAAATCACTTTCAAAAACAAACTGCACTGTTCTGCGTCCACCATTAGCTGGAAACAAAATTACTTTGGTGTGCCCTTAGCTGCACTGGCTCAAATAGCAGGATGATGTCATCTGAAGCTTTTGGTTGTTTCTCTGTCTCCACCTCTGATGACAGGAAAACATAACTCACTTGTCTGGAATGGTGGAGCAGGATGATCCAAAATGTCCAATGAATCATTTTTATAAGTTCATTCATAGAGGTGTAGTTCTGAGGTGATCATGATTATTCAATTCAATTATTAAAATCTCAAGGGGGGGGGGGGGAGAGAGACATGCTAAGAGCCTGAAAGTTAACTGAAGTGAGAACAGAAGGTTCTCCTAGAGTGCATAATACTCTTGCACCAGTCCTGCCAAATGTTGGTGCCAATTAAAGAGGCAGTGACCTCAACCTCAGAGCAAGAAAAACAAGATCTGCGTTATAGCAGTGGTGCATTTTGAACTAGATTTACTGAAGTGCACAACTGTGTTAGCACATGCTATTGCTGTTAGCACATTGGCAGTAAACATATCCTACTGCATAAAATTGCACCTGTGGTAAATGTCTAACTTAATACATTTAGCACAAGCTATGGTGGTTATGCCTTTTAGTAAGTCAATCCCCCTTTATACATGATACTCACTGAAAAAAAAAAAAAAAAAAAATCACATCATGGGACTTGGAGTGATCGCTGGAGGCGTGCGGGGCTTGTCGAAGCCCTGGGACTGCGGGAGTGTGTGCCTTGTGAGAGAACTTGCCTTCCCCCGAACTTCGGGCAGGCACAGTCGGGTCATCTTTCCTCCACAAGGACCTTGCAAGGACCCCTATAGTATAATTGTGTTTCTGTTTGCTGACCGCGGAGCGTGTCCGCGGAGCGTGATCCGAAGGGGCGTGTCCAAAGGGGCGCGACACGCCCCTTTGGCGCCCCTTCGGCGTCACAGCGGCGAACAGTAAGTTCTTGGCTTTGTTTGTTTCAGTGGAAGTGTTGTACATATGGGGAAACGCAAAGGTAAATCTGGGCGTGGAGAGGAGGGCTCGGCGGCTGCTGTGCCGGTTGTCAGTCCCTTGGACAAACATCTAGTTCCACGCCCAGTTGCGCAGTCCTCTCCCGAGGGTGCCTCCCTTAGCTCTGGAGGGGGGACCCCTCCTCCTTGTCCTGCCGATTTGTTATCCTTAGTGGATTCGGTGAAGTCCCCTGAGATGGTGCGGGCTACCGTTTCGGCGGTGGTACAGTTACCTAATCCAGTAGCTTTAGTTGCCTCTGGGGGGCCTTTGTGCCCATTAGTTTCTTCAGGATCAGAGATAACCTTGAAGGATCTTTGGCAAGTATTGCAATCAATTGATTCTAAAGTGTCTTCTACCCTGAGCTCATTATGTGATTTTACATCTCAAACTGTTCTGTCTCTTAAACAATTAGATGGTAAGATTTCTGTTGTAGATGCTGCTTGTGGTAAACTAGAGCAACAACTGCCTACTTTACATTCTGCAAATGTAGCTGGGATGAAAGATGCCTTAATTTTGCATGGCAAGGTGGAGGCACTTGAAAACACCTTGCGTGCTGTTAATTTACGTTTCCTAAATTTTCTGCAGACCTCTCTTCTTTCACCAAAAATTCTTTTTGACAAATATTGCAAGGAAGTGTTGCTTTTTTCAGATCCTATGGAGGTGTCTCAATTGTTTTATATCCCCACCGGCCTAAAGCGAAGTAATTTGGTAGAGGGTGGTCTTGATGTTATCGAGCCCTCTCTTGCCAATTTAACTGATTTTTTGGAAGACTCCACCGATACTATTAATTCTCGTGCTACGTTGGTAGTATCCTTGACATCATTAGAAAATAAACACCGTATTCTTAAAGCTTTCTTTAAAAAAAAGACGACCCCCTTTTGTGGCCACAAGATAAATATATTCCCTGATGTTTCGCGCAGCACGCAACTTAGGAGGAGGCTTTTTCTGACGTTAAGGCCTCGAGTCCTAAAGTTGGGTGCTACCTTTTTTCTCCGTTTTCCTTGCAAATGTGTTGTTAATTACGTGGGAGCTGCTTACATATTTTCTGATGTTGTACATTTAGAGAAGTTTATCTTGGATCGGCAGGGCTCTGTTGAGGTTAGTCGGGATGAGTGAGTATATAGTGATTGCCTCCGTGTTATGGGTTTGTTAAGCCTTGATTTCATGATGGTTTATTTTCTTGTATTTAAATTCACGTCTGGGTCCCGGTGATGTGGACTTGATCATTTCATGTTACTGATTATTGGTTTATATGCTTGTATTTTCTTGATTGTCTTGAACTATTGGCCTCATTGTATGATGTTAAAACTTTAAAAAAAAAAAAAAAAAAAAAATCACATCATAAATATTGAGGTACAGGAAAATAGGTAAAAAAGCTTCTCTCCTCAAAACATACCGCTGGCTAAACTGCTGCCTGTAGGATGCTGAAATGAAATACAGAAGCTGGTGTCCAACTGGGGAATGATTTCAAAATGAACAATCTCAGAAGAATCTGCAAAAATATACAACAAACTCGCATAAAAATGAATTCATCAGTACCGGAAATTGTAGTAATTTTGTAACTCCTGTGGACTCTCTAGCCATCTACATTTACAAACCAGTTTAATTTTGGGCCCTTCACCGACATTCCCTTTTGCTGTTTGATACAGTGATTCTACTGTCAAATACAGAGGCCTAGATAAGGATGAGGCCATCCCATAGAATTGTCTTACTATAGCTGAAATCAGTACAGTTAGGTCTCCTACAGGGCCAACAATAATGACAAAAAAAACAAGCTTTTCCAGCAAAATGTGATTTCACATTTTATTGTAATTTCCAACACATTCTGAATTTAAAAACCCCTCAGCCTAATACTAAAAACCTTTAGAGGATCTGGATATCATATCAAAGAAAAGCATAAAACCAGGCTGTTTTTTTATTATTATTTTAGATCATTTCTGAAATGAAACACCTTTATTTTTGTGAAAGAAATTGCCCTGGGTTAAGGATGTTCACTAAATACTGAAAACACATGGTCACAAACTTAAAATACCAGGCCAAAAGTGTAGAAAAATATTTTATACCAGTCTTATGAACATTAGGCCCACTGTAGTTTCCAAGCCAAATTTAAAATCTCCTGTCAAATCCACTGAAAAAGTGAAAGTTAAGGTCTATATTGCTGAACCAAAAAAGAAACACAATGTACCTTCGTTTACACCGACGTCAGAGATGCAACTGCTGATAAGAGTGCTGTAGGCCGCCTGATGTCGAAGAGCCTCTAAAATGGCTGGGACATGATGTGGGTGTGTGAAAGGAATTCTACTGACCAGGGCCCCCATAAGAGTATTTTCCTTTCCTGTCTCATAACTGATAAAATAACAGTGCTTCCGACTCTCTGGAAGAGACTGACCCAGAAGAAAACATTTATGAAAAAGATTAAACTATAAACCAGTGGTTCTCGGCCTTGCCCTGGTGTACCTCCTAGCCAGTCAGGTTTTCAGGATATCCACAACAAACACGCATTGGAGAGATTTGCATGCAATGGAGGCAGCGCATGCAAACCTATCTCGTGCGTATTCATCGTGAATATTCTGAAAACCTGACTGGCTAGGAGTACAGTAGGATAGAGTTAAGTACCACTGCTATAAACTTAAGAAAACTGAAATAAACTTTAGTTTGGAATATAGCTGCCCCTCCCTCTTACCAAGATGCACATTGGCAAATATTCTTCACTAATCCTTTGGGGACTGATTCTTTTTTTATTAAACTAGTAATATTAGAAAAAAAGACATACATACAATTTCTGTAAAGTAAATAAAACATCTATGCAAATATTGACATTTTCTCAAACTACGCAGAATTTGTTTGAGAAATAAGTGACATTTTGCTGTTAGTGCTTTTACCTATAAATTCTTGAGTTAGAGAAAAGTGTCTTGTAGTAATTGTCCTCTAAAACCAAGGGCATTACGGGGTTAATAGATTTTCAAAAATAGTCACCTATTCTTGAAAAGCCAATCCAGAAAATATAGCATGTGGCAGGATTCTTTTATTGTTCAGATGCTTTTTATAACAGGAGGAAGGCAGGACATCAGGTCATTTCTAGGAGATCTACTCACTACTGATGGCAATATTTGAAAAAAAAAGCCTAATACAAGTTGTACAAGGTGCATACAATCGACAATATAATACTTGTTCAAACAGTAGAAAATTTGGCTTAAAATAAATGTTTTAATATACTGTCAATTGTATTACACCTTGTACAACTTGAATTGGCAATATTTGAAAAAAAAAACCCTAATGTTATACAAGGTCTGTCCCAAAAGTAATGAGAATGATTTAAAAAAAATTATTGAACATACATGCAATTACAGTTTATCCCCTTCAAAATAGGCTCCTTGAAATCGAATACAGTGATTCCAATGTTTCTGCCACTCTCCATGGCAGTGGAGAAAGTCTTCACTTGAGATGTTGTTCAAAGCCCTCATTGCTGCTGCCTGGACGTTTTCAACCGTCCCAAAATGCCATCCTTTTTGATGGGTTCTGAGCTCGGGGAATAAAAAGAAATTGCATGGAGCCAAGTCAGGGCTGTATGGTGGGTGGGGAAGCGTAATATTTTCAGCCAAAAATTCCCTCAAAGCAAATGATGTGCGATTTGGCACATTGTCGTGGTGAAGGAGTCACGTGTTTGCAATTTCACAGCAGACGCACACAACTCTGTTTCTCAAAAGCTCCAGTATCTGTAGGTAAAATGTTTGATTCATAGTCTGTCCGGGTGGCACAAACTCCTTGTGAACAAATCTTTGAAACAACAAAAAAAAAATGAACATGGATTTCACTCTTGATTTGCTCATTCGGGCCTTCTTTAGTCAAGGTGACTGGGAAGTGTGCAACTCTGAACTGTCTATTGGTTGTGGGATCATACTCAAAAACCCAAGTTTTATCTCCGATTATCACTCATTGTAGAAAAATCGGGCTCACTTGTCACACGATCCAAGAGTTTGAGAAACCAACACACGATTGTCCTTTTGTTCATCGGACAAATTCTTCAGGATCAGTTTTGCACACATTTTTCTCATGTGCAGATCTTCTGTAATGATTCGGTGGATCTCCATTTTCGGTAGTCCTACCTCCTCTGCGATTGACCACACATTCAAACGTTGGTCCATATCTAGAACAGCCTTCACATGAGCCACATTGTTCTCAGTTCTTGAAGTTGAAGGACACCCTGAGCGCTGTTCATTCTCAACACTCTCCCTTCCGTCCTTGAACGGCTTGTGCCAACTGAAGACTTGGGCTGAAGACAAAACAGCATCCCCATAAGCCAGAGGTACTCAAATCCAGTCCTGGAGGGCCGCAAACCAGTCAGGTTTTTGGGCTATCCCTAATGAATATGCATGAGATAGATTCAAATACAATGGAGGCAGTGCATGTAAATATATCTCATGCATATTCATTAGGGATAGCCCAAAAACCTGACTGGATTGCGTCCCTCCAGGGCTGGATTTGAGTACCTTTGCCATAAGCGGTCCTCAATGACTGCAATGTTTCGGAACCAGATTTTCCAAGTTTCGAGCAGAACTTGGATCGCGTAACGCTGCTCCAAACTCCTTGCATTTTCACCCATGACAAGACACAAAAACTAATACACACGTTGCTAACGTACTGATTGCTACAAAGATACGGACAACTGAGGAAGGTCAAATTGTATATACCTGGGTTCCCCTTCCACCTGCCTCGACCCCCAACTTTCCTTTCCTGGTCCTTCTGCACTGCGCAAAAAAAAAAAAAATCACTCATTACTTTTGGGACAGATCTCGTATTCATGTAACATTCCTTGAGTGTGATTTGAAGAGGTGAGCAATCCAGTATAAAATACAAATGCAATTAAACATTGAAATACCTGGTGAGGTTACAATTGAAGCGAGTTGGGGATAACACTGTGTATAAATATTATACTATATGCCTTTTATAAATCTAATTGGAAAAACAATGAACAAAGTAGCAGAGTACATAAGATTTCCTTATTGCTAACTAGGACATTATTCCCCCAAGGCTTGTGAAAGCTGTGTCAGCAGTGCACCCCAACCCCGACACCCAAGGTACCGTTTAGCTTGGAAGTCTGCATTGGAGGGGGGAAGAAACAGAAAATAATGGAAGAGAAACTGCGATGCAGTGCTGGAGACCATAGGTATGCACTGAATTGTGCATTCTGAGCCATTGCCACCACTGCTGGTCCCAGAGAGGGCCACCCCCAGAGGACTGGCAGTCTAGGTAGCTGCATAGTGGTACAGTGAGCCCTGCTCCTCAACCTTTTTGGTACACAGTCAAAGCTGCCCTTCAAGGAGCCATTATAGTTTATCACTGTGGTTCTCAACCTTTTCCTTAGGTGTTCCACCTCAACGATACACTGCTATTTCTTTACTTCATAAGCTAGTGGTTCTCAACCCAGTCCTAGTGTACGGCCTAGCCAGTCAGGCTTTCAGGATATCCACAATGAATAGTTATGAGACAGATTTGCATGTGCTGCTTCCATTGATTGCAAATCTCATTCACACATACTCACTGTGGATACCCTGAAAGCCTGACTGGCTAAGGCATACATCAGGACAGGGTTGAGAACCGCTGGCTTATGAGGTAAAGAAATAGTGATGTACTAATAAGGAAGTGAGATGGTTCAGATGCAAAGCCACAGCACTCTCACAAAAAGTCCAACAAAAGTCCAGAATGAAGTAACAAACGATAAATGTGTCTAAAGATAAAAACCGGCTCAGTGTCCCTAAAGGGACCTTATAAATATGATACGGGGTAGTTGGGGGAAAGTAAGAGGTGTGCATAAGCAAGACGACGAGGTTACACAGAGGGAATACTACATTAAGTAAAGGCCATCAATATGGATACCATATAGTTAATCATAACCAGAAATATCTTATACCTGCAATTGTAGTAGTGCCCCGGACATCTAATTTCAGACTCCTAGTTTTTATTCTTAGACACATTTATCATGTACTAGTCCAACCAAAATTAAAATTATTCATGAGAGATTTTGACTTACATTCTCTTCCAAACAAAATTAAAGTACAGACTAGTTCTTATAGTTCTACTTTTTATTGTCTATTGTCTTACTTACAATGAGATTCTGTTCAACACACCATACATGTGTAATTGTACCTTTTCTTGATTTCCATGCTTACACTCACTGATTCTACACAGATGTCTCATTATATGCACTTATTTTAATATATATGATCTAGATTTATATGTTTTTTACTATGCTTTTTACTGTTTGTATATATACATACAGTCCTTTCCTAAATTTAAATACTTACTGAAGGCCCGCCTCTTTAATATCGTCTGCATCCTCCCATCCACCTCGTTTGCCCTGTTCCCTCCTCTCCTCTTTCTCCCCCCTCCATGGCTCCTCCTCGCTCCCCCCTTTTTTGATGTGTGATTGCTTTTAGGGTTTCCCTTCTTTCCTGTTTTTATTGGCGTTCTTTTCGCCCCTGCAAGTTTTTAAAAACAGCTTTAGATAGTGCACACCACTCTGCTGTTGTCTCGAAGAGTGGTTTATCAAGACCTAACAAACAATTCCTTTAAACGTCTTTTTTTTAATTTACAGTTTTAACAATTAGCATTTGTTTTTAGTCTCTTTATATATGATCATTGTTTTTTTTATATACATTATTCATATTGTCGGAGTATGAATTTACCCTTTGTATGCAACCTGAATTTTTTCTTATTGACTATTTGTTTTTATCCTAAGCCCCTTGATTTACTGTTATGGTTTATCATGTTTAATTTTACATGCTATTGGTTTATATATATTTTTTAGAACGTTTAACCCCTGACAAAGGCTCTGCTGAAACACAGCTGTGACTGGTATTCCCTTATTTCTCAATAAATCTTGTTGCTTGTTACCTCGCTCTGGACTGGTTTAATGAGGAGGTGGTACACCTAAAGAAAAAGTTGGGACAGCTTAGAGCAGACGTAGTTTGAGGTTGTAGCTA
Source organism: Ichthyophis bannanicus (assembly GCA_033557465.1). Lineage (NCBI taxonomy): Eukaryota > Metazoa > Chordata > Amphibia > Gymnophiona > Ichthyophiidae > Ichthyophis > Ichthyophis bannanicus. The sequence goes on from CM066031.1 coordinate 666,807,052, forward strand.
CAGAGTTGGATTTTCAAGCAGGCTGAGTTCAAGAGTTTGTTGCAAAAACAGACAGCACATTTGCTCATATAAGAAACAAGCTGTTTTGGTTTGGCAATAAAAACCATGAGGTGTCTGGCACATTTGGTCAAGCCTGCCAAGGTGGTTTGATTTATCCCAGTGATGAGAGAGAAAGTGGGGTGGGGGGACAACAGAAATATTTTCTAGTTTTTAATTTGGAATTGCATGCAAGAGTCATTGAAACTAGCACAGTGGGAGGAATTAAGGATTTAGACTTTCCAGAGTTGTTTGTTGAACAAAGAGAGATGTTGGATGCTATAAGTTAGTTGAAAAGAGGAAAGGCTCTTGCTCTGATGGACTTAGGGCAGAGTTGGTGGTTACCTGTATCATTGGACCTCGTTTGCAGAAGCAAGGGCTAATGGGTCTTTTTCAAACATGATAAATAATACACTTTGTGATAATTCTACCCAAAGACAGCAGAGATCCAGAAATCCATCCTTACTTAATGTAGATGCAAAAATGTATACAAAACATGTGAGCCAATAGGCTTAAGAAAGTACTGCCCTCTTTGGTAATTAAGGAACAGGTAAGCTTCGTACTTGGTCTGTATGCAGTCATAAATGTGTGGAGTATGTAATCAGGTGTGGAAGTGGGAAATCAAGAGGGTCGTGGAAGAAAAATAGAAAAGGAGAAAGTACTAGACAAAAATGTAAAAAAAAATGTTTTACAAGATCAGTTCTGGATAATTCTGGAAAGAAGCTGGCAAAGTCAGTGATGAAAAGTCACTATTAAGTAGGGTTATCTACTTTTAAGGGAAAAAAATTGCATACATACCACAAAGTAATAGGATCTATTCATTATCGTTTTATCAACCCAGTCCTTTTCCTTCAGGGTAAACTGTATAATCAGCTCATAAAGCGGGGCCACCTTCATTCCAACAACAGGAATTCCTAAAATACAAGATGCTTTTATTCTGAGAATATGCATCTTAATTTGGATGGTAAACATTTTACTACAGTGCCAAATGGAACATTCAGAGGGTAATCTTATATCAGGTTAGTTAGTCTGGAAGTCCAGGTAAGTGCCTATTTTGAGGCTATATTATAGAGACAAGTGCTAGGAGGATGCAGGCCAAAAACTTTCATTCTATTTAGAATCCCATGTTTACAGTATTTTTCACTCGGGAAGGGGGGGAGGGAATTAGCACACACTATCACTCAATAGTTCATGCTATGGGTGAATAGTAAATGCTATCATTCAACAGTATGCTCTATCACATGATAGTGTGCAGTAATTGCGACAGATGGAAACTGATGAAATTTGGGGGAGGGGGGATTACTTCCATTTTGGTTCAAACACGACCTGAAATAATATAGGAAATGTTTGAACAAATTACATTTAGAAGAATTCTGTGCAAAAAAATTATAATTCTACATGAAAGCTTTGAAAATTCTGTGCAAAGTATTTTAAAATTCTGCACGTTTTATTAGTAAAGTTTTGTGCAGAATTCCGCCATCAAAGTTTTCCTCCTCTAGACCTGAAATTTCCCCTGCTTTTTTCCTCCTTAGTTCTCTTGCTCCAATCAGTTCTGCCCCCAACCCATCCCTGTTCCCTGTTTTCTCTCTCTCTAACCTCTAGCCGCCAGCTACCTCCGACTCACCAATAGCCAATCTCCAGCCCCCAGCAACCCTCCTGGCTCACCAGCGGCCCTCTCCTGCTCATCTCCTGCCCTGCCCAGCTCCTCCTAAGACTCACCAGCAGCCCGATCGCAGCAACAGAGCCATGGGAGCATTTCCATTTGTTCCCACAACCGGCACGTTTGCAAAGGTACACAGGAAGCGCTTCTGTGTACCTTTGAAAACACACCGGCATCAGACTCTAGCACAGCCGTGGGAACAAACAAGTGTGTTGCTGCTAACAGTGAGGCAGGATCTGGCGCTCTTAAAACTTGCACCCCCATTCCTGCCTCACTGTGTGGCTCACTGGTGCCTGTGCAGAATTCACACAGGAGTAAAAAAAATGCACGTCCCTAATAGGCCCGTGTGTGTCTTTATAGAACTGCCTCCAAAACCTGCACAATCATGGCTAAAATGCACCCAGGTAGGTGCGTATTTTATAAACTATGCATGTCTGTTGTAACTCCACCCATACTATGCCCCCAAACATGTCTACATGTGATTCATCTAAAAGTGCATACTTTGTCATTACATACTTTAAATACATATAACTCAGAATAATTTTATTAAAGGCTTTTTATACATGAAAATTTTTTATAAAATTACCCCATCAAAAGCAAGTCATCAATTGCAGATGTAAGACAGAACAAGTAATACTGAACCAGGCATCCAAATGGGTGACTCCCAAGCTCAGTGTCACTCCATATCAGAGAATTTCCCCATTACTGAAGAGCAACCTGCTCATATTGCGTATGCAAGAAAAATAATTCATACAGACTGACCGTTCAGTACTACTCGATCACTGGCATGGTCTGGTTGAGAAATGACCAGGCAATAGTAAAGATAAAGCTATGGAGTAAAGATCAGATAATTACTTTCCAGATGCTCCTTTTTGATAAAGATTTTTAGAGAACTACAGTAGCAGCTGTGGTTCTGATTTGGTGACGTTTAACTCTGTTCAAGGAAACTCCAGCTAGATCATAACAGCATTGAATACATGACGACAGCCAATTAACTAGTGCACTCTTTGCTACTGGAGTATCAAGTCTGATGAAAGGACATAAGCTGCTTAGACTTTGATGGACTGTTCTTTTCAAGTAGTATGTTTATAGTTCAGAGCTTGGAGAGTTCTCTCTGATGCGACTATGAGCCTTAGGATAGAAGGTATACAGCACTATCTCTTCACTGACCTGGAAAGGCATAACTACAGTACCTACAGTGGAAATAGAGATGTGTCAGACTAGTCTACCTCAGTGAAATTCACTGAGGTAGACTAGTCATACAAAATCAAAATTTTAATATTTCATAGTTACCTTGGCCAGAAAAATCAGTAAGTGCTTTCCATGTGAGATACTTTAGCAATGAGGAATCCATCAGCTCAAAAGGTAGATAGAGAGCATGAGGTTTAGATCCTATAGACTGCCAGTTTTTGAATTGGAGGCTGGATATGAAAGACTTTATACATCTGGAGACTATTGGACACTGGGAAGCCAGAGCCTGGCTTATCAGGATATGAGAGGTGCCTAGGAGACTGAGGCACACTCCAACAGAGAATGTCCAAAGACCCTGCTAATAGTGATATAGGTGGATTAGTAGAGAGATCTTGGCTTTCTGTAGAACACCAGATGGAAAACTGGTTTAAGATTTCCTTGTGGAAGGTTTCTTTGCTGTCAACAGAATTTCCTGAACTGTAAGTGGCAGAACCAAGGAAGCAACTAGACACTGCTCAAATTTCCAGGCTATGAAGCTTGGACCAATCAACCTTTGAGGAGGAACCAGTTGAAGTCAATGAATCACCAAGAATCATTGTGCTCTGCCTTCTTTGACATTTTTGTTTTGGCTATTAAGAATATGAGCAGATATGCTTAGAGGAGCAACTGAACCCATCTCCCACAGGGTATAGCAAGATTTGAACCTGAAAGTCGATTGGCAGTGTTCATACTTTTAAGTCAAAATAATGACGTTTATTTGTTCTGTGAATGATGTGTACCACATTCATCAGCTTCAGACAAAACCAAATTAAACTCAGTCTGAGTTTGTGCTGGAAGGTTTCTAGATAGTCTATGAATCTTTTTGAATTAAGGTGTTCATATACTGCACCATATAAAGTTGGGGAAAACTGGAATAATTCTTGTAGAGCACACAGCCATGGAAGATGTGCTTTCTTAAAGGAGTTTCAGCCTTCCCAAGAGGGCTATTACAATAGTCTGATCACATCTTGGCTTTTTTCATGATTGATTCAACTACCACTGAAATGTGAGATAGGCCTGACATATTTAAGGCCTTATTTTTTTTAGGCATAGGCTGTAGGACACCAGAATCTGCCAAATGTGGTGGGGGGGGGGAGGATGCTTCTCTGCCAATGCCACTATTTCCTTTGGAGCTTCAGTACGTGTTAGCAGCTGAAAGACATCCGAACTTGGCTCAGCCTCCTATTATAGGGAAAAGGTGCTTCCTTTGCCATTTTCTGGCATGAATCTGCGGTATAAGATGCCCTCATATGGCGATTCATTTTTTGTAGGAGTTGAAGATGGGTTGATAGGATCACTAGATCATCCTTGTCAAGGGAAGTGTCATATGCTTGAGACTGTGGTTCTGCAAAATCTTTCAGGACAGTCTAGGAGTATGCCGAGAGAGGAGATAAAGGCAAAAATAGTTTTTCTGGGACTCTGAATTTAGTAAAGATTCAGGCAATATATTGGATTCTGAGAAGATGATATTCCTCTTTGCACCAGAGTAATCTCAGTTGACTGACAGGGTTGTGATGCAGGTAGGGATAGATTTTGATAAGCAACTATTACAATATCCTTGTAGTATCTTCTACAAAAATCATGTAACATTTTTAATAAAAAGGACTGCAGTCATTCTAGCAAAGGCAGGGATACCGAAAAGGACTCTGCCACCATGACCAGCACTTGAGTTGAAGTCGATGACAAGATCCCCGCACTGAGGAGATGATGGCAAAAAGTTGTGAGTAGGTGAAGGAGATGAAGAGAATTTCTGTGTTTGGTTTGCGCCAGATGAATCTCTGCATTGGAGCTATCCATAGAATAGATAAAGTCTGTATCAATTCTTGTGGGGCTTCATGCCACAGGTGGTGCAAGATCTTGCTTTGTGCCAGAATGACATTGATGAGGTTTCTTTGGCACAGGAGAGACGGCAAGTTTTTTTAAATTTGTTTGTGCTATACCGTATCTATGGTTCTCTATGCTTAGTTGATGTTTAGAGCAAAGCTGAAAAAATCCCAAATGCCAGGTCACAAATTTGGAACCTGGGATTTTCTCAACTTCTATTTTTTTTTTCTGTGCTGCACTGCTGTTGCAGTTCAGGAGAGTTTTTCTACACTACACAGCTCTGTGCAAGTCTAAGCTGCGCAATTATGGAACCTTGGTGCTGCTCTCATGAGACTTGAAAACCTGAGACCAATGCTAGAGTTCCTACACCACGTGGCTCAGGACTCAGAGCTGCACAATGCGGAGATATCCAACTGCCATCAAAGCAACAAGTTGCTCATTTCTAATCATACATCTCTGTCTCTGAGCTAGGTAATACAGAGATAAGGAACCACATGTTATGATAGCAGCCAGACATCAAGGTGAGAATCAATGGTGTGATAGCTGGGATAGTGGTTGCGGGGGGGATGACTGGCTTGTTTGAAGGGATAGGGAAGGGAATAGAAGCTGGGGGGCTAACTAGTTAAGAACATAAGATAGGCCATACTGGGTCAGACTAAGATACATCAAAGTCCAGTATCCTGTTTCCAACAGTGGCCAATCTAGGTCATAAGTATCTAGCAGTCTCCCCAAAAGACATAGGTTCCTCATTGGTTGTTTTGGGGCAAGCAACAATATCCTGAGTCTCTTTTAATAATGGTTTTTGGACCTTTCCTCCAGGAACTTATCCAAACCTTTTTTAAACCCAGCTACATTAACAGCTTTTATTACATCCTCCAGTAACAAATTCCAGAGTTTGATTACACACAGAGAAAACATTTTCTCTTATTAGTCTTAAACAGTTTACCCCATAGCTTTATTGCAAGTGTCCTAGTCTTTCTATATACTGATGACGTAAACAATCGATCTAAGTTTACCCATTCCACTCCATTCATTAATTTATAGGCCTCTATCATATCTCCCCTCAGCTGTCTCTTTTCCAGGTTGAAGCGTCCTAACCTTTTTAGCCTCTCTTCATAGGGTTATCCTTTCATCCCCTTTACCATTTTGATGGCTCTTCTCTGTACCTTTTCTAGTAACGCTATATCCTTTATAAGATCCGGCTGATTAGCTTGCAGGTTTAGGGGCTGGGAGGGGCGCGACTGAATGGAATGCAGAAGTGGCTGATTTTCTAAGGGAGGAGATAATGACAGTGTGGGGAAGGGAGAGGGTGTGGGGGGAGAGACTGCTGGCTGTGTATTTCTGCCAGTGGTCTGCAGGGGTGCATTTAAACCCTGGATTTACTAAGCTTTATTTTCCCTTAAACATGGAATGGGAAAAACAGCCATAGTAAAGCAGACCCTAAAAGTTGTGGCAAACCTCACTGGAGGAGATTTATGCTCCACAGCCGCCCCCCCCCCCCCCCCCCACTTCTCAACTTTGGTGGAGAATGAAGACAAGGGGGAGGGGGGAGGACATCTCAGCCATTGGCACTTACTATTTAGCCTGGCTCTTAAATACAAACAAAATGTGTCAAGGCTCGGCTTAGAGAATTTCCTTGGAAGTGTGCACTTTGGCACGTTGCTCAGACTGGTGGACTAGCAACAAAGTACTCTATGCTATCAGTGCAGAAGTCAGCTAAGACATGTGCTTGCTCTAAACAGGTAGAGTAGGACTCTCAGACCACTCTGTGAATGGATGAAGATAGCATCTAGAAAGGACAATGATCTGTCACACTGTGCAGAGTCAGTCTTTGGCACAGACGTTAGTATTAAGAGGCAGAAAATGAAGAAATAACAATCAGAGCTAAAACAAATGGTAATAATGGTCCTATAAACTACTATGCTGTGCTTCACCATTAATGGTATATCAAATCCTGTGAAATAAACAAATCTTCCTGTTGGTAAATCTCCAGGCAGATGACGTCCTTTATAAAGCATCATTCTATCATCTTTCTTCCACATGTTGGACAGGCTCTGAAGCCTGGTTTAGCCTGCATATGACTGTGCTAAAAAGTCTATAGAATATTTTTTCCTATTTTTTTTTTTAATTTAAGGAAGCAAAAGAAGTATAATAAAAATAGCATTAGAGGAACAAGAGAAGACTCCTCACATCATTTTCCAGGAAAGATGTGTTTTCACATAAATTTGGCACAACAGAAAAACACAGGATGTCTGAGGGAAGCTGCTGTGCACAGGAAGGGGTTCTGAGCTTTGGGAGAGCTACTCCATCCCAGTGCAGTCAGGTGATGCCACCCACTTGACTGTCCGATTCATTTCTGCTCATCAAAAATGTACCATACAAAGAAAGCCAGAGAGTTGTTAAGACTAAGGGGGATGTTTACTAAAGTGCGGTAATCGTGAGTAACGTGCATAAAGTACGTTTAACGATCGTTAGCACGTCCGAACATGCGTTCTGATGTGCTAACGACCGTTAAACGTACTTTACGCGCGTTAACCGCAGTTAACGATCGTAAACCTCCGCGGCACGTTAAAACAGCGCAGAAGGTGGAGAGTGGGCAGAGAGAAGGGGTCAATGGGCGGAGAGAGGCTCCCCTCATACTAACGAGCTCATTTCCAACGCGAATGAAAACCTGTCGTTAAAGGCATATTAAAGGGAAGAGAAACCAGTTCCGTCAGCAATGTACAACAAAACCGGGGAAACCTACAAAACGTGAGCAGTGTGATACATGTGCAAAGACCAAAAGTTCACATAAAACCTTAAGAATGACCACAAGAAACATTGTAAAAAGCACAATTCAGCTGGGCAACAGTGATAGCAATGGGCAACAATGAATAACACTCCCTGGAAAGCACCAAAGAAAGAAATGATGTTTGGAAGGGTCTACGCTCTGTAGACCCTTTCAAAGATCATTTCATTGTGATGGAGCTTTCCTGGGAGTGGTGTGTAATGTTACCCAATGATATCATTGTTGCCCAGCTTGGTTATGGGTGTTTGCCCCTTTTTTTGAGGTCTGTTTTGAGGTTTATGTGCACCTTTGTCTCCATACAAGGTAAATGAGCCCACAGTAAACCTGTGCAGAGCAGGGTTTCTGACTCGTCAGGCCGCTTTAACTAACTCCAGGGACTGCACCATCTCTGTGGCCACAGTGTGGTACAACAGACACAGCCAGTGCCTGTAAGACCAGAGGGTCACAGGTTCAAATCCCAGCTGGGGCTCCTGCCAACCCAGTCCCCATAGTTTTACCCACCACTAAACAGTGATAGGAAAGACACCCCTTTATTGCAGAGAACATACGCATGGTTAATACGCCTATATTATACCACACCAAACACAGACATCAGAAACAGGCGCATTACCCAGAGCAGAGTCTCGCAATTGCAGTCCTGGAGGATCCCACACTATTCAGGTTCCATGCTGCCTCTAATAAAGATGCCTGTGCTGCATATCTATGCACCACCCCCATGGTATGCAGATGTAGCTCATGCATATTTATGAGGGACAGCATGAAAACCCGAACAGGTTTGGAACACCAGGACTGGAGTTGGGGAACTCTGCCGTAAAGCAGCAGCCAACAGGGCCAGACACACCCACAGGCCCCATTGGCCAATGCCTCCTGGAGAAGCAGGACATTGGGCCCTGCCTGTATCTCCCAATACTAGCAGCTGCATACCTTAGCAATGCCACCCTACACCTGGGTATATGGTACACAGCTATCAAACGTTTCCTGGCAGATATCAATTCCTACATTAAGCACAGTTTGCTCAGTGAGCTCCACCATAACAATCATTCTGCTGTCTGTGGTGTGTGCTGCAGGTCTGGTCTCTCACAGTGCGTACCACCATGGGGAGTGACCCCCAACAGTCTTGCGTACAATATCCATGCCTGAACTGTGCCCAGGACTGGTGTGGTGGGTATGGCTGCTGAACACCTCTATAGTTGCACAATGCTGGCATAGGTATGGGGGTGTCTGTCTGTCTATCCAGTGTGTGGTGGCTGCAAACACCTTCCACAGCCCACACTGCCAGCAATGTTGCCAGTATTGAGCTGCCAATGTGCATAATGAGGAGCAAGGTACCATGGGTATTGGCCGGACAGGGTGGCCTGCCCAGGGTGCATCTGCACAGGGCATAGGGCACTGACTGGGACATTTTAGTGCCCGGCCACCACCTACACAGACAAGGTGACCTCAGTATGTCCTGCTGAGAGATCACTCTCACCCTGACTGTGCAGTGACCACAGCATGGCTAGGCACCCCCATAGTGCTATATAGTATTTCTCTCATGTGATAGATATGGGTTTCCTTTTGGGGCCCAGTCACTGATTTATCTGCTTGCTGTGTATGCTGACATCCCAGTTCTGGGTACATGCATATCCACTGGGCACATGCATTATGGACTAACTAGCAGACTGTTTGCAGCTAGTATGTGTCTTGATGGAGTGGCTTGCAGGGTGCAGTGGCTGATGGCTTGCTGCAGGAGTATATCAGATAGTGGTGGGGTGCAGCTTACCATATCCAGGCCTGATGTCTTTCTGCGTACAGAGCTGCGGTGCCTGCCCTGTGGGGTGTCTGTTCCCCACCAGAACTGGGGTTGATGTTCCTCTCTACTGCCACCTTTGCAGGGAGGTAGAAGGTGGATCTATTGTTATGAGACCCTGTTTGCCACCCTTGGCACTTGGGGGGGGGGGTACATGGGCCACCTAGGGGTCCATGGGGGCTACACCTGACTGCAAGGTGTTTGTGCAGAAACTACCTATCTCGCACATTAACACTGCTTTGGACCTGCGCCATGGCCTCTTTCAGTCATGGATGGTGCTGTGGACCTGGTGCTGGGCGCCTCACTGCACCCTCAGGGTGAGCACAGTACCAGCACAATGTGACGGTGTGTAGCTACTCTGTGCCAGTACAACACACGGTCAGTACCCCCTACCAGGCCGAGGTGCTGTGGGGGTGCACATGGTCACTTCCCCCTACCAGGCCGAGGTGCTGTGGGGGTGCATTCCCTATGGTGTGTATCTGTGGACAGCTGAGTTGCATGTGCAGTGCATCATGGGTGTGACTGGCACGATCCAACCCTGGGAAGATCCAGCGCCTGCTCTCAGGCTCTGATAAACCATAGGCCATCACACGTACATCTGTTAGCATAGTGCATAAGTGCAAGACACCCTAAAGTGTCTGTACTATAAGGTGCCCACGCTGGTAAAAACACACGTACCAATGCACGTACCTACGCACGGGGCTACGCCCTTAACAACGCATGCAGCCACGCACGTACCAACGTACATGGCTATGCGAACTGCGAGAGTGTGTTTCACTAACAACTACTGAACGTAAAGAAAAACATGCCTCCTCATTCCCTATATAATGTACAGGGTGCTGCCTGGGACAGCATTCTGCGTTAGGCACACTGGGGACTCGAACCCATGCTGCCTGTAACAGCAGTGAGTACACTAACCATTGTGCTACAGCTCTGTTTCAATGATTTGTGTCTGTACGCCTTCATATGCTTAACGCGCCACGGCGCCCTGTAACGCTCGTTAGTTTTTGGAACGCGCGTTAGTCGTTACGATGTCCCGCCCATGTCCTTTTTTGGCTTTCCTTTCACTAACGCGGCTCCTAACGCGATTTGCACTAACGCAGTTTAGTAAACATACCCCTAAGATTCCAGGAAGAGACTCTCGCCAAAGTGCACTTTGAATGCACCCTGCTAGTACTGCAGACTCATTCATTTCCCAAAGGGGATCTGGGAACTGGTAGGGTGTGCTGTGTGGTACAAATACTAATCTCTTGCACTTGCACAAAATCAGTTTGTCTCTCTTCACATCATATAGTTGTGGTCAACATTGACACCCCTACAGTTCAACCCCTTATATCAAATATCTCCTAAAAAAAAAAAGAAATGGCTTTGGACTATATATGCACACGTATTTGACACACAAAAGAATCAAATAAAAACCAAGACCAATTAAAAAAGGAAATAGTAGGAAATAGTATAAAATTAGGACATTGCTGGGACATGATTACTGACACCCTTATAAACAATTCAAATCAGTTTCAACAGAAGAACTACATTCCCATTGCAGTAAAATTAGATGCACCTGTGATTAACCGTCAGTACTCATATCAACCAATGAATGATACCTTTAAAGTTTAAAATGGCCACATTCACTCCCTGTTCCATTTTCACAATGGTGAAGACAGACAGAGCTGCCTGAGACCATCAGCCATTATCATCAAACATCAAACTTCAAAGGGATGCAAGGCATCTCCAAGACCTTGGGATTTCTGTCTCTATAGTTTGCAATTTTATTAGGAAGTTTTCTGTTCATGGAACTGTCAAGAATCTCCCAGGACATGGTGGCAAGAGGAAACTTAATCCAAGAAGTTTTCAAAACTTAGTGTGAACTGTTGGGAAAACAACACGTACAACATCCATAGAGCTTAAGGCTGACCTGGAGCAATCGGGAGTGGATGTTTCAAGCCACACCATACGCCATATGCTAAACAAAGAAGGACTTCATGGGCAAAGGCCAAGGAAGACCCCACTGCTCAAAGACAGACATAAAAGGCATGCCTGATCTTTGCCCAAACCCACATTGAGAAACCAGTCCTTCTGGGAAAATATTCTCTGGACAGATGAAACCAAACTTGAGCTTTTTGCCAATGCAGACCAGCAATATGTTTACAGGAGAAGTTTATCAAGAAAACACACCCTTCATACAGTTAAATATTTGTTTGGTGGAGATACCATAATGTTGTGGGGTTGTTTTGCTACCTCAGGAACTGGAGGCCTGGAATGTATTAAACGAATCACAAAGTCAGAGGATGACCAAGGTAGTTCGGAGTGAAATGTGATACTTAGGGGTATGTTTACTAAACCGGGCTAACGGTTAACCAGGGCTATCTGCAACTAGGTCCCATTGAATAATATGGGACCTAGTAGCAGATTGCCCAGGTTAACCGTTAGCCCGGTTTAGTAAACATACCCCTTAGTGTCAGAAAGTTAGGTCTAGGTCAAAGGTCATGGGTCGTCCAGCAGGACAATGACCCAAAACATACATCCAAACATACAAAAGAATAGATAAAAAGAAACAAATTGAATGTTTTAAACTGGCCAGCAATGAGTCCTGATCTCAATCCAACTGAGAACCTTTGGAAAGAGCTGAAATCTGCACTGGTAGAAGGAATCCTTTTTCCTATTTGGATCAACTATCAATAAAGAAATAAGCAGTGATGTATTGCTCTTGGCAGAATAGCTATGAAGGACCTAGACACGATTCTCAAGAACAGAAATATGTCTCTCCATACAAAGATTCAACTCATTCAAGCCATACTATTTTCAATAACGTCATATGGATGTGAAAGTTCAATAGTGAAAAAGATAGGAAGAAAATTGATTCCTTTGAATTTTGGTGCTGGGGAAGAATACTGTGTATACCATGGACTGCCCGAAGAACAAATCAGTCAGTATTAGAGAAAATCAAACCTAAGCTTTCTTTAGAAGCTCAGACGACAAGACTGACTTTCATACTTTGGACACATCATGCGAAGAGAACGATCATTAGAGAAAGACATCATGAGTGGCAAGGTAGAAGGTTCAATGCAAAAGAGGAAGGCTAGCAATGAGATGGATTGATACAACAGCAGCTATGAGTGGCCCTCTGCAAACAATGAGCCACTTGACTGAAGACCAAACACAGTTTAGGACAACTATCCAGAGGGTCGCTATGAGTCGACACCAACTCTATGGCATTTAACAACAAAAGGAATCCTGGAAACATTCATAAGCTAGAACAAATCAGCAATTGAAGAGTGGGAGAAACTATCAGCAGACAAATGTACAAAACTCAAATGGCTACAAGACGTTTAGAGCAGGGGTTCTCAACCCTGTCCTCGGGACCCACCTAGCCAGTCGGGTTTTCAGGATAACCACAATGAATATGTATGAGAGAGATTTGCATACACTGCCTCCATTATATGCAAATATCTCATGCATATTCATTGTGTGGTTATCCTGAAAACCCGACTGGCTAGGTGGGTCCAGAGGACAGGGTTGAGAACCCCTGGTTTAGAGGCTGTCATCACTGCTAAGGGTCCTGCAACTGAATATTTATGAAGGGTGCCATTAATCCTGTCCAGGTTATATTTTGTTTCTCATTAATTACTACATCTAAGTTTCAGAGACATCATTTTTTTGTTGTAGCTCTGAGCATACTATTAAAATATTATAACAGTTGGACTATTTCCAATTATTTCTCAAGATACTGTACACAATATAGCTAAAATGCAAGGGTACCAATAATGTTGACCACAACTTTATAGGAATGTCCCCTCTACAAACTAAGGGGAGAATTAATAACTTTGAACTCAGATTATTGCTTGGCAATCAGATTTGCATTTGCTAAACACAAGGGTAACAATCAATGCTAGAATATTGGCATTGAAATGATTTTGTCTGCACAAACATTTATCCTACACCATTTATGTTACATAACATTAATCACAAGTGAAGAGTACATATTTGATACAATTATCTGACCCCCTCTTGACTTATGATTAATGCTATGTAAATGCCAGTTTATTTGTGGTTAAGGGACTTACACAGAAATCATGTTATATATAAATACACACACATTCTTCTTGTTAAGTGTCATCAAGTCGGTGTCAACTCATGGCAACCCTCTGGATAGTTCTTCTAAACTGTGTTCGATCTTCAGTCAGGTGGCTCATTGTTGACAGAGGGGCACCCATAGCTGCTCTTATTGTAAAGATCCATCTCATTGCTGGCCTTCCTCTTCTGCACTGACTTTCAACTTTGTCAAGCATGATATCTTTCTCTAATGATCTCTCTTCACATGATGTATCTAAGTATGAAAGTCGAAGTCTTGTCATCTGAGCTTCTAAAGAAAGCTTAGGTTTGATCTCCTCTAGTACTGACTGGTTTGTTCTTCGGGCAGTCCATGATATACACAGGATTCATCACCAGCACCAGCACCATAATTCAAAGGCATCAATTTTTTTCCTATCTTTTGCACTGTCCAACTTTCATGCATGCTGGAAATATGTTGGGTTCTACAGATTCCCTCTCTCCTCTGGCTTTAGCTTCTCTGCACATCTGGGCAATTTTCAGAGATTCTTCAGTCTTTTTTGCTATTTCACATTTTGTAGAGACTTCACTTTCTTCAAGCACAACTTTGATGTCATCCCATAACTCTTCTGGTGCTTTGTCATTTGCATCCAAAGCAGCAAATCTATTTCACTGGCAGTCTTTAAATTCCAGTGGTATATTCAAGGTCATATTTGGCTACATTGAGTGGTTTGCTCTTTTTCAACTTTAGCTTGAATTTGCATACTAGTAGTTGGCTATCTATACCACAGCTCCAGGTTTTGTCTTTGTTGATGTTATTGAGCTTTTCCATCATTGATTTCCACAGATGTAGTCAATTTGATTTTTGTACAATCTACTGGATGAAGTCCATGTATACAGTCACCGCTTGTGTTGCGTGAGGAAATTGTTTGAGATGAATAGATTGTAGGTCTTGCAGCATTCTATCAGTCTTTCTCCAGTTTCATTCTGTTGCCAAGTCCACATTTTCCAACCACTTTGCCTTCTTTGTTGCTAACATTTGCATTCCAGTGACCCATTTCTATCAGGATATCTTGTTTGCATGCTCATAGAAGTGATCCACTTCTTCCTGTTCTGCAGCTGTTGATGGGTATTCCTCGAAGACTAATAGATATTAACTGATCACTGATTGCACTATATTTCATTACAGTTCTTACAAGCTGCTTCTTAATTATAATTGCACCACCACTTATTTGTCTTTCATTTCCAGCATAGTATTCCATGTGATCATCAGATGCAAAGTGCCCGATGCCAGTCCATTTCAGTTTGCCGACACCCAACAGATCAAGTTCTATACATTCCATTTCATTCTTGATCACCTCCAATTTCCCTTGGTTCATGCTTTTTATGTTCCATGCCCCAATATATGATATCTTTGCTGCTTTTGACTCTTATTTCATACACAGCTACATAAGCAGTCAGACATCATGAGGGCTTTGATCTAACCATATCAAATGCTGGCTTTACTCTGAAACGTCTTCAGCTAATTCCCAGTAGCCAGTTCAGTGACTTCAAACCCGGAGGTCTCATCTTCCAACACTATAGTGCAATTTATTTTGTTCGGACTATCCATAGGGTTTTCATGGCAAGTTGGAGAAGTAGATTGACAAGCCTTTCTTCTGTGCAGGTAATGCTAGTGTCATTATCACAGAAATGTGATCCTACGCTGCCAAGACCATCCCATTCTACTGCTGCCCAGATGAGTGGTTCGTCTTAGACTGGCACTTCAGTTGAGACCTGTCCATCTTAGGAGATCTTGCCAGTAGTTAAGCTACTGATAAGCTTAGCTTTCAACATCATTGATGTGCACAAGCCCTCACAGCTCAATAAGCTGCAAACCAAGTGAGGGCACACACACACACCTATATAATATTTTTGTTTGAGTCCCTTGACCACAAATTAATCTTGTAGTGACAAAAAGGTCTTTATTCAGGGCAAGAAACCTCGTGCCATTCTTGCCCTATCCTCACCCTCTGTACCACTTCTGTTCATTCAGATCTGCTCTTGTTCATTTCAGTGGGCAGAGTATGGTCTTCCTATCAGCCACAGGGGTTTTTTGCCAGGTGCCTTACAGCCATGTTATGCAAACTGGCAGAAGGCACATGGTACCATGTGGCTGTGTCTTCTGCTATACATGCACACACAGATGCTTTGGAGACCCATCCACAAGAACAGTCAACTATCTTTATATATACCTATATATAAATAGATATATAGAGATATAAAAGAGGAAGATAGAAGGTCCCACAGGCTTTATTAAAACCAATTTCCAAACACATCTTGATGCGTTGCCTATATAGACATCTTAACTCCAGAAAGACGTTCTCTTTATGCGATCCAAGTACTATGGCAAGTGTTAGCAGAAAATAGGAGAGACTGAAATCTTTCTCTGCAGAATTCGGCCTAGGAATGAGGTTCGTTACTGTTATAGCATATAAAGAATTAGCCCGTTTGGATACCTTGTCCTCCAGAGAAGGTAAAATAGATTTTAAACTTTTTTTTTTCATTTTTTGTCAACTGTAAGATATGAACTTAGTCAAATTTCAGAGAAATCAATGACTTATTTTAGCACTGAACATCCTTTTTTATATGAATATGACATGATTGAATTTAAATTAAGAAATGCTGACAGAAGATAGCATCTTATATTCTGTCTTTACATGGGCTACAACCATCTTCAAAATGGATAACATTCACATTTAAAAAA
The DNA here is from genome assembly GCA_033557465.1 of Ichthyophis bannanicus. Lineage (NCBI taxonomy): Eukaryota > Metazoa > Chordata > Amphibia > Gymnophiona > Ichthyophiidae > Ichthyophis > Ichthyophis bannanicus. Next base: position 666,823,175 of record CM066031.1, read on the forward strand.
ATACACTGAAATCTCATCACAATCTTGCTTTAAGTCCGATATTATTCTTTGACAAAATTCAGTGCATCCTCTGAGTAATTGACAATATAGAGGAGGCAATACTCGTTGCTCTAAAAGTCTATTGTTCCCCGAGGGAGCCATAAAAAAAAACAAGGAGATCCTTCCCTGTCCCTTGACAGGGCTACCAGAGGCTCGCCTATCAGCAATGAGATAGAGGGAAGGTGGGGGCCTAGTGGAGGCACCTTGCAGCACCAGAACTCACGGCCCGCGCCACACCTACAGATTGGAGATAGAGAGAGGAAGGAATGGCCACTGTCTATGGTTTCCAACGTCTGTTACTCCAAGGATGCACTGTTATCCAAGGATAAGTTCTGTGAAATCCAGTGCATTTTTCCTGGCAAAAAAGGTGCTGGTACTCACATGCTGGACTCTCATTAACACATGAGGACCATGGGTCAGTTTTAGCAGGCAATGAAAAAGGTGCTGGTACTCAGTAGTACCACAGAGTACCCCCTCAAAAAAAGCTCTGGTGAAATTTATGTTAGAAATCAAAAGACTTGACTTATAGGGCCTTATTTTCTCAAGTAGAGTAAGATTTTACAGTTAAGCGAGTTAAAGGTTAAAATGAACACAGTAGCTATAACGCCTGCATGTTAAACTGCAGGAGGCATTGCCAACATTTTGCCATTCAGTTAACAGAAAAAAGTTCTTTACCACACGTTAACTGAATGGTAGATATTGAAATGAAATTAACTATACTTATTCAAGTGGCATTAATAGTGCTGTTTTATCTGCACAGTATCTACCTCTGCCTAAACAGTAAGGCATATTCACTGCCCCTCCCTTCCACATTAGAAAGTTAACACAGAAATTGGGGCTCACTAACTGCTAAAGTGCTGCGTTAACTGTTAACAAATATCAACTGTTATATAACATTAAGGGGCTATGTTAACTATCTTTAATTTTAAAAAAATAATTTTTTTCAGTGTCCAGACACCAACCTGTGGCCTTCTGTATCTTTTGAATGATGTGTGACATTATGGGAACAGGCTGCAAGAACTTCAGAAAGAAGCAAGCGGGCAAATCCATGCTCAGCTCATCACTTGGCAGTGAAAATACAGGGCTACTGAAAAGAGGATTTTAAAAACATACCAGCAATGAAACCACAATACATTTACACACAGGTTAGGCTGAGACTCGCTGCATCACGTGAAAGTTCAGCTAAATTAGCAAGATTATGTAATGAAGAAATATCCTTAGAACTGGCTTAAACTCAAAAGGTTCAAATGCATTAAGAGCCTGATGTACCACACATATTTTCCCTCTGTGTGTATTAAAGCCCTCACCCCCCCCCCCCCCACCTCGCCTTTTCAGATCCTCCCTATTGTTCAAGTAGAACTGTCTTCATGCATTGCTGAGTCTTGGCAAACTTGTGCAGCTCCAGGAGTTTTTCCACAAGTGAGAGGAACCCACTAGCTCCATGGTACCTAAAAGGATCCAACTGCCACTCCATTAAGTCCTCACTGTAACAAATATTGTCCCAATAAAATAAACTCTTACGGCTGCAAAAACTCAGAGGTAATGTTCCATTTACAGAAAATGGCGTAGAAATCAGGCATTGTACAACAAATGAGGGGAACCACCCCACCTGCAGTTATAGTAGGCACAAAAAGGAGCAGGTCACACCACATCTTGGAGGGGACAGGGAGCTTTAATAGTGTCTATGAGGTCACTCTACATGTGTTTTGGTGAGTGCCTTCCTCAAGGGTAACTGACCTCTATGAGCAAACAATGAGATAAAAGCAATAGCAAAAATCATAAGAACCATAATGTATATAAACATTAATAAAAACATAACATGTAGAAATGATATGGTTAATCAAAACCAGAGAAAAGCACAAAATATAAATAGTTAAAAACTACATGTTATCAGAATAAATAATTAAAAACATTAGTTAATAATTAAGAAAACATGTAAATGTATATGTATATCAAAATCATATTAAAGTCACATAAACCCATATAAAAAAGTCTGTGGAAAGAGGAAACACCAGGGATATGAGACATACATAAAAAACAGTACCATAAAATAAGTACAGAAAGTTATTTATTGGTATCAAATTGTATTATAACAAAGTGATTGCCCAAAGCAATACCATACCAAGAAGCAGAGGCGGCCCAAGGGGGGTGCAGGGCCATGTGCGGAGACTCGGTGCAGGGCCTCATTTGCATAAATATTTGCATAATGTTACCATACACTAACTTTTAGTAAACATGCCTCTTCATGAGTGTATGGATAAAGAAACACAAAGATTTCTACATTACTATAATCCAGTGCCAACCACCAGGCATATTAGGAACTACTACAAACACTGCCCATTTAGAACCCATAGCAAACCCACCGTATCCTAAAAGCACTACCAGGACTCAAAGCACCATACCCCACCTATCAAAAGGCAACACTGCAAATATTAAACCAATACATTTCAGAGAACAATACATGACCTACTGGGGAAAGAGAACAAGTGACAATGTCAAATAGGAATTACATAAACAGAATACCTCAGCTCAGTTACACATGCAGAACATAGACCATCACCAAACAAGGAATCACAATTTAAAAACAGGAAGACAATAATTAAACTGGGAACCCTAAAAGCCAAACTTGGAATGTACAACAACAATGTAGAAATAAAACTATAAATTAATTTCCTCTTGTACTAAACAAAGCACAGACATTAATGATGCACATTTCCCAGAGCTGACATATTCCAGTTAATAAATTCAAAATAAAGAGATACCTTTGTACCTTTTGTGCATTTTTTTTCAGTTGCAATTGTTCCAGCCACTTTCTTCTGGTTTATTTGTGTCTTCTGCTATCTCTCCATCGTCTGCTGTCCATTTGTCCTTTCTTCTCTTCTAGTTTTTTTCCATTCTCTCTCTACATCTGCTTTAACATAATAATCTTTCTCCTTTTGCTCTTTCCTCAATCCTATTTCATCCACTCAAATTTTACCCCTCCATCCTCAATCCCCACTTAGTCTCCCAATACCCGACCAATTGTACATTTTTCTTCCCTCCCACACAAAATATTTTTCCCCTCTCCATTTCACTCTCCCAGCCCCATCCCCTTCTAATCTCCCCCAACATCAGCTCCCTTTTAGTTCCAGCCCCACCCAGTATCCGCTCCCCTTCTAGTCCCCACATCAGCCCATTTCCAGTCCTGGCCCCCCATCAGTCCATTTCCAGTCCTAGCTCCCCCATCCATTTCCAGTCCTATCGAAGTCCCTTCATCAGCTCATTTCCAATACCAGCCTCCCATCAGCCCATTTCTAGTCCTTTCCTAGCCCCACCATCAGCCCATGTTAAATCCTAGCTCCCCTCCACTCAGCCCATTTCTAATCCAAGCCCCCCATGAGCCTACTTCCAGTTCTAGCCCCTCCATGAGTCCATTTCAATCCAAGCCCCCACCACAGCCCATTTACAATCTTAGCACCCCACAACAGCCCATTTGCAGTCCTATCCTAGCCCCTCCATCAGCCCATTTCCTGTCCTAGCTCCCTCCCCTAAGAGCCCATTCCAAGCCCCCCTTCCCATCAGCTATTTGCAGTTCAAGCCCCCTTCCACTCAGCCCATTTCCATTCCAAGTCCCCCTCCCCATCAGCTATTTGCAGTTCAAGCCCCCCACTTCCCTTCAGCCCATTTCCATTCCAAGCCCCGTCCCTATCAGCTATTTGCAGTTCAAGCCCCCTTCCACTCAGCCCATTTCCAGTCCTAGCAACCCCCCCAACCCATTACCAGTCCTAGCCCCCCATAGCCCACTCCCAGTCCTAATCCCACCAGCCCATTTCCAGTCCTAATCCCCCATCACCCAATTTTTAGTTTAAGCCCCCCCATAGCCCATCACCACTCCTAACCCCCCCCAGCGCCCATCACCCATCACCACTCCTAACCCCCCCCCCAGCCCAACCCAGCCCAGCCCAGCGAAAATTTAAAATAAAATAAAGCTGTCTGCTGCCGCTTCCGGGGCCGCCGCGGCAGAATCGAGTGTGCCGCGGGGCCCCCCCTGTACCCGGCAGAGCCTGCCCTCCCCTGTATCACCTCTCTTTCAGCTGCAGTCAGTCACACGCGCTGGCTTTCAGAGCGTGAAGGGACTAGTTTCCCTTTCGCGGCTCTGTTAAGCCCGCGGGGGCTGATGGGAGTTCCCATCAGCCCCCGCGGGCTTAACAGAGCAGCGAGGGAGAAACTCTCCCCTCGCGCTCTGAAAGCCGGTGCGTGTGACTGACTGCAGCTGAAAGAGAGGTGATACAGGGGAGGTCAGGCTCTGCCGGGCACAGGGGGGGCCCCGCGGCACACTCGATTCTGCCGCGGCGGCCCCGGAAGCGGCAGCAGACAGCTTTTTTTAATTTTTTTTTAAATTTTACTTTTGGATCAGAATGTTGTTTTTGCGCGGGGCCCCCTGAAACGCGGGGCCCTGTGCAAAAAACATTCTCGCTCCATGGACGGGACGGCCCTGCCAAGAAGGGATAGCATGTAATCAAAAGGGGAAAATCCCAAGTGCAAAGAGGAGACGATGACTACCAAGCTCTGCATATCATGGAGAGTAATTTACCAACATATAGGAACCTAAGTCTAAGCTCTACTGGTTATATGCTGCTCGTCAACCTACAATGGGCAAAAAAATGAATAATGTCCTGTCCAGATTATGATTAATATTTAATACCTACATTTCAGTTCCTTTGCTGGTTTAAGGACTAAACAGTTGCTCTCTTATCTATGTGGCTTCTTGAAAACAATAAGGGGTATGTTTACTAAAACCCCGGTAATGTGCGCGGCGTGCTAGTGTGCGGATGCCATATAAGGAGTGGGCGTTTCAGTCAGAAAAAAGCAAAACCGGGATTAATCATGCGCTACGCTCATGTGCGCCCCGCACATTAGCGCATGAGAAAGCTGCGCGGGAAGCATAAGTGGCGCGCTGATGTGCAAGAACAGGAACAGAGCCACAGTACAATGGTTAAGACACTGACCAATGATGCAGGGATCATGGGTTCAATCCCCCACTGTGCCCAATGAAGAAGGCTGGCTGAGGCATTACCTATTATGGGGAAGATTGCTTTAGGAGGCATTTTATTTTTATTTTAATTATCACTACTAGCAAACGCACTCTCAAAGCGTGTTAACATAAGGCGCCCCATAAGGCACATTTTAAAGTGCACTGTCCGCCAAGGCACCCTAGAATGTTGCTTATAGGGCGCTTTATAGGGTGCCGTATGAGTTACCGCAAGGTCACAGCACTGTTTTTGATGGCAGCACTGTGCAGTTTAAGGAATGAAAATCATAAGTAGGTGCGCTGACATGCAAGGAGGAGCAGCAGTGGAGCACAATGGTTAAGACACTGACCAATGATGCAGGAGTCATGGGTTCAATCCCCCACTGTGCCTAATGAAGAAGGCTGGCTGAGGCATTACCTGTTATAGGTAATATTGCTGTAGGGGGCATTTTATTTTTATTTTAATTAGTGCTGCCAGCAAACACACCCTCAAAGTATTGTAACATAAGGTGCTGCATAAGGCGCCTCATAGGGTACCCCAGAGGGCACATTTTAAAGTGCACTGTCCGCCACGGCACCCAGAATGTTGCTGAAAGGGCGGCCTATAGGACGCCATATAGGGTGCCCTATGAGGCACAGCAAGGTCATAGCACTGTGTTTGATGGTAGCACTGTGCATTTAAATGCATAGAAATCTTAAGTAGGTGCGCTGACATGCAAGGAGGAGCAGCAGTGTAGCACAATGGTTAAGGCACTGACTACTGATACAGGGGTCATGAGTTTGCTCCCCAGTGTGCCTAATACGTAAGGCTGGCTGAGGCATCAGCTTTGCAATGTATGTATTGTTTCCTACAGCACTTTATTTGTATTTTATCAATTGCTGCCAGCAAACACGCCCTCACGTGCCGTAATTGAAGGTGCCGCATAAGGCACCCTATAAGGCACTCCATAGGGCACATTATAAAGTGCACTGTCCGCCACGGCACCCTAAAATGTCCCCTATAGGGCACCCTATAAGTTGCTCCACAGGATAACGTATAGTGCACCTTATATGGACGGTAACCATAAGGTGACCTATAGGGCGCCCTATAAAGCGCCCTCTGAGGCACCTTATGGGTACAGTACGATGAGGGTGATTTTGCTGGCAGCAATAATGTACATTAAAAATAGATAATGCTTTGGGCAGTCCTATCAAATAACCCCACTGTGGGTTTGAACCCACGACCTCTGGCTCCACAGGCAGTGAAGTAACCATTGTGCTACAGCTCTATAGCTGCTAGCAAGCCCCTGGCTGGCTGCAGAGGGAGTGCACGTCACACAGACAGTCTGCTGTGGTCACCAGGATAGGGTTAGCACACCCGTACCCATGATGCACTGCACATGCAAATCAGCTGTCCACAGATAAACACAAGATGGGGTATGCACCACCACAGCACCTCGGCCTGGTAGGGGGTACTGACCGTGTGTTTTACTGGCACAGAGTAGCTACACACCGTCACATTGTGCGGGTACTGTGCTCACCCTGAGGGTGCGGTGAGGCGCCCAGCACCAGGTCCACAGCACCTTCCATGGCAGAAATAGGCCATGCTGGAGGTCCAAAGCAGTGTTAATGTGTGAGATAGATAGTTTCTGCAGAAACACCTTGGATATATCTGTCTGTCTCAGTCAGGTGTAGCCCCTATGGACCCCTAGGAGGATTATGTACCACCACCCTCCTCCTCCAGGGCTGAGGGTGGTAAACAGGGTCTCCCATCAACAGATCCACATTCTACCTCCCTGCAATGGTGGCAGTAGAGGGGACCATCAACCCCGGTCCTGCTGGGGAACAGACACCCTACAGGGCAGTCAATGCAGCTCTGTACACATCCATAACACAATAGCAGACAGACATTAGGCCTGGATATGCTAAGCTACACCCCACCACTATCTGATATTCTCCTGCAGCAAGCCTTCAGCCGCTACACCCTGCAAGGCGCTCCATCAAGACACATACCAGCTGCAAACAGTCTGCTAGCTAGTCCATAGTGCATGTTCCTGGTGGAAATGCGTGCACCCAGAACTGGGATGTCAGCATACACAACAAGGAGATAAATCAGTGACTGGGCCCCAAAAGGAAACCCATAAATATCACATGACAGAAATACTATATAGCACTATGGGGGTGCCTAGCCATGCTGTCGTCACTGCACAGTCAGGGTGAGAGTGATCTCCCAGCAGGACATACTGAGGTCACCCTGTCTGTGTAGGTGGTGGCTGGGCACTAAAATGTCCCAGCCAGTGCCCTATGCCCTGTGCAGATGCATCCTGGCCAGGCCACCCTGCAAACACTTCTAACAAACCTGAATCGCAATGAAACCGCCGTCAGCGGACAAGTCACAGCACTCACACAACACAGATGCCTGCTCATGCGCACTTGCTTAAAAACCTTTCCTTTGGCGGGAAATTAGACGGAACGGGTCCAAACACTGGATTCATTAACAAATGGCATAGCCGTTGAAAAGAAACTTTACTAATGTGTGAGTGCTGTGACTTGTCCGCTGACAGCGGTTTCATTGCGATTCAGGTTTGTTAGAAGTGTTTGCACAGTTGATAGTGTTGCCTGTGGAATATAAGTGTATTTCATAATTAAAGGGGCGGTCTTTGCTTCATATTTTTTACTTCCTTTACTATCTGATGGATTGCACATAACGCCCCACCGTTGATCTTTGACCTGCCGGTAATTTTTTAACATGTTTTTTTGGCACGTAGGTTCCCTGTCCTCCGTTTTTTCTTTTTTCTTTTTTCTTATTTATTTTTTTAGTCACAATTAATCTCAGTTTCTCAGGATTAATATATATTCAGACGTTTTTTAGCAGACCATTGTTTTCGTCGCTAGGCGATGGTTTTATGGTCTTTCGATATTTTTAATACTTCGTTTTTTCCATCCAGTTTTAATATGTAGCATGTTTTTATTTTTCAGTCTGATGGACAAAATAGGTTTTCCTTTTATCCTGAGAACAAAAGTTTTCCTTCACCTTGAGAAAATGAAATATTCTGTTTAGTTTTCTAGCTCAACGGGGGTCGGGCAGCTTTATTTATTTATTTATCAATGTTCCTTCCTCCTCTTAAAGATACGGTGGACCTTTTCGTCTGTGGTTTTTAAACAATTCTTTTTAAGACATTCTTTTACCGCACATTCTCCAGTTGGCAATTGGTTTTATTATTGGTGACCATTGCAATTGAAGATAAGTGGATATTTTCTTATCCCCAGTGTTTTTAGCGATTCACGTCTTTTCAAAAAGATTCTCCTTCGTGTGTATATATATATTTTTTTAGCAGTATTATGAGAAGCAAATGATTCTTCTTTCTACCTTGAGAAATCCATCGACGAGTTAATTTTATCTTAGGCAATGTGCCTTACAACAAAGCATGTTGGTGTTTTCAAGTTAATATTATTTATACATCGTTTTCTTTGTATCCTATAAAGAAAGTAATTCTAGGGATAGCGTAGTGTGCATATCACCTGTTTTGAGAATGGATATGTTTGTTTTGTTTCATTTATGTATTTATTTATATACAGTTTGTATTACATCACGAACTAGAGGCAGGTGTTTTCCACGCTTCTGCCAATCAAGGAGAGTTTTGTTTCAGATTGGCAAGCCGTAGTGGTAGGTTTTTAATTTACATTTTTTGAGTGTTTTAGTTTTTGTAATTGTTTATTTATTATCATTTTATATAGTAGTTTTGCTTGATGCCATTTGTTTTCTGGGTGTCTTCATTGATTCACTCCTTTCTCCTATTTTTTAACCCTTCTTTTAAGTATAGTAAGTAGTAGTTTTTTTACTCTCATATAATGGTTAGTGCCTATGGCACATCCTTCTAATCCTCCTCATCTCCCCCCTTTCTTTTCTTCTTTTTTTGTAATTTTACTTGTGTTTTTATTGTCTTCTACAGTATCTTAAGTTTAGCCTTTTTATATCGATGTATTTGTTATTGTGATCCGTATTTTATTAATTATTTATTGCAACATATGTATTTTATCAATGAGTTATCGCATTATAATTATTTATGTATTTATTGTTTTATTTGTTGTGATGGAATATATTTTATTATGTATTAACATATACGTTATATTTGCTGTGATTTTATTTAACATGTATATGAATGTTTTTTAGTGAGCCCTTAACCCCTGAGGAAGTGGTATACGAAACACGGCCTGTGTAGGGTTTGGCACACCTGATCCGTGGAACAATAAAGGCAATTTTAGAACCTCCTACCACGTCTCTTGACTGGTTCCTAGTCGCCTACGTGGCGGTTTGCTGTTTTTTGGTGGCTGCCTCTCCAGGAGGCATTGGCCAATGGGGCCTGTGGGTGTGGGTGTGTCTGCCCCTGTTGGCTGCTGCTTTACGGCAGAGGTTCCCAAATCCAGTCCTGGTGTGCCAAACACTGTTCGGGTTCTCATGCTGTCCCTCATGAATATGCATGAGATACATCTGCATACCATGGGGGTGGTGCATAGATATGCAGCACAGGCATCTTTATTAGAGGCAGCATGGAACCTGAATGGTGTGGGGCCCTCCAGGACTGCATTTGGGAGACTCTGCTCTAGGTAATGTGCCTGTTTATGGTGTCTGTGCTTGGTGGGGTAAAATATAGGCGTATTAACCATGCGTATGTTCTCAGCAATAAAGGTTTGTCCTTACTATCACGGTTTAGTTGTGGGAAAAATATGTGGACTGGATTGGCAGGAGCCCCAGCTGGGCTTTGAACCTGTGACCTTCTGTTCTTGCACACACTGTCTGTGTGCACTGCACCACCGTGTTGCCACAGATATGCTGCATTCCCTGTGGAGTCCATGACTGTACATCTGACAGGGACTGTTTGTTGCAGTGCACGGCACCCACCTGGACAGGGCTAGGCCATGGTCTGCTGTGGCCACCAGCTGCTGCCACCTCCACCACCAGTACTGCTCCATCCTTAGATTGGAGACAGCATAAACCCTGAAGGATTTGTGGCCCTCCAGGACTGCATTTGGAGAAATCTGCTCTAGGTAATGTGCATGTTTCTGGTGTCTGTGCTCTGTAGGGTAAAATAGAGGTGTTTGAGCCATGCTTATGTTCTCTGCAATAAAGGTTTGTCTTTACTATCACGATATAGTTGTGGGTAAAATATGGGGACTGGATTGACATGAGCCCCAGCTGGGGCTTGAACCTGTGACCTTCTGTCTCCAAACACACTGCTTGTGTGCACTGCACCACCGTGTTGCCACAGAGACAGTGCATTCCCTGATGATACCATGACTGTTTGTCTGGCAGGGCCTGTCTGTTGCAGTGCATTGCACCCACCTACACAGGGCTAGGCCATGGTCTGCTCTGGGCAGCTGCCACTGCCCCCCTCCACCTCCAGTACCCCTGTGCCACCATGCTGACATGCCGTTCTGCTGGTGGTATGCAGTCTCAGGCCATCCTGTGTGCGGGTAGGTGGCTGTCTATGGTGCAGGTTCTGGGGTAGGGGTGCCTGCATATGTCCGCACGTCCCCCAATCACCGCCTGCCAATGTTCCGTGCCCTTAGGGGTACCTGCTGGGTACTATCCCCTGTGACACTGTGCTAAGCACTCTCGTGCCCATGTTGGGCACTCATCAGTTGCTGTCTGGCTGCTGTTCAGTTTCAGCATTCCTAGGTGCCATCTAGGCATCTGCCTAGTCCGCACTGTGCCCCAGCTGCACCACAGCATGTGCCGCCTGCAGCCCTCTGTATCCCCTTTCCCAGCATCTGTCCAATTGCCCATTCCGACCTTCCCACCCTGCTGTTGTGGAAATGTGCATGCCATAGGTAACCTGTCCAATGGAGAGGGAAACCCTGATCACTGCTATTTCACTGTGGGATCATTCACCTTGTATGGGGACGGAGCGTAGACCCTTCTAAAATTCATATTTATTTTTTGGGGCTTTTTTGGGAATGTTTTTTGATGTTCCCCATTACTATCACTATTGCCCAGCTTGATTATACTTTTTTTAATATTTTGTTGGGGTCATTTTTACTGTTTATTTGCCCTTTTGTTCTGTGCACATGTATCACACTGCTCACTTTTTGTAGGTTTCCCTGGTTTTCCTGTACATTGCTGACAGAAATGGTTTCTCTTCCCTTTAAATCGGCTCTACCGCGAGGTTATCAATCGCGGTATTTTTTTTACCTGAATTTCAGGCCCGCTCCTGTGCGGGGAGCCTCTCCCCTCCCACTCTCCACCCATTGACCCCTTCCCTCCGCCCCTGGGGAGTCTTCCTCCGCCCTCCCGGAGCCTTTCCACGCCTCTATCGCACAGTAGCGCGCCGCGCACATGAGCGGGCCCGTTAGTGTGGCGCGCACGTGTGTGGGGCACAAAAACGCATCATTAGCGTGCGCTAAGGTACCTTAGCGCACGCTATTGTGCGCCGTTTAGTAAACATACCCCTAAATGATCTAGTGAGGATAGTGTTTGTCTAAGGCACATGTGACTGATGCCTATAGTGGACTTGACGTAGTGTAATTTGATAGGTATACCGGCCGCCATACAGCAAAATATATACATACATATACACACATATACACACATGCATATATATGCAAAATGTAAGATAAATAATGAACAGAAAATAAAAATGAAAGTACAAATACTAAACCATACTGCTCCGGGGGGTGCTGGTAACACAAACAATGAATTAGCTAAGCCCATCTGTAAGGGTAGTAGGACCCACAATCTGCATGTAAAAACGTTACTGAACTATAACCAAAACCAAGCATTTCTAAACTGAAATATAAAGATATATTTGAAATAATGTGCTTAACGAGCGCAAAAAAATATGTACCTAAACTCCCTCAAAACTCATCGTTCAATAAATGATAGCAGAACACTCACCTTAAACCAATGAACGAAACTGCTTAATGGACTCTGAAAAAAAAAAGTTTGGCACCAAGCAATGCATTTTCAAAAGGGAACAGACTGACATCATACCGATGTAGTTTTAAATCACCAATACTAAATATTCATGAGAGAACGTTCAAAATCCTATATATCTGGGAAGCTGAAGTGAGGTAAAAATGCAATTTAAATTAAATTGTGGATCCTATCAATGGTCACGTGTGCCTTCAGGGCTGGAATGACTAATATTAAAGTGTTATAATATTGAGTGTTACTCAATACAACATTGCCTAGTCTACATAAACAAGTAGACACCATTAAATTTTGAAGAACGAGATCACGTCGACTCAGCAAATACTAGCAAATGTAAGCCGAGTCATAGCATATGTGCAATATAGCAGAATAAAAAAAATGTGTAAATCCTGATCGCTGTACGATTATGCTAAAACATTTACCAGATTAGGTAGCAATGCACTGTACGGAACATGGTTCAGCTCTAATAAACCAATCTCACCATTGTCATCCAAATATTCCAAGCCTTAAAGAATGACAATGTATATGTGAAAGCGTGCCTGACATGTAATAAAGGCCATGGATTATGCTTCATGCACTTTTCTAAGCATTGCCATAGTAAGTTATAGAAACCTATAAATTCTAATCGCTGTGCAGTTCCATTGTGACAACATTGTATTATGTGAGGCCATGGATTACGCTTAGAAAAGTGCACTAACCCACTATGTTAACCATTATGCTATCCTAAATGTCTGGGTTTTGAAATACGATTCTGGGGGCATCAAAGTAGATGCCCCTGCAGACGACCCTATCAAGAATGTCCAGGTTTGTGGGGATGGAGCCTGATATCTGGTCAAGATGGATGTGTAAGAGCGGTGCTGCAGAGGGCAAAGACAAGAATCCTATTTTTCTGCAATATTTGATCATATAGTTCCTACCTACATGGTTGCCATTTGATCCCGGATATGTCAGGTTTCAAGCAGACGTGGTTGGATTTCCAACTTTCTCAAAATGCTAGTGCAAAGAGATCCAAAACAGAACCTCTCTCACCTCACAAGATGGCGGTCATCTGAAATGGCCCTGAGACCTCACAGGAGATCTTGGCTGAGATTTGGACAGTCAAAGAAATGGTCAAAGCCAATGGTAAATCGTTAATGGCAATGCAGGAAGATATCAACGCTTTGAGACCTTCGTTAGAGACAAATACGACCCATTTGGAGAAGGTAGAGAAGGTGGTGGTGTCGTATGAGGAGAGACTTGAGGCCATCGAGAAGCAGGCCAAGTTGATTCGCTCACTGCAAAGAGAAGTGGAAGATGGCAATAATCACTCGCAGTGAAACATAAGGGTGCTGGGAGTGCCTGAAGGAGCAGAGGGACATGATTTGATATCCTTTCTGCAGGCTATAATTCCAGATGTTTTAAAGTTGCATTTCACTATGCAGTTTGAGATTGAGTGTGTCCATAGAGTGACTATGCAATACAAGGCAATAAACAAGCGTTCATGCCCCATTATCCTGAAAGTTTTACGCTTTCAACAAGTGTTGCAGATAATGGGAGCTGCCAGAGCACTCACAGCTTTGGAATATCAGAGGCATAAACTCCTGTTCTTTCCAGACTTTGTGAGGGTGATGGTGGATCGGAGTCGTCATCTTTTGGCGCTTCATCCATGCTTGATACAACTGAAGGCCCATTTTAGATTGCTATAATCCTACTCGCATGAAAGTCACGCTGTACAACCAGACCAAGACTTTTGATGACTCTAGAGATTTATGTGCATTTCTGGAAGAAATGGAGTCGGCGGTGATGCAATGAAGGACATATTGTATCTTCTGTTCACCACAGTTTTGCAGCGCTTGTCTTTTGAATGGTTGACTGGCCTGTCATCATGGGAAGGCGAATTATCCACGTCGAAGTGACATATAAGTGTGTTACACTGCTATTTCCTGAGACATTTGTGCTGTTCTGTCTATAAGACATTACTTCTACTTTTAAGATGGGAGGTGGGCAATATGCGATATTCGGAGTATTGCAGGAGTGTGGGAGTGTTGGGTCATTGAGCCCTTCGTGTCTATATCTTGTCCTATTGGGCTCACCTGCTAAGTTTTGTGTTTTATATAGCCCCCCTGGAAGGTTTTCTGTCTTTTTTTTTTATTTATTTTATTTTCTTACTAAAGTTGGGTGTTTTAATTGTGTTTGATCATATAATGGGGCCTTTGCTCATTTCTTGGTCTATAGATGAAGCCATACTTTAAAAGCGCTTGAAAAGCAGTCCTATAATGTTAAATGGAAGGCTACAACACTGAATTATTTCTGTAAGTAATGAGTGCTTCTTCGGAGATATATTTAGTATGTTCCTTTCTGGGATTGGATATCTAAACGTTAAGGGTATTAACATTCGCTACTAAGAGGAGTATTTCTCTTCTATATGGCAGGATAGAAACTGTTGACATCTCATTTCTGCAAGAGATAAGTTTGAATGTAATGGAGTTATTGAAATTTGCACACCAGCCTGATTTCAGAGGAATTTCTACTGCTCATGCTACAATCTCACTCACCCTCTTTGACTTAACGAGCTCTAATTATACACGGTAATGTGGTTGTCTGTCTGATTTTTGGTGGGGTCGTTTTGAAGATATAAATATGTCTATCACTCAAAGTGAATTATATAATAGGAATACTACCAGTGTTCCTTCAAGTAAAACACGTTGTTAATATGGATAGAATTTTAACTCAGTTCTCAGGGAGAAATAACTGCCTAGATTTGCTCGTGGGTAACTTGGGTGTGAATAAGACAGTGGGGAAGGAGATTAACTGAATAACTGGCCTGTATTATGGTTTTGTTAATACAAGGTTCATGATGGGTGGAGGGGGCCGTAGGTACACGTTCAATATGTAAATTAGAATAAATGTTGGTCTCAAAGAGATGTCAACAAATTGGGATAATTGACATAGGATTGATTTAACATTCAGTTGCACTGCACTTAAGCATAGAATTGTACTGGGTGGTGCTGGGATTCAGGGCCACTCTTTCCTGATCTGGTGTCGTTTTTCAATCAGCAAATCGGCATTTTGTACTTATAAAGGAACTGTTTGAACTAGCTCCATATTGGAGAGTTGCCTTTTCCTGTTATTTCTAACTGGAAACATACTACTGAGCTTGCTAGACATTCATGACGCAGTTACATCTGTTTCTCCGTAATGGAGTTCTGGCTCCTTTATAGCCCTTGTAGGCCTTATAGGTTTGCAGTTTCATTTGGCTCCTGATGACCGTAGGATAATGGGAGGGACAGGGTAGGGTGGGCTGTGTTCTGTATTTAAATATCTTATGTCACAGAAGATTTGTGTATTTTAATTTTATTGCAAATTAGTATCTGTTCTGTTTTGCTTTTCTGTTTGTATTTTGTTGGAACATATAAATAAAGAAATAAAAAAAAATAGAATGTCCAGGTTTGTGAAATCATGTTGGCATCTACACAAGCCTGCATTTTTTTCCCCAGATATTCTGGCTTAGATGTCCCAGATTGCACTTGGATGGATCTTCTAAAATAATCCTCATAGTAAATGACAGCAGATAAAGACCAGCATGGTCCATCTAGTCTGGCCAGTAAGGTGACTAGAGTTGTACCTGCTGCTCCGTGCAGATTACCTCCCTCTATGCCTTTGTTTAGGGTTGAAACTGCACTCTGTTCAGGTTCCCCCCCCCCCTCCCCCTCTATTTTTGCAGTTATTTAAGCTTGCTTTGATTATATACTCTTGCTATAAAGGGATCTTCTGTGCCTGTCCCATGCCTTCTTGAATTCTGTCATGGTTGTTGCCACTACCACCTTCATGGAGGCACTTGCTCCTAGAACAATTAAAGGATCTTGTGGGGTTTATGTTATCTCTCTTGCCTTGGCTGCCTGCACTTTACAGCTCTTCAGACTGGTGTACTTATCCTTTACTGGGATGGATACCCTCAAAGATACAGATGTAGACCTCTGAAGCACATCACCAAATTTTGTAACTTAGGGCAAGAGAATCCACATTCTAGACTCCAGCTGGGAGGGGAAAATCTTTTTTCTCCAGCTCTTTGGGAAGAAAACCAGCAACTTTCTGTCCCTTCCTCCGTTATTCCCACTCCAGCTCTCAAACTACTACCTCTAATATCACTGGGGATGACTCATGTTAATGACTTTACACTCCCACACATTTCCAGTATGCCCTACTTTTAGAGGGTCATTTGTCAATCATTAGCACTCATCTGCTACAGTGCTAAAAAGAATAAAGTTGGGCCCTGTGGCAGATGGCATGCAATAACCATTCGTGAATGGCTCCTTAATAGGATCTTGACAGTCCTGTCACATGTATTAAAAGGATATTTCCCCCCAAAGACATCTGGCCCTAAATCATTGTTTGCCATTAATTTATTGGAAGGGTCAAACTCTAAACTTTCTTAGCATATACAGGGATTCATCCATGCCCATGTACTGCAGAAATCTCTGGAATCTCCATAGTAAAGGTTTGACTGCCCTTTTCTCTCCCAGTTGTTCTTTCCCATATAAGCTATTCAGCTTCAGGGTAAGGGGACAACTTGCAGCCCAGTCAAACAATGTTTCATAAAAAATAAAAAATAAAAAAGGAAAATGCAAATGGAGCATAGCAAAACTTTAAAAAATTTGCCATTAAGTCAAAATTTGTGGATTTGAGAGTTTATTTCCACCGTGCTTTTTTAGCATCCAGGTCACTCTTAACTTTTTCAAAGTGATCATTTTCATTATAAACACCGAAAAGCGGGGGCAATTTCTGCAGAAGAGGTATATTTGGTCACTGACCAATAAAACATTAAATGTTTTAACTATGCCTTAGGACACAGTACTATATTGAGCAGGAAGTCACTAAGTGAAAAACTACATTTTGGGTCAATGACAATAGTTAACAATATAATCACATACTAGTAAATGAATGCAGTCACCCAATCTGTGTTTGATATTACTTCCTGTGTTTAAATATTGTATGTCTGAACTAAGAGCCCTTGTCACCTAGCAATTATAATCTCTAGTTAAGGGATAATGGCTTTATCCATGTATCACATACCCCTTCCAGAATATCCATTAAGAGCGAGCCACAATGAGAAAGAAGCATCTAGAGGTTGAGTAGAGTAAGCTTTCTGGGAGGGAGAGGATGGAGGATTCTGTCCCAAGACAGCAGAATGAGAAAACTCCGATGTAGAAGTTTCCGAGAATCACCTCTAGAAGTGGTCTGGAGACTACTACAACAGATGGTTGTGAGTTGAAGGAAAAAGGAAACGTTTACTAGTTAATGCAGAAAGTCAAGTGCCATTATGGTATCAGAGAAGTAAGAAGTCTTACTTGCAGGTTAAGAGTAGGGGGATCACGAACCATTAATATATTTGCAGGGACATTTCAAAGACCAAATAACAATGTGAAGGTAACTGCATGGGAAGACAGACTAGTGGTGCAGCAATTAAAGATAAAATCCCAAGAAAGAGACTTCCAGAAGCAAAACAGAATGGTTAGAAGGTTCTCCTCACTTGGTTTGCAGCCTGTTGTGCTGTGAGGGCCTGTGTGCATCAGTGATGCTGAGAGCTAAGCTATCGGTAACTTAGCTACTGGCAGGATCTCCCAAGATAGACAGAGGTGACAGACTAAAACAAACCACCCATCTGGGCAGCAGCAGAATGGGACAGTGTTGGTGGTGGAAGATCACATTTCTGTGACAACTGCACCACCACTAGAATTATCTGCACGGAAGAAAGTCCTGGCAAACCTACTAATGTATCTTGCCATGAAAACCCAATGGATAGTCAAAAAACAAATTGCACTATAGTGCTGGAAGATGAGACCCCTAGGTCAGAAGGTACTCAACTGGCTACTGGGGATGAGCTGAAGACTTCAGAGCACAGCCAGCAATTGTTATGGAGGTTGGATCTGCTGATGTAGCTGCGCATGAAATGAGAATCAGAAGTTGCAAATATGTTTTACATATTGGGACATAGTTCATGCTGCATACATTCTAAGGGAAGTTTGAGGTGGTCAAGAATGAAATGGAACTTGTACAACACGATCTGTTGGGTGTCAGCAAACTGAAATGGACTGGCATCAGGCACTTTGCATCTGATGATTACATGGTCTATGCTGGAAATGAAAGATAAAGAAATGGTTTTGCATTTATAATCAAGAAGAAACTTGCAAGAACTAATGAAATACGGTGCAGTCAGTGAATGCTTAATTTCTATTAGACTACAAGGAATGCCCAACACCTCAACTATAATTCAGTTATATGCCCCAACAGCTGCAGAAGAGGATGAAGTTGATGAATTCTATGAACAAGTACAAACTGACACTGACAGAACATGCAACCAGGATATCCTGATAGTAATGGGCGACTGGAACACAAAAGTTGGCAACAAAGAGAAAGGCAAAGTGGTTGGAAAACATGGACTTGGTAACAGAAATGAAGCTGGAGAAAGACTGATAGAATTCTGTAAGACCAATGATCTATTGTGGGACAACATCAAGAAAGTTGTGTTGGAAGAAAGCAAGAAATCTGAAAAGGTGAAGAAGCAAAAACTACCAAAATGGTAACTGAAGAACTCTGATAATTGTCCAGAAACAGAGAAGCCAGAGAAGAAAGAGGCAAATCACACAATTCAGAGATTTCCAACATGCAGCAAGACAGAACATAAGAACATAAGATATGCCATACTGGGTCAGACCAAGGTCCATCAAGCCCAGCATTCTGTTTCCAACAGTGGCCAATCTAGGCCACATGTACCTAGCAGTTTCCCCAAGAGACACAAGTTCCACAATGCTTGTACTGGGTCAAGCATTGATATCTTCGGTCACTTCTTAATAATGGTTTATGGACCTTTCCTCCAGGAACTTGTCCAAACCTTTTTTAAACCCAGCTACACTAACAGCCTTTACTACATCCTCCGGTAAATTCCAGAGTTTGATTACACGTTGAGTGAAAAAATATTTTCTTTTATTAGTCTTAAATAGTTTACCCTGTAGCTTCATTGCATGTCCCCTAGTCTTTCCATATTCTGATAACGTAAACAATCGATCTACGTTTACCCGTTCCACTCAGTTCATTAATTTATAGACTTCTATCATATCTCCCCTCAGCCGTCTCTTTCCCAGGTTAAAGAGCCCTAACCTTTTTAGCCTTTCTTCATAGGAGTATCCTTCCATCCCCTTTACCATTTTGGTGGCTCTTCTCTGTACCTTTTCTAAAATCGCTATATCCTTTTTAAGATACGGCGACCAGAATTGCACACAATATTCAAGGTGCGGTCTCACCATGGAATGATATAGAGGCATTATAATATCTTTTGTTTTATTTTCCATTCCTTTCCTTATGATACCTAGCATTCTATTTGCTCTCTTGGCCGCCGCTGCACACTGGGCCGAGGGTTTTAACATGGTATCCACAATGACGCCTAAATCTTTTTCCTGGGTGGTGGTTCCTAATGTTGAACCTTGCATCGTGTAACCATAGTTTGGGTTGTTCTTCCCTAGGTGCATAACCTTGCACTTGTCCACATTAAATTTAATCTGCCATTTTGATGCCCAGTCTTCCAATTTATCAAGATCCTCTTGCAATTTTTCACAATCCTCTTGGGTTTTAACAACTTTAAATAGTTTTGTGTCATCTGCAAATTTGATAACCTCACTCGTTATTCCACTTTCCAGGTCATTTATGAATATGTCAAAAAGCAGCGGACCCAGCACAGTTCCCTGGGGTACACCACTATTCACCTTTCTCCATTGGGAAAATTGGCCATTTAGCCCTACTCTCTGCTTTCTATCTTTTAACCAGTTCCTGATCCACAATAGTACATTGCCTCCTATCCCATGACTCTTTAGTTTTGCCAAAAGTCTCTGATGAGGGACCTTGTCAAAGGCTTTCTGAAAGTCCAGATACACAATATCAACCGACTCACCTTTGTCCACCTGTTTATTCACTCCTTCAAAAAAACATAACAGATTAGTAAGACAAGATCTTCCTTGTCTAAAGCCATGTTGGCTGTCTCCCATTAGGTTGTGACTATCTACATGCTGAATAATTTTTTTCTTTATAATGGTTTCTACCATTTTTCCCGGTACTGACGTCAGGCTCACCGGTCTGTAGTTTCACGGATCACCCCTGGAACCCTTTTTAAAAATTGGTGTTACATTGGCGATACTCCAATCATCAGGTATTAGAGATGATTTTAATGATAGTTCACAGATTACTGATAGCAGGTCTGCAATCTCATATTTCAGTTCTTTCAACACCCTTGGATGTATACCATCCGGCCCAGGTGATTTGCTACTCTTCAGTTTATCTAATAGTTGTAAGACATCTTCCCGATGTATCGATATTTCCTTGAATTCTTCCGCACCTTTAAATACCACTTCAGTCATGGGTAACATCCCTACATCTTCCTCAGTAAAGACCGAAGCAAAGAATTCATTCAGTCTCTCCACTATCGCCTTGTCACCTCTTAGTGCTCCTTTAACCCCCTTATCATCTAATGGACCAACTGACTCTCACAGGTTTTTTTGCTACAAATGTACTTGAAAAGGTCTTTATTTCGCGTTTTTGCTTCCGCAGCAAGCTTCTTCTCAAATTCTCTTTGCCTGCCTTATCAATGCCTTGCATTTGACTTGCCAGTGCTTGTGCTGTTTCCAGGTTTCGTCGTTTGGCTACCTGTTATATGTATCACGGTGCTATATGTATCACGGTGTTAACCCCCGCCGTAAATACCTCATGTTCCATGTAAACCGCACTGATGTTGAAGAGCACGGTATATAAACGAATTAAATAAATAAATAAATAAATTGGCTCTTTTTTCCATTTCCTGAAAGATGCTTTTTTGGCAACAGCCTCTCTGACAAGACAAGGAGAAGTACTACAATGATGCATGCAAGGAAATAGAAACTATTAGAGGAAGAACAAGATCGGCTTTCCTCAAGCTATGAGTTAAAGAAAAAATTCTGGCCTAGAATTGGAATGTTACAAGATGCTCAAGGATCCATGTTGAATGATGCTGAGAAAAACAAGAAAAGGTGGAAAGAATATACAGAGTCATTATAGCATAAAGATCAAGTGGACCAACAGCTGATTCAACCTGTATCTTATGACCAAGAACCATTGGTGATGAAAGAAGATGAAGCAGCATTGAAAGCCTTATCAAAGAACAAAGCACCAGGCATAGATAGCATTCCCATTGAAGTATTACAGCAATCTGATGTGGCATTACCATACTTACAAGGCTCTGCCAGGAAATTTGGCAAACAAACATCATGGCCAACGGACTGGAAAAGATGTGCGCTTATACCAATACTGATGAAAAAAAGTGACCCAACTGACTGGAAAATTATCGCACAATCACTTTGATCCCACATGCCAGCAAGATTCTATTCAAGATCATTCAGCAGAGACTACAATCATAACTCTACACTGATCAAGAAGCAACAGTTCAAATGGAACAAGGAGAAACAGAATGGTTTAAAATCAGAAAAAGGTGTACAAGGTTGCATGTTTCCCCCTATCTGTTAACTTATAAACAGAAAAGAAATCTGAGAAGCAGGACTGTATGAAGACAGAGGTGTGAAGATTGTTGGAAGATTCATCAAAAACCTTCACTATGTGGATGATAGCGCATTACTGACAAAGTGAAGATTATCTGAAACATTTGCTTCTCAAGATCAAGGAACAGTCTTAAAATGGGCCTGCACCTTAACGTTAAGACAAAGATCCTGACAACAGGCAAAAATCAATAAGCTCATCATTTATGGAGAAGAAATTGAAATCGTTGAGAACTTTAACCTACTTGGATAAACAATCAAAGGACAAGCAGTCAAGAAATCTGATGCCGCATTGCTCTTGGCAGAATGGCTATGAAGGCCCTAGACAAGATTCTCAAGAGCAGAGATGTCTCTCCATACAAAGATTCAACTTGTTCAAGCCATGGTGTTTTCAATAACGGCATATGGATGCAAAAGTTGGACAGTGAAAAAGGTAAACAGGAAGAAAACTCATACCTTTGAATTATAGTGCTGGCGGTGAATACTGTGTATATTATGGACTGCCCAAAGAACAAACCAGTCAGTACTAGAGGAGATCAAACCTAAGCTTTTCCTTAGCAGCTCAGATGACAAGACTTTGACTTTCATACTTTGGACACATCATGTGAAGAGAGATTGTTGGAATAAGACATGATGCTTGGCAAGGTAGAAGGTCAACGTAAAAGAGGAAGGCCAGTAATGAGATGGATTGATACAATAGCAGCAGCTATGGGTGCCACCATCAACAATGAGCTGCCTGACTGAAGCCTGAACACAGTTTAGGTCAACTGTCCAGAATATCGCCATGAGTCGACACCAACCCAACAGCACCTAACAATAGAAGGTTCTCCATGCCCAGCTGTTCCAAGTCAGTAGGGACAGAGATGCAAAGAAACAAAACATGGTGTATTAGGAAAAACAGTATATGAAGATAAAGGTGAATTTGTGCGATGCATGGATGCCTCATGTGCAAAGAGCATTTGTCAGATTGTCCCTATCAAGTCTATTTTTGATTTGGTGCATGCATTAGTAGAGGCCAAAGTATACCTTCTCCATTACCCTTGAGAGCCAGAAGGTTACATAAATACTGTTGTCCTCACCCATCAACTCCAGGTTGGGAATCTGCCAGCAAGCGAGATAAAGAAAGTTTGTGCACTGTCTTTGTGCCTCCGATAGTTACAAAAACTTTCTTCCCAAGCATTTGAGTACCTAAAAGAGCAAAAGAAGACAGAACATTATATTAAATTATTCTAAAATGCAACAGGGGGGTTCTCTTCCATTTAGGCTTCTCTTCACCAAACCAGGCATGTAAGCCCTTTGTTTTTGAAACCCAAGAACTCATCCATCTTCCAGATTAGTAGCTTCAGGGAGTCCAACTCTACAGAAGTGGGCAGCAAGAAAATGAATCCACATCTTTAGGGTCAATTTCTACCATCACGCCCTTAAGCCTTAGTCCAGATCTAAATGAGGTTCACAGCAATGGTTGCAAAACAGATGAGCCACCAGTGATTGGCTTGATGCCCTGCAGAAATGACAGAGGGCTACACAAATGAATGACCATATTCTATCCATACAAGGACATACTTCTAAGGCTAAGTTTGTGGTCCTCCATTTCAGCAAGCAAAAGCTTCTGGCAAGCTATCATTTTCTCCTGTGCTTTTCTACTCCCTCAAACATTTTATGAAACCAGAGCACACATCAATCACTTATCCAGATGTTGTCTGTGTGCTAAACTGAGGCCCTACATATCTGAAGAATGTACCTTCATCCTCCCTTCAAGAAGATTCTCACAACTCATATAGGTCCAATATGTATGTATGTATGTATGTATGTTTTATTTAGTGTCATTTGATATACTTCAATTTAACATTCACTCACATCATTGAGGTTTACAATAAGTGGAGTAAGCAGAATAAAACAAGGATATTGATGTTCACAATGACAATTGCATTTAGACATAGTCAAAGTGCATTTAGGTCATAGCAGGGAGGGGTTACAAATAGGTTACACTGCAAAAGTAGATGAAATTTGAACTGTATCATCCATGAACTATTTACACCAGTTGCAATTTCATAGAGACAACGAGCAGCAAGTAGTGAAGGAGTAGCCTAGTGGTTAGAACTGGACTGGGAACCAGGAAATCTCAATGACGCTTCTTGTGGCCTTGAGCAAGACACTGACCCTACACTGCCTCTGATATAAAGTTACATTGCAAGCCCCCAGGGATAGGGAAATAGCTACTGAACCTGAATGTAACTTCCCTTGTACTATTACTGGGAAAGCATGAGCTAATGTAAACAAACTTCCCTAAGTACAATTTAACTCTATTATGGAATTGGACATAACTCCACAGGCATGATGTCAGCATTCTCTTGGACCTGAGTTTCAAGTCATGCTATTTCCCAGCCAATGGCTGGGAGTCCCTGGTCCTTTCACCTCTGAGGAGCTAATCTACCTGAGCGTCTTACATTTAACTCGAGACGTGCACTGAGCTACTCAGCAAGAGAGCTAAATCTCTTTTCCCCGTCAACATACTTTGGAGGTGATGGTTTGAGTCCAGTACTTCAAATTAACCCTAACTAGACCACTTGCTTTCTCTATACAAGGTTATCTAGATCAGATCAGCAGACAAGAGTTATCATTGCAAGATTATTTTGCAGATATGGGACAAAAAAAAAGAAGAAGATGCCAAAAACTGAATATATATTTATTTATATTTTCACCAATACACACACACTCACTAAGACTCATTTTGTTCTTGAAAATTTTGTCAAGTAAAAGGTACAACACAATGAACTTTAATCCAAAATGTTCTCAAAACATCAATGTTTATGCAACATTTCATGAGTCAAAAAAACCAAACGTTTTAGTACACCAGTTAAATCTGATTCTTGGCCAATAAGCAGAATGGATCACTTTTCTGTTTTACCCATTTCATGTTCATTTTTGTACACATCACCTAAAGACTTTTGAAAATGTGACTGAAAATAAGAATAAATTGAAACTGCAATAGGAATAGCATTAAAATGAAAATAAAGTCTAAAAATCTGCCTTTTGTTACTATTCTAAAACTGATATAAATGACTCTTAAAGACAACAGAACCCTATATAGCCGGGCTCCCAATTAATCCCCCTTGGATAATGGCAGACGTTCACAACTGGCATGGCATGTGCAAAACTAACCCATTTGACGAAATTACCCCCTAAAGAACCATTCTTAGAACCCTGAGGGGTAGGGGAAAATAACCAAAAGATCCTGATATAGATACTGAACTGTTTGTTGACCTGGTGCCATCTCAGAGCAGGTCAAGCTCAGCTCCTGTTCCGGCTGCAATCCTCCACTGTAGCAGTTGCTCTACATCTTCCCCTTCTCCATTCCCCGCTAATAAACCCACCACACACTTGGTGATTAATTGAACTGGTCAAGAATTTAATAAGAATTCATTTCTTTTAATATGAGTCTGTTGCTTCACCGATAATAAATTTAACTTTGCTTTGTAGGAGAATTTGTGAAGTCCCATGAGAATCTCTTAGCACTTGACTTTCCATTCCTCTCTGGATCTGGCAGTAGGTGAACTCTAATGTTCAGTCATCATCACACTGTCACCTAAGGATAGCAGAGCAGGGCGCTATCCCCCTAAATATAGGATCCCTCTCATCAGGGGTAGCCCAAGGGGGGTGCGGGGCCATGTGCAGAGACTCGGTGCGGGGCCTCATTTGCATAAGTGGCCTTATTTGCATAAATATTTGCATAATGTTACCATACACTAACTTTTAGTAAACATGTCTCTTAATGAGTGTATGGATAAAGAAAGACTAAAAGATTTCTACATTACTATAATCCAGTGCCAACCGCCAGGCACATTAGGAACTACTACAAACGCTGCCCATTTAGAACCCATACACAAAAAGAAAAAAAACTTTTTTTTGGTTTGGACAAGTAAAATAGCAGAAAAAAAACCAAACCAAATGAACAGCGACCTAATAGTAATTAAACAATTTTTTTTTTGTCGGAGCTAGCCGGAGGAGGGTCGATATGAAAAAACGACCCACACCAGGCGGTCAGCTACTTTTTTTCATAAGGTTCTTCACCCCAATAGTTAAATCTAATAAAACTTTATTTCACTTATATCAGTTCAATTCAAAGTTCAATCCCAAGTTGCTAGTAGAAAATAATCTCTTTGCACGACGTGCACGTTTCGGGCACCTTGCCCTGTCTCAAGTGCAATATCCAAGAGTTAAAGAATGAATTTCTAGCAACCGACATCCAAAACGCCATCAATGCGGCTAAGGTCTAATTTTCAATGGCCGAAATGCTATTTAAAGAAGAACCACCCAATCAGAAAAAGAGAAACACCCCACATGTAGGGGAATCCCTATTGTGATTGGAAACTGAGGTAATGACGACAGCAACATTCAGAGAAGACTCTGCCAATCTATTTCACGGTTTAAATCCCCAGGCTCCACCGTATCCAGGAGAAAAATCCACCATTGCTCTAATTTTTGTAACCTATCTTCTCTATTTCCACCACGGGGATTTAAAGGCACATGGTCTATAATAGACCAACAAAGTTGATCAAAACAATGAGAACAATCAATACAGAACATTTAGAACCCATAGCAAACCCGCCGTATCCTGACAGCATTACCAGGACTCACAAAGCACCATACCCTATCTATCAAAAGGCAACACTGCAAATATTAAACCAATACATTTCAGAGAATACTGGGGAAAGAGAACAAGTGGCAATGTCAAATAGGAATTACATAAACAGAATACCTCAGCTCAGTTACACATGCAGAACATAGACCATCACCAAACAAGGAATCACAATTCAGAAACAGGAAGGCAATAATTAAACTGGGAACCCCAAAAGCCAAACTTGGAATGTACAACACTGTAGAAATAAAACTATAAATTAATTTCCTCTTGTACCAAACAAAGCGCAGACGTTAATGATGCACATTTCCCAGAACTTTCATATTCCAGTTAATAAATTCAAAATAAAGAGATATCTGTCTACCTTTTGTGCATTTTTTTTCAGTTGCAATTGCTCCAGCCACTTTCTTCTGGTTTCTTCATGTTTTCTGTTAACTCTCCATCGTCTGCTGTCCATTTGTCCTTTCTTCTCTCTTCTAGTTTTTTTTTCCCATTCTCTCTCTCTACATCTGCTTTAACATACTAATCTTTCTCCTTTTGCTCTTTCCTCATTCCTATTTCATCCACACAAATTTTACCCCTCCATCCTCAATCCCCACTTACTCTCCCAATACCCGGCCAATTGTAGATTTTTCATCCCTCCCACACAAAATATTTTTCCCCTCTCCATTTTACTCTCCCAGCCCCATCCCATTCTAATCCTCCCCCAACATCAGCTCCCTTCTAGTTCCAGTCTCACCCAGCATCCATTCCCTTCTAGTCCCTGCATCAGCCCATTTCCAGTCCTAGCTCCCCCATCCATTTCCAGTCTGAGTCCCTTCATCAGCTGATTTCCAGTCCGTGTCCCTTCATCAGCTCATTTCCAATCCTAGCCCCACCATCAGCCCATGTCAAATCCTAGCTCCCCTCCACTCAGCCCAATTCCAGTCCAAGCCCCCCATGAGCCTACTTCCAGTTCTAGCCCCTCCATGAGTCCATTTCAATTCAAGCCCCCACCACAGCCCATTTCCAATCTTAGCTCCCCCCAACAGCCCATTTCCAGTCCTATCCTAGCTGCTCCATCAGCCCATTTTCAGTCCTAGCTCCCTTACCTCACAGCCCATTTCCATTCCAAGCCCCCTCCCCATCAGCTATTTGCAGTTCAAGCCTCCCCTTCCACTCAGCCCCATTTCCAGTCCTAGCAACCCCCCAACCCATTACCAGTCCTAGACCCCATCAACCCACTTCCAGTCCTAACCCCCATCACTCCATTTTCAATTTAAGCCCCCCCCTATAACCCATTACCAGTCCTAACCCCCCATCAGCTCATTTCCAGTCAGCCCCCCATAGCCCATTGCCAGTCCTAACCCCCCCATCAGCCCACAGCCCATTACCAGTCCTAACCACATCAGCCCACCTCAAGTCCTAACCCCTCACCATAAGCCCATTTCCTGTCCTAGCCCCCCCATAGCCCATTATCAGTCCTAACCCCCCCAATAGCCTATTACCAGTCCTAACCCTCATCACCCCATTTCCAGACAGCCCCCATCAGCCCACAGCCCATTACCAGTCTTAACCCCCCCATAGCCCATTACCAGTCCTAACCCCCCCCCCACAGCCCATTACCAGTCCTAACCCCATCAGCCCACCTCAAGTCCTAACCCCTCCCCATCAGCCCATTTCCTGTCCTAGCCCCCCCCCATAGCCCATTATCAGTCCTAACCCCACCATAGCCCATTACCAGTCCTAACCCCCCATCACCCCCAGACAGCCCCCATCAGCCCACAGCCCATTACCAGTCTTAACCCCCCCCCCCCCCTTTACCAGCCCTACCCCCCCCCCCCACATCAGCTCATGGAAAATTTAAAAAAAAAAAAAAAGCTGGCTGCTGCCACTGCCGCTGCCGCCGCAGCAGCAGTAGAATGGAGTGTCCCACGGGGCCCCTCTGCCTGGCTGAGCTCTCCCGGCCTGACTGAGCCCCTCTGCGCCGGCTTTCAGATAAGCGAAGGGAGAGTGTCTCCCTCGTGTCTCTGTTAAGCCCGCAGGGGCTGATGGGAAGCAGGGGCTGATGGGAAATTTCCCATCTGCCCCTGCAGGCTTAACAGAGATGCGAAGGAGACACTCTCCCTTCACGTATCTGAAAGCCGGCACAGAGGGGCTCAGCTGGGCAGAGGGGGCCCCGGGGTACACTCCATTCTGCTGCTGCTGCCGGATGTTCTTTGCGCGGGGCCCCCTGAAACGCGGGGCCCTGTGCAAAAAAGATTCTTGCTCAATGGATGGGCCGGCCCTGCCTCTCATGTGCCTCTTCTCTTTTGTCTCTTTCACTTCTCTGTCCGGCCTAGAGGCAGCTATTCCACACTTCTCCAGTTCCTGTCTGCTGGATTTTATTAACACAGAATCCTAAAATCCTTCCTTATTCTCTCAGCTTTCTTTCACATTGGAATTCTTGCCAGGCATGTTGGGCCTCTTCAACTGGTCTTGCAGGATTCCTCTTCTTAGTCCTGGCCTGGATTAGCACTTTGCAACTCACCACCTATTTCTAGAAGTATAAGCCCTCCTCCTGTTTCTAGGAAGCAGGAAAATATTCTGGGACACCAGCTTGTTTATCTATGTAGAGCTTTTACTCTGTTGGGGGATCTCTATCTTTTCTGCGAGTATCACTGGGGCACCCCTCCTGCTCAGGTAACTCTCAGTCTCTTTCAGGCAACTCTTTTCCCCTCTAGAATGCACCTTTTGCCCAACCAAAATCAAGCCTAAAGGTCTGTACTTGATGCTGGTTGACAAAAACACACTTTTCTGTCCAAAATTGGAATTTTTGTGACCTTTGCAACCTTCTCATTTGTCCCCTACTTTTCCTTATATGGAGCCCAGCTAGAAATTTTCTAGGGGTATATTCCAGGGTATATCTACCCCTGAATGGGCACATAGAAAGAAAAAAAAAAAACACTCTCCTATTGCTAGGAACTTAGTGACACCCAGTGCCGACGTTACCATTAGCTGAACTAGACAGTTGCCTAGAGCATGGCGTCCCCCCCCCCGCGTCCCCCCCCTCCCGGGGTCGCAGAATGCTGCCACTGCAATCTCTTTCCGGGGGCTGCAGGGGTGGCAATAACTCAGACACAGTTTTAAAACAGCCCTACAGTTTAAGTATTTAGCTCATGCCTTTGTAGTACTAGATCAAGATGAGTTACAATCGGTACTATAGGTATTTCCCTGTCCTCGGAAGGCTTACAATCTACCCGAGGCAATGGAAGTTAAGTAACTTGCCGAAGGCCACAGGGAGTACCAGTGGGATTTGAACTCTTGTTCATGCTAGTCCCAGGCTGCTGCCCTAACCACTAGGCAACTCCTCCACTCCTACTTGTATAAACAATAGTTTAAAGAAACGTTGAAACCGGAAGTAATATAAAGCATGGCCAACTGGCCGTGCATGGACTTTTAATTTTTTTACTTTTGATTCTGCTGAAAACTACTTCATCCTTATTGCACTGAGGTCATTTTCAATAGGGTTGTATCAGGCCCCTCCTCTGTCTTGTAGCTACCTCTAGTCAATTTTAATGCAATTAGTTGTCTTATATGGGAAACACCAATGCATGCTAAATAAAAATTAAACAAATTATTCATGTACAAAGCAAAAAGTAAACCTACTTTGACTGTTTTTAGGAAGATACAATTTGCCAGATTTTTCTTCCAGGCAATGAGAGGGAGGCATATAATATTCAATAGACATCGGAGTCCCTAAAGAAGAAAAACAAATATGTGAAGTCCACATGAATACTCCTACCACAGGTAGAGTGCCCTCTATATAAATATCCTTAAAGTCTGCTCCTAATTTTCTTGCCACTCACTCTAGCAAGTTCTCTCTGAACCAGGGGTTCTCAACCAGTCCTCGAGACACACCTAGCCAGTTAGGTTTTCAGGACCACAATGAATACTAAAATCAGTAGAAAATACTAAAAGGAGACTAAAGTCATTATTGAAAAGTGTTTTAACATCACGGAATAAGATACAAGCCATCAATCTGCTGGCAATTCCTGTACTCTCATATAGCTTAGGGATTGTGGGCTGGCCTCTTAAAAATCTTGAAAAACTGGACGTGTGAACAAGAAAACTTCATGCCCATGAGGTAATTTACAAGAATCAGTGTATGCCAAGATTTTACATCTCTCTAGAGCTGAAGAAGGGCTAGGACTCAGACTGACTATACATACAGAGTTACTATCATAGGCCTTCAGGCCTACCTGACAGCATCATCAGATCTAAATATGCAAAAAGTGCTGAAATATGAAAAAATCTAGAATCTGTCTCCATTGTCAAACTTGAGCAAGCGTTCTGATGATTAGAAGGACTGCGTGAGAATCCACAAGCACACACAGGGAAGAAATTAACAGAATTTGCAAAACAAGAGAAAAAATTCTTCAAAGAATTAGATCAGCAACAAGGAAAAATAAGTGGCAAATGCACAAATATAGTAGGAAATACAGAGTATTACTCCAGGAACCTTTTGTCAATCAAGAACGGACACCAAAAGATGAGAGATTGATGGTTGCAGCCAAGGATAGCATAGTTACTCACCGGTAACAGTTGATCTCCGGGAACAGCAGGAGATTAGTCCTCACATACAGTATAGGTATCATTGGTAGTGACGGAGCCTGCGCGGAAACGCTCCCTCGTGTCCAATTAGAAAGCTTTTGGGAGCATCCCACAGCGCCTGCATGCCGCCTTCCACCTTTCCCAACTGCCTCTCTCCAGTTGAGTTTAAAGCTGAGACAGAGAGAGGGAGAGGGAAAGAGAAAGAGATAGAGAGATATAACTCCTAGGAGAGGGGGGTGGGTTGTGAGGACTAATTTCCTGCTGTTCCTGGAGATCACCTGTTAAAGGTGAGTAACTATGCTATCTCCAGGAACAAGCAACTTTGTGGACAAGTGCAAAGTTATGCACCTAGGAAAGAACAACCCACACTATGGTTACACAATGCAAGGTTCCACATTGGGAACCACCACCCAGGAAAAAAGATTTAGGAGTCATCGTGGATAACATGTTAAAACCCTCCGCCCAGTGTGCAGCGGCGGCCAAGAAAGCAAATAGAATGCTAGGTATTATAAGGAAAGGAATGGAGAACAAAACAAAGGATATTATAATGCCTCTATCATTCCATGGTACAACCGCACCTTGAATATTGTGTGCAATTCTGGTCGCCATATCTTAAAAAGGATATAGCGTTATTAGAAAAAGTACAGAGAAGAGCCACCAAAATGGTAAAGGGGTGGAAGGCTACTCCTATGAAGAGAGGCTACAAAGGTTAGGGCTCTTCAACCTGGAAAAGAGACGGCTGAGGGGAGATATGATAGAGGTCTATAAATTAATGAATGGAGTGGAACGGGTAAACGTAGATCAATTGTTTACGCTATCAGAATATAGAAAGACTAGGGGACATGTAATGAAGCTACAGGGTAAACTATTTAAGACAAATAAGAGAAAATATTTTTTCACTCAACGTGTAATCAAACTCTGGAATTGGTTACCGGAGGATGCAGTAAGAGCTCTTAGTGTAGCTGGGTTTAAAAAAGGTTTGGACAAGTTCCATAAACCATTATTAAAAAGGGACCCAGGATAATCAATGCTTGAACCAGTACAAGCATTGTGGAACCTGTGTCTTTTGGGGATACTGCTAGGTACGTATGACCTAGATTGGCCACTGTTGGAAACAGGATACTGGGTTTGATGGACCTCAGTCTGACCCAGTATGGCATATCTTATGTTCTTATGTTCTTAAGCAGGAATGTAGTCCTCACATATGGGGACTCCTAGCTTTAGATGCCAGGGAGAGACCCCAGAAGTTGTGTGTCCCCGTGAAAGGGCTCCACTTCCCCCCATGGATCTCTGGCATCCAACCAGGGATGGTGGGTAGGAGTTGATTAGGTATGGAACAGGTGTTGGAGAACAGCCTGACCAAACAAAGCATCCCAGCGGGAGTCCTTGTCCAAGCAGTAATGGGCTGTGAAGGTATGAAACGAGGCCAAGGTGACTGCTCGACAGATGTCGTCGATAGACACAGAGTGCAGATGAGCCATTGAAGCTGCCATAGCTCTCACATTGTGAGCTGTGACATGGCCCTCCAGAGGAAGATTCTTACTCTGATAGGCAAAGGAAATACACTGAGCAATCCAATTGGACAGTGTTCTCTTGGAGACTGGAAGTCCCAAATCAGAAGGATCAATAGCAACAAAGAGTTGAGCGGACTTCCTATGTTGCTGTGTTCTTTGTAAGTAAAAGGCTAAAGCTCTTTTACAGTCTAAAGAATGAAGATTCATTTCTGCATTTGATGCATGAAGCCTTGGAATAAACACAGGTAGGTAGACCGCTTTGTTTAGATGAAAAGGCGAGACCACCTTTGGCATAAAGTGTGGATGAGTCCTAAGGACTACCTTGTCATGATGGAACCTTGTATAAGGCAGATCAGCCACTAGTGCTTGCAACTCACTGATGTGACATGCTGATGTGATTGCAATGAGAAAGATAACCTTCCAAGAAAGGAATTTCAATGAGGTAGTAGCTAAGGGTTCGAAAGGTGGCTTCATGAGCTGACCAAGAACCAGGTTTAAGTCCCATGCCACAGGTGGTGGCCTAATGGGAGGCTTAGTTAGAAGGCGGCCTCTCAAATCTTGCTATAAGAGGATGGGAGGAAATAGGTTGTCCATTTAGAGGCTTGAAAGAAGCTGCAATAGCACTCAAATGAACTCTTACTGAGTTAGTTTTAATTCCTGCATTGGATAAATGAAGGAGATACTCCAGTAAGGATTCTAGAGGTATCGCAAGGGGGTTAAGACCCTTTTGCAAACACCATATGGTAAATCTTTTCCACTTAAAAGCATAAGAGCGTCTTGTGGAAGGCTTCCTGGAAGCATAAAGGATATCCTTTACTTGCTGAGGGAGGTTAAGTTCATGGAAATCTAGGCCTTCAGCAACCAAGCCCTCAGATGCAGAGACTGGGGATTGGGATGCCATAACATTCCGTCCTCCTGAGACAGGAGATCTGGAGCAGACCCTAACTCCAGAGAGGGAGCTTGAGAGAGATGTAGAAGCATGGGGTGCCACACTTGCCGTGGCCAATAGTTAGTTTTACCCTGTTGTTCCAAGTTTAAGTTTCCTGTTATAATGTAAGCACACAACTGTCTTCCGAATGTGCAAACTTTGTTATATTGTAAACCGCACTGACAACAAATAGCGCGGTATATAAAAGATGTTAAATAAAATAATAAATAAAATAAATAAGAATCATACGGCCTCTGTCTCTCTGAAGCTTGAACAGGGTTTTTGGAATTAGGGGAATGGGTGGAAAGGCATAAAGGAAGTCTTGACCCCAGTGAAGGAGGAAAGCATCCCTAGCCTGAGAGCCCTGAGCCGAAATTCTGGAAAAGAACCGGGGAAGTATGGCATTCAACGGACTTGCAAAGAGGTCTATGTCCGGGGTTCCCCAAATTTGAAAAATCTTGGCCACCTGGTCTGCATGCAGAGACCATTCGTGTGGAAGCAGAACTCGACTGAGTCTGTCTACCCAAGAGTTTTGTATGCCTGGAAGATACGCTGCCAGGAGATGAATCTGATGCTCTCTGGCGAGGGCCCATAGTCGCAAAGCTTCATTGCAAAGCAACAGAGAGCCTGTTTCCCCCTGCTTGTTTACGTAGAACATGGCTACTTGATTGTCCGTATGAATGAGGACTGTCTTGTAGCTGAGCAGGGTGTGAAACACTCGAAGAGCCAGGAAGATTGCTCTGAGCTCTAAGAGATTGATATGTAGATGAGTCTCCTGTGGAGTCCAGGTGCCTTGGGTGGAGAGGTCTTGCAGATGAGCTCCCCAACCCATTGGAGAAGCATCTGTTGTGAGAGTTGCCTGGGGTAAAAGTTGTTGAAATGGGGACCCCAGCAAAAGGTTTTGAGTGGACTGCCACCATTGGAGGGACAAAATAAGGCGATTTGTGTTTGCTATTCTGTCGGACAGGCACCCTGATGTCTGGGTCCATTGAGTGGATAAAGTCCACTGGGCTGCTCTCATATGGAGGCGAGCATAAGGAACCACATGCACGGTAGATGCCATGTGGCCTAGTAGTTGTAACATCTCTCGAGCAGTGAGATGAGGCTTTAGCACTGCTTGAGAAGCTAACTGCACCATGCGAAGGCAATGGGTCCGAGGAAGTAAGGCCCTTGCCTTTCTGGTATCCAGCAAAGCTCCTATGAACTCTAAAAGACTGGATACGCATTGTGCAAGATAGAGAAATCCTGGCCTCTGACTCTGATGGGGCTCGAATGAGCCAGTCGTCTAAGTAAGGGAAGACGAATATTCCTAGAGTGCGAAGAAATGCTGCTACCACAGCCATGCATTTCATAAACACCCTTGGTGCAGAGGCCAGGCCAAAAGGAAGCACCCTGTACTGGTAGTGCTTTACTTGAAAAAGGAACTGAAGGAATTTTCTGTGAGTTGGATGGATGAGAACATGAGTGTACGCATCCTTGAGATCTAGAGAACAAAGCCAATCCTGACTCTGAAGGTATGGCAGCAGAGTTCCCAGAGAAATCAACTTGAATTTCTCCTTGAACAGGAATTTGTTCAACTCTCTGAATTTTAAAATAGGTCTGTGTCCCCCTGTTTTCTTTGGGATAAGGAAATAGGGGAAGTAAAACCCTGTACCCTGTTGATGAATGGGTACTTCTTCTATTGCCCCTTGGGCAAGAAGCATAGTGACCTCTTGATCTAACAGGTTGATGAGAGAGGTCTGAGAATCAAACTGTCTTACCATTGTGGGAGGGGGCATGCACGAAAAGTGAAGCTTGTACCCCTCTTTTATGATGGAGTGTCCAATGTTCTGCTGTTATCTGCTGCCATCTGGGGGCAAAGTGACACAACCTTACTGGAATGGTGGAAGGCTCTGGTCCCTTGAGAGCCAGGAAGGCTAAGTTCTCTAGATGAAAAAGTCAAAGGCCTTGTGGAGGCTGAGACTGCTGAGACGGTTGAGGCTTAGCAGTCTTTGCTTTCCTTTGTTTAGGTGGTTGCTGACTCTTTCGGACGTATTGACCTGCAGAACGTCCCTGCCAGGAACCTCTGGTCTATCGATGCTGCCGATGCCTGGGTATCGGTACCGGAGAAAGCAGCCGGTACTCCAGAGCATGGCACCAGTAGTTCTGCCGAGGTTGAGGCCTCGAACATCCTTGAGCCCTGATAATGCTTTGGAAGCCGAAGCCTCCCGCTGGGGCAATTTTGCCGGTACAGAACCCTCAAGGGCAACGCCAGAGGCATCTCGATGCTAGGAAGGAGATCTACTCTGAGGACTGGCTAGACTTATGTTTAGTTACCTGAGATCCATGGGAAGAAGACGAAGCCCTGGACGATGTCGATGCCACAGAAGCTGCATCGGAGGGAAAAAGGGTGCTGAGCTTAGCAGCCTGGTTTTGTAGACCCCTCTTGGACATCATGGCACAAGCCATACACTCAGAGATGGAATAGTCAGGACCTAAACATTTAAGACACCACTCATGGATGTTGGTGACGGAGATGGTACAGCCACACTTGGTGCACTTTTTGAAACCCGAAGCGGGTTTTTCCATAATGGAGGAAATTTTGGGCCTAAGGCCCAAAATGGCGCGTGCACCTGGAAAAGAAAAGTTTGGAAAAAAATTCTTTTTAAAAAAAAAAAAAAAGTAAGAACCACCGGCGGTAGCGGTATAGCGGCGAGAAAGGCAGACGCGACCACAAAAAAGAAGGAGAATAAGGAAAATTTTCTGCGGTGACAGGAACGACGACCTGCTGGCTCCGCAGAAAATGAAGAACTGAAGAGAGGTAGTTGGGAAAGGCGGGAAGGCAGCACGCAGGCGCTGTGGGATGCTCCCAAAAGCTTTCTAATTGGACGCTGGGGAGCGTTCCCGCGCAGGCTCCGTTGGTACAGACGATACCCATATGTGAGGACTACATTCCTGCTTGTTCCTGGAGATAGCAGATTATGGATGAGATGGTTTACAGCGATCATTGGAAAAAACTGGCAAAACTGATAAATGTCGATTCTGTAAGAAAGAGTTGGAAACAGTGACTCACCTCATAGCTGGCTGTGAAGTTCTGATGGCAGAAAGTTTCTACACAGAAAGGCACAATAAAGTAGCATGCCTCATTCATTGGAAACTCTATAAACACTATAGCATCACTGTGCCTGAAAAGCATTAGGATCATGACCCTAAAATAATTAGAGAAAGAAGAGATTATAATCACCTGGGACACTGCCATTCCAACCGATAAAAAGCTGGATGTGAGGAAGCCAGATATAGTGGGTAAAGGAGAACACCAGAACGGCATCAATTTTAGGGGTGTCAGTTCCAAGTGACTACGCTGTGAATTGCGCTGAGAGGGAGAAAATCTTCAAGTACCAAGAATTGCAATCAGAGACCATGACAATGTGGCAGAAAGATACCAAGTTATTTCCCATCATGTTGGATGCCACAAGCCTAATTGAGAGGAATTTGAGAGCACACTTTGAAAAGTTACCCATACATGTAACATCTTATGAAATCCAGGGGAAGGCTCTCTTTGGCATGATGCAAGTACTATGCCACGCATTAGCAGTAAATTTGAAAGACAGATTATACTCCACATACACTGGCTAGAGGTGAGTTCTAGATTGTCATGTTATGTGCAAAACTAACCCACTTGGAGAAACTGTCCCGAGAAAGAATATGCATGAGAGAAATTTGCATACAATATAGACAGTGAATGCAAATTTCTCACATGAATATTTATTATGGTTATCCTGAAAGCCTGATTTGCTAGGTATGTTCAAGGACTGAGTTGAGAACCCCTGCTTTAAACTAAAATTTCAATACCTGAATATTCTGGCCCAATTCCTCTATGTGATCAAATTCTTCACTTGTTTTATGTATCTGCTCCCCCACTCTTTTCAAGCCACGCCTGCTTAGCAACTTGGTTTGACAACAGCATTTTGAAATCAATACAAGATCTTTTATTACAATCAGTCACTCTCAACAAGGGCGATAGTTGAGCTGAGGGAAGAAATAGTAAAAATACTTTGAAAAAACTGCACGTGTACCTTCAATCAAGCAGACTGCCTGATCTGCCGATGAAAAAATGCCCTGAAGCTTCAGTAAAGCCAGCTCCCCAATCCTCGCAGTCAGCAGCAAATCGCTGGCTGAGGGCAGTGTGGGAGATGCATGAAAACAGCAGCAAACTCTTCCTCTAGAACCGAAGCAGCTCTATTGTATACGGCTGAGCTGCCTTATTCTGGCAGAAATATGTTGCTAGACTGTAAACATGTTCTGAAAGCTTTTACTGTAAAATTATGTATTTTTCAAACCAGTTTACAAAGAAGCACTTAACAGCATGCCCAAGTTAATAGAAATAATTGAACATCTCTCAGATCAAAGCTCTTAAAAATTGCACAGAATATTTATTGTCATTGAAAGAAGAACTGAATAGCCTATTTTCAGATTTAATTTTCTTTTGACGTCAAGCAATGGATGCTGGATTCTTTTGACTGATATAGAATCTGTCAGTGAAAATATCCAAGAGGAACTTATTGAACTAAAATGCAATGATGAATGCAAATGTTATTGTTAAGTGCTGTCGGAGTCAGTGTCGACTCATGGCGAATCTCTGATCAGGGGTTTCCAATCCAGTCCTCGGGAAACCCTAGGCCAGTCAGGTTTTCAGGATTCCCACAATGAATATGCATGAGAAAGATTTGCATGTTCTGCCTTCATTGTATGCAAATCTATCTTATGCATATTCATTGTGGGAATCCTGAAAACCTGACTGGCCTAGGGTTCCCCAAAGACTGGGTTGAAAACCCCTGCTCTGGATAGTTGTCCTAAACTGTGCTCAGTCTTCAGTCAGGCAGCTCATTGTTGATAGAGTGGCCCCCCCAAGCTGCTGTTATTGTATCGCTCCATCTCATTGCTGGCCCTCCACTATTGCGTTGACCTTCTACCTTGCCAAGCATGATGTCTTTCTCTATCTCTCTCTTTGCATGATGTGTCTGTAGGGCTGGTAGCTGTTCGGAAGCTAATGTCTGAACAAATAGCATGGCTTCCTGTTACAAGATGGGGCCTGCTCTGAACGAAAGACTGAACTAAACATGATTGATTCCTTTTTTGTTATAACTCAGCATTAAAATTTGCAGATCAGAGTCACCTATGAAATGTTGAAACAAGTGGTGTACCGGCCCCACATGTACCAGGATATCCAATTGTATACCAAAGGTTGTCCAACTTGTTACAGATTTCAACCTGCTGCTCCGTACCATAGGGCACCTTTGAGAAACTAAGGTCTGATCATACCTTGGTCTGACCTCAAAATTGATTGGATCAGCCCAGTGATCCAAATCACTTGAGGTAACAAATACATGCTGACTGTTACTTGCTTGTTCACCAAGTGGATTGAGTGCATGCCATGACCAAACTGCACCACTGAGACAACAACCACCCTGTTAAATCATGTTTTCAGCAGGTGGGGTCTACCCATATGACTAGAACCTAATCAAGGTTCCCATTTTAAGGGACAAGTTATTAAGCATCTGTGGAAACTGTTAGGAGTAAAGGCCAAGGTCCACATTGTTTATCGGCCAAAGTCTCCCGAGCAGGTGAAAAGAGCAAATAAAACCATTGTCAGCATCCTGAAGAAATATATATGTCTCCTCCTCTGGGAAGTATTGGGGCATTCCCTTTGATCCTGATGGCTATCAGAGCCACCCATCATCAATCCATTGGCGTAACTCCTTTTGAGATGACAGGTAGGGACATGGTACTGTCCCTCCATCTTCTGTACCAGACCAATGATGTAAACCTAGCATGTGCTACAACTGCCCATGAATATGTTACCCACTTAAAACACTTACAAAGTGCCATTGCCCTTGCCCAAAAGAATTTAGAAAGTACTGCCAGAGGTAGGAAAACCTACTATGATCTGAGAACTACCTCCAAAGAATACTAGATTGGTGACAAGGTATTCTATTACAACTTTGGGAAGAATAGGGTCAAAGAAAATAAATTTCTCCCTAGCTGGAAGGTCCATATTCTATTGTGGATAAAGCCTCTCCTGTGGCTTATCAGATCCAACTAAAGAAGGGTATTGAGGGGGAAGGTTTCCTTAAATGGGTCCACATCAGCTATAACCATATCATCCTAGGAAGCTTCTTCCAGAAGACACTACCAATGGAGAACAAAATACTAACCTAGAAGAGGATAGCCTGTTTTGTTTTTCAGATGAAGAACCAAAGCATGAATGTCCTCTTCCTGATTTTGGTGTCATGCTGCAGGATACATCCGAATTCCCAATCAAACAGTCCCAGACTATCACACAAAGTCTTTGTGTCACTGGATCCACAACATGTTTTACAGAGACACTACAACATGCCTGACCCAAGCACACCTAACACACAACAGTGGTTAAAAGCACTGTGGATTAAGCCACTGCTGGTTACCAAGAAAGCATAATTACTCACCTGTAACAGGTGATCTCCGGGAACAGCAGGAATTTAGTCCTCACATATGGGTATCGTCGGTACTGACGTAGCTTGCGCGGGAACGCTCCCCAGCATCCAATTAGAAAGCTTTTGGGAGCATCCCACAGCGCCTGCATGCTGCCTTCCCGCCTTTCCCAACTGCCTCTCTCCAGTTGAGTTTTAAAGCTGAGACAAAGAGAGAGAGAGGGAAAGGAAAGAGATAGAGAGATACAACTCCTAGGTGAGGTGGGGGGTTGTGAGGACTAAATTCCTGCTGTTCCCGGAGATCACCTGTTACAGGTGAGTAACTATGCTATCTCCAGGAACAAGCAGGAATGTAGTCATCACATATGGGGACTCCCTAGCTTTAGGTGCCAGGGAGAGACCCCAGATGTTATGTGTCCCTGAACAGGGCTCCACTTCCCCCCATGGATCTCTGGCATCCTACCAGGGATGGTGGATAGTGGTTGATTAGGTATGGAACAGGTGTTGGAGAACAGCCTGACCAAACAAGGCATCCTGGTGGAAGTCCTTGCCCAAGCAGTAATGGGCTGTGAAGGTATGAACCGAGGCCCAAGTGGCTGCTCGACAGATGTCGTCGATAGACACAGAGTGCAGATGAGCCATTGAGGCTGCCATGGCCCTCACATTGTAAGCTGCGACATGGCCCTCCAGAGAAAGGTTCTTACTCTGATAGGCGAAGGAAATACACTAAGTAATCCAGTTAGAGAGTGTTCTCTTGGAGACTGGAAATCCCAAATGAGAAGGATCAAAAGCAACAAAGAGTTGAGAGGACTTTCTATGTTGCTGTGTTCTTTGTAAGAAAAAGGCTAAAGCTCTTTTACAGTCCAAGGTATGAAGATTCCTCTCTGCATTTGATGCATGAAGCCTTGGAAAAAACACAGGTAGGTAGACAGATTTGTTAAGATGAAAAGGCGAGACCACCTTTGGCATAAAGTGTGGATGAGTCCTAAGGACTACCTTGTCATGATGGAACCGTGTATAAGGTGGATCAGCTACTAGCACTTGCAACTCACTAATGCGGCATGCTGATGTGATTGCAATGAGTAAGAAAAACCTTCCAAGAAAGGAATTTCAAGGAGGTAGTAACTAAAGGTTCAAAGGGTGGCTTCATGAGCAGCCCAAGAACCAGGTTTAAGTCCCATGCCACCGGTGGTGGCCTAATGGGAGGCTTAGTTAGAAGAAGGCCTCTCATGAATCTTGCTATAAGAGGTTGAGAGGAAATAGGTTGTCTATTTAGAGGCTTAAAGGAAGCTGCAATAGCACTCAAATGGACTCTTACTGAGTTTGTCTTAAGTCCTGCATTGGATAAATGAAGGAGATACTCCAGCAATGATTCCAGAGGTATCACAAGGGGGTTAAGACCCTTCTGTGAACACCATATGGTAAACCTTTTCCACTTAAAAGCACAAGAGCATCTTGTGGAAGGTTTCCTGGAAGCAAAAAGAATATCTTTTACTTGCTGAGGAAGATTAAGATCATGGAGATCTAGGCCTTCAGCAACCAAGCCTTGAGAGGCAGAGACTGGGGATTGGGATGCCATAACATTCCATCCTCCTGAGATAGGAGATCTGGAGCAGATATTGGGTGAACCATAGTGGCATAGGTTAGTGCATCAGCAGCTGATTCATCCAATTCTCTGATCGTATCCAATTTGGTTTTGAGGCCAGGCCTGACTAGCCCTTTTCCACAACCCTAACTCCAGGGAGGGAGCTTGCGAGAGATTTAGAAGCAGAGGGTACCACACTTGCCTTGGCCAATGTAGAGCTATGAGAATCATATGGCCTCTGTCTCTCTGAAGCTTGAACAGGGTTTTTGGAATTAGGGGAATGGGTGGAAAGGCATACAGGAAGTCTTGACCCCAATGAAGGAGGAAAGCATCCCTGGCCTGAGCCTTCTGAACCGGAATTCTGGAACAGAACCGGGGAGGTTTGGCATTCCATGGACTTGCAAAGAGGTCTATGTCCGGCGTTCCCCAAATTTGAAAAATCTTGGTTACCTGGTCTGCATGCAGAGACCATTCGTGCGGAAGCAGAACTCGACTGAGTCTGTCTGCCCGAGAGTTTTGTATGCCTGGAAGATACACTGCCAGGAGATGAATCTGATGCTCTCTGGCGAGGGCCCATAGTCACAAAGCTTCGTTGCAAAGCGACAGAGCCTGTTCCCCCCTGCTTGTTCACATAGAACATGGCTACTTGATTGTCCGTATGAATGAGGACTGTCTTGTAGCTGAGCAGGGTGTGGAACACTTGCAGAGCAAGGAAGATTGCTCTGAGCTCCAAGAGATTGATATGTAGATGACTCTCCTGTGGAGACCAGGTGCCTTGGGTGGAGAGGTCTTGGAGATGAGCTCCCCAACCCATCAGAGAAGCATCTGTTGTGAGAGTTGCTTGGGGTAAGGGTTGTTGGAAAGGGGACCCCAGCAACAGGTTTTGCGTGGACATCCACCACTGGAGGGACAAAATAAGGTGACTTGTGTTTGCTATTTTGTCTGACAGGCCTCCTGATGCCTGGGTCCATTGGGTGGATAGTGTCCACTGAGCTGCCCTCATATGGAGGCGAGCATAGGGAACCACATGCACAGTAGATGCCATGTGGCCTAGTAGTTGTAACATTTCTCGAGCAGTTAGATGAGGCTTTAGCACTGCTTGAGAAGCTAACTGCACCATGCGAAGGCAATGGGCCTGGGGGAGATAGTCCCTTGCCTTTTTGGTATCCAGCAAAGCTCCTATGAACTCTAAAGACTGGGAGTTAGACTGGATTTTGGGATGTTTGTTACCAGCCCTAAATACTGAAGGTTAGCATTGTGCAGAATAGAGAAATCCTGGCCTCTGACTCTGTTGGTGCTCGAATGAGCCAGTCGTCTAAGTAAGGGAAGACGAATATCCCTAGGAGTGCGGAGAAATGCTGCTACTACAGCCATGCATTTCGTGAACACCCTTGGTGTTGAAGCCAGGCCAGGCCAAAGGGAATCACCCTGTATTGGTAGTGTTTTTGCTGAAAAAGGAACCGAAGGAACCTTCTGTGGGTTGGATGGATGAGGACATGAGTGTGCGCATCCTTGAGATCTAGAGAACAGAGCCAATCCTGACTCTGAAGGTATGGCAGCAGAGATCCGAGAGAAGTCATGTTGAATTTCACTGACAAGGAATTTGTTCAACTCTGAGGTCTAAGATAGGTCTGTAACCCCCTGTTTTCTTTGGGATAAGAAAATAAGGGGACTAGAACTTGTACCCTGCTGATGAATGGGTACTTCTATTGCCCCTTGGGCAAGAAGGATAGTGACCTCCTGACCTAACAGGTTGATGAGAGGTCGGAGAACTGAACTGCTTTACTATTGTGTGAGGAGGCATGCTTGAAAAATGAAGCTTGTACCCCTCCTTTATGATGGAGAGTGTCCAATGCTCTGCTGTTATTTGCCCCCATCTGGGGCAAAATGACATAACCTTCCTGGAATGGTTGAAGGCTCTGGTCCCCCGAGAGCCAGGAAGGCTAAGTTCTCTAGTTGAGAGTCAAAGGCCCTGTGGAGGATGAGCCTGCTGTGCCGGTTGAGGCCTAGCAGCCTTTGCTTTCTTCTGTTTGGGTGGTTGCTAACCTTTCCTGGCAAGCTGACCTGCAGAATGTCCCTGCTAAACATAAGCAGGATAAAATCTTTTCTTTTTCAGAAAAGAATGGTTTCTTGAACAATTTCTTTCTAGCAGGATCAGCAGTGGACTTGGATAATCTATCCAAGGTGGAACTTTCAGCATCCATTTCATTGGCTTTTTCCTGCCAATCTTTACCAAAACAGGTTCTCACCAGTACAAGGGATATTTCCCAATCTGTCTTGTACCCAGAGCTCTAGATCAGATGCCTGGAGCCAAGCAATTCTACGTGCACCTATGGCAATAGCCGAGGTTCTGCTTATGCACTCAAAGCAGTCAAAGGCTGCACGGTTGGCAAATTTAGAAACATCTTGGGCATGTTTGACCAAAGTGAGAAAATCCTGT
Source organism: Ichthyophis bannanicus (assembly GCA_033557465.1). Taxonomy (NCBI): domain Eukaryota; kingdom Metazoa; phylum Chordata; class Amphibia; order Gymnophiona; family Ichthyophiidae; genus Ichthyophis; species Ichthyophis bannanicus. The sequence goes on from CM066031.1 coordinate 666,866,816, forward strand.
CTTCTAGCCTCAGGAAGAATAGGACTTAAAGCCTCTAAATCATCTGTGACCTCCTTCAGGAACATTCCCATGTAGAGACTATAGGAACTGATCCTGGCAGAAAGCATGGAAGCTTGGAAGACCCGGCGTCCAAAAGCATCCAGGGTTCTGCACTCACGTCCTGGAGGATTAGAGGCATGCCTCTTTGCACTCTTGATCCTTTCTCATAGCTGATTCCGCTACAATAGAGTAGTGAGGAAGCTGAGTCTTATGGAAACCAGGACAAGGAGGGACTCGATACATAGTATCCAGTCTCCGAGAATGAGGAGAGGTGGTAAGAGGTGTCTCCCACATCTGTAACATGAGATCATATAAAATCTCATGAATGGGCAAGGTAGCTGCCTCCTTAGGAGTTTGGGGATATTGTAGAATTTCCAACTCCTTTGCCCTTGGCTCTGTTTCAGGGGCCACAGTAATGGACAGGCCCCAAGCCACCTCCCTGATAAAATCCTGGAAGGAAATATCTTCTAGAGGAGACATCCTGCATTTAGGGAAGGAGGGCTCCTCTGGGAGAAGCATCGCTGCATCGACAGAACTGTCAGAATCCTCAGATTCTTCTGAGGACTCGAAGTACCATCTGTCCGGATGCTCTTGAAGAGCCCGATACCCGTACTGACCAAAGTTGGTACCGGGAGTAACCGGTACCGGGGTATCGGTACCGGAGGTCATCGGATGACTGGGTACTGGCAAAGCAGACACCGATGCTGATGTCGATGCTATCGGTACCGGTATCGATACCGATGCCGGTACCGGTGGAATTGTCTATCGCGGTTCCGAGGGCATCGATGCCGCAAGAAAAGCTGCCAGGCTGCGCTCAATAGCCAGGACTCTCTGGTCTATCGACGCTGCCAATGCCTGGATGTCGGTACCGGAGGAGACTGCAGGTACACCAGAGCATGGCACCAGTAGTTCTGCCGAGGTCGAGGCCTTGAGAACATCCTGGAACTCCGATAATGCTTTGGAAGCCGAAGCCTCACGCCAGGGTAATTTTGCCGGTGCAGAATCCTCAAGGGCAACGCCAGAGGCATCTCGATCCTTAGAAGGAGATCTACCCTTTGAGGACCGGCTGGACTTATGTTTAGTTACCTGAGATCCACGGGAGGAAGAAGCAGCTCTGGAAAACGTCGATGCCACCGAAGCTGCATCAGAGGGAAACAGGGTACTGAGCTTAGCAGCTCGGTTCTGCCAACCTCTTTTAGACATCATGGCGCAGGACATACAATCCGTGATGGAGTGGTCAGGACCTAAACATTTTAGACACCATTCATGGGTGTCGGTGACGGAAATGGTACTGCCACACTTGGTGCACGTTTTGGAACCTGAGGCAGGTTTCTCCATGGTAAGGAAAGGTGTTTGGGCCTAAGGCCCAAAAAGGCGCGTGCACCTGAAGAAAAAGAAAAAGAGAAAAAAAAAATATATATATATATATAACTTTTATTTTCCTTTTTGTCATGAGGCTGGTACCAATAAAGAAACTCTGTTTCTCACAAAGCTCTAGGTGTGCAATTACCTTAAAGCACAGCTAGAGGGGGCAGGAGTGATCCTACAGAAGCTAATGAGGCTAGGAGAGCTAACCAGTTGCACCTGGAAATGAGCCTGGGAGATTCAAAGGGAAGATCCCTTTATAAACAGAAGCTTAATGCTAGCAAGGCAGAAGCAGCAGGAAGAACAGGAGAAACAGAAGGAGAAGGAACAAGGAGTACGGCTGAAGTAGGAAGGAGAGACCTGAAAGAAGGAATCCTCCTTGAGCAAGCCCAAAAGGACAGAATTCACAGAGGTAGAGTTCAGAGGGGCCAAGCTACGAGAGCCGCTGTTCAGAGGGAGTCTGCTAAGGAAAGCAGTCAGGCTGGAGGGTATGCCACTCCCTGCTTAACCAACGTTCCTGAGTCCAAAGCTGAGAGACATATACAGAGAGCCAGGCTTGGAGGAAAGCCTGCAGGCACTGGAGTATGCTGAACAAGCTTTACCAGGTACCCAAAGGGAAGGGGTTTCTAACAAAGATACTTTGTCACTAAAGCATAGAGCTGGAGAATCCGCACCAGGTTTTACTAAGCTTTCAGGAAGTCCAGCACTGCCCAGAAGCTACCGACAGAAAACCTGTTGTCACAGAGACGTGCATGAGAGAGAAGGCTCCAGAGCTTCAAGCTACAGAAACTCAAGGTATGAAAGTTTTATTCCTGCTAAAGAAAGCTTAACTCCTAAAAGCACTGCTAAAGCTAAAACTCACTTTATAAGAGGAAAGAAACCAGAGTGGTTTGAAGAACTACCAAAAGACTTAAAAGCACAGTCTTATTGGAGGCAAAATACAGCTTTATTTGGACTGTCTCTGGTAACTGCCAGGGACAGCATGTGCTCTGAGAGGAAAAGTAGTGAAGCAGAATTTATGGAAATAGAAGATGCCAATACTATTCCCATTCCTCAGGAAGAAGCTATGGATTGTAGTTTGTATATGGCTTCTAGCCTAGAATCCATAGCAACCTTGTAAATAAGAAGAAGTCTTGTTTAAATTGCTTTGCCCTGGAATGAATTGCATTCCTCCCTTTAACCCTACAACTAATTGTGAAGATATTAACAATTGGTTTTACCTGCTTATTACTGGAACCTTTATGAACAAAGGACATTCTTTGTTTTCTAGTGTCTTAATGAACCCTTGCACAGAGGGGAAATAAAAGCCTTGTTTCCCTACACTCGTGGCTTAATTATTGAGTTCTCACAAGGAGCTGAAATACCTAAGACCAATCTCCAATTTGGCCTTAAAATACAGCACACAGACGCTGTGGGATGCTCCCAAAAGCTTTCTAATTGGACGCTGGGGAGCGTTCCCGCGCAGGCTCTGTCGGTACCGATGATACCCATATGTGATGACTACATTCCTGCTTGTTCCTGGAGATTACCCATGACGTCATTAATAAAGTACCTCTACAATGTTTGCTCAATTGATGTTCCTAAGCACTCCATTGTTACTGTTGGTGGAGTAGCTCTCTGTTTTATTTAGATGCAGATGCTGTTTCAACTGAAATCCAGGTGCTGGATGTGTTTCGAGGCCATGACAACATCACTGAAGCCTTGAACTACCTATTGGACCATCAATTGACCAGGAGAGCCTTGAAGTCACTGATTACAACTTTGATTCACATGATGTGGATATATGTATAAACAGATATATGTATAAACAGATATATGGATAAACAGATATATGTATCTTATCTTATCTGATGTTTTGTAGTTCTATGTAAACCGCGCTGATGATGAATAGTGCGGTATATAAAAATGTTAAATAAATAAATAAATAAATTTAGACTGATTTTATGTCTCATGTTATTGTGCCCGTCATTACCCTTCTCCTGGCAATCCAATTCTTGATTTCCTTATATCAAAGACAGATGTGTATCCTGCATCTTATATGCCAAGGATCTCTACTACCTACTATGCATTTGCAGCATTTGATTGAACATCACCTCATTGACTAATGACACTATTATGTTTTCAGTTATGCATTACTTTTAACTGAGTTGTTTCATTCATCAATGAAAGCTTGCTTTGTTTACTAACACACTGATGCATTTAGGTGTTCAGTGACCCATTATATCATATAACCTATATGCCAAGTTATACATTGAGTAAGTTAAATACACTACCAAGTTTGAAGTTATACTCATTACATTGATCGAGTTGATTTGATCTTACATATATCATTTTGGTATTAACTTCTGTTATTGATTGTATGTATAATTACTCATGCAGTATTGCTTCCCATGCAATTATGCTTAGAGTAACTATTATTAGACTTTAGTTCACCATGCCATTTGGTTCTGACCTGCACAGTAGCCTGCTAGTTTATTTATTTGGTTACATTTTTATACCGCTCCTTCCAGAGATCAGAAGTTGTTTACATTATAACATTTAAACTTGAACCATGAAGTTACATTTAACAGGATTGTAACTATGTACATATAACATATCAGGTAACAGGATTAGAACGAAGTACATATCATAACAATGTGTATGTAACAGGATTAGAACTATGTACAGATTGTGGTATGTTAATAGAAAGCCATGAACTCTATATACTAGTGAGGATCAAATACATTGAATTATTTACAGAGTAATTACATGGATGTGTGTATTTCTTCCAAGAATTTCTATACATTGAGCTATTTAAAGAGTAATTATATTGAGGTTTGTAGCAAAGGGAGCATGCTTAAATGGATTGGGACTCCAATATGTGTTGTTGGTATTGTGGCTTGAAGAGGTGAGGTGAGGGCGTTAAGTTATGTCATGTAATAACATTCCTGGAATAAGTAAGTTTTTAGGCTTTAACTGAAGGATTGTAAGTCCCTGTTAGCTCTTAAGGTGTCTGGGAGCTTGTTCCATTGAATGGGGGCTGCATATGTGAACGTTCTGTTGCTTGTAGTAGATTTGGCCTTGCGTATAGAGTTCGGAACGTGTAACAGGTTGAGATTGGGAGTCCTTTTCCTGCTAGGGGGTTGTACTTTGATGAGTGTAGCGAGGTATGATGGGGCTATGTTGTGAATTATTTTGAATGTAGTCATTATCTTGTATTTTATGCGAGCCTGAATGGGGAGCCAATGAAGATCCATGAGAATTGGCGTGATATGATCCAATACCCGCACCTTCCTTAAGATTCACAACGTTTTGCACCATTTGGAGAATATTGAGTGTCTTTTTAGGTAGACCTTGAAGTATGCCATTGCAGTAGTCCAGGTGCGGAGTTATGAGAGCCTGTACTATTTATTTTTTATTTATTTATTTAATGTCTCTTCTATACCGTGCTCTTTAAAAATCAGTGCGGTTTACAGGTAACAGATTTGTGCAGTGCAGGCAGGCCTACACTGAACTTACAATAAACAGGGGATTATATACAGGGTTAACTGGGTAACTATTTACAAGATAACTTGCTGTCATATGTTATGAGGACAGCTCCACACTATTTACACATTGGCTCAGCTATATACATGGTGACAAGGCAGGGGGCGTATATCTCTACCCATCAAGGGGATTGGGGTCTAGCGGGCTGGGCTTCAGACTCGTGGAGCGGCTGAACTACCATTCTGAAATCAGATTGCTCAATTATATTCCGTAGTGGTTGTAGGATTCTAAGTTTATGGAGAATTGTTCTATTAAGTAACCTTAGATGTGGTTCCATACTAAGGTTTCTATCAAGTGTAACTCCCAGGTATTTAATTTCTTTCTTGATGTTATATGGGCTATCATTTAGCAGGATTGTGGATGGAGGATTAAATTCAGAGTTTTTGGAAATAAACATTACTTCAGTTTTCTTAAGATTGATGCTCATATGTTTTTTTGGAGCCAAGTTTGGGTTTCCTTAAGGCAGGCTTCAATGGCATTGTAAATGGGTTGCAGATGTCCAGTTGAGTACACAGCATGATATCATCTGCATATAGATAATTGAGCTTATACTTCTGGAATATTGTGCAAATGGGCCTAATGTATAGGTTAAATAGAAGGGAGGATAAGGCTGAACCTTGAGGTATACCTTGTGCTTGCTGGAAAGCATTAGATGTGTTTTGGTCAAAGTGTACTTGTTGCATCCTATCTGATATGTAAGAGGCAAACCACTTCAAAAGGTGTTCCTTTTATGCCAATGGATTTGAGTCTTGAGATAAGAATCTGGTGGTTTACCGTGTCAAAAGCCGCTGTTATGTCTATGAATATTAAGATGAACATTTTCTTGCAATCTTCAATGCCTTTATATAATTTGTCAAATGCCTTTATATAAAATGTCAAATAGTTATGAATAACCACAAGGGGGCATATTCCATTTTAAAACCTCTCTTAAAAGAGGGGGAAATGTAGGGCTGGGAGCTGCTCAGAAGCTAATGTCTGAACCAACAGCATGGCTTCCTGTTACAAGATGGGGCCTGCTCTGAACCAAAGCCTGAACCATGGTGCCTGCTCTGAACCAAACTGAACTAAACAAGATGGATTCCTGTTTTGTTATAACTCAGCATTAAAACTTACATATCAAGTAATGCTGCCATTTTAAAAGTATTTTTCCAGCTATGTGCAGAAGAACATAGATAAGATGTTCATTGTGCTAGCATCTGCAACAATATATGAACCTGCATACCAGCAGCTTTTGAGCACGATGGACCTTTGTTTGCAGAGGAACCATCTATTAGCTCTTACCAGATTTACTGAAGATGACATATAGGGTTCGAGTCCAACTAATCACCAGGTCTTCAGAACAAAGAATTATATGGCTGTACACTGGAATCCAGAGAGGAGAGCATGAGAAAGAAATCAGAGTAGTAAGAAAAGGAACTTGAAGGGAGGCAGAAGAGAAGTGGGCAGAACACCTGGGAACTCTAACTTCTGATACAGACTGTTTGCTTGCCTTCTCTCTCTGGCTGGATAGTCAGATAGTGTTCAAAGCCTCAAGATGGAGTGAATTTCTCAGACCGGCAGCTCAGTGTGTGACCATGCAGCTCATTTCAGCTAACGTTGGACCTCTGCCATACCTTAACTTTGTTCCATTCCTGAGACCTGGATCACAGCCACAGGTGTTTTGGCACAAGCTAAGGTACTGGTCTTTACTCTCCTGGAGGTTAGGGCTAGCTTAGACAGTCAGATAATTTACTCTACGTTAGAGTGCATGCGAATCAGTGACATGGTTTCTAAAACAGAGATTAGATCTTTTGGTAATTGTAACATAGGGCCGAACATAATACCTCGGAAAGATAATTTATTCTAATTTCTTCTATTTTTGCTATCAGAAATAAAGTCTAAATTTCATACAATCAGGGCTGGTTCTTGTTTTATCACAGTTTGTTTGCCAGATGGTCCTATGTAATCCTGGAAAAAGGAGAGTAGCAGTTCTTCCCTAGACAGAGTGTTTATATTTGTGTATTTATCTGATACTGATAATATCTCTTACATGTCCAAACTATGAAAGTTGAAGTCTTGTCATCTGAGCTTCTAAGAAAAGATTAGGTTTGATTTCCTCTAGAACTAACTGGTTTGTTCTTCGGGCAGTCATGGTATACACAGTATTCATCACCAACTGATCCAATAGGTTTAAGTTGGAGAAGAAATTGAAATAGTTGACATCTATGATGAACTTACTAATTTTGCCAGTTGTCAGAATCTGTGTCTTTACGTTAAGGTGCAGGCCCATTTTAAGACTTAGTTCCTTTATCTTGAGAAGCAAATGTTTCAGATTGTCTTCACTTTCAGCCTATAATGTGGTATCATCAGCATAACAGAAGTTGCTGATGAGTCTTCCACCAACCTTCATACCTCAGTTGTCTTCATACAGTCCTGCTGCTCTGATTTGTTCTGCATATAAATTAAACAGGTAGGAGGAAAATATGCAGCCTTATTGAACACCTTTGCTGATTCTAAACCATTTGTTTCTCCTTGCAAATACATCAGAGGGAACATAAAGCAACAGAAGCAGGCCCCAGCATCGTCAGGGAAGAGTATGCCCTCCTTTTGACTACGCATCTCCTGCCACGCCCACACTGATGGACCCTGTTGAGGGGGGGGGGGGGAGTCTCTCCCATTTCAACACCTGGGCTCAAATCATGACAGACAAGTGGGTTCTCTGCATCCTAAAGGAAGGCTACAGTATACACTTCTTATCACTACTTTTCCAACGCTGCTCGCTCTACACCAAGACACCACCAGAATTGGTGTCCATCATGATGGCAACAATCCTGTCCCTCCTGGCATCACCAGTGATAGAGCCCGACTGGAGAATGAACTCAAAGGCTTCTACTCAAGATACTTCCTTATTTCCAAGAAGTTGGGGGGCACATGCCCCATCCTAGATCTCAGGAAGCTGAACAGGTTCATCAAAGAAATTCAGAGTGGCGGCCCTGGATCTATACCCACATACCCATCCACAAGGAATGCAGGCAGTTCTTGTGCTTCCAAAGTCCTGGGGCACCACTACCAGTACAAAGTCTTTTCTTTCAGCCTGTTGCTGGCCCCAAGAGTGTTCATCAAATGCATCATTGTGGCAGCAGCCCACCTACACATGTGTCTTCCCATACCTTGATGACTGGCTCCTGTCGGTGCCCTCACCTCAGGGGGCCTGAACTGCAGTCTGACAAACCATTGCCCTCCTAATTACCCTCAGCTTCCTGGTGAACTACCAAAAATCACACGCCCCTCCCAATGCTTGGAGTTTATCAGAGCAAACATTGATACCAAGGGCCGTGAAGGCATTCCTGCCTGCACACGATGTGACTGCAATCACAGCCCTGGTGCACAATGTCACTTCCACCAACTGGACCACGGCATGGTCTCTACTCCGCCATCTGGGCCATGGCAGCAACATGCAAGTGCTGCCCCTTGAAAATCTGCCCATGCACCACCTGCAGTGGCACCTCCACTCCCACTGGGACCAGCACTTGCAGCCACTGTCCATGAGCATCCCACTAGGTGCCAGAGTAAGAGACTCCCTCCTATGGTGGACCCTTCCACAGAACATTAGGGAAGGCAGGCCCCTCCAGCAGCCAGCTCACCAAGCAGTCATCACCACCGATGCTTCAACCATGAGCTGGGGGGCCCACTCCATACCCAAGGGGCCTGGTCAGCAAAGGAAAGGAAGTGCCACATCAACCTGCTGGAACTCCAGGCAATCCATCTCATGCCGTTGGCCTTCCAGCACCAAGTCCACAGCAAGCAGATCCTGATCCAAACAGACAATCAAGTAGCAATGCTCTGTCAACAAGGGGAGTGGGCTCACACACCCTCTGCTCAGAGAGTACTCATGATTTGGTCCTTCACTCTCTAGAAGCTGCCGCTGCATTTATCCTATCTCCCAGGCATGCAGAATGACCTAGTGGACAGGCTGAGCCACCAGTTGGACCCGCATGAATGGTGAGGATCCTCGCTTCAGACTTCTCATGGGAGGGATGATATCTTCTGTACGCCTTTCCAGCCATGCTTCTCATATACAAGATGCTACAGAAAATTGTCAGGAACAAAGCCCACACCATCTTCATAGTGTTCCACTGGCCGAAGCAGATGTGGTTCTTTTGCCTCTGCCGACTCACCTTGGACATACCGCAGAGCATCATACAGAAGCAAACACTCATTACTCAGGTCGGCAGACCATCTTACACCCTCCAGGTACTCACCTTGATGGCATGGAGATTGAAAGGCAGACCCTGACAAACCTCAATCTCTCTGCTGAAATACAGTAAGTAATCCTCGAAGCCAGATGCCTCTCCACGAGGAAGTCTTATGGCCTAAAGTGGAAGCACTTCAACATACGGTGCTCCTTACAGGGTCTGGACCTGGCCACCTGTCCAGTCCCCCAGGTGCTCCACTAGAGGACAGCAACCTTGGGCCGAAAGGACTGGGGTTTCTAGTCCCACAGGTGCTCCTTGTGGTCTTGGGCAAGCCACTTAACCCTCCATAGCCCATGTTCCCTGTAAAAATAGTTATCTCCAAGTTATAATACCCTGTTCAATGTAATTTCAGTTTGTTCAACGTAAACCGCACTGATGCAGAATAGCGCGGTATATAAGAGAATGTAAATAAATACCTCAGTGCCCTGTTTGATAGCAACCTCAAAACACAATCCAAGTCCATCTCTTTGCCATTGAAGCCTTACATGACCAAATCGGTGATTGCTTGATAGCCTCTCTACCTTTGGTTGCCTGCTTCATGAAGAGCATGACCAACCTCTGGCCAGCAGTGCAACCACCTATCCCAACCCAGGATCTCTACATGGTCCTCCACCAGCAAACACAGGAGCCATTCAAGCCCCTCCAAAACAGCAACATTGAAATATGCCTCCTGGAAGACCCTCGTCTTGACAGCGGTCACCTCCGCCAGGAGAAACAGCGAGCTGCAGACGCTCGTGGTGCAACCACCCTACACAGAGCTCTACCAAGACCAGTCCTCCTTCTGCACCCACCCCAGGTTTCTTCTGAAAGTAGCTGCAGTGTTTCACATCAACCAGGCGATAGAACTGCCTGCCTTCTACCCGGAACCTCACGTCTCACCAGAAGAGCAGTGGTTGTATACCTAGACTGCATCAGGGCCCTGTGCCCCTACCTCCACATGATGGAACCCATTCACTAAGGGGCACAGCTCTGTCTCCTTCTACCCAGGCATACCAGGAAACCAGATCACCAAGCTCACTCTGTCACAATGGAACTCCGACTGCATTGCCTTCTGCCATGACCAGGCCTGCACAGTCTCTGACCAAGGCCAGAGCACACCAAATTTGAGCACTGGCAGCAACCATTGTGAACTTGTGCTCCATACCAGTAGCAGACATTTGAAAAGCAGACAACCTGGTCATCACTCCACACCTTCCAAAAACACTACTGTCTAGATGTCGTGGCCGGGCTGTCTTGTCCACCATGGCACCCCTCTGCCTCACATCTATGGGACAGGTGAACTCTACAAGCTAACCCCAGACACATGGGGCTGGTGGAGCCGCTGCAACTAAGACCAGTAACTCGACCCTGGCCATTCCTAGTGTTCAATGTTAATCGCTACACTGACTGGTGCAGTTGTAGTACACTATGCAAGCTACATTATTGCATGTCTTGTTGTAATTCCTATGCAAGACATGTTACATGCTCTATGCAGTTACAATGTCATTGCCACAACCCCATTGAGACAGGTGATGCTGGTGCAGTTGTGGTGTATATGATGCAAGTTATGTTGTTACATGTTCTATGTATTAAACCTGACCATTTGCAACTGCCTCCCGCACTGTTAGTCCATCCATCTGGTGCAGGTCGTTCCACCTCCCTCACCTACCACAATGCCCACACGGCTAGAGAGGCACTAGGTGTGACGATACATCCTGCTTGTCCAAGGAGAAAGTGAGGTTACTTACCTGTAACAGGAGTTTTCCATGGACAGCAGGATAAGTCAGCCACACATACCCTCTCACCTCCCCTGGATGAGGTCAGCCTCATGTCACTCGCTCACACTCCGGTGACAACCTGCCTAGCGATAAGATGAAAACTAGGGACACACTGGGATAGCGAGGGGCAGGTCTAGCGATTGGACTACCTGGCACATGCCCTGAAAGGTCTACCTTTCTGGGCTCTGGAGAGCGCTTCCATCCTTGTTGTGCCATCGGATGGCGTCACCGGGTGTGGCTGACTTATCCTGCTGTCCACAGAACTCCCATTATAGGTAAGTAATATCACTTACCTTTTGCCTTGGCCAACTGTATCCTGTGGTTAAACTATAAAATCCATGTTTTCATATCTATTGACAGTGACATTTAATAGATAAAGCTATTGCACTCTTTCATTTCATTAGTTTTCCAAAACCAACAGAATGTTGGGTATCACTCCATTTAAACTGCCCATCCCCCCTCGCTTCCAGGTCAAAACCAGCCACACAGAGGGGCTGGAAAGAATTTTATAAGCTGTGATCTGCATGCATTCCCTGCTTGTTTGATGACGATCAGTGCTGATGCTGATCAAAAGCAATTACTTCAATATGAAAAATAATGGTTTTCACTGAAGATCAGGTGTAGATTACACTATAGTTTTGTCCATTTGGTTAATTTTGTTATTTTGAGACCACCTTAAATATTAAGGCATCTTAGATGTCCATTTTAAAACTGAAAAATGACATTTTCATAACAAGAAGTTGGCTTAATGATTTCTGACTGACTATAAAATAGAACATTTATGTGACCAATCTAAAAGAATTCCATTCCAGGTCCTTATAAATTTGTTGCTCGATATTCAAAGTTCTATCCAGATAACAGGAGGCATTGCAGTGAATTTAGGGTGTGCTCCATACCAAAGTATCCAGTATTATCATGTTTTGTTTCTAATACTTCATTCTGTAGGGATTGTGTAAATCACAAAATGTCTAACAGATCATCATGAATGTCTGACATACTACTTTAATTATTCATAAGTGATCTGTCCCCATAATTTGTTCAGCATTTCTGATCACCGTTTGTTAGGCTCTGTACCAGACATCAATATATTGATGATCCGACCAACCACTACATTATTGTTTTGATATTGTTACAAAATTTCCATGGACGATTCAACATTGGTCAGACTTGACTGTAGTGTTTATCTTCGAAATGTGTTTATGTTTGTCATCTCTATTCTCTTTGCTCTGTTCCAATAAAATACTGATGTTTCTTTTGATTTCACAGTTACTGAACTGGGCTTATTAGTTTTTGGCAACCTGGACAAGATAGCCACATTAATACTAGCAGTCCCTGGTTTGTAACAGATATCAACGATCAGTTCACCTACTCAAACGTTCGCAGTTGCTAAATAACAAAGTGGGCTGCAATCAGTTCTCACTATAAATTTCTTGTAAATAAGGCACTCTGAACTTTTTCATAGCTACATAGTGCCAGAAGCTCTAATTTGAAAGCACCATAATTCAGATAATTTCATTCAGACGTATGTAACCCATGAATTGCATATGCTATGATAGATTCATGTCCATCTTGGATTAGGTTTAACCCTTTCCAGGCCGAGCCCAAAACTCTCGGGATCCAAAATTCTGACTAAATATTCCTATCAAATGGTATATAATACATGACCATAGAAGAAGGAAAATCACTATTAGAACATATTGAATAAGACGGGTACAATTTTCCTGAAATATGCAAAAATTAACCCGGCTGCAGAATGTGGATTAAAATTTTAAAGTAGGCCTTCAAAGGGTTAAAATAGCTCTTAAACCACTTGAACTAGCATCAGTAGTTAAAATGAATGGTTGATCAAACCAGGGAAAGCATGGTTACTCACCTGCAACAGGTGAACTCCGGGAACAGCAGGAATTTAGTCCTCACATATGGGTATCGTCGGTACCGACGGAGCCTGCGCGGGAACGCTCCCCAGCATCCAATTAGAAAGCTTTTGGGAGCATTCCACAGCACCTGCGTGCTGCCTTCCCGCCTTTCCCAACTGCCTCTCTCCAGTTGAGTTTTAAAGCTAAGACAAAGAGAGAGAGGGAAAGGAAAGAGAGAGAGATACAATTCCTAGGGGAAGTGGGTGGGTTGTGAGGACTAAATTCCTGCTGTTCCCGGAGATCTCCTGTTACAGGTGAGTAACTATGCTATCTCCAGGAACAAGCAGGAATGTAGTCATCACATATGGGGACTCCCTAGCTTTAGGTGCCAGGGAGAGACCCCAGAAGTTGTGTGTCCCTGAACAGGGCTCCACTTCCACCCATGGATTTCTGGCATCCTACCAGGGATGGCGGGTAGGAGTTGAATAGGTATGGAACAGGTGTTGGAGAACAGCCTGACCAAACAAGGCATCCTGGCGGAAAGTCCTTGCCCAAGCAGTAATGGGCTCTGAAGGTATGAACCGAGGCCCAAGTGGCTGCTCGACAGATGTCGTCGATAGACACAGAGTGCAGATGAGCCATTGAGGCTGCCATGGCTCTCACATTGTGAGCTGTGACATGGCCCTCCAGAGAAAGGTTCTTACTCTGATAGGCGAAGGAAATACACTGAGAAATCCAGTTAGACAGTGTTCTCTTGGAGACTGGAAGTCCCAAATGAGAAGGATCAAAAGCAACAAAGAGTTGAGAGGACTTTCTATGTTGCTGTGTTCTTTGTAAGTAAAAGGCTAAAGCTCTTTTACAGTCCAAGATATGAAGATTCCTCTCTGCATTTGATGCATGAGGCCTTGGAAAAAAACACAGGTAGGTAGACCGCTTGGTTCAGATGAAAAGGCGAGACCACCTTTGGCATAAAGTGTGAATGAGTCCTAAGGACTACCTTGTCATCATGGAACCTTGTATAAGGTGGATCAGCTACTAGCACTTCCAACTCACTAATGCAGCGTGCTGATGTGACTGCAATGAGAAAGATAACCTTCCAAGAAAGGAATTTCAAGGAGGTAGTAGCTAAAGGTTCGAAAGGTGGCTTCATGAGCTGCCCAAGAACCAGGTTTAAGTCCAATGCCACCGGTGGTGGCCTAATGGGAGGCTTAGTTAGAAGGCGGCCTCTCAAATCTTGCTATAAGAGGATGAGAGGAAATAGGCTGCCCATTTAGAGGCTTAAAGGAAGCTGCAATAGCACTCAAATGGACTCTTACTGAATTAGTCTTAAGACCTGCATTGGATAAATTAAGGAGATACTCCAGCAATTTATTATTTATTTATTTCTCTTATATACCACGCTATTAAAATCAGTGCGGTTTACAATTGAACAAAAAACATACTGCAATGTCACACGACAATTGAGTTTGGGAGTTAAGACCCTTTTGCGAACACCATATGGTAAACCTCTTCCACTTGAAAGCATAAGAGCATCTTGTGGAAGGTTTCCTGGAAGCAAAAATATATTTTACTTGCTGAGGAAGATTAAGATCATGGAGATCTAGGCCTTCAGCAACCAAACCCTGAGATACAGAGACTGGGGATTGGGATGCCATAACATTCCGTCCTTCTGAGATAGATCTGGATGAGACCCTATCTCCAGGGAGGGAGCTTGAGAGAGAGAGATGTAGAAGCAGTGGGTACCACACTTGTCGTGCCCAATGTGGAGCTATGAGAATCATATGGCCTCTGTCTCTCTGAAGCTTGAACAGGGTTTTGGGAATTAGGTTAATGGGTGGAAAGGCATACAGGACGTCTTGACCACAGTAAAGGAGGAAAGCATCCCTGGCCTGAGTCCCCTGAGCCAGAATTCTGGAACAGAACCAGGGAGGTTTGGCATTCTACGGACTTGCAAAGAGGTCTATGTCCAGGGTTCCCCAAAGTTGAAATATCCTGGCCACCTTGTCTGCATGCAGAGACCACTCGTGTGGAAGCAGAACTTGACTGAGTCTGTCTGCCCAAGAGTTTTGAATGCCTGGAAGATACACTGCCAGAAGATGAATCTGATGCTCTCTGGCGAGGGCCCATTGTCGCAAAGCTTCACTGCAAAGCGACAGAGAGCCTGTTCCCCCCTGCTTATTCACATAGAACATGGCTACTTGGTAGTCCTCATTCATACAGACAGTCATGTAGCTGAGCAGGGTGTGGAACACGCGTAGAGCAAGGAAGATTGCTCTGAGCTTCAAGAGATTGATATCTAGATGACTCTCCTGTGGAGACCAGGTGCCCTGGGTGGAGAGGTCTTGCAGATGAGCTCCCCAACCCATTGGAGAAGCATCTGTTGTGAGAGTTGCTTGGGGTAAGGGTTGTTGAAAAGGGGACCCCAGCAACAGGTTTTGAGTGGGCTTCCACCACTGGAGGGACAAAATAAGGCGACTTGTGTTTGCTATTTTGTCTGACAGGCATCCTGATGCCTTGGTCCATTGAGTGGATAAAGTCCACTGGGCTGCCCTCATATGGAGGCGAGCATAGGGAACCACATGTACAGTAGATGCCATGTGGCCTAGTAGTTGTAACATTTCTTGAGCAGTGAGATGAGGCTTTAGCACTGCTTGAGAAGCTAACTGCACCATGCGAAGGCAGCGGATCTGAGGGAGACTGGATTTTGGGATGTTTATTACAAGACCCAAATACTGAAGGATACGCATTGTGCAGGATAGAGAAGTCCTGGCCTCTGACTCTGTTGGGGCTCAAATGAGCCAGTCGTCTAAGTAGGGGAAGACGAATATCCCTAGAGTGTGGAGAAATGCTGCTACGACAGCCATGCATATCATGAACACCCTTGGTGCTGAGGCCAGGCCAAATGGAAGCACCCTGTATTGGTAGTGCTTTCCTTGAAAAGGGAACCAAAGGAACCTTCTGTGGGTTGGATGTATGAGGACATGGGTGTATGCATCCTTGAGATCTAGAGAACAAAGCCAATCCTGACTCTGAAGGTATGGCAGCAGAGACCCGAGAAAAATCATTTTGAATTTCTTTGACAAGGAATTTGTTCAATTCTCTGAGGTCTAAGATAGGTCTGTATCCCCCTGTTTTCTTTGGAATAAGGAAATAAGGGGAGTAGAACCCTGTACCCTGCTGATGAATGGGTATTTCTTCTATTGCCCCTTGGGCAAGAAGAATAGCGACCTCCTGACCTAACAGGTTGATGAAAGAGGTCAGAGAATTGAGCTGCCTTACTATTGTGTGAGGGGGCATGCTTGAAAAATGAAGCTTGTAACCCTCCTTTATGATGGAGAGTGTCCAATGCTCTGCTGTTATCTGCCCCCATCTGGGGGCAAAGAGACATAACCTTCCTGGAATGGTGGAAAGCTCTGGTCCCCCGAGAGCCAGGAAGGCTAGGTTCTCTAGCTGAAAGTCAAAGACCTTGTGGAGGCTGAGACTGCTGTGACAGCTGAGGCTTAGCCGTCTTTGCTTTCTTCTGTTTGGGTGGTTGCTGACCCTTCTTGACAAACTGACCTGCCGAACGTGCCTTCTGAGCATAGGCAGGATAATATCTTTTCTTCTTAGAAAAGAATGGTTTCTTGAAAGATTTCTTTCTAGCAGGATCAGCTGTGGACTTGGATAATCTATCCAAGGTGGAATTTTCAGCATCCATCTCATTGGCTTTTTCCTGCCAATCTCTACCAATCAGGTTCTCACCAGTACAAGGGATGTTTCCCAATTTGTTTTGTACCCAGAGCTCCAGATCAGATGCCTGGAGCCAAGCAATTCTATGTGCACCTATGGCAATAGCAGAGGTCCTGCTTATGCACTCAAAACAGTCAAAGGCTGCACGGTTGGCAAATTTTGAAACATCCTCGGCATGTTTGACCAAAGTACAAAAATCCTGTCTATCCTCAGGAAGAATAGGACTTAAAGCTTCTAAATAATCTGTGACCTCCTTCAGGAACATTCCCATGTAGAGACTATAGGAACTGAGCCTGGCAGAAAGCATGGAAGCTTGAAAGACCCAACGTCCAAAAGTATCCAGGGTTCTGCACTCACGTCCTGGAGGATTAGAGGCATGCCCCTTTGCACTCTTGATCCTTCTCATAGCTGATTCCACAACAATAGAGTGGTGAGGAAGCCGAGTCTCTTGGAAACCAGGACAACGAGGGACTCGATACATAGTATCCACTCTGCGAGACTGAGGAGAGGTGGTAAGAGGTGTCTCCCACATCCTTAACATGAGATCATATAAAATGTCATGAATGGGCAAGGTAGCTGCCTCCTTAGGAGTTTTGGGATATTGTAGAATTTCCAACTCCTTGGCCCCGGGCTCTGTTTCAGGGACCACAGTAATGGATAGACCCCGAGCCACCTCCCTGATAAAATCCTGGAAGGAAATATCCTCTGGTGGAGACATCCTGCGCTTAGGTGAGGAGGGCTCCTCTGGGAGAAGCATTCCCGCATCAAACAGAACTGTCAGAATCCTCAGATTCTTCTGAGGACTCGAAGTACCATCTGTCCAGATGCTCTTGAAGAGCCCGATACCCGTACCAACCGAAGTCGGTACCGGGAGTAATCGGTACTGGAGTATCGGTACCGGAAGGCATCAGATGACTGGGTACCGGCAATGCAGACACCGATGTCTATGTCGATGCTATCAGTACCGGTACCAATACCGGTGCCGGTGTCAGTACCGGTTGTCGCGGTTCCGAGGGCATTGATGCCGCAAGGAGAGCCACCAGACTGCGCTCAATACCAGAACTCTCTGGTCTATCGACGCTGCCGATGCCTGGATGTCGGTACCAGAGAAAACCGCTGGTACCCCAGAGCATGGCACCAGTAGTTCTGCCGAAGTCGAGGCCTCGAGAATATCCTGGAACCCCGATAATGCTTTGGAAGCCGAAGCCTCCCGCCGGGGCCATTTTGCCGGTGCAGAATCCTCAAGGGCAACGCCAGAGGCATCTCGATGCTTAGAACGAGATCTACCCTTTGAGGACCAGCTGGACTTGTTTAGTTACCCGAGATCCACGGGAAGAGGAGGAAGCCCTGGAAGACGTCGATGCCACCAAAGCTGTATCAGAGGGAAACAGGGTACTGAGCTTAGCAGCTCAGTTCTGCCGACCTCTTTTAGACATCATGGCTCAGGACATACAATCCGTGATGGAGTGGTCAGGACCTAAACATTTTAGACACCATTCATGGGTGTCGGTGACTGAAATAGTACCGCCACTTGGTGCACTTTTTGAAACCTAAGGCAGGTTTCTCCATTGTAAGAAAAGGTTTTTGGGCCTAAGGCCCAAAAAGGCGCGTGTACCTGAAGAAAATTTAAAAAAAAATTCTACATTTTTTCCTAAAGACAGAAAATAAGAAGAAAAAGACGGTGGTACCGGTAAAGCATCAAGGAAGGCAGACGCGACCACAAAAAAGAAAGAAAGAAGAATTCTGCGGTGACAGGAACAACAACCTGCTGGCTCCGCGGAAAAAGAAGAACTGGAGAGAGGCAGTTTGGAAAGGCAGGAAGGCAGCACGCAGGCACTGGGGGATGCTCCCAAAAGCTTTCTAATTGGACGCTGGGGAGCGTTCCCGCGCAGGCTCCGTCGGTACCGACGATACCCATATGTGATGACTACATTCCTGCTTGTTCCTGGAAATAAGCCAATACAGGCATTATTGTCAATCAGACTTTCAAAAGCTATTTGACAAGCGTTAGTCCACTCAAAAGAATCAGGTTTGGTGCTCTTTCTAGTCTTGCCCATAAGTTTGTGCAGTGGCACTGCAATTTTTGCAAAATTCTGGACACACTGTCAGCTTGCAAAACCAAAAACTGCCTCAGCTCTAATACAGTTTTTGGAACAGCCCAAGTAATCAAGGCTTTGACCTTGTCAGGATGAACTTTTACACCATTTTCAGACACCATCTCCTAAATATTTGATGCTTTTACGTTTACATATAACAGCTTACATTTCGCAGGTTTAAGTTTGATCCATGTTCAGCCAGTTTTGAAACAATTAGTCTAGTCTCTGGAGTGTTCTTCAAAACCAGATGAAAAAATGATAGCATCCAGGTATATTAATAAAATCTCAAACATGTAGTCTGAAAACATGGCCTGTATGAGATGCTGGAAGCTTGCAAGGTTACACAGGTACACACAGAAACTGAAGGGCATAGTCACTGCTGTTTTAGGTACATCTCTTTCATTCATAGCCATTTGAAAATATTCGGATATCATATCTACAATAAGTATGATTGCATGTTGGCCCGTCCCAGCAAATCATTTGAGACAAATCCCTTCATTCAAACCCGCCGCCCATGCCTGCACTGGCGAAAAGAAAGCTCTCAGAAAGCACCTTACACAGCATTTTACGCAATAGTACTTAAGTGGTGACCTGCGGTATATGCTGGAGGGCCTGCCTAAGTGCGTCTCCTGTCCAGGTCGTTCCAAGGTCCACATGCCACCGTTGTGCCAGTTCTTGATGGTGGTTCTGCTGCATCAGAGTCAACCAAGCCGTTCGCATGTGGACACCCTCCCCTGTCCTCTTTCTCAAAAATGATCTTAGTCTGTCTACAAAGGCTGGTCTGACATTTGACCACTTCAGCATCACAATATGCTGCATTTGGTGGAGTGCAATCCAGAACTCCTGAACCATATCAGCAAGGTATTTGAGTTGGTCCTCCTGTATCAAGAATTTTGAAAGGTGGATCAGGCCCTCTACCTTAGCCGAAATTCGAGACAGGACTCCAACAGGGAACCAGAGTGTGTTCCAGGACTTGCCCTAACTGAGCACAGAGGAGCCCACCAAGCTCTACGTAGTGACCGTATCAAAGAGCAAGCATAGACTGCAGTAGGCAGTCATGCCCTGGAAGCGTTCAGCACCCTCAAAGCTTGCTTTCAATCAAAAGAGGCTCTCCTCCTGCGCATTTATGCCACGGAGGTATTTAAACGTCTCAATCATATCACCTCTGTCCCGCCTTTCCTCTAGAGTATACATATCAAGGTCCTTAAGTCTGTCATCATATGCTTTATAATAAATGCCATTAACCATTTTAGTAGCCACCCTCTGCACCGACTCCAACCTGTTTATATCCTTTTGAAGGTGCGGTCTCCACAATTGCACACAATACTCCAAAAGAAGTCACACCAAAATCTTAATACAGAGGCACCATCACCTCCTTTCTTCTGCTGGCCATTCCTCTCCCTATGCATCCAAGCATCCTTCTAGCTTTCAGTCACCTTTTCTACCTACCTGTTTAGCTACTTTGAGATCAGACACAATCATGCCTAAGTCCCCATTCTTTTATGGACAGAAATGTCACCCCCTATACTGTACCGCCCCCTTGGATTGTTGCAGCCCAAATGCATGACCCTACATTTTTTAGCATTAAATCTCACCTGCCAAAATTCTAGACCATTCTTCAAGCTTAGCTAGATCCCTCCTCATATTATCGACATTTTCCTGGGTGTCTACTTTGTTGAAGGTTTCAGTATCTTCCGCAAAGAGACAAACCTTACCTAACAGCTCTTCCGCAATATCACTAACAAAGATGTTTTAAAGAATTGAACCAAGGACAGATCCCTGTGGTACTCCACTGGTAACCTCCTCCTCCGAGTGAGCTCCATTTACCTGTACCCTTTGTCGCCTCCTACTCAACCAATTTCTAACCCAGTCAGTCACTTTAGGGTCCATCCCAAGGGTGTTTAGTCTGTTTATAAATTGCCTGTGCCAAAAAAATGTCAAATGCTTTACTGAAATCTAAATACACCACATCAAGGGCTCTTCGGTCTAACTCCCTGGTCATCTAGTCAAAGAAATCAATCAGATTTGTCTGACAAGACCTGCCCCTGGTGAATCCATGCTGCCTCAGATCCAGTAATCTGTTGAACTCCAGAAACCTCACTATTTTCTCTTTCAATAGAGTTTCCAATAATTTATTCACCAATGAGGTTAAACTAACTGGCCTATAGTTTTCAACCACATCCTTACTTCCACTTTTGTGTAAAGGGACCACATGTGCCTCTCTCCAGTCCTCTGGCACCACCCCCGACTCCAAAAAGGCATTAGAAAGGTCAGTCAGTGGAGCTGCTAAAAAGTCCCCAGGTTTCTTCAGTATTCTTGAATGTATCACGTCTGGTCCCATTGCTTTGTCCACTTTTAGTTTAGCTAGTTCCTCACAAACAGTCCTCTGAAAATTGCTTGAGATGCCCCTCGCTTTTGTTCCTATTTGTAGGTGTTGTCTGAGATCCTGCTCTCAGCCCTTCATCTGTGAACACAGAACAGCAATTCCGCTTAATCCTCATCAGCTTCTACAAATTCCTCCTCTTCCTCCTTGAATCTGACAATGCCACTTTTTCCTTTCCTCCTCTCATTAACATATCTGAAAAATGTCTTATTCCCCCCATTTTATTGCATTGGCTATTTCTTCTTTTTGTATTTTTTGTTTTCCTGACTATTTTGCCAACATCAAGTTTTTCCAAATATAGATGCTTGTCTTCCTCTCTCTGCGATCTCTTGTATTTCATGAAGGCCTCCCTCTTTTTCTTCACCTTTTCAGCTACTTCTTTTGAGAACCATAGCAGCCTCCTTATCCTTTTACTTTTATTTACCATTCTAACAAAATAGGTTAGTTGCCCTTAAAATATCCCCTTACAGTTTTGTCCAATGTTTGTCTACATTCCCCAGCTGTTCCCATCCCGCCAACGACTCCTTGAGGAATTTGCCCATCTTGGCAAAGTTAGTTTTCCTAAAGTCTAAGACCCTCACTTCTGAATGGATTTTATGAGCCCTAGTCCTAATACTGACCCACACCATCTGGTGATCACTGGATGCGAGATCTCCCACTATAACATCAGAAACACTTTCACCATTGGTAAGCACCAAGTCCAGTATGGCCCCTTCACATGTGGGTTCTGTTACCAGTTGCCTGAATACTTCTTCCTGTAAAGAATCTAGGATCTCCTTGCTTCTGGATGTCACCACAGCAGGTATGTGCCAATCAACATCTAGAATATTGAAATCCCCTATCAGTAGCATTTCCCCTTCCTGGCAATGCTGCAAATAGCTTCTATTAAATTTCCATCTAGGTCTTCTCCCTATGATGGAGGTCTGTCTATCATGCCAATGCAAATGGATTTCTCTTTCCCTCTTTCTAGTTTAACCCACTCTGCCTCCTCTCTTCCTTTTAAAGCCTGAATTTACATAGCTTTAATATTTTTTACATATAGTGCCACTCCTCCTCCCCTTTTTCCTACCCTTTTCTTTCTGAATAACGTATAGCTTGGTATAGTTATAGCCCAGTCATGGTTGTCCATGAACCATGTCTCTGCCACTAAATACAAGTCAGCCTCTCCCATTAAAGCCTCAACATCTGGGATCTTATTTTCCATGTTACAGGAGTGGAGGAGTGGCCTAGTGGTTGGGGCAAGGTACTTCAAGCTGGAAGGTCAGGGGTTCAAATACCACTAGAGGACAGCAACCTTGGGCTGGAAGAACTGGGGTTTCTAGTCCCACAGGTGCTCCTTGTGGTCTTGGGCAAGCCACTTAACCCTCCATAGCCCATGTTCCCTGTAAAATAGTTATCTCCATGTTATAATGCCCTGTTCAATGTAATTTCAGTTTGTTCAATGTAAACCGCACTGATGCAGAATAGCATGGTATATAAGAGAATGTATGTAAATAAATAAATAAATATAGACAATGCTTTCCAGATCTTGCCCCTTTTACCTATATCTATAAAGGTATTTAATGTTTCACTTAGCTGGGGGCTTTCTTCACCCATCCAATGAATCTAGTTTAAAGCCCCTCTTCAATACATTAGCCAGTCTGCTACTGAAGACAAGTTGACCCTTCTTGGACAGATGGACACCATCTATGCACTGCAGCCCTTGGATCATCATCCCATGATCCAGGAAACCAAAATGCTCTTGATGGTGCCAACTATACAACCATGCATTTATCTCCAGGATGCAAGCTTCTCTGCCCTGGCCTTTACCCTCAACAGGGAGGATTGAAGAGAACACCACCTGCATCCCTATCTGCTTCGCCCTCTGTCCCAGAGCCATGAAGTCACTCTTGATATGCTCCGAGGGATACCTGGCAGTATCATTTGTGCCTATGACCCTTACACATCAGGATTACAATGCCTGCCTTTCAAAAGCACGATGCCGTCCAAAACATTTACCCCATCCACCAGCATTGCAGATTAGCATGTTCCACAGCCTCCAATGTGTGTTTCTTGTAAAACTACCACATCTGCCCTTCAATCTCTCAGCTTATTCAATACCTTATAATACTTTATGGGAGAGCCCATCCCACAAATATTCCATATTAAACATCTGACAGAAGAATCACCTATTCAGTGTCAAAGGAAGCATTTTCAGCCAACATTAGACCACCACCAAGTCAGCAAGGTGCCCACAAGCCTAGGCACCCCATTGTAGAAGAATCCTGGTATACCCCCACCTCTCTCTTCCATACCACAGGCAACCCTGTTCACAGCTGCTTCCAGGATCATGGCCTTACAGATTGTACTTTAAATTTAAATGCAGTGCCACAGGGAAGCTGGGCAGGTCTCTCAGTGCTAATCTCTATGCTGCCTCAGGCCTCCAGAACCGATGCCAAACCCCACTGTTATCTCCCCAAATGCAGGCCTACCATGGTCACATTCACAAAAGCCTCTTGCAAAGCTACAGTGATCCCATGGTCCCAAAGACCATGCCTCCACTTGCTTCCTGCATGCCAGCAAGATTGCAGCAGCCTGGGCAAAATAGCCACCACTTTTCTTGCTGCTCTTTATAAACAGATATTTGAGGAGTCAGAGGTCAAAGATGTTCAGAGAATAAGGAAGAGGAAGAACATGTGCTGGTAACAAGACACTAGTCACTAGCCTGCAGAGAGGCTACAAAGTATGACCGGAAGAGGTACTTTGCTACACTTTATGGAGTTAAGTGATGGGGTCTCTTGTGTCTGGATTTAGTTATTTTATCTGTACCTCTGTTGAAGAAATTCATCAGTTAAGACTAGTCCTTTTGAACAGCCATCAAGAATGGACAATTTTTGGTTAGAGGGTGGGAAGTACAGCTGTGCCCAACTGCTGAAAGATTGAAGATTAGAAAAAAAAAACTAGAGATAAGGGCCTGGAAAAGGTCTTCCCCTCCACTCAACATGGCCCCACAGAGTACCAGCCCTTACTCACTTATTGACCCCTGACACTTGCCAATAAGGTATCCAAGGACTACACATGTTAGGCTAAAGCCAACAACTTGAGTAAGCCCGTAGAGAAACAAGGTTCCCAAATTACTTCAAGGCATCGTTTTTATATACTGAGTCTCCAATGTACGCAAACCTCAGTCTTATTCATTAGGATAATCCTGAAAACCTGACTGGCAAAATGTGCCTGCTGGGTAGGGTTGGACAGTATACGTAAGCCAGAACCACAAAAATAAATAAATCACCTCCTCTTCTTGGCATGAGGTGTCCTACTTTCCCATGCAGCATAGCAGTGACACGTTCCATATCAGAGTCATGCCTAAAAGCAGAAAAAAAATTAAGTGGATCAACAGTTCTCTAATACAAATTTCACCATCATCCTATTTATTTTCACACAGAAATCTGCATTATAGCGCTCATGAACTTGAATACAGATATTGCCTCTGCCAAGGCAGAGTCTTAAATCAGAAGAACTATGAACACTATTACTATAGTGCTAACTTAAAATTTTGTTCAGAAAAGATAGATATGCAAATTATAGTTATTAGAGCAACAGCTAGAATAAACACAATTACTTGCTGTATTTAAGAAGAAATTGAACACAGCTACCAGAATGTGTTAATTTCTCCTCTACCTTAAATCAGCCTGTCTAAAAAGGAAACACTCATTATGACTGTGGTAAGGCACCCAGTGAGGGAACCATATTAAAGCCGGATGCCACGTATATTGTATGTGTAGCCCTGGGATCTATCCAAGCGGAAGCCAGGTTTTCTAGGTGGTTGAGGCACACTCACAGTGCATTACAAAAGTATTCAACCCCTGTTTGCCCTATTTTGTCGCATTACAACCTGGAATTAAAATGGAGTTTTGGGGGTTAGCACCATGTGATATGCACAACATGCCTACAACTTTAAAGGTGCAAAATATCTTTATTGTGACACACAATAATTAAGACAAAAAAAAACACAAAAGTAGGAGTGTGCACCCTCCAAATTCAATACGTTGTAGAGCCACCTTTTGCTGCAATTACAGCTACAAGTCTCTTCGGATATGTCTGTACTTGCTTAACACATCTAGCCACTGAGATTTTCACTCATTCCTTAAGGCAAAACTACTCCAACTCCTTCAAGTTAGATGGGTTGCATTGGTGTACAGCAATCTTCAATAATGGATTGAGGCTTTGACTAGGCCATTCCAAGACATTTAAAATGTTTCCCTTTAAACCAGCTTTAGCAGTATGTTTAGGGTCATTGTCCTGCTGGAAGGTGAGCCTATGTCCCAATCTCAAATCTCTAGCAGATTGAAACAGGTTTTCCTCAAGAATTGCCCTGTATTTAGTGCCAACCATTGTTCCTTCAATCCTGACCAGTTTTCCTGTCCTTACCAATGAAAAACATCCCCACAATAGGATGCTGCCACCACCATATTTCACATGGGAATGGTGTTCTTGGGGTGAAGGAGATGTTGGTTTGCACCACACATGGCAGGTCCCATGATGGCCAAAGTGTTCAATTTTCATCTCATCTGACCAAAGAACCTTCTTCCATGTGTTTGAGGGGTTCGCCACATGCTGTTGTGCAAACTCCAAACTTGTTTTCTTATTTCTTTCTTTAAGCAATGGCTTTTTTCTGGCCACTCTTCCATAAAGCCCCACTCTGTGGAGTGTATGGCTTAAAGTGATCCTATGGACAGATACTCCCATCTCCACTGTGGATCTCTGCAGCTCCTTCAGTGTTATTCTTGTCTTTGTAGCCCTCCTTGTCCAGTCTGAGTTTTGATGGGTGGTCCTCATCAGGTTTGTAGTGATGCCATATTCTTTCTATTTTGTTATAATGAATTTAATGGTGCTCTGATGGGATATTCAGAATTTGGAAATTTTTTTTTCTTTAACACGCAACCCTGATCTATACTTCTACACAACTTTGTCTCTGACCTGTTTGGAGTGCTCCTTGGTCTTCATGTTACTTGCTTAGTGGTGTTGCAGAGTTGGGGCCTTTCAGAACAAGTATATTTATACAGGCATCATGTGACAGATCATGTGACACTGATTGCACACAGGTGAACCCTAAACAATTATGTGACTTCTGAGGTTAATTAGTTGGACCAGATCTTATTAAGGGGTTTCATAGAAAAAAGGGATGAATACATATGCATTCAACTTTTCCGTTTTTACTTTATTTTATATATATATATGTACACACACACACACACACACACACACACACACACACACACACACACGGTATTCTACTGTCATTTCACTTCACCAATTTGGACTATATTGTTAGGTCCATTACCTAACATCCAAATGAACCTGCATTTTCATTCCAGGTTGTACGTAATGCAACAAAAGAGGACAAAAACCAAGGGGATGAATACTTTTGCAAGGCACTGTACCTCTGGAGCAATGTTTAGTAGAGAGAAAGCCAGGCTTTCAAGACACTAAAACAGAAATCTTATGGGCTGGGAAGGATAAAATCCCAGTGGATATTAAATCATTTCACATTTTGGGACAGAGGATAGATATTTCCTCCAAGGAGTGTAGTTTGGAAGTCACTTTTGATTCAAATTTGACTTTTGAATGACATGTACAAAATGTACAAAAAAGGCATAGTATAAGTTAAAATTAGACAGACAATCGAGATCAGTTTTGAGATGCATATTTTTGGACAGTGGTTCAATTGATAGTCTTGAGTCATCCGGACTATTCAAATTCATTATTCACAGGCATGTCTAAGAAGTTTCATCTAGGCAGGCCATGCTCCGTGTCGGTGCATAGCTTGTCTGCCAACCCCCTAAACTAGGGTTGCCAACTGGCCGGTTTTCAGCCGGCCTGGCCGGTTTTTCCACGGCCAGGCCGGCTGCCGGCGCAGAGGCAAAACCAGCCCTTTAAAAGCCGTTTTTTTTGCTCTGGCCGCAAGATCGGGAGCGGCCAGAGCAAAAAAAACCGGCTTTTTCTCCGCTTCAGAGGGAGCCGGGGAAGCCCGCGCGAGGTCCCGGCTCCTTCTGAACAGCCACCAGCGTGAAGAGCCTTTACCTTCACGCTGGCAGCTGTTCCTGTGAAGCCGCGAATGCTGGGAAAGGTTAACCTTTCCCAGCATTCGCGGCTTCACAGGAACAGCCGCCAGCGTGAAGGTAAAGGCTCTTCACGCTGGTGGCTGTTCAGAAGGAGCCGGGACCTCGCGCGGGCTTCCCCGGCTCCCTCTGAAGCCTCAGACAGCCGCAATGCTGGTCGGGGGGGGGGGGGGGGGGGGCAAGGGCTGCATTGGCTGTGATGGGGGGGACCTGGACTGGAAAAGGGCTAAGGGGGGGGGGAATCGGACTGGAAAAGGGCAAAGGGGGGGGGACTTGGACTGGAAATAGGCTGTGATGGGGGGGGGGGACCTGGACTGGAAAAGGGTTATGGGGGGGGGGGGGAACTTGGA
This sequence comes from Ichthyophis bannanicus, assembly GCA_033557465.1. Taxonomy (NCBI): domain Eukaryota; kingdom Metazoa; phylum Chordata; class Amphibia; order Gymnophiona; family Ichthyophiidae; genus Ichthyophis; species Ichthyophis bannanicus. The sequence continues at coordinate 666,894,252 of CM066031.1, forward strand.
CTGGAAATAGGCTGTGATGGGGGGGGGACCTGGACTGTAAAAGGGTTATGGGGGGGGGGGACGACATGGACTGGAAATGGGTTGTGATGGGGGTGGAGGGGACCTGGACTGGAAAAGGGCTATTGGGGGGGGGGGGGGAACTTGTACTGGAAATGGGCTATGGTGGAAGAAGGGGGATCTTGGACTGGAAATAGGCTGTGATTAGGGGGGCTTGGACTGCAAATGGGCTGTGATGGTGCAGGGGGACTCGGACTGCAAATGGGCTGTGATGGTGCGGGGGGACTCGGACTGCAAATGGGCTGTGATGGTGGGGGGGGGGCCTAGGACTGGAAATAGGCTGTGATGGGGGACTTGGACTGGAAATGGGCTGTGATTGGGGGGGGAGCTAGCTAGGACTGGAAATGGCCTGTGATGTGAGGGCTAGCACTGGAAATGGGCTGATGAAGAGCTGGAATAGGACTGGAAATGGGCTGATGTGGGGCATGGGAGAATGGGACTAGAAGGGAGTGGATGCTGGGTGGGCCTAGAACTATAAGGGAATTGATTTGGGGGGAGGACTAGAATGGATGGGGAATGAGAATGGAGAGGGGAAAAAATATTTTGTGTGGAAGAAAAGTCTATGATGGGCCGGTATTGGGAGAGTAAGAGGGGCTTGAGAATGGAAGGGGGAAATTTAAACGGATGATAAAGGAATAAGGAAAGAATTGGGGGAAAGAGTAAAAGGGAAACAATCAGTATGTTAAAGCAGAAATAGAGAGAGAATGGAAAACATCTAAAAGAGAAGAAAGGACAAATGGATAGCTCGCAGAAGACACGAAGAAACCAGAAGAAAGTGACTGGAGCAATTGCAACTGAAAAATAAAACGCCCAAACAGAAGGTAGAAAAATACTTTTTATTTTGAATTTATTAACTGGAATATGTCTGGTCTGGGAAGTGTGTATTGCTAACATCTTTGCGTTTTTGTTTAGTGCAAGAGGAAATTACTTTATAGTTTTATTTCTCCAGTGTTGTACATTTCATGTTTGGATTTTGGGGTTCCCAGTTTAATTATTATCTGACCAAGGAAGTTAGCCTACACGTATCCTCGGTAATTTTTGTGGGTGGGGCTGGGGGCGGGGCAGGGGTGGGACTAGGGGCGGAGAATGGGTGGAGCATGGCGAGCCACAGGTGTCGGGTTTTTCTCGGTGAAAAAGTTGGCAACCCTACCCCTAAACCCAGGAAAACCTCGCCTATCTTTAAGGTGCAGAGGGCTAATTGGGTAGCATCGAAAAATCGCTGCTATGTGCTTAGTCCGTTCTCTGCCCCCGAATGCCCTCGACATGCCCCAGTGCTAACCGCATAGCATCTGGGCGCATTAGGAACTTATCCAGTATTTTTGAAGGCACTACCTGTGTAGGTGCCTTTTGAAAAACCCAGATGAGGCATTTACATGGGCAACTAGGGCAGCTACCCCTGTAAATGTCTTCGAAAATGCCACCCTTAATATACAAACTGCAACGTATCAAACTACTGCCGCAAAAATGATTACCCATAGTGCTTATAGGGAGAGAGGAACCCCTTTATTTAAGCACCATTGTTTAAAATGCTTTGTCTTACATTTAAAGCTATCCATAAGATTGATCCTATATATTTATTAGACAAGTTGATGAAATTTTCATCAGGGAGAACCTCACGATCTGCTACTGATTGTACACGGATGTTGCCATCTGCCTCTTTTTGTCAGATGAGGATTAGAGAAAGTTGCTTTTCTGGGGCAGTTCCTAAATTATGGAATAATTTACGAATAGAGATTTGGGATGCTGTAGATTATCAACAATTCCGAAGGTTATTGAAGAGCTGGGTATTTCAGAAAATCTTTCAGAGTTGGTTGATGTAATCATGATTTTATAATGTAACACTAAGCTTTGATGTAATGATTATTTTATAATATAAATATATAATATTATAAGCCATGTCTATTTGACTGTAAAAACAGATTATAAATGATGTAGTTAAATTAAATTATATCTGTGGCTTTTCCTAACTCTCATGCCGCTAAGAGTAACAGTCACTCCTCAAAATTCCAATGTCCAATCTGAGTGACTGTTCAAATAAAAAAAATACAGAGGACAGACTGACAATCTAGTGATTATATAGATTAGGCCCCCACTATCTCCATTGGGAGGGCATTCTGGGCATCCACCACTCTCTCCATGAAAAAGTGTCTCCTGACTTGCTTTTAAAGTTTACATTCTTTCAGCTTCATTTCATGTCCTCTAGTTCTACAGCATCTTTGAACAAGTTTTGTTTATTTTGTATTTAGCTCACACCTTTCCAGTAGTAGTTCAAAGTGCGTTACAATCAGGTACGATAGGTATTTTCCTAGCCCTAGAGGGCTTACAATTTAAGCTTTTACCTGAAGCCATGGAGGGTTAAGTGGATTACCCAAGGCCACGAGTGACAGTAAGATTTCAATCCTGGTCTCTTTGGGCACCAGCTGCTACTCTAACCACTAGGCTACTCCTCCACATCATTAACTATTTAAACATCTGTATTGTATCTCCCCTGTCCTTCCTCTACAGTGTACATATTTAGGTCTTAAAGTCTCTTCATATGTCTTCTGGCACAGGTCCCTTATTTTGGCCACTTTTCTCTGAACCGTTTCAAGTCTTTTTATATCCTTTATGCGGTATGGTCTTCAAAACTGAACACAATCCCCCAAATGCAGTAGCGGCCTAGTGATTAGCATAGTGGCCTGGTGACTAAAGAGACCAGGGTTCAAATCCCATTGGCACTGCTTATGGCTTTGGGCATGGCTTAAACCTCTAATGCCTCAGGTACAAACTTAGATTGTAAGCCCTGTGAGGACAGGGAAATACCTACTGTACCTGACTGTAACTCACCTTGAGCTACTACCAGCATGGTGTGATCTAACGTGAGGCCTCACCAACAACTTGTATACAAACAACTCTACTAGCTATTCCTTTCTGTATGCAGCCTAGCACCCTTCTGAGATTCACCACTGCCTTGTCACATTACTTCCCCTCCTTGAAATCCTCAGACATAATTACCCTGGGGTCTCTCTACTAGTCTGTGCATATCAGCTTCTCGTCCCCTATCACTTTGGATTTTTGAATCCCAAGTGTGTCACTCTGCACTTCTTCACACTGAATCTCGACTGCTAGGCTTTAGACAAAAATTCTTCTAATTTCTTTTTTAGCTCTTCTCTCATGTCTCCTCTGTCCAGGGTGTCCACGCTGTTGCAAAGCTTCATGTCATCTGCAAAAATGCAAACTTGTTCTTTTAAACCCTTAGACAGTATCACTCACAAAGACATTCAACAGGACCATTCACAAGACTGATTCCTGGGGCACTCCACTACTTGTCTTTCTTCTGAATGAATTCCATTTATTACTGTCTTCTGTTGTCCATCGGTCAACCAATTTCTGATCTAGTTTACTACCCTTAGGATCCATCTTTAGGGTGCTAAATTTATTCATAAGCCTCCTATAAGGAATAAATAGAGGCTTTGCTGAAATTCGAGTCAATTGCATTCATTAATGCTCTCAATCTAGTTCTCTGCTCATCCTGACAAAAGTAAAAAATCAATCATATTCATTTGGCAAGATCTTCCTTTGGGAAAAACACATTGTCTTGGATCTTTTAACTCTCTGGATTCTAGAAAGTTCACTATTCTTTTTCAACAGGATCTCCATTACTTTTCCCCACCACTGAAGTAAGGCTTACCATAGCCCGTAGTTTGCCACCTCTTCTATCACCACTTTAGTGAAGAGGAATCACATTAGCCCTTTTCCAATCCAATGGAACTTCCCCAATTATCCTTCAAAGGTTCTGTCAGAACCTCTGTGAGCGCTCAGTATCCTGGGACCTCTCTTATCTGGGCCCATTGCTTTGTCCACTTTCAATTTTGCAAACTGTTAATCAACACTTTCTGTGAACAGTGCAGTATCTACTCCATTCCCATTAGCACCTTTGTCAATCATGCACGATCCTTCTCCAGGATTTTCTTTTGTGAGCATGGAACAGAAGTATTTAGCATTTCCGCTTTTTCCTTATTTTCCACAAATTAGTCCTCAATATCCGAGTCTTACAATTCCAACTCTGGCCTTTCTCCTCTCCCTGATATATCTGCTAAAAGTCTTGTTACTTCACTTCACATCTTTGGCCATTGTTTCTTCTGCATGTGCTTTTGCCATCCTCATTTTCTTCATCTTTCAGCTTTATCCTGTATTCTTTTCTGTATTCCTGTTTTTGTGATCTTCTGAATTCTGTGAACACCGCCTCTTTTGCCTTTATTTTTGCAGCCACTTCATTAGAGAACTAAAACCATTCCCTTTTCCTCTTTTCTTTTATTTACTGTCCTTACATAAAGATCCATAGCCCTTTTCAGTTTAGCACAAAGCCTTTCCACTTTCCTTATCTCTTCCCACCCTGTCAGCTCCACCTTGAGTTATTTTCCCATTTACACGGTTTATGCTGCTGAATATCCATACATGCCACCTCTGCATGTCTTGATGCTAACTGGTTAGCATCAGGGTGTTCTGGGGTGGAGTAGGGGTGGCAGCCAGTGATAACCAGGCAGCAGTGATACTGAGCCGCTGCCTGGTTATTTCAAAGGGGAAAGTCAGGCTTAGTAAAGGCTGGCCTAACTTTCGCTACTGACACTAACTGGGCATGGCTCAATACCACCACTGCCTGGTTAGCTTTACCGCTATCTAGGCAACCCAGATATTCAGTGCCAGGACCCAGATATGGCCCTGGCATTGAATATCTAGGTCTAATATTCAAAAGAGGCAGCTAACTGCTTTAGCATGCATGCCACCACTGAATAATGGACCTATCATCTCATTTGGCGAGTACTAGATCAAGTGTTGACCCTTTCCCTGGTGGGTTTAGGGTTGCCAACTGGCTCCAGATGTGCCTGACAGGCTTGATCCAGTCCTGGGTTACTCCATTGCATTCAGGGACATGTAGTTCTGCTTTCTCCATTGCACTCAATAAGAAAAGCAAGACTACAAGTCCCTGCATGCAAAGCACAGTTACTTACCTGTAACAGGTGATCTCTGGGAACAGCAGGAATTAGTCCTCACATATGGGTACGTCGGTACCGACGGAGCCTGCGTGGGAAAGCTCCCCAGCTTCCCAAAAGGAAAGCTTTTGGGGGCTCCCACTGCGCATGCGTGCTGCCTTCCCGCCTTCCTGACCAACTCTCCTCAGTTCGAGTTTAAAGCTGAGACAATAGAGAGAGGAAAAGAAAGAGAGAGAGAGATACAACTCCTAGGGGAGGTGGGTGGGTTGTGAGGACTAATTCCTGCTGTTCCCAGAGATCACCTGTTACAGGTAAGTAACTGTGCTATCTCCAGGAACAAGCAGGAATAAGTCCTCACATATGGGGACTCCCTAGCTGAGATGCCCGGGAGATCCCCTGAAGGGTATGAGACCCTGAAAGGTTCCTCATCTTCCTATGGATCTCAGGCATCCATTCAGGGAAGGTGGGCTGGAGTTGTTCAAGAATGGAACAGGTGTCTGAGGACAGCCTGACCAAACAAGGCATCCCGGCGGGAGTCCTTGTCCAAACAGTAATGGGCTGTAAAGGTATGAACCGAGGCCCAGGTGGCTGCTCGACAGATCTGGTCAATGGACACAGAGTTTAGATGAGCCATAGAGGTGGCCATGGCCCTCACATTGTGAGCGGTGACATGGCCCTCCAGAGAAAGTTTCTTACTCTGGTAAGCAAAAGAGATACACTGAGCAATCCAATTGGACAGTGTTCTTTTAGAGACTGGAAGTCCTAAATGAGAAGGATCAAAAGCAACAAAAAGCTGAGAAGACTTTTGATGTTGCTGTGTCCTGTGGAGGTAAAAGGCAAGAGCTCTTTTACAATCTAGAGTATGAAGGTTCCTCTCTGCACTGGATGCATGAGGAGCTGGAAAAAAGACAGGTAAATATACCTCTTGATTATGCCTAAAGTGGTCTCCCCTTTTCATCTTAAAGTGGGGATTGGTCCTAAGGACCACCTTATCATGATGGAACCTTGTATAAGGTGGATTAGCCACTAGAGCTTGCAGTTCACTGATACGGCGAGCTGAGGTGACTGCAATAAGGAAAATAACCTTCCAGGAAAGAAATTTCAAGGAGGTAGTGGCTAAGGGTTCAAAGGGTGGCTTCATAAGCTGACCAAGAACCAAGTTTAAGTCCCATGCCACCGGAGGAGGTCGAATGGGAGGTTTAGTTAAGGTTAGGCCTCTCATGAATCTTGCAATAAGAGGATGAGAGGAAACAGGTTGTCCATTGATGGGCTTAAGGGATGCTGCAATAGCACTCAAATGGACTCTTACTGAATTCGTTTTGAGTCCTTCATTGGAGAGATGCAGGAGATATTCCAAAAGAGAATTCAAGGGAAGTGCTAGAGGGTTAAGACCCTGTTGAGCACACCAAATGGAAAATCTTTTCCATTTAAAAGCGTAAGAACGCCTAGTGGAAGGTTTCCTAGAGGCATGGAGGATATCCTTCACTTGCTGCGAAAGATTGAAGTGTTGAAGGTCTAGGCCTTCAGTAACCAAGCTCTGAAGTGAAGGGACTTGGGGTTTGGGTGCCACAAAGTCCCCTCCTCCTGAGACAGAAGGTCTGGAGCCACTCCCAAGTCCAGGGAGGGGGCTTGGGAGAGATGCAGAAGTAGAGGGTACCACACTTGGCGTGGCCAGCGTGGAGCTATGAGGATCATGGACCCTTGATCCCTTTGAAGTTTGAACAGAGTCTTGGGAATCAAAGGAATGGGAGGAAAGGCATACAGGAAGCCCTGACCCCAATGCAGGAGGAAGGCATCCTTGGCCTGAACTCCCTGACACGGAATTCTGGAACAGAACCGGGGAAGTTTGGCATTCCACGGACTTGCAAAGAGGTCTATGTCCGGGGTTCCCCATTTCTGGAAGATTCTGAGTACCTGATCCATGTGCAGGGACCATTCGTGTGGAAGCAGAACTCGACTGAGTCTGTCTGCCCAAGAGTTTTGGATTCCTGGAAGATATACTGCCAGGAGATGGATTTGATGCTCTCTGGCGAAGGCCCATAATCTTAGAGCTTCGTTGCAAAGCGACAGAGAGCCAGTCCCTCCTTGTTTCTTTATGTAAAACATGGCTACTTAATTGTCCGTGTGAATAAGGACTGTCATGTTGCTGAGGAGGGTATGAAAAACTTTGAGAGCCAGAAAGATTGCTCGAAGTTCCAAGTGGTTGATATGAAGGGTGGTCTCCTGTGGAGACCAAATGCCCTGAGTGGAGAGATCTTGGAGATGAGCCCCCCAACCTGTTTGGGAGGCATCTGTTGTGAGGGTTGCTTGGGGCAACAATGGTTGAAAGGGGGCCCCCCAACAACAGATTTTGAGTGGATATCCACCATTGGAGAGACCAAAAGAGACGATTGGAGTTTGCTATTTGGTCTGAGAGAGCTCCTGATGCGTGAGTCCACTGGGTGGATAAAATCCATTGAGCTGCTCTCATATGTAGGCGAGCATAAGGCACCACATGCACTGTGGAGGCCATGTGGCCTAATAGTTGTAGCATCTCTCTGGCAGTCAAGTGGCTTCTGGACTGAGTCTGAGAGGCTAAGTGCACTAGACGTTGGCAACGGGCCTGAGGTAGATAGGCCTTTGCAGTGGTGGTATCCAACCAGGCCCCTATGAACTCCAGGGATTGCGTAGGGGTGAGTTGAGACTTTGGCAGATTGATCACAAGTCCCAGATACTGCAGGATGCGTCTGGTGCGATCCAGGGAAGTCTGAGCCTCGGACTGAGATGGAGCTCGGATGAGCCAGTCGTCCAGGTATGGGAAGACAAAAATTCCCAGGGTGCGTAGAAATGCAGCTACTATTGCCATGCATTTGGTAAATACCCTTGGAGCAGAGGCTAGACCGAAGGGAAGTACTCTGTACTGGAAATGTTTTCCCTGGAACAGAAACCGTAGGAATTTTCTGTGGGATGGATGGATGAGTATATGTGTGTACGCATCCTTGAGATCTAAAGAACAAAGCCAATCCTGACTCTGTAGGTATGGAAGGAGAGTACCTAGAGAAAGCATCTTGAATTTCTCCCTGTATAGAAATTTGTTCAATTCTCTGAGATCCAGAATGGGTCTGTACCCCCCTGTTTTCTTGGGAATGAGAAAATAAGGGGAGTAAAAACCTGATCCCTGTTGAGGAAGAGGAACCTCTTCTATTGCCTTTTGGGCGAGAAGAGTGGTCACCTCCTGACTCAACAGGTCTAGGAGAGATGGGGGAGAATTGAAACTTCTCACCATGGTATGGGGAGGAAGGTTGGATAAATGTAGTTTGTAGCCCTCTCTGATGATAGAGAGGGTCCATTGTTCTGATGTGATTTGCTCCCATCTGGGAGCAAAATTAGTTAACCTTCCTGGAATGGTGAGAGGTTCTGGTTTTAGAGCCAGAAAGGTTAAGTTCTCTAGATTTAAGTCAAAAACCCTGAGGGGGTTGGGACTGTTGGGCTGTAGCAGCCCCTGCAGGTTTTGCCCTGGCCTGTTTAGGCTGCTGACGCTTAGGAGCAAAGCGAGCTGCAGAAGATTGTTGGCCAGTATTTGTGGCAAATCTGGCCTTCTTGTAGAAAGGCTTTTTGAAAGATTTTTTCTTGACAGGGGTAGAGGTAGACTTAGAAGTCTAATGCAACATTTTCTGCATCCATTTGAGTGGCTTTGATTTGCCACTCCTTACCAAACAGATTCTCACCTGTACAGGGCAAATTTCCCAACCCATCTTGGACCCAGGGTTCTAGGTCAGAGGCCTGGAGCCAAGCAATTCTGCGAGCCGCAATGGCAATACCTGAGGCTCTGCTAGCACCCTCAAAGGAGTCAAAGGCTGCTCTGTTGGAGAACTTTGAAATATCTTGGGTATGCTTTAGCAAAAGGAGGAACTCCTCCTTTCTATCCTCTGGGATAAAGGGGAGAAAATGGCGTATCTTTAATGCAATCTCCTTCAGAAACATGCCCATATAGAGGCTGTATGAGTTGATTCTGCCAATAAGCATACTTGCTTGGAAGATTTTTCTTCCAAAAGCATCCAGAGTCCTACATTCTCTTCCTGGGGGAGTAGAAGAGTGTCTTAGTACTCTTTATCCTTTTCATAGCTGACTGCACCACGATGGAGTGGTGAGGGTACTGAGTTTTTTGAAACCCAGGAGAAGGGGGGGACACGATACATGGTGTCCAGACGACGAGAATGTGGAGATAGGGTGAGAGGAGTCTCCCATAAGTCCATCATGTGTTCTTGAAGAATTTCATGGATGGGCAAGGTGACTGCCTCTTTGGGAACCTTAGAGTATCCTAAAATGTCTAACTTTTTTGCTCTAGATTCTTTTTCAGAGGATACAGAAATAGAAAGACCTTTAGCTACTTCAATGATGAAGTCTTGAAAGGATAAATCCTCTGGAGGAGACATTCTCCTCTTTGGAGAAGAGGGCTCCTCAGGTAGAGTAAGGGATACTTCAGCAGAGTCATCTGATGAATCAGAATCATCAGAAGACTCAAAGTATCGTCTGTTTGCTTCCAGGGATCGATAAGCGTATCGACCGGTATCGACATCGGGGGTACCCGGAACCGGATCGGTATTGGGAAAAACCCCGGAACCGGGAACCGTAATCGGTATCCTGGTCGATGTGGATTGCCTGGGTACCGGTATCGGTTGTGGTACCGGAACCGGAGTCAGTACCGTAGGGTGCGGTACCGAGGGCGTCGCAGCCTTAATGAAAGCGAAAATGGCCTGCTGCATGGATTGAACTGTTTGATCCATGGACGCCACGACTGTCTGGATGTCGGTACCAGATGAATGAGCCGGTACCCCAGAACAGTCTAACAGGTGATCGGTCGAGGCCGTGCCATCGATGTCAACCTGTAACCCCATAGGAGGAGCTTTGGAAGCCAGAGCTTCCCGCCGGGGTTGTTTGGCTGGGGCAGGGTCCTCAGGGTCAAGCCTAGGGGTATCTCGATACTTAGAGGGAGATTTACCCTTTGAGGACGTGCCAGAGGAATGTTTGGTTACCTGAGATCCATCAGGAGAGGAAGACCTGGAAGATGTCGATGCTGGAGTATCTGTAGAAAACAGCATGTGAAACTTGGCTGCCCGGTTCTGTAAGCCACGTTTAGACATCAAAGAACAGGATGGGCAATCCGGAATGGAATGGTCAGGCCCCAAACATTTAAGACACCATTCATGGGTGTATGTGACTGAAATAGTACCGCTGCACTTGGTGCATTTTTTAAACCCAGAGGCTTATTTCTCCATGAGAGAGAATTTGTGAAGGCCTAAAGGCTTCACAAAACAAACACACCAAGTGAGGAAAAAAAAAAGATTTTATTTATTTATTTTTTTTTTAGAAATAAAGGAAAAAAGACCGGCGGTACCGGTCTGGAATCTGGGAAGGCAGACACGCGGCCAAAGAAATAAATTAAAACAACAACTTCTTCAGCGGTGACAGGAACATGACCTGCTGGCTCCGCGGAAAAAGAAGAACTGAGGAGAGTTGGGTGGGAAGGCAGCGCGCATGTGCAGTGGGAGGCCCCAAAAGCTTTCCTTTTGGGAAGCTTTCCCGCGCAGGCTCCATCGGTACCGACATACCCATATGTGAGGACTTATTCCTGCTTGTTCCAGGAGATTGGGGTAAACATAGGACTGGATCAAGCCTATCAGGCGCATCTGGAGCCAATTGGCAACCCTAGGTGGGTTCCATCATTTGTCTGGGCAAACCCTCCTGTAAGGCATCCATGATCTTTCTACTACTTCCCAGATTTGTGATCGGTATACTGTAATTTACATCCAGTAGTTTAAAGTCACTTAGTCTCATCACCTCTCCCTTCATTGTCATCTTTGCGATATCCCTGATTCGTCCCCCTCCCCCGTTTCCTCCCTCTCTCACAACTTGTCTTCCTTACAGCCCATTTCCTCTGTAGAACTTTAAGGCCCTCTTCCCCTCCCATAAGACCATATTATGTCCTTCAGATCCTATTCCTTCTCACTGGCTGTCCAAACCATCTCTTGTACTTCTGCCCTTCATCCATAGCATGTTCCGCTCTAGTCTTTCTACCGGTACCTTCCCAACCCCCTGTATGTATGCCCTCATCGACCCAATTCTCTAGAAGCCCGCCCTAGACCCATCTGTTCTTGCTCATTGGCACCCCATCTCAAATCTCCCTTTTCTATCCAAAATCCTCGAAAAACTGGTTTTCGGAAAGCTCTCTGCACACCTTGATTCCATTCATGCCCTCCACCCCCATCAATCTGAATTCAGGCCTGGCCACAGCAATGAAACTGTCATCTCTTTGTTGAATGAACTCCATGCATAACACAACCATGGTAATGTCTTCCTAACTGTTTCACTGGACCTCTCCTCGGCATTTGACTTGGTAGATCGTTCTACCCTTCTTGGTTGCTTTCCAGGGAACTGTTTTGCACTGGTTTCACTCCTTCCTCATGGCCCAGTCTCCTATTCAGTCTGGATCCTCCACATCCCCTGTCACCCCCCTCCCCGTGGTATCCTCCAGTGTAAGAAAACAGCAGAAAAAGGCCAAATGGCTTATCTAGTCTGCCCTTCTATATCAGCTACTATAGTCCTCTTTTTTCCTTTAGAGATCTGTTTGTCCCATGCTTTGACTTCAGATACTATCCTTGTCTCTCCTACCTCCACTGGGAAAACACTTCCACCCATTTTCCACTCTTTCCATAAAGCATAGTTACTCACCTGTAACAGGTGATCTCCGGGAACAGGTGGAATTTAGTCTTCACATATGGGTATCGTCGGTACCAAAGGAGCCTGCGCGGGAACGCTCCCCAGCGTCCAATTAGAAAGCTTTTGGGAGCATCCCACAGCGCCTGCGTGCTGCCTTCCCACCTTTCCCAACTGCCTCTCTCCAGTTGAGTTTTAAAGCTGAGACAAAGAGAGAGAGAGGGAAAGGGAAAGAGATAGAGAGATGCAACTCCTAGGAGAGGTGGGTTGGTTGTGAAGACTAAATTCCTGCTGTTCCCGGAGATCACCTGTTACAGGTGAGTAACTATGCTATCTCCAGGAACAAGCAGGAATGTAGTCTTCACATATGAGGACTCCCTAGCTTTAGATGCCAGGGAGAGACCCCAGAAGATGTGTGTCCCTGAACCAGGGCTCCACTTCCCCCCATGGATCTCTAGCATCCAACCAGGGATGGTGGGTAGGAGTTGATTAGTTATGGAACAGGTGTTGAAGAACAGCCTGACCAAACAAGGCATCCAGGCGGGAGTCCTTGTCCAAGCAGTAATGGGCTGTGAAGGTATGAACCGAGGCCCAGGTGGCTGCTCGACAGATGTCATCGATAGACACAGAGTGTAGATGAGCCATTGAAGCTGCCATGGCTCTCACATTGTGAGCTGTGACATGGCCCTCCAAAGGAAGATTCTTACACTGATAGGCAAAGGCAATACACTGAGCAATCCAGTTAGATAGTGTTCTCTTGGAGACTGGAAGTCCCAAATGAGAAGGATCAAAAGCAACAAAGAGTTGAGAGGACTTTCTATGTTGCTGTGTTCTTTGTAAGTAAAAGGCTAAAGCTCTTTTACAGTCCAAAGTATGAAGGTTCCTTTCTGCATTTGATACATGAGGCCTTGGAAAGAACACAGGTAGGTAGACCGCTTGGTTTAGATGAAAAGGCGAGACCACCTTTGGCATAAAATGTGGATGAGTCCTAAGGACTACCTTGTCATGAAGGAACCTTGTATAAGGTGGATCAGCCACTAGTGCTTGCAACTCACTGATGCAACGTGCTGATGTGATTGCAATGAGAAAGATAACCTTCCTGGAAAGGAATTTCAAGGAGGTAGTAGCTAAGGGTTTGAAAGGTGGCTTCATGAGGTGACCAAGAACCAAATTTAAGTCCCATGCCACAGGTGGTGGCTTAATGGGAGGCTTAGTCAGCAGAAGGCCTCTCATAAATCTTGCTATAAGAGGATGAGAGGAAATAGGTTGTTCATTTAGGGGCTTAAAGGAAGCTGCAATAGCACTCAAATGGACCCTCACTGAGTTAGTCTTAAGTCCTGCATTGGATAAATGACGGAGATACTCCAGTAATCATTCCAGAGGTATGGCAATGGGGTTAAGACCCTTCTGCGAACACCATATGGTAAACCTTTTCCACTTGAAAGCATAAGAGCGCTTTGTGGAAGGCTTCCTGGAAGCACAAAGGATATCCTTTATTTGCTGAGGGAGGTTAAGATCATGGAGATCTAGGCCTTCAGCAACCAAGCCCTCAGATGCAGAGACTGGGGATTGGGATGCCATAACATTCCGTCCTCCTGAGATAGGAGATCTGGAGCAGACCCTAACTCCAGGGAGAGAGCTTGAGAGAGATGTAGAAGCAGAGGGTACCACACTTGCCGTGGCCAATGTGGAGCTATGAGAATCATATGGCCTCTGTCTCTCTGAAGCTTGAACAGGGTCTTGGGAATTAGGGGAATGGGTGGAAAGGCATACAGTAAGTCTTGACCCTAGTAAAGGAGGAAAGCATCCCTAGCCTGAGCCCTCTGAGCCGGAATTCTGGAACAGAACCGGGGAAGTTTGGCATTCTACGGACTTGCAAAGAGGTCTATGTCCAGGGCTCCCCAAATTTGAAAAATCTTGGCCACCTGGTCTGTATGCAGAGACCACTCGTGCCAAAGCAGAACTCAACTGAATCTGTCTGCCCAAGAGTTTTGTATGCCTGGAAGATACACTGCCAGGAGATTAATCTGATGCTCTCTGGCGAGGGCCCATAGATGCAAAGCTTCGTTGCAAAGCAACAGAGAGCCTGTCCCCCCCTGCTTGTTCACGTAGAACATGGCTACTTGATTGTCCGTATGAACAAGGACTGTCTTGTAGCTGAGCAGGCTGTGGAACACTCGAAGGGCAAGGAAGATTGCTATGTAGATGAGTCTCCTGTGGAGTCCAGGTGCCTTGGGTGGAGAGGTCTTGCACATGAGCTCCCCAACCCATTGGAGAAGCATCTGTTGTGAGAGTTGCCTGGGGGTAAGGGTTGTTGAAAAGGGGACCCCAGCAACAGGTTTTGAGTGGACTTCCACCATTGGAGGGACAAAATAAGGCGATTTGTATTTGAAATTTTGTCTGACAGGCATCCTGATGCCTGGGTCCATTGGGTGGATAAAGTCCACTGGGCTGCCCTCATATGGAGGCGAGCATAGGGAACCACATGCACGGTAGATGCCATGTGGCCTAGTAATTGTAGCATTTCTCGGGTAGTGAGATGAGGCTTTAGCACTGCTTGAGAAGCTAACTGCACCATGCGAAGGCAACGGGCCTGGGGAAGATAGGCCCTTGCCTTTTTGATATCCAGCACAGCCCCTATGAATTCTAAAGACTGAGTGGGAGTTAGGCTGGATTTTGGGATGTTTATTACCAGACCCAAATACTGAAGGATACGCATTGTGCAAGATAGAAGTCCTGGCCTCTAACTCTGTTTGGGCTCGAATGAGCCAGTCGTCTAAGTAGGGGAAGACGAATATTCCTAGAGTCCGGAGAAATGCTGCTACCACAGCCATGCATTTCGTGAACACTCTTGGTGCTGAGGCCAGGCCAAAAGGAAGCACCCTGTATTGGTAGTGCTTTCCCTGAAAAAGGAACCGAAGGAACCTTCTGTGAGTTGGATGGATAAGAACATGGGTGTACGAATCCTTGAGATCAAGAGAAACAAGCCAATCCTGACTCTGAAGGTATGGCAGCAGAGTTCCCAGAGAAATCATCTTAAATTTCTCTTTGAACAGGAATTTGTTCAATTCTCTGAGGTCTAAAATAGGTCTGTATCCCCATGTTTTCTTTGGGATAAGGAAATAGAGGGAGTAAAACCCTGTACCCTGTTGATGAATGGGTACTTCTTCTATTGCCCCTTGGGCAAGAAGTATGGTGACCTCTTGATCCAACAGGTTGGTGAGAGAAGTCTGAGAATTGAACTGCATTATCATTGTGGGAGGGGGCATGCTCAAAAAATGAAGCTTGTACCCCTCTTTTATGATAGAGTGTCCACTGCTCTGCTGTTATCTGCCCCCATCTGGGGGCAAAGTGACACAACCTTCCTGGAATGGTGGAAGGCTCTGGTCCAATGAGAGCCTGGAAGGCTAATGTTCTCTAGTTGCAAGTCAAAGGCCTTGTGGAGGCTGAGACTGCTGGGACGGTTGAGGCTTAGCAGTCTTTGCCTTTCTCTGTTTGGGTGGTTGCTGACCCTTCCGGACAAGCTGACCAGCAGAACGTCCCTGCTGAGAATAAGCAGGATAAAACCTTTTCTTTTTGGAAAAGAAAGGTTTCTTGAAAGATTTCTTTCTTGCAGGATCAGCTGTGGCTTTGGATAGTCTGTCCAAGGTGGCGTTGTCAGCATCCAGTTCATTGGCTCTCTTGCCAATTGATAGGGGAAATAAGGGTCCTTTGAAAATCAACTGGCTACATCGTTTGCTATATTTGATGATACATTATTGCTGGTGAATCCCACTTCTAACATCAAATAAAACTTATTTCCCCTATCACCAATCCTTGCCAAACAGGTTCTCACCAGTACAAGGCATATTGCCCAGTTTGTCTTGTACCCAGAGCTCCAAATCAGATGCCTGGAGCCAGGCAATTCTTTGTGCGCCTATAGCAATGGCAGAGGTTCTGCTTATGCACTCAAAACAGTCAAAAGCTGCACGGTTGACAAATTTGGAAACATCCTGGGCATGTTTGACCAATGTGAGAAAGTCCTGTCTTCTATCCTCAGGAAGAAGAGGACCCAAAATCTCTAAATCTCCTGTGATTTCCTTCAGGAACATTCCCATATATAAAATATAGGAACCGATTCTGGCAGACAGCATGGAAGCTTGGAAAATACGATGTCCAAAGGCATCCAAAGTTCTGCACTCACGTCCTGAAGGATTAGAGGCATGCCTCTTTGAACTCCTGATCCTTCTCATAGCCGATTCCACTACAATAGAGTGGTGAGGGAGCTGAGTTTTCTGGAAACCAGGACAAGGAGGGACTCGATACATAGTATTAAGTCTCCGAGAATGAGGAGAGGTGGTAAGAGGGGTCTCCCACATTCTTAGCATGAGATCATGCAAGATCTCATGGATGGGCAAAGTAGCTGCCTCCTTAGGAGCTTTAGGATATTGTAAAATTTCCAACTCCTTTGCTCTAGGCTCTGTTTCCAGAGCCACAGTAATGGAACGACCCCGAGCCACCTCCCTGATAAAGTATTGGAAGGAGATATCCACTGGAGGAGACATCCTGCGTTTAGGGGAGGAGGGCTCCTCTGGAAGTGCTCCGGTATCAACAGAACTATCAGAATCCTCAGATTCCTCTGAGGACTCAAAGTATCTTCTGTCCGGATGCTCCTGCAGAGCCCGATACCCGTACCGACCAAAGTCAGTACCGGGAGGAATCGGTACCGGTGTATCGGTACCCGAGGGCATCGAGAGACTGGGTGCCGGCAATGCGGACACTGATGTTGATGTTATCAGTACCGGTACCGATACCGGTGCCGGTACCGGTTGAACTGTCTGACGCAGATCCGAGGGTGTCGATACCACAAGGAGAGCCGCCAGACTGCATTCAATAGCCAGGAATCTCTGGTCTACTGACGCTGCCGATGCCTGGATGTCAGTACCGGAGAAGACAGCCGGTACTCCAGAGCATGGCACCAGTAGTTCTGCCGAAGTCGAGGCCTCGAGAACATCCTGGAGCCCCGATAATGATTTGGAAGCCGAAGCCTCCTGCCAGGGCAATTTTGCCGGTGCAGAATCCTCAAGGGCAGCGCCAGAGGCATCTCGATGCTTAGAAGGAGCTCTACCCTTTGAGGACCGGCTGGACTTATGTTTAGTTACCTGAGATCCACGGGAGGAAGAGGAAGCCCTGGAAGACGTCGATGCCACCGAACCTACATCAGAAGGAAACGGTACGGAGCTTAGCAGCTCGGTTCTGCTGACCTCTTTTAGACATCATGGCACAGGACATACAATCCGTGATGGAGTGGTCAGGACCTAAACATTTTAGACACCATTCATGGGTGTCTGTGACGGAGATGGTACCGCCACACTTGGTGCACTTTTTGAAACCTGAAGCAGGTTTCTCCATTTTAGGAAAAAGGTTTGGGCCTAGGGCCCAAAATGGCGCGTGCACCTGGGAAAAAACGGGAAAAGGGTTTTTTTTTGTTTTTTAAAAGAACAGAAATAAAGAAAAAAATGGCGGTACCGGTAAAGCGTCGAGGAAGACAGACGCGACCACAAAAAAAGAAAATAAGGAAGAATTTTCTGCAGTGACAGGAACAACGACCTGCTGGCTCCACGGAAAACAAAGAACTGGAGAGAGGCAGTTGGGAAAGGCAGGAAGACAGCACGCAGGCGCTGTGGGATGCTCCCAAAAGGTTTCTAATTGGACGCTGGGGAGCGTTCTCGTGCAGGCTCCGTCGGTACCAATACCCATATGTGAAGACTACATTCCTGCTTGTTCTTGGAGATAGAAATATTTCCACATATTACTCCTGAGTCTATTCCCCTTTCACCCTCATTATCCTATGCCCCCTTGTAGCAGACCTTGCTTTCAATCGAAAGAGAATGTCCTGTGCATTTATACCACGGAGGTATTTAAGGTCTCTATCATATCTCCTCTATTCCGCTTTTCTCTAACATATACATATTAAGGTCTTTAAGTCCC
The DNA here is from genome assembly GCA_033557465.1 of Ichthyophis bannanicus. Taxonomy (NCBI): domain Eukaryota; kingdom Metazoa; phylum Chordata; class Amphibia; order Gymnophiona; family Ichthyophiidae; genus Ichthyophis; species Ichthyophis bannanicus. The sequence continues at coordinate 666,911,948 of CM066031.1, forward strand.
TCCTGATATGCTTTATAAGCACTAATCATTTTAGTAGCCACCTTCTGCAGAGACTCTATCCTATTTATATCCTTTTGAAGGTGTGGTTCAGTGCTATCCTCTGCTCAACATCTTTTTGGCCCCCCCTCACTCTTATCTAATACACAGTGTCTGTGTACTACTACACTGACAATATTATCATTCTTTACCATTCCAGACCCACTACCCCTGATCTGACTCCATTGAACTCCCTGTCTCTCCCACATTTCCTCCTGGCTGACTTACAACTTATTACCTTAATTCATCCAAATGGGCTGCCTTGCCCTCCACTGGCTCCTCTGCTCATGGGCACTGCCATCCCCCTAGTTACTTCACTTTGCTACTTAGGCATTATCCTTGACTCATCACTCTTCCCAGGAGCACGTTTCCAGTCTTGTTCGTTGCTGCTTCTATTCTCTTCGCCCTTTGCTACCCTTTTCTTCTCTGATCACACTCCTTATCTCTCATCATTTCAAAGCTCGACTATTGCAATATTGCTCTCACAGGTCTCCAACATCAGTTACTATATATCTTCAACTCCTTCAAAATACCTCTGCCCGTATTGAATACAATCATCCCTTTACTCCTCCATCTTCACTGGTACCGCTTAAATTCAGAATACGCTACAAGCTCCTTGTCCTACTACACAGGATTCCTTATACATCCACCCCACAATATCTCACAGACCTCGTTCAGTTCCACACCCCCCACCATTCGCTCTGCTCCATCCACTCTAATCGCTTTACCTTCCACTCCCCCTCCCAGGCCCACCTCGAGCTCATTCGCCACTGCTTATTTCTTCCTTGCCTCCACACTCAAACTCCCTTCCCTTCTTACTCCAATTAGGGCTATCATTTATTAAGGTCAAGGTGTTACTGAAAACTCACCTTTTCCAGCTGGCTTTCGATCTCTCTCCCTCCCTCTTATAGCTACCCCCCCCCCTTTACATGTCTCCCCTTCTTTCCCCCCCTGTTTTATACTTGCTTCTTCACTATCCTATCTTATTCCTTTCAGTTTCACAACTCATTTTCATCTTTTTGTAAACCACCTAGATGCTATTGTGAGGGCGGTATATCAAATGGAAATAAAGAATAAAAATAAAAAAATCATTGATAAAGTCTCTGTCCATTTCTTCTGTTTGAGTTGGACATCTAGAGACTACACAAGTCTGGAGGTAATGCCATCTCCTCTTTCCGAAACAATCCATGTCTCATACACTTCAAATTTTTTAATATTGTTTTTGACAGAAGTTTCTCCTCCTCCTTTTCTGCCCTCTGTATCTTTCCTAAATAGATTATAACCAGGTATGACAATATCTCATTTACGAGATTCATTAAACCATGTTTCCATAATGGCCACAATGTCCAAAGTACATTTCCACTAGCAGGGCTTCCAGGTCAGGAACTTTGTTGCCTAGACTGAGCATTTGTGCTCAATGCCTTCCAGTAATTTTTGGAGGTTTTGCTTGTAATTTTTTATGATTTTTATTCCCAATTCCTCTTCACTCATTACACAGGTACACTAAAAAAATTTTTTTTTAAACTGCCTCTAATGTTTCGATTGATTTTTACGTTTTTTGGTGTGCTGAATCCAAATCTGGTAACCAATTTGCTCCATCACGTACAGATATTTTGCTACATTGGGTTAGCAGTTTGAGGTGAACGTTTCAGATTGAGTGCGATCGAGATAAAAGTTTCTTGGATGAATTCTTTATACTAATTGTTTAGTAGTTATTCAAATAAGAATAAAGAAAATTGTAACAAGGCAGCACATAAGAATAGAGTAATGTCAACAAAACACACTGTGATGGTAGCAAAATTGTCTGCACTTAAAACAGCCACATACATGTGCACAAACATTGAGCATATAAGAGCGAGGTTAGACACAAAGCAAAGCAAAGAAATGTGCAAAAAATGTTGTACAGGTATGTATGTAAGAATAGAAAACGCAAACCGCACCATTGCAATACATGAAGACAAACACCCGATGGTGTGAAAATAAAATTCTAATAAATGAGATCCGACACTGTGGTAATAACTAGCAAATTTTTATTTCAAAGTTTACTAAAAACACGATATTTGTCAACACAGTTTAGATTTTAAAGTCATTCTTGGGTCAATCAATCTCCTGGTGGGCCCGTTTCTTCTTCCCCCGAATGCTTCTCTTGGTGCGCTGCTTGGCGTATTTTTCATCTGGGGTTTCCCGCAGCAGCAACCAGCAGAAATCAGCCATCATAGTGGTGTTCCATCTTCCTTGGTACCTTCTCTCTGCGTCCTTGATGTCCTGGTGAAACCTTTCACCTTGTTCTTCACTGTACGCCCCCAAGTTTTCGGGAAAGTAGTTCACACGGGAGTGCAAGAAATGGACTTTCAGGCTCATGTTACAGCCTTGTTCTTTGAAGGCATTGAGCATCCTGGCAACAATATCCTTATAGTTCTCATCCCGCCTGTTCCCCAAGAATTTGAGAACATCCTTGAAGGAATCCCAGGCTTCTTTTTCCTTCTCAGACATCGTTTCAGCGAATGCTCCATATGAAATGAGTTTCCTTATATCAGGGCCAACAAACACTCCTTCCTTTAGCTTTGCTTCAGAAAGTCAGGGGAATTTTGAGCAAAGGTACCGAAAGCACTCACCATCTTTTGGAAGGGACTTGATGAATTGCTTAATGAGACCCAACTTAATGTGGAGAGGTGGTAATAGAATTTTATCACGAGGTACCAAGCTCTCATGAAGAACATTTTCTCACCGGGTCTCAAATACTCCCGAATTGGCCAGTCTTTTTTCCCCCAGTGTAGGTCGCGGGCCCGGCTATCCCACAAGCAAAGGAAGCAGGGATATTTGGTGAAACCGGATTGCTGCCCTAATAGCATGGATAGAATTTTAAAGTCTCCACAGATCATCCACTTATGCTCATCATAACGAATCTTCTGAAGAATCAGGGCCAAATTCTCGTATTTTTCTTGGAGAATAACAGAGTGAGCAATAGGAACTGAAGCGAATGTGTTGCCATTATGAAGAACACCTTTTATGCTGTCTTTTGACGAATCAATGAACAGCCGCCATTCAGCAGGATCATACTTGAGTTTAAACTTTTCCATCACTCCGTATATATCGTTGCAAAATACCAAATCTTCCTCTTTGCTGAAATACTTCAAAAATTGTGTCTCGCGGTTGCGGTACCAATAAAAAGTGGTTCCTGGTGACAATAGATTTTTCTGTTTAAGCCAAGAACCTAGCAGTTGGGCAGCATCTTTTGGGAGTCCTAAATCCCGGACTAAATCATTCAATTCAGCTTGAGAGAAAAGTTCAGGTTTCGGATCTGGTTGTTTCAAACTCGGAAGTACTGGACTCATCGGGAAAAGCCATCTGATGAGTCTCATCATGATCAGAACCGTCCACACAAATATTATCCAAAGATTTTGGTGGTTCAGGCACAGGTACTTCGTTGCTATGAGGCATAGGCCTAATTGCTGAGGGAAGGTTGGGGTAACTTATTACGTTCTTATTTTTTAAGTTGTATCCCTTCACAATGCAAGAGCAAAAATAGCAGTCACTGCTGTGGTCTCTTTGTTCACGCCACATCATAGGTATTCCGAAACGAAATGCTTGTTTTTTACCTTTCATCCATAAGCGTAGATCTTCCTCACATGTCTTGCACACTTTGTGAGGAGCCCACGGTTTGTCTTGATCGCCTAACTTCAATCCGAAATAGGCGAAATATACTTTTTTAATAAATGCAGAAATGTTCCTCTGCCGCTTTTTCACGGTATATTCCCCACAAATAAAACAAAAACTGTCCGGAGAGTTGACGCAACCTCTGGCTCTGTGAGCCATCACAAATACACAGCACTGCAAACTACAACTGTAGTGAACCACTTCGGAATAAAGCTGGATTACGACTGAGCAAACAAAAGGTAATAATGAACTTGCAAGAAACTGAAATTTGACAGGAACGTTCATGTCGCAACCACCGTGTTTGAGCGAGCGAGCGAACGAGGCGAGGCGAACAGGAAAGAACATGCGCCAGCGCGAGTACTGGATTTAGCCCCCCGCCTCCCAATTGTCCTGTTAATGTATAAAATGAATACAAAACACTCTAAAATATCACGAGGGAGTGTTTCTAGTTAGTTAACCATTACAACCTCTATTTTGGGCCAAGAAAATAAACTGCAGGCGGCTAAAAAGAAATTATGTGAACATTCCTTATATGGGTAAGAAATCTAATTTTGCAAGAAAACGTGACGTGATGGAACATTTTGGCTATTTTACCTGGATTCAGCACCCCAAAATCTATAGGAATCAGTTGCAAAACTGGAGGCAGTTTTTTGGTAGTGTACCTGTGAATGTGCACGTTAAGATGTCTCTATTTTCAACATTCCATCTTGCTGCCCCATATGCCTAGAACAAAATACCTGCATCGGTGCTTCTCTGGCCTCATTCAAATCCAGGTTAAACCCCACCTCCAAGGTTGCTTTTGGATCCCGATGCACCTCACCATCATTCACTACTTGTGTATCTTACCATACTCTAGTCCCCAGTTTTGCGATGTTTTTCATCTTGATTTGATTGTAAGCTCTGAAGAGCACGGACTGTATCTTACATCTTTATGTACAACACTATTTGCCTTGTAGCGCTATACAAATGATTAGTAGTATTAGTTTTGCTGGGGATGACATCCTGAACTAGTTTTCTTCCCTCCATCACCTTTCTCTAGTCCTCTTTAAATGCCCGTCCACATATTGTCTGAACCTTTCACTTAGAATCCTTTTTCCTGCCACAGAAAGATGTTCCCAAACCTGCCCTGTGGCTCCCCAGCCAGTTGTGTTTTCAGGATATCCACAATGAACATGCGAGAGAGATTCACATACACTGCCTCTACTGTATGCAACTCTCTCATATGCATATTTCATTGTATATATCCTGAAAACCCGATTGGCTGGGGAGCCCACAGGACAGGTTTAGGAACCACTGGAGAGTCTTATTGTTCAATATTTTGCCCCAGCCACCTATACATCTAAAACTTTCTTTTTTAAACCAGATTAAGAGTCGTGTATTAAAAGTTGGTTTTGTGCAATATAGCCTCTATTCTCCCTTCCCATGAATAGGTAAAATTTCTGAGAATGTTAGAGTGTTTGCAATAGATGCAAGTCTGTTTCCCAAAATTTGGAAGTCTCTTTGCACTTAGGAGGCACCATTTCTAGTCAGATCATTTATTCCCAGATGGATAACAAGATCAGTTTTAGAATCCTTATTTGCCTCCCAGGATATTCAGTTAGCAGTAAGGTATAGAAGGTCAAATTCCTCTCTGATTTCACTGTCCCTTGAACTGTGTGTAATAAGAGTTTTCTGTTTTGAGATCTTTTGACAATGCCTGGGGGATTTTGGATACATTGAGCACCACCCTTCTTGTCTAAGGCCACTTCTTTTTCCATTGATGGAGTATCCTCATGTAGCAAGGCAGAGAAGCCATTTTGCAAGATTCTCTTAGTGGACTGGATATCCGATTACAGATCATAATCTGCCAGAACCCACTGTGAACTATTTATTCTTTGGTTGTTGGATTGTTTTCAAGTTGAATCCTGGGGGAGGCTTGTTTTATTGCAGCTAATTTGTCCCTTAGTTGAATCAATTCATAGAGTTTGCCCGGTTTGTCTAAAGCCAAGGCTCCAAGATTTATTTATAAAGAGATTCACTCAAGGTCATTTACAACAGACAACTTACAATAGAAAAATAACCACCATGTCAGCATAAGAGACAATTATAACAACGTACTTCTGCCCAGTGCTTTTTCATGTCTGCCTCTCTTCACTGTCTTTCAGTGCTCTTGATTTTGACTCCGCTATCTTCTTTATTTATGCATTCCAGAAGATAAATTCTAAAAAGTGTCGGCAGTGCAGAAAGACCATACCGAGTATCAATACTCACAACTGGTGCTTGGAGTGCCTAGACTTCGATCATGTAACCTTTAAGCATCCTGTATGTCAGTATACGACTCAGAGGTCTTCATGACCTTGAAAGTAGAAAGAATGGCTCTTCATCATATTCGATCCAAATTCACTGATATTGGACTTAACCTTCAAGCTGCACTAAAGACTGGAGATGCACTGGAATTGAAGAGGGTTTATTCTCTCTTGATATCTAGCATGAATAGGACTCATCAGAATCAGGACATCAACTGATACCCATCTAAAGGAGATGGTGATATCCACCCAGGGCCGGCCCGTCCATTGAGCAAGAATGTTCTTTGCACAAGGCCCCGCGTTTCAGGGGGCCCCGCGCAAAGAACATTCTGCTTTTTTTAAAAATTATATTAAAAAAAAAAAAGCTGGCTCTGGCTGCTGCCGCGGCCTCCGCGGCAAAATGGAGTGTCCCGCGGGGCCCCCTCTCCTCGCTGAGCCTCTCTGCAAGGGCTTTCAGATTCGCGAAGGGAGAGTGTCTGTCTCCCTCGCGTCTCTGTTAAGCCCGCAGGGGCTAATGGGAAATTTCCCATCTGCCCCTTTAGACGCGAGGGGCTGATGGGAAATTTCCCATTAGCCCCTGCGGGCTTAACAGAGACGCGAGGGAGACACTCTCTCTTCGCGAATCTGAAAGCCCTTGCAGAGAGGCTCAGCGAGGAGAGGGGGCCCCGCGGGACACTCAATGCTGCCGCGGCGGCAGCGGTAGCAGCCAGAGCCAGGTTTTTTTTTAAATTTGCCATAAGCCGATGGGGGGGGGTGTTAAGACTGGGGCTGGGCTGAGCTGGGCTGGGGGGGGGGTGTTGACTGGTGCTGTGCTGGGCTGGGGGGGTGTTAAGAGTGGGGCTGGGGTGGGGGGGCTGGTAATACTGGGGCTGGGCTGGGCTGGGGGGGCTCTTAAGACTGGGGCTGGGCTGGGGGGGCTGGGGGGGGGCTGGGGGGCTGGGGGGGGCTGTTAAGACTGGAGCTGGGCTGGGGGGGGTTAAGTCTGGTAATGGGCTGTGGGCTGATGGGGGGTGTCTGGAAATGGGGTGATGGGGGGTTAAGACTGGTAATGGGCTGGGGGGCTAGGACTGGTAATGGGCTGTGAGCTGTTGGGGGTTAGGACTGGTAATGGGCTATGGGGGGGTTAAGACTGGACATGGGCTGTGGGCTGATGGGGGCTGTCTGGAAATGGGGTGATGGGGGGTTAGGGCTGGTAATGGGCTGGGGGGGTTAAGACTGGTAATGGGCTGTGGGCTGATGGGGGTTGTCTGGAAATGGGGTGATGGGGGGTTAGGACTGGTAATGGGCTATGGGGGGGATTAGTCATGATAATGGGCTGTGGGCTGATGGGGGCTGTCTGGAAATGGGGTGATGGGGGGTTAGGACTGGTAATGGGCTGGGGGGGTAAAGACTGGTAATGGGCTGTGGGCTGATGGGGGCTGTCTGGAAATGGGGTGATGGGGGGTTAGGACTGGTAATGGGCTATGGCGGGGCTAGGACAGGACATGGGCTGATGGGGAGGGGTTAGGACTTGAGGTGGGCTGATGTGGTTAGGACTGGTAATGGGCTGTGGGCTGATGGGGAAGGGGGTTAGGACTGGCAGTGGGCTATGGGGGGCTGACTGGAAATGGGCTGATGGGGTTAAGACTGGAAGTGGGCTGATGGGGGGTTAGGACTGGTAATGGGTTATGGGGGGGCTTAAACTGAAAATGGGGTGATGGGGGGTTAGGACTGGAAGTGGGTTGATGGGGGGCTAGGACTGGTACTGGAAATGGGCTGTTGGGGGGAGCTAAGATTGGAAATGGGCTGTGGTGGGGGCTTGAATTGAAATGGACTCATGGAGGGGCTAGAACTGGAAGTAGGCTCATGGGGGGGCTTGGACCGGAATTGGGCTGAGTGGAGGGGAGCTAGGATTTGACATGGGCTGATGGTGGGGCTAGGAAATGACTAGAAATGGGCTGATGGGGGGCTAGGATTGGAAATGAGCTGATGAAGGGACTCAGACTGAAAATGGATGGGGGAGCTAGGACCGGAAATGGGTTGATGGGGGGTAGGACTGGAAAGGGGCTGATGCAGGGACTAGAAGGGAATGGATGCTGGGTGAGACTGGAACTAGAAGGGAGCTGATGTTGGGGGAGGATTAGAATGGGATGGGGCTGGGAGAGTAAAATGGAGAGGGGGAAAATATTTTGTGTGGGAGGGATGAAAAATCTACAATTGGCCGGTTATTGGGAGAGTAAGTGGGGATTGAGGATGGAGGGGTAAAATTTGTGTGGATGAAATAGGAATGAGGAAAGAGCAAAAGGAGAAAGATTAGTATGTTAAAGCAGATGTAGAGAGAGAGAATGGGAAAAAAAACTAGAAGAGAGAAGAAAGAACAAATGGACAGCAGACGATGGAGAGTTAGCAGAAAACATGAAGAAACCAGAAGAAAGTGGCTGGAGCAATTGCAACTGAAAAAAAATGCACAAAGGTAGAAAGATATCTCTTTATTTTGAATTTATTAACTGGAATATGAAAGCTCTGGGAAATGTGCATCATTAACGTCTGCGCTTTGTTTGGTACAAGAGGAAATTAATTTATAGTTTTATTTCTACAGTGTTGTTGTACATTCCAAGTTTGGCTTTTGGGGTTCCCAGTTTAATTATTGCCTTCCTGTTTCTAAATTGTGATTCCTTGTTTGATGATGGTCTATGTTCTGCATGTGTAACTGAGCTGAGGTATTCTGTTTATGCAATTCCTATTTGACATTGCCACTTGTTCTCTTTCCCCAGTATTCTCTGAAATGTATTGGTTTAATATTTGCAGTGTTGCCTTTTGATAGGTAGGGTATGGTGCTTTGTGAGTCCTGGTAATGCTGTCAGGATATGGCGGGTTTGCTATGGGTTCTAAATGGGCAGCGTTTGTAGTAGTTCCTAATGTGCCTGGCGGTTGGCACTGGATTATAGTAATGTAGAAATCTTTTAGTCTTTCTTTATCCATACCCTCATTAAGAGACATGTTTACCAAAAAGTTAGTGTATGGTAACATTATGCAAATATTTATGCAAATAAGGCCACTTATGCAAATGAGGCCCCGCACCGAGTCTCCGCACATGGCCCCGCACCCCCCTTGGGCCGCCCCTGTATCCACCTCACTGGTATGGACATTAAAGGCTACCAATATCATATACTGAGCTGCTTCTGTTTTCATCCAAGCACAGTCCTGGGGGCACTCTGATATTAGTGGCTTCCATATCTGTCAAGCAACCCCCAAAGAGAGAAACATCAAATCTTTGACAGATGAGGCACGTCAGAATCATAGGTCTGAGGTCACCAATACACCTTTGATTTTGCCATCTTCAGTTTTTGAGGAGGAGATCGTCAAGAATATAAATAAGAGACTTGCCAGACATCTGGTTTGATTCAGCGTTCCAGTACATATGACAAAGAAACAGATGGTGGTGTGCCAAGCTAAGGCCAATGTATTGCCCAGAGGATTTTAGGCAACATTAAAGCATCAAAAGGTTGTTAAAATTGATGTTATGCTTCCTGTTATGCTGGAAGACACTTCCAAGGTGTCAAAGGCCTAGATACCAGCAAGAAACATTCACTGAGATTTTGATTGCTAGCCAGTCAAACTCAGACTTCAACAGAATATTTGAGGATAGAATATGAGCAGTCCTGGGGTTCAAACTATCAGAGGTCTTTGAAGAGCACTCCACTGGTTTTTCCTTACACAGCTCTCTTCTTCAGAAAAGAATACAATTCTCCTCTAGAGGACCTCTTCTCCATTGATCTTACAAAAGAAAAATGGATAATACCATTCCATTTGAGTTTGAGGAGCAATTCAGGGCAGAATTGTTTGACAACCTCTAATTCCTCAATCCATCCCCAGCTCCCCCCAAAAGGGAGAAGTGACAATGCCTGTTCACAAGGTTCTCAGGGTATGTAGATGAGAATGTGGGAGGACTTTCTCCTGGTGTACCTGGGGGGCAAGACAGTGGACTCTTAAGAATATCCAGAAGATCCCAATTCAAGAAGCAGCAGCAGCAACTCCCATACTCTTCCATGATGGCTCAAATTTGCTCAAGAGGGTGGAGGATGCTCCTTTCTATCCTGGCGAGGGACTAATACTTTGTACTTACATAGAACAAATTTTTTTCAGAACACTGTGCTTTCCACACTACTCATTGGCCAATAGTGACCTGAGCTCTTCAGACATCTTTTGAGAGAAAATCTTGCTCACAATGTCTTGCGTGTATTGACCCATGCAGAACTGGTAAGAAGTTAAATGGGAGGAAAGCATAGTCAGGTTGACCTTTGGATGCTTTTGATATGACATCAAGGGCTTCTACCATAGATATAGGAACTTACAGATTCTCATACTGAGTTTCTGACCTTAGGTCAGACATGGAGAAAATGTTTGAGGATGTGCCAAGCAGAAGAGAGAATCTCTTCTGAGATGAGGTGAATGAATCAATTACATTTAACAAAAGCACTGACACATTCAGGCTTCTCTCCAAGGCAACTTCCAAACTCAGTCTTCTCATGTTCAGGGAGAAATTCAAGTGGCATATCGAGATGACCATACTACCTTCAGAGAAAGCGTAGTTACTCACCTGTAACAGGTGATCTCCAGGAACAGCAGGAATTTAGTCTTCACATATGGGTATCATCTGTACCGATGGAGCCTGCGCAGGAACGCTCCCCAGCGTCCAATAGGAATGCTTTTGGGAGCATCCCTCAGCAAATGTGTGCTGCCTTCCCGCCTTTCCAACTGTCCCTCTTCAGTTAAGTTTGCAGCTGAGTGAAAGGATAGAGGGAGAGAGGAAAGAGGAAAGAGGAAAGAGGAGACAGAGATAGAGAGACAACCCCTAGGGGAGGTGGGTGGGTTGTGAAGACTAAATTCCTGCTGTTCCCGGAGATCACCTGTTACAGGTGAGTAACTACTCTATCTCCAGGAACAAGCAGGAATGTAGTCTTCACATATGGGGGACTCCCTAGCTGAAGATGCCAGGGAGATAGCCCCAGAAAGGTACTATCCTAGAAGGTGGGATCCTTCCTCCCATGGATCTCTGGCATTCCACCAGGGTTGGTGGGTAGGAGTTGATTTAGGTCTGAAAGAGATTTTGAAGAACAGCTTGGCCAAAGAAGGCATCCCGACAGGAGGCTTTGTCCAGGCAGTAGTGGGCTATGAAGGTGTGTACCGAAGCCCAGGTGACTGCTCGACAAATGTCATTGATAGACACAGAGTGGAGATTAGCCATAGAAGTTGCCATGGCTCTCACGTTATGAGTTGTGACATGGCCCTGAAGAGGAAGACCCTTACTCTCATAAGCAAAGGATGTGCTTTGGGCAATCCAATTAAATTAAGTTCTTTTGGAGACTGGAAGTCCCAAATGACTAGGGTCAAAAGCTATAAAAATTTGCGAGGACTTTCTATGTTGCTGTGTTCTTTGTATGTAAAAGGCTAAGACCCTTTTACAATCCAAAGTATGAAGGTTTCTTTCTGCATTAGAGGCGTGAGGCCTTGGAAAAAATACAGGAAGATAAATTGATTGATTTAAATGAAAAGGCGAAATCACATTTGGCATAAAGTGTGGATGAGTTCTAAGAACAACCTTATAACGAAATCTAGTATATGGAGGATCAGACACTAAAGCTTGCAATTCACTAACACGACGTCCAGAGGTGATTGCAATTAGGAAGATGACCTTCCAGGTCAAAAACCCAAGGGCTGTAGTAGATAAAGACTCGAAAGGTGGCTTCATGAGCTGCCCCAGAACTAGATTTAGATCCCATGCCACCGGTGGTGGCTTGATGGGAGGTTTGGTTAATAGAAGGCCTCTCATAAATCTTGATATGAGTGGATGAGAGGAAATTGGTTGTCCATTCAGAGGCTTATAAGAAGCTGTATTTACACTAAGATGGACTCTTACCGAATTGGTCTTTAGACCAGAATTCAATAAGTGAAGGAGATATTCTAGTATCGATTCTAAGGGTATGACCAGGGGATTTAATCCCTTTTTGAAGCACCATATAGTAAAACCTTTCCACTTGAAGGCATAAGATCTTCTTGTGGAAAGTTTTCTAGAAGCCTGAAGGATATCTTTTACCTGTTGGGACAGGTTGAAATCTTGGAGGTCTAAGCCTTCAGCAACCAGGCCATGAGGTGCAGGAACTGGGGATTCGGGTGCCATAGCATCCCGTTCTCCTGGAAAAGGAGATCTGGAGCATGCCCTAACTCCAGAGGTGCCGCTTGAGAGAGATGTAGAAGCAGGGAATACCATGTTTGGCGTGGCCATCGTGGTGCTATGAGAATCATGCGACCCCTGTCTCTCTGAAGCTTGAAGATTGTTTTGGGGATGAGGGGAATGGGTGGGAAGGCATAAAGGAAGTCCTGACCCCAGTGAAGGAGGAAGGCATCCCTTGCCTGACAGTTGTGAGCCGAAATCCTGGAACAGAACCGGGGAAGTTTGGCATTCAGTGGACTTGCAAAGAGGTCTATGTCTGGAGTGCCCCAGAGATGAAATATCTTTGCCACCTGGTCTAGATGGAGGGACTACTCGTGAGGCAGCAGTACTCGACTGAGTTTGTCTGCCCAGAGGTTTTGAATGCCTGGAAGATATACCACTAGAAGGTGAATTTGATGCTCTGGTGAGGGCCCAGAGTTGTAAAGCTTCGTTGCATAACAGAGCCTGTTCCGCTCTGCTTGTTCACATAGAACATGGCTACTTAATTGTCCGTCTGGACTAGGACTGTCTTGTAGCTGAGCTGGGCGTGGAATACTCGAAGAGCTAAATAGATTGCTCTTAATTCCAGGAGGTTTATGTGTAAGCCAACCTCCTCTGGAGTCCAGGTGCCCTGGGTAGAGAGATGATTCAGGTGTGCTCCCCAACCCACCTGTGATGCATCTGTTAGGGTGGCCTGAAAGAGGGGTTGATGGAAAGGAGACCCCACGGTCAGATTTTCTAGTGATTGCCACCATTGGAGGGACAAAATTAGTCGTTGAGAGATTATTTTGTCCGACAAATGACCTGTGGCCTGTGTCCACTGTGTGGAGAGGGTCCACTGAGCTGCACGCATGTGGAGGCAAGCATATGGGACTACATATACTGTGGATGCCATATGTCTCGAGCAGTGAGGGAGGATTTGCCTGCTGCTTGAGAAGCTAGTTACAAACATTATGCGAAGACACCGGGCTTGTGGAAGGAAAGCCCTTGCCTGTCTGGTATCTAGACAGGCTCCTATGAATTCTAGGCATTAGGAAGGAATTAGTTGAGATTTTGGGAAGTTTATTACCAATCCCAAGTATTTTTATTTTATTTATTTATTTATTTAGCAAGCATTTGTAGCCCGCTCCTTCCAGCGATCAGAAGCGGGTAGGATTACTATTGTGAAACTGCCGAATCAAGGCAGGTACAAATTTTGTTTACATACAGATTGTCAGAAAAGCACATCATACAGAGTTAACACTTCTTAGCTATGGGGGAGTTCATTTACATATATACATAAATACATATATACAGGATAATCTTCTTGGACTGTCGAATCAAGGCAGGTACAAATTTTGCTTACATACAGATTGTCAGAAAAGCACATCATACAGAGTTAACACTTCTTAGCTATGGGGGAGTTCATTTACAGATATACATAAATACATATATACAGGATAATCTTTTTGGACACAGTGGTCAGGGGCTGCTCCATCTGTGGGTTTAGTTCAGGTTGAAATGTGATTGGAAAATGTGCGTTTTGAGTTTCTTTCTGAAGTCTAGAAGGTCATTGCTAGCTCGTAGTTCTGGTGGGAGTTGGTTCCACAGTGTTGGCGCCACATATGAGAAAGCCCTGTGGCTGGTGTTAGTTTTGGCAGATCTTATATCTGTTGGAGTGTGAAGGATGTTGGAATTGTGGGTTCTTCTGTTTCGGGTAGGAGGTTGCAATCTTACTAGGTTGTTGAGGAAGGAAGGTGCTAAGTTGTGGATGAGTTTGAAGGTGGTTGTTAGTATTTTGTATTTTGTGCGAGCTGTTATGGGTAGCCAGTGTAATTGAATTAGCACTGGTGTGATGTGGTCACTTAGATTTTTCTTCATTATGACCCTGGCAGCTACATTTTGTGCCATTTGTAATATGTTTAGGGTTTTTTTAGGTAAACCTTGTAGGATGGCGTTGCAGTAGTCAAAATGTGGCATGATGAGTGCTTGGGCCACTGTTCTGAAGTCTTGGGGATCAATAATATTCCGAATGGGTTGGAGCACTCTAAGCTTGTGGAAAACTGCTCTGTTGGTCTTTCGGAGGTGTTTTTCCATCTTTAGGTCACAGTCAAATGTGACTCCTAGATACTTTATTTCTTTTTTTGTTTGATAAGTGTTGTTACATAGTGTTATTGATGTGGGAGGGTCAAAATTCTGTTCTTTGGAGATATACATTACTTCGGTTTTTTTGTGATTAATTGACATGCTACTTTGTTGTAACCAGTCTTGCATCTCTCCGATACATGTCTCCAGTGGGTTGTAGTCTGGGTTTTTAGTGTCTAGTTGTGTGTATAGCATGATATCATCGGCATAGATGTGGTAATTAATTTCGTGCCGTGAGAAAATTTTGCATAGTGGCTGCATATATATGTTAAACAGAAGTGCTGAGAGAGCAGAGCCTTGGGGGATTCCCTGTGTTTGTGAGAAAGATTCTGCTTTTTCTCCGTTGAATTGAACCTGTTGTGTTCGATTTGAGATGTAGGATGAGAACCATTTTAGTGGGGTTCCTGTTATTCCTATTGATTTTATCCTATTTATGAGGGTCCCATGATTAACTGTATCAAAGGCAGCTGAGATGTCAATGAATACAAGAATGTACATTTTCTTTTTGTTTTCAAGGCCCTTTAGGAGGTTGTTAAGTAGAACTAGTAACAGGGTTTCAACTCCATGATGTTGCCTGAAGCCATATTGCTGGTCATCAAGAGGAGCACTGTCAGTCAGATGGTCTTGGAGTTGTAGAAGGACCATTTTTTCTATGATCTTTGCCAGGAATGAGATACTTGATATGGGACGGTAGGAGGCTGGGTCTTCTCCGTTGAGTGTAGTGTTTTTTAGGATTGGTCTAATGACTGATTTCTTTAGTTCTGAGGGCATGATTCCTTGTTGTAGGGATAGGTTAACTATGTGTGCTATGTGAGGTGCTATGTCTTGTTTCACTGCCTTGATCCAGGATGCAGGACAGGGATCTAGTGGGGAGGTGGTACTTTTCAGGCTTGTGACAATGGCTGTGATTTGCTGGGTTCCTATTTTGTGGAAGTGTTCCCATAACTGGTTTTGCATTGTGTTGTTCTCACTTCTGATTTGTGGTGTTGGTGGGGGGGGTGGAGGACCAGGGGCCGTCAGTTTGGACGCGTAGTGGTTTGCCAGTGTTTGGACCTTGATGGATTTGTTGAGGTTGGCATTTTGGTCGGTTTTGGTTAGTGATTTGACTAGTTCAAATAACTCTCGTGGGCGATTGATTGCCTTGTTTAGGATGTTGGTGTGATGTAATTTTTTGCATTGTTCACGTCGTCTTTGTATTTTGCGAGATGGGCCATGTATTTAGTT
The DNA here is from genome assembly GCA_033557465.1 of Ichthyophis bannanicus. Taxonomy (NCBI): domain Eukaryota; kingdom Metazoa; phylum Chordata; class Amphibia; order Gymnophiona; family Ichthyophiidae; genus Ichthyophis; species Ichthyophis bannanicus. The sequence continues at coordinate 666,927,467 of CM066031.1, forward strand.
TTGAGATCGGAGGATTTGGTTTGTCTCCATTTTCTCTCTATTTTACGGAGCTCCCTTTTTGATTTTATTAGAGTTCCTGTGTACCAGGGTTCCGAGTTGATCTTATGTGGGTTTGATGTGTGTTTCAAAGTTGGGTTAGATGTATTTTGGATGTGTGTGTTCCATCTGTTAGTTAGTTCGTCTAGGTCTGTGGAATCTAGGTTTATGTGGGATGCAATGGTGCTTATGAGGTGTTCCTCGTTGAGTTTGCTGAATTTCCTAATGGGGTTGGTCATTCTCATCTCCTTTGAGTTTTTGGGTTGGCACTGTAGTTTAAGTTTACAGTTGATTTGGTGGTGGTCTGACCATGGTACTTGAGTTATGTTTATTATAGGTGGTTCATTGCTTTGTTGTGGATTTCTGGGTATGAAAATCATATCTAGGATGTTTCCTCTATCGTGTGTGGGGTTGCTTATTATTTGTTGGAAACCCAATTGGTCGATGGCTTCATAGAAGGAGTCCGTGTGGGACGGAGGAATTGATGCTAGGTTCAAATCTCAGAGGATGATCTTGAAATTTTTGATTTGTGTGGATGTGATGGTTTCTAGTGCTGTGGCTAGTGTTTCGTGCTGTGGTGAGGGAGGTCGATAGATTAGGCAGATGGATAATGCCATGCTCTCGACTTTAAGTAGGTCAAGATCGGGATTTGTGACCGTAGATGTGGTTGTGAGTTGAAGGCTGGTTTTGGCTGCTATAAGGACTCCGCCTCCTCTTCTGTTGATGCGTGGGCAGTTGTATAGTTGGTATCCGGGCTTCTGTATTTGATTCATTGTTGCAGAGTCTGAGTCAGTGAGCCATGTTTCTGTTATGCATAGGATATCTGGTTGTTCGTCAGTTAGAATGTTGTGGATAATATGCGTTTTATTCCTTATTGACCTAGCATTAATAAGGATAATGTTACATGTGTGATGTTCTTGGTGTGTGGTTCGTGTGAGTTGTATTTGAGATCCAATAGTGTTCTTTGCTTTGGTTTTAGGGTGTTTTTGAGATTTGTTCCCTTTGATGTGGGTGTGTCGTTGGGGTAATTTACTTGGTGTTTGTGTGGTGGTGATAGGATTTAAGTTGTATTGATGCAGGATGGGTAATGGAGGGGGAGGGTGGAGAAGGTAGATTGGTGTATATAGTAGAGGAATGCAGTATTGTGAGTGTGGGATGGTTCTATATGAAGATGTTAGTATACACATGCACAAAATCAGGAAGGTGTGAGCAGGCTCCATTTTATGTCTGCCAGAAATATTTGGATTTTGGATTCGAGTGGCGCAGTGTGGGGTGAAGTCAAGGCAGCTGGCCTAGAGATGTGTTAGTGTAGGCCGACAAGATAGTTGTTGGGTACCAACAGTCTAGCAGGGATAGATGGGTTGGGGTACAGCGTTTCTTATTACTTTAACAAAATAGGGATACAGTCCTAACGTTTCCTTATCACTCAGTATAAACAGATACAGTATTGTGCGATACAGTCCTATCGTTACCTATCACTCAGTATAAACAGATACAGTATTGTGCGATACAGTCTTAAGGTTATTGCAAGAAGGTTATTGGGTTACTGCATTGAAATGTAACAACTTGCTGGTTAGAGATACTTGGTTTCATTTAGCTCTAAATAAACAGTAGTAGCCTTTAGAATTGGTAGGGGTTTACAATGTAACAGCTGGCTTGAGGAGAACAGGGCTTGTGACAGTGGGGAATTTACACATTATATATACAGAGGTATGTTGGCTCCTACTTGGGGGGGTGGGGTTAGGCCAGGGTTGCACAGTGGTCTTTTGCATCAGGAGGTAGATAAGTCCAGTAATTGATTACCTGGGTGATATCGTTGTAGTTGAAAGCTCTTGATGTCGAATTTTGGTCCAGCTATGGGAATCTCGTGGAGCGTGGTGGTCGGGACCGGCGAGCTCAGACCCGGCCTGGGGAGCTCAAGCCGTCAGTCATTTGATTGCTGCACTTTCGTTTTCTGTCCGTTATCGGAGTTTTGGTCATGTGAGTCAGGCTTCTTGATACTTGCAGCCTTGTTGCAGTTCAGTGGATGATGTTTCAACTGCGCCTAATCTCCACCGCCTAAGGGCCACCGCCAAAGGGCCCTCTGGAGGATTGGAGAGGATTCGCATTGTATGGGACAGTGCAGTGCTGGCCTCTGCAACTGTAGGGGCTCGAATGAGCCAGTCTAAGTAAGGGAAGACGAAAATCCCCAGGGTTCGTAGAAATGCAGCTACTACTGCCATGCATTTCGTGAATACCCTTGGTGCTGAAGCCAGACCAAAAGGAAGAACCCTGTACTGGAAATGTTTTCCCCTGAAAAGGAAACATAAGAATTTCCTGAGATCTGGATGGATGAGAATGTGAGTGTATGCATCCTTTAAGTCTAGAGAGCAAAGCCAATCCTGGCTTTGAAGGTATGGCAGAAGAGTTCCTTGAGAAATCATTTTGAATTTCTCTCGAAACAGATATTTGTTCAATTCTCTGAGGTCCAGAATGGGTCTGTGTCCTCCTGTTTTCTTTGAAATAAGAAAATAGGGGGAGTAGAACCCTGCACCCCGTTGAAGAATGGGTACTTCCTCTATTGCCCCTTGGGCAATAAGCGTGGAGACCTCGTGATCTAGCAGATTGTCTGCAGAAGTTTGAGAATTGAATTGTTTTAGAATTATAGGAGGGGGCATGCTGTGAAAATGAAGCTTGTACCCTTCTCCTACAATGGACAAAGTCCAATCTTCTGCTGTTATCTGATGCCATCTGTTAGCAAAGTGGCATAACCTGCTCGGAATATTGGGGGGTTGGGGACCCCTCAGAGGCAGGAAGGCAAAGCTCTCTAGGAAGGAGTCAAAGCCCTTGAGGCGGCTGAACCTAGAGAGCTGGTTGGGCTCTTGGGCCTTTTGGCTTCTTTTGCTGTCTAGTTTGTCCTTTTTGGGCAACCTGATCTTGAGTTTGACTCTGCTGGGTATAGGAAAGATAAAACTTCCTCTTTTTGCAAAAAGAGGGTTTTATATAAGGCTTCCTTTTGGCTGGAGTGGCTGTAGACTGACAATCTAAGGTAGAATTGTCAGCATCTAACTCGTTAGCCTTTTCCTGCCAGTTCTTGCCGAAGAGATTCTCCCCCGTGCAAGGAATGTTGCCTAACTTGTCTCCAAGTCTGATGCCTGTAGCCAGGCAATCCGTCATGTGCCAATGGCAATAGCAGAGGTTCTGCTGATGCATTCAAAGCAGTCAAAGGCTGCACGATTAACAAACTTGGAGACATCTTGAACATCTTGAGCATGCTTAACTAGAGCAAGAAAATCTTGTCTCTTGTCATCTGGGAGAAATGGGCTCATAAGTTCCAAGTCTCCTGTGACTCCCTTGAGGAACATTCCCATATATAGGATATATGAACTGATCCTAACTGAAAGCATGAAGCTTGAAAAGTTTGGCGCCCAAAAGCATCCAGAGTCCTGCATTCATGACCCGGAGAATTGGATGCATGCCTCTTTGCACTTTTCATACTACAGATGGCTGATTCCACTACCATTGAATGGTGTGGCAGCTGAGTTTTCTGAAATCCAGGACATGGCGGAACTCGATACATAGTATCAAGTTTCCTAGAGTGAGGAGAGGTAGACAGAGGTGTCTCCCACATTCTCAGCATCAAGCCATGCAGAATTTCATGGATAGGCAGAGTGGCTGCCTCCTTAGGAGCTTTAGGATATTGGAGAATTTCCAATTCCTTTGCTCTGGGTTCCTCTTCAGGAGCTACCGTGATTGAAAGACCTTTGGCCATATCACGGATGAAATCCTGAAATGGCATGTCCTCTGGAGGTGACGATATTCTGTATTGGGGAGAAGAGGGATCTTCTAAGAGAAACCCTCTAGTGCCAGCATTGTCAGAGCCTTCAGAATCGGAGGAATCAAAGTATTCCTGACCCCGATGCTCTTGCAACACACGATCCCGGTACCACTTTGTCAATTCCAGCCAGAGATGGCATAGGAAGAGTTCCCACCGGGGCCGGTACCATCAGTACCAATGTCGTCGATGTCGGTACCGGTGCCCGTGGGACCACCGGTACCGCAGCTGAAAGAAGAGCTGTGATACTGTGCTCGATAGCGAGGAACCTCTGGTCTATCGACGCTGCCAACTGCTGGGTGTCGGTACCGGTAAGGACGGCTGGAACCCCTGAGCATGGCACAGGCAGTTCTTGCGAGGTTGAGGCCTCGAGAACATCCTGAAGCCCCATCGATGCTTTGGAAGCCGAAGCCTCCCGCCGGGGCTGTTTTGCCGATGTGGTTCCCTCAAGGGCAATGCCAATGGCCTCTCGATGCTTAGCAGGAGAGCTACCCTTTGAGGACCGGCTTTTATGTTTAGTTACCTGAGATCCATGGGAGGAAGAGGCAGCCCTTGACGATGTTGATGCAATGGACCTGGCATTCGAAGAAAAGAGGGTACCGAGCTTTTCAGCCCAGTTCTGTCTTCCTCTTTTAGTCATTCCCATACAGGAGAGACGTTCAGTTGGAGAATGTTCAGGTCCTAAACATTTCAGACACCAATCATGGGTGTCAGTGACGGAGATGGTACTGCCACACTTAGTACATTTTTTAAAACCACTAATTCAATGATTGCTTCCACCAAAGACTTATACAGAGGTACTATCACCTCCTTTTTTTCTGCCCAAAATGGCACCTAGCATCAAAGAGAAAAGTTTCTGAAACAGTCTAAAGCCTTAGTAGTTTTTTTTTTTTTTTATGAAAAGAAAAGAACCGGCGGTATCGATAGGCGTCGTGAGGAAGGCAAACACAACCACAAGAAAAGAAATTTAAAGACGGAATTTTCTGTGGTGACAGGGAATAGATTCTGTCAGCTCCGTGGAAAACGAAGAACTGAAGAGGGACAGATGGAAAGGCAGGAAGGCAGCACGCATGTGCTGAGGGATGCTCCCAAAAGCGTTCCTATCGGACACTGGGGAGCGTTCCCGCGCAGGCTCCGTCGGTACCGATGATACCCATATGTGAAGACTACATTCCTGCTTGTTCCTGGAGATAGTAATCTCCACTCCTTCAGTCTTGCCAGACACAATAGGGACCAGCAGAGGACCAGGAAACAATAGTCAGCTCCCCAGCTAAAACAAAGGATGGGATTTTGAGTGGCTCCAGGAAGACAAGCAGTATCCAAGACAATTTATTAGTTGAAGGGAAACTAAGGTTTTATGTAAACCATTGGCACAGTATAATTTCCAGCAGCTCGATCCTTATCATTCAGAACCGTTATAGACTATATCTTTTCAAAACACCATCAAATTGTCCACCAAGAGTATTTTGGTCAAACTCTCAACATCAAGTAGTATTTATAAGAAGCTCTCCTCCATCTTGGAGGCCAATGCTGTCAAAATCATACTTCAGGAGAGCGAATGTGCAGATTTTATTCCGAGTATCTCCCTAGTCAGAGAAAATATGGGGTTTCTACTGCATTCTAGATCAGAGAAACCTGAACAAATATCTGACTCAAAAAAAAATTCAAGATATTTCCTGGGCACCTTAATTCCCTTTTTTCAAAGGGGGACTGGTTGTGTTCTCTGGACTTAAAGGAAGGTTATATCCTCATACAGAGATGCATCCCAGTCACAAGTATCCCACACATTTTCATAAAACACTTAGCCATGGTGGCAGCACACATGCATACTGTGAGTGCATGGACTTCCCTAACTAGATAACTGTCTAGGAAGGAGCTCAACAATAAATGACCAAAACAATCTGGGTGCTGGAGTCACTAAAGTTTATCAACTATCCAAAGTCCATTTGAACTCTCCATCTCAAACTTGTTAAGGGCTGTGCGAGACAACTCACGCAAAGACCTATCTTTCACCAGAAAGGTTGTCATGCCTGTATCTGTGGTACAGAAGATAACAGCAAGTCAACAGACATATTGAAGGGGATATTGAGATTGTTGGGCCACATATCTTATGTTCTTATATATAGTTGAAGCTATGTCATACTGGGTCAGTATCCTACTTTAAAAACAGTGGCCAATCCAAGTACCTATCAGATGTCCAAAAAGGTACACAGATTCCATATTGCTTATCCCGGGGTAATTTCCCTAGTCCTCTAATGTTTTTATGGACTTTTATTCCAGGAACTTGTCCAAACCTTTTTTATATACAGCTACACTAACAGCTTTTATTACATCCTTCAGTAATGAATTCCGGAGTCTGATTACACATTGAATGAAAAATAGTGGTTAACATGCTATCTCCTCAAGTACAAAATTAGATCATAAGCCTTCCAAGGTACAGAAAATACTCACTGTACCCAAATATAAAATCTAAACATTTATAAGCCAGATCAGAGCTATGTGTCTTTCTTTTCCCCCTCTGCCCTGACTACCTACCTTACTGCTTTCCCTTGTGATTTCCCGCTGGATTACTGCAATATCGTCTTTGCAGGTCTTTCACGATATCAACTCCGTTGCCTTCAACTCATCCAGAACACTGTTGTCCATCTTCTCACTCATGCTTCATACTATGATCATGTCACCTATCTTCTGGTCTGCTATCTTTGGTTCCACATTCAGTTCCACATCAGTTTCAAGATTCTTGTACTAATTTCACAAAGTTCTTCACACCAGTGTCCCTTCTTATTTTTCTTCTAGCATCATTCTTCATGCTCCACAACAGTCTCTCTGCTCACTCCACTCAAACTGCCTTCATCTGCCCTCTGCTACCCATACTAGGTATGAACTGACATGGAATCCGGCCTTCTAATTTTTCAGTCCCCCACCTGTGGAACAGTCTCCCTTCTGCCCTTTGACTAGAGCCCTCCCTTGTTGAATTCAATACTCAACTTCAGACCCTCCTAATTCACAAGGCCTTCAACATCACCATTATTTGACCTGCCAGACCCTGTTTATTTATTTAGCAATGCTTATATACTGCTTTTCACTGGGTCAAAGTGGTGTACACTCAGGTAGGGTATCTATTTCTCTTATCCCCGAAGGGCTCACAATCTATGTTATGTACCTGAGGCAACAGAGGGTTAAGTGGCTTGCCCAAGACCACAAAGAGCACCTGTGGGACTAGAAACCCCAGTCTCTCCAGCCCAAGGCAACTTGCCTCAACCACTAGGCTACTCCTGAACTGTGTCACAGCTGGTTTGAAACATTCCTTTAATATTTTCCTGTGGATGATCTTTCTCTCTCCTACCTTGTCATTAAACGCCCTTCTCCCTCCCTCCTCTTTCTTCCTTTTTCCTCTTGGTATGATTGAGAATCTTTCCTGTCCACAATTTTGGAATTCTTTTCACTCGCTTTCCATATTTATGTTTTTATCGTGAACCGCTCTGACAACTTGCTTGAAGGACAGCATATCAAATTTTAATAATAAATATTAGGTATTATAATATAGAAAGAAAGAAAAAAAAGTTTTAAGCAATAGCTATCCTTACCCATAGAGATTACATATTCCATTGAGGTCTTTCTCAAGAGACTGCAAGGCCAGATATGCCTTCGCTTTTATTTCACTAAGAATAAATGCAGAAAAAATTTTTTTAAAAAGTACTAGTAAAAAAAAAAAAAACACCACCAACAACTTAAGAGTAGAAAAAATGAGACTACTTATTTCCTGGAATGTGATAGAGATCTAGCAGTCCTTCCAAGCTCTTTTCAAAGGCATCAAAATTCTTGACACTAAATGGGATAAGAAAGGGACCAATGAGCATATTTGATGCATGTAACATAAAAAAAAAAGTTGTAGGTATTTAAATCCTGTGCTGTTCCCCTCTCCCTTCCATTGTTCTGGAATAGATTTTGTTAATGGGAGCTCTCAAAGAAATACATGACATATGCTGTTTATAATATATAATGAAGCCTATTTGAATGCTACGGTCCAAACAGCTGGGCGATGTTAATTCAAGTTGGTTCATCCTCCATTTTATAAGAAGGGTGATTGTGAATGAAAAGACTAGCATGAATGAATAGACTCGCAAATATGAACATACTTCTGAAATTGCTATATAAACACAAAAGCACATTTTATGATGCTATTTTGGTTTTCATATATTCAGATTATACCCATGCAAGTTGTTTTTACTTTTAAACATCAAAATTGAATTTTAGAACTGAATATAGAATATGTGTTCATAGATATTTTCACTGTATGTCATGCATAAACTCATTCTACTTTCTGTACAAAAATAGGCCCGGTTCTTAATTTAACTGATTTGAGGAAAACAAACTGGAGGATGAAATGGAAATAAGACTAATTAGAAACGGTGTCTGAACTGTGTCACAGCTGGTTTGAAACATTCCTTTAATATTTTCCTGAAAATAGTGTGAATCAGACACAGATTCCGCCAGAGCTGAAGACTTACCCTAGAATTGCCAGCAGAAAATAAGAGTGTGCTAACAAAGAACAAAATCACCTACCACCAGACCTCTTCCCCAAACAGAGCTAAAGTTAGAAAACTTCTGATAAAGGCTAATGCCCTTGTGACCACAACCAACAGGTGGCATATAAAACCCACACTGTGTAGAAAGCACAGTTACTTACCTGTAACAGGTGATCTCTGGGAACAGCAGGAATAAGTCTTCACATATGGGTACATCGGTACCGATGGAGCCTGCGTGGGAACGCTCCCCAGCGTCCAATCAGAAAGCTTTTGGGAGCATCCCACAGCGCCTGCGTGCTGCCTTCCCACCTTTCCAAATGTCTCTCCTCAGTTGAGTTTTATAGCTGAGACAAAGAGGGAGAGAAAGGGAAAGGAAGAGAGATAGAGAGAGAAAGACACACAACTCCTAGGGGAGGTGGGTGGGTTGTGAAGACTTATTCCTGCTGTTCCCAGAGATCACCTGTTACAGGTAAGTAACTGCTATCTCCAGGAACAAGTAGGAATGAGTCTTCACATATGGGGACTCCCTAGCTTTTGATGCCAGGGAGAGAGCCCATAAGTTGTGTGTCCCTGGGACAGGGCTGCACTTCCCCACCCGGATCTCTGGCATCCCATGAGGGATGGTGGGTAGGAGTTGATTAAGTATGGAACAGGTGTTTGGACAAGGACTCCCGCAGGGATGCCTTGTTTGGTCAGGCTGTTCTCAAACAGTAATGGGCAGTGAAGGTATGAACCGAGGCCCAAGTGCCTGCTCAACAGATGTCGTCGATAGACACAGAGTTCAGGTGAGCCATAGAGGCTGCCATGGCTCTCACATTGTGAGCTGTGACATGGCCCTCCAGAGAAATGTTCTTGCTCTGATAGGCGAAAGAAATACATTGGGCAATCCAGTTGGAAAGTGTTCTCTTGGAGACTGGTTGTCCCAAATGAGAAGGATCAAAAGCAACAGAGTTGAGAAGACTTTCTGTGTTGTGTCCTCTTTAAGTAAAAAGCTAGAGCTCTTTTACAGTCCAGGGTATGAAGATTCCTCTCTGCACTTGATGCATGAGGCCCTGGAAAAAAGACAGGTAGGTAGACCTCTTGGTTGAGGTGAAAAGGCGAGACCACCTTAGGCATAAAGTGTGGATTAGTCCTAAGGACCACCTTGTCATGATGGAACCTTGTATAAGGTGGATTAGCTACTAGTGCTTGCAATTCACTGATGCGGCGTGCGGATGTGATTGCAATGAGAAAAATAACCTTCCAAGAAAAGTATTTCAAGGAGGTAGTAGCTAAAGGTTCAAAAGGCGGCTTCATAAGCTGACCAAGAACCAAATTTAAGTCCCATGCCACCGGGTGTGGTCTAATGGGAGGCTTTGTTAAAAGGAGGCCTCTCATGAACCTTGTTACAAGGGGATGAGAGGAAACGGGCTGTCCATTTAGAGGCTTGAGGGAAGCTGCAATAGCACTCAGATGGACTCTTACTGAATTTGTCTTAAGGCCTGCATTAGACAGATGCAGGAGATACTCCAGCAACGATTCCAGAGATATGGAACGGGGTTTAAGACCCTTTCCAGAACACCAGATGGTAAACCTTTTCCACTTGAAGGCATAAGAATGTCTAGTGGAAGGTTTTCTGGAAGCATAAAGAACATCTTTCACTTGTTGAGAAAGAGAAAGATCCTGGAGATCTAGGCCTTCGGCAACTAAGCCCTGAGATGCAGAGACTGGGGATTGGGATGCCACAATTTTCTGTTCTCCTGAGAGAGGAGGTCTGGAGCAGACCCTAACTCTAGGGAGGGAGCTTGAGAGAGATGTAGAAGCAGAGGGTACCACACTTGCCGAGGCCAATGTGGAGCTATGAGAATCATGTGGCCTCTGTCTCTCTGAAGCTTGAACAGGGTTTTGGGAATTAGGGGAATGGGTGGAAAGGCATACAGGAAGTCTTGACCCCAGTGAAGGAGGAAAGCATCCCTTGACTGAGCCCCCTGAGCCGGAGTTCTGGAACAGAACCGGGGAAGTTTGGCATTCCATGGACTTGCAAAGAGGTCTATGTCCAGGGTTCCCCAAATTTGAAAAATCTTGAATACCTGGTCCATATGTAGGGACCACTCGTGTGGAAGCAGAACTCGACTGAGTCTGTCTGCCCAAGAGTTTTGAACACCTGGAAGATAGACTGCCAGAAGATGAATGTGATGCTCTCTGGCGAGGGCCCACAGTCGTAGAGCTTCGTTGCAAAGTGACAGAGAGCCAGTTCCTCCCTATTTGTTTATATAGAACATGGCTACCTGATTGTCCGTGTGGACAAGGATTGTCTTGTGGCTGAGCAGGGTGTGGAAAACTCGCAGAGCAAGGAAGATTGCTCTGAGTTCCAAGAAATTGATATGTAGACAAGTCTCCTGTGGGGACCAGATGCCCTGGGTGGAGAGGTCCTGAAGATGAGCTCCCCAGCCCATTGGAGAAGCATCTGTTGTAAGAATTGCCTGGGGTAGAGGCTGTTGAAAAGGACACCCCAGCAACAGGTTCTGAGGGGACTTCCACCACTGGAGGGACAAAATGAGGCGACTTGTGTTTGCTATTTTGTCTGACAGGCAGCCTAATGCCTGGGTCCATTGGGTGGACGAAGTCCACTGAGCTGCTCTCATGTGAAGGCGAGCATATGGAACCACATGAACAGTGGATGCCATGTGGCCTAGCAACTGTAACATCTCTCAAGCAGTTAGCTTCTCAAGCAGAGTCAAAACCCCTTCTAACTGCATCAAGCGAAGGCAACGGGTCTGGGGAAGATAGGCTCTTGCCGTATCCAGTAGCGCCCCTATAAATTCCAGGGACTGAGAAAGAATCAAATTGGATTTTGGGATGTTTATTACCAGCCCTAAATATTGAAGGATTCGCATTGTGCAGGTTAGAGCAGTCTTGGCCTCTGATTGAGTGGGAGCTCGAATGAGCCAGTCGTCCAGATAAGGGAAGACAAATATTCCCAGGGTGCGTAGAAAAGCAGCAACCACTGCCATGCATTTCGTGAGCACCCTTGGTGCAGAGGCCAGGCCAAAGAGGAGCACTCTGTATTGATAGTGCTTCTCCTGGAAAAGGAACCGAAGGAACCTTCTGTGAGTTGGATGGATGAGAACATGTGTACGCATCCTTGAGATCTAGAGAACAAAGCCAATCCTGACTGTGAAGGTATGGCAGCAGAGTTCCTAGAGAAACCATCTTGAATTTCTCTTTGACTAGGAATCTGTTCAACTCTCGGAGATCTAAAATGGGTCTGAAGCCCCCTGTTTTCTTTGGGATAAGAAAATAGGGGGAGTAGAATCCCATGCCCTGTTGTTGAAAAGGCACTTCCTCTATTGCCCCTTGGGCTAGAAGAGTGGCAACCTCCTGCTCTAACAGGCTGAGGAGGGAGGTTGGAGAATTGAACTGGGGCACTCTTGTGAGAGGGGGCAAGCTGGAAAAATGAAGTTTGTACCTCTCTCTTATAATGGAGTGTCCAACGCTCTGCTGTGATTTGCCCCCATCTGGGAGCAAAGTGACATAACCTTCCTGGGATGGTGGAGGGCTCTGGTCCTTTAGAGCCAGGAAGGCTAAGTTCTCTAGCAGAGAGTCAAAGGCCCTGAGGGGGCTGAGATTGCTGGGCTGGAGCAGGCCTCGCAGCCTTTGCCTTGGTCTGTTTGGAGGATTGCTGACGTTTGGAAGGAAACTGAGCTGCAGAAGATGCTCTCTGACTATAAGCAGGATAGGATCTTCTCTTTTTAGAAAAAGGTGTTTTCTTGAACAACCTTTTCTTAGCAGGAGCAGCAGTAGATTTGGATAGTCTATCCAAAGCAGAATTTTCAGCATCCATTTGATTGGTAAAGATTGGCAAGCAAAAGCCAAACAGATTCTCACCTGTACAAGGGATATTTCCCAATTCATCTTGGACCCAGGTCTCCAAATCAGATGCTTGAAGCCAAGCAATCCTACGTGCACCTATAGCTATAGCTGAGGCTCTGCTTACTCATTCAAAGGAGTCGAAAGCTGCACGGTTGGAGAATTTGGATATATCCTGGGCATGTTTGAGCACAGAGAGAAATTCTGGCCTTTTACTGTCCAACATAAAAGGACAAAGTCAGCAAATGGTCAGTGACTTCTTTTAAGAACATTCCCATGTAGAGACTATAAGAATTAATTCTCGCAGCAAGCATGGAAGCTTGGAAGACTCTTCTACCAAAAGCATCCAGAGTTCTACATTCACGTCCTGGAGGATTAGAGGCATGTCTCTTGGCACTTCTAATTTTTCTCATTGCAGACTCAACCACAATAGAGTGGTGAGGAAGCTGAGTTTTATGGAAACCAGGACAAGGAGGGACACGATACATGGTGTCCAACCTGCGAGAATGAGGAGAGGTGGATAGAGGTGCTTCCCACATCCTTAACATGAGATCATACAGAATCTCATGAATAGGCAAGGTAGCTGCCTCTTTAGGAGTTTTAGGATAATTGTAGAATATCTAACTCCTTAGCTCTAGGCTCTGACTCTGGAGCTACTGTAATAGAGAGGCCCCGAGCCACCTCTCTGATAAAGTCTTGAAAAGACAAGTCCTCTGGAGGAGACATCCTTCGTTTAGGAGAGGACTCCTCCTGTGGAAGAAGCATCGCTACATCGACGGACTCTTCAGAATCCTCAGAGTCAGAGGAATCGAAGTATCGTCGGTCGGGATGCTTTGCAAAGCCCGATACCCGTACTGACCGGAATCGGTATCGGGAATCATCGGTACCGGAGGGTTGCAGAGGGCAGAGTACCGGCATGGCTGACACCGATGCCAATGTCGATGCTACCGGTACCAGAATCGGTGCCGATGGCGATAACGGAGCCGGTACCGGCAGAGTAGTCTGTTGCAGTACCACGAGCGTCGATGCCACAAGGAAAGCCACCAGACTGCGTTCAATGGACAGAATCCTCTGATCCATCGACGCCACCAATGCCTGGAAGTCGGTACCGGTGGAAGCCACCGGTACCCCAGAGCATGGCACCAGGAGATCTGTTGAGGCCATGCCATCTTGATCATCCTGAAACCCTGATGATGCTTTAGAAGCCGAAGCCTCCCGCTGGGGTAATTTTGCCGGTGCAGAATCCGAGGGCAATGCCAGGGGCATCTCGATACTTAGAAGGAGATTTGCCCTTCGAGGCCCGACTAGATTTATGTTTAGTTACCTGAGATCCATGTGAGGAAGAAGCAGCCCTGGAAGACATCGATGCCACCGAAGCTGCATCAGAGGGAAACGGGGTACTGAGCTTGGCAGCTCGGTTCTGTCGACCTCTCTTAGACATCATGGAACAGGACACACAATCTTTAATGGAATGGTCAGGGCCTAAACACCTGAGACACCAGTCATGGGTGTCGGTGACGGAGATAGTACCGCCACATTTTGTGCACTTCTTAAATCCTGAGGCAGGCTTTTCCATATTTAAGGAAAAGAACTTTGGGCCTAAGGCCCAAAACTGAAGTACACCTGAAGAAAAATAAATGGAAAAAAGGTCTTTTTTTTTTTTTTTTTTTTAAAGAAAAGAATAAGAACCGGCGGTACCGGTATAGCATCGAGGAAGGCAGACGCGACAGAAAGAAATAAAGAAAAAATAAGGAAATTCTTCTGCGGTGACAGGAACACAACGTGTTGGCTCCGCGGAAAAACAACAACTGAGGAGAGACAGTTGGAAAGGCGGGAAGGCAGCACGCAGGCGCTGTGGGATGCTCCCAAAAGCTTTCTGATTGGATGCTGGGGAGCGTTCCCACGCAGGCTCCGTCGGTACCGATGTACTCATATGTGAAGACTCATTCCTGCTTGTTCCTGGAGATAATACAGAACACAGTACTCAGTATGACATTCAAAGATTTAGGCACCTATATCTGGCATTTAAAAAGATTTCCAGGCTTAGCATGTCAATTTAGGAACTTTGATTCATGACGTTCCTAATTCAGCACTTAAAACAGGCAAAGCCCGGGAGGGCTGAGATCAAGTGAATGTTATATGATCAGCAGCCAAATGCAGCTATGAGACTACACTTAGGCGATTAATTAGCTGGCCTAAATCTGGGAAACTCATTTTTAGGTTCCTTAACTTGAAGGTGCTACATTCGAGCAAAAACGTAAGCACCATTAACTGAGTGAATTTAAGAACCTTATATTTGTGCCTAAATTCTGTTGCAGAGTTCTTTGACTATGGGGCTCATTATGTTTACAGAACAGTAATTTTAAAAAGGGGAAAAAGCATGATATTTGCCCTAGAAAGGATGGAAGTTTGCAGGATTTACCCTCTTTTGGCCTCTAAGAATTTAAAGTATAATAAAGATGCAAACTAGTTAACTAAAATAAAATTCAATTTAGAGACCATTTATTGTCACTTGATATCAGTCATTTCATCTTAAGCATGATTACTAGAGGTGCGACACATCCATCATATACAGTTTTAAGATCTCCTATGAATTATCTGTCTCAAATTTGTAAAATTAAAAAAAATAATTCTAAAGCTAATGAAAAATAATTAAATAGTTAAATAATTTTCTACCTTAGATGCTGCAGCAGCTCTTCACATATCTAAAAAACAATAAAACCCAAATGATAAATGCCCATTAAAGGCGTGTTCTTTAATGTCAGTAAAATCAATGGTGAAGAAATCACAGATTCAAACTTACAACTTAGGAGTATATTTACTAATCAGTGGTAGCAGCTTCTGTGCTATTAGTAAACATACCCCCCTTAGGCAGGAGAAAAGCAGTCTGGCAGGCACATATGAGCAGATCATCTGTGCCAAGCATAGGCAGTGGAATTGGGTGGACCACAAGGGCCATAGCCCTACAAAAGTGTTTTGCTCAAAACACAGCATCTGCAATTAGATAGCTTGGGGACAGGGCTGGAGATTGCTTTGTTTGGCCCCTCCAACAAAACAGCTGTTTCGCTGCCTCTGATGCCAAGTGATTCTTATCCGCAGACATTTCCTACACTTCTGAAAATACGATTTTTGGGTCAGCCTGGTGACTCAGTAGTAGTGCTGTATACTATCATCCAAAAGATGGTAGTTGGCTCATCAGGCCAAGACTCGGCTTCCCAGGTGGGCCAGGGATGCTCGAGAGGCAGGTGTTCACAGCCCTTGGGGTAGAGGAAGGTACAACCATTGCAAACAACCACTTAGGAGGATATTTAAACGCTAACACATGTTAAGTGCGACTGAGCCCATAGAAATAAAAAGGTGCCGACCATTTAATGCACATTTACTTTATTAATAGGCATTAAATCCTCTAGTAAACATGCTCTTTAGTATTCAGATTCAGGAGCCACGTGACCATGATTTCTGGTCCCTGGCCAAAGACCATTGTTATATGGCGCCCTTAAAAAAACCTGGAAAATCCCTAGGTAGTTGCAAACCAGTGCTTCTGCTGTTCTCGTGTAAAAAGATATCAGTTCCAAAAATAATGGAGTCCTAAAGGAGAAGAGGAAACTGCTGACTCAAAAATATTTTTTTTAAAAAGTGATTTTCCATGCTACTGTCATACAGAGTTCACAAGGTGGCATCCAGATTGCAAGATGGTCTTTCACTTCATCAAGAGCCAATATATAGTGACTGGGAAAAGAAAGCTCTTTCACAGTAGGTTGAGAAGTAAATGTGTTGACTAAAGTTACTGTGAAGCTTTTACAAAAAGGCAAAAACAGTCATCCCAAACTATTTGGGTTAAATATAGTGCCTACAGCACTTTGGGTGCTCTATATAAAAAGATCCTCCCCTTTACCATAGGAGCTTCTCCATGGTGAGCCAATTTCACATCCATCACATCTCCATTTTTCTGCATCTGAACTTCTATGTAGAACATATCTGAAGTTATGTAGCATGCTGTTCCAGTAGGGCTCAGATGAGACGTCATCCTGTGCAACAAAAAAAGACAATAGGGAGTATTGAGGGAAAAAAGGCTTCTATATAAATCTCACACCCCCAAATGTTAATTCACATGAAGTTCCCTGGCTTTGAAAAAAATTCTTTTATTCTGTAAGTTCAAGTGGGAATTCTCTCACCCATTTTTCTTCGATATAGTCTCTAATCTGTCCACCACAGCAGATATAGATCTAACTGCAAATGAAGAAAGGTCCATCATTATTCAAATGTTACAATTTACTAGTGAATATTTTAAGTCTTCTTTAGATTAAGGAAGAGAGAAGCATGCTGAATTAACACTGGATATTGGTATATTCCATTTACTAGGGTAACACAGACATGCTACAGTGCACCTTCAATGTGACTGGGACCATTGCTGGCAGAACCATTTCCAGCAATGAGGGGACAGCAATTTATGCCAATCCACTCTTGCTACATATATGAAGGGTGAAAGTTATATACAGCAGCAACTATGGCTTAAGCATCAGGCATCATGATCATTGACATCTGCGTTCTGGAAGCTGGACTGAGACCAGACAATAAAATTTTGCAACAGGATATAGCTTTCTAAAAATGAACAATGCAATCAGAAATGAACTGGTGGCAGAGCCAAAATGATCCTGAATCCATTTTCATCCTTTAAAGCACTTGCCTCTGTAAGTGCATTGAGACTGACCATTAAATATTAGTATTACTTGATCCCACACAATACCAATGTATATCTTCCACGATTTCAAGGGACCTTCAGAGTGGAGCACCAGCGCATGTTAAGCCTTCAGTGCTAGGCTTTGCTCACTATTTCTTCGTCAATCCCATTCATATATAATTCAGTAACTTGCAATTAAAATGTGTCCAGTAAGTCAATGCTCTGGTCCAACGACTGTTGTACTGTAGTTCAAAATATGATTAAAATACTTAGTATGACGTGTTGACAAGCCGTCATCCACACTGTAGCTGCTTCATCAATGTTCAAGTCTGCTCACCACCATGCTTTCTCACCTGACATGGCATCTTGCTTTCAATATCTCTGTATCAGGGATCTGGTAGGTGATAATTCCAAATTTTAGCGTTCTGCTGCAGTGGCTCCAAGTTTGTCTTATGTTGGGAGAAAGCATGGCGGTGAGAAGATTCAGAACGTTGATACAGCAGCGACAGCATGAATGATGACTTCACCACATTATGCTATTATTTTAACCATATCCTGAGCTGAAGAACAATTGTTCGAAGCAATCATTGAATTACCGGACAATATTATTTTAAGATACAAAATTATATATGAATGGGACTGAATGACAAATACTGAGAAAACCTTAGCACTGAAGTTTAACACGCACTGGTGCTCCACTCCGATGGCTCCTTATATATAAATATAGTGATAGTGCTAATAAAGATTGGTGACCATGTTTAGTTCCCGATGCATCCATATGATGCAACAGTTTCTGAACTCACTGAAGTCTTTATTTAGACTAAGCAATTCCTTTGTGCTTTCCTGACAAAGGCACAGCACTAATGCACTGGTCAATGGCTCTCTTCTTTAAGTGCTTTAATATGGTCTATAATTAGGATTTCTGATTTTAGGTATTAACTGCTAAACACTGATAAGCATCCTGATGCAAAATACTTAAAATAGGTGTTTTTTAATAAACACTAGAAAAACATTTACCACAGTAGCTGCATGTAGGCAAAATATTTTTGTTTAGTTTCTAATATTGTTTGCAAGTGTTTTTACTTTTTTCCCCCCATGTATAACTGTTTGAATTCTTACAATCAAAAAAATGCATACGTAAGGCACATCAAGAAACAAAAAGGGAGAAAAGAAATGCAGCACAAACCCAGGCAACATTAAGCACCAATTACCAAATAAAGAAGAGGACAAAGAAGGGGGGGAGCAAAGGAATAAGCCTGAACTACAGCATAAAATAGGAAAAACCAGAAGAGTCACTTAGACAGCCCATATTAGAATAAATCTAAGGAATTACACCTCCTAGGGCACCATTTCAGCCCTTGGGTTCCACAGGAAGATTCAATTATTTTTTATTTATTTTTTTTTAGCATCCAAGAGGAAACAGTTGAGGCTCAAAAGAGACACATATTTAATATTAGAATGACTAGGCACACATTTACAAGGAAATCTAAGTAGTAAGGTACAGACCAAACTTCAACTTCTTGGCGTAATTTAAGAAACTCCTGCCTCATGTCCCGAGTCTGATGACAAAAGGTCAGGGAAAAGCCTAGAAATGGAACAGTCCTTTTTAAGGAAAATAGCTGAAGCACACAATCTCGATCCTGGGAGAATGCAAATGTCACCAAAAGTGTCTCTCTATGGTGTTCTTCAATAGAGGAGTGTTCGTTTGTTAAATCCAAACTATCCACCGATATCACTGAAATCAGAGATAAAGAATATAGAAGGGCAAAAAGGAGAGATAATAGGCGATATGCCTCAGTCATAGGGGGCAGTGCTGAATCTGAAATACCCAGAACCTCCTTCATGTATTTCTTAAACATATCTACAAGGGATACCTATGGAGGTCCTAGGGAAGTTAAGGGCCTCAGATTCAAAATTCGGCACCATTATCCAGTTTTTGATGGATGGTCAATCATCAAGCTCTCCCTGCACAGCTTGAATACACTTCAGGTCTTTCTCCAGTTTTTCCACACCTGCCCTCTATGGCCGCAGCTTCTCCCATTTCCTTGGCCACTTTCCTCTGAAATTCAACTATAGATAAATTCATTTGTACTAAAGATTTATTCAACATTGTGATATGTCCCTGGATAACCTGTGGGAGGCTATTCTGAGGCTTCCTGAGTGCACAAAACCTCCACCATCAAAGCAGCAAGCCCTTCTCTAGGAGCACTCTGTTCAGTTTCCCTAGACCTAAGCATTCCCAAATTAGGAAACCTAGAAGCACTTATCTGGGGTCCTTGCCTGTCTCAAACCTAATTCACAAGGGATTCCACTTTACTCTCTCAGTCTTGATGATCTTAGAGGCTCATATTCTGTTCAGATAACACCCTCCTCGTGACAGGAATGGCCTCTTCTGGGTCCAGGTAAAAGAGTCAGCTCTTGAGGGCATAGGAGCTTCAGGAATACCTGTACTCAAGGATATTTCAGAGGCAAGGAGTAACGCAGCTTTATCCAGCACTCAAGTGGCACATCCAAGTGAGAGATCAATCAGTTGAGATCATATTGTTTGCCCAATTGTAGGCTGACAGAGCAGGGGGCACTCAGTGATTGCAAGCTATGCAGACGCACAGATCCCTCCTGCTTGGCCAACCACCTACCCATAATGATAACATCCAACCATGAACAAGTCCACTTTGGTGGATGCCATCTTGTCGCCACACCCCCCCCCCCCCCTTTGTGTTTGGAGCAATTTTATTAAATTAAGGGGTAGCTGCAAATGCTGCCCAAACAAAAAAATTGCTGAAAATTTACAAGATGTTTCCAAGCACATGGGCTAATCGTAGCTTTTACTTTCTTAAACATGGTTTCACAGATCCTCTGATCCAGATTATTTATTGGATAACCAGGATTTGGAGTAGGCTTGGTAGATGCCTCTACTAGTATATACTAACTGGTAATTTCATACAAGGATTCTGTATTTTAAGTCCAAGAATTCAACAAGGGCTAGGAATATAACATAAGCAAAGTGTTTGGAGTAGGCCTCTAGAACAGGAGTCAATAGATTCTCAAGACAAAAATTCCAGGAAAGGTTTTCCACAGAACTCAAGACCAGACAGGGAAACTTTGGACCAATCAGGAAACAGGAACTAAGATTACCAGAAATACAAGATACACTCAGAATAAGCTGGCTAAAGTCAGATACCCATGAGGCACAATAGCTCCTCTTGAAATACCAGCACTCTCCAATTCAAGGCTCACCAGTTCAAGACCAGACTGACAACTGTGGTTAAAATTAAAATAAAAATTTACCATGGAGGTCAATCTGTGCCACGAACAGGGATGTATGTCCTGGCAGAATGTACATCCCCACTATTCATCCCCCTGCCGCTCCCGGCGCAAAGACTCCCCGTACAAACAGTACTGTTGTACAGGGAGCCTTAGATAGGGTGGGAGGGGGTGGTCTGAAGACAGAGCAAGAGTGGGCCATGACCCCAGATGTACAGGGCCAATTCTGAGTCAGCCCTGTATGTCTGGGGTTGGCCACCTAGACGGGGGACTTATTCCACCTCGGAGATGGAATAAGTCCTCCTGGGTGCCAGCTCCAGGCCAGAACAAAATGGTGAGAGGTTGCAGGGGGTATTCTGCAGCTCGACCTTGGCTATGGGATGCCAGATCGGGGGTCAGGCTGCGGGAAAAGGATGTTGGGTCAGCAGCCAAGGATCATGGCTCCATAATGGAGCCACAGTGTGTTGGGAAATTTGATTTAAAGTCTGCCTTGGGTCTGCTTATATATGTATATATTGGCTTTATATGACTGAACTCTTGCCTGGTGAAACTACACAGGAGGATGGATGGCACAGAAGACAAGAAGACAGACAAGAAGACAATAGCTATATGAGAGTATATGCTTGCCATAAGAAAATGGATGCGGCCTGTTATGGAGGATTCTGGGAAACCATATTCTGGATAGATGTATGCAGAATAATGGGCCTAACATGAAATTACAGGTCAAGCAAAGAATTCAAACAAATGAGCACAAAATACTCTCTGCCTGGTTTCAAAAATACTCTGCCTGGTTTCAATTAGTGCCAAGAAGAAGGAAAAATACAGGAAGGGTCAAAGGTCACAGACCATGCATAGATAAATAGACCTAAAAGCATAGAGGTCATAGGCCATGTATAGATAAGCAGGTCTAAGAGCAAAGTCCAGATGTACACATGTAAGGAGATTCTCCCCTGGGAAAAGTGTTGCAGAACCCTGAGGTCCTGCTGACATCTAAGTAGTTATGATGGATTAACTGAGGCTAACTTGAAGCAGACATTTGATACAGGGAGAAATGTATATAAGGTGGTTATTTTAGGGGAAGGGCGGGCAGTATTTTCTTCCCCTTCTCAGAGAAAGAAAGTACTGTCTGCCATCTCTAGATAGGCATTTGCTGTTTGCTATTTTATAATCACTTTTGTTATTCTAAATAAAAGTCTTTTGAGCTAAAGCAACTGCCGTCTAAGTAATTCTCTGATTGGTGATATTTTGGGCAACCGTTGTGGGAACCAGAAGCCACAAGTGCCATGGCAACGACTGTTTCACACATCAAGAATGCAGCCAAAGCAACATACTGAAACTTAGGATCCTCAAACCTCCATGCCCTCTTCTATAAGACAAACTATTTCAGATCAGTTTTCCAGGCCATCATCACACTCCATCTCGACTACGGCAACATTCTGTATCAGGGACTGCAAAACAGGCATTATATTCACTCCAACTAGTGCAGAACACTGCTGCTAGAATCCTAACAAGCATATCAGGTCGTCAACACATAACCAACTTTTAGGAGTCTACACTGTCTCCCAATTGCCAAAAGGATTAAACAGAAGACCATAACCACCACCTATAAAATCCTTCATAATCTATCAGCTCCCTGTCTTAAAGATCAAATCTCAAGAGCATCTACAAGACCCAGAAGATCAGCAATTCAGAATCTTCGGGCCATCCCTCTCTTCAAGGCCAAATGTACACAGCAGACAAGCAATAGAGTCTTCTCACTATTTGCACCAATCATTTGGAATTCACTACATGAAGCCATTAGATCTGCTCAACCACCACAAGATATGAAGAAACTATTAAAAAAACCTCTTTGTAGAACACTTTGGTCCTATTGACATTACTTAAATGTATATACTATAACCACCTACTCACCGTTGATTTATAACACCTATATTTAATGCCAAGTAAAACAAATCTCTTGAGATTTTATATTGTTCAATGTAAACTGCCTTGGATCAAAGGCAACATATAAAAAACCTGTTAAATAAATGAAATAAATTAAAGAGCCAGGCTGAGTTAGCCAGGTATGTGGCTGGGCGTGCAGCTGATCGGAATCAGGGGCAGGACTGCACATCCAGGCCGTAGACCCTATTCTGATCCCAGACATGTCTAGCCCCCGCAGGATCAGAATCAGATCTAACTCTGTATGCCCCAATTCAGATTGGCTTTACAAGGCTGGACGGAAAATACAGAATTGGCCTTTAAGTCTTTTCAATGCATATACCTACTAATTTCAGCTTTTATTTTTAGACATGGTTTCACATGATTTCGAACTGGAACAGTAACTGGACAAGCAGTACCTGAAATAGGCTTGCTAAATTTTTCCAGTAGTATAACAGTAATTGGAAATTACACATGGATTCGAGATTGTTAGTACAAGAATTCAAGGAGGAAAAAAAATAGGATTCCAAGATATTTTCCCAGAATTTACAGGGCTAGAAACATGACGCAAGAAAAGTCTTTGGAGTAAGTCTTTAGAGCAGGAGTCAATAGATTCCCAAGGCAAAAAAAACCAGAAAGGGTTTTCCATGGACCTCAAGACCACACAGGGAAACTGAACCAGTCAGGAAACAGGAACTAAGATGACCAGAAATACAAGGCACAGCTAAGAAACAAAATGGCTAGAACCAGATCCCCAGTTGACAAAATTTGCTTCCCCTAGAAGACCAGCCCCATCCAAACCCAAGGTTCACAAGGTCAAGGCCAGCCCATGACAGCTATTAACACCACCAGGGGGGAAACCCCCCCCCCACCCCCACAATTCAGAAATAGTATTTGTTGCATGATTTTTTTTGTACCCTCAAAGGACCCCTAATTATCTGGAAAATATAAATTGTAAATTCAATGTTAACACACTAAAAAAAAAGAAGTCCTATCTATAATCTTAGGGCTGGATGCACACCAGTAGATCCAGAGATATGCTCTAGAACCTGGAATTAGTTGGAAGAGCTAGCTAAGTCTCTGGATTTGACTGTATCTAGCACTCTCCATGTTCAAATATTTGAGCCTGAAATAACTAAAACATGCCAGTTTTAAATTTTCATAATACTGCTTTGTTTTGCTTCACCTTTTAATTCCTTTTGCAACTTCTCCATACAACGCTGAAGTGGATAGTCTGAGACCTCTTTCAGCACAGCTGCAGCGGGCTTATCCTACGAGAAAAAAAAACCACAAACACACCATAAAAAACACCACAACTAATTAGCTTTTAAGGTCTCCTCACTCAGTAATCAATGAATGATATTTGCTGAACCAAAACCATCTCACATTCGTCAAAATGCCCCATTACCCAAAGAAGAATCCTTGCTTGCATACTCTTATACTGGAAGACTTTGACACATGTTTTCCAAATATTGTACAACTATGACCGAAAAAGTGCATGAATAGAAGTTTTCTACAAAGCCAAAAATGTAGGTTCTAAAAAGCAAATATATTTCATTATGAGAAAAATATTAAGTTAAGACATAAGTAAGACACATGCTAGATACAACAGATCAATGTGTGTGTTTGAGGGAGGAGGGATCGGCAGGAAAACCATGCAAGTTTATAGTCATTTTGAGAAAACCATGGGTCCCTTTAACTGGGCCCCACTTCTATCCTCTCCTGGACTGGCAACATACAAACAATTGAGCAAACTTTCAAAATTAGTGTCTCTTATTCCAAAGGTACCACCACAGTTCCTGGTCCATCCATGTACAGCTGGCACCAGACTCCATGTAACAACTTAAAACTCCCTTTAAAGCTGCAACCTGATGGAGGAGGCGCAGGGTGAACTCATACTGGAAAGAGTGATTATAACTTCATGTTCTATAATTCTCTAGGGCCATGATCCCAATGCTTTTATGGTACAGCAATGTTGTAATAATTTGCCACCTCATTGTGCCCTTCAGAATAGAAATTCTCTCCCGTAAGAACTTTGCATTCGGTTCAGGTGATGTTGGTGCACAGAATAGCGATGTAAGTCCCGAGCTCGCGAGTCCTCCAGCAAAACTAGCAAAAATATCCACATAGACAGGAGTATTTCAATATTAAAAATAAAAAACACCCAGACTGCTATGAAAAGGTGAAGGCTGTATGGCAATTTTTTTTTTAAACTAGATTTAAAAGAGTCTATGAGCGGGCATTCTCCCCGAGGAAAGAGGCACCGATGGCTGGAACACGCAAGCAAGGCCAGGAAGAACATGGTGAACACAGTAGCAGCTCAGAGGATGACACCAGTGAAGCAATGGGCATGAATGAACTGAGTATTTGGTTCCAGGAAATAAAAAGGTGGAAAATACTATAGTGAGTCCTATGCCATCAATACCACCTACAATACTGAGAAAATTGAAGCAGCTGGATTACTACCGATCCTTACACAAACATGCTAAACACACATAGACCCTCATCAAATTACGTATTTCTATTAGCTTGTGGTAAACAAAAATTTAAACTGAAATCTCAAAAAAAAAAAACAGAATCTATGCAGGGCAATGCCTGAGAAATGCAACCATTGATTCATTTCCTCCTGTACTAAGCAAAATAAGACAGCAAAATTAGTTTTCAAAAACTGGCACATCCAATCACTAAACTAAAATTATTTTTTTCTGACTCTGCATTCTGATGATTTTATTTTTCTACCTGGATTGGCCACTGTTGCGAACAGAATACTGGAGTTGATGGACCTTTGGTCTGATCTGGTACGGCAAATCTTATGTTCTTTTGATATGTAGGAACTAAGGAAGATGTAGCTGCAGCATTGGGGGAGTGGGGGAGTGGGGGAGCTAAAGGCTGTTGCTGATGCAGGGAGCTGGGAGGGCATTGCTGAGGCTTGGAAGAGAGGGGTACTGATGCTTTTGCTTGGTGAAGGGGGCAATGCTGGGACTCAAAGAAAGAGTTGGCATTAGAAAATTGTCTTGTGTGTCATTAAACGGAATTCATATGGAAGACACCTAAAAAAAAACAAACCCCAAGCACCACACTAAAAATTGTTTTTACACCACAAATACACCAATAAATCCTTTTTCTTCCAACCTGCAAAGGCACCCAACTACCTCAATAAACCCTTAAATTTCCAAACAATAAATACTTAGGATCCATAGCCATAAATGCCATTTAAATGCATTTCTTCCAGGAGATGCTACCCTCTCTCTGCTATACATAACATAGAAACAGAGAAATATGATGACAGAAAAAGACCACATGGCCTATCTAGTCTGTCCTTCCATATCAACAACTACAACAGTCCCCTTTTTACCTTTAGAGATCCTGTGTTTGTCCCATGCTTTTCTGAATTCAGCTACTGTCCTCATCTCTACCACCTCCACTGGGAGACTATTCCATGGATCCACTACTCTTTCCATAAAGAAATATTTCCGCATATCACTCCTGAATCTATCTCCCTT
The DNA here is from genome assembly GCA_033557465.1 of Ichthyophis bannanicus. NCBI lineage: Eukaryota > Metazoa > Chordata > Amphibia > Gymnophiona > Ichthyophiidae > Ichthyophis > Ichthyophis bannanicus. The sequence goes on from CM066031.1 coordinate 666,953,063, forward strand.
CACCCTCATCCCATGTCCCCTCGTAGCAGAACTTGCTTTCAATTGAAAGAGGCTCTCTCCCTGAACATTTATGCCACGGAGGTATTTAAACATCTCAATCATATCATCTCTATCCCGCCTTTCCTCTAAGGTGTACATATTAAGATCCTTAAGTCTGTCCTCATATGCTTTATAATGAAGACCACTAATCATTTTAGTAGCCACCCTCTGCACCGACTCCATCCTGTTCACATCCTTTTGAAAGTGCGGTCTCCAGAATTGCACACTATACTCCAAATGAGGTCGCACCAAAGACTTATACAGAGGCACTGTCACCTCCTTTTTTTCTGATAGCCATTCCTCTCCGTATACACCCAAGCATCCTTCTAGCTTTTGCCGTCGCCTTTTCTACCTGTTTAGCTACATTCATTGACTTTTTTTTTTTTAAAAAAGGAAAACATACTAGCCTTTGGCCTCTGAAATTACCCCTCAGTACTACTTGATGTTGAGTTCAAGAGGACCCCTGGAACACACACTGAAATCCCCACCATGAAGAAAAGGAAAAAAGTGAACAGCCCTGTTAATCCTCAAGCACAAGACATTAAGTTGCTATAGAATTAAAATAATGGAAGCCTGCCAGCTATCTTATAATATAATAAGATGGACAATATACTGTGCTTTTAATGGAACAATGATTACTCTTGTATCCTTAGTTAAATTTTTTAATTCTGTTATTTGCCAAATACAATATACAAGATATAATGAGCAACCACTTCCTTGTTCTAGTCTCTTCCGCGCGGAGGCTCATCTTATTGCACAATTCAATAGCACACAAAATGACAAGGGCACATCTCTGACCTAAGTTCTTAATGAAACCTATCGGGCAACTGTACTTTGGCTTCTTTTCCCATATAACTGCTGTCTTGACCAGCTTCCCACACTTACACATTGGCAGAACTGAGTGACCTTTTGCAGGATTTTTAAATTTATATAGTATGTAAACTTTTTAGGACACTGTTTAGCTTGAGCATGGAAGTACAACCCCAAACAAAGGCACAGAGGGGGATAACCTGCACGGACCGCAGGTAGAACCTTTGCCATCTCACTTGGCAGACTAGCTGGACCATGAAGGTCTTTATCTGCCATCGTTTACTATATTACTATGAGCATAGGGACATCAATAAAAAAATTTTAAAAAGGTGGTAGCCACAGCACATTAACAAATTGCTCCAAGCTTGTATCCCTCAGTCTTCTGTGACTATTTGGCTTTGAAGGTTCTTGCCCTATCTTGCTGTCTTCTCTCCCTGTACCAGTACTGAGAAAATTCTTCTAGAAACTAGAGCAGGAATCTCAAAATGTTGGTCCTTCAGGGCCACAAACTAGTCACATTTTCAGGCTCTCTAATGAATATGTACAAGGCTGGCGTGACCCAATAGGCAAACTACACAAGTCACCTAGAGTGTCAATGTTTTGGGGGCAATGGCACTTCCAGTCCCCTCTGGAAGTGCCATTGCCCCCAGAACTTTGGCACCCTAGCGGCCACTAGGAATAAAGTTCCCTACTTGGTGGAAGACTGGAACCAGACGAGCAATATCTAGTTCCAGTGGCACATGGGGCACCCTGCACATAATAGTCCAGATGGTACCAGCATAGGTTCCCATATGGCTACATGTCAGGAATGCCGCTATCATTACTAGTGTCCTTCAGATTAAGGGCATTCAGGTGTGCATACAGCACTACTACATGCTGTCGTGGGGAGCCCCGTCTACGTTATTAGACATATGGGGCTGCTCCACAGCAAAAATTATTTTAGGTAGCCAAAGGGAATGTAGGTTCATCTGACGTAGTAAAGATGTTCTTACTTATTCCAGCTTCCTAAGAGCACTCATTAACAAAACCAAGTGTAGAGAAATTAAGGCTTTTATTCCCCGTCAGTGCAAGGGTTCAAAATAAGACATTTAGAATCAAAGTCCTTTGTTCCAAAAGGTACCAGCATTCAAATCATATGCTTAATTGTTAAACTTCACAATTAATGCAAGGCTTGATTAAATGAATTCAGCTCATTCCAATAGCATAGGAATTCTACAAACTTCTTCTAGGTTACACGGTGGCTACAGACTCCTGGCACGAGGCTATGTACAACTCACATTCCATCTGTTCAGGTTGAGACATGGGAACAGTATTTATGCATTCTATCTCCATGGATTCTTCATCAGGGGAATAATCGCTGTCCCTTTCTGACACAGGTCTGTGTGCAATGTCTCTAGGGTCTTGTCTCCAGTACCACTGTGTTCTAAGTGCTTTAGGGATTTTATGAAACCAATCTGGCTTCCCCTTCTTTACAGAGTGAGCACGTGTTTCAACAGGGCCTTTAGGACTCAAGCATTTTATATCATTAATAAATCTTTCATACCTGGAATCTGGCTCATTTGAATCCACGGAGTTTTCCTTTTCAGAAACTTTCCTCCTGTAACAGGTTCTCTGCCTGTAAGCTTTAGGCAACGCTCTGCTTTCCGGCAGCCTGGTAAAACCCGACGTGGATTCCCTTTTCTCCTTTGGTAAGAACTCAGCCTTTTCACAAAGTGCTTTTCCTTTCTTGCCTGTTAACACTTGGTTAGCATTTCTCAGAGATTGCAAGCTTTTCTCTAAACCATTCTCTCTGGTTCTTTGCTTCTGTCTCTCTGCTCTTGAGTCAGGAACGCTGTGAGAACAGGGCGTGGCACACACTAACTTCAGAGCTGGCTCTAACAAACTTCCCTTGAACAGCAGCACGCTTAGCCTGGCCCTTCTGAACTTCACCCTTGTGAACTCTATTCCTTTGGGCTTGCTCACATAGGATTCTTTCACTTACTCTTTCTCTTGGAGCTGATCCTCTTAATAGAGCTGTTCCTCCTTGTGAAGACGTTCCTCTGTCTCTGTTCCTTCCTCAGTCCTTCTCTGCTCCTTTCTCTCCTTGCTCCTCTGCCTTCTCTTGCTCTGCCTTGCTGGCATTCAGCTCTGGCTTATAAAGGAATCTTTCCTTCAAGAGTTCCGGGGTCATTCGCAGGTGCAAATCATTAGCCCTCTTAGGCTCATTAGCTCCTGTATGGTCATTCCTGCTCCCTCTAGCTGTGCCTGGAGGTAACTGCACATCTAGATTTGTAAAAGAAACAGGATTTCTTTTCAAGTTTTCATCTTTATTGATACCCACATCATGACAATGCTCAACAGCACACTGTGCATCATGGGCTTGCATTGGGTGCCCCTATCATGGGGGTCCCTTATCTTTGCCGGGCATGTTTTGACATTTTGCTATGGTGACCCCTTTCTATCTTTGCCTGCCTCATGACACTGGCACCTGGCGACACTGGTCATTCATACAGTCCAGGTACTGGCCAAGCTTTCATGTCTCCCCCGCACTGCTGCTGCCCACACCAGCCCACCCTCTATACACACCTCAGACCACAAAACACACACTCACTTCCTGTAACAGCAACATGATTCTGCCAGAGGGCTGTCCTGCACCTGTACATATCAGCTATGACATAACATATGCACATGGGGCTACATATCTGATCTCCCATCCTCACCCCAAAAAGGTATCCTTTCCCTGACGACATCCATACTGTCCCTGCATCAGCAGTCCCATGTTTATGTACATAGTTTTATTGGGGTCCGTAGATAGTCTCCTTTGACACCTACAGCACATAGGTGCATGGCCCGATTGGACACTTGCTCTTCTTAATATTGCTGCAAGTGTGTTTAGATATTGTTTTTTTTTTTACCCTACAACATTCCCTCAGTTATGCTCCCTGTATCTTATGACTGCATTTTGTATTTGTCCTGACTGCAGTGACACCACTTCAAAACCTACTTTTTACAACCATTCACTTATATGGGACACATTGCGGGGCAGAGCTGAATAATTTCTAAACCAGAGCCTTATACCCGGTTTCAGCAGGTATAACATGGATGTTTCCAGAATACATCTCATACATACACAGCCCTTTTGGGAATAAGTTTTCTACATCTGTGAGGCTGACCACACTCCTGTTCCACCCTTTCCCACCCACATTCTTAGCTCCCCGTACTACCACCCTGGACATGCATGTCAGTGTTTCGGAATACAGTGGGGGACATTTTTGCCACTTACACATCCCCACCACATGTGGACATCCCCTATTCATGTTCTAGAATGACCCCCAAAGAAACATGCCCAGTATTGGGCAAATAAAAAAATCTGGCCTGGTAACACTAATGAAAGGACTTCCTGCAGTCAGTGGCATTCCCAGCCACCGGGGCAGGGTGGGACAGGATGAGGAAGAACAGGGAAGGCCTGCTCCCCCCTTCCCCCATGGCAAGCCCTTCTTGGCAGAGTCCTCTCCCTTTCTCCTGGGCAAGGTAATGGAATCTATACAGGTTACCTCTGGTACAAGTTTCTCCAATAGGATTGGGCTCATCCCTAAACACAGGGGAGCCTTGGTTTGCACAGCTACAGGCAAACCTGATTGTTTCTCCTCTCTAGCCCAGTGCTGGGGCAGTGCAATGCCTTTTTTCCTTGTTAGAAATCTTCCAGCAGTTGGAACTTGGAACCCTGCAGTGAAAGCAGAGCTTCACCTTCCTGTCACATCCCATTTCTCTCTCATATCCCAAATACACTGAATTCAAGTTGAACTAAGGCTGCTTCAAAGGTATCCCAGAGGACTATTACCTAGTAGAGGTTAACCCTTTCATTGCTAAGAGGGGCAGAGTTAGTCCAGCACTTCAAGTTACTTTAGCTTGGCTTGAGTGCCACAACAGCAAGGCCTCCATGCCTGTATTCCCTCCAGTCAAGAAAAACTCCAGAACTGTTACAGTAAGGCTTAGCAGTCAATTCTTAATACACTTAAGGGTTGGAGCCTCCATTTGAGGTCCTCACACTTATTTGTCGAGGACCAGATTTAGGCATAGACACTAGGGTTGCCAATCGGCCAGTTTTCAGCTGGTCTGGCCAGTTTTTCCATGGCCAGGCCGGCTGCCAGCAGAGATAAAAAAACAGCCCTTGAAAAGCCATTTTTTTTGCTCTGGCTGTGAGATCGGGAGTGGCCAGAGCACAAAATCAGCTTTGCATTTGCAGTCCATGGTCCCCCTTGCAGCCGCTGCTTCTTACAGAGTAGCAGCTGCAATAAAACTAATTTAAAAAGAAAAGAAAACCTGTGGGGAGTCCTCCGGCCCTATGAAACTCCTGCTGCAGTGCCCACCCCCTTTAACATCACTTCCTTTTCAGACCGGGCTGATATTATAATAAAAAGCAGAAAGAAAACATTACAATTTCATTCAGGACCACATCTATTGATACCATAAAACCAGAAATTATTAAAAAAGGTTATTTGGGGCCCCTTCTAGGCACATGATATTTCTATAGGGGATTGCATGGGTCAATTTATGAACATTTTTTGTACTGGTTATCTGGAATTGTGCCCTGTGGTGCTA